>JAQSUU010000625.1:0-2400000 GCA_038087645.1 Saccharum hybrid cultivar R570 | reverse complement strand
TCGTCGCGCTCTACACGGTAGTGCTAATGTTTGTCATGTCTTATAGTTATGAATTTATTGATTGAAATACTAATATGATTACTAATAATTTAATAGTTTTTAATTAGAAAATGAATTAGGGTTGCGATGTTGTGCGTGTCGAGTCATGATTGTGCCGATGTAAACTACGCATGAGTAATGATGTTTATCATGTCACTTGATTATGAATTTATTAATTTAAATAGTAATTAGATTAATATATTTATTTAATAGCTTTCCAATTAAAAGAAATTCCGGTTTAAATCCGTTCTTGTTGTTTTGCAATAGTGCCGATCGAGGTTATGTTTTAGCAACAACGTTTGACATGTCTTACATCCTTAAAATTTATAAGTTAGATATTAATTTGATTTATGCTTGTGCAATTGAGTTTCTAATTAAACGCAACACAGGCAGTCTGTTCTAAATTAATGTTAATCTAATTAATATTAAACTAAATGTTTCTTTTGAATTATAAGATGCTTAGTTCAACCTTGAAACATAAGTGCTTTTCGTTCAGTTGCCACATGTTTTCTATATATATAGTTCAATATTAAATTGATTAATATGATTAATGTACAGTATATCTCAAATTAAAATTTGCTTAGTCTAAGTACGTTGCATATATGATAAACTTGTGTAGATAATTTCACATGCACTTTTCTTTTACAAAGTTAATGTTTAGTTTGATTAAATGATACATGCACGTATACAAATTAAAATACAGCTTGTTTAACTTGGCTTTTGAATTAAAATATTATTTAACTAATCTGAGCTATTATTTCACATGGTCTTGTTTAATTAAAATGAATTAAGCATGTAGCCTTTTCTTTTCTATTGTAATACATAAAACTCCCGATAGCCGCTACATCACTTCTTGTGTTTATTGTTAAATATTAATTCGATTAATGGGTACGTAACCAGTTTTCAATCTAGAAACAATATGGAGGTACATTTCGATTTTGTATATGTAAATAAATGGCTACTAACATAAATATATTTTTAATTTGTAAAATTGCTTAGGCTAGCACTTTGACGTGCGTTAGGATGCTCTCACAAAATTATTTCTTTTGCACAGTAAAGTTTAATGACTTTTTAATTAAAAGCTACCTAGAGTTTTAAATATGTTCTTGTTGTTTCGTGATCGTGTCGATGTATGCTACGTAGTGACAGCGTGCAGCATGTAACACACCTCTAAATTTTATAAGTTAAATATTAATATTTATGCAACCAAGTTTTAAGTAGAAAATAAATTAGAGGTTGTCTCCTAACTTTTATAATTAAATATTATTTTGATCAATACCAACTTGAGTGTCTTTATTAAATATAACTTGTTTAGGTATACCCCTGTATAAAATATTTCCAGTATATGATTTTACCTGTTTTATGTTTTTTTTTTAAATGTTAAAGTGACTTAAATAATATTAATGTTTATAAATAAAAGAAACATAGGACACCATATATTTTATAATTTGTTTAGGTAAATATGAAACATATATATATTTAATCTGATTAGTGGATATCTAATGTTTTTTTAATTTATTAGAAGCAACTTATGTTTATAACTCTGGTCCTTCATAAATAAATGTTATCATGACTAATATCAACATAAATGCCTTTTCAACAATGACATGCTTAGGCCAATCTCGTAACATATAATGATCCGATTAACTGATCTCACATGTTTTATATTTCAAAACTATAAATATTTAAATTGCATTAATGATATATAATTATTCATAAATAAAATATGATTTATATTTAACTCTAGCATTTATAACTTGATATAAACTATGGTTAGTCTCAACTCGGTGTTGAGTCCAAATATGATTTGTCTAATCTGAACTAATTACTTTTCCATGATCTTGTTAGCTAAAATAAATCAAGCATGTAGTGGTTCCTTTTATAATATAAATATTTTGATAGTCTTTTTCTTTTTAACGATAGTTCCGTTATCGATGTTTCTTGTGTTATCGTGACCGTAGCCGGTAGTTCTCTTTTAGTACGCTGTTTTCTCTTGTGTGGTGTATTGTTCTTAGTTGTACCTATTTGTTTGCTTGTATGCCTGTTAGTGTGCTGGGTTGTTATGATCTACGAGTAGAAGAAAAGGCTATCTGTGAGCACCGAAGATCCGAAGATGAAGACCAGAAGCTGAGTGCCAGAAGTTGCAAATAAAAGATTAAGTTGAGTTTTTCAGAGCAAGTTGCTTTGGGCATAAAGCAAGTTCTAAGGCAAGTATAGCATGGGATTATCCTTGTTGTCCTATTCATATTAAGCAAATAATATCATTATGCATATATTCCTTGATAAGGATGACTTAGTATTGATCTTATTCCTTGATACCTATTATACTGCATGGATTAGTATTGCTAGTGCTCAACATGAACTATGATCATGTAATTTGACTAATGGAATATGCAATAAACATTAAAAGATGATTTTATTACTGTTTAAGGGTACTAGAGCATGGGGTTACTTTGGTGCTCTTGTTACTCTCCATAAGGACTCATCTATAAGCGAAAATCCGGGATTTACAGTACAACTGTGAGGGCTAAAATGGCTCTGGCTTTAGTCAAGTATGAGGACCTTTTCTATCTTGTTAGAGGTATTCCTTTATGGCGTAAGAATGGCTTGACGAATCGGGTATAGTGCGGCCTCTGTCCTCATGTGTATAGGCTGCGTGTTATTGTGCCATCAGGAAGGGGGGCTCTACATCTGTTTGCCGAGTGAAATCTAATGGCCCTAACTTGTTAGACGAACCTTCGAAAGACTTCATAGTGAACCCTGCCGACCTTCCTTGGTAGTGGGTCAAGAGGCTGATCACCTCGGGCAAAAGGGTAAATCACAACTCACAGTGAAAGTGTACAACCTCTGCAGAGTGTAAAACTGTTATAACAGCCGTGCTCACGGTCACGAGTGGCCTTGGATCCTTATGGAATAGTGGATCATTAATAATGGATATGTTTTTGCTATTCGTTAATCATTTCACATGGATCATATGTTTATTGTTTATATTGAGACACTTTGATATCATTGATATACTGAATTAATGCTAAATAAAAGCTACATGCTGATAAACCTATGTTATGCCTTTGAGCCTCATGAACCCCATGTTATATTTGTTGAGTTCGACATGGACTCATTCTTGCTATTTCCACCACACTCCAGTGTATAGTAAGGTGCTGCTTAGAAGAAGGATGAAAGTGTAGTGGAGTTTTCAGAAGTCTTTTCAGAAGTGTTTGGCATATGGAACCCCCAGTCAGCCGTCCCTATGATGTTGGAGCCTGAAGAAAAGATTAGTGACCGTTCCGCGACACTCTGATAGTTGTAAGTGTTAATATAGTATGTTTTCCGCCTTATATAAACATTGTTTTGATACTTTTTCATTCTGACATATGTGTGGACTTTCTGGGCACACATATGATTAGCCTGGTTTTGTTCTTTAGAAAACCGGGCGTGACACCAGGAGACCTGCAGGCCAAATCCATGGCCGCCTGGCCGGAGCAGAGCAACCTGGATGGGGACTTGACGGCTGAGCCTCCAGGACGGCGGCTTGTCGGCGGAACCCAAGCAGCAGAGCCGAACGGGGGCACTAGCTTCGACCGGCTTCGAGCATCGGACTTGCGTGGGAGCAGGGGTTCCACCGCGGCCTTTCTATCGCGAGGTCAGGCCGTCCATGGAGGTGCGGGACGAGCTCCAGGGCCCAGCCATGGGGCTGCGGCGCGGGCGGCGAGGCTCGCCGCGGGATCCCTGGCGGAACCCAATCCGGCGCCGCGGGATGCGGGGGGGGGGGGGGGGCGCCGTTCGGGGCGGGACGTGGAGGAGGAGCCGGGGTGATATTACCTTCTAGCCGTTAGCAGGGTTCATTGGGGTTGGTAATGATGCATGTGATTCTTTTGTCTGCTTTGGAGAAAATACTCAACATGTTGATTGTTACTAGCTAGATCTGTTCTTTCTTACTTCCATTTTTTTTAAAAAAATCTGAAAATATTTTCAAAACGATGAGGCTTTCTTGAAATCCCTTCATCCCCTTTCAAGTGCAATCACCAAGGACGATGTGTCCGAGTCCACCAAGGCTCTTCATGTCTCGAGTCAGTTCATAATCTATATATTGGGAAAAAAATGGTTAAAGGAGCTGTGGACTCGGACAAATTTCATGTGTACTATATATATGTAACCGGCTGTAATGCATGGAGAAGGTGGAATAATGTCAGTGCTGGTGCCTATTCAGAGTACAGGGTTATAACGTATGCTTTATTGCTCCTTTCCTATTTTCTTTGTGTTCTTTATATCTGTTCATGATTGTATCATTCTTGCATTGTTCAATAATAATATCATTCTCTTATTACACAGTGGCTCTAATAGGTTCATAATACTTTATTGAAGTGGATTAAGAGACTTGACAGCACTTATACTCCCTCTATTCCAAATTAAGACGTTTTGCTAGATACATTGTTTTTGCAATATATACAGACATAGTGTATATCTAAGTACACAACAAAAATTATGTATCAAAAATACCAAAACGTCTTCTAGTTTGGTATGGAGAAATATATTTTATATAAATATATAAAACACTATGAAGTCTCGAATCATGTGAACCTCAGACATGGACACTAGGAGCCTTCTCCTTGACTCCCTTGTCAAAGCCAGAAAGAGGTAGTCTGAATTTTATACTACCTCAGTCCCAAATCTGATCAATCAAACTATCTTAAATTTATCTAATTTTATAAAAAGTAGTATCAATATTTATGATTTCGAATAGATATAATTTAAAAATATATTCCATACGAATCTGAGGATATTTATTTAGTATGATAAATATATACAAACTACTAAATATGACCTTGCGTTGCAACGATACAAAGTTTGTTGAGCGGTCGACACGCTCATGCTAATGACAATGGGCTATTATCTTTGATGAATTTAATTGGACTTCGTATAACCATATTTTGCTAAAAAAAGGCATATAATCAACACTACCACATACCTAATTTCTAGCAATGCCTGTCGTTTTGGACAAAGGTGGTTCTATAATGGCTAGCAATACAAGCTGCCTCTAAAGATGCATTTGTAGAGATAGCTCTATATATAGCCGCCTCTACTAATGCATCTTCAGAGGCACCAGCCGCCTCTGAAAATCGCACCATTTTCAGGGCGGCTGGTAACAATAGCCACTAATGAAGATCATTTGTAGAGCCTGAAGGGACTGTGACGTCTAAGTGTGTATGTGTGTGTGTGGGGGGTTGAATTAGGCTTTCTAAAAATATACTTCTAAAACTATGGACTCTAATTTGCAGTTATCAAAACATATGCATTAAAGTAATCTATCTAGATGTAAAAACTATGGTTTTGCTAAGTTTGTTGCTATCTCAATGCAAAAGAGTTATGCAACCTAGTTTTCAATCCTATTAACTAGCCGACCAAGTTAAACTAGAAATATAAGCACACAACCTAGGTACACAAATTAAATGCGGAAGCTTAAATGAGATAGAGACGTAAACTCCCGTTGATGACTCAGGTATTTTTACCAAGGATCGAGAAGCTCACGCTTCCCCTAGTCCTTGTTGGATCCACTCTCAAGGATGCCCTCGCAAAAGCCAAGTTCCTAGTTGGGTAACTCCATGGATCGCCCTCGGGCCTTCCCCATGCGTAAGTGGGTCTCCGAGATGGCCTCTCATCGACCGCTCCCTGCCATCTTCACTATCAAGCTTCTGACCAGATCATCATGGGCCTCGTTCCCTCTGGTACACGGTAGCGGTCACACCACAAACACGGTTGGTGTAGTCTCACAAGATTGGAAGCCCCTCTGATGTACAACAACGATGTGCACAAGCACTGAGTGGTTAGTGGTATGTGGTCACTAACTCCCCATTTCATACCATCAACCATGCCTAAATTGGTGATATAAATAACATAAACCATAGTTATAGGGTTTACTTCTAACCATTTCCACAAGTTGTGATGGCTATTTGAGTGTAGGTACAAGGTGGCAACATACATGGTAAAAACACTTCATCAAATGCCCATTTTGACTAAACCATGTCTAAGAGCTTGTCGAGATACACGAAATCGAGTTTTGGTTCACCCAATTTAGATTCCAAATGACAAAGTTACACCTTCCAAAAGATTACAACACGAGCCAGGCTAAAAGTGGACACACAGGGAGGTCGGGCAACCTGAACCTATGTCGATTAACCATCAAACTTGGTCTAGAGCCTCTAAACTCAATAAGGATCCCAAAGGAAGCATTGTTCACCCCATAGGCCCAAATGGTGGGTCAGATGACCTAGCCCATGGTTGTCTAACCGAATCATGAGCCCATCACCGAAGGAGAACTCCACTTTGACCAAACTTTGTACCCAAGCTCTAGAGAACCGAAGATGAGTGCACCACATCAAGATCGGCAGAGGGCTCTAGGCCATGCCAGGCGACGCCACTTTTTCACCAAACCGCCTTGGACCAAGTTGGTTAGCCATCAACTACCATCAAGAGTCCATCCACACCGTTGGTTTGTAAGATGGTGCAAATGGATCATCAGCCGATTCCCAAGTACATTGCCCAACCCCACCTGGATGCTCCACCGCTCCACACTCACCTACAAGTACCATACTCCAATATACCATAAATAGGGGGTGTTGGTGCCAACTGAAGATCTCATAGTAGTAAGGAAGAGCTCTCTAGGTGAAGCCACACCACTTTAGAAGTAGAAGATAGAGAGAGTGAGGAGAAGCTTGGAGAGGAGCTAGGGCTGCCGGTCCTCTCCCACTTGTACCTTGGTAGATGAAGCTCTTCGTCAACTAAAGTTCGAGATCTTCTGCGGTAACTCTAATCTTCTGCATTACTTAAGTGTTGATTTATATTAATGTTGTTTATGGGTTTCACCGCTTGGTTAGAGTGCTCTAATTTTATTCCATCGAGGCCTGGATTGGAGAGAGTGGTGCTTAGGCTGTAGCTTGTCTGTGTTTATGGCTAGGCCTCTAGATAATTAGTGGTAGGTGGTAGTGGTGACAACCCTATCCATCCTATGTATTCCACCATGATAGGTCTAGTTATTAAATCGTAGGGCTCATGATAGACCTTGTCTAATTAATCCTTCTGGTTGATTAGGCACACGGGCTACGTCCTGAAGTAAACAACAATGATATAATCTTCCTTAGTCTTGCCTTAGTATCATAGAAACCATAGATATCATCTCTACTCGTTATCATTTACCCTTGCTCTATCCTAGGATGCTCTTGTTTCTTCACTAGTTCACTTCATGTCCCCCATGGAAATTCAATACCTTGGAATACTCTTGGGTGAAGGCCACAGTGACATCCATATGCTTGTGGATTTATCTGTTTGCCACATTAAGTGTCAACAAGCTTTCTAGCGCCGTTGTCGGGAGTGATAGCTGTTCTGGTTTAGAACCAAGTTGTCTAGTTATCTTTTATCTTTCACACCATGGATCACATTCCTATCATGCAACTCGTTGCTCCAAAGGGCGCTCAATTGGAGCCACCTCCATTATCAAAACATATCCTTACCAATAGTTGTTAACTTCTCCCTTATTTCATAACTAAAGTTCAGGAACAATCTTTTGTTGGGGAAGAAGATGAAAACACATATGCCCAACTTTGAGAGTTCGAGCAAGTGTATTCACACTACTATAGAAAGTTTATCACCGCTAGTTTTAGATCCCCCTTCACTGATAGTTTTGTCCCTCTTTGGTGAAAGTTGTTGGTCATAGTCAGTGTTCATCACCGCCGTGTCAGCAACGACGGTGGTATTGTACATCATCGTTAGTCTCGATAACTAGCCAGCTATCATGCTGGGAACACCAATGCTGGTTTGATGTACCATCCGGCCGTGATGATGGGAACATCAACACTAGGCCAGCGTACCATCCAGCAGTGATGATGGAAACATCAACATCGAACTGATGTACCATCCGGTGGTGATGCGGTGTTTCTAATCATTGCGATTTCCACCACCGGATCATACGGTGACTCAGCGGTGCTAGCTCGTTTCACTGCCAGATCTAACGGTGGTGCATCCTTCCATCTTGAAACCAGCAGCAAATCTTCTTATCTCCGCTGGTTTCTTTGTGCGTCGCGTAGTGGTTGAATAGCTGGCGGTGCTAAAATGCTCTACCATCGGTACAATGTATGACATTGCAATGAAGACCAGCACTGTGTTCACCACTGGATCATATACTAATCTAGTAGTGAAAACATTTATCACCGTTAGTGGATCACCTAGAAAGGGCTCTCAACCGATGAGGCGGCGAGGGTACCTATCACCGCCGGTTGTCTCATAATGATTGGTGAAAGTCCTAGCGGTGATTAAACTTTCTGTAGTAGTGTCATGCATTCACATCCCGGGTATGTCACATGAAACTCTAAAGTGCAAGCTATTTCCATTCTCTCTAACAAGATTAGCCAAGTTGTGGTATGTTTGAACCATAAAGAGTGTACAAGGAGAGTGGGAAGTTTTGCAAACCAAGTTTTGTTTAACCTTCTTTCCTATCTCCTGAGTAGTTCATCTTCAAATAGAGGTCCTAAGCTTCAAGCAAAAAGAGAAGGAATGTCTAGGTGCTTGCATGGGCCTGCTTGATAGATCTTTCTTCATCTGGCTCTAATCTTTCTATACCCAATCCTATGCTTTTGCAACACTTTTATCTAGGTCTTAGTGAGAAATCTACACATTTCCTTGATATTGCTTTAGGAGGAGCATTCTTACATCTATGTTAGTGAAGTGAGAGCCATCATTGACACAATCTTTGAAAATACTCCCTACACCAATGTTCATGATGACTCCCCTAAAGAAAAGGACAATGCAATCCCTGTGCAAAAAGAAGAAGTTTCGATAGTCGAATCCTTGCCAAATCTATCTAAAGATTCAAGTGCAACCATATTCCCAAACCATCCCTAGGGACACCAAAGGAAGAAGAAATTAATCCTATCAAGTTTCCTCTTCAATTCGAGGAGGATCTCTGTCCTGATGTTGGAAACACCATGAACTATCCAATCCAATAGAGATTATTGTCACCCTTGACCACAAATCAACATATTGTCAATTTATATCAAGATTTGGTTGCTCAAGAGCCTCTTGAATCAATATCATCTTTCACCTCGGACACCAAATCTATATGTGATGATCTCCGATATATCCTTCATTGTTTCTTTGCTAATGTTCCAAACCAAGAAGGCGCTTCCAACCGTGGGATGAAATTGAATGGAAGCATGAATCATCTAAGTCGAAGATCCCTATCCCAATAGAGAGCAAGGATGGATATCCACTCATAGAATGCCATATGATGGATGAATATGTTTGGTCTATGGAAATTCTTGAGAGATCAACTCTTGAGTCCAAAAAGGAAGATCATGTGGATGAGCATGGAAGTTATATTCTAGAAGAGCCACATGATCCATGCTTTCATGAGAAATCTCCAGAGTCAATCATTCCTTCCACCACTTGCACCTATGAGAGTTGCAACCATCCTATGCTTCTCTTTCATCAAATCTTCAAGAGGATGGATGTGGATGCTTTTGTTTACCATAAGTATTCCAAATCTCATAGTGGTTTTGGCATAGTTATTGTAGCTCATACTGCAAAGGCTGAGCTTATGACTTAAAACAAAGCACCATAGGGAGATAGCCTACTTTTCTTGTTGTTTTCAATTCAATAAGGTTTGTTTAGTTTCTATCATCATAAAAAGAAAAGGGTTTTCCTTTCAAAAAAACACAAACACTTTTGTTTCTCCTTCCAAACCAAATTGTGCCAACCAAATGTTAAATACACTCGAGCTTAATTGTTGCACTGACTGATATATTCTTGCATTGGTTAGGTCTTTAGTATCACCTTGCCACTAGTTGTTGTTGTAGATATCAAATCATGAAACCAGACTTCTTGAGCAAGGTCATCATGGGTAGCATCAAGAAGAGGGAATTCAAGTCAAGGACAAGGTACAAATGTGCAATAGATTGAGGCTATTTGATCATAGGAAGCTTAGAAGCAAATCTAACGGTCCATTCGAAGTGATCATGGAGCCATCACACTTCAAAACAGCTAAGGTGAGGGGTGAGGGGTAGGAGAGAGCTCGAGCAGGCAAGATGGAAAGGAGCTTGAGCTTGAGGGGTGAGTTGCAATGGCAAGCTCGCTGGCCCTTATATATGTGGCGATGCAGTTTAGCCAAGGAGGGTAGTGCGCAGTGGTGAATCGGTGATATTTGCCGGCCACGCGGAATGGGTGGCAGGGTCGAAGACTGAAACGATCTCAATTTTCCACGGAGGGAAAATCCATAGATTCAAATTATATTGTGATAGTTCACGAGGGCAATCCATCACATTATCAATTATCAACTGATATCTTAATCATACATCGTAGAATTACAAGTTTACACAAGCTATACAACACTAGTTTAACTCCTATTACATCAATTAATCTAGCGGAAACACACACATATCTTCGTTAGAGTCGTTGTAGCGCATTAGCGGGTGAAGGCTCCTCCTTCAAAGGCAGTCATCAGAGTTGGCATAGAATGTCAGTGGATGTAGGCTCCATCTTCTCAACCACACTTGAGTGCGGGAATGAGACCATCTTCTCCTAATCCGAGTCCTCGTTGTTGTCGTCATTGATTTCATCCAAAACCTATCCAAAATCTATCAGTATGATTTGTACTGGCCACTGTCTCCCACCCTATGCTTTTGCGTATGCTCTGTGGTAAGTGGAATGCAAGGGTAGATCAAAAGGCCTATATATGGCTGTAAGCTTCCTATGCAAATTCATCAATATTTTATTGTAATAGTTCATCAAGTTTTAACCCATCTCATCCACACATTCACCCATCCCATCACACGCATCTCACTACACTCTCACTCTCTAGGTGGCAAGGCCAACTCCCGCTCGTACCTTGCCTCAACGGCCAAAGCTGGATCCAACACCAAAACCTAAGGGAAAGGTAGAAAGGACTCCTCTCACTAATCAAGTGAAGAGTAGGTCATAGGAATGTCCATATTCGCGGACGCAGCTATACGTATAGATCGATCAACTCTGCAGAGCGTGTACACCTGGAAATCCACAAGATCACCATCATCAGCGGTACCCCGCCTAGGCTAATGCCGATTGCCTTCCAACCAGTATGGTAGCACCCTACCACTCAGCTCTGGGCCACCCCGGAGTCCACCGAAACACTAAGACTGTGAGATGTAGTATGTAGCAGAACCTCCTAAATTATATGGCCCACATGCACCTGTCATTGTCCCGAAGACCTCTGACGGCTATGCATGTGCACCAGATAACCTAAGAAGTCTATCGAGTGTCCCCAAAGGACCCTGATTCAACTATGTTTGACAACTCATACTAGGATCAACAAAGGAGTAACTACAACATTACAACATTTGCTACAAAACTTTTACATCAGAGCGCATAAGAATTTAAAATAGTATTTTACATATAAAAAATAAGTTATTTTTACAACTTAACTTTAATTGCCAAAGTCGAGTAGAACTACAGAAGATAACTTAGGTAGAGCACCTAAGTCAGGAGAGGACAACCAAATCATATCGAGCCCATCGACATGACCTCAGTTAACAGCACCAGTCAGTACCTGCAACAGGGGTTAACAAACCCTGAGTACTCAATTGTACTCCGCAAGACATACCCAATGAAAAGAAAAGACTCCAAGGATATGCTGGCTTAAGAAAAGTAGTGGAGCTAGAAAAGGAGAGTTTTGCAGAAAAGCTTTACTATAAGTGGATCCCTACTTTCAATATTTTAGTCCAAGCTTTAATGTCAATTTTAGTGAAACTCATTGTAGTTCAATTTTGCACCTATTCTATCTCAATCACTTGCATTAAGCATCACATCTCATTTTCATCTCCTCATTTCCTTTCCATGGTCACCATGTTCCATTGTTAACTACGATGTAGGTTAGGTGATCGAGTCTTCATGACCGAGGAGCAACGACGATTCAAACTGATTATACCCAGCTGGAGATCCCTAACCACACAACATATGCATGACTTAAACCTACAAATATCAACCTTCACTCGGATCCTCCAAAACATGACCTGGTCTAGCGCCACCCGAGAGTACAGTACACCTCCAATCCAGCCCTTGGCTATGAGGGTACACACTACTCTCGCCATCTCTCCACTCCCAATGCGCGGTCGGCCGTTCACATGATAGAATTACCGAGGTCTTAGGCTTACCGGAGCATGCGGTCAGTTGCAAAGTCTCAAAGCATAGGTAGGCCTCCAACTGTACGGTCCTTAATTGACACAAGTGGAGCACTACATCGAATCATTTCATGATGCAAGCCACCCGCCTGTCTTAGCTTAGCTGTCACGAAACCGTCCAAATTATAAGAGCACAAGTCCAAAAACAATCGCCGAAGCGATCAAATTCTCAAACTTGAGCCCATATAACTCCGGTAGTCCACAAAATCACGAGGGATTTCAAACCAAACCGAGAGCAACCAAGATCGTAGTGATTCAACATAACACAACACTTGTTACAACAGTTCATAAGTAGCTCTCATACATCAGAGTACGAATAATTTATTACAAAACCAAAGTAAAGATTAGCGGAAGCAACATAATTTCTGAAACCATTTGAAGTCAAATACGGCCAGTACATAGCCACATCCTACAAAAGCATACCAGAAGAGATACTATAGAGACCATGCCCATATGGTCTAGTCTTCACGCCCACATGGCAAAGACAATACTTGCGGCAACAAGTACGAATCTGCTACCTGCAATAGGTGGGAATAAACCCTGAGTACGAGAAGGTACTCAGCTAGACTTACCTGACAAAAACCAAAAATAAAGTGACACCAAGGAGTATGCAAGGCTTTGTAAAGTGGGCTAGCTTGACTCATTTGCAAAAAAGCTTCATACAGATAAGTAACCATTATTTGCTTAAGTATCAAGTTCATCATTAACCTGCTAACTATATTAGCACCTGTACTATAGCAATTACTTGATTAAGCTAAGCAAGCAATAATAACCATATCTGGTTTAATCATAGCTGTCATCATCATATGTATCATTAATTCCGAACCATCAATATAATTAGTGTATCTACGCTGGAGATAACAAGTCAAGTTTCTCACTATCCGGGAGAGACGGCGACTCGAATCGATTCCAACTCAGCTGAGGGGGTATTCCTGACACTCACCCGACAAACCCCGCTAAAGGAAGCCATAGATAACCTTTGGTATAACTTAGGGTGGGCCCGAACAGCACCGCATTCTCGGAGATACCAGTGGCCAGGATGCTCAGGACTTTTAACTCATCTGCCCTTGGACCCCCTGGCTCCCTTCCAAGGCGACTTCAACTTTTCGACTTCGTAGCCTGAGTTGAGCTACTAGGCTTCACAGTCGGCAACCTCAGGTTGGTCAGCTAAATGTCAGGCATGCGTTCAAAATGACATAGAAGGCTCTAGGTCTCAGTCCTTAATCGACACAAGCGGCATCACTACAACCGTAAGACCCCGTCCGGTCTTTTATTCATATTAATATATGGTTCTTTTCCACGATAGCAAATATAGCCAATCGTGATCTGATAAAGCCCTATATCTCGCAGGTGACAGGAAATCACCCGACTTCTACCAGTCTAATTAAGCAGAGCTAAGCATAGATACAAATCCTATCTACATAGGATTCAAGGTTTGAATTGCTGGACAAGGAGTGTTATCAATGCAGCAAGGGTTTCCAACCAACTCCTATAATGTAATGCAACAATATATATATATATATATATATATATATATATATATATATATATATATATATATATATATATATATATATATATATATATATATATATATATATATATATATATATATATATAATTGCTTTGAAAGTAGGAGGCTTATAATGCTTCGGGGCTTGCCTTAACCGAAAGAAGATAGCTCAAGGTTCGGCTTCAAGAACGGTTCCCACGTCTTCTCCGGCTTCATCGGACTGGACCTCCGGCTCCCGAATGGACTCCAACTTCAGGGTTCATGCCTTGCGGAGCTTCACTCATGGTATGATTCTCGGCACACCTATTGCATGTATATGCACCCAATGAATTTCATGTATGCACCAAGGATGACATGATAATTTATGAACATGTATGAATGATGTGAAGATGAATGTAATAATATTGCAACATCATGAGCACAAAACCAAGTCATGTGGTGCTCTATTCAAATCACTTCAAGCTTAGGTGCAAATCTCCTCTCCGGTATTAACATGTTTAAACATCTCTAAGAAACTATTAAGTGCCACAAAGTTAAGAATAAACACACACATAACAGGAGTCCAGAAATTAGCATTTCCAACATGTTAATAGTAGTAGCTAAGAAAATTCATAACTGGAGTTCTACAAACCCAAATAACTTGCAAGAGGATATTATAGAAAGATTATGAAATTCTATACAATTTATTTATAAACATCAAAGCATGGTTCTTACGTTAACCAAGTCGAATTCATGTAAACACAGAATCTGTCCTAAGCAAACAGAGAGCAACCAAGTCTGAGAACCAACTTTGAACAGCTCTAAGTCCTACACTATATGGCCAAATTCCACCAAAATTTAACAGCGGCTAGATCATGAAATTCACAACAACTTTGTTATAAACCACAAAACATGAAATCATATTTTTCATGGAGTAATTAACAACCTTCCAAAATCTATCCAGAAATGGCAGATTCTCAAAATTAAATATTTGGTGATGATGCAAAAGCATAATTGGACCAAACCAAGTTTACCAACTTGTTGTGCATATCAAAGGAACATCAGAAAGTATAGTTCCAACTTCTAAATAAATTATTTAGTATCATTTTCTAATTTATTTAGTTAATTAGGTGATTAAAGCAACATATAGTAAAACTATACAGAAAAATCTACATAAATTACAGTAGCTACCTCATGCTTCACATAGACTACCATAAAAATGTCAAAGCAAATGGACAAGTAGAACTTGCTATATCAAAAATAACAGATGGCATGTCTATTTCTAGCATAAATAGGAAACCCTATTGAAAAGTATCAAACAACATATTTCATATTTTTCCTAGCATCCTTCTAGCACAAGAACAACACTCAATAAATTTTACCTTTACTGGATCTATAGAAAATTTATGAAAATTCACACAAGATCCATCCATGCAAACAAGAGAAATACATAACTCCTACATACATTGTCCAAATTGTATGAAAATTGAACTATAAGCCATTCATGATATGAATAGTACACCATAAAAAGTTCATGCCATTTGGAGCTATACAACAGTAGATACAATTTCCTCCTAATCCTTTATGAATGAAAGAAATAATTTATAGCTTCAAATTTCATAATAGAATATATCATATTTTATATTTTTAATAAAAACTAGACTTTCCAAGGAGCACTACAAAATTTGAATCACTTCAATTGGATCCCAAAACTCCAAATAGGAATTTTAGAATCTACCAATTAATTCTGTGAAATAAAGAAAAAAAATTAAATCCTACTGAGCTCCTGGCCCGGCCCGATGGCACTGCTCGGCCCATGAACAGCTCTCGCCTGCTCGACGCCACTGACGCCAGGGGCCCATGCGGCAGCGAGATAGAGACAGAGGAGGAGGGGACGCCAGCGAAACTCGCCGCCGGTAAGCTGGCTGGCGAAGCCGAGGCCACCCTCGCGCTCCTCTCGTCTAACCGCATCGAAGGGTGGTAAAGGTTGGGGTGTGGGTCACCAAAGCGATTTCACCGGCGGCAATGGTAGCATGGCGGCCCAGCATGGTGGTGTACCGGCCATTTTCGACTCCGGTGAGGCCCGACGAAGTGCACTCAAGCTCAATCGAGGTGAGGCGAAGCTCCTAGAGTGACCGGGGTTTAGGCGAGGCCTCCGGTGATGCGGGACCGCGAGTGGGGTGCCGCGGCGGTGAGGCCACCGTGAGTTCGCGGTGGTGCTCCGGTAAGACTACGGTGGTAGCGACCAAACCATCTAAAGCTACAACATCTGCAGCTAAAGGCGAGCTCAGCACCCACAAGAAAAGGGAGAGAGGTGACTGGAGTTACCCTAGCCACGGTGACCCCGACCATTGGCCATGGCGCCAAACTTTGGTGAGGGAAAATTTCGCTGCAATGCGGCCCTACCTCGGTGCGGTTGAGCAAATTGGAGGCACAAGAAGATAGAGGAAGGTGATGGCGAGGTTGTGCATGAGAGGAATTGTGTTGCGGCACTGCAGTGGCGGATTGGGCACGATGCAGTCATGGCAACACGCTCTACCGTGGCTAGGGAAGGAGGGGGTGCTGCAAGAGTGGAGAGGGAGAAATGTGGAGGGGAGAGGCAGAGCACCGACGCGTCGTGGCGGCCTTGTAGCTCGCCCTAGCCTGGTGGGTGGGACCAGCACCGGCGTATGGCCACTAGGTGGTGCGCGCGGCCTGGCAGTGGTCAGCCACACCCCGAGCTCGAGCTCATTTTGATTCAGAGACCGATGACGCCGACTGACAGAGCATTTTGGATGCCCTAGAACTCCCAAACCAGACCGATCTAGTGCAAGTTGGTATTATAGTAATTATAGAGCTACATGAACTCTCCAATATAGTCAATTGGAGCTCAAGCTGATTCGGTCTGGATTGGAAGATACAAGGTCTCAAAAGAGGGGCTCATGAAACTGTGGCTGCATTAGGACTTAGGAAATTTTCTAAGTGTTGGAACAACACTTCAAACTAACTTGTGGGCCCTGTTTGAGCATGTTCTAGTTATTTTCATGAGATGGCCATATTGAGACTTTTGTTTCTTAATAAATTTTCTACAACTTTGGTAAAGTGTCCACATCCATGCAAGATCTCTAGGTTAGACTTTTTAAACAGTCAAAGTAAGACACTCTATAGGTCATCTCATGGTCAAACCTCACCTAGAGGGCAAATTAGTCAATTTGGTCAACATGAATAGTGCTCCACTAATTACCCTAAGTGTAGTTAAGATGTGTTAGACCATAATTAACCACTCTACATATTTGTCACACCAACTTCCAAGTACCACATGTGTTGAAACAATTCAAACAATCACATTTCTCATTTTGTTGCAACACCACGTTTCATGACTTTGTTGCAAGTTTAAACTTGGCATGTTACCCTAGCAAAATTTTGCTCCACTAACATGTTAAAAATGTTTCCAAGTAACAATTTACATAATAGCATCTCATATGAGCAGAAGTCACATCAAAGTGTATTGAAACAACCCTAAAAGCACTATTAAAACATTGTGTTGCAAGCATGTGTTGCATGATCATGTTTCAAGGTGTTGTGTCACACATCATACTACTACAAGTCTAAGGCATACATGAGCTATTACTGCAAGCAAGAATACACATAGTACACACACTCAACATGAATGTTGCAGATGTTTCAATGTTATGTTTCAATGACAATGCACATGACATGATGGTGCACATGCTCATGTCATGCTCATATGATGCACAAATGCAAGGCAAACACCAGGGGTGTTACATTAATATTACCATATTCATCTTCATATGCTCTCATGACCTGTCATTAGGTCAGGAGAAGCAAAGGTAAACCTATTTCTCGCGAACGATTATACCACCATTCGACTTCTACCGAAGTCTAAGCATTACTAATCATAAGAGATCAATGTCACATCCGGTTTTAAGAACAAAACCAGTTATACACTATATATGAAATAAAGAAGTCAAATCTCACATATAGCTGTAGATAAGTGTAATATCAAGAGACAAATGCTTAATAAACATAACGCAATAGTATAAGATATAACCTTAGAGAGCAACACAATGGAAAGACAACTCCGAACACCAGGTGTAGCCTTCACTCCAGGAACAAACTAACTGGTTGATCACAAGCCTATTAACTTCAGAGACTATCCTGGGGTGCAGAAATAGCAAGAGTGAGTCCATGTCGAACTCAGCAAATATAACATGGGGTTCATGAAGCTCAAAAAGGTTGACACTGGTTTACTGCGATTAGCTTTTATGAATCATAACTTTAATTGATGGAGTAGCATCAAGTGTATCACAATTCCAACCACAAACAATGATCAAGTAATTATGATTACTGAATAGCAAAAACATAAATCCATTAATG
This sequence comes from Saccharum hybrid cultivar R570, assembly GCA_038087645.1. Lineage (NCBI taxonomy): Eukaryota > Viridiplantae > Streptophyta > Magnoliopsida > Poales > Poaceae > Saccharum > Saccharum hybrid cultivar. Next base: position 2,381,892 of record JAQSUU010000625.1, on the reverse strand, counting down.
TATATCTATTCTGTGAAGGTCCAAGGACGCCCATATTCGTGGGCACGGCTAGTATACCAGTTTGTTAAACTCTGCGCAGAGGTGTACACTTTCACTGTGAGTCATGAATTCCAAATGCATGGGGAGGCCATTCCCAAAGCACTGAAAATCATATAAAGCCATTTCAAAGTTCGTCTAACAAGTTAGGGCCGCTAGGTTTCGTGGCCTGCAAATGTAGAGCCCCTCTTCCATATGACACAATGACACGCACCCTATACACATAAGGACAGAAGCCACACTACACCCAACCCGGAACACACCCCTTCTGCGCCAATAAAGGTAACCCTAACAAGCTAGAAAAGGTCTTTCAAACAACTAGAGCCAGAGCCATGTAGCCCTCACAGCTGTACTGTAAGTCCCGAATGTTCGTTTACAGATGAGTCCTTATGGAGAGAAACTAGAGCAATGCTCTAGCACCCTTTAAGCCTGTTGCTAAAAAAAATCATATTTTAATGTTTACTACGTATTCCATTTGTCAAATTACAAGATCATGATCTTTAATTGAGCGCTAGCATCGTGCTACCCAAATGCATAAACCCATAGGTGACAAGGAATCGAGGATATCAAATAGCTAGGAATATTGTTACGGTTCTCAAGGTAGACACATGCATATGATTAAATTATTAAAGTGAATAGGATAACAAGGATGATCTCATGCTATACTTGCCTTAACTTAGATCCTTCTTCCAATCCAAACCTTCAATGAACTGCTTTTTGATCACCACGTAAATCTCACCGACTGGACAAGATCATAAAGCACCACACATGCATCCGAACAGACATACATAACATACAAATATGACCAAATTAGAACAGTACATCAATCTATACCTAATAATAAAGAGGCAAAATTTTCGCGTAAGATGTAAGTAAGACTCCTACTCAACTAAGATTACATGTAAGACTAGGTTGATACTAATCCAAATAGATCAAACTCCAACTTGAGTAAGACTCCTAGACAGGATCAATATATACCAAATAGAACAAGATGGAGACAGGACCAAAATAAAAACCATTATAAACCAAAATCAGATCAGACCAAATAAAAAATAGCTCACAGCCATGCCTACGCGGCATCGGCCAGCATGCCAGTGATGCTATCCGCGGTTCTTCGGTGGTGCGCGGTGCCACCTCGCGCCCGGTGGTGAGATGAGCCACTCGATGACAATCAGAACATCACAAGAACACGATGCAACAAAAACTTGCAAGGTAGCAAAGAGCCAAAGACCAACAGCCAAGATAATAAAAGAAAATAAAGATGAAAAGGAAGCAACAAGATTGCAATGACGCAACACGAAGTAGCCACCGGCCGGCAGAGCAGTTTGCATCCTTCACGCCGCCCACCAGCCGGGCGTGCCCACCAGGGGCGCTGGTCGCGCGCCCGCCACGGCGCCTGGGCTCGCTTCCACCGGGGGGACGCCTGAGCGCAGGGGCTGCAAGTCCGCATGAAGACTCGCGATGGCGTGGTGGGGCTTCACTTGGGAAGTTGTTGGGATAGGCATCCGGCGTCGAGCCACACAGGATCAGGCATCTCACCTCATAAATTGCGTCCAGTACGGAGTATTTGGATCAGTCGCACGCAGTCAAGAAGCACAATCTCCAGCTCAGCGATCCAGAAGCGGCCAGGAGCCGGTGACCACTTGTGGCTTGCCGCGTGCCGCTACGTCCGTCCGTAGGCTCAGAGAAAACACAGATCAAATGAAGCAGCGGCTGGGGAACGAAGCGGCCTTGGATTCCATCAAGGGGCTGCTGGCTTTTGGCCAATGGCAGGTCGGGGAGACGGGGATAGATAGGACCCGGCGCTGCTGGTTGGATTTCATCTCCACAAGCAGGCAGGCGGCCAGGGGACGGCACAGGAAAATTTTTCCCACACACGTGAACAGGGCCAGGGAGCGGACGTGGCCCAGCCAGTGGCCACAGGGTCCGTTCGTCTGTTTCTCCAAGTAGGTGCTGGTGGAGTGGTGGTGGCGGCTACAAACTGCCGCAGTGCTGCACCGCAAGAACCTGAAGAAAAGAAGAAAAAAAACCTAAACTCGAGTAGAGATAGAGCGGCCCCACGCTGGAATGGTTCCCACGTCTCCATCGACTATTCAAAATGAAACATCCCGAGGCAATAAAAAATAAGTTAAATCTATGATCTAAAATACAAAAAGTTCGTTCTCCCAACAAAATTTTTGAGAGTGGCATATTTCAGGACTAGAGCATGTTACACAGAAATGTGTGTATATATCCATACGAGTTGAAATGCACACCACGACCCGTAGATACATCTCCAACCCTCCCGTGCCCTTACGAGTTGTGTAGAGTGGACCTCCAAGAGTTTTTTAGGTTAATTTAAACAAAAGTCACAACTGTTAAGTAAATTTCAAGCCACGTCTTTACTAGAGAAGAAAAGTTTACACGTCCCGTTGCAACGCACGGGCAAATTTGCTAGTCAATAAAAAGGTTTGAAAACTAATCTACGTATTGCTACGAACACAGACGTGAAAAACACACTAATTGAAGTTATGGTGCAAAAGTAACAACTATCGAAAGGTTTAATTTGTAGACAAAAGAAAACCTTTAAGCTTCATTTATTTTAATTAAATAAAACCATGTGAAGGTTATTAATTCAAGTTATATTTTGATTCAAAAGCGGGTTAAACTGGTCACATTTTATTCATAAATGTTGCCATATAAATTAAGCAAATTAAACTTTAACTTTGCAAAATAGAATGACATGCGAGAACACATATTTTTGAGTTGAATATATGCAGCATGGTTTAACTAATCAAGTTATAAATAAAGAAAATATATTCATGTAACAGTTAATTATATCAAATACCGTAGTGTAACACATATATTGCATTTAGATTAGAAAACTAGTTACATACAGATTAACCAAATTAAAATTTAAATTATAAAACTCAAGAACTTTTAACATGTCAAACGTCATTTCTAACCTGTAGATTATGTTGCTATATACGAGTCTAGCGCAACTTGAATGGACTTGAGCCGGGCTATAATAGGAAAACGGCAGAGGATTGAAGGTTTAGGGGTCTACTGGAAAGGATGCATAAACTCAATGTTGCGTCCATGCAGCTAAGGTATTGTTCAAAGGCTCATGTGAATTATCCCAATTCAAAAAGAATTAGGAGTGAGCACAGAGAGATAGATTACTATGCAAGGGTGAGGTAAGCATGGCATCAGCCATACATTTGATATATGGCAAAGAACTGAAGATGCTGATGGCTTGTTAATCATGGACGTATGTTCTGCTCTAGCCTGGCAAGACTACGCTTGGATGCTGCATTTGCTTGGCTCTGTTGTGTTGCCAGTCAGGAAGCGGCGGGCGGGATCCGAGACCGTGCAAGATGAGCTTGTGGCGACGGCGCTAACATTGCCAAGATCACGAGGACGACAGGATTGTTGATGAGGATGAGATGCAAAACTGGACAAGAAGGGAACGAGGGTTGTAACGGTGTGCTCACCTTTTAAAACACGATCTTCTATCCATCATGATCAAGCAGCAGCTGCATGGTCCTGCGTGCTGCACCAGAGCACCGCTTTGGCCAAGGTGAAGAACATAGGCGAGCTCAGATTGCATCGGACCGGTGCTAGATTCTCAAGACTGCGGACCTTGCGAGTCAGGCGGCCAAGGTATAAGCACTGCAGATGAGGTTCGTGCTGGCGTTACGCGTCTGCTGCGGCAAACATGGATATCAGCAAATTGGCGTTGACAGATATTGGGATGTAAATCACGTATGTGGACATAGAGCTTGCATGGCACACCGGCTCCATGGTTAGTGTACGTGATCAAAAGCAAGAGGATTAGCATCCGGACAAGTGAACAGATAAGATAGAGAGACCCATCGTGCGCGATTTCTTACCAAAGAACGGTAGCGATGAAGTCGAAACGGACCAGGACGATGATGAACTCCGGAACGGGTCGGACGCCAGAGTTTGCACCGGAGGTACCGGCATCAAGTCTTCAAGCAGGCAACCAGAACCATCGCTGAGTAGATGTACGATTTCGGTGGCACATCACACACGGCATGTCGCGGCTGCCGAGTGCCTCGAGCAACGGCGAGGTACTAGAAGGAGGAAAAATCTAATTTCGTGCATTAGATTAGAGATTCTCAAACTAGGGAGTTGCCTCTTTGGCCAAGGGTTGGTACATATATATATATATAAATGTATATATATATATATATATATATATATATATATATATATATATATATATATATATATATATATACATTTATATATATATATACATATATATATATATATACATATATATATATATCCATAATGTCTCTGGAAAATTTCACCGAATTTTTGGAGCTTTCGAAGTATTTTTCGTGGCTTAAATAATAATTCTAGACTTTTCTAGAATTATTTTATCCATGAAATAAATTAATTCTGAAAACAATAAATATCTCATTTTCCACCAAAGCTCGTGTGCAATAATCCTAAATGTCCATACATTTATTTACTAATGGGCTTTGATGATTAATTAGGCCCGTTAGTAGAGGTGGAGGGTGCAACATCAATTAGTACCGTATCGCTAGTTGACGTGGGAGTAGGAAGTTTTTCTCCCTATATATATATATATGTATATATATATATATATGTATATATGTAAATAAAGTATTTGAAGCTCATGATAAGATATTTTAGAGCATCTAAAAATTAGATTATGCTCACAGATAAGTGGAAACAAGCTACATACACTACTAGGGATGTGTTCACCAATGACGCTATCCTTTCGTCACTGACGACTCCAAAATCGTCACATAGTTTATTTTGTGACGAATTTGTGATGAAATGGTGTTTGTCATGGAATGTGCGTCACATTATGCATACCGTGACGAAACGACAATTTTCGTCATAGATGTTCATTCTTTCTATGACGAAACGGTCTTCATCATAGAAGTGTTTTCTTTCTATGACGATTAATTTTGGTCATTGATAGAGATCCTTTTTATCACTATTTGCCGTCTGTCAGGCGGCCAGACGGCGTCTGCCACGCTGGCAGCTAACGTGGCATGCCACATGTCAGCTGACCTGGCTTACCACGTGGCTGCTGACGTGTGCGACCACGTGGCTGCTGAGGTGGCCGTGATGTGGATGATCCACGTGTCACTTTTTATGCGGCCACGTGGCCCACGTGTCCACTTTTTATTGGGCCACGTGGCATGCTGTGAGTAGTCCACGTGTGTTGCTATGATTGATTCTCATTTTCATCACAGTAGCAATTACGAATTCATCATTGAAGCAAATACAATTTCATCACAGAAAGTTGAATAATTTTTGCACAGGTGCACATGCTGATTTCTTTACAAAATGCAAATAATATTGAAATGACCAAAGCCTTCCATAAATGAACAGATCAAGTATTCCAATGACCATTCAACTTAACCAACAATAATAAACTCTATTTGCATATAACTAACTTGACATCACAATCAAAGTACTAATATCATCAAGTTCACATTAACATGACAGGCTCACAGCAACTAATAAGAAGTTTGCAACGACCACCAACATAAGTTATTTCATACACAAAATCACCAACACAGAACAGCAGCTAAGAGAAGCGCTCATGTCGAAGAACCACTATTGAGGGACAAGATACGCTTGAGTAGCGCATTGTTCTCCTCCATTGCCTTGTTGTTTATCTCTGTAATCCTCTTGTAGTCCTCCAACTCCTGCTGTGTCCTCGCAAGCTTTTCCTCAGCTTCTTCACTTCTCTTCTTGAGATCGTCGAGTTCACCTTGTACAGCAGCTGTAGCTTCAGCTGTTAGTTGTTCTCGAAGCTCGCTTTCATTTGATGATGATGATTTGGATGATGCCACAGGTTTGATACCAACACTCTTTAGGAAAAGGTGTGAGCTCTTCTGGGACAGCACCTGGGTCACAACCTGCACACTGGAAACTGCTGGCTCTCCTTCAGCAATAGGTTCTGCCCTCAAAGCTTCCATATTTGACTGAAATAGCAATGACCCACAATTAGTTGATACTTATTGCATAAATTTGAGGAGGAAATATGACACAAGATGTATTTTACAAAATTAAAAGCTATGCTGATCTTTAACCACATAATATGTTGGACAACAACAGTTGTAATATAAATAGGTTGATTCAAACTGTTCATGAAGATAGGACAAACTAGAGCTCAGCTGCTCATGGAAACTACTCAGGAATCAGCACATGAGGCACATTTGTTTGGTTGGTTAACAAAAAAAGATTGGATGCTGATTTGGAAGTCATACGATGAAAACAAATGCAAGTTCAAATACAATTGTGACTCCTACTGCAGAACAAAGTGGTCACAATGGACAAGCTACTGCCAAGGGTTGTAATCAAATTTGCTAGATCTGTAAGAACTAGAAGGAAACAACCTTTCCCCTCACAGAAATCTACCTTTTCTCTCAAATACGTATACAACTGTGGATGTCTCAAATACTAGTGAAGGAACAAACATAACCATGCTAACCAACTGATTTAGAGCAACTAACTCAAGTCTTATCAACCCCAATTTAGAGCAGTACAACCACAGCAAAAAGTAGCAATGAATTAAGACATCCACATAAGGGGCATGTAGTTTACAGTAAGGCAAAACAACATGTCCATCAACAGAACCAACCACATTGTTTCTTTTCCTAAAGATGTTGGGACTTACAATTGCTTCTCTTGCTGGTTCACTCAGACCATGTTTGGAGCTAGTATGGCAGGTCTTGAAGGCCTCCACCGCATCAAGATCTTCATTTTCTTCTGTACTGGGTTCTGCATTGTTTCTCTTCTGCTTCTGTTTAGTAGATAAACAATTACAACAAAGTGTTCTTAGATCAAATGCAAAATAAGTTGTTCACTACAATTATGTACAACGTCCTCTTTACTCACATATGCATGTAAGTGTGCCACATAGCTTCGAGAACCCGTAGCCTGATGATACTTGACTTTACGACGATTCTGCTTGTTCTTTTCACTTGATTCCTACAAGTGAATGAACATGTCAGATGAGATCATAGGTTTAAAATGAGAAGATCCTTTAGAAACTAAATGAGAATGAATATATGACAAGATATCCATACCATGTTCTTTGGATCAGACCACTTAGCCACTAGTGCCCTCCACTGTTCATCAGTCATGCATGCAACTGGAGAAGTTGTACTAATCTCATTTGCAGGTATACCATTAAAGTATTTCTTCTTGAGCCGATAACGCATTTGTCGCACCCCACAGCGCAGCATATCGGTGCAAGCTTCCTCTGTTGCCTTGTCTTCAGAGTTAATGGCCAACCGCCCCTAGTCATCAGGCAATTGCATATTTAGTTAGTCAATTCAGGTTAAGCAGAAATGGAACTCAATCATATAAACAGTAATGCACTTACAGACAGCTTTCCCACAAAGTTTTTGTAATGCTTATCATCTTTCTTGTATTCTTTCCAATGAGTTAGGACAGGAACCTTATCCCGAATGACGACACCAGCCTCAGATGCAAACTTGGCTGCTTGAACAGGTTCATGAGGCCTTCTTTTGCCTTCTTCAACAGCTATGGGCATCCTCCTTCCCATAGCTTTGGTCATCCTGTCCAGCTGTGTTCCCTTGGTGGGTGGCCTGGGTCTCCTTGGGGCTCGCAGTGCAGGACCTACAAAATAGATTTTGCAATTAAATGCTTTAGTTTCAATCAAATCAGCAAAAGAGATGACATTTTTGAATGACAAACAAACTATAACTTGCCTTCAGTGTCTTCATGTCTAGGTACATTGTCTTCATTGGCACCTGTACTCTCATGAGCAGGAGCTCCACTGTCTTCCTCTGCAAATGTACTGTCCTGAACACTAGCTCCAAAGCCTTCCTCTGCAGGTATTTCATCATGATCATTTGTAGGATCCTCTAAATTCTGTCCATCTGTCGCTGAAGCTTGAAGCCTTTTTGATGATCTTGTTTGGGAAGGTTGCACCTGTGTTCCTTCTGCCCTCACTCTCTTACTATTCCTAATTCCTGGTGCCATGCTGGGATTTGTCTTCCTCTTGTTTGAAGCGTGGGCTGGATCTCTATACCATGGAGGATACTGTGGAAAAAATAGTCAAGTCATGTGCGTTAATAAGCAAGACCTTATTAAAGAACAACTATGATTGTATGAAAGAAAGAAGATGCATGTAAAAGCAAGGGCATATATTAGAGAACATATTTAAAACAACCAAATGCAATGCAAACATTCCCCATCCAGTACGTAGAAGATAGAAGAAGCACCTTGGTTGCTAGGGGTTCTGGCTGCTCATCAGATTCAGTGTCATCATCATCACTATCTCCTTGATCATCATCGTCAAGGAGATACTCCGATGAATCCGAATCTTCACTATTTGATTTCTTGTTTGCTGATTTTTTCCTCTTGTTTGATGCAGATTCAGGTAAAGAATTATTAAAATCAGTAGCTAAATTTTTCAGTCCCAGTTCTTGCATCTTCTTTTCAACCTCCGCCACCCGTGTATCCCGTCTTCTCTCATAATCAGTTTTTGGAGGTTCTTACAAGAACAAGCAAATTGTGTCTATTAGAAATAAAAAAGGAGTGAACTAATACTAGAAGCTAGAAAGATAAGAAGTAGGAGCTAGTAGTGCCTGCTGAAGAGCTAAGGGATAAGAGGTGATAGGTTATAGCCAACATGTCAAATGTCACAGCTAAGAGCTAAGAGCTACAACTTTTTGTGTACTAAAAATTTTGAAGATAGCTGGTACTGAAGTACTCATTTCCTATGCACACACATGCATGCACACTGGTACAACCAAATCCAGATCATTCAAATGGTCCAACAGACCAAACAAAATTCTATGTGAAGACAAGAGACACAACTTCTTTCATAAGACTTTAGTGCCTCCACATTACTGTGTTATTCTAAAAAAAGAGATGATCTAATAGACTACTATCACTGCTGCCCCTATTTCAGACATCACCGAGAGTATAGCAGAGAAATCCAATCTGAAGCATAACATACTACTATCATCGAAGGCATATTCATTTCAGATGATGTAACAACATAGTTATCTTAATAAACCATTTGAGATGATGTAACAATTTTCTAGATGTAGGCATTGATAGACAGTGTCCAACTATTTGAATAAAACACGAAAGAGTATAGTACACAGATGAAACTAATCAACTGAAAAATCAGTAGTACGGGTTAAGCACTAGTACTTCATCAAACAACAAAATACATCAATAGATCCAGAGCGGTTACCTTGATCTTCGTCTGCAAGTCTCTTCCTACCTTGACCCCTGGTTGCCACCATTGCGGTTGTGGCTAAGTTCTTGGCTCGGTGAACCCTAGTCGATGGCGACACAGATCCAGTGCGGCGACCCACAAGCCGGCGGTGTTTATGGTTAGGTTGGGGCGGAAGACAGGTGGATGCGGCGATATACGAGCAGTTGGCGATGACAGAGAGGTGGGTGCGGCGACTGATGTCGGCGGTGACGCAGTTCGTGGAAGAAGAACCAGCTTGCCGACGGCGGTTGTCCTGGCTGCGGCGGCTAGGGTTGGAGAAATGGGGGGAAGAGAGGATGACTGGGCGAGTGGGGGAACTGGATGCATAAATAAAGCGGGCATTTTGGCGAAATTTTCTGAGGAGGGAAATATTTTGGTGAAATAAAAAACAAAATATCATGTTCTAAGTACAAATAGAAAAACATGCAAGCCATAAACACAAAAGGCCGAGAGTTCTAGTGGTAACGCTCCTCCCTGTCTAGCGGCAGGTCGCGGGTTCGATACCCCTACGGGTGGAATATTTTTGCAAAAATTAAAAGGGAGGGGCAGGCTGCTGGTCGACCTAGACCGTGGGCCCACAGCTCCACGTGTTCGCTGCCACGCCCCACTGGTGGGACCGCATCGCCACGTCATCGAGGTGGGACCCGATGGTGGGACCCCTCCGCCATGTCCTCGATGTGGGACCCGCTGGTGGGACCACGGCGTCATGTCGTCATCTAAGATTGAATTACCATGTTCTAAGTTTACAAATAAAAAAATATGCATACCTTTTTCACAAAAGGGTGAGTGCTCCAGTGGTAACGCACCTATTTATTAAGCGCCAGGTCACAGGTTTGAATCTCACTGATTTAGCGATTTTTTTGCAAAAAAAATGTGGAGGGGGAAGGCTGCAGGTCCAGCTGGACCGTGTGCGCCACGTGTTCGCCGCCACATCCTCAAGGTTGGGACCTGCTGGTGGGTCCGCATCGCCACGTCCTCCAGGTGGGACCCGTTGGTGGGACCACGGTGCCATGTCCTCGAGGTGGTGCACGAGACAAACGTTCTATGACGATTTAGTTTTGTTATTTTATGACGATCCTTTCATTTTCGTCATTATTCTTCATGCCAAAGCTCCGTCACTTGTGACTAATGACGAACCTACAAAGTTCGTCATAGAATGCTCTCATTCTGTGACGAAATTCCTAATCGTCACTGCTGAATCGTCATTGATGAACACATTTCTAGTAGTGATAAAAAGCCAGAAAAATTCCTGAGAAATTTGTAGAGGTTGATTGACGGATGAGAAACAAGGAATTTAATTGTAGAAAAATGATATATGTATATCGGAGAAGGAAAATTGACCTAAATGCATTTTGAAAGAACAACTTGAATTCATTTTGATCTTTGGTCAAAACCAAGCAACACAAAAACACAAATGCATCAGCATGTATGCACAACAATGTTGCTACATCCTAAGATGAATTTGAATTCAATGAAAATTTTGTTTTACTATATTTCATGAGCACAAAACATTTATAATTAAATCATTTCAGCTCTATTTCCAAAGAAGCAAATTTTAGGGTGTTACAATCAACCTACCCATACTAGTGGGATATCATCCGGATATAAGTATAGATCAAGTTAATCATGCAACAACGGTATCAACCAACTCCTACTAACATAATGCACATTACACTAGACTTAAGGTATAATAAATCATTTATTAAAATAAAAGAGTGGTTGTATGTCCGAGGCTTGCCTTCGTTGCAGAGAAGTTAGTTCCCTCAGAGAGTTCCAATAGACACCAGCACCTCAGGTGAATGGTCCTACCCCGAGACTGGATCAACAGAGCATTCTCACTCTCGTAAGCGCTACACGTAATAAATGATGCTTTGCTTAACATGATGGAATGCATGCCACGATGCATGATGATGAACAAGGCATAGCATAAAAGGGACATTTAGAAATGATAAACATTAGTTATCTACTTGAGTACAACTTTCCTTCGCGGTACAGTTACAAGTAATTGTCTTAAAGCATTTTTAATCATTGTCTTAACAAGTTAACCATGAACTTATCAAAGGAGTAAAGCATATCACATATTATAAGAGTTAAGCAAGTCAAAGCTATGATCATATCAACCTAACTTAAGCACTAGAGGTTAAGTTAGGCAACCAAGCATTACACAAATTATTATGCTAAGATAATAAAGTATCTCACACTTAACATACAAGCTACGAATTCATTTGGTCTACAAACTTACTAACTAAATCTACATTACAAAAAAGACATGTACAAGCAACATCTAGGGAAATGTATAACTTTTACTTTTTACTCAAGAGGTTGCATCTAATAAAACAATCAGGTTTATCACATGCATTTTATTTGTTACTAACAAGTTAATTAGTCATTAACATGAGAGCAACACTTATCATGCTATACTACTTAAACATGGCAAAGTATATAGATAACCTTCTATCATGACTAATCATGAGAGCAAGTAAAGATCATAAAATGACCTACCCATTTGCATCAACCAATCAAATTTTCACATAAACTATTTATTTCTTAATAAACAAGTTAATTATAACACCATTATAAATAATTGACATGGAACAGCAAGGGTGACATGCCCCATGGTCATCAAACAATCTTAAAACCACATTTCACATTGTTAATGATTCATAGAAAACATTTCCATATCTATTTTTCTACTAAGCATTCAAATAAACAATCTACTTATTAATAACGAGTTGATTTGAGTATAACATAAAAAGAATTAATTTGCTAAGGAATAGTATAGGATTTTGTGTTCCAAGGTCCACAATAAACTCTAAAATTACAACAAAGTATTTTAGGGATTTATATAAATCATTTTAGTAATTTTATTAATTCATAAAAGAAAGCTTAACTAAATGATCAAACCATTCTACCCTCAATTAGTACCAAACTTTTTGTGTGGGTTCATAACAGCATACTAAACATACTCATAAATTTTCATGAATTTTGGGTACATATTTTAATCTACAAAAATTATTGAGCATGCATTTATTAATTAAAAGAGCTAATTTTAAAGCATATCAAAAGTACTGAAATGGACCAGTTCATATTTTTCTATGATAGAGCATAATATGAAAAGGCTACCCACAAAATTTCATAATTTTTCCGTGCACCATTATTTAGATATGCATTTTACAAGAAATAGCATTGAAAACATTTTCTGGAAAAAGATAAAATGAAAAAAAAACGTTTTTCACTTGTTGCTCCTTCACCCAAACCACTGACACGCGGGACCCTGGTCTACTTCGGTGAGACGCCGTGCCGACCGATGGGTACTCACCGCTGGCTATGTCCCCGGCCGCGCGAGCCTCCTCGACAAGTTCCCCTCTCTTACCCGCATCCACTCTGAACCCAAGACGGTCACTTGGAGCACCCCCACGGGCACAGCGCCGGCCATGGCGGATACGGCGGCCCGAACGCGACGGCACAACGTCATTCCGATGGAGGTGAGTAGGAAATAGAAAATTGTCAAGCGGATAAGCATCACGAGCACAAGGCGATCACAGGGTAGCTAATGGCCGAGCCAGAGGCTCACCGTGCCGACCTGCCCACGGTGAGGGTCACCACGGCGGCTCAGGTGATCTGCCACGGCGGAATTAGAGCTCACAGCTGATTTTGGTGGCGAAAGCTGGGGCGAGCTGGCCTGGGGAATACACAAGGATGTGGCAAAACTGCTGTGAAGATGAATTGGAGGATGGGCGAGCGACTACGACGAATTGCTCCGACGAGCAGCGGCGACCGGTGGGGAACAAGAAGAGGAAAAGAGGTGGAGCGCCGGTGACTTCACGTTATAACGAACGTGGGCAAAACATCGAGACCGCCATCACCAGCTTAGGCTTGCCACGACACCAGCTGCGTGGCAACGCGCACGTGGGTAGCACTGGAGGGCGGCGGCGGTTCACCGACAAGCAGCACGATGGCAAGCAGGAGGTGGCTGTAACAGAACCGTCCAAATTATAAGAGCACAAGTACAAAAACAATCACCGAAGTGATCAAATTCTCGCACTTGAGCCCATATAACTACGGTAGTCTAATTAAATCACAAGGGATTTCAAACCAACCAACATACAAGCCAAGATCGTAGTGATTCAACATAACAAGTCACATGTTACATTCATTTCACAAGTAAATCAATTTACATCGGAGTTCAACATAGTTATTACAACTTAAGTTCAAAAGTAGCGGAAGCAAAGTAATTTGAAACTAACATTATTCTTATTTTAAATACATGCCAGTACCACAGTCAACTTCCAACAAAAGCATTAGAGACAAGATAAATAAGAAGGATCATGCCCATGATCACACCCCGCCACTACGGCAGGAGCCAACCAACTCTTGCAGTCGCCATGATACATGACAACCTGTAACAAGTGGGGATAAAACCCTGAGTACAAGAAGGTACTTAGCTAGACTTACCCGTCAGAAACCAGAAATAAGGTGACACCAAGGATCATGCAAGGCTGATATGAAGGGGGGCTAGCTTGACAACATTTTGCATAAAAGCTTAATATAGATGATCAATCATTAATGCTTAAGCATCAAGTTAATTATCATTAACCTATCATCTATATTAGAACCTGTACTAGAGCACTCACTTTATTAGGAGCAAACAATATTAACCATAGCAGGTATAAATTGAGGCAACCTTTCCATCGTTATCCAATTAACCATCCGTTCAATTTAATGGAATCTACGTTGCCGCTGCTCAAGTCAAGTGCTCACTAACCGGGAGCGACGGCGATTCGAATCGAATTCCTATCCAGCTGGAGGGGTATTTCTAACACTCACCGTGCAGACCCCTGCCAGGGTCGCACATGCCATCTTTTCATATGATTCAGGAATCGCGGGTCCGAATGATGTCGTGACCCCAAGGGCGACACTCTGCCAGGTGATAGGGACTCTAACCCCCCTTGGTCTCACGCCAATGTCCCCAAGCATATCCTTTCTCTCCTCCAAGAAGCAACCTACCATTCGATTCCCGGCCTGAATCACATTACTCGGCTTCGCGGTCGGAACGGCTTATCCGGCCAACTAAGTGTTAGACTGCGTTCAACATGACTCAAGGACGTATAGCGAATCGGTCCTTAAACGACTCAGACGGGGATAGATTCACACCCAAGACCTCCATGCCTTGTTGCTTCACTATCGTCATCCCGCCCGGTCTCATTTCATTTTATTAACACATGGTTCCATTCTACGATAGCACATATAGCCAACCGTGCCATATATGAATATCCCTATATCTCGTACGTGACAGGAAATCACCTGACTTCTACCGCTTAAAGCAGGGCTAAGCATCTACTCGATCCTAATCTATGTAGGATTCAAGGATTCATATATCTGGACAAGGAATGATATAATGCAGCAAGGTTTCCAACCAACTCCTACCACTTAATGCAACAATACTTATAACATATATAGAATTAAGTGCTTTGAAGGTAGGAGGCTTATAATGCTCCGGGGCTTGCCTGGGATCCGACTCAAGTTGGAGTATGTCAGATGAAACCCGCTTGGCGAGCATCCTCCAATATATCACTTGTCCGGTCCTTCGATCTTCGGGATGGATCCACCAAACACCGTCTTCGGGTTTGGCTCCAACGCCATTTCCTTCACACGTTTCTGCTAACATACCTATATGAGATGCAAGATGCAAGTGCATGAATACATGGAAGTATAATGGACAATGCATCACATACAGTGAACAAGACAAACACCATATTACACTCCACATGCATAGACACTTCATGTTGCTTAAATAAACATCACCCAACCTAATATAAAAGATGACAAGAATATTAGGCATGGCACACAAGGTTTTACAAGATCTCATGTGTATTAACTTAACTACCCTCAAAGGCATAAATCACACTTAACAATATACAAGCAAACAACTATAATTATAATTTATCCATTTCTGGACAAGCAAACAATAGCTTCATAAGTCAATCATATCTGAAGTTTTATAAATCCAAATGACTTGAAAGAAGACATTATGGAAAGCTTATGAAATTCTCTACATTTAATTTATAATCATCACAGCATGATTCCAAAGTTTAACATGTCGAATTTACATAAACACAGAAACTGGTCTAACAAGACAGAGAGCAAGCAATTCTGTAACCCAACTTTAAACAGCTATAACTCCTAAACCACATGGCCAAATACCACCAAATTTTAACAGCAGCTAGATATATAAATTATCTACAACTTTTGTATAAACAAGTTTCACAACAAAGCACATTATCATGAAGAACTTTGCCAAGTTTCCAGATCTGTCCAGAAACTTCATTTGCAAGAAATAATTATTAACTTATGTTGCAAACATATAATTGGACAAAACAAACTTTACCAACATTTCACACATGACTAATGAACACCAGAAAACTTAGTTTCCATTTCTAAATAAATTCTTTTAATGCCTTTTCTTAATTTATTTAAATAATTAGGTGGAATTATGAACACATATCAAAAGTGCACAATAAATTCTACCAAAATTACAGTGACCTACAAATGCTCCCAATAGTTTACTTTATAAATTTCAAACCATTTGGACATGTATATAAACCTCTATGAAAAAGACAAATGGCTAATACAATAAATCATGTGAGAGCAAGTTAAACCTAAAACTCTATATTTTCTATAAACACAAGGCCCTAGCATGAATCAATATGATATATAAACATCATACTAAGCTAATGAAACAACATTTTCCATTTTATCAATTATATATTATTTACAAGCTATTTATCAAGCCATAAATAAGTTAAATCAATAACTTGATCATATAGTAAGCAATGACCACAAAATTTATAACACAGTATATTCATAGCATGCTAAGAATACCATAAAAATTTCACATCATTTGGATCAGCACAACTCAAGATATAAAAATGACCAGCAACAAATGTAGATTTCCTTATTTATCAAGGTCAAATCAAAACCTTAAGAAAACAGTGAACAACTAGTGTGTTTGATATTTTTTCTAGCAAGTACATGTCATCACAAAATTAACAAAGCAAGAATAACTATTTTTGGGGTTCTAAAACTCAAGATAAGGTTCTGGTCAAATTTAAAAGCATTTTTGGAACCTTTTTAAAGCTTAAATAAAGACATCAGAAAACTTCTACAAACATGTAACATATTATGACTCCACTGCATAGATCTCTTCTCAAGGTTTCCAAAAAGTCCACTTTTGCTATTTTTGGAATTATCTAGCATGAGATATGAATTTTTAAAGATTTAACAAAATTCTGAAATTCAAAACGAATTTAACTACTTCACCCTAGATCTGCTAGGTGTACCCGGCTATGCACCCAAACCTGCCACCACTTAAACTGACATGTGGGACCCGCTGTTTCGCTGGGCCCACTTGTCATCCACCGGAGAGAGAGACAAAAGACAGGAGACGGTCTTCTTCTTCCAATCGCCGAAAAACAGAGGAGGCGGCCGGCGGCCTGCCGGCCGGCCATCTTCTGGCCGGTGCCGGTGGCGGGGAAGGGCAGCGCGAGCACCGCCGTGCCAGCTCACATCTGTAGGTGGCCGAATCGTGACCGGAGGTGGGCTGTGGCCTGCTGTCCACGCGAGCAGGCAGCTCGACGACGGTCGTGCCGATGACGGCGGCTCTCTAGCGGCGAATGGCGGTGGAGTAGTGGTGGGGGAGCATGGGGGCGGTCCACCGCGCCCGGGGGTGGCTCCAGTTAGGCCAGGGACGGACCCCAGTGGCTCGGCCACGAGCATGTGCGGCGCACGGAGGCGCAGCTCGCCGGCGGCCGTTACAGTGGCGATACGGCCAGGGAAAACGGCGGTGTCGAGGGCGGTGGAGTGCCAGGAGACTCGCGCCCTACACGGAAGGACTCCACTCGGCCGGGCTTGCCTGTAGCGGCCGGCCACGGAGCTCGGCTCGGCTCGGCAATGGCGGCTGTGGCCGCGCTCTGCGCGAACGAGCACCAGAGAGCGAGGAGGGAGTGAAGGGCGAGGAGGAGCGTGGAATGGAGCTCGGCGAGCGTCCTGGGACTCTCCACATCCACACAGGCGAGGCAAGGGCACAGACACATGGAGGGCACGCGGCGTCCATGGCAAAGCTGCTCTGGTGCATGGCCGACACACAGGCAAATCACCGAACACGTGGTGTGCGTGCCTCAGTCCGACTTGTAGGCCATGTTTGGGCCAGCTATGGGCCGAACTGGGCTATGGGCCTAAAACAAAGTTTGCTCTCCTCCTAAAGCTCTACAACTTTGATTAAGGGTGCTCGGCTATTAGGCTATTGGACGAGCAGATAATTAGTACCCAACTTGGTAGTGTCAGCGATTTGACAGCGACAAGCAAACATCCACAATTGAAGGTCAACACTAAGTCAAATTGATGTCATACTTTTATATGCTCTTCTCCAGAGTGTCTACTCCAACTTTCATTAAGGGGTCAAACCAAGTTACTTAACAAAATCTCGAGAACGTGACACGTCAATCAAGTTGACTAAACTCGGCCTTAATTCTTTTCCAAGTCTAAAAACAGTTGTAGATTCAAACTTTGGTCCACAGTTTGACTTATTTCCAAGCTGAATCAGGGTATGATCCAAAAACAAGGTTTGTTGTACACAACTAAATCTACAACTTTTATTAAAGGACCTTGAACTGGTTTAGCATGGTTAGGGAGATAAAGGTTACCAAACATGTCAACTTATTGCTGCCAACTCAAGGACTTAGAATATTTTCTAAGTGTTGGAAACAGTCGAAATTCTGACTTGTGGGCCCTTTTTGATCATGTTCCACACATTTTCATGACTTGACTCTTAAACAAAGTTTGTTCCTTATAAAATTATCTAGAGCTTTGTAAAAGTGTGCACACTCATGCAAAGCTTCTAGGTCAGACTTTTGAAACGGTCAAACAAAAGTGTTCTAGGGTCCATACATGGTCAACCATCACTTAGAAGCACATTTAGGCAAAATGATCAACATGAACATTGTTCCATTAAGTGTCCTAAGTGTAGTTAAGGTGTTGTAGAGGCCAAACATACCCACCATGCATAGGTTGCACAAAAGTGCAGGCCTCACATGCCTTGAAACATAGAACTCAAGTGAAATGCTATAGTCATTTCATGTGGTTGTTTCAAGATACGTGCTACACATGTTCCACTAGGGTGTTCCACATGTGTCCAAGATGTGTTGCACATATTGCATTTGTATGTTGCACAACACTAGTTCCCATGGGACGTAAGGCAGGTTTTAGTTATAATCCAAACAAGCATCTAACTTATCATTTCATGTGACTTTTTGATTCCAAACTTTATGAAACTTTTCCAAGGATCAATATAGATAGGTACCAAGGTGAGACACATGAAGATATGGCAATAACACCACCCAAGCATACTTTTTGAAAAGGGCCTATATGTAAAGCAATGTAACAACATCCAACTTTAGGTTAGGCTCATCTCCATAGGGTGACCTTGACATTGTCATCTTCACTTAATCTGTCATATTTGAGCTCAAACCCACTGCTTAATGAGTGACAAACACCTGGGGTGTTACAGCCCTCCCTCCTTAAAAGAATCACGTCCCGAGATTCGGAATGGAAGACCTTTTTAAGGAAGAGAGGCACGTTATCTAGTTCCCAACATTTGCTATAACATTCAACTATAAAGCTTCAACATCGGTAAACAATTTGGTCAAAGGCACTTTCTGATACTTGCTCTTCATGGTCAACTTTGTCAGAAGAATTTCCTTCATTGACTTCCATGAAGCATTGTTACTTTGGGAGGAATTCAAGACAACGCAGTACTTTGTTCTCAATGTACAGAGATCATTGGGTCCATGAGCTAACCACTAACAAGTATCTGATTCTTTAGTGAACACAACATAGTCCGTATGAACTTGACACTAGACCGAAATCTTTAGAAATAGACTCGTCAAAATGACTCTATGTTCACAAAGTTTGAAAAGTAGCCCTCTACCAGAATGGCTTGAGCGCAACCTTCCAAATGTGGTGAGATCATATATGACAAACATCCTCTGAGGTTATAGGATACTGACTAACCAATAGACAGGGTTTATGTTGACCTTAGATGTTCAATCATTCATATATCAACTAATGGAAAACTACTTTAGGTTCCATGTGTGCAGTTCTCTTTCTCTGATGACAACACTGTATTATCTGAGTCTGTCGAGGGGTCAGTGAATGTGATAGCTGACTCTGTCGGCTTTCTATTTCTGCCAACAGCTATCTAAAAGATTCTTTTATCCAAAGACAATAATTATCTGGGTTGACGCAGATGCAACTCTTGGGTAAAACATTTATAAGGTACTAAAGTATGTTATCATTGGAAACTTAGTACCAAAGCAAAATGTAGTGAGGCCTTAAGGACAACAAACGTTGTAATATTTACTAAACCGCGGGAAGTAGTCTACCACCAAGCGGTTGAGTAAAATTTTCCTTTCTGACTTAGTTGCACTATAAGTTGAGTTGACTTGCAGTGTAGCAACTTTGTCAGGCCAACCTTTCACCTTGAGGCTTCCTTTTTAGGATCAAACAGCAGCTCTAAGATGGAAATCTATGGTTTGACACTTTTCAAATTGCTTTTGATTTGTGATGGTATAAATTGATTTGCAGAAACCAAGGTTGCTCGTACATTGGGGATACGAGAAAGCAAAAGCAATTGAAAGAGTGTAAACTAGTATCTGTGAGACCTCAAAAGGGCCATCCAACAGCAGATCTCGACTATTAATTTACATACCAATTTGGGGATGCACACGCTTTGAACTTGTGGGTTACTTTTGCAAGCCAAAATGCATACTTCTCTACTTCTTCACCTTAGCTGATAGAACACCTTGCACTATCTGTGTGATTGTCCAAGATGAAAATGACTTGGTCGCAATGGCTCTAGAAGATAGAGTATCACTCCAGTTATTGGCTAATTGACTAACTTCTTGTTGGTTATTGCTCTGTAAGACATAGCCTTCGTAGCTACCAAGGAGTCATTACCTAGTTGGAGATTAACATTCCTATTGGTAACTAATCCGTTGTCTCTCAACACTAAAAATTCCAAATCTTCACTCTTGATCACAATAATTGTGGTTGATACAAAGCAAATGGCTGCCATCGAAGTCAGCAGATACGGAGTCTCACCAGAGATGGTTGATCTCAACAGTATGGTCATTATGCATACAAAGGTTAAAACTTGCTTAATGTGATGATCGAGTCTTATCCAACGGATGACTTGTCCAACAGTAAGTGTTGTATGTCCTTTTTATCCAACAGGAATGAGATACGTTGCTCACTACATGATGTTCGTCAATATTGGGACAACTAAGTAGAGTCACAAGTCTACCACTTCATGTGGTCTGTTAATGTTTATGTCGGTGACCTGTTCTTCAAAGTTTATCCTCTTAGCAATTTCAGGAGGAAGCTCTACTACTTTTGATTCGATATAAGGGTCTTTTGATAAGATATGGGAAAACAACCGAGGAAGAAGGTCACGTGAAAATCACATCAGTATTGTTCTGCAATGGATTATGATTAGAAACCATGATACCAGCACGTGCCGAGCAGCACAACCTTGTGTGTGCACCCACAGGAGGCTCTCGGTTTCGTCACGGCACCATTAGTTGCTACTCATAACACCATTACTGAACATGCACCCGATGAGGAATTTCAATGACATAGATTAGGTTGATAAGGTAGATGCATGAATTTGCAAGCACACGATTTTGAAGCCATAGCAGAGAGACATTGCGTCACACTAGCTAACCTTTGGGAGAGGTAACCGGAAGGTCCAACATGGATTTGGGTATGGTCTCCACAACTGGTAACGTACGAACCATGGTCAAAGGCTAGCGTTGATGGAAATTAACTTGGTTGGTCAGTCAACAAGGGTCTTCTCAAAAAGGGTCGCAAAACATCCACGACTTATGCAAATATATCGGATAACTAAACTTTGGGCTTTCGGTCAAGCAAAGGCATGGATACAAACATTCAAGGGCTAACCACCAAGTCTACAGGCTCAGGCTCCTAGGAGAGAGAACCTAATTGAAGACAACAACCATACAATTACATACATGAACGTTGTTCTAGGATAAAGCTATGCGACCCTCGTATGCTCACCGAGGACAATCGAGGTGACAACTAAGGCACTACCTAGATAACAAGCATACATACAACATCAGTCAAGCAGACATCTAAGAAAATTCAAACAATTGAGCTTAAGCAACCAATCCAAAGCACAAGGCTCACCTAAAATAAGCATTCATCTCAAGCACGAACTAACTACAAGTTTAGCTCAAAACAAACGCTAGCTAAGGTGACTAACTTAACATGTGCATAGAATCTAGATAGCAACATCGTAACTACTTGTTTCAACCATAACTGAGGTTGTAGACCTTCTATAAAGGTGATCCTAGACTTTCTAGAAAGCTTAGGAAGATGACTACACTTTAGTTATTCATACCAAAAGTAAATTCATAGATTAACATGACCAAAAATGCTAATGTTTTAGATCTGTACCAATATGGACAGAAAACTGACAAGAACTTCAAAAATGCATAACTGGAGTTCTAGGGACACAACAAGGCTGAACCTTAAGTTGATGTAAAGCTTATTAAGTTTTCCATAACTTTCCTATTATCATATTAAGATGATTCAACAGCTAACAAGACCAAACAAGACAAAGAAGACATCTCTGCCCAGATTTGGACAGATTCTGTCGTTCCACTTTGTAAGCTCATAACTAGAGATTTAGACCACCACAATTGGTGCTATAGGACATTTTGGAAAGCTTAGAAAAATTACTACACTTCTTCTATTATCTCCAAGACATGATTCCATATGCCCACAGGTCAAACAAACCAAACATTCAGATCTATTCAGAGCATAAGCAAAACCTGGCAGTAAACTTCTAAAAGTCATAACTCCCAAACCATAAGGCTTAGTGTCATGAAATTTTAGGACAAGCTAGACAAGTAAGTTTGCTACAACTTTGGTATTCTCTATAACTACAGAAAACACATTTATGACCACGAAAGCATCAATACATCATAAACCGTTCTAGCAGCCAACGTTCAATAAGCAAAACAAAGCTTGCCTTTGTTCTACTTAACAAGAGAGCACACAAACATGTTATTCTAGTAGCTCTAAATTTTGTTACCTTAGACCAACATGAATTTAATTCATTCATGAGAATCCATAATTATTTAAGTGAGGTCTAAAGCATTGGCAAACGCTTGGGTGAACAACATATCCACCACTTGGCTAAGCTAGAGGGCATCTATAGGTTCAAGCATGTAACCACAACTATTTCTAGCAAGGCTAAGCACACACTTTTCTCAAACAACATGGAGTAAGGCATTCTTGTTTAGCTTCACACAAGAAATATAGTGTACTACATCAATAACAAGTTACTCACTATAGAACAAGGGTGAGAGGAGCATAGCTATGCATAAAGCAACAATCATGAAGATGCATGCTTCGTCCTATTCGTCCTCACAAGATTGCCAACCTAAGGTGGCGATCACGTTCTATGTCGGTGGCATAACACGCACTCTCTCGATATATAGCTAGTCGTCAGCTACATTCGACTTATGTATTCGTGGTTAGCGTACCTGCAGAAAAGTTTTATTGCAGCCCAACAATTCCCAATATAGCACACAATGAAAGCAGAGAAGTAAAATTCTAAGTACTCCCATGTACATATATCCCCGTATATATACATGTAGCACCAAAACTACCCGAATCATTCGATCACCCACAATTAAGTACCTTCATATATACATGTGTGTAACATGTAAATAATCCAGTAACCAAAACTAGCTCTCCTCTAGACCGCGGGTTATACGGTCATGCTCTCACAACTCACACTTACCTAAGCGTAGGTGCGATGTTGCATAAAAGTAAACTAACGACATATATGACTATTTCATATATGAAGGCTACCTCTAATCTGACACACTGGGTAGCATAGTGTGGGAGAGGTATCACACATACATACCTTGGCCTGGGCGTAGATGCATAATGAAAAACCCCCAAGTTAGTACTTATATAAGCCACCTAATAATCCTTATATGGGCATAAGGAAATTGACCACTGGCATACTTAGATTTAGAATTCAGTTTTCACAAACCTATATATAGCTATAAGTTGATAAAACTAATTTTATAAAACAAAACCTTTGTTATAAATACAATTATGACAAGTTTAATGTTGAATCTTGCTCCGATACCAGCTGTAACAGAACCGTCCAAATTATAAGAGCACAAGTATAAAAACAATCACCGAAGTGATCAAATTCTCGCACTTGAGCCCATATAACTCCGGTAGTCCAATAAAATCACAAGGGATTTCAAACCAACCAACATACAAGCCAAGATCGTAGTGATTCAACATAACAAGTCACATGTTACATTCATTTCACAAGTAAATCAATTTACATCAGAGTTCAACATAGTTATTACAACTTAAGTTCAAAAGTAGTGGAAGCAAAGTAATTTGAAACTAACATTATTCTTATTTCAAATACATGCCAGTACCACGGTCGACTTCCAACAAAAGCATTAGAGACAAGATAAATAAGAAGGATCATGCCCATGATCACACCCCGCCACTACGGCAGGAGCCAACCAACTCTTGCAGTCGCCATGATACATGACAACCTGCAACAAGTGGGGATAAAACCCTGAGTACAAGAAGGTACTCAGCTAGACTTACCCGTCAGAAACCAGAAATAAGGTGACACCAAGGATCATGCAAGGCTGATATGAAGTGGGGCTAGCTTGACAACATTTTGCATAAAAAGCTTAATATAGATGATCAATCATTAATGCTTAAGCATCAAGTTAATTATCATCAACCTATCATCTATATTAGAACCTGTACTAGAGCACTCACTTTATTAGGAGCAAACAATATTAACCATAGCAGGTATAAATTGAGGCAACCTTTCCATCGTTATCCAATTAACCATTCGTTCAATTTAATGGAATCTACGTTGCCGCTGCTCAAGTCAAGTGCTCACTAACCGGGAGCGACGGCGATTCGAATCGAATTCCTATCTAGCTGGAGGGGTATTTCTAACACTCACCGTGCAGACCCCTGCTAGGGTCGCACAGGCCACCTTTTCATATGATTCAGGAATCGCAGGTCCGAATGATGTCGTGACCCCAAGGGCGACACTCTGCCAGGTGATAGGGACTCTAACCCCCCCTTGGTCTCACGCCAATGTCCCCAAGCACATCCTTTCTCTCCTCCAAGAAGCAACCTACCATTCGATTCCCGGCCTGAATCACATTACTCGGCTTCGCGGTTGGAACGGCTTATCCGGCCAACTAAGTGTTAGACTACGTTCAACATGACTCAAGGACGTACAGCGAATCGGTCCTTAAACGACTCAGACGGGGATAGATTCACACCCAAGACCTCCATGCCTTGTTGCTTCACTATCGTCATCCCGCCCGGTCTCATTTCATTTTATTAACACATGGTTCCATTCCACGATAGCACATATAGCCAACCGTGCCATATATGAATATCCCTATATCTCGTAGGTGACAGGAAATCACCTGACTTCTACCGCTTAAAGCAGGGCTAAGCATCTACTCGATCCTAATCTATGTAGGATTCAAGGATTCATATATCTGGACAAGGAATGATATAATGCAGCAAGGTTTCCAACCAACTCCTACCACTTAATGCAACAATACTTATAACATATATAGAATTAAGTGCTTTGAAGGTAGGAGGCTTATAATGCTCTGGGGCTTGCCTGGGATCCGACTCAAGTTAGAGTATGTCAGATGAAACCCGCTTGGCGAGCATCCTCCAATCTATCACTTGTCCGGTCCTTCGATCTTCGGGATGGATCCACCAAACACCGTCTTCGGGTTTGGCTCCAATGCCATTTCCTTCACACGTTTTTGCTAGCGTACCTATATGAGATGCAAGATGCAAGTGCATGAATACATGGAAGTATAATGGACAATGCATCACATACAGTGAACAAGACAAACACCATATTACACTCCACATGCATAGACACTTCATGTTGCTTAAATAAACATCACCCAACCTAATATAAAAGATGACAAGAATATTAGGCATGGCACACAAGGTTTCACAAGATCTCATGTGTATTAACTTAACTACCCTCAAAGGCATAAGTCACACTTAACAATATACAAGCAAACAACAATAATTGGAATTTATCCACTGGACAAGCAAACAGTAGCTTCATAAGTCAATCATATCTGAAGTTTTATAAATCCAAATGACTTAAAAGAAGACATTATGGAAATCTTATGAAATTCTCTACATTTAATTTATAATCATCACAGCATGATTCCAAAGTTTAACATGTCGAATTTACATAAACACAGAAACTGGTATAACAAGACAGAGAGCAAGCAATTCTGTAACCCAACTTTAAACAGCTATAACTCCTAAACCACATGGCCAAATACCACCAAATTTTAACAGCAGCTAGATATATAAATTATCTACAACTTTTGTATAAACAAGTTTCACAACAAAGCACATTATCATGATGAACTTTGCCAAGTTTCCAGATCTGTCCAGAAACTTCATTTGCAAGAAATAATTATTAACTTATGTTGCAAACATATAATTGGACAAAACAAACTTTACCAACATTTCACACATGACTAATGAACACCAGAAAACTTAGTTTCCATTTCTAAATAAATTCTTTTAATGCATTTTCTTAATTTATTTAAATAATTAGGTGGAATTATGAACACATATCAAATTGCACAATAAATTCTACCAAAATTACAGTGACCTACAAATGCTCCCAATAGTTTACTGTATAAATTTCAAACCATTTGGACATGTATATCAACCTCTATGAAAAAGATAAATGGCTAATACAATAAATCATGTGAGAGCAAGTTAAACCTAAAACTCTATATTTTCTATGAACACAAGGCCCTAGCATGAATCAATATGATATATAAACATTATACTAAGCTAATGAAACAACATTTTCCATTTTATCAATTATATATTATTTACAAGCTATTTATCAAGCCATAAATAAGTTAAATCAATAACTTGATCATACAGTAAGCAATGACCATGAAATTTATAACACAGTATATTCATAGCATGCTAAGACTACCATAAAAATTTCACATTATTTGGATCAGCACAACTCAAGATATAAAAATGACCAGCAACAAATGTAGATTTCCTTATTTATCAAGGTCAAATCAAAACCTTAAGAAAACAGTGAACAACTAGTGTGTTTGATATTTTTCCTAGCAAGTACATGTCATCACAAAATTAACAAAGCAAGAATAACTATTTTTGGGGTTCTAAAACTCAAGATAAGGTTCTGGTCAAATTTAAAAGCATTTTTGGAACCTTTTTAAAGCTTAAATAAATACATCAGAAAACTTCTACAAACATGTAACATATTATGACTCCACTGCATAGATCTCTTCTCAAGGTTTCCAAAAAGTCCACTTTTGCTATTTTTGGAATTATCTAGCATGAGATATGAATTTTTGAAGATTTAACAAAATTCTGAAATTCAAAACGAATTTAACTACTTCACCCTAGATCTGCTAGGTGTACCCGGCTATGCACCCAAACCTGCCACCACTTAAACTGACATGTGGGACCCGCTGTTTCGCTGGGCCCACTTGTCATCCACCGGAGAGAGAGACAAAAGACAGGAGACGGTCTTCTTCTTCCAATCGCCGAAAAACAGAGGAGGCGGCCGGCGGCCTGCCGGCCGGCCATCTTCTGGCCGGTGAGGCCGGTGCCGGCGGCGGGGAAGGGCAGCGCGAGCACCGCCGTGCTAGCCCGCATCCGTAGGTGGCCGAATCGTGACCGGAGGTGGGCTGTGGCCTGCTGTCCACGCGAGCAGGCAGCTCGGCGACGGTCGTGCCGATGACGGCGGCTCTCCAGCGGCGAATGGCGGTGGAGTAGTGGTGGGGGAGCATGGGGGCGGTCCACCGCACCCGGGGGTGGCTCCAGTTAGGCCAGGGACAGACCCCAGTGGCTCGGCCACGAGCATGTGTGGCGCACGGAGGCGCAGCTCGCTGGCGGCCGTTACAGTGGCGATACGGCCAGGGAAAACGACAGGGTCGAGGGCGGTGGAGTGCTAGGAGACTCGCGCCCTGCACGGAAGGACTCCACTCGGCTGGGCTTGCCTGTAGCGGCCGGCCACGGAGCTCGGCTCGGCTCGGCAATGGCGGCTGTGGCCACGCTCTGCGCGAACGAGCACCAGAGAGCGAGGAGGGAGTGAAGGGCGAGGGGGAACGTGGAATGGAGCTCGGCGAGCGCCCTGGGACTCTCCACATCCACGCAGGCGAGGCAAGGGCGCAGACACACGGAGGGCACGCGGCGTCCATGGCGAAGCTGCTCTGGTGCATGGCCGACACGCAGGCAAATCACCGAACACGTGGTGTGCGTGCCTTAGTCCGACTTGGAGGCCATGTTTGGGCCAGCTATGGGCCGAACTGGGCTATGGGCCTAAAACAAAGTTTGCTCTCCTCCTAAAGCTCTACAACTTTGATTAAGGGTTCTCGGCCATTAGGCTATTGGATTAGCAGATAATTAGTACCCAACTTGGTAGTGTCAGCGATTTGACAGCGACAAGCAAACATCCACAATTGAAGGTCAACACTAAGTCAAATTGATGTCATACTTTTACATGCTCTTCTCCAGAGTGTCTACTCCAACTTTCATTAAGGGGTCAAACCAAGTTACTTAACAAAATCTCGAGAACGTGACACGTCAATCAAGTTGACTAAACTCGGTCTTAATTCTTTTCCAAGTCTGAAAACAGTTGTAGATTCAAACTTTGGTCCACAGTTTGACTTATTTCCAAGCTGAATAGGGAGATAAAGGTTACACAACATGTGGAACGCCCTAGTATGATCCAAAAACAAGGTTTGTTGTACACAACTAAATCTACAACTTTTATTAAAGGACCTTGAACTGGTTTAGCATGGTTAGGGAGATAAAGGTTACCAAACATGTCAACTTATTGCTGCCAACTCAAGGACTTAGAATATTTTCTAAGTGTTGGAAACAGTCGAAATTCTGACTTGTGGGCCCTTTTTGATCATGTTCCACACATTTTTATGACTTGACTCTTAAACAAAGTTTGTTCCTTATAAAATTCTCTAGAGCTTTGTAAAAGGGTGCACAGTCATGCAAAGCTTGTAGGTCAGACTTTTGAAACGGTCAAACAAAAGTGTTCTAGGGTCCATACATGGTCAACCATCACTTAGAAGCACATTTAGGCAAAATGATCAACATGAACATTGTTCCATTAAGTGTCCTAAGTGTAGTTAAGGTGTTGTAGAGGCCAAACATACCCACCATGCATAGGTTGCACAAAAGTGCAGGCCTCACATGCCTTGAAACATAGAACTCAAGTGAAATGCTATAGTCATTTCATGTGGTTGTTTCAAGATACATGCTACACATGTTCCACTAGGGTGTTCCACATGTGTCCAAGATGTGTTGCACATATTGCATTTGTATGTTGCACAACACTAGTTCCCATGGGATGTAAGGCAGGTTTTAGTTATAATCCAAACAAGCATCTAACTTATCATTTCATGTGACTTTTTGATTCCAAACTTTATGAAACTTTTCCAGGGATCAATATAGATAGGTACCAAGGTGAGACACATGAAGATATGGCAATAACACCACCCAAGCATACATTTTTGAAAAGGGCCTATATGTAAAGCAATGGGGCAACATCCAACTTTAGGTTAGGCTCATCTCCATAGGGTGACCTTGACATTGTCATCTTCACTTAATCTGTCATATTTGAGCTCAAACCCACTGCTTAATGAGTGACAAACACCTCGGGTGTTAAATGGCGGCCTGTTTCTGAAATGCATTTTTAAATATTTATGAAAATGCCACTGATAGAAAATTCCAAATTACTTTCAAATTTACTAAAGAAGTTCAAAATCTGTAAAAACAAAAGTTGCTCAACTTTTCAAATTCTACAACTTTCTCAATAAAAACTTTTTCAAATTCAGCATAGATTTTGAAATTTCAATTTGAAATCAAAAGGGGACAATTTCTAGAAATTGGTAAATTCAAAATTACTTTAAATTTTACGTTGAAATTTTAAAAACTCAAAACACCAAAGTTGTATATCTTGGCAAGATCTACAACTTTGCTTCTTAAACCGTTCTCAAATTCTGGCTCTATTTTGAATTTGGGATTTGAATCTTTTCAAAATTACTCCAAATTTTATACTAAAACTTTAAAAACTC
The DNA here is from genome assembly GCA_038087645.1 of Saccharum hybrid cultivar R570. NCBI lineage: Eukaryota > Viridiplantae > Streptophyta > Magnoliopsida > Poales > Poaceae > Saccharum > Saccharum hybrid cultivar. Next base: position 2,352,315 of record JAQSUU010000625.1, on the reverse strand, counting down.
CAAAAACCAAAGTTGTACAACTTGACAAAATCTACAAGTATGCTTTTTGGCTCAACCTCAAATTCTTTTTAGATTTTGAATTACACAATAGGGGGTAAAACAAGGTTTTCCGGAAATCAGGGTTTTGAAACAAATTCAAACTCGACTTGATTTCTACATTAATTGGTGATTAATATTTGATCACAACTATCATCCAAATGTACCATTGAGTCAAATCACATGTGACCTACCTAATGCCACATTTGTTTGAACCAATTTTGAATTATAAATTCATTTTAATAAACCTCCCAATTTGAATTCGAATTTGAATTGGAAAACTCAGGGCAAGTTTTGGAACTCAAATTCAACCTCAAACTTGGAGTCCATTTTTTAAATGTTGCACTTGAGTTTATCCCCTACACCTGACACTAGTGTAGAGCACAACTTTACACCTCAAATTACATAGGGTATAATCTAGGTATTTGAAATGGCATTTGAAACTAGGGTTTTAGATTCAATTGATTATTCTTTTTAACTAAAACATGATTAATCCTTTAACACTAATAAAACATCATTTTATATGATAAACAAACATGGCATAAACGCATGTAAAGCATTTTATTATTAAAAAACATAACAGTTTACTATTGAAACATTATTAAGTAACATGTGAAACATTTAAATGAAACATGTGAAACATTCTATCAACAACCTATGAAACATTACTTGAAAATGAATCCATACTTTATATGAAACATTACTTTGCAACATATGAAACATGGCCTATGAAACATGTGAAACAAGGCATATACATAACATGTAAAACACTTGTTTAATGTAACATATGAACCTTTTCTATGCAACATAAGAAACAGATGCATGTTATGCTTGAAACATTACCATGCAACCTATGCAACATATGAGAACTTTTACGCAACAATGCTTGGTAATTATGCATGATGATGCTCATGATCATGTTTTAGCTACTTTTTAACATCTGAGATGTTACATAGTACCGGGCCCCCAAGGTCACTACGCTGTCTTAGCAGGGTGTAGGCCTCCATGCCCGTACCTCCCTACACTATCACCTTCCAACCTAGTAGTAGTGGCACCACCCTAGTCAGTCAAGTAATCGTCTCCCACCCATCAGGAGCGAGTGGTGTGCACGAAGGGTCCTATGATTCTGATTCTCAAGACATACCATTCCTTAGGGGGACTGGATATGATATCTTCTCAAGGGGATAACCAACACCCTATGCCTCGATGGCACCTCCACTGAGGATAACCAACACCCCGTCTGCTCACACATGCACCCGCCATAGGTACCTCTCACGAGGGATGCCTAGGTTGCACCCCTCTGGCATGACTTGCCCTAAAGACTCGTCGTAGGATCCTGTCCGATCGACTCAACCCTCACCACACACTCAAGACATATGCCAATATCTCTCCAAGTTCATTACCTAGTTTTACCAAGTTATCGGCACCACATGCCTTATCCACTCATGTTATCCCTTCACCAAGCATCACATCACAGGTATAATGCATAGTGAAAGTAAAGCAGTAAGTAGAATGCAAGCATCTAGCCTAACAACAAGTGTGCAGGGGAATAGGTTGTGACAAGGTAATGGCTTACAAGAAGTCTACCATGCAACCTATCATAGTTCAATTGCAAGAAAGTAAAGCACTAGCATCTACATGTAGCATGTCTAATAGGTTCTATGAGGTTGGGTGCAACGTGGAACACCTGCTGAATGTCAACTCTGGGATCCTCAGTGTACTTGCAGTCGTTCTCCTCTAAGTCTAGTTGTCCCTCACGTGCCCCTCCTCCAACGGTTTCCGGTCCAATCTCACTAACCCCGACGCAACTACCTTGAAACAGCGACAAGCGAAAGAGCAATCAGAACACTAAACCTAGAAAGACTGCGAAAAGAGAAGCAACAAGGTGCAGAAGGAACAACTACACCAGAAGGACACAAAAAGGGAGAACGACTTAGCCCTCTTGGCGGATGTCCGATCCCTAGGCAAAAAGAATAGGAGTGGTTGTTTGCTAAGCACAAGCTTATGCCTTAGCCTAGGCAGTACTTCCTGGGTCGATCGTGTCGACCTGTACGGCTTAAATAGAAATAGCGTAGGCCTTAGCTCATCCTAAGAAAACACCATGGCTTGTGGCTTTCGATCCAATCGTCATGGAGACTGACGAGAACCAAAAGACTACAAGCAATAGAAGTTTCGTTCTCTCTCAATCCATACACTATTATAATTGATGAGAACCATGAGAGGGTGGAATGGGGAGAGAAGAGAAGAGGCGGTCTACTTCTCCCAATACACACGTCATGGCAAAAGATGAGGCATCGGAAAGGAGCAACACACAAAAGAACACGAGCGCCCAAACAACTTGTAGAGTACCAAGACCTAGGTGCACTAAATGCATTAAGACATCCCTAAAGTTCTCAGCGATGCGGTTGTCACCGCAAGAACCAAAGAGATGCTATGGCCTACAAGGTACAAGCATACAAGAGCTTAGGCATGACAAAACCAAAAGATGGGAAGAGACACATGATTCACCTTTCTTTGATCCACTCGCCATAGCAACGATGGGAATCGGGGAAGTGGAATCAAAAGAGCAAGAAACGCCAAACAAGCCAAGGGCTCAATCCATATCTTATTGAATCAACGGGGATTGAGAACAAGAGAGGAAGAAGAAAGAATGAAACCTACACTCCTTTGACCAACTGGTCATGGAACGGATGAGGGTTGGATGAAAGGAGGCACGATCCCCGATCCAAACCCACTAGTTGGGCACCACAGCCTATGTGTGACTAGATCCACACTTTGCAATTCCTAGGGTTCATAGCGATGCGGTTGTCACCGCTAGATCCAAAGGAACGCTATGGCCAAAGTGGCACAAGCATACGAGGTGGCTAGGACCAACAACGAGCAAGAAGAGGAAAAATCCCGATGGTCATAGTGAGGCAACTCGTGGCCATGAGCTTCACCTAAGTGAGTTGGCTTCGCATGGTTCCACAAAAGTGACAATAGTGACAAGATAGGTGAAAGGGGTGAAAAGGGAAAGGTCTTGAGCTGTTGTTGTCTCACCAGCGGCAACAGAGAGGGCAGCAAGGTCTTTGGCAGCGTTGCTCGGCACTGGTGGATGGCGCAACATGGCTATACCCTCCAGCAGTTCATCGGTGATGGAGGGCAGCCTTCGATGAGGTGCTGCTACTGGTCGCGTCATGGCCCGACACGATGAGGAGGAAGAGGCGCTGCATAGGCATGGGTGGCCATAGTCCAAAGGAGATGGCGTGGGCATCGTGGCATGGAGGCGCTGTGGTGATGGAGCTCACAGTGCCGGTTGGAGACGGTCACCACGGCAGCATCACCGTCGCGGTGGTGGCGTTTTCGACAGTGCATCCACATGGGGGCTAGACTCGGTGCTCATGTCGGTGTCATGATGGAGAGGAAAACATAGCCTTTGGCTTGGGGCTATTGCTACAGTACAGGCGATGTGGGGGAGGTGATGCTGGTGCTGCGTGGCGAGGAAGAGAGAACGGTGGTGGCGTCCTCCACGAGATGTAGCAGGGCAACGGGAAAGGTTGCCGTAGTTGTTCATGGTGCTGCCTGATCATGGTCCTCCAGGTTCATCGTGGTGAGGCGGGGCAGAGGGCGCTCGACGTCGTGGCTCCCTAGTGACCGTGAATAGAGGTGGTCATGACATAGGGCACGGTGTCGGGCAGAAATGAAGAGAGCGGTGTAGTGAAGGTTGATGAGGTGAGGACGATGGTGAAGTAGGGGCGCTAGAGTGCCATCATGGACGCGCTGACGAGCACGGCGTGCACGCTACCGATGCCTCGAACGCGCTGGCTAGGGTGCATGGTGGGTGCGGGTGATGTCACAGTTTGGAGGTATGATGGCAAGGCGAGGAGGCGGACATGGCTCGAAGTAGGGCATCGGTGGTTGGAGCGGTCGACGGCGTGGTCATGGTGGAGGCAAGTGGTGCCATGGCAAGCCAGGTGCTCGACGAGGCGAAGACGAGGTGGTGTAGCCCGGTGGTGTGCTTCCGTCGGGGTGGCAAGCTCGGTGCCGATTGCAGAGCTTGGACGCATCCACGTAGTGTGACGTCACTGACGGCATGGCCGGGGAAGCTCAGCTAGAGGAGCTCCCGGTGACAGGGCTTGGAGCGGAGGTGACCAGGCGGCAACAGCCGCAGGGCGAAGCAGAGAAATGGGGAGGAGGAAATGACGGTGACTTGGAGGGAGAAGCAGAGGAGCAATGACTTGGTATTTATAGTGCGGCGCCCTAGGGCTTGAGGTGGCTCCATCCATCCTTGGCATCCATGCCCAGGGAGGGACACATGGTGCGAATCGAGGAGTGGGAGTAGGTGAGGCACGGGTGCGAGGGTGCTAGCATGCGCGTCACGCAGCGTGCGAGCGGCGGCAGCGCTAGGAGAGCATATGCTCCCCACTAGGGTTCAGGTAGGGGCGGCTTGGGCCAGCTGGGCTGCACGCGCGCGTGGGCCGGCGCAAGAGAAAGTGGGCGAGCCGGGCCAGAATTGGGAAATGGGAAAGGAGACTGGGCCAGCTGGGAGAGGAGGCTAGATGGGCCTACGGTGCTACTGCTATGGATTGGCCAAAGGGGCCGGTGGAAGGTACAAGGTGGCCTAGGCAAGTAGGATAGTGGGGAAGGTGAAAGGTCCTTGTTTGGTTTTGGTAATTGAGTGACAACCTTAGGTGGACTAATTGTGTTTATGTGAGATGCATAATTGATTAGTCCACAGGTACATGTGTGTGAGCAATATATGCCATGAAGGTGGAAATGGCTTGGAGACATTGCAAAGCTTGCACATGTGATGATGGAGGAGCTCGTTGCATATGAGACATGACATTGAGTCATGTGATCAAGGTGGAGAAGATCAAGACATGACTTGGCTCGACAGACCAGTTGCAAGTGTGAAGGGCAAGTCGAAGGCTTTGGAGCGAGGGACCACGTGTGACGGTGAAGCTTGAGCAAGACTTGGCGCCGATGGACTGAGGCAACGGTGAAGGGCAAGTGAGGTCAAGATCGAGGAACCAATACGGTCATGTGATGATATGAAGTGGATCATATCATTTGGTGATTGGTTAGTGCATGTGTTGCATCAACATCGGAGGAGATGGAATGGAATGCGCAAGGCAAAGGTATAACCTAGGGCATTTCCATTTCACTGGTCATAGGTGTGTAGAGAAGTTGATGACCGGGTTTAGGATAGATGGCCGTACTATCAAGTGGGGCAAACTTGTTTGTATATCGGTCATCTAGTGCCACTTGAGTTATCTAACTTTGCATACGTGTTAGGATCGAGTGGCGAGGCAAGTTGAGTGCCTAATTCCTTTGAAGAAAATGTTTATGAAAATGCTAACACACATGCACAGTGTGATGTTCACTTGGTGGTGTTGGCACATTTGTGAAGGTGGTGGAGTTTGAGCGGTGGATTCAGGTGTTTTCGTGGAGATGAAATGCTTATTTTCCGTTGCGCCGACGGATGAAAAAGGAGGCGAAGTCATGGAAGTGTTTCTCGTTGAGAAACAGGCGACGAACGCTGGTAACGGGAGTGTCAGACGCTGACGTCAGTGTCTGGTGGCTTACCCTCGTTCGCGCGCTGCTGAGAAGGAGGCGGTAGACATGGTGGTGTTGAAGCGATAGACGCCGGACGTCAGCGTCTGTTGCAAGTGACATCAGCAGCTCTACAGCCTCAGTGATGACAGCCACTGGGTGCGTCTGGTGCACAATGGTTCGTGACCCTTACTGGACCGCATCTGGTGAACGATAGACGCACGACCTCTGTAGCAACAGACTCGTCTGGTGGTATGGAATCGATCGTTGGCGTTCGAACGGCTAGTGACACGTGGCAGCCATAGGAGCATCAGACGCGGTGTGCCACGTCTGTTGCAAGCACGACAGACACGTCTGGTGCTCCCAAAAAATGCCCAGTGAAGGGGCAACGTCTATATTCATTTGTGGGGCTATAAATAGAAGTGGTGGCCATCCTTGGTTGGTGTTTGGCACCCTTGGAACTTAGTGTCCATGCTTTGGGAGTGCTAGGAGAGCCTCTAACTCACTTGTGCTTGCAAGAGTGCGAATCGATTGCGAGTGAGTGTGATTCTAGTGCATTGCATTGTGATATTGCATCGAGTGGCACTAGGTGTTCGAGTTGCAAGCCAATGGTGCTTGTTACTCTTGGAGGTTGCCACCTCCTAGCCAGCTTGGTGGCTTGTGGCTCCATCGAAGCTCGCAAAAAGATTGTGCGAGGCTCCGAAGAAGCTTTATGAGAGGGATTGTGCTCACCCCGCGGGGATCACGAAGAGCAACTCTAGTAGAGCGTGTCATTGAGCTACCACACTTGATGGTGGGTTCTTGCGGCGCTCTTTGGGAGAGCTCGGTTGTGGATACCGATTAGCTGTCGAACCATGAAGTGCTGGTCGACACAACGGGGACGTAACTTGGTGGCAACCAAGTGAACCTCGAGAGAAAATCACCGTGTCAACATTGTCTACTCTTCTCGGTGGTTTTCCTTCATGCAACACAAGCTTGTATTTACTTTCATATATACTTGTGCTTGTGTAGTTGCTCTTGTGGCTAGTTTGCTTATGTAGCTTGCTAGTTATCTTCTTCCTTGTGTAGCTAGAAGTATCCCCTTTGCATGGCTAATTTGGTTTGTGTAACCTTATTAGTCACAATGCTTAGTTTGTGTAGCTAAGTAATTTGCGCTCTCTAATTTGGCATTGGTTGCCTTGTTATGGAGCATTGCTAGTGAGCCTAGGAGCTTTGTGTTTTTGCTTACTAGTTGTGTAGGAGCTCTCCAGTGTGCAAAGTACTAGTGCATAGGTTTGTGTGACCTTGCTCTAGAATTGATTAGGTGAGCTCTTGCTAAGCTTGGCACCTTAGTTGCTTGTTTAGGATCTTTTGTAAGGTGCTAGAGTTATAGGTAGAGGGGTGTAGTCTTGGCTAGACCGATAAGTTTAATTCCATATTTGTTTCGGTTAGCTGGCGTAATTAAGTTTTAGAAAGCACTATTCACCCCCTCTAGTTTGCCATCTCGACCCTTCAGAAGGCGAGCTGGGCTTGGTGGGCTGCTCGGTGGTGGGCCAGGAGAAGGGAAAAGAGAGGAAGCAAGATTTTTCCTTTTTCAATTTAAGAGATTTGGGAAGGGGGTTCGAACAAGGATCAGAGAAGAATTCCAAAAGAGATTTGGGAAGACCTCAAACAGGAGTTTCGAGATGAAACTCAAGAGAGGTTTTAGAGAAATTTGAAAAGAGATTTGAGAAGTGAAATTTCAGGGAAACTGGGGAGGCCTTCAAAAGAGTTTGGATGTGGAGCCGAAAAGGATCCGAGAGGAGATTCACTACAGATTTGTGCACTCCAACACAAAACCTTGAGCCAACTAAAGAACCCCCGACACACTTCTACAATCAATTCTACATGAGTGCAACGATTTGTTGGTCGGTTGACTTACGTTTGACCTAGAGACTACATGCTTCACACAATTGTAGGAAAATTTTTAAAAAGCTCGTATTTTTGGTTGCTCAAAAATCCAAGATGTTATAGTCCACCCCCCTTATAGGAATCTTGTCCCCGAGATTTAGGGGTTACTACTCTTGAAGCATAGCTCGACGGGTGTATCCAAGGTTGTTGGCTTTTACCGGATGTTCGACATACATTAATGCGTCAGGTTTTTGCAAAAAGCTTTTGAAAGAAGAACTTTTGAAAAGTCATTTTCATAAAACCCTTTTGAATGGAGATGGTTATTTTTATAAGAGGGGGTTGAGAGAAACTTTTGCTTTATCAAATTGTTTTTTAAGAAGGGTCATTTCTCAAAGGAGCTTTTGAAACTTTCACAAATCAGTTGAGAATTCCTTTGAGAAACCATTTCATTTATTCAAGGGTTTTTGGGAAGAAGTTTAAATACTAGTTTATAACATTTCTATGCACCACAATTTTGCCAAGCGAGCTTTAAAAACCATTTGTGAAAGCTATTTCACTTAAAATAAAAGTTTTCGGATCAAAGGTCAACTTTGAACGAAGTTTTATTTTTGGAAACGAAATCCAATTTGCAAGGTAAGGAAGCAACTTGAAATAGTTTTCATTTGAAAACAAACTCCCTTCTGAAATTGGTTTTAGGTTTTGGAAACAAAAATCCTTTGTAACCTTGCAAAGCATGTTGAAGAAGCTTGAAAATAGGTTTCATAAAATCCACTTTAGGAAAACGCTATTTGAAGAAAACCACTTTTCTCAACCTTTTGAAGGACACACACAAAGGGTTTTGATGTATCTTTTCACAAGGCATTTTGAAATGGGAGTGAGACTTTCGAAACATTTGGAAGAGGCCAAGAGTTTTGAATGGAACGAAACTTTTCAAAATCCCTTTTTTCTTTGGAAGCCATTTTTACTTCAAACAAGAGTTTATTTTGGTAGAGCTTTGGATTTTGAAATCCCTTTATTAAAACAAGATAGGGTATTTGAATGAAGATTTTGAAACGCAAAACGTCCTTTGCTTTGAATAAAATTCTTTTAAAGCGGTTGATTTTTGAAGTAAGGTTTTTGAAAAGCTGAGCCTAGGATTAGAGCGGTATGCGGGTACCACTTGGGAGCGGCCATTGTCACGTACCTCGATACATGCATATGCCCGGCAGCAGCCATGTGGATGCATCACACATGGGGCCCCAAGTTTCATAGTGGCACCAAGGGTTATAATTACGACACACCACCAATTAAGTCCCCGGCAACAACCTAACATCCCAAGCTAGAGGGAGGGGAGAGTTTTCAGAAGGGAAGAGAGAAAAAAAGCCTTTGTAAAATGGTTTTGGAAGCCATGTTTTTTAAAACAAAGCTTTAAATCTTTAGTTTCGCAATTCTTGTAAGGGGAAAGGTCACAACCTTTGGGTTTTGAAATCAAATCAACACAAGTATATGTGAATTAGGTTGTAACTTGCTTTGGTTTTTGAAACTGAAATCAAAACTTTTGAATTCTAGTCGAAAATAAATCAAACCCTTAAAAGGGATTTTTGGAAACACCTCAAATAGATTTTTAGTTTGTGGAAACAAAATGTTTATAGAAGGGTTTTTTTGCTTTTCCAAAACCTCTTTTAAAATGATTTTTAGAAACATTTGGGCCTTTTGAGAGGGGAAGTTTTTTTAAACCAAACCATTTCATAATCTTTGTCGAACAGGCCTTTTTGGACAAAAGATGTTTTGAATTAGCGGGTATGTAGAGTTAGCAATCATTTTGATGAAAATGTTTTGCAAATACCCAAAACTTTTCAAGATGAGTAGTTTTTGAAACCCTGTTTGAATGATGACGGGGTGACTTGCAAAACTTTTGAAGTCCAGGTTGAAATCAACGCAAGTTTTGTAAACAAAATCTTTTGAAAAGCCTTTGTTTTCCAAATCAAAACACACCTTGTTTTGGTGATTTCAAATCAACAGATTCTGAAACTCATTTTAGTTTTGAAAACAAGGAGTTGCTTCTCTTTTCATTTGAATCAAACAAAAGTAGTTTCGAAGATGACTTGAAATCATTTCTCATTTTGAAAAGGTAAAGATTTCGCAATCAAACTTTGTTTTTGGAAACCTCCTCTTTTTTTGGAAGAGAAATTGTAACACTTTTTGAAAGGAGACGGGTTTTCACACTGTTTCACAAATAGCTTTTTAAATCAAATCAGGTTGAGGAGGGAGTTATAATTGTTTTCTTTTGAAAAGAAGACCCTTGAGGAAGTTTTGAAACCATTTTCCTTTGAAATGGAGATGCTTTTGTTGAAGAGGTAACTTTTCCAACCAAAAGAAGAGGAAATTTTGAAAGAGTTATTTTGTTGGAAGCCAAGACAGTTTTGAAACAGATCGGTAAAGACATGTTGCATAGGCTTTTAAATTTTAACTCAGTTAGTCGAGGTCATTTAGCTAGTCTAGGGGCGGCCTTGGGTTTGGCCTGGTAGATTAGCTAGGGTCCTGGAGTCACACGCGCACAAAATAACCTCTATAGCCTACATTCTGTCAACAAGAAGCACGAAAGAACAACAACTTAAGAACTAGGCATTCATACAACATTACAACTCCTAATGCATAGTGTTGACTTAAGGCGACTCCAAGGCCTTCAAAGTCTCACACACTACCGATCTAATGTGGTCGGTAAGTTGGGAGAGGGTTCTACAGGTCAACTTTCCAAAACAGGGCTTAGTTAGCACCAGAAATCAAGGCGGAGGGAGAAATAAGTGTCAGCTTCTAGAGTCCTATATCCGACTAGATGTTTGGCTTCTAAAGTAGTGTTTGGTTCTATGGGTCTTGTCCTAGGGTCAAGTATGGCTCTGATACCAACTGAAACGATCTCGATTTTCCATGGAGGAAAAATCCACAGATTCAAATTATATTGTGATAGTTCACGAGAGCAATCCATTATCAATTATCAGCTGATATCTTAGTCATACATCGTAGAATTAGAAGTTTACACAAGCTTTACAACACTGGTTAACACTCCTATTACATCAATTAATCTAGCGGAAACACACACATATCTTCGTTAGAGTCGTTGTAGCACATTGGCGGGTGAAGGCTCCTCCTTCACAAGCAGTCATCAGAGTTGGCGTAGAATGTCAGTGTATGTAGGCTCTATCTTCTAAACCACACTTGAGCGCAGGAACGAGACCATCTTCTCCTAATTCGAATCCTCATTGTTGTCGTCGTTGATTTCATCCGAAACTGGTCCAAAATCTATCAGTATGATTTTCACTGGCCACTGTCTCCCACCCTATGCTTTTACGTATGCTCTGTGATAAGTGGAATGCAAGGGTAGATCAAAAGGCCTATATATGGCTGTAAGCTTCCTATGCAAATTCATCAATATTTTATTGTAATAGTTCATCAAGTTTTAACCCCATCTCATCCACACGTTCACCCATCCCATCACACACATCTCACCACACTCTCACTCTCTAGGCGGCAAGGCCGACTCCCACTCGTACCTTGCCTCAACAGCCAAAGTCGGATCCAACACCAAAACCCAGGGGAAAGGTAGAAAGGACTCCTCTCACTAATCAAGTGAAGCGTAGGTCATAGGAATGTCCATATCCGCGGATGCGGCTATACGTATAGATCGATCAACTCTGCAGAGCGTGTACACCTGGAAATCCACAAGATCACCATCATCGGTGGTGCCCCACCTAGGCTGATGCCGACTGCCTCCCAACCGGTACGGTACCACCCTACCACTCAGCACTGGGCCACCCCGGAGTCCACCGAAACGCTGAGACTGTGAGACGTAGTATCAGGCCCCCAAGGTGACTACGCTATCTTAGGAGGGAGTGGGCCTCCATGCCCGTACCTTCCTACACTATCACCTTCTAACCTAGTAGTAGTGGCACCGCCCTAGTCAGTCGGGTAATCATCTCCAGCCCATTATGAGCGAGTGGTGTGCACAAAGGGTCCTATGATTCCGATTCTCAAGACATACCAGTCCTTAGGGGGACCGAACATGATATCTTCTGAAGGGGATAACCAACACCCCATGCCTCGATGGCACCTCCACCGGGGATAACCAACACCTCGTCTGCTCACACATGCACCCGCCACAGGTACCTCTCACGAGGGATGCCCAGGTCGCACCCCTCCGACATGACTTGCCCCAAAGACTCGTTGTAGGATCCTGTTCGATCGACTCAACCCTCACCACACACCCAAGACACACACCAAGATCTCTCCAAGTTCATTACCTAGTTTTACCAAGTTATCGGCACCACATGCCTTATCCACTCATGTTATCCCTTCACCAAGCATCACATCACAGGTATAATGCCTAGCGAAAGTAGAGCAGTAAGTAGAATGCAAGCGTCTAGCCTAACAGCGGGTGTGCAGGGGAATAGGTTGCAACAAGGTAATGGCTTACAAGCAGTCTACCATGCAACCTATCACAGTTCAATTGCAAGAAAGTAAAGCACTAGCATCTACATGTAGCATGCCTAATAGGTTCTACGAGGTTGGGTGTGACGTGGAACACCTGCTGAATGTCAACTCTGGGATCCTTAGCGTACTTGTAGTCATTCTCCTCCAAGTCTGGTTGTCCCTTGCGTGCCCCTCCTCCAACAGTTTTCGGTCCAATCATCGCTAACCCTGACGTAACTACCTCGAAACAGCGACAAGCGAAAGAGCAATTAGAACACTAAACCTAAAAAGACTGCGGAAAGAGAAGCAACAAGGTGCAGAAGGAACAACTACACCGGAAGGACACAAAAAGGGAGAATGACTTAGCCCTCTCGATGGATGTCCGATCCCTAGGTGAAAAGAACAGGAGTGGTTGTTTGCTAAGCACAAGCTTATGCCTTAGCCTAGCCAGTACTTCCCAGGTCGATCGTGTCGACTTGTACAACTTAAATAGAAATGGCATAGGCCTTAGCTCATCCTAAGCAAACACCACGGCTTGCGGCTTTCAATCTAATCGTCATGGAGACTGACAAGAACCAAAAGACTACAAGCAAGAGAAGTTATGTTCTCTCTAAATCCGTACACCATTATAATTGACGAGAACCATGAGAGGGTGAAACGGGGAGAGAAGAGTAGAGGCGGTCTACTTCTCCCAATACACACGTCACGACAAAAGACAAGGCATTGGAAAGGAGTGACACACAAAAGAACACGAGCGCCCAAACAACTTGTAGAGTACCAAGACCTAGGTGCACTAAATGCACTAAGACATCCCTAAAGTTCTCAGTGATGCGGTTATCACCGCAAGAACCAAAGAGACGCTACGATCTACAAGGTACAAGCATACAAGGGCTTAGGCACAACAAAACCAAAAGACGGGAAGAGACACATGATTCACCTTCCTTTGATCCACTCGCCATAGCAACGATAGGAATCAGGGAAGTGGAATCAAAAGAGCAAGAAACATCAAACAAGCCAAGGGCTCAATCCACATCTTACTGAATCAACGGGGATTTAGAATAAGAGAGGAAGAAGAAAGAATGAAACCTGCACTCCTTCGACCAACTCATCATGGAACGGACAAAGGTTGGATGGACGGAGGCACGATCCACGATCCAAACCTACTAGTAGGGCACCACAACCTATGTGTGACTTGATCCACACTTTGCAATTCCTAGGGTTCGTAGCGATGCGGTTGTCACCGCTAGATCCAAAAGAACGCTATGGCCAAAGTGGCACAAGCATACGAGGCGGCTAGGACCAACAATGAGCAAGAATATGAAAAAGCCTGATGGTCACAGCGAGGCAACTCGCAGCCATTAGCTTCACCTAAGTGAGTTGGCTTCGCACGGTTCCACAAAGGTTGTCCCCTAATTCCAATCCCACTAGAGTAGGTCACGGAGGGCTCGGAGTGTGCGGATAAGAACCGCGTCGATCACGACATCGAGTCCACGGTGACCGTATCCTAGGGATGTAGATAGGAGCTAAAACTCATAATCCGACGAAGTCAACCAAACGCGAGGGAAGGGACCATGCTCGGCGTTACGGCCATGGCGAGGCAAACCCACGATCGCAACGAACGAGCATGTCGCTCCCCAACCGGCTTGAAGGCATGGTCCACAAAGGGCAACACAAACGCACAAGAACTAACGGAGCAGCACATGTCCGTAGCGACACAAAAGTGACATCAAGCATAAGAGGTAGACTGGCATGAAGGCACGACACAGGCATTCATCGATAACACGAAGATGATCATGAACATATGTAGACAATTGATATTGATAAATCAAGTATCAAGTGCATGAGCAAGTATAGATGATAGATAAGGAGTTAATAAGTAAGAGCTTGCCGACGTCACGGATGGCGTTAGCTAGGTTCAAAGAGTTCACCTTGCTACGAGGGCTGCGGTGGAGCGCTCCTATTGGCTACAGCTTGCTACTGTCCAAGACATGGCAGCAGGCATCCAATAGGCAACGGAGCTCTAGTGGGACAGTACGGGGCAGCCATGCCAAAGAGAAAATGAGGCGTACCCTCCGTGCAAGCAAACGTTCACGGCACGAAGGCCGGACACAAAGAGGGCGAGGTGGTGCAGCTATCCAAGACGGTCAACGGGGCTGCACCCTTCCTACAGTGGCAGAGAATGGTGGCATGAAGGCCGGTCTCCGCACAATAGTGACAAGATAGGTGAAAAGGGGTGAAAAGGGCAAGGTCTTGAGCTGCTGTTGTCTCACCAGCGGCAACGGAGAGGGCAACAAGTTCTTCGGCAGCGTTGCTCGGCACTGGTGGATGGCGCAGCGTGGCCGTACTCTCCAGTGGTTCATCGGCGATGGAGGGCGGCCTTCGGCGAGGTGCTGCTGCTGGTCGCATCATGGCCTGACATGGCAAGGAGGAAGAGGTGTTGCATGGGCATGGGTGCCACAGTCCGAAGGAGATGGCGTGGGCATCACGGGCATGGAGGCGCTGTGGTGATGGAGCTCACAGTGCCGGTCAGAGACGGTCACCACGGCAGCGTCATCATCACGGTGGTGGCGTTTCCGATAGTGCGTCCACATGGGGGCTGGACTCGGTGATCCTGTCGTTGTCACGACGGAGAGGAAAACGCGGCCTTTGGCTTGGGGTTGTTGCTGCAGTACAGGCGACATAGGGGAGGTGATGCTGGTGCTGTGTGGTGAGGAAGAGAGAACGGTGATGGCGTCCTCCTCGGGATGCAGCAGGGTGACGAGAAAGGTTGCCGCAGTTGTTGATGGCGCTGCCCGATCATGGTCCTCCAGGTTTATCGTGGTGAGATGGGACAGAGGGCGCTCGGCATCATAGCTCCCTGGTGACCGCGAGTAGAGGTGGTCACGGCATAGGGCGCGACATCATGCGGAAACGAAGAGAGCAGCGTGGTGAAGGTTGATGAGGTGAGGGCGATGGTGAAGCAGGGGCGCTGGAGTGCCATCGTGGACGCACTGACGAGCATGGCGCACATGCTACCGGTGCCTCAGACGCGCTGGCCAGGGTGCGCGGTGGGCGCGGGTGATGTCATGGCTTGGAGGTATGACGGTGAGGCGAGGAGGCGGACGTGGCTCGGAGTAGGGCGTCGGTGGTCAAAGCGATCGATGACGCGGTCATGGTGGAGGCAAGTGGTGCCTTGGCGAGCTAGGTGCTCGACGAGGTGGCGTAGCCTAGCGATGTGCTGCCACCGAGGAGGCAAGCTCGGCGCCGATTGTAGAGCTTGGATGCGTCTGCGCAGCACGACATCGCTGATGGTGTGGCGGGGCAGCTCGGCTGGAGGAGCTCCCGGCGACAAGTCTTGGAGCAGAGGTGACCGGGCGGTGGCGACAGCAAGGTGGCACAGAGAGATGGGGAGGAGGAAATGGCGGCGGCTTGGAGGGAGAAGCAGAGGAGCGGTGGCTTGGTATTTATAGTGTGGCGCCCTAGGGCTTGATGTGGCTCCGTCCATCCTCGGCGTCTGTGCCCGGGAAGGGACATGCGACGTGAATCAAGGAGTAGGAGCAGGTGAGGCACGGGTGCTAGGAGAGCATGCGAGCGGCGATGGTGCTGGGAGAGCGTGTGCTCCCCACTAGGGTTTAGGCAGGGGCGGCTTGGGCTAGCTAGGTCGCACGCGCACGTGGATTGGCGCATGAGAAAGTGGGCGAGCCGGGCCAGAATTGGGAAATGGGAAAGGAGACTAGGCCGGCTAGGAGAGGAGGCCGGATGGTCCTGTGGTGCAGCTGCTATGGATTGCCCAAACGGGCCGGCGGAAGTCACAAGGCGGCCCATGCAAGAAGGACAGTAGGGAAGGCGAGCTGGGCTTGGTGGGCTGCTCGGTAGTGGGCCAGGAGAAGGGAAAAGAGGGGAAGCAGGATTTTTCCTTTTTCAATTTAAGAACTTTTGAAAGGTGATCAAAGGAAATTCGAAGGAGATTCAGGAGAGATTTGGGAAGGGGGTTCCAACAAGGATCAGAGAAGAATTCCAAAAGAGATTTGGTAAGATCTCAAAAGGGAGTTTCGAGATGAAACTCAAGAGAGGTTTTAGAGAAATTTGAAAAGAGATTCGAGAAGTGAAATTCCGAGGAAACTGGGGAGGCCTTCAAAAGAGTTTGGATGTGGAGCCGAAAAGGATCCGAGAGGAGATTTGCTACGGATTTGTGCACTCCAACACAAAACCCTAAGCCAACTAAAGAACCCCCGACACACTCCTACAATCAATTCTACATGAGTGCAATGATTTGTTGGTCGGTTGACTTACGTTTGACCTAGAGACTACATGCTTCGCACAATTGCAGTAAAAATTTTAAAAAGCTCGTATTTTTGGTTGCTCAAAAATCTAGGATGTTACAAAGACACGACGGCATGGGAGCTCTTTCTCATGGCCGGCATCATGGCATGGCGGAATACGGTGATGGGACGAGGCGAGCTGGATGGGACGGGTCCGCCAGGCTGCGCCATTGACGAGACGGGACAGTGCACGAGCTTCACGTGCTCGAGGAGGAAGGTGATGTAGTGGTAGTGATGAAGCTGATGCGTGGGGTTTCAATAAAAAAAAGCTGATGAGTGGGGTCCACTCGTCAGTGGCAGCGCGCGCACATGCATACACGGAGGGAGAGCCGGGCCGTTTGGGCTTGTTGGGCCGCGCAAAAGGGAAGGGAGAGGGTGGCAGCCTGCTCAGCGAATGAAGGAAGATAAGGGTGGGTTGAACCAGGCCAAAAAAAAGAAGGATAGGGGAATTGGGCCCGAGGAGGTTTAGGAAAAAGAGAAGGGTTTGGTCGGGATTTAAATAAGGGTTTGAAATGAAATTGAAATTTGGATCAAGGGGATAGGTTGCCACCAAATGGTTCAAAAGCAAACAAAACACTCAAGCAAGCACAAAAAAAGCATATGGGGAATTTTGATGCAAGGTTTTTGGAAATTTATTTTGAAAATGGTGTTTTGAGATAAGAAATAGCAAACAAAATTTTATTTATATAGGAAAATTTTTAAAAGTTCAAATTTTTAGTGCTTTTTATCATGAGGCAAAACACACGGTGTTACAAGATGTCTAACAATTTTTCTCGCATTGATCCATGCCAGTGCTGTTCTTGGCTGTCGTCAAAATTGCAGTGGCTTTGGCATAGTACATTTGTTACTTTTGGATTCTCTATCTATGTCAGAATGAGTTCTATCTGTGTTTGCAACCAAGATCGCTTTGCAGGTTGCAGTTGTTCTTCTTTTTGATAATTTTTTGTTGATATAGAGAGAGAGTTCTACTACTACAGTACCTATTATCAAGTTAAAACTTGTCTCACGGAGAGTTGGAATTTTGATTTTGATTTTGATTTTTTTTTTTTTGCAAATGAAGAGAGATCTTTATTAGCTAGAAGCAGGAAGATTACAATCGGCATTAAGGTCCAGAGCACACGGCGGTGCTTGACCCAACCAAGGTGCAAAGTGTTTACAATGTCTAGCAAATAAAGCTAAAGCATTCGCTATACTATTACCCTCTCTCTTTGTTGGAATTTATATGGGCTTGCCCAATAACCAATTATGAAATTCCTAATAAATCTCAAAGGACCATTCATGTGAGTAAGGGGATGTGAGAACTCTTTAGTACTAGCTTGCTCGTTGAAGTGGAGGTAGCCATACTTAAATATGGAAGTCCTCTCCACTTCCTCAAGTCTAGTGTGAGGAGGAGAAAAAGAAGCCCACACGTGCGCTCGCTCGCTGGGCCGGACCGGGCGAAGGGCGCGGGCGCGCGGCATCTGCGTGAATGGTCCGCCGAAATCCGTCTCCTCGCCTTACGGGAGCGCGGTCTCCTTTTGCAGTTTTAGTTTTTGGTTTCTTGGCCTTCAAGTTGCAGAGTTCTAAACGGTTACGAATTAAGTGTCCTAAAACGACTTAGATCGTGATCGCGACACGAGGTCGGTTGGACAGGACTATATAAGCAACCTACCGGCCACGTCAAAATGTATCTAATTGAGCTAGAGTTTTTGTCTATTCTCGCTGTTGCGCTGCCGCCGTAGCTACTCCAGTCCGATCACTTGCGTGTACCAGCAACCGAACGAGCAGGTCTCCGGAACCCTCGTTTTTATGATCCTGCACCGGAAGAAGGCGAATAAGGTTTTTGAAATGCACTATCCGTGTGACTGCTCCAAACTTTCACAACGGGTCATCTTCCATCCAAGTCAGGCGGGGCTACGTCCCGGCGTATTCGTCGTCAACTGCGTCGAGCTCTCCCTTCACCTCTCATTGACGACTTCGACGACGACTTCAACATCAACGACTTCGACATCGATCTCGTTTCATCATCACCTCCATCTGCATCACCAGCACTACAGCCTATTGAGTCTGAAGTTTACTTCGAGAAAGATCGTGCAGCTGAAGAACGTGCAGCATATCCCTACTATTCGCAAGAACCTTGTTAACGTCTTCCTTCTTTTGAGAGATGAGTTTAAGGTAGTGTTAGAGTTCAATAATGTAGTTATGTCTAAGCATGGATAATTTATTGGTAAATGCTATAATTATGGAGGGTTGCCGCTTATCTTTGGTAGATTTTTATAATAAATCAGTGAATCATTTTATGGCACAATTAATAATAGTTCGAGTGTTTGGCATTCTCGTTTATGTCACGTGAACTTTGGTTTGATATCATATTTATTTAGCTTGAGTTTAATTTCAGATTTCACTATTGCCAAAGGTTCTAAGTGCCATAGTTATGTGCAATCTAAGCAACCTCGAAAGCCTCACAAGACAACGAAGGAGAGAAACTTGGCACCTCTAGAACTCATACATTCTAATCTTTGCGAAATAAATGGTGTGTTGACAAAAGGTGGAAAGAGATATTTCATTACTTTAAGTGATGATGCAACTAGATTTTGCTATGTCTACTTGCTAAAAACAAAAGATGAAATGCTAGACTACTTTAAAATCTATAAGGCTGAAGTTGAAAATCAACTAGAAAGAAAAATTAAATACTAAGGTCAGATCATGGTGATGAATATTTTCCTATATTATTTGATGAGTTCTGTGCTGAACATGGTATTATTCATGAGAGGACAACTCCCTATTCGCCCGAATCAAACGGAATTGCCAAGAGGAAAAACCACACGCTGACTGACTTTGTGAACGCCATGTTAGACACTGCTGGTCTAAGACATGATAGGGGGAAGCTTTATTGACTGCGAGTCATGTCCAGAATAGAATTCCAAACATAAATAAAGAGACAACTCTATATGAGAATTGGGTTAGAAGGAAATCATCACTTTCATACTTGCGCATGTGGGGATATTTGGCGAAAGTCAATGTTCTAATTTCTAAGAAGCGTAAGCTTAGACCCAATATTGTGGATTGCGTCTTTCTAGGATATGTTCACCATAGCATTGTCTTTAGATTTTTAGTAGTAAAATCTAAAGTTTCTGATATGCATGTGGATACAATTTTTGAATCTCGTGATGCTATATTTTTTGAAAATATATTCTCTATGAAAGATATGTGTAGCAATGCTAGATTTTTCTCTGAGATAGCTCCTGATTTTACTATACCTATTGAGTCTCCTGTTGAGTCATTTGAGCAATCACCTGAAGAAGTCCTTGAGGAGAATGACAATGAAGTTCCTGCGAGAAACAAGAGACGAAGGATTGCAAAATCCTTTGGTGATGATTTCATTGGGTATCTTATGGATGATACTCCTACCTCTATTACAGAGGCATATGTATCTCCAGATGTAGATGATTAGAAAAAAATTGTTTGCAGTGAGATGGACTCGATTCTTTCTAATAGAACTTAGGAGCTATCTGAGCTACCTTTTGGTTGTAAACTAATCAGATATAAGTGGGTGTTCAAGAAGAAGCTTATGCCTGATGGTACTATTGACAAGTACAAGGCTCGGCTTGTGGCTAAGGGTTATACCCAGAAGGAAGGTGATGATTTCTTTGATACTTATTCACCTACTGCTAGAATGATTACTATTCGAGTGCTTCTTTTTTTGGCTGCCTCGTATGGTCTTCTCGTTCATCAAATGCATGTGAAGACAGCTTTCCTTAATGGAGAGTTGGATGGAGAGATTTATATAGATCAGCCTGATGGGTTTATAGTAAAAGGTGAAGAGCAGAAGGTGTATAAGTTATTGAAGTCTTTGTATGGCTTGAAACGAGCACCTAAACAATGACATGAGAAGTTTGACACTACTTTAACTAGTGTGGGCTTTGCTGTTAATGAGGCTGATAGGTGTGTGTATTATCGATATGGTGGGGGCCAGTCTATTATATTATGTTTATATGTTGACGATATTCTAATCTTTAGAACAAACATTGATATTAATTAATGAGGTCATCTTTTTTGTCAAAGAGTTTTGACATGAAAGATCTAGAAGAAGCTGATGTAATTCAATACATTAAGCTGATTAAGAAAGATAGTGGGATTACCTTATCATAATCTTACTATATTGAGAAGGTATTGAGCAAGTTTCGCTTTATATATAGCAAGCCTTCTCCAACACCTTATGATCCCAGTGTGATATTGATAAAGAATAAGAAGATGGCTAGAGATCAATTGAGATATTCTTAGATAATTGGTTCACTTATGTATCTAGCTAGCGCAATCAGACTAGATATCTCTTTTACCATGTGCAAGTTGAGTAGGTACACGTTCAACCCGGGTAACGATCATTAGCATGCACTTAAAAGGATCTTGCGTTAGCTGTGCTGTGATGCGAACTGGATTTCTAATATTGATCAAATCTATACCACTAGTGTGTATGTTTTTACTCTTTGAGGTGACGCAATATTATGGAGGTCTTATAAACAGACTATTTTGACTAAATCAACCATGGAAGCAGAACTTACTGCTTTAGATATAACTTCTGTAGAGGCAGAGTGGCTACGTGAGCTCTTGTCTGACTTGCCGGTGGTTGAAAAACCAATACCGGCTATTCTTATGAACTGTGATAATCAAACAGTGGTCACTAAAGTGAATAGTGCTATGGATAATGCGAAGTCAACCAGACATGTTAAAAGACGTTTGAAGTCTATCAGGAAGTTGAGAAATTCCGGAGTAATAATTGTGGCTTATATACAAACAGACATAAACATGGCAGATCCCTTTACAAAAGGGCTACACGGAATGTGATAGAAATCGCATCTAGGGAGATGGGTATGAGACCCATGTGAGTTTGCAGTAGCAGTAACCCAACCTTTTTGATCGGAGATCCCGTGACTAAGGATCTGAGAAAAACAAACTATTGGCAAACTGAGGAGAGTATAATTATAACCCTCTCTATGTGAAGATGCAATACTCTCAAAGCATTGAGGCACTGTATGGTAGGTTGGCTAATGCCTTAATATGTTCTATTGGCTTTAACAAGTGAAGATGATATCTTACAAAGCATTCTTGAAAGAACATACCTATATGAGTTTGACTGTATAACGTCGTAGTCTATGAGACTTGGGTGGTCTCTAGTAAGCTCATGAAGAGACAAGGAGTACGACTTATATGCTCCACCTACGGAGTAAGGTTACTGGCAGCCAAGTACTAGTTTGGCTTTGAGTAAAGCTCATTCGCACAAAACTTGCAATTCAAGGCGTAGTCCATTGTTCAAATTGTGGACGACTGTAGCTTGAGGTTCTAGGCGGAAGTTTAACTTCATAGTCTCTACCGAAACACTAGTATATCAAATAGTAGTGAGAACAGACAAATCTCTAAATGGGTATTTGAGATCTGGTGGGGGATTGTTGGAATTTATATGGGCTTGGCCCAATAACTAATTATGAAATTCCTAATAAATCTCAAAGGCACATTCATGTGAGCAAGAGGGGATGTGGGAACTCTTTAGTATCACCTTGCTCGTTGAAGTGGAGGTAGACATACTTAAATATGGAAGTCATCTCCACTTCCTCAAGTCTAGTGTGAGGAGGAAAAAGAGAAGGCCACACGTGCGCGCTCGCTCGCCGGGCTAGGCCGGTTGAAGGGCGTGGGCGTGCGGCACCTGCGTGAATGGTCCACCGAAATCTGCCTCCTCGCCTTGCGGGAGCACGGTCTCCTTTTGCAGTTTTAGTTTTTGGTTTTTTTGCCTTCAAGTTGCAGAGTTCTAAATGGTTACGAATTAAGAGTCCTAAAACGACTTAGATCGTGATCGCGACACGAGGTCGGTTGGATAGGACTATATAAATAACCTACCGGCCATGCCAAAACGTATCTAATTGAGCTAGAGTTTTTGCCTATTCTCGCTGTTGTGCTGCCGCCGTAGCTACTCCATCCCGATCGCTCGCGTGCACCAGCGACCGGACGAGCAGGTCTTCGGAACCCTCGTCTTTGCGATCCTGCACCAGGAGAAGACGAATAAGGTTTTTGGGAAGCACTATCCGTGAGACTGCTCCAAACTTTCATAATGGGTCATCTTCCATCCAAGTCAGGTGACGCTACGTCTCGGTGTATTGTCGAGCTCTCCCTTCACCTCTCATTGACGACTTCGACGACAACTTCGACATCAACCTCGTTTCATCATCACCACCATCTGCATTACCAATGACTACAGCTACAGTCGGCAGGTATAATCCTCGTGATCTAATCATGACGTTCATACTCTCTGGTATGCTGATCTATATAATATACGTATTTGATCTAGTTCATCTGTTTTACGTGATTTATATTCTGGTTTTAATCTGAAAATTGCCTAATTACTTGACACTCTTCACTTGGGAGATGCTGCACCTATTCATCGAACACATCCAGCTTCTCGCCTCTTCGATGATAGGTCCGACCTCCGATCTGTGCGGAGCATTGCTCATCATAGCCAACGTAATTCTAGCACAGTCTGATTCAAGAATAATCTGTGTGAACCCCCAATGATGTGCCCAACGCAGGCCCTCGGTACAGGCCAAAGCTTCCACATCCGGTGCGCTAGCACATTTGTCGAAGAATTTCCAGGCCGCGAATAGAACATCGCCGTTACCGTCCCGGGCAATGACCCCGACCCCAGATTCTCCAGTCTGTTCCATGTACGATCCATCGACATTGATCTTTGTCCATCCTGTTTGCGGAGGTTCCCAACGACTCGCCAATTGGACAGGGTTTTTTCTTCTCGCATCACCTGTACCTGCGCTGTGTACTTCTTCTTTCCCTTTGCTATCTGACGGAGGAGTTGGATATGGCGATTCCAAGCTCTCCCGGTAGCTAATCAGGAAGCCAACTGAAGATGACACTGAAGTGTCGCCAGAGCTATGGGTGATATTGTTATGAGCTTGCCAGACAGGCAGACACGCCACAACACTAACAAGATTAAACCACGCAGGTCCTTGGAGACCCTGTCGAGCAGCAGCAGCAGAAGAAGCCAATCCTTGCCTGTGTAACTGAAAATTTTTTCATCCGGCAAATTCCAGTGCTGGCTCATGGCCTGCCGAAGCTCACCCCAAAAAAACAGATGGACCAGCTCGTCCTACTTCTTTTGCCTATAGTGGTAGCCTAGGTGAGGACGTGAGAATAATTTATGAAACCCAGGGCATTTCACTCCATTCAAAATTTTTCGATGTAATATAAATAATCACTACATTTTATTCAGCCATATGCACAAAAAAGACGGTACATTTACAGAACTTTATCCTATTGATGTATTATTCACTTAACCTAACCAAAAGAATGCCTCAAGTACACAACGACCTCTAGTGCAATTCAGGTTGAAAATCCTGCCTGCCCATGAAACCTCTTTTATTACTATGTACATGCTCAACAACGTTCTTTCCACGCGGGCCGCCAGTGTTGGTGTTCGTACACAGCCTGCCCCTGCAAAATGTAACATGGAAAGCCTAGGTAAAAATAATACTCTGCTTGACTTACTTTAAGCTACCCTTAACAGTAATATTCTGTTAAAAGTAATATTTACCATCTTTTATAGTTTCTTAGGCAGGCCTGTTAGATTGTATATCTGTGCTATGCGTGATCGTATATTTGGGCCTGTGCCAGGTGTAGCCGGCCAGCCCATACTTGATTAGAGAGATATGAGGAGATCTCGTCTTGGTCCTGTTTCTATAAACCAACAGATCTCCTCACCCCTATATATATATATGTACATAGGTCTCTCAATCAATTCAATCTATTATTTCACGCAATCTTCATTGCTTTCATGGTATCGGAGTCAGAGGTCTCGAGTTCGAATCCTGGTTAGCGCAATTAAATAAAATAATTGCAGCTCGCTCCTATTTTCACGTCTGAGGCCTGAGGGAGCCTCCACGTGAGGGGGAGTGTTGGAATATAAGTGAATTGTCCACCTCTCCCCATCAGCTTAAGCTTTTGGGTTGAACTGGTCGGTGCTCCGATACCATATTAAGTTACATGCACCGACCAGTTCAACCCAAAAGCTTAAGCTGATGGGGAGAGGTGGACAATTCACTTATATTCCAACAAGGCCAAACAAGAAAAAAAAATCTACTACCATCTTATATAGTTTCATTCAACCCTTTTAAATTCTACTACTAATAAGGCATTGTGCAGTAATGGCACTCTATGTTAGGCATAATAAGCACCAACGTGTATTCAAGAGTTTCTTGAAACCAATGTAATCATGTTCCTGAGAAATCTATAAAGCACCCTTTCTCACAAATAAAGATAAAGGTATCAATGGGGAAATAGAGGTCTAAACAGGGAGCCATCTAAAGCCATTATTCTTTTCCCTAGTCGGACCAATTTTTTGTACAAGATATGTGTACTGACATACTTATTCACGTGCTTTTGATTGCTTTTATAATCTTGTGTCATTGTGTGTATATAACATAGTGTTTAGTGACTTTCGATCAGTACAAAAGTAATTAAAGAATTTGATCATATAAAGTATTTGGTCATCTTTTGTTTCGATAAAATCGGTAATGTATATAATAGCAGATTTAAATCACACAACAAGTTCTTTTGGGAAATGCTGAGGCTCACCTTAAAATGTGTCAACAACCTGAGCATGAGTATCCTCCTCAGGCTTGACTGTTAGTTCAGGTTCCTTCCGAGTTAGTTTCAGTGGAACATCAAGCTCTGGGGGCTCCTGCACATGCAAAGTTATTTTCTTTATTAGTGATGTACCAAACAATTATTATCCAAGATACTCTTCAAAGTCTCAATTTCCAGATCACCATGCAACGGATGAGTGGCCAGTATGTATCTTTAAAAAAGGGATGTTGCTTGATATCGTTTGCACCAGCACTTGAACCAAGTCGAGAAGAGGGATCTCTCTGAAGCAATCCATGGATTAATTGCTTAGCCGCAAGACTAACCTGGAGTAAATATTTGTTAATAGATTAACAGAATAAACAACATTGTAGAACGGATACTAGAGCTGCCTAATAGTTATACTAAACAAGGGACTATCTCACTAGATAGTTTTAAAATTGTTTCTATACCATCAAATGTTAAGTGCACAGACACAGGCAAATTTGACCAGATTTACATGTAATTGTAGGTGACAAAAATAAGGATGAAATTTCTTACCGGAATGCTACTTGGAAATGTAAGATCTTTGTGCAGGATATTATGAAATGTCCTTTTCCTGTTCTTTCCTCGAAAAGGTGTACGTCCATACAACATTTCATACAAGAGAATTCCTATATCATGGGGAAGAAGTATGTGACAACCTCAGAGACAGTATCAAACTGGTATGCTATATAAGATCTCTTGAACAAGGAATTCCCATTTGGGAATACTTGATATAGATCTCTTTACTTCCACATTTGTATTGTGGTACTACATAGATTACAAGGATCAGACTAAACTGAAGTTGTATTATGGTGCCACACAGGCTGTCTTCCTAGGTTGTTTCATCTGAGATTGATTTTTAACTATATAACACAACTATTTCGATACTAGTTCATTTCTACCATTTCTTGTATATAATCTTTTGGATTGGTGATTAGAACATCTTAGGGATTTTTATATAAGTGCACATTTGGCGCCCAAGGGGGCTGGCACCCTCGTTAGCTAAAATACCATGTTGCAATATTTTAAAAATCATTAAAAAAAATCATGTATGCAGTACACATAAAGTTAAGCATATCCACAACAATTCAGTTTGAAATTCATCCTAGATGTCAAGAAACAAAATAGACAAGCAGTCAACCTGACATTGTTCATCATGTGCTGAAAGTGATACTTCTGGTTTTTTTAATCTCAATAAAATATGAATTTCAAACTGAATTGTTGCGACTATACTTAATTTAGGTGTACTACATAAATGAGTTTTGTGATTGTTTTTTGAAATATTGCAACATGATATTTTAGCTAAAGAGGGTGCTAACCTCCTTGGGAGCCATATATTTTTTCTTTTCTATATTGGCAATTAAAGTGAACATCTTTGCATCAGAACTGAGTAATGGCCAAAGTCCGTTACTTCCCTCATGTTATTCTGAAATTCTTGTTTAAAAACACAACAAAGAGCAGTGAAGCACTAAACAGTCAAGTTCACCAAACTGGTAAGCTTGCCGATTCTCCTGGTGGAAGTCCAAACATTTCGTAGGTTATCATGATTATTTAGATACTGAGTTGATCCTTCAACATTTCACCTGCCTACATCTTTTAGGTGATAGTTCTTATTTCTATTTAGAGGCAACAAAAAAAATGTTTTTAATCCATGAGTAAACTTATGGAATGTATTCAGTAGCTACAGCTTAAATGATAACAAAACTCTATAATACACATATTATTGCTTACCAAGAGCCCACCAATCAATTGCACTTGTATGTGGTGCACCTGTGATGACCTCCTAAAATATCAAAAGATTGCATGGCAATTAATTTAGAGATCAAGAAGTGAAGAAATAAGAATTAATGGTTTAGTCAATGCACTAACAGTTTAAATAAGATTCAGAAAACCATTGGTTCATGATCAATGTCAAAAATTTGTATTTGGCTTGCCGCAATTGACACCAAATACTCTTATCTTAAAGTTTCACAAAACCCATGGTAATGTGGCACTGGTACCATCCATGCTGGTGCTTTTTGGCGACTACATAGGATTACCAGCTTCCCCTTATGTGATGTTGTTAACCCTGTCCCCTAAGGCGCTCAGGAACCCCCACATGGGGCAACCACCTCTCAGTCTCAGTTGCTGCCATGGTGCCTCCCTTGGCATCAACTGCGTACCTCGACACAACCGTTGCCAGTGCCGTCCTCCGCCCCGATTCAGCTCAAATCAGGGGAAGAAGAGAAAAAATTCTATAAAATTGATATGTTCTCTTATATGTAGAATATTTGATTATCAAACTTTTTATGGAGGTTGGGAGTATAACAATTATGGGCAATCATTGCAAAATGATAAAAATATTTGAGTGGAAGCAACCATATAATCATTTATGGTATCTTAAAATATTTGCAACGTGCTAAGCATAATCTATTTGGTACAAATTTTTAAAAAGTGGTATGAAATTACCAAACTACACTTCAAAACTCTCAGCAACTTTCTTTTACATGAAACTTTGTGGAGTTCCCACAACATACAACTCTCATTGTGAATGACAAAAGTATGTGTGTGAAGAGATATTACTGTTTACCTTGACAAGCTAGATTATCACAATTTTAAGTATGGTGGGAGTAATAACTTAGGATGTGATGGTGATCACATTCAAATTATTTGGAAATCAGTCATCTCACTGATGAAACACGAAAAAACCATGCTAAAAAAAGTAAAGATAGAGCTTCTATCATACTGGAGCTATGTACTCTTCAGTTCCAACAAAAGAATTTGATGGAGTGGCAGGATCTGAAACAAAACTTGGGGGCAGATACTCCTTAGATCTTCTTCGTCTTGATGTAGAATGCTTTATCACCTGAAGTATATCATTATCAAGGTTATTGGCTTATAGCTTTGTATTTAATTAAGTGCACAACAAGCTCTCATGGAAAACAAACATACATGATTGCGGCACCAATAAGCAGTCTAAATCTATGTCATTGACACATGAAAAACTATTTGTTCACCACTGCAAATATCATGCAAGTGGAAAATAGTAAACTCACCACTAAGGTGTGAAGTATAGCTGCACATTCTGTTAGTACCATATGGTGAAATAATACAGTAGACTGATGAGGAATAAATGCACAAAGAAAATACTAATATTGATTTAGTTTTTAAAGCTTGCTCTCAACTTACATGAGGTTTTGAAGAAGTCAAAAACGAGAGGTCAAAATCAGTCAGAACTATGTGACCATCCTCTTGGAGCAAAATATTTTCTGGTTTTAGGTCACGGTATATTATTCCTGCAATAGAAACACTGTATAATCACTAACCATTAATGTCACCACAGGAATTTAAACGCATCCCTTCTAAAGAATAGGAACACATGGCACAAATGATCTTACTTAAACGATATTAATTGTTACTCGATCGATTTATAATTTATTTGTTATATATTTGTTTAGTAATTAAACACTGTACAACCTAGGCTAGCTATTATTAACCCAACAAGCCGTGTTTAGAGAAATCATCAAGAATAGTGAAATTTCCTAGTCTCAGTAACATTTGCATACTGCACTTGAGGAAGAGACTTGTCTAGAAACTAGCGAAATAATAAAAATGAGACCAGTACCAAGGAAATGGAGATACTCAAGACCAATCACAACCTCCGCAGCATAAAACCTGCAGAAAAATTGATCAAAATAATGTAACAAACAAAAAAATATAGGCAATATATCATAATAAAATATTTAATAATACAGTAGTTTAAGTGACTATCACATCTCTATAATCCAAATTATTGAAAAGAAAAAACTAAATTGTTCTTTTGCTTCAGTTTTGGGGTACTATGCAGGCTCCCGAACGGGCCTGCTTGCATTCCTCCTTAGCATAGTTCATAAGAGTTCTTGAGATTAGAAGTGTCAGAAATTTTTTTTTGCTTGATCAACTATTTGTTTGGAGGGAAAATAATCGAATAAACATATCATAGCATTTGAATTTGCCAAAAAGTATAATCCTAATGAAGATACGAGATTTCTTTTCATTAATGCCATTATTTTGTGAATTTTCATATCAATTAGGAAATGGTTCATATGTTGTTAACATCAAAGTTTATAAACTCAAGCTACAAAGATAAAATTATAAACCATTAGGAATGCCCTATATTAACTTCACAACATAAGCTAATATTTGTATCTGAACAACGAAAGAACATATCCATTTTGGAAGGCATTTTCAAAAGCATAACAAAATTTTACATCAGAATAGGCACGTTTAAATAAATAAATAATGCATCAAGGAGTAGTCTATATCAAAAAATCTGCATTTTGTAATAGCTTACCTTGCAGATTCTTCTCTAAAAAGTTTCATGGGTTGCATATCGAGTAATGCAAATAATTCACCTCCAGGACAAAAGTCTGTTATGAGACAAACATGTGTTGGTGTCTGAAAAAACAATGATTAGTAATGCATATATGTTAAATTCAAAAGTTAAAATGCAAAGTAAATAAATTATGAAAATACAAAACATGATGGTCAATAATCAATTATGGAGTTCAGTATATAACCATATAAAAACCATATTCAGATGAAGTTATGTGTACCATTTCTTTATTTACCAATCTTAAATGACTCTAAGACAAGGCACAACAGCATAGCACATAAGACTGACCTGGAATGAAGTATATAATGTTGGGAGAAAAGGATGATCCAATAGTGAGTATATTTCTCTTTCGATACAAACTCGATGAACCTGCACATTTCAGAAACTAAATGCACCTCAAAAATTAATTTAGAATGAGTGAACTTGAGATGTATATTTGGAAATGTTATCTTGTAAGAATCTATTTATAGCATATGTCTAAATAAATTGATAAATACTAAACATCCTAAAATTAGTCAATGTTTTCACTCCTGGAAGATTTGTGATACCATGTTGCCCTTTCATTCTTCATTTTCGAAATTTAAGCCACTGACACTCCCTTCTAGGAGTGGCACGAATGCACACCCACACAACCATATGGATACAAAACTAATCATTCAAGATTCAACTCCTAATTTTACCACTTATCCAAAAAAAACTCCAACTGCTTGTACCTATCCATACTAGTGTGACCAGGAGTTTGTTGCATGAAGTGTCTATCAAAAGATACGACACTGCATGTTATTGACATTTATTTCTAGAATTTACCTTGTTGCGGTTCAACATCACTGATTTGTCCATTGCCTTCATTGCAAATAATTCACCACTGCCTTGCAACTCCACCAAATGTACACTAGGGAGAAAAACATAGAGATAGTATCATACCCTTTATTAAGCAAAGATATGGTAACAAAGAAATCCAAGGACAGTGCAGATCTAGTATGGATGCCTGTGTATTCCCAGGAATACCAACAATTTTGCCGAAACATTATGTATATACTCAGTACACATATGTGTATATGTTAGTTGCACTTTATTTTTGACATGTTCTTGTCATTCACTTCTCAAAAAAACACAGCATACCGTCCGTCTCCCACCAAGCTCCACCAAGGCTTCCTGAAGTCCATCCAATCTACCATTCGCAAATCGATCAACTAAGATATTCCTCAACCCCTCAATTGCACATGGACGCATCAGCTCACGTGCATCTGTTGTCCTTGCCCACGCCTAATCCTTATGTCTCTCTCAAACCCCAATTCCCATAGGAACCCAGCGCTGACTACCAGCCACACTAACATGCATACGAATAGAGGCATGATGGCTAAACTACTAAAATGTGCCCACCCTAAACAGCACCATCTGCGTCTACCAACTGCACGCCTCCATGTGGACCACACTACCCACACCTATTGTCCCTCCGCACACCTTCAGATAGTTGCAACCAGTCACAACTAGGTTGTAACCAGGCCAAGTCACAAAGTCACAAGTCATGACCAACTAAGCCAGCTGCAACCAATCACAACTGAGTTCCAACCAATTGAGACAGTAATGACAGCTAACCAAGTTGCTACAAGATCCAACTAGGCTTGACTTAGACTCAGTCACGAGTCATGATCAACTAAGCCTACAACCATTGGCAACTGAGTTACAACCAAGCGGAATGGTGGGAGTCATAACCAACTAATATAGTTGCAACCATACAACTGAGTTGCATCCAAGCCCAGTCACAAGTAGTGAACAACTGAGCCAGTTGAAATTATCCGCAATTGTGAACCTGGTTGGATGATGACGGGGCTCATGACCAATTTATCTAGTTGCAACCAGTCGCAACCAGCTCAGTCACGAGTTGTGACCAACTAAGATGGTTGCATCTAGTTGGGATGGTGAAAGTTGGGCTCAATTGTTTAGTTGGTTGGTGGACCATGTTATAGTTGGTTTTTGATTGGGTTGGGTTGGCTTCAGCATGTACATTTTGCATATATATACTATTCAATGTCCAGTGCGTTGAATTATTATTCAACACGCCAACCAACCAACCAAATTACTACAACCATAAAAAGACCTCGCACAATTATAAAATCCTGAATACCACATCATCTAGACAAGTCCAACATCCACAATCATAACACTTGTGTTCTATAGCAATAAAAATCTTACCTTCGTTTGATTACCATGTATCAATAACCCTAAACCCTAATTCCCACTCATTCCTCTCAATATTTTCCTCATATCTCCTCTGGAATAAATATCCGAGGGGCATGGAAGGGCTCATCAAATACACTTGCAGTATCATATACGGGCGTGGATTGACATCTACCATTTTTTGTTTGGGTTGATTTAATGAAATATTTATTTTCTTGCTAGCAGACATTCAAAAGTAGTAGCACATACCTGCTAGTATATGTGTTTGGATAGATTTAATGAAATATTTAATGAAATTGTTAGTTATGTATGTTTCAATTTCAAAAGGTTAGGTTGGTCTCCTTACTTGCCAGTGTCACCACAACCCAAAGGTTTTATAGGCTTGAAGTGCTTCAAGCCAATCTTCTCCCTAGATTTTGTAATCTGAAGTACAAATACAAAAAAAGTCATTATACTACTATGGAACTAAAATAAAAAAATCCATTTGACAAGCATGCTTAAAGTATGACCACATAATGGATCATATAAATCTATCCGATAAAAATCAAAGTTAAAATAAAAAACTTGAGCATTTTGCTCATAGAATATTTTTTAGTGTTATCTTAATATAAAAGTTATTGCAAGTTCATAAATTGGTATGAAATAACACTATATGCAAAAGCAAAGATAATTGCATGACATACTCCATTCCAAATTATAAGAATTTTTGGCTTTTCTAGATACAAGTTTTTTTATATGCAATTAGATATACACTATGTCTAGATACATAGTGAAAGTAATGTATCTCAAAAAGCCAAAACATCTTATAATTTGGAAAAGAGGGAGTAGTAAACATACTATTTAGGCTTAGTAAAGGTAGAAATTAGAATTTGAGAAAGAATGAACTGAACTATTATATAAACATATATGGCAAATGCATTGTCATTCTGCTTTTGCCTTTCTTCAATGTAGTAAATAGTAAATTACTTTGCTTCCAACTCTTTGTCTATATATGCAGTAGTAATAAGCTTAAATAACTACTTTTTGTGTAGTGCTACTTACATCATAATCTTGTAATCTTGTACGGAACATTCATATAGCATACCTTTCCTATCGCAATCCAAGAAGAGTTGTAACGTTTATGAGGCTTTGGGGAAACATATTTTGAGTAAATGTCCCATAGGTCCTCTGGTCTCTGCAAATACACATATTAACTACAACACAACATATGACAAAGAATTGGCTAAACAAACTACTCTTAAATATTCTAGTTCAAAGTATCGACATTACAGCTATGGTTTTCTGTTTCGTAATGCAAAGCTCATAATATGTGGTAAACCATGAGAATAGTTTAATTGAGTGTCCATTACTTTAATCCTTTTCTTCTGAGGTTGCCCCCATATCATAGTAGGTGTTGTCTATTTGTTATAAAAACTTGCATTTCCATATAGAGCATTAAATTGACTCCACAATAGAAATCTACCGAATATTTATAATAACATTTATAGAAGTTTAAGAATAGTTAGTGATCTCTTGTTAGCATATCCTTTTTTCCATGAACATGTAGAGGGTTGTGCATATTTGAATTAATAAGAACAATTAGCAAATGCTTTTGAAAAATAGTGAAACAAAAATTAGATGTACCGTACCAGGTTGGGATCAGGAAGCTCTCTGACCGCTTCATCCACATTCTCTGCCGTAGCTTTGACCTATTTAAATTTTATCATATAAATAGTTAGTGTACTTCAAATTTGAAAGCAACAATACATTCACATAATGTTATAGTCCTATATATTAAGTACTCACTCCATTCCAAATTGTTAGTCATTTTAGCTTTGTCCTAAGTTAAACTTGTCTAACTTTGACCAAGTTTATAAAGAATATATTAACATCTACAATATAAAATAAATACAATATCAAAATATATCTCATGGTCTATTTAATGAATCTAGTTTTATGTTGAAGATGTTTGTAGATTTTTTGTATAAATTTGGTCAAAGCTAGAGAATTTTGACTTAGAACAAACCTAAAACCACTAACAATTTGGAATGGAGGGAGTAGCTAGCTATACATATTTTGTCATGACACACCCATGTTCTTGTTAATTTCCAAGTCCACATGTTTCTTTTGTAAGTGTTACTCACACAAAAGAAGGTTGAAAGTTAATTCATCACTGTGGACCATAACAACAAGAATAGAAACCAAATAGCCGAGTCCTCATTTTATTTTACTTTTTAAAGTTGACTTATTGTGTACTAGTTATAGATCTAGTTTAAACCATCAAAATGAAAATTAGTAAGAACAAATTGAGCTACCAATTTAGCACTTTGTAGTTCAGTGCTCTCAGAGAGACGATTCCTAAGGGGTTCAACATGGTCGCTTCCATCCAATTGAACACCAATGAAGTACTGAAGCTCTCCCTACACACCCAAATAATAGAATGAGTATGCACAGCACCACATGAACAAGTGCAAAGCAAGTTGAGAAGAGCTACAGGCAGTAAGTACCTTCTGATCTCGCATTGGCTGCAGGTGGAACAAGTTCCAGAACTTCTTCCCTGGTCAATGAACGACAACCGTACATATATTAACTAAACTCTGTGGTAGTAAAATGTCAATTGCCCATGCTTTCTAGTGTTTTCAGTTAGGAAACACAAAATTTACCACTCTTGGTGTAGTTGATTAGCTGGACAGTGATTTCGGTCTGCTCCCGGATAGCCTCCCGGATCTTATCGACTGTGGACATGTCGGTCTCTGGCCCTTGAAGAAATCTACAAACACCAAAAAGATTAGACTAGGTAACCTACATACAACAACCCATTCAAAGCAAAAACAGGAGAACCGATTATGCATTTAAAGAAAAGAAAAGTCACTAAGAGCTAGCAGGAGGACTGTAGGCCCTCTCAAATAATTTGTGGGTCTCTAATATCCAAGGTGTTCTAATTGTGGGAGTCACCTCAGAATTTCTCTCTCTATGGGCTTTTGTCAAAGATGTGATCTTGCAGCCTGTGGTCGCAGGTTGTCATATCTGGATATCTTCAAATGGCCAATATTCAGCAAGGTTGGCTTACAAGAATCTCTTTCAGGGAATGAGTTGGTGTTGGCCATATACTACAATTTGGACAAATATTTCACTCTTGAGCTACCGTATGTTCATATGGACAAAAATGCCCCTCTACTCCTTTCAGCCTCCTCTCACTGAGGTGCAGGTCCCACCTAACACTATCATGGGCCCACTCGTCTGACTTGTCCTCACCACTAGGGAGGAATACGAATTGGTTACAAACAGATACTGTTGATATCATATTTGTTTTCATATTTTTTTGGATTCGGATTCAGACACGGATGGCTATCGGATACAACAACGATACGGATTGTCTCGGGTAAGAATACGAATAAATATATATCGAATACGGGTTGAGTCAGACGCGGATAGTGTCAGTTACGAATATTTCTTCAGATATTGAGTAAAAACAACATCTATATATACAACATGTGCTACAGTCATTTGACCACTATATGAGTCCTAATTACAACTAGATTATACATGTAGAAGCAAATTATCAATAGTTCATATACAAGTCATATTGTCATGTTTTTGGGAAGTTGAGTTACATTGTCATAGCTTACGTAGCTTATGCATACCTAAGATGATATCTTTTGAGTACATACAAAAGTCATACCAAAAATATATTTAAAAAGAAAATGTGCTGGCAAATACAAAATAATTAAACTAGACCAAGCACAAGCAGGCAAAGCACACTCGGCAAATTTGTGCTTCGTGGGCTTCGGTCTTGGGTCAACACATTGGGCCTGTGCAAATGCGAGCAGCCAAGACTCAAGACCAAGCAGCATGGGCGATCAAACTAAACTTTAGTCCTGTCATATCAGATGTTTAGACACTAATTTAGAATATTAAACATAGACTTAATAGAAAACTAATTACACAGATGGAGGCTAATATGCAAGACGAATCTATTAAACCTAATTAGTCCATGATTTGACAATTTGGTGCTACAGTACATATGTGCTAAGATGATTAATTAGACTTAATAAATTCATATCACAAATTAGTCTCCATGTGTGCAATTAGTCTTATAATTAGCTCGTATTTAATCCTCCTAACTAGCATGCGAACGTCCGATGTGACAGGACTAAACTTTAGAACCTGGGTCCAAACACCCGATACCCCAGCCAGAACAAGGGAGTAAGCTTCATATACGAGACTACGACGCCACAACACTAGTGAAGGGTGAGCTACACAGTCCAGGGCGTAGCTAAACAGCTGGGCTACGGTGAGGTTCAAAGGGTGGACAATGTTATTATATTAACACTTTTAAAATTAAAATTTTAATTCAATATAAATTTAAAAATACAGATATTTTTTGATATTATTTGAAAATGTATCCAAATAAATTATATCCGATATCACGTGGATATTGATCAGTGCAACACTACTTTAGCAATATTTTTCAGCGAACGAACAGTATTTTCCTCTCGTAACAAATCAGTATAAACATCAGCGTAAACCAAATTTCTACAAACGAATAGGACCGTGCGTAAAGTATTTGAATTCTTATCTGATATCTGCGAAATCGTCTCACCACACAGTCTCTTGCCTCTCGAAAGCTCTGAGCCATCCAGCCAGCCATGGAGGTCGTCGTCCTGCCTCTGGGCAGCCGTCTCCTTCCCACGGCTCTTTGTCCTCCTCTGCCCACTCCAGCGGCCTGCTCTGCACCCACAGGAACGTGCTGGGGAACGGCCGCGTCCGACAGGGCCTGCTCCGCGGCGTCGATGGGGCCCGAGTTGACCACGCCGGTGATGCTGGCTATCCGGTCAGGAGCAGCCAGGTCCGCAAGGCGCAGGCGATGAGTCACTCCATGTTGCTCCCATGGTCGGATGTCGGAAACGCGGGACAGGAGCAGAGAAACCAGGTGGGCACAGGAGAAGATCACTCTCGTTGCAGACTTGCAGTGTACTCCAGCACGACCCACGGCCACCACCGGTGACAAGGTTTCTTGCGCTCATCAACATCAGAGGACTGTCACGCAAAGAAGAGGGGAAGGAGGAAGGAGATGACTTGTGGGGTCCCCACATCAGTGACACAGATATAAAGAGGGTAGAGCGGCGGTCATAGGACGGTGCCCAACACCATCCAAAGGCTATAGCATGGACAAGGGCTGCGTCCTGTCACGCGAAGATGGAAAGGAGGAAGGAGATGACTTGTGGGGTCATACAAGAATACGGTGTCTTGTAAGCCTGTAGCATGGACAAGGGCTACCTTTGACTGTCACGTGGTGATGAAGGGAAAGAGGAAGGAGATGACTTGCGGGGTCCTCGTGTTAGTGACACACGAACATAATAGGGAAGAGGGGTATTTTGAGGCAGACAAGAATAAGGTGTTTTGCATATGGGCCCAACAGCAACCAAAGCCTAGACAATATGTTGGGTAGAGAAAAACTACAATGACATACTTTAAAATAGGTAATAAATAGTAATGACACTCCTTCTATCCAAATGGCACCAATCCAAAATGGATGTGTCAGGTAGCAAAGCTACGGCCATGAATCAAAGTTGCCAAGTTTGAAAAGAAATTTGCCAAATTGTTTATCTTATTAGTGACAGGTTGGGTACTGCTCACCTGCAATTCCTCCCGAGGATCTCTTCCCGCGTGTACTCCGTCAGCTCCAAGAAGCTATCCGACGCGAAGATCTGCACAACCCAAGCATTGTACGCTGAGTAACTGCGCGAGAAGGTGAGCAGCTATGGTGGGATGCCGTGCTTACAATGGGGTTGTCGGGGAGCCTGGGATCCGTGATGACGAAGTTCTTCTCGATGCGCTCTAGCGTGGTGGCTAGATCGATCCCCTGCCTGATGTCCCTCTCCCTTCCCTCTTGCTCCCAGATGTTCTTGCGCTCCTTCTCCGTCGTCGACTCCGGTGGCGCCGGCGCCGGGGCCTCCACCTCCGCTGGAAGGGCCTCCCTGGTTCCTACCGAGCTCCTCTTCCCCATCTTGAACCTGCCGAGAAACCATCCTTATAAGTTATATGTCATGTCAGTCACATGGAGCCCTGAGTCTGAGCTTGTTTGAAGTGTCCGAGTTTCTGACTGACCCCATGACGGAGGAGCGGCGGCGGCTCAACTTCCGGCTCAGCCGCGAGTCCTCCTCCTTCACGTCCCAGAGCGGCGTGCCAGGGGCCACCAACGGCGGCGCCGTGACGAGCGGTGCAGGCTCCACGGGCTCCTGTTCGCCCTCGGAGCGAGCGCGCGGGTGCTTCACCGTCTGCACCACCTCCGTGATCGATGACATGGCCGTCTCCTTCTGCCGGTCTACGGTGTCATCGAAGAATAGAGACATGCATGATCAGCGGCAACAAGCTTAATTTGCCGGATTGGCAGGACAAGGACAGGGCATAGCATAAGAGAGGCGAGAACGCAGAGGGATGGATCGTCGACTCACCGTCGTAGTGGATGAGGGAGACTGGCATCTCGTTTGGCCGCATGCGCTTTTCGCTGAGCCCCTCCGTGTACTTGCTCACCTCGACTTGCATCCTGTCAGTCACGGCAATTCCATCAATCACAAGGCAGAGCAGAGCACTTAAGGTCAGGGCATCCGGCATGGGCACGAGCTGAGCAGAGCAGAGGGTCAGTCCACCAAGAGGATGGGTACCCGATGAACTTGATGACCTCGCCGTTGTCGTCGCGGATGGGGGTGACGGTGAGCATGTTCCAGAAGGGCGTGCCGTCCTTGCGGTAGTTGAGCAAGCGGCCGCAGAAGCTGCGGCCGGTCTTGACGGCGTCCCGGATCTTGGCGACCTCGTCCATGTCCGTGTCGGGGCCCTGCAGGAAGCGGCAGTTGCGGCCGACGACCTCCTTGGGGGCGTAGCCGGTCATGGTGTAGAAGCCGGCGCT
Organism: Saccharum hybrid cultivar R570; assembly: GCA_038087645.1. Taxonomy (NCBI): domain Eukaryota; kingdom Viridiplantae; phylum Streptophyta; class Magnoliopsida; order Poales; family Poaceae; genus Saccharum; species Saccharum hybrid cultivar. The sequence goes on along the minus strand of JAQSUU010000625.1, from coordinate 2,314,061 downwards.
GGCGTAGATGATGGGGCAGTCCGGGCGGGTGGCGTCGGAGACCACGAACGTCTGCTGCAGGCTGGACAGGGCGTCCTTGAGCTCCTGCGACACCCGCGGCAGCGAGTCCCCCGACCCACGCGACGACTTGGCGCTGCCCGCGCCGCCGCTGTCGCGGCCGCGCTGGAACGAGGCCTGCCTGTTGCCGGCACTGACCGTGGAGGACGCCGCCTCCTCCACGATCTCCTTGCCCCCGCCCGACACTGACCGTGGCTGCGGGAACGTGAAGCCGCTGCCGGCGTCGTCGGAGCCAGGCGGGAACGCCATCCACTTCTCCACCTTCTCGGCCGCTTGCCTTGATGACCCCGCCATGGACGACGGACGCCGGTGATGCTTCCCTTCCCCGAAGGAGGAGACTGTCGCGATCAACGGCGGTACAGGTGCGGGAGGACAACCATCTGCCCCGAAGCACCCGCTGCTGGCAAGAGCACAGGAAAAAGCAGGGCAGGCGACCAAGAAAGCAGAGACGGAAAGAATGGCGGGAGAAGCAGGGCAGGCGCAGCGAGCGGATAATGCAATCCGGCCGGTGTGAGCGACTCACGGTCATCCCGCCCCTCCACCTGTTTCCGCGGCCGCGCGAGGGCCACCGGTCTCCCTCTCCCGCGGCCAGCTCGGCACCACGCCGGGCCGATCGATCGGGGTCACCAGCAGGGCCGCCGCATCCTGCGGTCGAGGAGGAGACGACCGTTGCTGTTCGACGGGTGGAGCGCGGGGGCTCCCCGCTCGACGACGACGGCGACGCGACGCGACAAATCTTTTGAGGCGGGCGTGTGGCTACGGGAGCGCGCGCGAGTTGGCCTGGTTGGATGGGTGGGTGGGTGGTGTGTCGTGGCGGGGCGGGGCGCCGTTCGTACGGCGTCGCGGTCGCGACGGAGGTTGCGACGACCACGACGGCGATGGTAACAGCGGGGAATCGACGCGGGTGCGGAACACGGGAACAGGAACCAAAAGTGGGGCAGCAGTCCTCTGCCTCTTCAACACAGGTTGGGCAAAAGTGGATTTTCCCGTTGATTGCTTGCTCCTTTGTATGATCCATATATAGCAGTGTTATATGCTCTATGGTCTATGCACGCACGTGTCTCTCTCACACGTACACGACACAACTTCTAGAGATGAGTCTTTGTTACCATATCTCTAACAACCATTCGATCTAAACACCGTCATCCGTGATCTTACATGTAAAATGTAAGACTTCTAGTGCGATACGTAAAGAAAATATTCGGATTGGTTCATGACTCCTTGATTTGGGACTCTAGAAAAAACATGCCGAAAAAAAGAAAGGAAGAAGGATACAAACAAAAACAAAAACTGAATTCCTATTGAGAGAAAAAAAAAAGTCCTAACAGAATAGAATTCACCTTATCTACGCTCTATTTGGCCAATCATGCTCACATGCAAACATGAGATGCACTATAATTGAATTCGGACTCCAATGCTTTTCTCCTTTGATACATACATGCATGCAACTCATCCAAATATGTCAGATGCATAGAATTTCCAAACTCAAGTCACACGTGAACTCCCCACGCCAAAGCTTCCGTGAAAGGTACATGTTATAGATACATCCTTCTCTATTTGCATTAGAATTCCTTTTAGATTTGGAATAGGAGAGATCTAATGGTTATTATAGAGGGAGCGACAGAGCCTCTAAAAAAAACTCGCTTTTTTATAGTTGGTTTCAAATGACGCCCGGCCGTCAGGACCTGTGCTCCCGCATACGCCGTTGAGGACGGCCACGGTACGTCTAGAAGCTTAGGTGCACGATCGAGTTCGAGTTCAAGCCCAATGCCGCCATCCAGACCAGGCTCCATTTGCTACGTACAAGGCGCTAGACGATGCCAAATTGTATTGCCTACAACGAGTTCCCCGTGGCACACATGACTACATGAGTGACGTAAATGAGCTAACCTAGCAGGTCCTAGATTATTTATTTCTCTATCTACGTATGTATCCTATACTTAATATATGGTTCTATTGTCACAGATCGATGTTGATGGCGTCAATCTAAGCAAGAGATAATTAGTTCATAATTTCATATTCATATATAATTTGGACAATATATTATTAATTGAAACAATAAACATGTGTGTGTCATACGTGCATATTTGCTAGTCTCAAAACAGAGTTTAGTGAATTATATAGTAAGCATATGTAAAAAGGACAGTACTGCCCGCTCGCCCACGCAGAAAGGGCATACACCCGCACACTCCCCATCCTCCCAGCGCCGCCTCCTCGACTCCTCCTTCCCCACCTTCGGCGCCTCCCCACCACTTCCTCACCCCGTTCGGCACGGATCTGGCGACACCGCCCACATCTCCGGTGAGTACCCTCGCCTCCACCACCTCCCAGTGGCCCCGCATCCACCGCCCCGCCGTCGGCGGTAGGGTCTCGCCGGAGCTCCACGGCCGACCCTACCACCGCCGGTGACCTCCTTCTTCCCCTCCCCTCCTCCCCACCCCCTCCCTGCATGCGACCATGACAAACTCCGGCGAGCTCCGCCAAAGTCCAGCCACGGTGCCCCCGTCTGGACCTGGCCCGGCCGCCACTGCCGCCGCCGCCGCCAGCTCCCCTAAAACGCCCGTTGACCATCCCCACCGTCTGGCCTACCTTCCTCCTCTCGGCCGGCCATTCTATAGCCCGTTGGAGTTGGCTTCTTCTTCGTCTCCGGTGACCTCCTCCTCGCTGGAACCCTAGGCGGCGGCATCTTCCTCTCCGGTGCACTGATGGATGATGACGGATAATGGACGACGACGACGGGCGCGGGTGAGGGAAAAGCAGCGATGGGCACGGACTTGGCCTCCGCCGGCGCAGGCTCGGGCGATGGGCGTGGCCTCCGGCAAGCGCGAGCACATCAGAGCACGCATCGAATGGCAGGCAATGTGTGCACGCCTGCATCGAATGACAGGCAGCGTGTGCACGCCGAACGACGACTTCCTGTGCGCTCGGAAAATAGGATTTCCGATGTAAAAAAGCTAAGACGTTGTTCCGTCGGACGCATGAGAGGATGCAATCTGTCTAACCTATGAGGCTGAGGTGTGGACCCAAGACCCCATCCCCATATCAACTAGGACTAGCTTGTGAGTGAAGCAAATTAGGCATATCCCACCAGTCTATACCCACTTATACAATTGCATCCGCTCATGCAGTCATTCGGCCAACCAAACATGCAACTCGCTTAGTTTTATAGACTCCACTCGTATATGATAGGTGAAACAGACCAATCAAACACAACATAAGTCTCCTCTAAGATAGAAAGAATACCGTACATGTCATTTCGACGATGTCGCGTCTTCAAGTTATTCCTCCATATTTTATTTCGTCACTTATCCTATGTGTTGTTCTGGCCAAGGCCTTTGAACACCGGTTGCCACTCAAGCGAAATCAAGCACGAAAGGTGGCTAACGTGAGGCTTAAGCGAAACAAGATGAACGATTTAATTGAACCTATTCCTCTCCTTTACATTCCCCTCATGGGGCATACATGACCGTAGGCTTTTCGTGGGACGAGAATACCCCTACAACTACTACACATTCGAGAAATATTCCCCACCGCCATGGGCTTGCTCGCCATTTGGAGCTACCGCCTGCCTCGGATGTCGCCGGACAGAGGAGGACCGACCGGCTCCGCCTCTTGTCACCCCCGCAACCGACCGAGCGGGCCCTGGGCAGATAGAGCTGTCGGCCAAACACGGGCAGCTGACCCTCCCAATGGCGAAACCTGCAAAGACGACTGAACAATTCGTTAACGATTATTCGCCCAAGCGAATAGCTCAAGCCGACTCCAAACCCAAGGCCACGCAAACCCAGTCCTGGCTGCTCCTTTTGCCATAGCAAAAAGGGCCACGCCCGGTGGGCCCTTGCTGCCGGACCCGCCATTCCTCCATGACGAAATGGGGAACAGGGCACGATCACCATGAAACCGGGCGGCTACCGCCGTCCTCAATTCGCTTGGACGAGATGAGGACCCTGCGACTCAAGCTTTCTTACCCCACGCCGTATCATACTCGCCATTTCGCTAGAGCGAAACGTTAGGTGTGCCGGCGGGCCAAGATCATTCATCCCTCTGCCGTCCGTCATTTCGCCTACGCGAAATGCCATCTTTCCCAACAAGGTGTAGCCGGGGCAGCGTACGAGCCCCTTGGGGTGCCCATAGTTGGAGCCTCCCCCCCAACACTATGTTTCATATACTTGATTTTTTTCGGCAACATATAATTTTACCATTGTCTGATTATCAAACAAATTACAAGTTATCTATTGTAAATTATTTTTTAATTATAGTATTTAGTTGTTTAAGATTATTACCTAAAAATTCAAGTACCTAAAATATAGCATAAAAGCACTCTTATTTGGTAGTAATAAGGCTAGCTCCGGTCTGTAGATCTCTATCAAGCGCTTAAAATACTACTGGTTCTAGTAGGTAACTTACGAGAATCACTTTTCTATTTACACTATAAGCTGGGAGCTAAAAAACGTGCTCTCCACCTCTTCCCACTGTCCCTGTTCAATTGCCACTAGAATTACTTTATTCTCACCTGCACCCCACCTTACTCTTCCACCTAAATTACTTCACCAAAAAAATCAAGAAGTGAAGTTCACGAATTAGGAAAGGGAGCTCCACCAAACTGACCCATTGTCTGCTACCAAACGGTGGCTAAGCTGAGCTGCAAAGTGCTTTCGGGTGCTTTCTGATTTCTTAGAGCATCTCCACCAGATCTCCTATTTATTTTCCTTTAAACTTTAGTATAGGAGATTGAGAAAACTTGATTACAGCATATAGCGGCATGTGCTGCAGCAAAATTGAGAAATCCTCACCCCTTTACACATGGCACCGCCTGTTAGTGACTACGTGAAATCCCTTCCTCCGTTCTTCTTCCTCACCTCCTGTTTCTCGCTGTACCACCGTGAGGTGGCTTTCACGCGCAGAGCAGGCCACACTACAGCGGCAGCAGCACGACCGCCATGTCGCGTGGCGTGGTGGCAGACGTGCACCGGCCGTGGGACGTAGCGCGGTGGCAACCGCGGGCTCGCGCAAGAGTGTGCGGCGAGGCGGTGGGTGGCGCATGCAGTGGCGATGGCAACCCGGTCGGCGTGGAGCGCGGCGCTGCAGCAGCCAGTGGCTCTCGTAGGAGTGCGCACCTGCCAAGCCTCGCCGGTGGCCGGGGCTCGACAGAGGCACATCACGATGGGGCAACCGTGCGTTCGAGGTAGTGGCCGGGGCTTCATCCACTTTCTTTGATGGATTGAGGGGGTGGTTTTCTCAATTGAGAAAAAGTTTTAGGAAAAACGGATTTGCTAGAGCACTTTTTTTTGGCTTCCATCCCCCTTTCTGTGAATATAGGGAAAGAGGATTGCTTTTACTGGATCTGGTGGAGTTGCTCTAGTATGAGAGGGCGAAGCACTAGGCGCTTTAATTTGGCACTAAAAGTTGGAGCTGTTGACTTTTAATTGGCCTTGAGTTGATAGCACAACTGGGATGGATGTTGTTGTCTGAAAAAAAAGACAATATATTTGTGTCAAATACATTAGTTGTACCATCAGTTTCAAAGGGCCAATGCAAATGGTCGACTTGCACCGGTGGTCAATCCACTGCATTGATTCCGATGTCACATACATGGCTTGTAAACAGGGACGGCTATGATTGAAAATGATCAGGTTTTGGTTGCAGAGGTTTTGCCATGTATAACTTCTTCAAGCCAAGTATAATTCATCACGACTAGCTTGTCATGACTCCCAGTTCCAAAGTAATGTTAGGGTTTTTATATCGCTACTGTTACTAATCTCAAGCGGAGTATTAATTTGTTTTCCTGACCTATCAAATTTGTCTTGACTAAAATTATTTGGATATTTGTTTATCTTTATTGCTACACAGGAAGCACAAACCCAAAAACATGGATAGCACGCTGTGAATAATACAGCTTGACTTTCCATAAATCAATCAAATAAAGTGTATAGACAGTCACGTTTAAATTTATTAGGTCTAGGATCTTTCTTTCGCAGAACTCTGACGGATATGGCATTTAGAAAACCCTTTTTCTCTCCTCTTCCTACTTACGGCTTATTTGGTTGCGGATAAGGTTCAGGATCTTTCTTTCGGACTTAGAAACCCTTTTTCTCTTCTCTTCCTGCCACTACAAGGATTGTGTTGATACATGACAGTTTCATTTGGTCACAGACACCCCAAAAATCATCATAGATTGTTATCTATGAGGGTCTCTAAGACTATCATAAAATCCACGTCATATAATCGAAAAAAGCAAAAAACTGTCACAGGATTTGATAGATCGGTGATGACTGTGATCGTCATGGAATAGCTGTTTGGCAAGTTTACAAAGAGCGACTACAGCGTGTAGTGACGAAATGGAACTTCATTGACATGTTCCTGTAATCGTCATTGAATAGCTGTTCGACAGGTTTACAAGGAACGACTATAGCGTGTAGTGATGAAATGGAACGTCATGGACATGTTCCACATCAGCACTTCCATGTCAGCTTAGTGAGGTGGGCGCTGACGTGGCTGGCCATGACAAGTCAGCATTTTTTTCGATATTTATGTTGGGCTCATTCGGCCCATTATTCATTATAGCCTAATCTCACAACATTCAGCCCACTCAACATCAAAGAGAGAGATACATTAATGGATTTCACTGATTAATAATAATTCACAATACAAATACAAAAATTGACAAGAGTAAAATAAAATAGTAGTGCTCAAAGATCATATATATTCACAAGTCATTCATCACAAAATCCTAGTTAGTTTGAACATGGGCGGCTCCTGATTGTGCCATCATCACAAGACCACTCTCCATCATTCAACGAGAATTTCAGCTTCTCTTGGTGCTGCAGCAATAAAATGACACATGTAATTAAGCCTATGACAAGATCAGGTGGTAGTACAAACTTGCAGCACATCAGTAGGTCAAAACTAGTTTGTTTAACGATATAGGCTAACGTGATGCTTTTTCCCTTTACAAGTCTGGGAAATTAGGAAGCGTTTCTGCAACCAGAGATAATCTAGTTAAAGAAATACTAACTAGGAGTACATTTGCAGTTGCTATGGCTGAAGCTGCAGACGGTGGTACTACTGAACAACATTATTTAGTCCATAAAAAAATGAAAATGCAAGCTACTAATTTCCAGCTCACTTTTAGGTAACTCTGGAGTCAAGAACAATCTTTATTTGCCTTGCCATTTCAACTTTGAACTCTGAATTTCTAAAAGCAAGCAAGCCAGCAAAATCTACTAAAGAACTTAACAGTCCAACAACATTGCTGCCACTTATTGGGCAAAACATTCTGTCAATTTGTTCCCTGATTATTAGTCTACAAAATGATTTGGGACAAGTAGAAAAGGCAAACTTACCCTTCAAATGTCTCATAGATGCACACATGAGAAGAAAGCAAGGCTGCAGTAATAAGGTCCAAAGAAATCCATGCAATCACAATTGTAGTACCATGATTGTGTGAATAAAATGTGTGAAACTGAAAGAAAAAGGTATTGTTTTCTATTGATGACTACTCATACCCTATAGTACAAGTGTCACCTCATTACAAGGTTACAAGATGTGAACAACCTGAGCTACTAATTTCTAAATAAGGCAATCTGAATGAAAAAAATAAACACCAAGGAAATTTCTAAACTCTACTTATCAAACTACAGGCACATAACAATTCATGTTTTTTTGTTGATGTCACGCCCAAATTTTGAATAGCAAAATTGGAGGTAAACCAAATGTGTGCAACATATAGAACAAATTGTAGATAAAGAATATCAAGCTCAGTGCCTTATTGCAATAACGAACTTTAATTCATTACATGAATAAACATAACCAAAGTCTAGACAAGAGATAAATAAAACTAATGTAAACTCCAGGGCGTCTCCAAAATCACAGGATCAGGCTGACTGGTTGACCTCAAATCTAGCTCTCCTCATAGTAATCCTCATATCCATTGTCATCTGTACCCATCCGGGATTTTGTCCAAATAATAAAAGTAAACAAGCGTAAGTACATGTCGTACTTAACAAGATAATATAGGGTTCATGAAGCTCAAAGGCTGACACGGGTTGTACTACGGTTCGCTTTTAATAAGTCAACATTTTAACATTAATTAGGTTTGATTATGTTTAAGCCCCGGTTAAACCACAAGTTCATGTACATAAATAAGTAAACATTATGAGTGCATCATCATTATAAACATCGTCATGGTTGAACATCTGTAGTAGCATCATTAATAAGTGAACAACTATTTCATCAGTTTTTCGGGCCGCCCGTGTCTGTGGGCATGGTTGTTATAACAGTTTATTAAGCTCTGTGCAGAGGTGTACACTTTCACTGTGAGTCGTGATTTACCCTTTTGCCCAAGGTGATCAGCCTCTTGACCCACTACCAAGGAAGGCCGGCAGGGTTCATTATGAAGCCTTTCAAAAGTTCATCTAACATGTTAGGGCCGCTAGGTTTCGGTGGCAAGCAGGTGTAGGTCCTCCCTTCCCAAATGGCACAATGACACGCAGCCTATACACATAGGGACAGGAGCCGAACTATACCCGAGTTGGCAGACCCCTTTGGCGCCCTTTCGGGTAACCTCTAACATGCTAGAAAAGGTCTTCATACTTGACTAAAGCCAGAGCCATGTGGCCCTCACAGTTGTATTGTATGTCCCCACTTTTGCTAATGAATAAGTCCTTACGGAGGGCCAGAGCATCATGATAAAACAGGAGCTCTCTCACCCTCAGTTCAGTTGCTAGAAGCAAATTTTAACAGTTGCGGCAATAATCATTAATCAACGTCCAGGTCAAGTATATAATTAGTTAGAGCGCTAGCAGTTACCCATATGCACGATTAACCCATCGGTGACAAGATCACAGGATAACAAAGGCTAGGATGTCCTTACAGTTATCAAATTGACACATGCATATGATTTTTAATTAAAAGGTGAATAGGACAACAAGGAATTTCTCATATTATACTTGCCTTGCTTGTACTGCTCCTGCTGCTCTGGGTTATCACAGTAGTACTCTTAATCACCGGCATAGTACTCACCGTCTATACTCAACCAACAGGCAACAACACACATTCCAAGATCAATCATGCAAAGCAAACAAGGGCTATAGATTAGAACAGAGATAAATCAATATAAAAGGTTTAAAAAGTGAATCTACATCTCGCTACGATCACACATGCGCGAAGATCACGCAAATCAGAGCTAGAACGAGCAAGTTACGAATTAATTAATATTTCCTATAGCATTTTTAAAAGATTTAATCTAACCACAAAATTTAATAGTGTATAACATGACTAACAGTATGATAAACATGTAGATTACTTCGCTACGAACCTAACACAACTTGAATGGATCAAATCGGATTTTAAACGAGTGAGATATTGAAAATATGATCTAGATGGCAAAACTGCAAATAACGTGAACTATTTATGAATTAAAATAAATCAAAATCGCATTTTTAAAACCAGCTGAGGACTGCAGGTTCGATTTCAAAGAACCCGAGGGGCTCTTTATGAAAATTGCCACCGAAGGGGTACAAGACGCTCTAGGCCGTCGGATCCATGATGGATGACCCGGATTAGAAGATGGAGGAGGAGAGGCGGCGTCCGGCCGGAGAAGATGACCGGCACGGCGGTCCTCCATTGCCGGCGGCGACTGAGCTCGCCAGCGCAAGTGAAATAGGCCCTAGAGACCACAGTTTGACCAACCGAAAGCATGGTGATGATGCGGGGGCGATGGCAACCTCGCCCATGCCATTTTTCGCGGCCAGGAAGAAACCCGCGCAGTGCTTTCCATTGCCGGTGGCGAGGAGAGCTCGCCGATGCGCATGACAACGGCCCTAGCGGCCTTGGTTCGATGCGGTAAGTGCATGGGAAGAAAAGGATGACGAGGGGGTCTCACCACAGATGAAAACAGAGGCGGCGGAACGGCGAGTCCCGAGCTCGGCGGCGTGAGCTAGGGTTGCGGGCGGTGCTGAGCTCGACTGGAGGCGGTGCTTCGCGATAGAGTAGCAAGGGGGTGGCGGCACCGGGGTGTCCCATTTATAGAGGCACGAGTACACGTGCGGATCGCCAACAGCACCGAGAAGCTCGGGCACGGGCGGTGGCGGGATAAGGATGGGATCCACCCATTTTCGTCGGGAGGTTGGGGACGGCCCTATAGCGGTGGGTCCCGCATGTCAGCGGCAGCTGGAGTGGAGCCCGTCGGTCAGCGAGCCAAGGTGGGAGGGGAAGCACGCCTGTGGTTGAGCTGCGGCTTTGGCTACGCAGCTGGGCCGGCCCAAGAGAAAGGAGGTGCGGGCCTGCGCGGAAGAGGAGGGAAAGGGCGGCGGGCTAGTCGGATGGGCCAGCAGGCCGAGCGGGCAGAAGCCGAGAGAGGGGAGGGAGGAAGGAGAAATTTCCTTCTTTTTTTTTCTTTTTTTCGTTTTTTTCCAAAGTGATTTTGCAATCCCATTTTCAAAAGATTTTGAATTCCTTTTCATTTTCCGTCAAAACCACTCATCACAAAAGTGATTATGCAGCAGCATGAATGCATCAACATTTAGCTAGCCTTATATTTGATTTTAATTTTACAAAAATTATTAATTCCCTATGTTCAATGTTCACCAAAAATACATAAACAAATCAATTTCATCTATTTTTAAAAGATGCAAAATTTTGGGTGTTACAGTTGAAAATATGATCATAATAGTAAAGCTTCTCCTACAGGTACCAAATCCAGCAAGTTCACAGGATTTCCAAATCATAATATTCAGTCACTGCACTTCACCTGCATGACATATATTCTTGAAGGCAAACCTTATCTGAAGCAGGGGCTGCTGCTGCTGCGCAAGTTCATAAGATTTCCAAAACTATAATGTGAAGTTTAAACTCTAAACTTGCGCAGAAATATAGAGGGCAAACAAATATATTAAGTTGTATCGAGTTATATCATTGCTTCGCTATTAAGTATGCTACTAATCCATTGATCATGTTCAGAAAGGCATAATTTAAAACATGATAACTGTAAACCAGATCCATATCATACTGCTTGTGTAGCCTTGTACCATTGCAGAGAAATACCAATGATTGCAAACTGCTTACCTGTTTGGCTTTATGTCATTGTTAGAGAAGAAGATGAAGCTGCTGGGCCTTGGGCCTTTGGGTTCAGCAGAGATTGTTTACCCCTTTAGTACTTATTATTATTTTCTATTCTTGACTAATTAAGACATATTTTTGGGATAGCAAATGAGAATGAAAAATTTATCAACAACAAAGTTGTAGTACTCATCGAGACCAACAACTTTTGTTTTAGTCACTTCTCCATCCAAGTTTGTTTGAACAATTTAAAATTTGAATTTCAAAATATGATAAATTCAAACACAATTTTGCGGCAGTATATGATTTCAAATAGAAACATTGTCAACAACAAAGTTGTATAGCGCATCGAGATCTACAACTTTTGTTTTGGTCATTTTTCCATATGACTTGGTTTGAACAGTTTGAATTTGAATTTCAAAATATTAGAACTTCGAACAGAATTTTAAGGTACTAAATAATTTTAAATAAAAAAATTATCAACAGCAAAGTTGTTGAACACATCGAGATCTACAACTTTTATTTTGGTCATTTCTAAATTGTCAATTTGTGAACATGTATACTATCACTTTGCTGTATGGAGAAATGACCAAAACAAAAGTTGTAAATCTCAATAGGTTCTACAACTTTGTTGTTGATGACTTTTCAGTTGAAATCATTTACTATTTAAAAATGTTGTTTGAAGTTATCATAATTTGAAATTCAAATTTTGAATTGTGCAAATAAAGTCACACAAAAAGATGACCAAAATAATAATTATAAGAACACAACAATTGATAGAGCATCATTTCAGAAAATTTTAGGAAAAAAGATTATCACATTTGAAGTTAGTATGAGGGAGAAAGAGTAGTGAAAGTTTTGACTACAGATTAAAAAGAGAAAACCTTGTGTTCATGTTCTTGATTTTTCAGTATTTAAATAATTTATTTTTCTATTGAAAACTCGTATGAAAAAGTCATGTTAGAATGACATGTGCAGTCCGAGCATCAGGTATATATTGTGCATTGGTGTTTTATTTTACAAAAGAAAATGTCCTTTGTGATGTCATCGTAACTTTGTTTCTGCGTGGCTCAACGCTAGGCTCTTCATTCTTGGAACATCTACGTGTATGTACTAACAAAAAAGCAAAAGAACCACATCTATCATAAAGAGAGAAATGGAGCAGTGGTATGACTCAATTTTCTCATCTGAGTGGTTTGGTTCGATTCCTATGCGCCACGTTTTTTTTACAGGTTTGCTCTAGTTCATTAAAAGAAAAGAATTAAAACACCCCAACACAACTCCAGCATGTGCTTGTCCTAGTGGTTTGTGCACTTTGCCTTATTCCAAAGGTCCTAAGTTCAATCGCTATATACGCACAATATATTTTCCATTTTTCAGTTTTTTTACTCTTCAGTGTTAGGAGACCTGACGTGTAAGTAGCCACGTAGGATAACAATATATTTTTTGAAAAATTATAACAGTTCTATATTGTATGATGATCAACTATTTGACTTTATTTGAATAATTTAAAATTTGAATTTTAGAATATAAGAACTTTGAACAGATTATTAACTCGGAGACATTACTTACTACATCAATTTGTGACGTTCCTTCTCAGGCGTCATAGACAACTAGGGAGGTGACAAATGATCCAGATCGTCACAGAGCTAACACCTAATTTTCAAACCGTCGTAAGACCATCATAGATTCGATATGCGATGACAGTTCAAGAAACTGTCATCACGAAACCGTCATGTATCAACAGGATTCTTGTAGTGTGCTTAAGGCTTGTTTGATTGCGGATAATTGGAAGAAGAGATTATGAGTCTATAGCTAGGAGTCTAGATATTTTTGTGTACTAGGTTGGTGTCTGTAGATTGCAATGGAAGAAAAGGATTATCACGGATAACATGTACCATGATCAACATCAAAATTTCCATGCAATAAAAGAATCGTGGATTTTTTTGTCAAAATGATACAACATAACTACATAAGTTAAAAATGATTGTTCTCGTGGTGTCATGTCCACAACATTCATAACGACGATGATGCATAATTCTTATTCTGGGTTCCATGCAATAGAGTAGACCCAATAATCACAGCTAGAACTGTTAAAACTTGAAGGCCAAATATACCATAAATCTTCTCATGTCCCGTCATTTGAGTTCCAATAAATCTGACTTCTTTCAGTCGAGTAACCATATGGCAGACGAGACCCATAAACGACACCACCATTCAAATATGTCATCAGGTGGTAAACATTTGGAACATTAGCATGTACTGTGTTTTTTTTTGTAATTGAATAGATGTTAGTGTTGACAACCAAAATTGTTTATTTTGAGAAGTTATCAAAATATGAAATAGACCTTACCATTACATTTCTCTCGTCGAGAGGGTCACAATATATAGAATGTCCAATTTGAAATCCGGATGAAGAAATTACGTCCTTGCGAAGGTGCTCCAACGTCGGAAGTTCTGACACGTATCGGAACTTCCAAGAAACCTAAAAAAACTTGTTTGGGTGCCCAGTATCATCCACACATCAGAGGTTCTGACAAATGTCAAAAGTTCCAGCGATCGGGACTTTTGACAAACTAGACCTTGTTCAGATCTAACTTTTTGATCCCCATCCAAACTGTTCCAGATATGTAGGAAACTTGAAAATTACGTCTTGAAAAGGTTTCCTACAGGATAAGACTGCCCCCTCTATATATATTGGAGGATCATGACCGATTAAGATATCCAACACACAATATAGAAAAGACATTTATTGCACCTTTTACCCTCCCTTTTCCCATCTATTTCTTCTCTGCATTCTTCGCTGCTGCTGCTGCATGGCGCTGGTGGATCGACAATGATGAGATCCAAGAGCGGTCAGGCTGGCTAGGGCAACCCATAGCAGACGGACGCCCTGACGGGGTCCCTCTCAGGCATGTGGGGTTTCGGGTTTTAAGAGACCTCGTCGGCTTGTCTTGCATATTGCGCTCCTGATGAGACTCCTTTGGTGACGTGTCTTATGTATCTTGCTCATCATTAGAGGCACCAGGTTCGAGTGCGAACATACCTTAGGTGTCGGCCGACCTAAAAGTCAGTTGTACCCTACATCGAGCGATCTAGTTCTTTATCGGTGTGGTGATCTAATTAAACATCAACCTTTAGTATTTATATCTATCGGGTTAGCCTTTGTCCTGCTCCGGGCTGTTTGGTGTCTACAGGACTGTCTGCACTAAGTGTAACCATTTGCTGCTAAATTTCATTTAGTGGACTACAAGCTAATTTTGATTTGATTGCATCTGAAGGCTTGAATTCAAGCCGATATAAGGCAAAAAGCATCACAGTTGTTGCTCTCGTATTCATAGAGGAGCCGTTCATAGCTGTTGGATGGCTGTGGATCCATGTAAGGGCCTCGGTAAGCCAGGAACGATTCTAGCCGGAATAATTGTCTAATTTGTATAACATTGATCAGCAAGAATAATTCTTGACCTAAGGCAAAAGCATCACTTGCTTCCTACATTCATGCCAACCATGGCCATATATTAATATGAAAGCATAGTATATCATTCCATCGCACATGCGAATGCATATACTGTTTTTAGTTTAATTTATTTTCATCAGAAAATAAAAAGGAAGCAGCCCTCATTTATATACACACACGCTCAAATGTTGGTCCGTTCAACTAGCTTTTTTGCGAAAATGGAAGACTTTATTAAACACTCCAATAACAATACATCGAGTGGATACATAGTCTTGGTGGGCACTTCTGGCCTCTGCCTAACAAGAAGCATACAACAAAACAAACAAAAATGATCTCACACTCTAGTGCCTATCAATCCTTATACTAGACCATCATCCATGTGCCTAGGAAAAAAGTCAGTGGCCACCTGCACCAAATGTCACGAGGCCTCCACAACCAAAACATGTCAATCCGGCTTCTGGAGGATGGACCAAGTACGGAGCCAATGGGAGACTGCAAAGATAACCTGCAAAGGAGAAGTAGTTTTTTATTTTCAAAAACCATATCATTTTTGTTTAACCAAAATGGACCAACATATAGCTGCGGCACCTAGCAACACTAGTGGTTTCACATATCTTTGGCTAACCCTGTTAACCAGCTACTGAACATATGTGATACACAGCTAGGTTGTGTTAGACCAAAAGCCAAATGTGAGTGACACAACCCTTCAACTAGCTAGCTTGCTATTAACAAATGATTGAAGTCTGATATGATAAATAGGATCGTGACTAGTCATTCCTTCATTGAAAAATTGGCGAGTTGGTTCCTCGATGCATAGTGTGTCAAGAAAAGGAGTGGAAATAGAAACAATTTATCATATACATAAAGCTATTGAGAACAGATGGTGGATATGTGCCCATATGTGAAAATGATGAGTGGCTGTCAAGAAATGATCGAGCTTTGGCTTAGTGTTGAGACTAACAATGGCGTGAGTAGAGATGTGTGTAACATGTCTCTTGCCTTGTGATGTGTAGGTGTTAAGCATTGAGACGGTCAATTGCAATGGAGAAGGTCAAGCGAGTTCGTGCCGATGGACCGGGGGTGGTGAAGGATGGGCATGGAGGCTTGGACCGAGCTAGGGACCGAGGGCCAAAGGATGGACCGTGGATGGCTAGCACTTGGCGATGTCGATGAGCAAATGTACATGTGAAGACGGAGTAGATAGTGTTGACCAAAGTCAAGATGGTGGTAGACCAAGTTAAGGTGGGTGCATGAGAACTTGGTGATCAGGCGATCGAGGACAAGTGGTGACACGTGTTAAGATCATGGAGGAGGTGTAGGGGACACGCGACTCCAGCTGGTTTTGCTAGTTTTGACCTCAAAACGACGAGCAACATGTTTGCGGGTTTGGGCCTCAAAACTTGAGGAGCATCTCGGGTCGGTATGTGGCATCATTTGAGAGCTTGCGTCGAGGCAAAGCTTCTTCATGAAGGGTCTAAGGGCGTCTGATGCAAGGAACTCAACTAGGACCATTTTGACAGAAGTGGACCTTTGAGGTCACTCAAGGGCTTTTTGAGGTCACTCAGGGGGCTTGTTGATAGAAGTGGATAAAGGTCTATTTCAAGTGAAGATAGTAGAGGGTGGTGAATTCTATTAGAGTTTTCTCATCCAATAGGATGCTGTTTCTTTTGAGTGGGAGTTGATGAATGTATATGGTCCTTATCATGAGAATATAGAAAGATGGATTTCCTCGGTGAACTTAGAGATAAGATGTCAGATGCCCTATTTCCTATTTTGTTATGGGGGAGACTTTAATATTGTTAGAAGAGTGTGTGAGAAATCAAACAAAATATATGGATGCCTTTAACGATGCAATTGATACTACTGAGTTGAGGAGCTGAGTAGAACTAGAAGTAGATTCACTTGGTCAAATAATCAGACTCCCCCAACCTTGGGGGTCCTTGATAGAATTCTAGTCAGTAATTGCTAGGAAAATAGATCCAATCTTTCTAATGTCCATACTGGATCTCAAGTTGGGTTCGATCATAATCCACTAATAGTGGACACTAGAGGTACCAATCAAGTGTAATAGTTTTACTTCAAGTTTAATTCTAGTTATTTGCAATAGGACGGTTTCTCAGAGTAGGTTTGCCAGAAATGGCTAGCAAGATTGAAGACTTATTCTCTAGACCATTGGCATGTGGTATATAGTTAATTGAGGAGAGAAATCAAAGGGTGAGGTCTTAATTATGATGGTCAGAGAAGGATTCAGAAGGTAGGGTTAATGTTGGAAATTGACCAATTGGATGTTTGGAGTGGATAGAGAAGTTTGACGAGTTAGGAATGGCATAGAAGATATCAATTGGATAAACAGGTGCAACAAATTGAAAGGATGAGGAGACATATTGGCAAAGGAGCAAAATTTAAAGGATGAGGAGACATATTGGCAAAGGAGAGGAGGACAACAATGGATCCTTCAGGGGGACTCAAACACAAGTTAGTTTCATAAATGTGCTAATGGAAGGAAGAGGAAAAGGAGGATACTTGAGCTTGAGGATGAGGGGGTAATGTTGTAACCGGTGAGGATCTGTAACAACATGTTATGGAGTTTTACAAAAATCCTCTTTGGTAGAGAGGTCATAGATATTCACATCCATCCTGATTTATGGACTAAAGTGGAATTGCTATCATGAAGGGACAATGAGGGGCTTGTGAAACCTTTTACATTTGATTAAGTAGACTGCTATTAGGGAGATGAAGAATTAATAACATAGCTCTAGGTCCTAAGGGGTTCTTAGTTGAGCTTTTTAATGCCTTTTGGTAGAAGTTGAGGGGTTCGATTAAAGAGATGAAAGATGATTTGCATGCTAGTAAGCTAGATTTGAGAAGGATGAACTTTGGTACTGGATTTGAACTTCTAAAGGTGACGCTAGCAAGCAAGATGAACCAGTTTAGGACAATGTCATTTGTAAGATCATTGGGAATGTTCTTACTTTAAGACTGACAGAAGTGGCTAGAAAAGGTGGTTAGCAAATTCCAAATAGCTTTTTACCTGGCAGAAATATTTTTGATGGCCTTGTTATTCTACAAGAGGTCTTGCATTAGCTAAGGTGAATAAAAGGCAAGGAGTCATTTCAAAACTTGATTTTGAGAAAGCTTATGATAAGGTTCATTGGGGCTTTCTTGAGTAAGTGTAGCTGAGGAAAGTCTTTTTTTTGCAAAATGGATTGAGTGGGTGTTACAAGCTGTCCAAGGGGAAGAGATGCTATAGATTTGGATGGGGAGAGGTGTCAATTTTTAGAAGTTACAAAGGGCTGAGACAGGGAGATCCTTTATTTCCTGTTCTATTTAATTTTGTGGCAGATGTGCTATCTGCAATGTTAAGTAAAGCAAGTAGAGGAGGCTTTGTGTCAGGACTGGTTCCAGAGTTAGTAGAGGAGGATTAATTCACTTGCAGTATACTGATGATACCATAATTTTTATGGAAAAGGAGGATGAGAATATGGAGAATATAAAGTTTATTTTGGCCTGTTATGAGGGTATGTCAGGCATGAAGATCAACTATGAGAAGGGTGAAGTGTACATTCTTGGTTCTTCAGAGCTGGAGCACGAGAGGATTGTTGATTTGCTCCATTGCAAGATTGGTAATTTTCCTATCATTTATTTGGGTCTTCCTATTAGTGATTCCAAACTGTCTAAGAGCCAGCTAGATATGGCTGGTGATAAAAACAACTAAGAGGATGGGTACCTAGCAGTGTGACTACTTCTCTTTAGTGGGTAAGTCCATCCTCGTTGGATCTTGTCTATCTTTAAGATCCAAGTTATTTAATTTGGTAGGGGACAAACAAGAAAAGGATATGGATAAATGAGAAGCTCTAAACAGACCAAAGGATTTTGGTGGTTTAGGATTCATGGATGTTAGAGTCATGAATAGTTGCCTGATGTGTAAATGGAATGATAGACTTGGGAGAGGGGATAGCAATGTCTGTTGTGATTGTTGAGGAGAAAGTATTTGGGACAAAAGAGTATCTTTTAGGTTATTAGGACGAAGAGTGGATCTCAATTCTAGAGAAGTGTGCTAGAGCTAAGAGACAGATACCAGATTGGCAGATGTATCAAAATCAAGAGTGGAGAATAGACAAGATTCTAGTTGGATGTGTGGTTGGGTGAGATTCCCCTTCAGGTGGAGTTTTGGGAGTTGTTTCATATTTGCTCAGATCCTAAAATAGAGGTGGCAAAGTGTGGCAAAATGTCCAATGAAGGAAAATTTTTTAGAAGAATCCTGGATGAGCAAATGTTGGTTGAGTGGGTTCGCTTGCAGGACTAGTTGAGTGAGACTCGGTCATCAGCCGGTAGAGATGAAGTCTACTAGGGATTGGAAAACTCAGGGAGATATACAACTAAATTGATATGTAATTTTCTGACCTTTGGAGTGGTAAAAAACCCCAGGCTAAATGAGATCTAGGGATATAGGGCACCCCTTAAAGTGCAATTTTTCTTTGGATGGCATTTAATGATAAGATTCAATGTGGGGTTTAGTTGAAAAAATGGTCGGGTTTTGTCAATTGTAAGACTTGTAATTAGTTGGAAACAACATGTCACATCCACTTCCAATGCCCTTTAGCCTCTTTTTTGTGGACCATCCTTCGCACTAACCTTGGGTGGTTGAAGTCACCAAATAGTATGGAGTCATTGTTTGTTGAGGTGTTGGACCGAGTAAAACATGGGTTGAGGAGCGTTATGTTGTTCATCTGTGTAGGTGCTCTTTGGACATTGAGGAACAATGTAGTCTTCAACATCATGGTGCTTGCTTTTCCAATGGTGGTGATCCACAAGACGATCATGTTAATCATCTCCTGGCAGTCTCTACTCAAAATGAAGACTTTGGCTATGGCGGAGACGTTATTGAGAAGATTCAGTAGGGCCTGCGTGAAGTGTGTTGGAGGATTGCTATCTTTGTTATGTGTTTACCCATTATTTAGTTGGCTCGGGGGTTTAGTTGTTGGGTCTGGTTGCGTTGTATGGCTAGATCGTTGTTGGTAGTTGAGGGGCACAAGCAAGTGTTTTTGTGGTCGTTTACGTTGTTTGCTTGTGATGTTCAGAGTTTTGGTTCTGCTAGATGTTATGATCTTTTCCTTGTAAACTAGTATCCCCAGTTGCGGATTGAAGGTTTGTCATAAGCATTCTAATAAAGTCGAACTGAGACTTAGATCTAGAAAAATAATGATAAGGATGGCAAAAAGTGATGTACTGAACTTTTTGAGGGGCACACTTAGAATTTTAATCTTTTATAATGGTCTGTAGGCAAAATATTCTATTAGCTAAAGTTCCAATTGAGACTATTTGGGTGCAAAGTATTTTTGATGTTTTGAACAAATACTGTAGTTTTCAAAATACTTTGGCTCGTGTTTGGATGCATTAAATCTTGTAGTCTCTAAAATCATGGTTTTGTAAAAAAAAATTGTAGTCTTTATGGAGTTTTAGAAACTCCACTGATGACCTCTTTTTACTAAACCACAGTTTTGTGTCTCTTTAGCTTATAAAACCACAGTTTTAAAACCAGTTTTGTGATACTACAGTTTTTAAAAACTGCATCATCCAAACAGGATTTCTTTGCAACCGCAAATGCTTGGACACTGGACAGAGAACACGCACCAGCGAACAAAAACATGGTCTCCTCTTGTATGCATACACCTGATAAAAATTTAACAATACCACTTCAACGGAATAGCTAACACTTCCTGTAGATAGATTGCATCAAACCATTTGCAAATATATATGCAGCATTAGCATGCTGCTAGAGCCAATAATCTCCACGCATACAACTGTCTCTAGTCTTTTTGCGGCTCAAATACTCACACCATGAGGGTCATATTGTGACGATGGAAATGGTGTAGACCCACCAATCAAGGCACATGGGACCCTCGCTCTTATTTCAAGCATACACACAGAGAGATAGACAACACCAACAAGAGAGACGCACACAAACAAAGACGGTATCAAGCACACCCGGTGCATGCAACTTGGTGGAACCAGCATCATCAATCACCAATTTATTCTTGAGAAAACAAACAGAAGACTTGGCAAAGCAACAGAACGGAAGCACACCGTAGGAAGCAGCTTAGACATCGACGCCATGTATCCACCACCAAATCTAGGCAGATAATAATACAAGTGATTACAGGAAAAAAAATTATATATAGCGTATGATACATACTATTAACAGTATAAAAACAAAACAAACATTAGAGAAGAAACTAGTTATTCAAGTGTATCTGGATGTGTGGATTGATTGGAGCAGCCAGTACATCATCAGCTCGGCTCACCGGAGAACTGAGCTTCTGAGCAGGGTCTTCTTGTAGTAATTGGAGTGGCGTGGTTCAAAGAGGGAGGGGTGGTGGCCAGCCTCCTTCCCATCCCAATCCAGGTTTTTCCACCGGTCCTTCTCGCAGTCCACAGTGGGGCAGCTATGCAGGCGCTCAGAGGTGACCGGGAGGTGCTTGAGGTTCCAACATCCCCTCACCCAGATGGTCTTGAGGTCAGAAGCAAAGATCTTGGCCTCACATATCTTATGTAGCTTGGGGAGCTCATGGAGGTAGTTGTCCTTCAGCTTTGGGAATTCTAGTACTCTTTTTCGATTGTGGTCAGTAGACAGCTTCTTTAGCAGCTCAGGTTCTGTGGGGAATACCTGACTGAGATTACCACAATAAACGATGTGGATAGTCTCCAGGCTGGACAAGGTAAACCATGACAATGGGAGCACAAATGTGAGCCTGGGACAGGAGTGCAGATTTATTGTCTTGAGTTTTGCAAAGGATTTATGGTCCGTCATATTGACCTGTCTTCCTTTGCTCCAAATACAACGGGACATCAAGAGATCCTGCCCCCAAAAGGTCTCCAGTTCATCAAAGCAGCTTATATCCTTGTTAATGTTAATGGCAAATATAGTGTCCAGTTCGGGGCATCTCTCAACACGGCACCACTTGAGGCAAGACCAATCAACCATCTTGTTTTTTGTTGTCATTTTCGTCCTCCTCCATCCTAGATCATCCTCCTCATCATCTACCTCTATAGACATCATGTCTTTGGTGATAACAGTGCTGATGGAAGAATTGTCGTGCACTAGCAACGAATCAGCATTATTCATAAAAAATATAGAGCCCTCATTCCTTGTTTAATGACCACATTACTGTTTCTTATTCCTACACCAATATCTAAATGAAGTTCCAGTGGCTCAAACTGCTGCGCACTGCTGCCATCATGATTAACAGTTGCCTTGTCAAAGTTGACATCACAATAGGTCCGGTAACTCTTGGGGACCTGCGTCTTCTGCAGAGTTGATCCAACAAGTTGTCCAGTGTTACAAGGACCCATATATTCCTTGTTGCTATGTGCATTATTATCTTTGCTAGTAGGAGTACAAGACAAGCAGATGTTCATCAGATTTAGCATAGCAGTGTTCCAGCAAAACCCCTGGCCACTTCCTGCCATCAACGACTGAAGGAACCTTATGTCTGTAGCATAAACACTTGAACGCCTTCATTCTTCTCTTGTTCACCCATCAAAGAATCAAGTGACATCTTTTACTTGATCGTGTCTCCTCCTCCATCTCGGGTGTCGATGCACACTGCACAGTACCATTAGTTTAGGCATTCCCTTTTTTGGCCAAAGTACAGCACGGAGGCGCTTACATCCCATCAAAATGACCTGACGTAGGGATGGGACCTGCACCACCATATCTCTGAGATCAAGTGTTTTGACTGATGTGTTTGAGAGGTCCAGCTCCTCAAGGTTCGGGAGATATACACCCAATCTGAAGTTGACCAACCTTGCACAGGCAGCCATGGAGATACGGGACATTTTATCTTTCTTTCGACGACCTGGATTGAAGCTAAATGTTTCAAGAGATGGAGGAAGTGATTCCGGGCCAACATGTTCTAGTCCAGTACAACCATCTAGAACCAGGGTACTGAGTGCGGTTGCACCTGCCAAGCTTGGCAAAACTTGTATTGTGCTCCCTGTCAGGTCAAGGAGCTCTAGCTCCACCAAATCGGTGAAGTCATCCATACTTTCTGTTTCCCAAGGACTTGTAGGAGCAATCACTCGGAGCTTGTGAATGTTTCCCAGATGCCTCCAGGTCCATCCAAGTTTCTTGTGCCAGATTCTCCCTTTTTCTATATGTATCTCCCTAATGTTTGTTTCCATTTTCTTCGTTATATTTGGGGGTAAAGTCAATTCCCAGTCTGTGTAGCATATGTCTAGCACAGATAGGCTTTGAAAAAAAATCTATTATCCATCTATCCGTTTCTTCTCCTTCTTCTTTGATTTCTTCAGGATTCTTTGGTTGATTTATTCCAAGGAATCTTATTGTTTTGCAATGAAGGAAAGGGGTGAAGAAAACCTGAATTGACACTTGTAGAGTTTCAATACGTGAAGTTGCTCGGATCTTTGGAAAAAAGTTACCAGGCAATGCACCATATAACAGAAATAACGATGTTGTTTCTGGCTTTATCGTTGACACATCAAATCCAACGTCTTCCAGCAAGGGAGCAGAATTTTCGGCTAGGATCCAACGTCTTCTGTCAACAAAACAGGGAAACTTCGCTCTTGTGTAATAATAAAGTTCTTCCTTTATTAGCATCTCTTCCTGCAGGGCAGCAGCAATGTCCCATGCTTTGTCTTGCCGGGAATCTTTGCGAACACAAGGTTGATATGTGCCCTTGTGGTTCGGTTGTGATGAGTGATTGTCAACGTGACTTACGTCTTGAGTTGAGCCGGTGAACTAACCATGGCGTGAGTTGGGTAGTGCAACATGTCTCTTAGCTTGTGGTGCGTAGGTGTGAAGCTCGGAGACAGTGGTCGACGGCGAGGTGAAGGTCAAGTAGGGACGTGCCGTGCCGATGGACTGGAAGCGGTGAAGGACCGACATGAGGCTTGGACCGAGGGACCAGGAGGCCAGGTGACTAGCCACAGTGGCTAATACTTGGGGACATCGACAAGTACAAGATTACATGGGTGATGAAGACGGCGTCGACCAAGTCAAGATGGAGGACGATAGTGTCGTGGCACTTGGTAGATGCCGAACACACATCTACATAGAAGAGGTTGCGTCAAGACGAAGCAAATCTATACAGGAAGCGTGGTCGTCCGATCGATAGAAAAAGAGTTGGACCATTACGCCCTCAGGTTAAGTGGTTCGGCTCAAAATAGTTAGGATCATTCTGGGGATTGTGTAATAGCTCATAAATAAGAGATGGCTCCCCTAAACTATCTCACATCTTCTTATTTTCATTCACCCCCTCTTCATAGGTTTTCCCCTCCGCTAGTGTTTTTGAAAGAGGTCCACAACTAAACAAATTCGTAGTCGTGTTTGTTGTGATTTTGAGTGGGAATTGAGGCTAAAATCCTCCTCATGTCAACCTGGGATTCATCACTTTTACTTGTGATTTTCGTACTCAGTGTACTGCTGTTTTCCTCACTTTTGGACTTGGCTTCGATGCATTTTTTCCGGAGTTTGGATCAATGTCAGGCGATGATTTTTGGGGAATAGTTTTGTTCCCAGGTGAATTGCATCTGTGCAAATTTTGGTAACATTTCATGGAGGTTTGAGTAGGATTTGGTTGAATTTCTTGGAGCCGTCCTTTTCTGATCGTTGGCTTGGTTCCTTCTGTTCGTTCCTGTCGATCCCGAACTATCTCCTCGATGCAGTTCGCACCAGCGGCAGCGGCACAAACGCCGCGCACTCAGGTGCCGAGGATGCTATCCTGAACGCCGCATATCCCTGGAGCCGCGACTGCTCCCAGGCTAGAGTCGTCAGCTGCGTTCGGTCTTCTGCTCCACGGTACTGAGGACCGAGCGGACGCTCACCCAGGCACCAAGCCGTGCCCAGCACCTTGCACTCCCAGCAGCTGGAGCCGCTCGCCCAGGGAGCCCAGGTCTCCTCTGTGCCCGTGTCTCTCTTGCTGTCTTGTTCTTCAGCGCGGCGGCGAGCAGACCCACCGCTCGCTCGATCTCCTCTCCCTCCGTTCGCACGAGCAGACCCGTGCTGGGCACCAGTGCTGGGGCACCGCCCCTTCTCTTTTTCGTCGTTTCTATGCTGGGAGTCCGACTCCAGGGGCACCGGTATCACCGGTGTACACCGGACCAACGTTAGGTTATCCGCACTCATGGACCTCTATATTCATCCTCTATACGTCCTAGTCAGCAATATTCTCTCCTCTATACTCAATTCTCCCGCACTCATCCATCCTCTATATCATCCTCTATCCACTCTATCCACTGTGAGACCCACTTGTCACTTTATCTAAATATATCCATGTGTGATCTAGTTTTAAAGGATTTATTGAGACAAATTTAATGGTGCAATCGAAATTTAATTTGAATTTTTGGTTTGTGAGTTATAGCATTTTTTTTTCCTTTGTTTAGTTAGTGGGGCCCGCCACTGTCTACTATAGAGTAAGTATTGTACTACTCTAAATATAGAATGAGAGAAATGATAGAGTATCATTTTAGAGTACCCAGTGCAACAGTTTTTACTCTATATTCATACTCTAAAGCTTTAGAGTATCCTTTAGAGTATCGCACTGCAGGTAGTCTTAGGGCGGTGCCCTTCTACGTCCGGTGCCTGTGTCTGTCTTCTCTCTCACCCAGAAATTCCGGTTGAATTTCTGGTGTGTGGATTCCTAATTTTTGGTCTGGATTTTTGTTTCTCCCACGGTTTGCACGTTTAGGCTTCATTTGATTTCAGATTTTTGCATGTGCTTTCTACCATTCTTAGGCATCTATCTAAGTGATCCCATCACTAGTTGGCTTAGGTATTTTAGATTTGGGAACCCGCTTTTTCTGAATAGGAGTTGGGAATCCTATTTTCTGCTTCTCGATTCGGTGTTGGTTCTCGCTCCGATTGCTTTGTGATGTCCCGCTTTGTTTTTAGGGAATATCTACCCACTCATTTGAGTTGTAGACATCACGGTGTTTGTTATGTGCTTTTGTCGATGATTTTGGGACAGCGGCCAAAAGTTTCGTGAGAAATTTTACGGCTCCCATTCACCCCCTTTGGTCACCGTTTTCGGTCCTTTAATTGGTATCAAAGCCGGTTAAGGATCATTCTATCTTAATCGGTCCGTGATCTACGAAGGTGACATGGAGCGCGGTTCCGGCAAACCACCGTTCTTCGATGGAAAAAGTTACTCCTACTGGAAGATCCGCATGTCTGCGCATCTTCAGGGCAGTGATTGGCGAGTTTGGGTGATTTGCGAGGATCCTAACTATGAGATGCTTGCCGCTCATGTCGTCAGGAGCAGATCGACCAACACAATGAAAATAGCAAGGCTCGTAGTGTTCTCTTTTCGAGTCTTTCGCTTTCTGAGCTTGAGGGAGTCTCTGATTGTACTACTGCTCAAGAGATCTAAATAAGGCTTTAAAGCTATCATGAGAGAACCACACAGGTCAAAACCAGACTCTTTGAGACGTACAAGCGTGAGTATGAGAACTTCTCTCAGTTGAATGGAGAGTCTGTCGATGCTATATTTTCTCGCTTTCTATCAATTTTGAACAAGATGCGGGCAAACAAGCCGCAGCTGTCTTATGATGATCATGAGAGGTCTCTCAAGTTACTATATGTCCTAGATCATAAGGTTTGGGATGTAAAGGTATCCACTATCATTGTGTCCGCTAACTACGACACCCTCACCGTGGATAAGCTTTTCAGCAAGCTCAAGTCCACCGAGATTAATTACCAGACTCAAGCCAAAATCAAGAATCTCTCTGCATCGACTATGGTTTTGGTCTTAGGTAATGGTTCAAGTTCTTCAGCTAACCCTTTACATATTTCCTTTGTCTTGTCTTCTTTGGTGTCTGTTACAAAGGAGCAGATGGAGGCACTTGGGGACGACGAGGTGGCACTGGTCATCAACTAGTTCTCGCGGTTTCACAACAACCGCATGAACCACCGACGCGGTGGTGCTCCAAAGGATGGTTGCTATGACTATGGAGATCCCGACCACTTCGTCGCCCACTTCACCAAAAAGAACAAGAACTTCTCTGGCAAGCACGACACCGGCAAGCACAAGAACAAGCGCGAGTACACCTCTGACAAGCACAAGTCAAAGAGAGGTTTCGACAAGGAGGCAATCAAGAAGGAGTTCCTCAAGAAGGCCAAGGCTCACAAGCGTGTCTTCCTTGACTGCCTCAGCAACCTTGAGAAGGACTCCACCGACAGCGACTCCTCCACCTCTAGCGACAACGAGTCCAAGCGCAAGATCAAGGACAAGTTGAGTGGACTCTGCTTCCACGCTGACACCACCAAGCAAGGCTTCTGCACCATGGCTCTTGGTGATGAGGTGGTGAGCGGTGATGGGGAGGCACGCGGTGACGACTTCAAATCTGAGGTATGTCTTTCTGCCAATGAGCTCCTTACTAAGAACGAAAAGTTGAGTGCTGCCTTGATTAGTCAAGACAAGTTGCTTAAGCGTGCTGCCCATGAGAGCAAAGAAGTTAAGGACAAGCTAGAAATTACGTTGAAGGAGCTTAAGGCTGTTAAGAAGTGTGCTATGATAGTGTCTGATGAGGTTGAGTGCGATGAGTGTGCTATTCACATGTCCAGCATTACTGACTTGTAATCCAAGTATGTTGCTTTGCTTGATGAGAACGATGAGTTGAAGTCTAAATCTGGCTTGTTGGGTACGTGCAAGTCCTGGTCGGGCTTACAATATGAGCTGACAAATAAGGTTGCTAGGATCTCTTTGCTTGAGAAGGCCAGTTTAGATATCACTGCTGCTAGGTGTGCACGCTGTGAGGGTTTGGAGTTGGAGATTGAGTTCCGCAGGCACAACAAGATGAGAATCGAGGAAGACAATACAAACCTTCGGTCCATCTTGAGCTAGGTGTCCTACAGTGAGCCGTAGTTGGGCATGACGATGAGCTAGTTCAGGCGGTGAACTGGTGCATCGGGTGTAGGCTTTGCTTTAGGTGAGAATGGTGAAAATATCTATGGCAAGGTTGATGAGTGCAGTGGTTTGAACCTAAGTGAGAAACCTTCCACTACTCCCAAGTTGATCAAAATTACTCCACCTAAGCCCACTGAGCCCACTGTCAAAGATGGAGTGTTTGAAGAACCTCCAAAAGCTCCACATCAAAAACAAGTCTGGGTTCCAAAACCTAACTATCTCAAGAACCCACTTGATACTCTACCAAACATCTCTAAGGATCCTCTTCCTAAAGCCAAATAGCCACCAAAAGTGAACCATACCCATAAGAGAGTGAACCAACAACCACCCAAGAGAGAGATCAGGTATCACTGTGACTATTGTCATAGGGATGGTCACCTTGCTAAGTTCTGCTTTAGGAGAAAGAGAGATGAGCGGCGAGAGTACGAGTTGAACAATCAGAACATATACTGCATGCCCCATGGCATAAATGTGCCACCTGTTCAGAGGCGTAGTGCTAGGGCAAAAGGTGCAATGCCTCAAAGTGCCAGGCCTCAGGTTGCGAGACCACGCAGTGGTCGTGCTTGGCAGGGTTTAGGTCATGATCGAGATGATTATGGACCCCATAGCGATGGTTTTGGCTTTTACCCCTAGTGGGTTTTGACTTTTACCCCCCTAGCGGACCACATTTTCCTTGTGGTGATCTCTTTCCCCCAGCGGATCATGTTTTCCCTTTTGTGGTGATCGCTTTGCTTCTTGGCCTATGATGAGTGGTTTTTCAGCTATCCCTTTTTCTGAGCAAATGGGCCAACACTGGTATGCTTCACAGTTTACTAACCCTAGTGTTGAGTCATTTGCCTATCGTATGGCTTTTTATTGAGCAAGTTGAAGGACTGGAG
Source organism: Saccharum hybrid cultivar R570 (assembly GCA_038087645.1). NCBI lineage: Eukaryota > Viridiplantae > Streptophyta > Magnoliopsida > Poales > Poaceae > Saccharum > Saccharum hybrid cultivar. The sequence goes on along the minus strand of JAQSUU010000625.1, from coordinate 2,285,685 downwards.
AACATGTAGCTCATTGACTTCGGATGTTTGCGTCACATGACCGGATCTCTCAAATGGTTCTCCAACCTCAACCAAAGGTAAGTCCAGCACTTTGAGTTTGGATTTTTGCTTCCCTTTTTAGCTTGGGAAGTTTTGGATCTTGTATCTTAGTTTTGGTTTTCTTCGCAGTTTAGCTTTTGTTTTGCTTTTTTATCATACTTGCATTGCATTTCATCATGTACATTAGAGCATTTTGAGTTTCATGGTCATAACTATTAGATTGAAATTATGCTCTGTTTGGGATGTTCTGTATGTACATAATGGTGCTTATGGCTTAAGCTCTTATTGATCTTTTAATGCATGTTATGAGCTAAGCTTATTTTACAATCTGTGAACTTGATTAAAAATTGTTGAAACATGAAAATTAGTTCACCGCTAAGATTAGCAACTAGCATGTGTAGGACTTGTTGAGATCCCTGATATTATCACTTATATACTAGGTTGCTATGTCTCATGCTTTGAGTCATTCACTTGCTTGGACAACTATTCTTGTGCTAAAATTTGAAAATAAAGCTAAGTGATCAGAAAAGATCGAGATGGGTCTGTACTATCCCATGTCAAGGTATCGAGATGACTTCCAATTGCACATTTGGATGAACTTGAGCCTTACAGTGGATGCCAAAACCATTGTCTTAAGCTTCTGATTATCTATGACATAGGCTTGGCATGGTTGCTAAGTTAGGCTTGACAGTACCGATAACCTCTCGCACACATGTTTTGACTAATTCTTGTGTTAAGCTGCAAACTTCGATAAAATTATATTTTGATGAAAACACAAGTCTTAGTTTCGTCTTTGACATGATGTGTGACTGCTGTTTGGGGTAGTTCACCTTGTATACATTTCTTGTTTATACATGCTATGTGCTACTTTCAGTGGTGAACCCCTTCTTGAATTGCTTAAAATTGATCAAAATTGTTTAACTGTCATATTTCGTTTCACTTGATCAATTTGAGCATTTGCTAGCATTTGTTTCTACACACATATAACAGTACCAATTAGAGCATCTTTTCAATCTGATTGCTATAATCCTGAAGCTTCTGCATTTCTGCATCCCTTGCATTCATAGCATATTTTGAGGGAGAGTGACAATTTTTCTAGGCTTGATAAGTGCATGTGTCAACAAGGGGAGAATATTCCACACACAAAGGGGAGAGATATTTCCAAGGGGGAGAATGTGCTTTTCACTCTGAATACTATTTCCAAGGGGGAATGTGCTTTTCACTCTAAATCCACCTAGAGTTGAGTGCATGCATTCATTTGAGAGACTGCATTTGTTTAGGGGGAGTTGCACTTTGAGTTGCTAGCGGTGTTGAGCCTGTTCCGCCTCTTCTTGAGGGCTAGGTGTGTTTTACTAAGTTTTTTGCAAGGTTTGCTTACTTCAAATGACCCTATTTTGGTTTTTCTTGGCTTTTGGTTATTTGGGCGAGTTCCTTGTTTTTCTCTTCTTCTTCTTTTGCTTTTACTCAGTTGTTGTGTGTTTATGTTCACAATGCACTCATCAAAGAGGGAGATTGCGAACACAAGGTTCATATGTGCCCTTGTGTTTCAGTGGTGATAAGTGATTGTCAACATGACTTATGTCTTGAGTTGAGTCGGTGAACTAACCATGGCGTGAGTTGGATTGTGCAACATGTCTCTTGGGTTATGGTGCGTAGGTGTAGAGCTCAGAGGTAGTTGTCGACGGCGAAGTGAAGGCCAAGTAAGGATGTGTCGTGCCGATGGAATGGGAGGGTGAAGGACGGACGTGAGGCTTGGACCGAGGGACTAGGAGGCCGGGTGACCAGCCGCGGTGCCTGACACTTGGGGATATCGACGAGTGCAAGAGTATAAGGGTCATGAAGACGGCGTCGACCAAGTCAAGATGGAGGACGATGGCACCGTGGCACTTGGCAAAGGCCGGACACACATCTACATGGGAGATGTAGATGGCGTTGGTCAAGTCAAGGAGGAAGGCGAAGTGTCAAGCTTGGCGGAGGAAGGACACCCGTTGACATCGGGGTTTGGTGGTTTCGTCCTCGAAACCATCGGAGGGGTTTGGTGGTTTCGGCCTCAAAACCATCGAAGGACGGTTTGCTGGTTTGGGCCTCAAAACCAGGCGTGGACGGTTTGGTGGGTTGAGCCTCAAAACCACCGAGTGGATGGTTTCGTGGGTTTGTCCTCAAAACCCAGGCGAAGGTTCCGAGGAGGAACGGAGCGGCACGTGGTGGAATCACAGAGGTTGCGTCAAGGCAAAGCAAATCTGTGCAGGAAGCGTGGCCGTCCGATCGACAGAAAAAGAGTTGGACCATTACGCCCTCAGGTCAAGTGGTTCGGCTCAAAATAGCTAGGGGCATTCTAAGGATTGTGTAATAGCCCATAAATGATAAATGGCTCTCCCCTAGCCATCTCGCGTCTTCTCATTTTCATTTTTTCTCCTTCTTCCTAGGTTTTCCCCTCCCGTAGTGTTCTTAAGAGAGGTCCACAACTAAACAAATTCGTAGTTGTGTTTGCTATGATTTTGAGTGGGAATAGAGATCCAAATCATCCTCGTGCCCTCTGGGATTCGTCACTTTTACATGTGTTTTGCATACTCAATGTACTGCTTTTTTCCCATTTTCGTGCTTGGCTTCGATACATTTTTCCCGGAGTTGGGGTCAATCCCAGACGATGATTTTTGGGGAATAGTTTCTTTCCCATGTGAATAGCATCTGTGCAAATTTTGGTAATGTTTCATGGAGGTTTGAGTAGGATTTGATTGAATTTCTTGGAGCCATCCTTTTCTGTTTATTGGCTTGATTCCTTTTATTCGTTCCTATCGACCCCGAACTATCTCCTCGATGCAGTTCGCACCAACGGCAGCGGCACAAACGCCGTGCACTCAGGTGCCGAGCGTGCTCTCCTGAGCGCTGCATATCCCTGGAGCCGTGACTGCTCCCAGGCCAGAGTCATCAGCTGCGTTCGGTCTTCTGCTCCACGGTACGGAGCACCGAGCGGACACTCACACAGGCACCAAGCCGTGCCCAGCGCCTTGCGCTCCTAGCATCTGGAGCCGCTCGCCCGGGGAGCCCGGGTCTCCTCTGTGCCCGTGTCTCTCTTGCTGTCTCGCTCTTCAACGCGGCGGCGAGCAGACCCACCGCTCACTCGATCTCCTCTCCCTCCGTTCGCACAAGCAGACCCGTGCTGGGCACCAGTGCTGGGGCACCGCCCCTTCTCTTTTTCGTCGTTTCTGTGTTGGGAGTCCAACTCCAGGGGCACCCGCATCACCCGTGTACACCGGACCAGCATTAGGGCGGTGCACTGCCAGCACCAAGCGGTGCCCTTCCGTACGTCCGGTGCTTGTGTCTGCCTTCTCTCTCACCTAGAAATTCCAGCTGAATTTCTGGTGTGCGGATTTCTAATTTCTGGTTTGGATTTTTGTTTCTCCTGTGGTTTGCACATTTGACCTTCGATTCAAGTTCTGATTTTTGTGTGTGCTTTCTACCATTCTGAGGCATCTATCTAAGTGCTCTCGTTACCAGTTGGCCTGCGTATTTTAGGGCCCGTTTGGGAGAGCCACTGCTACACAACGGGGCTTTAGTCCCGGTCCAAAAGGACCTCTAGTCCCGGGCTGCGAGCCGGGACTAAGGTTTCGGGACTAAATGTCCCACCTTTAGTCCCGGTTCTCAGGCCCGACTAAAGGTGCTGCCAGGCATCGACGTGGCGCATCACCTTTTAGTCCCGGTTGGTATTACCAACCGGGACTAAAGGTTCTTTTTTCTTTTTCCTTTTTCTTTCCAATTCATTATTGATTTTGGTTTTCAATTATATTGTTTTCCAATTTATTCTTCGCTGCTATTATACGTATACGTTGCACCTATACGAGAGCGTTATTATTGCACACAAATAAAGTATGAAACTATATATATATATATAATCAAGTGTTCGGTCGCCGGTTAATGAGTTACACAAATGTTTGCCCACCACTCAAAGCTCATACAAGTGTTCGTTCTTGTTTGGACTCTTCAAATTTAACCTAGGGTTGTGGTGGAACTCGCCGTCTTCCGGGATGACATGATCGTTGATGAAACCTGCGATCGTCTCCTGGATTGCGACGAGTATTGTGTGCTTGAACACTTGTTCTTTCAATTCCCACTCCTTCCATTTGCATTAATTAAAGGAAAAGATATTAATATACATAAGATTTATTTAGTTTCAACAAATAAATAACATATGAATTTACTGTATACAGTTACTTACTTTTAGCATCTCTTTAGCAGGTGTAAATTTGCTACACCGCATGTACTCGCAAACGTAGTATCCACATAAATTGGTTCCGTACGGTTGTCTGGACACCCGCTTATGTAGAATAGGAGGGGGAGTGGCACTTTTAGAACCATACGATATCTTTGTTGTAGCCAAGCCCAAGCCCTGCTCAATAAGTCGGTCGTTGATTAGGTATAGCATAGTAAATTAAAGGAGCAGGCAACGATAATTAACGAATGATATAACTTACCTCTGGATCATGTCTATCATGTCTTGGTACATTGCCAGCTCTTTTCTCATTGAGTCCCACACATTTATAGTTTGTTCCTTGATCTTAATCTCAATGAGTATCCAGTGATCCCTACATTTGTTTATAGAGTCAACTTATATATATATATATATATATATATATATATATATATATATATATATATATATATATATATATATATATATATATATATATATATATATATATATATATATATATATATATAATGTTGGATTGACTAAGACATGATATAACACAACACTTTACCCCATATTGTAAGGGAAGAGTATCAACTCCTTATGCCTTTGGTTATAAAAGAACCTCCGAAGGTTTTTCTCTATTTCCTTGATCTTCAGATTGAATGAATCTTTAGTCTTTGTGTCCTTGTACATGACATACGGATCGATAAAACCAATTCGATTATCTTGTTTCAATCTGAGTTCTCTCATCATGTGTCTGCACATCGTGAGCATAGTTATTACGAATACGTATATATGCTAGAGTGGGATTATTGATTAAAAGGAAGAATCACTTACAGACAGTAGCAGCTTATGAGAGATTTGTCAAGAGCATCCATATAGAGAAGCTGATGTACTTCACTAAACTCTACCCAGATGACGTCATCTCCATGGAAGTAGTGACGGTCTCTGACTTGGACGTCCAGATATTGTTCACTTTGATGTTGTGCACAAAATCTCAAGTAGTACTCGTGCAGCTTGTACATTTGTGTACCAAGATTTTTTATCTTTGCAGGGTCGCATAGACTCCTGCCATATACGTACTTCCTCCGCCATTCATCAACAACTTCGGCCTCTTTAACAGTTGTCAGTTCCTCCCGACCAAGAAGTTGTTCTAAGGAAAGCCGAGTCATATTCATCGACTTGGCGAGTTCATCTAAGTCCACATCATCAAGTACCGACATTTGCATCAAGTTCATGTTGGAACCATATTGATTCTCAACCACTAGTGGCGGCACTGATTGCTGCGCTTGTTGGTCAAGCTGTGCAACATCTTTCCTGGTCGCCTTCTGTTTTTTTTGTCCTCCTTGATTTTCTTTATGATAGTACGCTCATAGTCTGATAGTGACAGCACTGGTTTTTTACTAGCGGCACGCTTCTCGTCTTGCATAGCCTGCACCACTTGACGTAGCTTTACACGAGGATACATTAGGTATGGCTTCTCATGCTTTGCTCGTGCGTCAGCTTTGGTCTTTTTGAAGAACGCTTTCACTTCTGTCTTTTCGAGGGATTCTGGCACCAACCCCCTGTCAATTAGCTCTTGCTCGACTTTTTTCCACTTAGGAATGACAGTAGGGTAGCTACCTGATCCCATCGTATGGTGGTAGGTCTTGTGTCGGACATTCTCTTGGTTCCTTCTCGCCCATTGCTGACCCTCTTCCGATGTTTTGAACTGTACAAACTCGTCCCAAAACGGCCACAGCTTGACAAAGTGCTTACAGTTGAAATTCAGAGTCTTGTTCTTCTTGATATAGTCGTTATATAGATTCTTCTTATAGCACTAGAATTGTGTGGCCATCTTCTTCATAGACCAATCCCGAACTCTTTTCTTTAACTGTTCATCGTTTGTATCTAGCGTGAAATGTTGCAACACGTCACCTCAAACTAGTTCCTTGTCACGGTCAGAGACATAACTGATTTCTGGGCATTGCTTATTTTTCTTCCATTCACGAACATTGATCGGGATCCTATCCTAGGCAAGGTACCCTAAGTGGTTGACAAAGACCCTTGCATGGGGTTTACGTGGCTGGCCTGTTCCCTCGTCGAAATCCGTGATAACCAACCGGCCCTCCATCGGCTTCTTCGAGCCTCGTACTTTTCTGCTGGTCCCCGTGGTTGTCGTTGAGACAGAGGGCTATGTAGGCAGAAACAAGACAATTAATAAAGGATTTTTTTGAATTTTATGTATATAAACATAGGAGGCTGCATATATTACAGACCTCGCCAACATTGTCTTGGTCATTCGGGTCGACCAAGTACTGAGAACCGTCATCGATGCTATCAGGGTTCTCATCGCCTTCACGATCGTCATAACGACCTTCTTCAGCGCTACCGCGGATCATGTTCAACAATATTTCTTCGTCTTCTCTTGGGTCGGCCATTTCTGTAAAAATATTTAGGGTTTAGGGTTTACAGTTTAGGGTTTAGGGTTTACAGTTTAGGGTTTAGACATTACTAAGCATAAGAGATCGACTTACACATATTAGTGGGATATCATCTGGATATAAGTGTAGATCAAGGTAATCATGCAGCAACGGTATCGACCAACTTCTACTAACTTAATACATCTAATAACAAGTAAGTCTATCACAAGTTGTATTTCTTAATTAAAATAGATAATTTTAACTCATGGAAAAACTATTTAAATTTCAGGTTTCATAGTTTTCCTAGATATTACACATCATAAAGAGTCTACATAAAATTTTTCATAATTTTATTACACTCCTAAAATCTTGTACAAAAATAACAAAAAAGCAACTCCAGCAATAGCTCTCAAAACATGGTACCTCCTTTTTATTTGAGGGCTCCCTACTTTTGAGGGTCCTATTTTCTAGACTACACTCTAGCAGCGGCCCTTAAAATAGAGCCCTCAAACTCATTCCAATAGATAATGACACCAAGGGCCCACTTGTCATTGACTTTCTTGCCTAAAACACCGGAATCTCTCTCTCTCTATATATATATATAGGGAGAGTATACTCTGTAGCTTGCTACAGAATACTTTATTCTGTAGCCAGGTCGTCCCACCGCACCGGCCTCGCACCCAGTTTCACATCGTGCACGGGTGGCTTCCCGTAATTGCGTGATGCTGATTCCATGTGCAGTAAATGGAGCGAGCTTGCCGGAATTTATTGCATGGTTTAATAATTATGGTAATTGAAAAAATTAATCGTCGGTGCTAGCCTCCGTGCTGCACACTGGGGTACATCTCGTAACTTCATGCACGTGCTAGTATGGTAATTAGGATGTCGAGCTACTACTTTATCTCCTTGGTTTTCTGACGTTAATTTTGGTAACTCTATGCATGAAAAACTAACAAGGATTACGAGAACACATTCATGCACATGCAAGGATCTACAGAGTATGTAGAATAGTAAAAAAATATTCTAGTTACTATAATTAGCAGGCAAATGTTGTAGGCTGTTACGATAATTAGCACATTAGCACGAGAGTTTTATACGGTAAATATGTACGAGAATTTTAATCTGTAAATATTTACGAGAATTTTGTATGGTAAATGTTTACGAGAATTTTATACTGTAAATGTTTACGTGAATTTTATACTATGAATATCTCGTACAATGAAATTTACGAGAACTTGCACAGAGAATATTTATGAGAACTTTGTACTACAAGTATTTACGAGAATTATGAACTATGATCAAATTTAATTTACTATAACATCAGTTTAAGCTACGCACGAACCCTCCGCTCCCGAAGCCGAGGAAGACAAAAAATTTCAGCATTGGCCAGCATTCATTTACCAAGTCACATTTTTTAAAAAAATGAAAAGATTAGAGCCATCTTCAACAAGGAGATGAAGCACATATTTTTTGGAACATAACACACTAATACATTTGCCAACCCAATCAAATTTAAACACAAACATAAGTACAGGAAAAGAAGAGTAGGCTTCTATGTAGTTTTAAGTTTTAACACAGATCATAATCAGGTAAGTTAGTTCGAGCTGTGTGTGGCGCAGGTTCAGCATAGACCACAACTTCTTGATCTTCTTCTCAGTGGTTTGTAATACATTCAGAAGAGCAGCTTTGACCAAACCTGAGGTACCTTTTTCTGCATTAGTAATGACACACAATTAGAATGACCGAACTAGCTTGCATCTTCCAATTAACAGAATGAAACTAACCATTGAACAGTGACACATGTCATTCCTACAAGCAAAATGACTATAACAGCAATGATTTGTATGGATGCAAAGATATATTTACGATAATGTTGTGTAGAATACACTAGACAAATGGTATGCATTTACCATAATTTTAGCACAATGTCATGATGAAGTTACTGTAAAAAGATATGCTATGTATCTTTTTCCTAACACAAGTAGTAAGCAAGCCATGGAATATGGTATAGAACACTCATTGCCTTGGGGAGGCCACCGCAGCCGCCACAACACGAGTTACCACAGTGGCATATCCAATTTACTACAATGGCATCCTCAAGTTACCACAATGGAATTTAGCATAGCTTTTCTGTCCAAGCAGTGAGCTCCAGAGACAGTGACCTCTTGTTGTATCACTGGTTGGAAGCCCTTTGCTCACCATTTTGCTGCTGACGTTGATGTGGCAACCATATCACCGGTGCCTAGAGGGGCTACTCCGATGAACTGAAAATGCTCACCAAGAGAAAAATAAATTATACTGGTTTTACTCTGCACTCAACAAGAAATAAATTATACTGCCAAATCAGTAAGCAAGGAATAAGCTGATATCTGACATATTTACATTTACATGATAAAGTCATCGAAACAAGAAATCATTTCTGCAGAAAACTACGTCTCTGTCTGATAGCTTCATCACATCAATGTCACAACCAGTATTTAACAGATTTTTGGCATCATGAGTTATGGCAAAACTCTGGGAGAGTATGCCCTCTGTCAGGTCATTTGTAGCATCCGGGGTGTGATGTTGTCAACCTGGGGCTGGATTAAGAGAAAAAAGGGTGCCAAACTCTAAATATAACTGAAGTATGTAGCTACTGAAGAGTTCTCGTGACGGCAAAATAATATACACTGATTCAGGTAGCCTGTTAACTAACTTATATGGTAAAATTGCCATTAGAAATCCATGGTCTTCCTAAACTCGTGACTCTAATTCAGGCAAAAAAATATCGTAAATTCCTCTCTGATTTATGACAAAGTTACAATAATTAAGTAGCATGCAAAGGAGCATGTATTGTGCTGGATCTAAAACAGGGTATCATATAGAGTATTGGTTCTGGCACTATTAACAAAATTGCTAAAACCATGCATACTGACAGAACCTTTCCTGAATCTGAATATGAACCAAAATTTACTATAAAAAAAATTCTAAATCAATATAGCATAATCCATACAACTAGTCCATGGCAATAAAAAAGTATTCCTCTCGGCTAACCACACCAACTGAAGAACACTAAAAAATTAGATAAAGTAAGAAATAATCAAATCAAATCCTAATCCTAATTGATGGCCTTAAGGTCGAATAAGTACTAGCAATTTCTGCACCTGCTATTCTGCTAACGTGAGGGCGAATCTGCCTAGATGGATCGATGCCTCCGCTGTCTTGTCTCTGGAACACACGAACGCTGAGAAAGGATGGATGGTGCACCTTGAATTCAGTAAATCTCTAGGAAGAAAAAACAAGGCAGGGATTTATCTCTAACGCACCTCGAGATACTCTCACCGTCGGAGATGCGACGGGTGCAGGGCCGCAGCCTCCTGATGAACGAGCGTGGCCTTGGGGGCCATGCACTCGGCTCGCCGCAGCCGCCGTGAGGACCATCTTCAAGGGGCGAGTAGGACGGCCGCCGGACCACGAGGGGAAGCCGCGCGTCGCCGGTCGGGGAACGGGCCAGGCCACGCCGCGCTGTCGTCGACTGTCAGGGAAGGAGTGGACGCCGACACCAGAGAGAAGGGACGCGCTACGGTCACTGGGGAAGGAGCTGCCATGGTGCGCAGGGCGAGCCACACCGTGGCCTCAAGCGCCATCCGCCACTGGTTGGGGATGAGAAGCCGCGCGCGGCCAGGGGCCGCCGTGCCAGCCGGTTGGCCTTGCCGCCGCGAACGTGGGGTCGCAGATCTGCGCGGGGAGGTGGAGGGCCGGCCGCCGTCGGCGCCAGGAAGGTGGAGGAGCCGCTGTCTCGCCGGGGTGGAGCCGCTGCCGTGCAGGGAAAGTGGAGGAGGCGCCGCCGCGATGTGCTCGGTGGGATTGGGGCTTACGCGGTCATGCGGGCGAGGTGTACAGGGAGAAATCAATGTGATTATTGGACCGTAGGGACAGGAGAAATCAATGGTGATTTTTTGGATTATTATGGGACCGGCCAGATCCGTGCCTGATAGAGTCGCATATTTTGGTTCAGGAACAGCTCCCTCGGTCGGACGGCCTGGCTACAAAATAATTTTATTTCGTAGCCAGCTACAGCCTAATAGTTCTATATATATATATATATATATATATATATATATATATATATATATATATATATATATATATATATATATATATATAACAGCATCAGCCACCGGAGATAGGGAGGAGCAGAGGCCAACGACGTTGCCACGGCGAACAGCCAGGATCCACAATGTTGCCACGAGAGGAGCAGAGGACAAGACCTGTCGACACGGACGAGGGCGGCGCGGGGCGGCGCACGGCGGTGCTTGGGCGGCGGTGCTGGTGGGGAGGAAGAGGAAGAAGGCCGGGCCTTTATAGGCCAGGGACCTTTAATCCCGAGTCTGGCCACCGCGCGGGACTAAGTCCCGGTTCGTGGCTGGAACCGGGACTAAAGTCCCTTTAGTCCCGGGCGGTGGCTAGACCCGGGACTAAAGGTCCTTCCACCAAATTCTGGCGCCTGGTGATTTTTTTTCCTTTCATCTTTCTAAATGCATAGTAAATTAAATATTTATCATAATTTTTTTTAAAAATACATATTAGTTTAGTTTGACTCTATTGCGCATTATAAAAGTTGTAAACGCTATTTTTTTCAAATATTTCATATTATCCAAAATAAATGTTATTTATAATGAATATTGTGTTAATGCAAAAATATAATGGGCAATTAAAATATATAAAATTGTTGGCTTTCGACAGAAAAATTGTTTTTGGGTCATTTGGACGTTAAACTTTTGTTTCTTCAATAATAATTATCCAAATGTACGACATTAATTGTCTAAATTTGAAAATTTAAAATTTTCAGAGATATACGTCGGTTTTTGAAACCCTGGATGGTCTCGAATGGAAAACTCATGAATACAAAGTTTGTTCCACTCATCAAGACCTACATTTGGTCTAATGGTCAACTTTTCATTTGTAAAAGTTTGAACCACTCAATTTTGAATTTTGAAAGAATTCATAGCCAAACGCCGGTTTTCGGAACCCTGGATGGTCTCGACTGGAAAAGTCATGAATACCAATATTGTTCCACTCATCAAGATCTATATTTCATACATAGACCATTTTTGTATTTGACAAAGTGTTGGCAAAGTGCAGTTGAAAATCCACAATTTCCACATATAGTTTCATATAGTTTGTGTGAGATTCAAGATTTGGTGAGTATTGTTTATTTAAACTTTTTCAAATAGAAAAAATGGTCTATATAAAAAGTTTGGATCTTGATGAGCTCTAACAATTTGGTATTCCAAAGTTTTTCATTTCAAGTCATTTAGTCTGTCATTTGACCAAGTCCGACCAAAACTCGTCTTCGATTTTAAAAACATGTGCCTAGGACTTGCTAAAATTTATCCAGATAAAAATATGGTCCAGGCATCAAATGTAGATCTTGATGAGCTCTAACAACTTGGTATTCAAAAATTTTTCATTTGAAATCATCAAATAGGTCATTTGACCAAGTTTGACCAAAGTCAAAACATTGGTTTTTAGAAACACACTTTGACCGAACCCTGGATGGTCTCGAATGGAAAACTCATGAATACAAAGTTTGTTCCACTCATCAAGACCTACATTTGGTCTAATGGTCAACTTTTCATTTGTAAAAGTTTGAACCACTCAATTTTGAATTTTGAAAGAATTCATAGCCAAACGCCAGTTTTCGGAACCCTGGATGGTCTCGACTGGAAAAGTCATGAATACCAATATTGTTCCACTCATCAAGATCTATATTTCATACATAGACCATTTTTACATTTGACAAAGTGTTGGCAAAGTGTAGTTGAAAATCCACAATTTCCACATATAGTTTCATATAGTTTGTGTGAGATTCAAGATTTGGTGAGTATTGTTTATTTATACTTTTTCAAATAGAAAAAATGGTCTATATAAAAAGTTTGGATCTTGATGAGCTCTAACAATTTGGTATTCCAAAGTTTTTCATTTCAAGTCATTTAGTCTGTCATTTGACCAAGTCTGACTAAAACCCGTCTTCGATTTTAAAAACATGTGCCTAGGACTTGCTAAAATTTATCCAGATAAAAATATGGTCCAGATATCAAATGTAGATCTTGATGAGCTCTAACAACTTGGTATTCAAAAGTTTTTCATTTGAAGTCATCAAATAAGTCATTTGACCAAGTTTGACCAAAGTCAAAACATTGGTTTTTAGATACACACTTTGACCGAACCCTGGATAGTCTCGAATGGAAAACTCATGAATACAAAGTTTGTTCCACTAATCAAGACCTACATTTGGTCTAATGGTCAACTTTTTATTTGTAAAAGTTTGAACCACTCAATTTTAAATTTTGAAAGGATTCATAGCCAAACGCCAGTTTTCGGAACCCTAGATGATCTCGACTGGAAAAGTCATGAATACCAATATTGTTCCACTCATCAAGATCTACATTTCATACATAGACCATTTTTGCATTTGACAAAGTGTTGGCAAAGTGTAGTTGAAAATCCACAATTCCCACATATAGCAAAGTTTGAACCACTCAAATTTGAATTTTCAACACATAATGTTACAATTATATTACACAAGATGTCAAATACACATTATCAAATACTCAAACATGCTTTCCTTCTCCTCATTGCTAAGAGTGTAGCTAGCAGGTCTTAAGTAATGACGTCCATCATCTGTCTTCTCTGGATGCAGGTTGTCTCGTTCTTTCATGCGCTTCAAGTCCTCTCGTGCCTTAAGGGTATCCTTAGGCTTTCCAAACACACCCATGAACCCTAGGAGATTGACACAAAGATTCTTTGTTAGGTGCATCACGTCGATCGAGTGGTGGACCTAAAGGTCTTCTCAATATGGTAGCTCCCAAAATATTGACTTCTTTTTCCACATTGGGGCGCGCCCCGAAGCGTCTTTTAGAACAGGTTCACTGCCTTGTCCCTTTTCAAACACTACTTTCAAATCCTTGACTATCTTGAATACCTCTGCCCCATCTCGGTTGCCTGGCTTGGACCGTTGTTCTGTCGTACCTTTAAAATGTTTGCCTTTCTTTCTCAACTGGTGGTTCTTAGCAAGAAATCGACGATAGCCAAGGTACATGACCTTTCGACATTTTTTTAAATAGGCAACCCCAAGGTTACCAAAACAATAGGTACATGCATTATATCCCTAATTTGTCTATCCTGAAAGATTACTTAGAGTTGGCCAATCATTGATTGTCACGAACAACAATGCTCGTAGGTGGAATTCTTCCTGTTTGTACTCATCCCACACACGCACACCTGGTTTGCTCCATAGCAGCTGGAGTTCCTCAACTAATGGCCTCAGGTAGACATCGATGTCATTGCCAGGTTTCGGGCCTTGGATCAGCACCGGCATTATAATGAACTTCTGCTTCATGCATAACCATGGAGGAAGGTTGTAGATACATAGAGTAACGGGCCAAGTGCTATGACTAGAGCTCTGGTTCCCAAAAGAATTAAATCCATCCGTACTCAATGCGAATCTTAGGTTTCTTGCGTCATCTGTAAAGTCTGGGAATTCTCTATCTATTTTTCTCCACTAGGACCCATCTGCAGGGTGTCTCAACATGTTGTCCACCTTACGGTCTTCTTTGTGCCATCGCAACAACTTTGCGTGCTCCTTGTTTCTGAACAGTCGTTTTAGGCGTGGAATTATTGGAGCATACCACATAACCTTGGCAGGGATTCTCTTCTTCGGACGTTCTTCATCCTCAACATCGCTAGGATCATCTCGCAAGATCTTGTACCGTGATGTATGGCAAACAAGGCATTCATCTAAATTCTCGTGAACGCCACGGTACAAGATGCAGTCATTAGGACATGCATGTATCTTCTCGATTTGTAATCCAAAAGGGCAGGCGATCTTTTTTGCTTCGTATGTAGTGGTGGGCAATTCATTCGGCTTCGGAAGCATCTTTTTTTGAATCTTCAATAATTTCCTAAATGCCTTGTCAGATATATCATTCTCTGCCTTTCACTGTAACAACTCCAGTGTCGTGCCTAGCTTTTTCTGCCCATCTTCGGACGATGGGTAGAGTAACTTCTTGTGATCCTATAGCATTTGGTCAAACTTAGCCTTCTCCTTTTCACTTTCACAATCTCTCTGTGCGTCACGAATGACATCACCAAGAGCATCGTCATCTTCAGCGATACTGTTTTCTGCATCCGCCTCTTCTTCAACTTCCTCCATCGCGAAGTCACAGTATTGAGCAAAAACATCGTCAGGGTCCGCTTGTTCTTCTTCACCTTCTTCCATCATAACCATGGTCTCTCCGTGCTTGGTCCAACAAATATAGTTTGGCATGAAATCCGACTTGAACAAGTGCAAGTGAATACTTCTTGAGCTACAAAATTCTTTCAAATTCATACACACGGCACATGGGCAGCACGTAAAACCATCCCGCTTGTTTTCCTCTGCCACTGTGCAGAATTCTCGCACGCCCTCAATGAACTCGTTGGAGCAGCGATCGGCATTGTACATCCAATGGTGTGTCATTATCTGCATTATATGACATCACATAATTAAAAGCCTAGCATGAGAAAAGAGCACGGCACAACCTTGTCTAATTGAGTTCAAAATTTTATAAGTGGTTCATCATTTCATAAAATTAATTTGTGGACGTTAATAAAAAGATAGCAAAATCATAAAATTTGTATTTTTCTATTAAAAGGTGTAATTTTATCTCTAAATAAAATTAATTTGAAGAATTTTTAAAGTTAAAATAAATTTGTTTCAAAATTATAAAGAATCAACATTATTTAATATTTTAAAATGAGAACATGAACAAATTAAAGCAAAAAGTATCCTAAAAAGTCTATAATAGAACTAAACATTATATATGTATACTACTTTCTAGGTACTATAATTAGCATCGTTCATAAAAATTCAAACTTGAAAAGTGATTGGAGCTAGCAATATGAAATAAAATAGCCATATACAACATGAATTTACATATGGTGCTGCTAAAACATAGGAGGATGAAGCTAGCAACCTTTTAAACAAATCGACGACGGCGTAGAAGCGTTTGAAGTGGATTGATCGCCGGAGATGAGACAAGCAAGAACAATGGAAGAACAAGCAACAAGAACATGAACAAGGAAGGACTCGGGCAGGGAGGAAGAAGAGTGAGGTTCAATTTATAGGGGGAGGTTTAAATCCCGGTTGGTAACACCAACCGGGACTAAACCTAGTCATATAGTCCCGGTCGGTGCCACGGACCGAGACAAAAGATGTAGTCCCGGTCCGTGGCACCGACCGGGACTAAAGGCAGGGCTTTAGTCCCGGTTGGTGTTACCAACCGGGACTAAAGGTCCCTCCCGACAGCGCCTGACAACAGAGCCGTTGGCGAGGGACCTTTAGTCCCGGTTGGTAACACCAACCGGAACTAAAGGTCTATTTAGTCCCGGTCGCCGAAATCACCGAGACTAAAGGCATTTTGGACGATCGACGAAAGGTCAGTTGTGTAGTAGTGAGCTCCGCTCCCTGATTCTTCAGCTCTGCTCCTTGATTCTCCAATATAGTGATTTCATTAGATTCCTAGAGGGAAGCAGGATGTGGAGCTGATAAGAATTGATTCTCTACTTATCCCCACTAGAATATAACATGAAGCTGGGTGAAGTAGGTTTTTTTAGCTCCCAACTCATAGTGTAAATGGAGAAGTGATTCTCTGCTGATGCCCACCTGAATCAGTTGATATTTTCAGTGTTTGGCTAGTTGGGAGTGATTCTCTTCGGAGAAGTTGAAGCTGGAGCTCTCCCAAACGGCCCCTTAGATTCGGGAACCCGCTTCTTCTCAATAGGAGTCAGGAATCCTATTTTCTAGTTCTCGATTCGGTGTTTGTTCTCACTCGGATTGCTTTGTGGTGTCCGCTGTGTTCCTAGGGAACATCCATCCACTCATTTGGGTCGTGGACATCACGATGTTTGTTACGTGCTTTTGTCGGTGATTTTGGGACAGCGGCAAAAAATTTCACAAGAAATTTTACGGATCCCATTCACCCCCCTCTAATCACCGTTTCGGTCCTTCAATCTTGTATAATCCCATCACAAGCCCAATGATAGCCCAGTTGAAGTATTCGGTGTCTTGATACATGGAATCCAACGAGAGCACATGCCTGCAACATGATGCAGCTAGCTCCGGGGTGACACTTAGCCTGTTCGTGTAGCGAGCTATTTCTCTGGCTTCTTCAAGTAGTATTTCACCCCAGTATTCACTTTGAACATTTTCAGGAAAACAAGAACGCAACACAGTAGATGACTTGTCCTCTATCTTAGTACGTGTTACATCAGGGGATAATGAGTAGTCTGCTCTTCTTTGATTCAATCCATCAAATGGAAAGCGACGAAACCTTCCGCGGAATGTCCACAATACCTTCCCACCAACAGCATTTGACCAAGGGTCAAAAGCATGTCGAATGCCAAAATCATTCAAGTCAATGATCATATTGCTCCCATTACATTATGGAAGACCACCAGAAATGTATGTCCTAGCGGTGCTTGGTGGATCACTCTCCCAACTTCTCTTATCTCACCCCGAGAGCCTTCATCCACCCCACCAAAGTCATCATCCACATCCTGTCCATCAAGAATACCCATCACATGCTGAGGAAGTTTTAACTCCTGTGTAATTGTCCTTTGGAGTGTTCTCCTATTTTTCCACTTAGAGCAATCAATATGGATGATGGTATCAAATTTGTTTCTCAGAGATGGTGGAGGGTGTTCGGCTAATGATTTAAGGACTGCAGATGCACCAAGTCCACCCCATCCATCGAAGTAGATGAACTGATTCTGCTCACTGATGTCCTCTAAATAAGCAGCTATGTTTATGACGGCCTCATCAACATTATTCGCACAAAATTTCTGCAATTTTAATGATGATTATTTTAAGACATTTTTGCTACAGTCTGTAAATTCGAATTTGAATGGTTATGCACAAATGAGCCAAAATTAACACCTAGCTAGGACTTGCATGATACAGTAATAATGTGAAAAAGTTATTGGTTGTGCCCTTATATAAGAAAACCTTAGCACCCTTTGGAAATTAAATTTGAACCAAAATTTCCAAAGGTTACTCTGGATTGGACGCATATGTCACCAACTGCTAAGAATTCCACCGCACCCTCTACAAATTTGAGCTGAAAGTGAAATATACCTCAACATTTGGGAACATGTCTTCCCAAGGCTCCCCACATGTTTGAATCTGGCCCCTACTCCACTAGTGTGGTAGATAAAAAATACCTCTGATTCAGCTGCTGCAGCCACGGTCCATTACCTTAGTGCACATGGACAAATTAAGCACATTGGGGGATCGAAAATATAGAGGACATGAAGTTTTTGAGCGTGGCGAAAAATTAATCTACAGATTTTACACACAAGAAAGAAGAATAGGTTGGCGAAAAAATTATTTTGGCACTACGTACCTTCGAGCCACTACTGATACAATGCCTGCGCAGTAGAATGTTGCCCAAGAAGCAATAGACAGATAGTAGTTCGGAGACCTTGCTAGATGCCAAATGCTCAGCCAGCTTGACACGCAAACATGCAATAAGCTTCCTTTGGCATTTCCTCAGCAGCAAGCGATAAAAAGGGATAGCTTGTGTCTTTGGCGCTTTAACTAAAGCAAAAGGATGGTTCTTTGCTTGGTGGGAGCTAAAGGGTAAAGATGCAACTTCATCCCGGCCAAAGTATTTACTCTCTCTGGTCAAACTTATAAGTGGTTCTGACTTTTCTACCTACATTATTTTTGCAATATATGGATCTAGAAGTAGGCTATATCTAAATATATAATAAAAACTATGTATCTAAAAATTCATAATGACTTATAATTTGCAATGGAGAGAGTAGTAGCAACGTGGAGATATGGATAGCACTTTTTTTTCCTCAACTCTGACATCACTATAAATATATCGGGGGCTAAACTAGGGATGAAAACGGATCGGATACGGACGGATATCATTGATATCGTATTTGTTTTCATATTTATGTCCGGATTCGGATTCGAATCCGGATAGTATAAAAAATGTCGGATAGAATACGATTGGATATCGACATCATAAATATGTGATTTAAATATTCGGATACGAATACGGTATCGGATGTTAAATATCCGGACTCGGATACGGACGGATTAAAACCCCTCTAAACGAATTCGGTCTCGAATACGGTCGGAAAATATCCGTACCGTTTTCATCCCTAGGCTAAACAATTCTTAGGGACAATTAAATTTAATGTTTGTTTCCCCCTCCTAAACTTTAGTCCCTATTACATCGGATGTTGGGACACATGCATGGAGTATTAAATATAGACTAATTACAAAACTAAATGCACAGATTGAGACTAATTTGTGAGACAAATTTTTAAGCCTAATTAGTCCATGATTTGACACTGTGGTGTTACAGTAAACATGTCTAATGACGGATTAATTAGGCTTAATAAATTTTTCTTGCGGATTACTGATGACTTATATAATTTATTTTATTATTACCATCCAAACACTCGTTGTGACACCCCGTGTGACACCCCTAAACTTTAGTCCTGGGATTCAAACATGTTCTTAGTTTTGTTGTGGGCTTGTGGCCATTTTAGAAACCACACGATTGCACCATCAATTATAAAGGTATAGTATTTTTATATGTGGGCTTGCAATTATTTCTAAAGTTTTATATAGGTTGTTGTCTTTGGGGGCGGACCTGGGACAACGGTCTCTAGGGTCGCGTCACCGAAGAACCCTACTAGCCCCATTTAATTTTGGCCCCTAAAATCATAGGCCCAACAGAAAATAAAGTTGGGCATGGGGCACATGCTCGGCTGCCTTTCCGGCTCGGCACAACGCCATCACTCATGGTTGCGCGGGAGTTTGCTTGAATCATCGTCACCCAACTCCCACCACCCTCTGCCGGCCCCCAAACGCCAAAAGTGGCAGAGTCTGCCTCCACACGACCTCGCCATGTCTCCATCCGTCGGTCTGCAATCCGCTCGTCCACCCACTACCTCGTGCAGCTACACCCGTAGGTCAATTTGTGAACCTCCAATCGGCCATCGGCAGTCGCTCCTCGTGCTATAGCCTGCAAGGTGTTCACAATATACTCTTCCTACTCGGCTACTTGCCTCTACCTCTGAGTCAGGGCTAGCCCATTAATCCCCTCCAATCCCTTTGTTTTTGGAACCATCGAACAATTCCTGAGGAAATTCCTGACAATCGAGGCTACACCATTAACCATGTATTTGGATTGAGGGACGACCAGGAACACTATAAGAATCATGCTAATCCATGATAAAAAAAATTTTCTGTGTCGCGGATCACCTAAGCAACGTCACCATACAACATTTATGATGGTTTCAGATATCATCATGGATTAACCTGCATGATGGTTTATTGAAAACCATCATGGATTAACGAAAATCGATGACGGTCTTAAACCATCACGATAGAGCCCAATGCCTAGTTAGCCCAGCCAAGCCCATTTCTTGTGATGAAAAATATCGTTATGGATGAACTGCCATGTCGTCATGGATGCTTACGTGGATGATGACGTGGACACTACCTCAGTCCATTTATTAACAGGTCAAAATAAAAAATGTGCCAATTTTTAAGCCAATTTCAGCCATTTTGGCATCTCTTTTACATCCAGTTTAGCAGGCCAATTTCAACCATTTTTTAGCCAAATTTCATCACCAATTTTTAGCGCACTTTTCAGCCCACTGCTACAGCAGCCCATTTTCGCACATACAGCCCATATACACAGCCCAATTTCGCACATACAACATATTACATCTTTTTCACACATACAGTATGCATCATATTTTCACACATAATAACTGTAACAGCACATCAAATAAAAAATCTTATGTTTCCATACAATATCATATCACATGAATTTTCATCCAACATTAGATTACATAACTTTTCATTCAACATCAGGTTGTTAGGTTTGATCTCCCACCAGTTAGGCCCAACGACCTTTTGGGCTTGGTTCTCGCACCCTGATCAGAGGCGCCCAACCCTACATGGTTGGTGGGCCCCCGTCACACTGCGCTATAAATAAAGATGGGGGCTGGCAGGCTCTCGTGACGAGGTTAACCTGAGCCGCCACTCCCCACCAACATTTTTGGGATCCCGATCTAAGAAGGGGCACAGCCAGTGACGGGAAGCCGCCACCATCTTTACTGAGCCACCGTCTTCACTGCATTGAGTTTTCCCTCTCCATCGACCGTCGCTGCCGGCGCGCAGATGGCTCCACCGGCGAACGAGACCCTGGTCGGCGCTTCCTCCACCCCAGCCGCTGCGACGACTATGGCGTTCGATGGTCTGCGTCTCATACTCCACTACTCCCTTTTCATCTTGCAGTAGACGATGTACTAGGACTATTGATACACATTGTAATCACTGAACATGAATCTTGTATCCCGATCTAATGAACCTAAGAGGAAAGAAAGTCTAACAATGGCACCGGAGCCACAGTTTTATGAATACAACTAGATCGGAATAATAGAAACGAAGAACAACTCGAACTCGATTCAGATTTTTCGGATCGGAAAGAATCGAATCGAACCATTATGAATCCCTAACCCTACGGAGGTTGAGGGGACCTACCCTGGCCCCATTATCCTCACCGCCGGTGACCTTTACTTGCCGTGCAGGAACACGAAATGGAGTCGTCGCTCGGCATGCATACGCGCTCAGAGTGCCATTGTCCAAACCGCTCGACGGCGGAGAGCTCAGCCTAGGGCGAACTCGCGCACCGGCAAGGGGTCAGGCAGCGACGCCGTCGCCTTTCTCCGCCACCCGCCATGGATGGCAGCTGCTCTGTTTCCTCACCATGCGGCGCTAGAGAGGGGGAGGCATAGAAATCAGAAATGTAGTTAGGGTTCTGAGACTGGCGGCTGGATGGGGATTTTGTTCCCCCGATTTCCATGGCTGTCCGTCGGATCAGAATTAATGGCTCAGATCAGCCAATGCCGAACTGGGCCTCTTTGAGCCTAGGCGGGCGAACACAATGCTGGCCCGGGCCCAGGTTAGAGCCTGGAGAACGGAGAACTGCTGTGTGCGCCCTTGGACCAGGCCAAGATTGGCGGTTGGTCTGAACTGCTGCGCGCGGAACAAATCGCCGGCCCAGGCCCAGGTTGCGGCCTGGGCACGGCACTCTCTCCGAGTGAGCGAATTGGGCCGTGGGAAAGCGTGTATGCGCTGAAGTTTCCGGGCCGAATTTCAAGAAATTTCGTTTTTTCCTTTTCCAGAAGACAATAATGATGCATTTTTGATGAATTTTAATTGATTTTTTATGCAATTTCCTGCGCAACTTTTATGCAACGATATTCTGCTCAGAAAACAGTAAATTTTTTAGTGCTTCTAGAAAATAATAATATGAAAGATTATTAATGTTTCTGATGTGCATGATAATCATTGTTATCTTTTGATTAAATTTGAACCAACGGGATAATTTAATTTTAAGAGAAGTGATGAATTTCTGATAATTTTGATGAGATTATGATGTTGTTATTTTTTGACCAACGTTGTTAACTACAATATTATAATTTTTGATCCATGAGAAATTATGCATTAATTTTACTTCTACCCAACGATGATGTAAAATGTTTGCATAGATGAATTATATGTTTTAATTTGACCAACGTTGAGTTAAAGCATACGATTTTATGTATAAACGTTTCTCACTTACTCTAGTGTGGTTTCAGGAGGCAAATGTATTGTGAAAATCGTGAACATCCCGACACTCAATGGGTGCAATTACCGTGTGTGGCGGGAGAAGTATGAACTGAACTTTGCATTAGGAGAGGTCGATTTTGTCATCACCTCACCGTGTCCTACTGAGCTAGAGGACCCGATGAGAGGCAAAAATGAATCTGACGCTGATTTCGCTGCTCGAAAGTGTGATCATGCTGAGATAAGAATGAAATATAACCTTAAACATAGGCAATGGACTCTCTCTAACCGCAAGTGCCTGTTGGTGGCCAAGGCCACCAGAGAAGAACATATAAGGGGCTCAATCCTGAATGTGCTACTGCCACATAATATCTTGAGAAAATCAAGAGTCAGTTTACTGGGTCTACCAAGGCCACAGCAAGTTCACTGATTAAGAAGCTTGTGAATGAGAAATACACTGGTGGTAGCATAAGAGAGCACATTTTGAAGATGAACACTATGGCATCTAAGCTAAAGGAAATGAATTTGAAGGAAGATGATTTTCTGATTTATTTGATTTTTGCTTCTTTACCAAAAGAATATGACAACTTCATTGTGAACTACAATATGCAGCCTGAAAAATGGGGCATAGAAAGGCTCATCTCAATGTGTGCTCAAGAAGAGAAGAGGATAAAGTCCTCACAGGGTGAATCCGCTCATCTTGTGAAGGATAACAAAAGAAAGAACTTTAATGCCAAGAATTCTAAACCACAAGGAAAACCTAAGTGGGATAAGAAAAAGTCCTCTTCCTCCAATTCACAGGTAAAGAAACCCTAGGATTTTGAGAATCAGCAAAACAAACTCCTATGGTGGAACTGAAAAAGATCAATGCAAGCACTGTTTCAAGAAGGGACACTGCAAGAGGGATTGTCCAGACTTTCTGAAATCTCTGCTAAAGAGAGGTGATGAATTTATTACATTTGTAGATGAATTCTTGTATTTATGTTATGCTAAATCCACTTGGTGGGTTGATTCAGGAGCAACTACTCATGTTGCAAATTCTTTACAGGGGTTAAGTGGGACAAGAACCTTTCAAAGAGGAGAAAGAACGATTAAAGTTGCAAATGGAGTGCAAGCCAATGTTGAAGCCATTGGAGATTTTTTTCTTTAGAATTGAATAATGGTTTTATACTTAGACTTAAAGAAATACTTTATGTTCTCTCTTTGCGTAGAAATTTGATAATTGTTTCGAAACTTGATGATGATGGAATTGATTGTCATTTTGGTGATGGCAAGTGTAAGATACTGGTTGATAATAAATGTGTTGGTCTTGCCTTCCGACAAGACAAGCTTTATTTATTATCTCTTGCTGAGAATGCGAACGATGTATGTGATGAGAATATGAATGATTCCCCATCTGTGAATGTAACTAAGAAGCGAAAGAGAATTGATAATGTCTCTTCGAAATTATGGCATTGTCGCTTGGGCCATATTTCAAGGGGGAGAATAGAATGATTGGTTAAGGAATCAATTCTCCCGCATTTAGAATTTTTAGATTTAGAACAATGTGTTGATTGTATCAAAGAAAAGTATATCAAGAAAATTAAGAAAGATGCCAAACGAAGTACAGGAAATTTAGAAATAATCCACACAGACATATGTGGCCCATTTCCTATGAAAAGTGTGGATGGTTATGATTCGTTTATAACATTCACAGATGACTACTCTCGTTATGGCTATATTTATCCAATTAAAGAAAGATTGGAAGCATTGGATAAATTCAAAATATTTAAAGCTAAGGTTGAAAATTAGCACAATAAGAAAATAAAGATAGTACGATCAGACTGAGGCAGAGAGTACTATGGGCGACATACCCCATATGGCCAAATTCCTAGACCATTTGCAAAGTTTCTACAAGAAAATGGTATAGTCGCTCAGTACTCCACACCGGGGGAGCCTCAGTAGAATGGAGTGGCTGAAAGACGTAACTGTATCTTAATGTATATGGTAAGAAGCATGATAAGTTACTCCACATTACCGATTAGTTTATGGATGGAAGCACTAGAAACCACCATTCACATACTTAATCGAGTACCAAGCAAATCGGTGCCTAAAACACTGTATGAATTATGGACAGGAAGGGAACCCTCACTTAACGATTTGCGTGTGTGGGGCTGTCTGGCTGATGCAAAAGTGTTTAACCCAAACATAGGAAAGATAGACTCTAAGACATTCAGCTTCTATTTTATTGGCTATCCAGAAAGATCGAAAGGATATCGCTTCTATTGTCCTGATAGACATACGAAGATTGTAGAAACAGGACACGATGTGTTCTTAGAGGATAACATGATCAGGGGGAGCATGGTAGCACGACAAATAAGCCTACAGGAGAAGCGGGTACATGTACCCACTCCAATGGTTGAAGAACCATTCTTCACGCTACCTGCTGCAGTTGCGCCGACAGTGCAGGACACTATAGTGCCAACACCTGTTGCAAGTTCTCTCGTGGCGACAATAAATGAACATGAGGAACCTGCCCTTGAGAAGCCTGTCCTTGAGGAACCTATAGAACCAAATGTCGCACATGAGGAAGAACAGCAATAGCCCAATGTGGAACAAGTGCCAGAGGCACCTAGAAGGTCTCAAAGAATAAGAAGATCAGCTAAAACTGATGACTATGAAGTTTATGAAATAGAAGAATTTTAGATGGGGGATGATCCCACCTCATTTGAAGAAGCCATGATAAGCGACCACTCATCAAAGTGGCTTAAGGCCATGGAAGATGAAATGAAATCAATGAGTACCAATAATGTTTGGGACTTAGAAATTATTCCTAAAGGAGCCAAAACAGTAGGTTATAAATGGATCTACAAAATAAAATATGACTCCCAAGGGAATATAGAAAGATTTAAAGCGCGACTTGTGGCGAAAGGCTTTACGCAAAGAGAAGGGATTGATTATAATGAGATGTTTTCTCCAGTCTCATGTAAAGATTTCTTCAGAATTATAATGGCACTTGTAGCCCACTATGATTTGGAGTTACATCAAATGGATGTAAGGACGGCGTTCCTTAACAGGGATTTGGAAGAAAATGTTTATATGGCACAACCAAAAGGTTTTGTCATAAAAGGAAAAGAAAATATGGGATGCCGCCTAAAGAAATCAATCTACGGATTGAAGCAAGCTTCAAGACATTGGTATTTGAAGTTTGATAGAACGATAAAAGGTTTTGGGTTTAAGGAAAATGTTGAGGACAATTGCATTTACGCAAAGTTCAATAATGGAAAGTACATATTCCTAATTTTGTATGTGGAATATATCTTGCTTGCTAGTAGTGATATCAATCTACTAATGGAAATGAAGAAATTCTTATCCTCAAACTTTCACATGAAAGATCTCGGTGAGGCCTCGTTCATTTTAGGAATAGAGATTCACCGAGACAGAAGAAAGAGGGTTCTAGGATTATCGCAAAAGGCATACATAGAAAAGGTCTTGAAGAAATTTAGTATGCATGCGTATAGTCCTTCACCTGCTCCTATAGTCAAGGGTGATAGATTTGGGAAACATCAGTGTCCCAAGAACCAATATGAAATTGACCGAATGAAAGCGGTATTGTATGCTTCAGCTATTGGAAGTTTACAATATGCTCAAGTGTGTACACGCCCTGACTTAGCTTTTGTTATCGGGTTACTTGGCAGATATTAAAAGAATCCAGGAATTGAACATTGGAAATTAGTGAAGAAAGTCATGTGTTATTTGTAGGGTATGAAAGGCCTCATGTTAACATATAGAAGATCTGATTCCCTATAGGTAGAGGGGTATTCAGATTCTGATTATGCGGGAGAAGAAAGAAAATCCATGTCAGGATATATATTTACTCTCGCAGGAGAGGCTATATTGTGGAAAAGCTCCAAACAAACTGTAACTACATCATCAACGATGTATGTCGAGTTTGTAGCATGCTATGAGGCAACAGGGCAGGTGAATTGGCTGAAGAAATTCATACCTGGATTGAAAGTGATTGATAATATCAATGATCCACTGAGATTGTATTATGATAACAATCCAACGGTATAGTATGCTCACAACAATAGGTCAAGTGCTGCTGCCAAACACATTGACATAAAGTACTATGTTATAAAAGATAAAGTTCAGGATCATATAATAAATCTTGAGCATATAAGTACAGATAAAATGCTCATGGATCCGCTCACAAAGGGCTTACCACCCAACGTGTTCAAAGAACACGTAGCCGGCATGGGTTTAAGGGAAAGCCTATGATTCCCGAACATATGAAGGGCCCAAAGAGAATTCATTCCAATATGGAGAGGGGTGTTGTGGCTGTTAGTCCAACGGCACTAACCGCTGTGACGATGAGACAGCTCTACGCACTAATCTTTAAAAGAATATGATAGAAGCAAGAAAAATATGAATTGAAAGTTTTGAGTATGAAATTAAAGAATGAAGAAAATGATGAGAGATCAAGGGGAAGAATGTTAGGTTTGATCTCCTACCAGTTAGGCCCAACAACCTTTTGGGCCTTGTTCTCGTGCCCTGATCGGGGACGCCCAACCCTACATGGTTGGTGGGCCCTTGGCACATTGCGCTATAAATAAAGGTGGGGCCAGCAGGCTCTCATGACGAGGTTAACCTGAGCCGCCACTCCCCACCGACATTTCCAGGATCCCAATCTAAGAAGGGGCGCAGCCAGTGATGAGAAGCTACCACCGTCTTTACTGCACCACCGTTGTGGCAGAATCGCCCAATCTAATGCCCTCCTAAGAGTACTCGTCTTCCATTAGACCCTAAGTACCCAAGGGAGAACACTAAACTACGCGATTCCGTCGAGCACAGCGCAAGGGAGAACTCAAAAATCCACATTTTTACATCAGGATCACAAATGAGAGAGTAAAGCTTACAACATCCTTATCATTTCTTACATTACTTTTAGTACAATATCAAAGTAATTCATTAAGTAGTTATAACAGCGGAATATAAAATATTATCAGAGTTCAGCGGAAATGAAACCATTTGACGACAAGTTAACATTAACCTGCAGAATGTGTTAACTGCATGAAATGATAACAAGTTAATAATATTTTTCCCTTGTAAAACTTTTGGTGAGAGTCTCATAAATAACTCTACTCCGCATCGCAAAGAAAATCCTCGCTGAGCCCACCAGGAGGTTTCCACACACAAGTGTCAGCTTATCAGCACCTGCCACCTGCAATAGGGTAGAACAAACCCTGAGTACTCAATTGTACTTTGCAAGACTTAACTGTTAGGAGGAAGTAAAAAGACTCCAAGGATTATGCAAGGCTTTCTGGCTTGTGGGTTCTTGTTTGCGAGAAGCAGCGCTAAGAGTGTGTCCTTAATTTCTTACTTTTAATAGCCGTATTTCATTTTTTATCCAACCTTCTATGTAAGCACCTAGGCTATAATCAATCAAGGGTTGAGCAAAAGGAACCATTTCTTCATCTTTCAACTGCCAGTTCTTACTATGATGCCAGAGCGTAGTCAAGCCGTACCATCACGCAGAAACAGCGATTCGCGAATCAATAGGCCCAGCTGGGTGCCCCGAAAACACACGTCTTGCTTGTACCCCAGGCACAAGCAAGAACAACCCGTTCCACTCCTGTCAAGGGGTCCAGGTCCCCGTCCAAGCTCAGACTCTAAGCCCCCAACACTGCAGGCCCGGCCTCAGTATGGTGCTTAGACCTCCTCAACCCAATATATATAACCACCATAAAAAGCCGGTCTGGAAAGAGCCGGAACCCATGACAAGAGAGGAACAAGTCTTCCCACTCCCATAAGCAAGTATATGCTCGGGACAATAAATCTGTGACTTGACCAGGGTCCATGCAACGAACGGTCCTTAATTGACACAGGCGGAACAAATGCAACCAGAGCCCCGCCCTGTTGCCCAACTAGGTCCAAGTCCATCCAACCTGTTCTGCCCGGTCTCCAATTATCCATATACATTTATGTTTCATAAGATAGCAACATGATAATAGTAACAATAAGATATTCCTATCTCTCGCGAGTGACAGACAATCACTCGGCTTCTACCGGAATCCTATAGCATAGCATGCTACACGTCCCTATCATACTAGTGAGACTCATAGGATAAGATATATATATATATATATATATATATATATATATATATATATATATATATATATATATATATATATATATATATATATATATATATATATATATATATGCAAGTGGGTTTCATTCAACTCCTTTAAACTTAATGCACAAGCATAAAATGAAGTGCAGAATAATAGGGGTTATGCACCGGGGCTTGCTTGGGTATGATTTAACCAAAGTTAGTATTCCACCATGACGGCACGATCATCAAGGCACCACTTTTCTGCTGCCTCCGGATGGCTTCACGGTCCATCGTTGTTCCTAATACGATATACGTGAATGCAACAGAGAGACGAAAATAATCAACGCCAGCCGCAAAGCTCAAAGCATGGTTTCGTTCTCTCAAGCTAACAGGCTAGCTCTACTGGCTAACGCACTAGGCCATGACTCCACGTTGTCGATTTAACGTCATATCTCAACGAGTGTTTTAGTTATACAAACCTGAGATGCCGCATTATTCCTTTTATCGATTTACTACATATTCAACCTAGGGCTTGCTAATTATCCTAGAAACTAATTATTTTAGAGCTACAAAAATCACAGTGAACATATAATAATACTATGAGCTTACTATAAAATTTCTAGAATTAATATTATTACTGATTATTCCTAAAAAATTCATATAAGTTCATGTTTGATAATATTAAACGTCTCGAAGTAATTAGAGCAAGCCAAAAAATATATATATGACACCACACGAACCAACTACACCCTTAGATAGATCATGGTTTTAGGAGTCTATCCAAATTAGTTTCACCATTTTTGGAACCCTACAACATTGTATATCAATTTCCCAAGTTTACGTTAAAGACTAAATCAGAAAAAGGCTTTTAGAAAAAAAAAGAAAGGGAAACGGCCAACTGGCACCAAACGGCCCAGCGGCCCACCGCAGCCCGCGCGGGAGCACTGCGTGCAGCAGGCCGGCCCATCCCATGGCCCGTGCGAGCGCCCGGCGCACAACTGCAAAAGAGCCCTCGGTTTAACTAGTTATTGCGCGGAGCTTTCATCTACTGTTGCACCAGAGACGCGTGTTACAGCAAGCACCCTGGGAATAAGCCGTCTTCACAAAGGGGCCGTCCCCAACGTGCCCGCGCACAGCGGCGCTGCTCCGACCGGCATCACCCGGCCACGCCAGCCCCCGAGAGCCAAAATGACCCACCCACCGGGCCGACGATCAACGCGAAGCAAGCACGAAACACTAGGCAGCGAGAAGAAGTTAGGCGGTGGCTTCAATCGTGCTGACCACGGTGACGGACCACCCGTCACGGTGGCGCGAGTGCTCCGGCGAGCCTACGGGCTATCGCTCTGAGGCAGGAACGGCATGGAGAAACCGCATAACCGGTTGAGGCAGGAACGGCATGGAGAAACCTGGCCATGAGCGACCTCACCGCGCGGCGATGCTCTGAGCACGGCAAGGCCGCACCGACTCGTCACCAGCAACACCCCCGACCTAACCTGCGTGCGCATGGTAAAGGCGAGATTACGGGGAGCCTAGGGTAGGAGTTAATTGGAACGAGAGCGAGGGAGGGATTACCCTTAGTCCTTGTTCTACCTCGGCGGGGGCTATCCGGCGGCGACGACAACCCGAAATTGGCAGCCGATAAAGCCCCACAGCGCTAGGATACGTATCGGACCGCTCGCCGTCATCACTATCCCGCTGGAGGAGCTCAACAACGGGGCGTGGTGCTTGGGTCTGCCCGTACTAGCAAAGCGTCAAGGCTCTACCGATGACCGGGCAGGCGAGCGGTGACCTAACGAGGCTCAGCCACGACATGAAGAGGACGCGGCTGCGCGGGTGGGGGGGGGGAAGCTCGCCCGTGCAGGCTGCAGCAGAGGGTGGACTCGAGCTTAGCCCAAATCCCGCCCGTGCTGGCTGATAGCCGCGACAGAGGACCGTGCGCCCACCACGGTCCCGCTGCGCGGGCAGGCGGAGACGGTGACAGAGGCAGCAAGGGCAGCGCGTGGGCTCTGCGTCGCTTCGACGGAACGCGGCTGTCCGCTAGTGGAGACAAACACGGCAGGGGCGGCACGCACCTGCTTGCGACCGATCGCAGTCGTGTCGGAGGCCAGGTAGGAGGTCAACTGCAATAGCGCGACATGACGGTGGGCAAGCAGGCGGCCTCTGCCAGCCAGCACGGCCGAGTCACACTAAAGGCGCGGTGACCATGGCCAAACAGTTCCCGGTGGGTTACGAAGTGCTTTGACGAAATAATTCCAACAACTCAACCCTTACGTCAACACCACGCTATCGTGCTGAAGCAATCGACAGACCGAAGAGATGGAATTGGTGTCCAACAAAATTTTACCGAATCTATCTGCCAACATGGCATTGCCCTACCATTTTAACTTAAAGCGAGTTAGGGTTGCCGTTCCGCTAACAACCATCAACAATTCGGCAATGCTTTTCTTTTCTTCGTCTACCTCACCTGCTCGTTAACCTTTACCTGCATACAACATACCGGTGGTATTTTTATTTTTGTTTATAAAAATCATTTTTCATGCCAAACAATTAAAGATACCGGTTCTACACAAACGCATATTTTATTCGGAGTTTCACTATCAGTGGTACGCACTAAATAATTTAACTTAGGTTTTGATTTGATTCCTCTTTAGGCATTACTCTAGGTGCTAAGCATGCTCGTAACACCAGGGTGTTACAACCGTCTTCACTGCACCGAGTTTCCCCTCTCCATCGACCGTCGCTGTCGGCGCGCAGATGGCTCCACCGGCGAACGAGACCCTGGTCGGCGCTTCCTCCACCCCAGCCGCTGCGACGACTATGGCGTTCGATGGTCTGCGTCACATACTCCACTACTCCCTTTTCATCTTGCAGTAGACGATGTACTAGGACTATTGATACACATTGTAATCATTGAACATGAATCTTGTATCCCGATCTAATGAACCTAAGAGGAAAGAAAGTCTAACACAGGTAACATACAAAGTTTCATCAAACATCCCATCAACCTTGCAGTTTACCATGGCACAAGCCAACAACAAATAGAGATCCCAAAAAATGCATACAACTCCGGCAGCTTAATGCACGTAGCTGCAGCAGCAAAATACATGCATGAAGTTAGTTGCAAAACATATGCCACCATGTATAGCTTAACTTGGTTGAAATTGAGTTAGCACAAGTTCAAGTTTTGCTTCCATATCAGATTGATTCTTCTTCATCTCCTCTTGATCCCTGATCCTTGCCTCCTTAGATTCTTAGACTTTTTTTTGACAAATGAGCCACTTGTACATGAAGCTCAGCATTTGCCCTTTTCTCTGCTTCCAGTTCGGCATTCTGTTCGCTGGATCTAGGTATATCTAGCATGAGGCATCTCACATGAATCTCCATCTTCTCTAAATTGCAGCTCCTTTTTAATTTCCAAATCTTTCAAATCAAGCCTAGCTTTAACTGTGTCTTTTGTCTTGCCCTTTATATTGAGAATTGTCCCAATTAAGTTCTAACATATGTTTTCTCAATGTGCATCGCTTCAAGATTATGTCTCACCTTCAACTTTTTTCAATATGGTAACTTGCAAAAACTGACCATCCGACTCAAAATTTCCACATGACCCCCTTTAGAGTTGGAATGCTTCCTTTTCCCAGTTCCTTATGGCTTCCAGGTCTAACGTCTTTAATTCTTACCAATTTAGCTAACTGCTCTTTAGTACAGAATTTACCTAGTGGATCATTCACTACTACAAATTGATTTATCACTGTCACCACTTTCACTGTCGTAGCGATAGAAGCGACGGTGTAATACCTCCACCATCGGTTGGACCGATAGGAAGGCCTCCTAAGGAAGGAAACCGGCAGTTGAAACTTTTACCACCCATGGGTTAACAATAGATGCAGCAGTGGTATTTTCTCCATCGTATGAAAAACCGAGCGGACCGGGATAGGCTTTATGGTCGCCGGCCCTACACGACCGTTTGGTGTACCGGCGGTAGTAAATTCAGCGTGAGTTATTCCCCATTTTCTAACTACCCACAACACATTTGTATCACCATTACTTTCCTACGGAGTATGCCTCGTCTTCCCTGAGCGTATTAACTGCTCCTCTCCGCTTCTCCATCTTCAAGGTGGGTATAACACCCAAAATTTCTATTTTGGGTTGTCATTAAAAACACTAAATAAAATAAAGGATTTTATTATTTGGATAAAATTTGTCAACATTAGTGTAAATTTCCATATATTTTTCTTAAATAAAAATGGTGTTTTTCAAATGTTTTGGAATTAATTTGATGGGCTCTTGTTAATGTGGTGCTTGTCTAATGCTTGTTTTTGGTGTTTGTGAATGCAAATGGTTTCAAAATACGATAGGGCGGCGTCTCTTACTCTCTCGGTAAATTTTCCAACCTTTTCTGGAATTAAATTCCTTTTTCCTTGAGCTTAATCTTTTTCCTCGACCATCTCAATAATGTTTTCTTGAGTTATGAACTCTTTCTTTTGATCCACCATGTTCATATCTACCTTGGGAAATTTTCTCAGAATTTTCTCTAATTTCTGTGATTTTTCGTGGTTTAAATATGATTTCATGAATTTCCTAGAATTATTTTTAAATAGGAAATAAATCTCGAAATTAAGAAATTCTGAAACATTTCCAAACCCTACAACTATATATATGCTAGAGTAGCCCTACCTGCTGGTCCCAGAAGTACGACTGCTTTCCCGAGCCACCACTCCTATCAACGCAGATAAGACGTCGAAGTTTCGAAAAACTAGGTTTCTTACGAACTCTCCGGCGAGCTTTCTGGTCTGTTTGTCGAGTTGCGGTGAATTCTGCCACCACCAGAAGGTTCGTCTTGATCTCCTCTATGCCGTCATGCGTTCCTTTTCACAAATCAGTGCTCGTCCATCGTTTCCCTAACGTTTGTTTCTCTTTTTCGGCGAGGTCTTCCATGGACGCCATCTTCTTCTCCTTCGTTTTTGGCCACCACGACCCCATGCGCCAGCCAGTGGGCTTCACCCGCACCGCCACCCTATGGCCGCGTCACACCCCGCTCCCCTGGGCCCTGCACCCTTGCGCGTTTGCGCGCCCCTACATGGCGTGCAACAGGCCGCCACCGCCCTGGCGCTGCCCTGTGCAGGCTGGCTCGGTTGCCACGCGCGGCCAGCCCCTGCTGTGGGCCCCAGGCTCGGTGGCGCACCGCCTCCGGCTAGCGCCCAGCTCCTCACTACCGGCCGAGCCCCCCCTCCCACGAGCAGCAGCAACCTCCATGGCCATGGCAGTCTGTCCAGAGAACAAGGAGGCAGAGGTAGAAGATGCAGCTATTGACGATTTTGACATCGATCGTTTCCCCGCTGTTTAATCATTTGATCTCCGATTCGAGTAGTTCCTATTGCGTTAGTCTCGTAGTGTCGTGCTCTATGCAGTAGTGCTAATGTTTATCATGTCACTTAATTATGAATTTATTGATTTAAATGTAATTTGATTAGTATTTATTTAATGGCTTTCTAATTAAAAGCAACCTAGGGTCAACTCATCGCGTTGAGATCGTGTCGATGTAAGCAATGTGTTAGTAGAAACGTTTATCATGTCTCACATCTCTGAATTTTATAGGTTAAATATTAATTTGATTAATACTTATGCAACCGAGTTTATAATTAAAACTGATTTAGGGTTTGATCTTCGGTATTTTATAATCAAATGTTAACTTGATTTATGTCAACTTGAAAGTGTCTTTATTAATTGTAACCTATTTAGTTGAAACATGAAACATGTAAGGATTCGACTAGTTACTCTCACATGTTCTATATTTTCTAAAAGTAAATGTTAAAGTGACCTAAATAATATAAATGTATATAAATAAAATATAATTAAGGTTTTACCCTGACTCTATAAATTCAAATTAATTTGTTTTGATCCAACTTTAGGATGTTCCTCTAGAATATCCTCCACTTTATTTTGTTAATTAAAATAAACCCAGCATATAGTGTGTCTTGATAACTTAAATCAATGATAGTCCTTTCTTTTCAACGATAGTTCCGTTGCCCATCGTTTTTGCGCTCTTGTGACCATAGCATCGAGCCGTGTCGTTAGTGCACTCTTTTCAAGCTTTTTCCCTTTTTAAGTGATATGTTATTCTTAGTCGTGTTTGCTTGTTGTCTGTTTGTTCTACTTGTTTGCTACGAGTAGAAGAAGAGCGGTTCGTTAGCGCTGGAGACCAGGAGCTGAGGACCGGCAGGTGAAGTAGAAGCTAAAGACCAGATGGCAGAAGTTGAAGACTTCTGAGGAGCTAAACTCTAGGTGAAAGGCAAGTGTAGGCTCCCTTTGATCATATTGTACCTATGAACTTGAATTCACTTTACTTTTCATGCATGTGTCTTAATCTGTGAACCCTAAGGACTTGCCTAGTCTTTGTATTCCATCCTTGCACCCTGGGTTTTACAAATGGGTAGACATGCTTAGTTGCTCCAACCCGCACAGGGCCAAGATATATGTTGATACTGGATATGATATCTGATATGTGATATGGATTTCTGGTTGTGAAACTGAGGATGATGATATGATATTGGCTTGAGCTCATGGAGCGACTACCTAGGACTTACCGTACAGCTTCAATCTATATGGCTCTTGCATGATGTAGTATTAGGACCTCTACTAGTAGGGGTGTGACTTACTGGGTAGGCGTAAGAAAGTAACCTAGGTAATGGATATTAAGTTGCGGTTGACTGGGTTCCATGGCTATGGGCGCGGCAACCGGCACCTAGGCCAAACCTCATGGGTTGCACTCTATTAGCTAGAACCTATGAACAGTCTCATAGTGAAACCCTGCCTACTCACCTTGGGAGTATTTTAGGAGTAATTAACCCAGGCATACGGGAATCATGACTTGAAGTGAAAGTGTACAACCTCTGCAGAGTGTAAAACTGTTATAACAGCCGTGCTCACGGATACGAGCGGCCCAGACCCTCACATGATAAGAGCATTTGATTTCTTATGGAAGATGACAGATTTCTAGACTGAGATGATGGATTTTAGATTGAGGTTGCTACCTCGTGTTGGTTGGGGTTGCTACCTCGGTTATTGTTCAAGGTTGCTACCTTGAATGACGGATTATCTGGACAAATGGCTATCTATTGGAGGTGGCTACCTTTTATGATGATTGTCTTGATGATGGATTCTCCGATGTAAGTGGCTACTTTGGAGGATGGACATGCATAGTGGATGATATGAAGATTCTTATAATATTGATTAAACTCTTATGCAATCTTAATAATGGGTTGGGTTCTTTTACTCACATTAGTAATCAGGCTGTTCTAATAAAATATTGCCAACTAAAAATGCTCACATGTAGTTAAACCGTGTTAGCTTTCCCTTGTTATAGCCTTGCATGTCATTTGCTTTCTGCCTGTACTTATCGAGTTTGACAAGGACTCACCCTTGCTATCCCCCCCCCCTACACCCCCAGTGTGTAGTAAAGCGCTCTCAGAAGGACAAAGTTGCTATGGAGCTTTCTAGAAGTTTGTCCGAAGTGCTTGGCATATGGAGCCCCTAGTCAGCCATCCCTGAGAAGAATGGAGCCTAAGGAGAAGTTTAGCGACCGTTCCGCGATACTCTGATAGTTGTAAGTGTTAATTTAAGTATGTTTTCCTCTATATAACATTGTTTCTAATATTTCTATTTTGTTGTTGTATGTGTGGACTTTCTGGTGAAAGCCCTAGTTTGGTTTTGGATAATTGATGAAACCTAGGGACTAATCATTATGCTAAGTGTGTAGAGATGAAATGATAAAGTCCCATGCCAAGTGGTGAAGCTTAGATGATCATGGTGACGACCACAATGTGATCAAGGGCTTACTTGGAGAGGAGAAGAGGAAAAATCCTATGGAGCTCAAGGCAAAAGTATAGATAGGATTTGCTTTTGGTGATCAAGACACCATAGAGGGTGTGATCACACTTAGGATCGATAGCCGTATTATAAAGAGGAGAATTTCTGGGGCTATTGATCACTTAAGTGCCACTAGATGAGAATTCATTTGCATATGCATTTAGATCTAGTGGAGAGCTAACCCAACTCCTTCAAAATGATTGTGGAAAATGTTAACACACATGCTCGGCAGGATTCAACAAATTTTCAGAAGCGTTCTTCACTGTTTTTAGTGCACTGGACGCTGGCTTCAAGAGCACCAGACGCTGGTTCTCAGAGCATCGGACACTGGCTGCGCGTCCGGTGAATACGCCGTGCTGCAACCTCGCTGGAACCAAGCATTGGGCGCTCCGATGATGCTGCACCGGACGCTGAAGTGGTACTATTCATGCGTCCGGTGGCTATGTGATGTCAGCAGCTTCTTCGAACCCTTGTATGCACCGGATGCAGTGGCATCCGTTGACCCACCGTCAGACGCGTCCGGTGAGCGAAAATCATCTTTGGATGCTTACTGGAGTGCATTGGACACTTGGCGTCGGACACTGAGTGTTGGGCATCAGACGCGTCCGGTGCTCGCTGAAACGATCGTTGAACTTTCAATGCGCGAGACACATGGCGAGATCTGGTGCACCGAATGCTGTTGAGTGCGTCCGATGCCTGTGCGTCGGAGCGTCCGGTACCCCTGAATTTTGCCCAACGGCTCTATGCGAAGGGGTATCTCTATATATAGGTGTTGGCCAGCTAAGGGGAGTAACGCTTGGACATTTTGACATCCTAACATCCTCTTGAGCTGAGCATACTCCCACCCACTCATCTTCCTTGCTTGATTGACAAATCAAAGTGAGTTTGAGTGATCTCAAGTGCATTTGCTTATGAGTTTGCATCTAGTTGGCACTTGGGTGAGCATTGGCTGAGGGATTCTTGTTACTCTTGGTGGTTGCCACCACCTAGATGGCTTGGAGGTAGTGGAGGAGTAGTGGCAAGAGTGGTGATTGTTCTTGGCCACCTCCTGGTGATTTATGAGGGGTGTTGTGCCTTCCCCGACGGAGCGCCAAAGGCAACTCTAGTGAATTGCTCATGTCATTGAGTTACCTCACTTGTGGTGTCATTGAGTTATAGCAGATCCAATGTATGAGCTCTGATACCAGCTATGGCAGAACACCTGAATTATATGGCCCACATGTGCGTACCATTGCCTTTCAGGCCTCTGATACAGCACATGCCAGCCAGACAACTCTGGTAGTCTGTCGGGTGTCCTCGGGGAACCCTGAATCATCCACGTTTTACAACTCATACAGGATCAACAATGGAGTTGTTACGACATTAGAACAATTGATGCAACAATACTTACATCAGAGTGCAAAATAATTATAACACTAGTTTACAAAACATGTATAAGTTAGATTTTTAACTTAAGCTCCAAAAGATGAGTAGAAAAGTAGAAGCATCCAAGAAGAAACATCTAAGATAGAAGAGGTAGCCAGATCATGTTGAGCCCACCGACATACCCTCACTAAGATGCTCAAGTCAGATCCTGCAACAGGGGTTAACAAAACCTGAGTACTTGAGAGTACTCAACAAGTCCTACCCGATTAAAGAAAAGACTCCAAGGATATACAAGCTTTTGAGGTAAGGTAGAAGTAAGAAGTATATTTTGTAGAAAAGCCTTCTAATAGTGGATCCTTGCTTTCAATATTATATCTTTAAGATTATTAAGCAACAACATTATATATAAGCACCTAATCTAATCCAATCACTTCTTAAACCATCTCATCATGTGATCATGAGTATCAAATTTCAGTTATTAACTATGATGTATGGTCAGAGGGTCAAGTCTTCTTCTCTGAGAAGCAACGGCGATTCGAATCGATTTGGCCCAGCTAGGGTTTCCTTACCACACGACATATGCAGGTCTAGGTCTAGACCCGGATCTAGCCTGAACTTACATATATCAACCCGTACCTAGATCCCTCAAAACCTAAATCGGTTTGTGCTACCTAGGAGCATAGTACCCACTACACTGTATCGTTCGTCCTTGACGGATTCGCAGAATTGTGTTACATGGTACTCCCACCATCTCCATTCGCCCAGTGCACAGTTGTCTTTTTAAGTTAAGGATAAACTGGGGCAAAGGCTTACCAGAGTATGTGTCCAGTACTGGCAAAGTCTCAACCACACACAGGCCTACAATGAACGGTCTTCAATCGACACAAATAGAATGAGCACGACCAGGCGAACCTATCTGCTCAACTTACCATGACAACCAGTTCTGCCCGGTCTCATATTAAAAGTATGCCATGATCATCCTCATACTTTAGATTCATCAAAGTTTTAGGATAACTTTACTTTATCACTTTTATCATCTAGGCAGGGCTAAGCATAAAACTATTTATTATATAAATCTATGTAACATGGGATAAGTAATTAGTAGACAAGGAAGATATGCAACAATGGTATATCACACAACTCCAACTACTTAACGCATCAAACATAGACTTATGTGAATAACTTTTATAAAAATACAAGAATTGAGTT
The DNA here is from genome assembly GCA_038087645.1 of Saccharum hybrid cultivar R570. Taxonomy (NCBI): domain Eukaryota; kingdom Viridiplantae; phylum Streptophyta; class Magnoliopsida; order Poales; family Poaceae; genus Saccharum; species Saccharum hybrid cultivar. Next base: position 2,246,845 of record JAQSUU010000625.1, on the reverse strand, counting down.
ATGCTCCGGGGCTTGCTTGTGTTGCAGAGAATGTTAGTTTCCTCAGAGAGATCCAATAGACACCAACACCTCTAGTGGATGGATCCACTCCGAGACTTGATCAACACGAGCCTTTTCACTCTCGTACACTACACGTAATAAATGATGCTTTGCTTAATATGATGGAATGCATGCCATGATGCATGAGGTATGATGCAAGACATGTAATGCATGATAGAACGCTAATAAAGTTAAGAAAGTTGAGTACAACTTTCCTTCACGATACAATTGCAAGTAGTTATCATAAATCATTTTTAATTGTTCTTCTAACAATTCAAAGGTTTACTTATTAAAATGCTTACCAACTAAAGCTTTTACCAGGGAAAAACATGCACATACAACATACAAGGAAATATATAACTTTTACTTTTTACCCAAGAGGTTGCCTCTAATAAAGCAATCCATTTATCAACATGCATTTTATTTGTTACTAACAAGTTAATTAGTCAGTAACATGAGAGCAACACTTATTATGTTATACTACTTAAACAAGGCAAAGTATATAGATAACCTTCTATCATGACTATTCATGAGAGCAAGTAAAGATCATGACATGATCTACCCATTTGCATAACCATTCAAGTTTTCACATAAACTATTTATTTATAAATAAACAAGTTAATTATGATCATAACATTAATGTAAGCAATTGCCATGGAACAGCAAAGGTGGTTTGCTCTAAGGCCTTCAAGCAATCCAAAATCACATTTCACATTGTCAACGATTCATAGAAATCATTTCCATATATATTTTCCTACTAAGCATTTAAATAAACAATTTATTTATTAATAACAAGTTGATTTGAGTATATGATGAAAAGGATTAAGTTGCCAAGGAACAACATAGGGTTTAGTGTTCCAAGGACCACAAGCAATCCCAAAAGTCCATAGAAGTCAAGTTGTGAATTATCCTAACCGATTAAGCATTTATTAAACAATTAATTAAAGGGACATAATTAAGCATATAATTAGACATTATCAAAATAGTACCAAACTTTTTGTGTGGGTAGGTCTTAGCATGTAAAGCATACACATAAATTTTCATGATCATAGGATAATTATTTTGGCCCCTAAAAATCATGGAAGAGCCATTTATTAATTAAAAGAGCTAATTTTAAAGTATAGCAAAAGTACTAGAAATGACATATTTTCCCATGCAGAGAACATCATAATAAACATACACAATTAATTTCATATTTTTATCATGCACCAAAATTGAGTTATGCATTTAACAAGATTCTACATAGAAAATCATTTTCTGGAAAAAAGGAAAATCATTTTCGATTTAAAACTGTTTCTCACGCAGACCTCTCCTACCCCTTCTCCCTATTGTGCGGGACTGGGTCAAGACCGCCCAACTCAGGCATTGACCACGCCGCAGTGATGGGTACCCATCACCGACGGGGGTCCTCGATGGCGGAACCGACTCCGACGAGCTCTCCCTTCACCCCCGCATCACCTTCCTCCTCCAAACGAGCGGCTAACTCACCACGGCGAGCACGACCAATGCGACAGTGGACCCGTGAACTCTGGCACAATGGAACACGTCGGTAACGAGAGCACCAGCCATGGTGACAATGGACCCGCGAACTCCGGTGTGGTAGGGGCAAAATTGATGGCGGAAATAGCGATAGGAGCTCACCGTGATCCGGTTGCGCTGGCTAGCAGAGGCGAAGACGCAGCGGGTAGAGCTGGCTCCGGTGAGGGTGACTGCTGTGTCCTGAACTAGGGAAGACGATGGTGTTCCGACGCGCCCTGTGGGGAAACAAGGGAATGGGCAAGCCGATGAGAAACACCAGGTCACAAGGAAGCTAGCACCACTAGCAAAAGAGCGAGAGCTGCTCTGCCGGAGCCTGGCCACGACAGCTAGGGTGGAAGTATTTGCATTGGTTTATTGCAAATTGGTTTGCTGTGTTTGTAAATTGTCATAATTGCAGCTCCCGTCGCCATTTCATGCGGTGATTCAGCGTTAGTGTTAGATTGCAAAGTGCAGGGAATCAAATGGTCAGTGCCGTCTTCCCTGCTCTGTCACCCACGACTCGCGTCGGTGGCCGTGGATGTCACGAACCTTGACTGTTGCCTTCCCCACTCGTGTTTATTAGTGGAGATGACTTGAATAACTTGTATTAAGAAATTGGAAACATGTGCAAGGGAATCTAAACTGCATCATACGAGAAGGAAGGTAACTATAACGAGTTTAGAAAGGAATCGTACTTGCATATCGTTGTATTGAGGAGAATGAAGAGTTTATCATACAAATCCCCATCATCGAGATATACACATATCAACATTGATCTGCCTAGAATCTACCACATACTTGTGAAGAACCTATAACACTCATTGTGAATCCTACACTCCTCGCTACAAAACATAGCCCACTCCTCCCAAACTTCCCATCCTATGTGGTCGCCACAGCCTCCACCTCGGCACTGATGTCTATCCTAGTGACGCACCAGCATGGCCAGAGGAGGCAGAGGACTAGACTCACCCGGCGCCGGCCCCCCAGCCAAGTCCTACAACACACACATGGCCTGTTGGAGGCACCATGTATATTTCCCATTCTTCCACGTCACATTCGCCGCCAGGCCCGCTTCATCACCTTCGACCTTCCTCAATAACCGCCGGGCAATGTTATCATTGTCGACGCCGCTATTGGACCTGTGGAGCACAAGGGAGCGAACAAATGCAGCAACATTATGGTCTATCATGGCGGAGCGCTCAAGCATGTCAAGCCACGACATGAGCGTGTTGCAGTCTTCCACAAAGACGGTGCACATCCTAACGTAGAAGCAGACCTCTGGGTTGCCGACGCTAGCAAGCCTAGCGATGAGCTTGGTGCGGTACTCATGGTCGTAGAACCGCTCCCTAGATCCCACGTTGCATCACACACAGTAGCACCCACTGTAGTGGTATGCTCCGTCCCACTACGGCATCGCCACACAACCTACACATCTGTGAATAGGTTGCTCATAGGCTGCCAAGATCTTTCATGGGATCCACTGTGGCCACGGTGACGTGGCTAGCAATCTCAGCAGCCATCTCCATTGGGAGCTTCTCCATGGAACGAGGACATGCACGGTGGTGACAAAAGATGGATCCTCGGGTCAAGGAGCAATGTCACGACAGAGCGGAGCACTGGGGAGGGGCCAGGGATCGGAGCGGAGCAAGGTGAGTTCCAAAAAAACCCTCTTGAGATTTTATGATCGCTCCATTCTTGAAGGTTCCATGGCGTGGGGATGTTGAACGTCTCAGGGAAGTCATCGTCATCCTCCGAACCGTGTGAATCGTGTAAATCATGTATGAAAATGCGACAAAAATTCAAAATGAAATAATCTTATCTTACTATCTTACCATTACCTAATTTGAGGCCGCAACGGTGTAAACTGTGTGAACCGCATAAACCATGTATGTAAACCATGTGAACCCCTTAATTTTGCATGCAAATTACCCACCTCTGCCATTATAAAAGATAATTCAAAGCAATCAATAAGAATAAAATAGGCTAGTGGTTCATCACTTCGTCTCCCCTGAATCGCGTGGTTAGCGCTAGAGGGGCCAAGCCATGTGGTCGAGTCAATTATCTCCGTCCAACTTTTAACATCATTCCATCAACATTACTTCCGCTGGGAGAAGCGTGCTCCACTAAGATCATGTGAGATGTGGCCTCACCTTAACTCCTGCTCTTGCTCAGTGCAATCGAAGGGAACTCCAATGGGTGCCTATCTCGCCCATCCTTCTATAAAAGCGGAGGCTAAGGCAGGGAAGCAAGTACACGATTTTTTTTCTAAACTTGTTACACTTACCTATCTTCTCGTTCTATCTTCTTCATTCAGTGCTCCACCTCGACACCCCATCTTTCAGATCTCATCCAATGGTGGATCGGGCAACGAAGTGCCTAATGGAAGAGTCACCGAAGGTTGTCCCTGCTCGTCCCCACATTCGTGAAATGTTGTGATGGGACTGGGAGGGAAGCTCGGTGGCGCCACCACCAGGGAGCCGATCCCCGCTTCTGGCTATCTGCTTTGACGATGACGGGGTCAGATGATGTCCTTGAGTTTCTAGAGCATCTAGACGTGGCCACCTCCACCCTACGCGAGGAGAGCCGGGAGGCAGATTGGCTACGCCTCTCCGTTGCCACCATGAAGTGGGAAACGGCCACGGCGAAGCTTGCTGCCGCCAAGGCCCAGGCGCGCCTCATTGGTAAGGCATTCGGCACGATATGATCTTGCTCTTTCACTACGTATGACGTTGTGTCTTCAGTTGTAGCATTTTCTTGTCTCCTTTTTAACCGTCCAAGAGCAGCTGATCGCCGCACAAGGTGAGGTGGCGGAGGTGATCCGCCTCCACTAGGTAGCTGAGGACAACGCCCGTGTCTCCTCCCAAATGGTGGCTAAGAGCAACAGGCGCTACCAGGACCTCCACACGGCAGCAGGCAACGCCGTTCGCGTGCTTTTGCCTCCTGCACCTGCGGGAAGAACCCTGGCGGATCGCCTCCACACCATGCTACTACAGGTCATGGAGGTGGCCACATACTGCATTCACCTAGGGGCCGCTTCAGCCATGGCTGCTACCCAGCTTTAGCTGGCTGAGGACCTGACCGTGGTGGAGCCGGGGTTCCCGGGAGAGACAAGCTATCGACAACGCGAGAACCTGATCGGTGAGTTCTCCGCCATTGGTGATGGCATCTTGGCAATGGTGGATGTAGAGGACATTATTCGTAATGCTCCCCATAAGTAGTTTGATTGTAACATGTCTTTGCATCCTAAATAAAAATGTTCATAATATTTAATAGTTATTACTTTGAGTTCATCTCTGTTTGCTATGACTTGAACGTTCCATTTGTTCACCTTAGAGTTCATAGACCGTATGACATGTCCGTCATTAGTAGGTGCTAACATCTCCCAATCACCACTACCAGCAGCCTTCACCGCCGCTTTCATCAATTTCCAAGCCCGCGGGTGAGTCCTTTGCGTTACTCCCACGCGTATTTACAAAGTTTTGTAGAAATTTGCATTCCCGCGTCTGATATAGTTGCTTACAAAGGACGCTCCCCACCGTATCTTTCTCCTCCTTAGTGATATTGATCCTCATCACCGCCCCTGCTCCCTAGTGCCGAACTGCGCGACCGCCCGTACTCAATGGCATGCAAGACGCCAGTCCCCGCCGACAAGCTAGTGCTTCGTGCCGGTACACCTCACCAATAGGAAGATAGCATAGATCCACCGGTGACTAGGCTGGTACTCATCACCGTTGTCGCTGCTCAAGCTCAGTGCCGCAAGATCCAAAGGCAATGGTAATGCTTTCGTACTTCCCTTATACATTGTTCTTAGATTTTTATTCCCTTCTTCACTCATTTGAGTATGAATGAAGCTTCCATCTGATTATTAACGAGCTCACAAACACATCCCCATAGTCACTCCTTCTCTGATTCATGCGACAGCGCTGCCGCTTACATCGCCATCCCTACTTCACCAGATCCTCATCATGATGGAGGAGGCCCCCAACAAGAGGAACGAAGTGGCCATCCTCACAGACCATGTTTTGGTCCTCATCCTTAGCCGCCTCACCGCCCGCTCCTTGTGCAGCTACAAGTGTGTCTGTCGCTCCTAGAATAGCCTCATCTCGGGATCGGAGTACCGTAAGGAGCTACCCCAGATTCTTCTACCGTAGCTGAAAATACAAATGCAACTTCACCAGCGTCAATGGTGAATCCTCTGCTGGTACTCTGAATTTTACTATATTGTCTATAATCCGATGACTAAGAAATGGTTGTTACTGCCGGGTAGCAACCATTCTTGTGGTTCGATCAGACAATCTCCTCACACTTCCATGGTTTGAATATGGGATCAACGATGGTGACTCCTTAGGTGTCAACATCTACTCATCTAAAACTAGAGCATGGATCTTTAAAGAATCTGAATAGGGTGAGGGTATTGTAGTATCCACATATGGGAAAGGTGTATTTGTTAATAGTTTTATGCACATGCTGGAGTTCACCTAGATAGTTGCTATTGATACGGAGGAAAAGACATGGAGGAAAATTTATAGGCCAACTGGTGATGCAATCTCCATCCATGAAGCTCAGGGTCAGTTGTGTTTATGTACTGCTGATACTTTGAATAGGTATGAGCTTTCAATCTAGATCCTCGAAGACTATGGTACTGGTAAATGGACATTGAAACATAAGGTGACCACGCTGGAGCTATTTTGAAAGAAGAATATTGAAATTGGTACCGAGGTTTGTGATACAGCCTACAGAGTGATTACTGTTCATCTAGAATAGAATTTGATTTTCCTTGTTGGGGAGGACAAAACATTGCTTGCATATGACATGAACTGCAGTAAAGTTCATGTCCTCCCTGCCCGAGCCATCAGCTATCCTAGAAGTACCTAGAAACTATTATGTAGAGCAGTGGACCTCACTACCTTCCTTATGTTCTCTTGTTCATGGAGTCATTAGCAGAGCAGTAAAGGTGCATATGCTGTATTTTGTTGTAATTACGTCATGCCTTTGTTCAGGTAGGTAGTTGTTTTGATTCTATATATAGGCCAATTTGGGCTTCATAACTAAAGGAATGGTGTGTTGAATATTATTAATTGTGCTGCTTTCTGCAGGTGGAGTCTGAGTACTTTTGAATAATTTTCCTGCATTGGCTAGGAGGAAGAAGAGGGGTTCCATGGTGCATTTCCTACCAATTTGAAGGATGCACTAATTATATTCATTTTTGTCTAGCAAGCAGGAGTGCCACATAGGAGGAGCATAGCTATGTCATTTCGTTATGTAAGCCTGTAGAGATCAGTACCTCTAGTTTGCAATCTATGTACTGCTTGTGTTAGGACATCAGTTGAGAAAGATATTATGGTAAGCATCTATTGTTATTATAAGAACATGGTTTATGGATGCAATAATTATATCTGTATGCTTTGAGTTCAGTAAGCTATTAAGGGTTGTTTATTGTTTTATTATCACCACTGTCATTGGTGGTGCAAACGTCCAACACTGTCACTATATGTATTATACAGCAGGGATAAAAGTGTATCACCATCGAATTATTTAGTAACCCGACACCAATTAAACAATCATCAAAGGAGAATCGTGGTGCAAGGTGATGGTGACCAAGATCTTTGCACTGACGGTTCATACGCTGAAGCGACGGTGATGTTTACCTCTACAGACTTCTCGGTCGTCGAAGCAACAGCAAAGCTGCACCATAGACAGTTGGGTCAAAGTACAAGGCAACGGTGCTAGTGACCACTACACAAGCGATTGATGTGCCCACACGATGGTGATGATAGCCTCCACACAGGCAGATCGTTTTCCAATGCGGCGGTGTTAGTGTATACCCACAGACAGGTCATGCTCCAATGCAATGAAAGTAAGGACCTTATCACAGACGGATCATAAGCCAATACGGTGGTGTAGTTTACACCGCAGTCGATCTCATATTCTGACGGTGAGGGCTATGGCCATCACTGCCGACAACTTACTGCCGAGGCCAAAATGCGGCTACGATGGGGTTACAATGTGGCTGTGAAAGGTCTGAGTGTAGTAGTGATTGCTTTCGTGAAGTCTGGCAAACTCATTGTTTCTCCTCAAAGGTTGTTCCTTTGGAAGGAAACGGGAGTTCCCAAAATAATCAATTTTTCTCCTTAGTGCATATGAAAGAGGATGCTTGTCACAGTGGAAACATGCAAAATAGCCCTTTGTGGTACACCCTGAAAGAGTGCTCAAAGTTGGGTAATCATGGATGCACCACAAAACTGTAGCACGAAGTTTAAATGATTGGACAGTAATAGCATCATAAGTATTGACACATGTCTAAAGCTCAAGTAAATCCTCTACAAGAGGCTCTAAAAATACATCAAAGTCCTTCTCGGGTGATTTCGCACGTGGAATAAGCAAAGCCATCATAAAGTTTGACTCCTCCATGCATTCCGACAGAGCTAGGTTGTATGGCACAACAAGCATAGGCCACATACTATATTTTATGTTCTTTTCTGAAAAAATGATTGAACCCTCAGTAGCTAGGCCAAGTCTAAGGTTTCTTGCATCCTTTGCGAAATCTTGATATTCACGGTTGAAATCTTGCCATGCCTCGCCATTAGGTATGTGACTCATATTCTTCTCAATGGGTTGTCGCTTTAACTTGTGCCATTGTGCCGCTTCTGATGCTTCTTTGGTCGAAAACATCCTCTTTATCCTAGGTGCCAATGGAAAATGCCGCAATACTTTTTGGGGAATCTTCTTTCTTTCTGTGTCTTTCCATCTTGAGAGACCACAAACCTAGCAATTGTCATGCTTGGCATATTCCTTTCTCAACAACACACAATTATTGTCGCACGAATATACTTATTCATATCCATGACCTAGTTCCTTTAGAAGACTCTTTGCTTCATCATATTATTTTCGGAGTGTATTGAATTCTAGGAAAGCTTTAGCCAATAGCTTCATATGTGCTAGAATTACTGATCCTATATAATGACTGCATATAAAGAAGCCTTACCACAAATGAGAACCTTGAAAATTTGGTACAGCCCGGAGAAAGTTGATGCTTTTCCTCTCTCATGACAATTTTAAAAAATGACCCTTTATCACGAGGTTCTTCAGCACCAACTTGATTTTCTATATCCGGTCTTGCTTGTGCCGCTGCAGTCTGTAGGTCTCCTAAAATTCCTTCCAAACGATCACCATAGTTGTCATCCTCTGTCACACCTACCCCAATGTGTGGAACCATCATCATTGTCATGCATATCAATAGAACGCTCAATAACATTAACATCCAAGCCCTTTCCATGATGAATCCACCAAGTATAAGTAGTTTTCTTGCCATTCATCAGTATGTGCTTCTTCACAACAGCCTGTCTTAGGTACTTAAGGCATCTGAATGAGGAAAACTTACTCCTACATATACGAAACAAAGGGAAAAAGGAATCCTACTCGTACACAACTGAATAACTAGCGCAGTGGTAGGTATGGTTGTTTTCATCTAGCGAGTACTTGGTTCGATCTCCAGTGAGCGCACCTTCTTTCTATTTATTTACCATTTAAATGCTGGGCCATGCCGACTGAATGGGATGCTGAATGGGCCACGCCGTGGGCACACACCAGCAGGACAGAATGGGATGCTGGGCCACGGTGACTGAATTGACCACGCCGTGGGCACTCACCAGCAGCAAATAAACAGAAGTATTTAAGTCCACATTTAGTCACATAGAAGAACTAGCTCAATGTTAAGGCATGTTGCTAGTTTGCTACAAGTGTTGGGTTCAATTCCTATGCAAAATATTTTTAGTTTTATCATATGCACCATATACATGCAACAAAGTAACAAAATTATTTAGTTCAAATAATTTAGCAAATCGTCTTTTGGGTTTGATTCTTTTTTCAATCACAATTTTAGTTTTCTTTACACTAAATATATGATAGTGGGCCTATTATTTTGGGCTAACTAGAGTATGACAAATTTAAAATCATATACTGTGACGGTCCGAATAAAACCGTCACGAGTTAGCGGGCCGGGAATATCCACTGGTGCACATCAATGACGGAAATAAGATGACCATCACAGATTGCGCTTGTCAGTGACGGTCTCAAAATCTGTCATAGATTAACAAGTTTCTTATAGTGGAATAAGATGGGATGGACCTCCTTTGGTAGGTGTTTGGATGAGGGGCGAAGTGGGAGATAATGATCCCTTAGGAGAATATTTGCTTCGGCATACAACCATCCCCGACTAGCACACAGGCTCCTAGCAGTAGCAATGGCAATGAAATCGCGCCAGACCGGCACTTGGCGGCAGTGTCAATGTAACACCCTGAAATTTTGAAGAAATGAAAAATAGGAAAATATGATTTTTATATTTTTGTGAAGCATGAATAATAATAATTTTTATAAATTTAAAATCAAATATAAGAGTAGAAATATGTTTGTGCACTCATGCTGTTGCATTTAAATTTTTGAGATGAGTGGTTTGATCAAATTCAAATTTGGATTTGAAAATTCTTTGAAAATTGGCTTTGAAAAATTAGAAAAAAAAAAGAAAAAAAAAAGAAAATCATTTTCTTTCGGTTTTCAGCCCAGCGCTCGTCTCGGCCTGCTTCCCCGCGCGCGGCCCATCTTTTTCCGCGCCAGCGCCCGCCTCCGGATTCTCTGGGCCGAGCCCAAGCCGCGGCCAGCCGGCCCGTCATCGCGCGCGCGCGCCTGCGTCCCGCATCGGCCGCTGATCCGTCGCCGACATGTGGGTCCCGCTTGTCAGTGTCTCCTTCCACCTTCCTTTCTTCTTCCTCCGGCTCCGCACCGCCTTCTCTCTTTCTTCTCCGATTCGGTGAATCAAATCCACCGCGCATCTTCGTTCTTTCCTTGTTTACCGATGCCTCCGGGCTATAAAACGGAGCCCCGCACTATTCCACCCCATCCCAACCCTTTTTGAGCAGCCGCAACCGCCTAGCGCCGCCACCGCCGAAGTGCCGCCCTAGCCGCCCGCCTCTCCGAGCCGCATGTGCTCCTTGCTTCATCCCCGGCCACGATTCTGCCCTAGGTGAGCTCGCCATGCCATTCTCTTTCTCCCTGTGTTTTTCGTTCGTAAGCTCGTGCTCTGTAGCGCGAGGAAGCCGTCTCCGGCCATGGCGCCGCCGCGGGATGTCGCCGTCGGGCCCGATTCCGGTGAAAGCGCCGCCGGCTCTCTCCCCGATCCGATCTGCACCGTCCATTTTAAATCGGACGGCCGTTATTTAAAGATACCGGTTCGCCTGTGAATTTTGCTAAAGAGACCCTGTAAGATTTAAGTTGTAAACCCGCAGTCCAAAACGTATTATCCCGCGTTCGTTTTGATCTGTGGAAAGCGTAATTCGTCTCGGTAATTGAAAAATACGTTTTCTGATATTTACAGTTTTGCCACTGAGTTTGTTTTAGTCATAAATTATCCGTTTTAACTCCGATTTGACCCGTTTAAATTGCGTTAGATTCGTATTTGTGAGCTCTACATGATGATAGAACTGTACAGTAGGTTTGAGATAATTTATTTTCGAGTTTATATTAAAGTAATTATTTATCTATAGGAAATCTTAGAAAATTCATAATTTTTACGTTTTAAATCCAAATTTTGTGATCTTTATGTCTATGTGATCGTAGTAACGTGTAGAAGAGTTTTACAAACTTGTTATACTGTTAGTGTTACTGTTGGTTAGGTTTTCTATCTTTAAGATTCGATGTTAGATTTAATCTATTACTTTAATAAAGTAGATCTTGTTTAAATCATATTTTCTATGTTTTAGATCCGTTTTAGCTCATTCGAGTTGCGTTAGATTCATAGCAACGAGATCTACGCGTTAGTGACAGTGTTTACCATATTACTAATTCTGAAATTTTATTGTTTAAATCATATCTTGATTAATAATTATGCAACTGGGTTTTGTAAATAAAATATGATTTGTTTTACTTTAGTTTCATAATTTGAATCTAAATTTGACTTAATTCCATATATAGTATTTATAAAATATTTTATATATGTTATTATATAATTAAAACTCATGAAGCTAATAGTTTTATATTTTCTCCTATGAGCAAATTTTTCGGTAGATGTATCTTTTCAACCGTAGCTATGATTAGTGTGTTTTTCGCGTCTGTGTATTCGTAGCGAGACGTAGATTCGTTCTACAAACTTTTCATCTTAATTTTATGTTTGATGTACTGTTCTAATTTAGATCTATTGTTTGCTTCGTGTATGATTGCTCGATGTGTGTGTGGTGATTTATTGATCAAGTCCAGTCGGTGAGTTATACGTGGTTATCAAGAAGAAGAAGAAGAACGTTAAAGATTAAAGCTTACCGAAGGATCGGTGTTTAAGGCAAGTATAACATGGGATTATCCTTGTTTCCTATTCATCTTTAATATACTTAATTCATGTGCATGTGTCTACCTTGTTACCACTAAGGATACCCTAGTTTTTGTATCTTGTACCTTGACACCCATGGGACATTGCATTGGGTAGTATTTATGCTAGTGCTCAAGATAAATAACCATGATCTGTAACTTGACTAATGGTATATGCAATAAACGTTTAAAAGATGCTTTATAGAAACATGGCTCAAGAGGGCTAGAGCATATTTGGTTATTTTTATGGTGCTCTAGTTTCTCTCCATAAGGACTTATCTGTAAGCGAACATCCGGGACTTACAGTACAACTGTGAGGGCTATATGGCTCTGGCTTTAGTCAAGTATGAGGACCTTTTCTAGCTTGTTAGAGGTATTCCTTCATGGCGTAAGAACGGCTTGACGAATCGGGTATAGTGCGGCCTCTGTCCTTATGTGTATAGGCTGCGCGTTATTGTGCCATTTGGAAGGGGGGCTCTACATCTGTTTGCCGAGTGAATCTAATGGCCCTAACTTGTTAGACGAACCTTTGAAAGGCTTCATAGTGAACCCTGCCGATCTTCCTTGGAAGTGGGTCAAGAGATTAGCTACCTCGGGCGAAAGGGTAAATCACGACTCACAGTGAAAGTGTACAACCTCTGCAGAGTGTAAAACTGTTATAACAGCCGTGCTCACGGTCACGAGTGGCCTTGGACCCTTACAGAATAAATGATGAACACTGATGATAATGATAATATTGATGATATTGATGTTCACTAATGATTATTGTTTCTTGCTATACATTATTCTCGTATACATGATCATGAGGTTATTTGGGATTTTGGTAAATTTGTTGCTACTCAATTGCTAAAAGATGACTTAATAAAAGCTATCGCAGTAAACCTGTGTCAAACTTTTTGAGCTTCATGAACCCCATGATATATTTGCTGAGTTCGACATGGACTCACTCTTGCTATTTCCCCACATCTCAGGAAGGGTACCAGATTTCTAGATTCTGGAATTGTTAGGCTTGTGATCAACCAGTTAGTTTGATCCTGGAGTGAAGGTTGCACCCTGTAACACCCTAAAATTTTGAAAGAGATAAAAATAGGAAAATATGTTTTTTTTATGTATTTTTGTGAGCATGCAAATTTAGAATAAGAATAATTTTTATAAATTTAAAATCAAATATAAGGATAGAAACATGTTTGAGCATTCATGCTGCTGCATATTAATTTGCATTGTGTGTACTTTTTGAAAATACAAAAGGCAATTCAAAATTTATTTGAAAATCTACTTTGAAAAATTAGAAAAGAAAAAGAAAATAGAAAATCAGCTCATCTCGGTTTTGGCCCATTTCTTTCCGCAGCCCGCAGCGCCGGCCTGCTTACCCCGCGTCCGCCTCGGCCTGCTCAGCGCGCGCGGCCCGTTTCCTCCTCCCGATCACCCGCATGGGCCGAGCCGCGGCCGCCGGCCTAGCTAGCCGCCTGCGCCTTCCTTTCCCCGCTTCCCAGTCACTGACGACTCGGGCCCGCATGTCAGGCGCCTTCTTCCTCCCCACGCCAGTTCCGATTTCTTTCCTTCGCTCTCCCGATTCGAATCTGTCACCTCAATCCTCCCCTTTCCATCTTTAGCGCCACCTCCGGACTATAAAAACGGAGCCGCCACCCTTCCCCGCTCTTCATTCGGCCGCAAATCGCAGCTCTACCGCCTTGTGGTGGCCACGGCCGAAGGTCCGCCTCCACCGTCCGCCTCTCCAAGCCGCGCGTCTCCCTCGGTTCATTCTTGGCTCCGTTTTCAAGTGAGGTGAGATCGCCGCGTCCTGCTCTACCTGCCGGTACCTTTCTTTCGCGAGCTTGTGCTTTGAATCTCGAGATAGCGTTTTCCGATCATGGCGCCGCCGCGGAATCGCCGCCGGGCCACTGTTCCGGCGGGAGTGCCGCCACCGTCCTCCCCGATCCAATCCGAGCCATCTATTTCAGATCCAACGGCTGATAATTCACGATACCCTTTCGGCCGACATTTTTGCTAAAGAGCCCCTGAGGTTTCAGAGTTTGTAACCCGCGGTCCAAAACGTAAAACGGAAAAATACGCTTTGATTAGTTGAAAACGTAATTCGTTTCGGAAAAAGAAAAATACGCTTTCTCATATTTACAGTTTTGCCACTGAGTTTGTTTTAGTCATAAATTATCCGTTTTAACTCCGATTTGACCCGTTCAAATTGCGTTAGATTCTTATTTGCGAGCTCTACATGATTATAGAACTGTACAGTAGGTTTGAGATAATTTATTTTCGAGTTTATATTAAAGTAATTATTTATCTATAGGAAATCTTAGAAAATTCATAACTTTTACGTTTTAAATCCAAATTTTGTGATCTTTATGTCTATGTGATCATAGTAACGTGTAGAAGAGTTTTACAAACTTGTTATACTGTTAGTGTTACTGTTGGTTAGGTTTTCTATCTTTAAGATTCGATGTTAGATTTAATCTATTACTTTAATAAAGTAGATCTTGTTTAAATCATATTTTCTACGTTTTAGATCCGTTTTAGCTCATTCGAGTTGCGTTAGATTCATAGCAACGAGATCTACGCGTTAGTGACAGTGTTTACCATATTACTAATTCTGAAATTTTATGGTTAAAGTCATATCTTGATTAATAATTATGCAACTGGGTTTTGTAAATAAAATATGATTTGTTTTACTTTAGTTTCATAATTTGAATCTAAATTTGACTTAATTCCGTATATAGTATTTATAAAATATCTTATATATGTTATTATATAATTAAAACTCATGAAGCTAAATAGTTTTATATTTTCTTCTATGAGCAAATCTTTTGGTAGATGTATCTTTTCAACCGTAGCTCTGATTAGTGTGCTTTTCGCGTCTGTGTGTTCGTAGTGATGCGTAGAATCGTGTTTCAAACTCTTTTATTTATTTTTGTATGATTGGTGTACTGTTCTAATATAGATTTATTGTTTGCTTCGTGTATGATTGTTCGATGTGTGTGTGATGATTTATTGATCAAGTCTAGTCGGTAAGATATACGTGGTTATCAAGAAGAAGAAGAACGTTGAAGATTAAAGCTTACCGAAGGATCGGTGTTTAAGGCAAGTATAGCATGGGATTATCCTTGTTTCCTATTCACCTTTAATATACTTAATTCATGTGCATGTGTTTACCTTGTTACCATTAAGGATATCCTAGCTTTTGTATCTTGTACCTTGACACCTATGGGACGTTGCATTGGGTAGTATTTATGCTAGTGCTCAAGATAAATAACCATGATCTGTAACTTGACTAATGGTATATGCAATGAACGTTTAAAAGATGCTTTATAGAAACATGGCTCAAGAGGGCTAGAGCATATTTGGTTGTTTTTATGGTGCTCTAGTTTCTCTCCCTAAGGACTTATCTGTAAGCGAAAATCCGGGACTTACAGTACAACTGTGAGGGCTATATGGCTCTGGCTTTAGCTCAGTATGAGGACCTTTTCTAGCTTGTTAGAGGTTACCCTTGTGGCGCAAATGGGGTAGAGCAGACTGTGGATCCCTGCGTGGTGTATCACACGGACTGACTCCGGAAACCTAGCGGCCCTAACTTGTTAGACGAACCTTTGAAAGGCTTCATAGTGATTCCTTGCCTGCTCACCTTGGAAGTGTTTTGGGAGTCGCGATCCCGGGCATATGGGTAATCATGACTCACAGTGAAAGTGTACAACCTCTGCAGAGTGTAAAACTGTTATAACAGCCGTGCTCACGGTCACGAGTGGCCTTGGACCCTTACAGAATAAATGAGGAACACTGATGATAATGATAATACTGATGATATTGATGCTCACTAATGATTATTATTTCTTGCTATACATTATTCTTGTTTACATGATCATGAGGTTATTTGGGATTTTGGTAAACTTGTTGCTACTCAATTGTTAAAGAGATGACTCACTAAAAGCTATTGCAGTAAACCCGTGTCAAACTTTTTGAGCCTCATGAACCCCATGTTATATTTGTTGAGTTCGACATGGACTCACTCTTGCTATTTCCCCACATCTCAGGAAGGGTACCAGACTGTTAGATTCTGGAATTGTTAGGCTTGTGATCAACCAGTTAGTTTGATCCTGGAGTGAAGGTTGCACCCGGTGTTCGGAGTTGTCTTTCCGCTGTATTATTCTTTAAGGTATATTTTATACTATTGTGTTATGTATATTAAGCATTTGTCTTTTGATATTACACTTATCTGTGGCTATATGTGAGATTTGTCTTCTTTATTTCACATATGGTGTATGTCTGGTTTTATCCTTAAAACCGGGTGTGACAGATTGGTATCAGAGCAATGCTGACTGTAGGACGCAAGCCTAGTTAGAACTGGACGTTTTAGCATGCTTTTATCTTTCTTAGTTCTTGTTTTCTCTCCAACCTTGCTATTTGCTAAAACTTATGCTCACTTCAACCTCTGTCTGTTATAAAAACCTTGTCTCTATTTTGAACCTTTTCTCCTTGTCTATTAGACGGCTCGTGACGAGAAGACTGTGGATTTTAGAGGTTAAGAGGACTGAATTGTGTCGCTCTTACTCACTTTTGACAAGAAACCATTAGCGATGCAAAACCAATTACTAGAAGAAATGGCTCAACATGGGAATTCTTAACGATGCTTATCTCGAGGTCAAGCCAACCTATCCAAGGGGGCAGAGAAGATACAAGTAGCAGAAGTTTGGAAGAATATGAAATCCAATAAAGATGTTGATAATAAGGCGTTTGGAGAGCAGGAACAATGTTACTGCTGTAAGCATTATGGTTTTCCCTGTCTTCGAAACGAGTCTAATAAGGGGAAAGTCAAGGTGGATCCAAATTTTGAGATCAACATGGATAAGAAGAGAAAGGCAATCTCATTAGAACCACTAGTGGAAAGCAATGAGCAAGCGAGTTCTACTACATTGTCACATGCAGCCCTGATCTCCTATCAAACAAATCCAAACCCTGAAGAGTTAGAAGCTCCTCCCGCTAAAACTACTCCCCATGAAGTAGTCATAGATGGATGGACAATTACCTATAAGGAGTATCAACCCCGAAAGGCCAAACAAACTAGGAAACAAGCCAAAGGGACGAAGGTGAACTTTTATGGCCAGCAAGATAGCAACATACCAAACAACAGTTCCTTGGAGTATGACATCACAAAAGATCCAGCTAAGAGAAAGTGTTATCATTGCCAGCAGGAAGGACATTATATCAAATCTTGCTCACAGAAGAATCAACAACAGCAAGACTCAGGACAGGATGTCCAAAAGGAGCATGTGCAGGGAAATAAATTAAAGAGAAATTACATCCATGGAAGGTTGAAACATATGGATATTTCCACCATTCCTGGAGCTAAGGAGGTCGTGTTTGGATCAATTCCAGTAAGTTTAGGAAATGCCAAGGTTTTGTTTGACCCCAGTGCCTCACATTCGTTCATATCTAGACAATATGTAAAAGATCATAACATACTTATGCTTCCAAGGGGGAAAATAGTTATGGTTGAAACTCCAAGAGGTGAAATAAAGGCAGACCGTATATGCCCAAAAGTTAGTCTGGACATAAAGGGGGTAAATTTTAAGGTAAACCTCATTGTTTTGGAATTAATGGGCATTGATGTTATCCTTGGAATAGACTGGTTATCTACTTGTAAAGGAGTGATTGAGTATGCCCAATGTTCAGTGTTTCTAACTACACTTTCAGGAGAAAGGATTAAGTATGAGGGTATTAAATCTATACCTGAGGGATACCAGGTTGACCCATCTTAAGGTATGAGTTATAAAAAAATGGTAAAGAGAGATGCAGAGATTCAGATGTCCATATAAAGCAATAAGGAATGTAAGAGACGTTATCTACTCTGGATACTGCTACAATCACACCGTGTTTAAGAAATAGGAGTTATGTCCCGTGTAATAAAACCGTTAGTAGCCAAGTTGAGTCGTCTTAATGTGTGGCTTATGAACTTTTAAGTGTTTAGTTGCTTTGTGCTTATGTTTATGCTTGAGTTGGAATTTTGGAATGAGTGGAATGATCTCATGGGTTTTGTCCATGATTTCATTTAGTTTATATGTATAAGGTATAAGGATTAATGAAATAAATAGCTGGGTTTTGGGTTATCTCCTGTTTTCTATATCTTGTCTTTCAGAGCAGCCTGTCTTTATCAACTTATATCTTTGTTCTTGAAAAAAAAATCATGAGAAAATTTTGGACAAGAGTAGACTTCAATATCTTCCTCTAAATGCAAGAACCATCTCCAAAGATGCTTTGGTTTGGGAGATACAAAAGCATAAGGCAATGTATCTGTGCTGTCATAAACCTGGAGCAGTTTCTGATATGTACTGTTTTCGACCAAGTCAACTATAGAATCTGGAAGTGTGTTCTATAAGAAAGATGCAGAGAATTTTATAAGCTTTCCATCGGTGTAAACTACAGCTTCATTGGATTAACAGAATGAGAGTTACAGCTGTTTTACTGCACTGCTGATTTTCTGCTCGTGAGAAATTTCAGATTTCTTGTTCTTACCCATGCACAAGAGTATTATTGGGATGTCAGAATACTTTTATGCTAAGTAGCTCATATAGAAAAGGGTTCAAGCTACCCTATTGGTGTCTCTTATTTTAAGGGGGGTAGCCAATGTAAAGAAGGATTATTAAGATTGAACTCTTTAGTTGGAAGTATTGGTTAGTCTCCATGATTGAGTTTCCACTCTTGAGCAAAAATGTTCTGTGAACAAGGTTGATAATTTTGGATCCATGGAAACAAGAGTTGTCTTTTTGGATAGTTCATGATTATGATCATCTATACTTGCTCGTGATTGCTGATGTTGGTCACTTGATGACAGGTAGTGTAGTGTCTCATGACTCAGGAGCCCTATATGACGTCTCGCACTAATATGTAGGAAAAGGTTGATGTTTATGCCATTGAAGGATGTTATGGGTATGATGAAGCCGAGCAATATCAAAACAACAATGTTGAAGAGCAAGTTGGGAGTGAACTAAGTCAGAATCCACAACAACGAAAGCGAAAAAGGAAAGCCCATAAGAAGCCTGTTCAAGGAAGTAAAATCCAAGTATTAGCTTTGTCAGATCCAGACAAGAGCTTCATATCTACAATGATGCACCTTACCAAGGTGTGGGATGTGTCCTTATGCAAGAAGAAAAATATAGTACTTTGTTCATTAAGTCAACTAAGGAAGTATGGGTTGAATTACCTAACGTGTTATCTGGAGTTTTTCACTAAGGAGTACTGACTTTTGGAAGAAAAATGACATATAGGAGGGTCACAAGAATCTACAGGACATCTTCGCAAAGTTGGTATTGAATTTGTGATATCCTCGTTGGAATGAAATGGATTAGGACTTGGAAAAAGTGCTATTATTTGGAGAAGTAAAAGTCGCAGCCGATGCCCTTAGCAATGGAGAATAATGCTAAGAAGGTTCGGGTGACACCAAGGATTAAGAATCGTATTCCAAATTTGAGCAACTTGATCAGAATCATTAATGTTTTGAAGGTTGGTAGTAGAAATTCCTTCTGATTAAGAGATTCGTCAGGCTCTGTTGGAAGATAAGTATTTTAAGGAAGAAAATTCATATTATAGGAAAGGTGCCTAGTGATTGGAGATACCAGAGTATTGTTTGGAGCATTTGTCAAAAATCTTGAATTAGTTACATGTATGCAAAGTAAGACGGAATTCTTATCAAGACGATGGAACTACACGATGAAGTAAAGAACAATCTAGAGACGAACTATCCCTATCTCTTTTGTCATCATCTTTCGAATCTCGGGACGAGATTCATCTTAAGGGGGGTAGAATTGTAACACCCTAAAATTTTGAAAGAGATAAAAATAGGAAAATATGTTTTTTTTATGTATTTTTGTGAGCATGCAAATTTAGAATAAGAATAATTTTTATAAATTTAAAATCAAATATAAGGATAGAAACATGTTTGAGCATTCATGCTGCTGCATATTAATTTGCATTGTGTGTACTTTTTGAAAATACAAAAGGCAATTCAAAATTTATTTGAAAATCTACTTTGAAAAATTAGAAAAGAAAAAGAAAATAGAAAATCAGCTCATCTCGGTTTTGGCCCATTTCTTTCCGCAGCCCGCAGCGCCGGCCTGCTTACCCCGCGTCCGCCTCGGCCTGCTCAGCGCGCGCGGCCCGTTTCCTCCTCCCGATCACCCGCATGGGCCGAGCCGCGGCCGCCGGCCTAGCTAGCCGCCTGCGCCTTCCTTTCCCCGCTTCCCAGTCACTGACGACTCGGGCCCGCATGTCAGGCGCCTTCTTCCTCCCCACGCCAGTTCCGATTTCTTTCCTTCGCTCTCCCGATTCGAATCTGTCACCTCAATCCTCCCCTTTCCATCTTTAGCGCCACCTCCGGACTATAAAAACGGAGCCGCCACCCTTCCCCGCTCTTCATTCGGCCGCAAATCGCAGCTCTACCGCCTTGTGGTGGCCACGGCCGAAGGTCCGCCTCCACCGTCCGCCTCTCCAAGCCGCGCGTCTCCCTCGGTTCATTCTTGGCTCCGTTTTCAAGTGAGGTGAGATCGCCGCGTCCTGCTCTACCTGCCGGTACCTTTCTTTCGCGAGCTTGTGCTTTGAATCTCGAGATAGCGTTTTCCGATCATGGCGCCGCCGCGGAATCGCCGCCGGGCCACTGTTCCGGCGGGAGTGCCGCCACCGTCCTCCCCGATCCAATCCGAGCCATCTATTTCAGATCCAATGGCTGATAATTCACGATACCCTTTCGGCCGACATTTTTGCTAAAGAGCCCCTGAGGTTTCAGAGTTTGTAACCCGCGGTCCAAAACGTAAAACGGAAAAATACGCTTTGATTAGTTGAAAACGTAATTCGTTTCGGAAAAAGAAAAATACGCTTTCTCATATTTACAGTTTTGCCACTGAGTTTGTTTTAGTCATAAATTATCCGTTTTAACTCCGATTTGACCCGTTCAAATTGCGTTAGATTCGTATTTGCGAGCTCTACATGATTATAGAACTGTACAGTAGGTTTGAGATAATTTATTTTCGAGTTTATATTAAAGTAATTATTTATCTATAGGAAATCTTAGAAAATTCATAACTTTTACGTTTTAAATCCAAATTTTGTGATCTTTATGTCTATGTGATCATAGTAACGTGTAGAAGAGTTTTACAAACTTGTTATACTGTTAGTGTTACTGTTGGTTAGGTTTTCTATCTTTAAGATTCGATGTTAGATTTAATCTATTACTTTAATAAAGTAGATCTTGTTTAAATCATATTTTCTACGTTTTAGATCCGTTTTAGCTCATTCGAGTTGCGTTAGATTCATAGCAACGAGATCTACGCGTTAGTGACAGTGTTTACCATATTACTAATTCTGAAATTTTATGGTTAAAGTCATATCTTGATTAATAATTATGCAACTGGGTTTTGTAAATAAAATATGATTTGTTTTACTTTAGTTTCATAATTTGAATCTAAATTTGACTTAATTCCGTATATAGTATTTATAAAATATCTTATATATGTTATTATATAATTAAAACTCATGAAGCTAAATAGTTTTATATTTTCTTCTATGAGCAAATCTTTTGGTAGATGTATCTTTTCAACCGTAGCTCTGATTAGTGTGCTTTTCGCGTCTGTGTGTTCGTAGTGATGCATAGAATCGTGTTTCAAACTCTTTTATTTATTTTTGTATGATTGGTGTACTGTTCTAATATAGATTTATTGTTTGCTTCGTGTATGATTGTTCGATGTGTGTGTGATGATTTATTGATCAAGTCTAGTCGGTAAGATATACGTGGTTATCAAGAAGAAGAAGAACGTTGAAGATTAAAGCTTACCGAAGGATCGGTGTTTAAGGCAAGTATAGCATGGGATTATCCTTGTTTCCTATTCACCTTTAATATACTTAATTCATGTGCATGTGTTTACCTTGTTACCATTAAGGATATCCTAGCTTTTGTATCTTGTACCTTGACACCTATGGGACGTTGCATTGGGTAGTATTTATGCTAGTGCTCAAGATAAATAACCATGATCTGTAACTTGACTAATGGTATATGCAATGAACGTTTAAAAGATGCTTTATAGAAACATGGCTCAAGAGGGCTAGAGCATATTTGGTTGTTTTTATGGTGCTCTAGTTTCTCTCCCTAAGGACTTATCTGTAAGCGAAAATCCGGGACTTACAGTACAACTGTGAGGGCTATATGGCTCTGGCTTTAGCTCAGTATGAGGACCTTTTCTAGCTTGTTAGAGGTTACCCTTGTGGCGCAAATGGGGTAGAGCAGACTGTGGATCCCTGCGTGGTGTATCACACGGACTGACTCCGGAAACCTAGCGGCCCTAACTTGTTAGACGAACCTTTGAAAGGCTTCATAGTGATTCCTTGCCTGCTCACCTTGGAAGTGTTTTGGGAGTCGCGATCCCGGGCATATGGGTAATCATGACTCACAGTGAAAGTGTACAACCTCTGCAGAGTGTAAAACTGTTATAACAGCCGTGCTCACGGTCACGAGTGGCCTTGGACCCTTACAGAATAAATGAGGAACACTGATGATAATGATAATACTGATGATATTGATGCTCACTAATGATTATTATTTCTTGCTATACATTATTCTTGTTTACATGATCATGAGGTTATTTGGGATTTTGGTAAACTTGTTGCTACTCAATTGTTAAAGAGATGACTCACTAAAAGCTATTGCAGTAAACCCGTGTCAAACTTTTTGAGCCTCATGAACCCCATGTTATATTTGTTGAGTTCGACATGGACTCACTCTTGCTATTTCCCCACATCTCAGGAAGGGTACCAGACTGTTAGATTCTGGAATTGTTAGGCTTGTGATCAACCAGTTAGTTTGATCCTGGAGTGAAGGTTGCACCCGGTGTTCGGAGTTGTCTTTCCGCTGTATTATTCTTTAAGGTATATTTTATACTATTGTGTTATGTATATTAAGCATTTGTCTTTTGATATTACACTTATCTGTGGCTATATGTGAGATTTGTCTTCTTTATTTCACATATGGTGTATGTCTGGTTTTATCCTTAAAACCGGGTGTGACACACCCGGTGTTTGGAGTTGTCTTTCCGCTGTGTTGCTCTTTAAGGTATATTTTATACTATTGTGTTATGTATATTAAGCATTTGTCTTTTGATATTACACTTATCTGTGGCTATATGTGAGATTTGTCTTCTTTATTTCACATATGGTGTATGTCTGGTTTTGTCCTTAAAACCGGGTGTGACAGATTGGTATCAAAGCAATGCTGACTGTAGGACGCAAGCCTAGTTAGAACTGGACGTTTAGCATGTTCTCATTATTGCCTATTTCTTGCTTCTCTTTAACTTTGTTATTTTCTCAAAGTTATGCTTAATTCTATCTCCGTTCTGTTATAAAAACCTTGTCTCTATGTTGAACCTTTTCTCCTTGTCTATTAGACAGCTCGTGACGAGAAGACTGTGGATTTCAGAGGTTAAGAGGACTGAATTGTGTCGTTCTTGCTCACTTTTGACAAGAAACCATTAGCGATGCAAAACCAATTACTAGAAGAAATGGCTCAACATGGGAATTCTCAACGATGCTTATCTCAAGGTCAAGCCAACATATCCAAGGGGTCAGAGAAGATACAAGTAGTAGAAGCTTGGAAGAATATGAAATCCAATAAAGATGTTGATAATAAGGCATTTGGAGAGCAGGAACAATGTCACTGCTGTAAGCATTATGGTTTTCCCTGCCTTCGAAATGAGTCTAATAAGGGAAAAGTCAAGGTGGATCCAAATTTTGAGATCAACATGGACAAGAAGAGAAAGGCAATCTCATTAGAACCACTAATGGAAAGCAATGAGCAAGCAAGTTATACTACATTGTCACATGCAGCCCTGATCCCCTGTCAAACAAATCCAAATCCTGAAGAGTTAGAAGCCCCTCCCGCTAAAACTACTCCCCATGAAGTAGTCATAGATGGATGGACAATTACCTATAAGGAGTATCAACCCCGAAAGGCCAAACAAGCTAAGAAACAAGCCAAAGGGACGAAGGTGAACTTTTATGGCCAGCAAGATAGCAGCATACCAAACAACAGTTCCTTGGAGTATGACATCACAAAAGATCCAGCTAAGAGAAAGTGTTATCATTGCCAGCAGGAAGGACATTATATCAAATCTTGCCCACAGAAGAATCAACAACAGCAAGACCCAGGACAGGATGTCCAAAAGGAGCATGTGCAGGGAAATAAATTAAAGAGAAATTACATCCATGGAAGGTTGAAACATGTGGATATTTCCACCATTCCTGGAGCTAAGGAGGTCGTGTTTGGATCAATTCCAGTAAGTTCAGGAAATGCCAAGGTTTTGTTTGACCCCAGTGCCTCACATTCGTTTATATCTAGACAATATGCAAAAGATCATAACATACTTATGCTTCCAAGGGGGAAAACAGTTATGGTTGAAACTCCAAGAGGTGAAATAAAGGTAGACCGCGTATGCCCAAAAGTTAGTCTTGACATAAAAGGGGTAAATTTTAAGGTAAACCTCATTGTTTTGGAATTAATGGGCATTGATGTTATCCTTGGAATAGACTGGTTATCTACATGTAAAGGAGTGATTGAGTATGCCCAATGTTCAGTGTTTCTAACTACACTTTCAGGAGAAAGGATTAAGTATGAGGGTATTAAATCTATACCTGAGGGACACCAGGTTGACCCATCTTAAGGTATGAGTTATAAGAATGGTAGATGCAGAGATTCAGATGTCCATATAAAGCAATAAGGAATGTAAGAGACGTTATCTACTCTAGATGCTGCTACAATCACACCATGTTTAAGGAATAGGAGTTATGTCCCGTGTAATAAAACCGTTAGTAGCCAAGTTGAGTCGTCTTAATGTGTGGCTAATGAACATTTAAGTGTTTAGTTGTTTTGTGCTTATGTTTATGCTTGAGTTGGAATTTTGTAATGAGTGAAATGATCTCGTAGGTTTTGACCATGATTTCATTTAGTTTATATGTATAAGGTATAAGGATTAATGAAATAAATAGCTGGGTTTTGGGTTATCTCCTGCTTTCTATATCTTGTCTTCCGGAGCAGCCTGCACTCTTCGGCTTATAACTCTAATTTTGGATAAAAAAAATCATGAGAAAATTCTGGACAATAGTAGACATCAATATCTTTCTCTGAGCGCAAGAATCGGCTCGATATCTATTTTGGTTATGGAGATACGAAAATCACAAGACAATACATCTGTGCTGTTTGGAAATTCAGAATAGTTTCTGTTGTGCACTGTTTTTGACCAAGTTAACTGCAGAATCTGGAAGTGTGTTCTATAAGAAAGTTGCAGAGAATTTTATAAGCTTTCCATCGGTGTAAACTACAGTTTCATTGGATTAACAGAATGAGAGTTACAGCTGTTTTACTGCACTGCTGATTTTCTGCCCGTGAGAAATTTCAGATTTCTTGTTCTTACCCATACACAGGAGTATCATTGGGATGTCAGAACACTTTTTAGCTCATCTAGAAGGAGGGTTCAAAGCTACCCTATTTAGTGTCTCTTATTTTAAGGGGGGTAGCCAATGTAAAGAAGGATTATTAAGATTGAACTCTTTAGTTAGAAGTATTGGTTAGTCTCCATGATTGAGTTGCCACTCACGAGCAAAAATGTCCTGTGAACAAGGTTGATAATTTTGGATCCATGGAGACGAGAGTTGTCCTTTTGGATAGTTCATGATTATGATCATCTATACTTGCTCGTGTTGCTGATGATGGTCACTTGATGACAGGAAGTGTAGTGTCTCATGACTCAGGAGTCCTATATGACGTTTCGCACTAATATGTGGAAAAAGATTGATGTTTCTGCCATTGAAGGATGTTATGGGTATGATGAAGCTGAGCACTATCAAAACAACAATGTTGAAGAGCAAGTTGGGAAGTGAACTAAGTCAGAATCCACAACAACGAAAGCGAAAAAGGAAACCCCATAAGAAGCCTGCTCAAGGAAGCAAAGCGCAGCAAAACTATGTCAATGGAAGACTGAGCAATGTGGATATGGATAAAATTCATGGAGTTACCAAAGTAGTGGGAGGTTATATTCAAGTAAGCTCAGTACAAGTTTTTCTTTATTTGACCCTAGTGCTTCGTATTCTTTCATTTCCGCCGACATGGAAGAGACGTGCAAGATGGTGAAGTGTCCAATGAGGAGGCCTTTGCTAGTTCAAACCCCAGTAGGAGAAATGCATGCAGATCAGATATGCCCGAATGTCAGTCTTGTCATAAACAAAGAAAACTTCACCGCGACACTCATTGTGTTGGAGTCACTTAAAATTCGCGTGGTTTTGGTAATGGATGGCTCTGTGCACACAAAGGAGTGATTCATGGTACTCGGTGCACAATGCTCTTAACAACACCGTCAGGGAAAAGAATTGAGTATCAAGGTGGTCGACTTTTACCTGAGGGAGACGAGAATGATCAATTAGAAGATAGGTACACCAAGGATAGCAAAGTGGACCATGAGTTTACTGGAGTCATAGCAGAGGAACAAATAACTTTGGAGAAGCTTTTAAGTTCGTTTAGATCAAGAGACCTCAGGCAAATGTTTGAAGGAGTCTAAGAAAAGGTTGAAGTAAAACCCAAGTATTAGCTTTGTCAGATCCAGACAAGAGCTTCATATCTACAATGATGCACCTTGTCAAGGTGTGGGATGTGTCCTTATGCAAGAAGAAAAATATAGTACCTTGTTCATTAAGTCAACTAAGGAAGTGTGGGTTGAATTACCTAACGTGTTATCTGGAGTTTTTCACTATGGAGTACTGTCTTTTAGAAGAAAAGTGACATATAGGAGGGTCACAAGAATCTACAGGACATCTTCACTAAGTTGGTCTTGAATTTGTGATATCCTCGTTGGAATGAAATGGATTAGGACTTGGAAAAGTGCTATTACTTGGAGAAGTAAAAGTCGCAGCCGATGCCCTTAGCAATGGAGAATAATGCTAAGAAGGTTCGGGTGACACCAAGGATTAAGAATCGTATTCCAAATTTGAGCAACTTGACCAGAATCATTAATGTTTTGAAGGTTGGTAGTAGAAATTCCTTCTGACTAAGAGATTCGTCAGGCTCTGTTGGAAGATAAGTATTTTAGGGAAGAAAATTCATATTATAGGAAAGGTGCCTAGTTATTGGAGATACCAGAGTATTGTTTGGAGCATTTGTCAAAAATCTTGGAATTAGTTACATGTATGCAAAGTAAGACGGAATTCTTATCAAGACGATGGAACTACATGATGAAGTAAAGAACAATCTAGAGACGAACTATCCCTATCTCTTTTATCATCATCTTCCGAATCTCGGGACGAGATTCATCTTAAGGGGGTAGAATTGTAACACCCTGAAATTTTGAAGAAATGAAAAAATAGGAAAATATGATTTTTATATTTTTGTGAAGCATGAATAATAATAATTTTTATAAATTTAAAATCAAATATAAGAGTAGAAATATGTTTGTGCACTCATGCTGTTGCATTTAAATTTTTGAGATGAGTGGTTTGATCAAATTCAAATTTGGATTTGAAAATTCTTTGAAAATTGGCTTTGAAAAATTAGAAAAAAAAAAGAAAAAAAAAAGAAAATCATTTTCTTTCGATTTTCAGCCCAGCGCTCGTCTCGGCCTGCTTCCCCGCTCGCGGCCCATCTTTTTCCGCGCCAGCGCCCGCCTCCGGATTCTCTGGGCCGAGCCCAAGCCGCGGCCAGCCGGCCCGTCATCGCGCGCGCGCGCCTGCGTCCCGCATCGGCCGCTGATCCGTCGCCGACATGTGGGTCCCGCTTGTCAGTGTCTCCTTCCACCTTCCTTTCTTCTTCCTCCGGCTCCGCACCGCCTTCTCTCTTTCTTCTCCGATTCGGTGAATCAAATCCACCGCGCATCTTCGTTCTTTCCTTGTTTACCGATGCCTCCGGGCTATAAAACGGAGTCCCGCACTATTCCGCCCCATCCCAACCCTTTTTGAGCAGCCGCAACCGCCTAGCGCCGCCACCGCCGAAGTGCCGCCCTAGCCGCCCGCCTCTCCGAGCCGCATGTGCTCCTTGCTTCATCCCCGGCCACGATTCTGCCCTAGGTGAGCTCGCCATGCCATTCTCTTTCTCCCTGTGTTTTTCGTTCGTAAGCTCGTGCTCTGTAGCGCGAGGAAGCCGTCTCCGGCCATGGCGCCGCCGCGGGATGTCGCCGTCGGGCCCGATTCCGGTGAAAGCGCCGCCGGCTCTCTCCCCGATCCGATCTGCACCGTCCATTTTAAATCGGACGGCCGTTATTTAAAGATACCGGTTCGCCTGTGAATTTTGCTAAAGAGACCCTGTAAGATTTAAGTTGTAAACCCGCAGTCCAAAACGTATTATCCCGCGTTCGTTTTGATCTGTGGAAAGCGTAATTCGTCTCGGTAATTGAAAAATACGTTTTCTGATATTTACAGTTTTGCCACTGAGTTTGTTTTAGTCATAAATTATCCGTTTTAACTCCGATTTGACCCGTTTAAATTGCGTTAGATTCGTATTTGTGAGCTCTACATGATGATAGAACTGTACAGTAGGTTTGAGATAATTTATTTTCGAGTTTATATTAAAGTAATTATTTATCTATAGGAAATCTTAGAAAATTCATAATTTTTACGTTTTAAATCCAAATTTTGTGATCTTTATGTCTATGTGATCGTAGTAACGTGTAGAAGAGTTTTACAAACTTGTTATACTGTTAGTGTTACTGTTGGTTAGGTTTTCTATCTTTAAGATTCGATGTTAGATTTAATCTATTACTTTAATAAAGTAGATCTTGTTTAAATCATATTTTCTATGTTTTAGATCCGTTTTAGCTCATTCGAGTTGCGTTAGATTCATAGCAACGAGATCTACGCGTTAGTGACAGTGTTTACCATATTACTAATTCTGAAATTTTATTGTTTAAATCATATCTTGATTAATAATTATGCAACTGGGTTTTGTAAATAAAATATGATTTGTTTTACTTTAGTTTCATAATTTGAATCTAAATTTGACTTAATTCCATATATAGTATTTATAAAATATTTTATATATGTTATTATATAATTAAAACTCATGAAGCTAATAGTTTTATATTTTCTCCTATGAGCAAATTTTTTGGTAGATGTATCTTTTCAACCGTAGCTATGATTAGTGTGTTTTTCGCGTCTGTGTATTCGTAGCGAGACGTAGATTCGTTCTACAAACTTTTCATCTTAATTTTATGTTTGATGTACTGTTCTAATTTAGATCTATTGTTTGCTTCGTGTATGATTGCTCGATGTGTGTGTGGTGATTTATTGATCAAGTCCAGTCGGTGAGTTATACGTGGTTATCAAGAAGAAGAAGAAGAACGTTAAAGATTAAAGCTTACCGAAGGATCGGTGTTTAAGGCAAGTATAACATGGGATTATCCTTGTTTCCTATTCATCTTTAATATACTTAATTCATGTGCATGTGTCTACCTTGTTACCACTAAGGATACCCTAGTTTTTGCATCTTGTACCTTGACACCCATGGGACATTGCATTGGGTAGTATTTATGCTAGTGCTCAAGATAAATAACCATGATCTGTAACTTGACTAATGGTATATGCAATAAACGTTTAAAAGATGCTTTATAGAAACATGGCTCAAGAGGGCTAGAGCATATTTGGTTATTTTTATGGTGCTCTAGTTTCTCTCCATAAGGACTTATCTGTAAGCGAACATCCGGGACTTACAGTACAACTGTGAGGGCTATATGGCTCTGGCTTTAGTCAAGTATGATGACCTTTTCTAGCTTGTTAGAGGTATTCCTTCATGGCGTAAGAACGGCTTGACGAATCGGGTATAGTGCGGCCTCTGTCCTTATGTGTATAGGCTGCGCGTTATTGTGCCATTTGGAAGGGGGGCTCTACATCTGTTTGCCGAGTGAATCTAATGGCCCTAACTTGTTAGATGAACCTTTGAAAGGCTTCATAGTGAACCCTGCCGACCTTCCTTGGAAGTGGGTCAAGAGATTAGCTACCTCGGGCGAAAGGGTAAATCACGACTCACAGTGAAAGTATACAACCTCTGCAGAGTGTAAAACTGTTATAACAGCCGTGCTCACGGTCACGAGTGGCCTTGGACCCTTACAGAATAAATGATGAACACTGATGATAATGATAATATTGATGATATTGATGTTCACTAATGATTATTGTTTCTTGCTATACATTATTCTCGTATACATGATCATGAGGTTATTTGGGATTTTGGTAAATTTGTTGCTACTCAATTGCTAAAAGATGACTTAATAAAAGCTATCGCAGTAAACCTGTGTCAAACTTTTTGAGCTTCATGAACCCCATGATATATTTGCTGAGTTCGACATGGACTCACTCTTGCTATTTCCCCACATCTCAGGAAGGGTACCAGATTTCTAGATTCTGGAATTGTTAGGCTTGTGATCAACCAGTTAGTTTGATCCTGGAGTGAAGGTTGCACCCGGTGTTCGGAGTTGTCTTTCCGCTGTGTTGCTCTTTAAGGTATATTTTATACTATTGTGTTATGTATATTAAGCATTTGTCTTTTGATATTACACTTATCTGTGGCTATATGTGAGATTTGTCTTCTTTATTTCACATATGGTGTATGTCTGGTTTTGTCCTTAAAACCGGGTGTGACAGTCAACCGACTAGTAGACGGGTGGTGACCGGATCTACGAGGCGAAGAGATGTAGCGAGATAATGGGTGGGGATCGGGAGGCGGAAAGACATTTCTTTACTGGTGTTGGGCCTACCTTTATTGCATTCCGCATTGTGGGTGTTGCTTTAGTTGTTGCCAAATAAAAGAAGGTCCTACGCTTATGCTAAATTGTGCATGCACATTGCCCTTGCTTTAAGCATCATATAATCTAAATGCATGATGAGCCCACTGCATTTGGAATGATGTTCCATGATGTTTTTGTTCCTCATTCCAGGTTGCTAAGGGGCGGACACGCACTGAACACTACTACAAAAAGGATTTTAGGAGACAAGCCATATGATTAATCGAGGTGGACATTTTGTGGAGCCAATGAAATGATGTAGATGGATAGAGGGGTCAATAGCCTATTAAAATATCTCTATAATAAAGTACACAACACTAGAGCAAAGTGGTTAGACAAATAATAAGCCCAAATAGCAACCACTCTGCCTAGCTAGCTCTATTACACCCGAATGCAAGCCCCTACGCAATTCTAGTAGGAAAGGATTTCCATCACTGGAGCACACAACCACTCAAGACTCAAGGCTAGCAACTAAACAAGGCTACTCTAGCTAGCTAAACTAAGAGAGCAACTACAACTAGCAATTCTACTACTAAAGCTACAACTAACCGGAGAGCTACAATAAAAACCAACAAGCACTATACAAGCTATATATGAATGTAAACACAAGTGTGTGATCAATACTGAACCGGACAAGAGATGAACACAAGATTTATCCCTAAGGTTCAGTTGCATGTCGGCCACCTACGTCCTCGTTGTGGCGAGTCTCATCATACATGCACTAACAACCGTTGCAAGCTTGACCCTCAACTTGGGTGTCACAAGAATCAAGCACAAGGAGCACTCCAAGCTGCTTAACCCTCAACTTGGGTATCCTAGTGAGGCGGGTTCAAAACCTCTCACAAATCACTGATTGGTGGAGGAAAACAATCACCAACACTACCCTCAACCATATGAGCATTGTCCCAAATTAGGTTTCAAGTATTTTGGTCCTTACCGAGTTTTGGAATGCATTGGCCCTGCAGCTTACAAACTGGACCTGTCGGAGGACAGTAGGGTGCATCATGTGTTTCCTATTTCACAATTGAAATCTTTCATTCCAGATCATACACCTATTTATGCAGATATTTCCAAGCTGGTCAATCTCAGTGCTGTTGATGTTGTTCCTGAAGCCATTCTGGATTGTCGTTTGGTGAAGCGCAGCAACACTGCCAGATTTTCAAAGACGCCTCTTAATGTGTCCACCTTCAAAAAATAGGCTCGCCTCTTAATGTGTCCACCTTCAAAAATAGGCCCAATTCAGAGCTGACACATTAACAGGTCCGCCTCCGTAAATCTATTTTCGGAGGTGGACATTTCCATGAATAAAATGACTGCCTTCGTAAATCAATTTTGTGAGACAGACATTTCATGACCGCCTACGTAAATAAAACGTCCACCTCGGAAAATCCCCTGGTATTTTAGGAGACGGTTGAATTTGGTGACCGCCTCCGTTAATGATTGGACAGTGTCTCAGCGAAATCATTTATGTAGTAGTGTTGAGTACATATAAACATGCAATTGTCATTTAATTAAAAAGTTGTTCCTGATTTCCTTCAATGTTTTTTCATGTAGATGCTAGATATACTATATACGTGGTAACAAAATATCATCTAAAATGTGTATCTGAAAAATATCGCTAGATATATTTAATGGTTTTACTAAGGAAATTCAGTTACAGGAGAATTTTTTTAAAAAAGTATAATTAGTTTTTTGGATTTTCTTTTTTTCATATGATAATTAAGAATTCTTATGGTAATAAAATAAAAATTATGGCAACAAAGGTTATAGGAAAGATTAGCCCATATCAATACATGATGTCTATTCTAGCTATGATGCTTTTTACGTACATACTTGGCAAAAAGCTTGTCTCTCTACCGAGGATACCTTGCAGACATCAAGATTTCTTCTTCCATGCTATATATTCTGCTCCACTCTTGCGTGCTTCGTCTTTCCATTTTCGATGAGCAATTCATCATAACAATGTCATTCTCTTCATTTGTCTCTACATTCATATCAGTTTGGACATACTTCTTGGATACAAGACCTTCGAGCGCATGTTCCACCTGTCGCATTGTGGGCCGGTCCTCAGCATTTAACTTTATACATGATGCTGCAAGTATGGAGACCTCATGAACTTCTTTGCCTCCCTCATGAATGACTTGAGGATCTAGTATTTCGGCCAGATTTTCTGTAGCAAGCAAGTTGACAAAATGGGAAACAAGGCCATCTCCATCATGGAAAAAATACGAAAATGGTTTCTTCCTTGTTAGTAGTTCCACAAGAATGACACCAAAGCTATACACATCACTTTTCTCTGTAAGGCGTCCTGTGTAGAAGTACATAGGGTCCAAGTATCCAATTGTTCCTTGAACCATTGTTGTTAGTCCTGTTTTATCCATTGGAATGTATCTTGAAGCTCCAAAGTCCGACACCTTGGATGCCATAGTTTCTTCCAAAAGTATGTTACTAGACTTGATATCTCTATGGATAATTGGAATTGAAACTGATGAATGAAGGTAGGCAAGAGCACTTGCAGTTTCAGTTGCGATCCTCAACCTAGTGACCCAAGAAAGGGACTTCAGCCCTTCAAGATGGAGATGGTCATAGAGCGTTCCATTTGAAATAAATTCGTAAACCAACAATGGAACCTCCGTCTCTAGGCAACATCCAAGAAGTTTCACTACGTTCCTGTGATTAATTTGTGAGAGGATGGCCACCTCATTTATGAACTCATCTATCTCCTTCTGAACTGCTATCTTTGACTTCTTGATGGCAACAACGTGCAGATCCGATAAAATCCCTTTGTAGACGGTACCATGCCCTCCACCACCAAGCTCACGAGCTTTATCAAAGTTATTTGTTGCCTTTGCAAGTTCATCTACAGGTATGATCATCCTTTCTGCAATGTCTGTCCTTGATGATACCAATTGTTGCAACAGTTGTCCACGATTTTGCTTGAAAAACTTTTGTTTCAACATTAATTGCCTCTTATGTTTAATCCTTTGGGCCACGAAGATTGCAGCGAGAACCAGAAGCATAAATCCTGCTGCACTGCCAACTCCTATGCCAATGCTTATTCCTGTATGTGTGTAGGGTATTAGTAATATTACTTGCTCGATCATTAACAAGAACTTGAAGTCATGGCATCCAATATTTGGACTACAAGGCTTTCTATCTTAGAAGGAAATGAAATGAAATTAAAACACCAAGTACAACCATGACTATTTAAGGGACATATACAATGCAAGTCTTATCGCAGCTCTAAAAGTCTTATACTCTTATTTAACCTCAAAGCATTTGCATATTTATTTCCTAACATCTTTAGATTCTACTCTCTCCGTTCCAAAAAAAACTTGATGCTTTAGAATTCAAAATTTGTTCCAAAAAAATTGATGTTTTAGCTCTTGGAACTACGTTAGTTGGGCCATATCAGCTTCAGATTGTGGTCAATGCATTTATTTTAGTTAGCAGCTTATTCCTTAATTAGCATGTATTTACCTTTAATAAGTAGGGGTACATATGCATAACTTGAGCACTAATCTATCCTAAAATCCTAAAACATAATGTGTTTTGGGATGCAGTGAGCATATTGTAATACTTGAGTGCCAGTGTGCACTGTGCATCAAGAATTAAAACCTTATCCACCTTATCTAAGCTCAAATAACAAAGAAGCTAGATCAATAATTGTAACATCAAAAAGTTAGAAATGTAACAAGAACATATTATGCATTATGATACAAGACTATGACCTTGCATGGGTCATTTAACCAGTTGATACAAGAGTTGAATCAAAATGTAATTTCCACGACAACGTGTCTTGAAATATATGGAATAATATGATGCAACAGAAAAATCTTGTTGAACACAAGTTCGAAAGACAATTACATCTTGGAGAACTGTATACCTTTAGTTTGTGCTCTTGGAGTCTAGCCAAAAGAAGAAAAAGATCTATGTTTATCTGAATCAAAATGTAATTTCCACGACAACGTGTCTTGAAATATATGGAATAATATGATGCAACAGAAAAATCTTGTTGAGCACAAGTTTGAAAGACAATTACATCTTGGAGAACTGTATACCTTTAGTCTGTGCTCTTGGAGTCTAGCCAAAAGAAGAAAAAGATCTATGTTTATCTTTAAAAAGTCCAAGTTACTCCATCAAATATGGTCTATGTCCTCTAAACTAATATTTGATTCGATTTACTCGCTCAACTATTCTAGAGACGGTTCAATTTACTCATTAACAAGACTTAATTTTTTTATTTCTCCACATACAAGTTGAGTTATAATTCTAAAATTTGTGAGGTGGTAGAAGACATCATAACACATTTTTAAAAACATTATGAACTTTTCATCGTTATGTTTCATACAATTTTATATTTCTATTGTCAAACTGTCAATTATTATTAGATGTCTTCACCTATCAAAATAATGATAAACGTTATGATGTATTTTGTTTACAAAAATTAAGGTGCCACCCATCATCTCATAAAATTTGAAATTAAAAATCAGCTTGAACATGGCGAAGCAAAAAGCCCAAATCCTATTAAAGGGTAAACTAGACCAACTAAAATAGTTTGAGGGAGTAAACCAGACCAAATGTTAGTTTAGGGATTATCTGAACATAGGTCAAACTTGGGTAGTAATTTAGACATTTTTTTCTTATCACTATTATATTTTTTGATGAAATTATCATTATTATATTATTTGTAGAATGAAAACATTTCAAACACTATTATATTATTATGTAAATATATATTGTGGCATTTTCCTACTGTATTCCTAAACAAAAATAACAAATACCTAAGAACATCTCCAAAGCTACTTACAACACTTGTCAAATCATAGATTATACCAAGTGCCCAAATTAAATAGGGAACTATTTTTTTCCTTTCTCTACCACCTCCAACCAGCCAACCGCTGCTGCTACCTAGCTAGCCGTAGAAGCCTCCTAGCTGTCTGGGCGGACGAGCGTGGCAGAGTGCCGGCAACTATGGACAGAGGCGGCATCTAGAGGTACCCCAGCTAGGGCACGATAATAAACTAGCGAGCTGTTTGGTTCTGATGCAGGTAACGCAAACGAAAATAATTTAAGCCTGCGAATGTTACCGGCCGCAAATAGAAATGAACTAATTTTGATTACATTTGCGTTACTGTGCACGTTACCAAACAGCACCTAGGTGAGAGGAGGTCTGGGAGGCATGAGGTGTAGTATGGAACACACATATATCTAGGAGTTGGAGGAGAGACTAAGGGCGCGTTTGGTTGATGACCTCCTCACGCCACGCCGCGCATGCGGCTGCTCCAAAAGTTTGGCGGCTGATTCGTCCGCCGCATGTTAGGCATACTACAGCGTCAAAAATGAATTGCATGGCTGTGGCTAGGGGTGTGGCATGCCGCAAGTTCGGCCATGCACCAAACGCTCGACAAACTTAGGCACGGAAACTGCGGCATGGTGTGGCAAATTGTGGTCGCGATCCAAACGAACCCTTATAGACTACTTATTTTAGGGAGTTGAGATACAAAACTGTGGGACGGTCATTTTTTTCCTGTTTGCAAAAAAATGCTCGCCCATTGAAAACAAATGTTTGCAATCCTATTGCCCCTAAACCCCTGATTAATGTATGTCAAGTCTATTTGTTTAATCAATATTTAATTTGCTTTTGTCCTCAATCTTTATTTTTTAGAATACAGACTTGGGACTCTTTTGGAATTCTAATTTGGGATTTAGGTGTCCCTTACGGTGCAGACGTGAAGCTAGGGCATTGAATAATCATTTTCTCTAGTCCTCAACTTGGTAATTTACTAGCACTCATTTTTATTATAATGTTGAATTGAATCTAGTATGACATATTTCCGTAAATTACTTACTAATTTCGAAATGGTTGGTCTGCTCAAAAAGATTAAATGGTTTGGCAATTTTATGCATCGAGAATAAATTATTAAATCAAATTGATATTGATGCCATCATCAATGACTTCGCTTCAATAAATGTTAGAAGAAACTTTAAGATAAGATGTATAACTTTCTTGATAACAATATTTTTTTGTATGTATTACACTTATTAGAAACATCATTATTATATTATTAGAGTTGTATTGAAGGGCTTATTTTTTTAGCTCCGCTCTAGGTCTATAAATTGACAGGACCGGGCCTGCCAATGAAGTTAAAAGAAGATGAAACGTACTAACCTGTAGTTGAGGACTTGATGCAGCCATCTCTCAAGGTGTAGTTGCCGTGGGTTCCTCGAGGACACTGGCATTTGTAACCTCCAATTGTGTTGATACACTCGCCGAAGCACCCATGGTCTTGTGGCCGCTCACATTCATTGATATCTATGATTGACATGATTTGATTATTCCAACATTAGTACATAACACATACATTTTCATCGAAACAAATGCCTTCTACTCCAAATATATGTCTTCTTAATTAGGCATTCACACGCTACAACAAATTCAAGTCATTTGCACAATATCAGAAGTGATTTGTTTATTTTACTTTCTGGTTTTTTTCTTGCATGATAAGTAAAATCGCTAATTTTATATCCATTTTTATTTCCTAATAAATGTAAACATCTCTCAAATAGTTTGATTATTAGCAGAGTACATTTGAATTGTAACATGGTCATTTCCTATAGCCTCTTACTATTTTATTACAATTTATTATATTTGGTAAAAAAAATTGGTGGTTCATTTTTTGCCTCTCCATCCACATATGCATACATAGCCAGATCAGTGTCTAGACTCATCTGATTCCTATAGGAAAAAAAACAATGCTGATTGACCAATTTAACAATATAAATTGCACTCATTTATTTTAACTTCCATTTTGGAGGAGAAAAACTGATTCTGGAATACAGCTTGGCAAAATTGATTTGCATTGCAGACTGCATTTTGAGAACATGTGCAGACTCGAAATTGATATATATGGGCATGTTTGGAATACAGGAACACAAAACAAAGGAATGGAAAAAAATGCAGGAATGGAATAGAGCGAAAAGTAGAAAACTACATGATTTGAAAACACAGGAATAGAAACTTTGGGAAAACAGAAGAATAGAAACTTTGGGCTGTTTGTATTGCAAGAAAACATAAATATGACATGTGCCCAAGAAGCAAGGTTTCACGCTTCAGAACTTGAGAAAACATTGCAGGAAATTTTCCTTTGGGTTTTCTTGATGCTTTTTTCTGTTTTTGTGAAACAAAGTTAGCCTTTCCTTTGGAAAGGAATCATATTTCCTTTGTTCCAAATAGCAAGTTGAGAAATATATGTTTTCTTAGACATCCACACACTACAACAAATTCAAGTCATTTGCACAATATCAAAAGTGATTTGGTTTATTTTACTTTCTTGTTTTTTTCCTTACATGATAAGTGAAGTCACTAATTTTATATCCATTTTTTATTTCCTAATAAACGTAAACATCTGTCAAATAATCTGATAATTTGCAGAATACACTTGATTTTGTAGCATGGTCATTTCCTATAGCCTCTTACTATATATTTTATAACAATTTATATTTGGTAAAAAAAATTGGTGATTCATTTTTGCCTCGCCAGCCACATGCATAGATAGCCCGTTCAGTGTCTAGGCTCATCTGATTCCTATAGCGAAAAAACAATACTGATTGGTCAACTTAACAATATAAATTGCAGTCGTTTCTTTGAACTTCCATTTTGGAAGGGAAAAACTGATTCTGGATTGCAGCTTGGCAAAATTGATTTGCAGACTGAATTTTTATGTGGACGTATATAATAAATTCCTCACTCTCTATTTTCACTTTGATATTTTCCTGAGCACGATACCATCCGAGTCTACAACTTCACCCCTTCTATGCCTCTACCGTCAGACCATTTTTTTTAAAAAAAATGCACATCATGTATTTATTACGAGGAAAGGAAGTCTAATGTAAATGAGCATGTGACCACAATACAAAAGAATCACCAAACAAAGCAGAAAAGCTTGGAAGCCTGGAATAAAACAAGAAAAAACTCTAAGGAGAAAGACCAAAAGTAGTAGATCAAAAGAGCCCTAGGCACCAGAAGAGCAGCACAAGCATCTTGGAAGCAGCCCGAGCCCATGTAGATGCCTCCTCCATGATGGCCTATGAAAGGGTACGGTAACCAACTCCTGGGTGGAGCATAGAACACCCAGATGTTTGGCTCCTTATATAGGCTCCAAACGACCAACACAACCATGGTATCAAAAGCCTTTGTAAAGGATTTGCCTTGACACCTACGTTCATCAACTCACCAAACTATGATGGGGAAATATGTGGTAGTTGGCACGATGAGCTGCATAAGCTGAACAGAACTAGGGGGAGAAACAAATCCGTTCTATATGGAGTCAATGAGTAGGCGGTCAATATATAGTCTATGGCTCTTGTGCATAGAGGGCTTCATATTATCATCTTGCAGGTCATGTCTCTACATCTCGTTGTTCGACGTCCAAGGATGATGAAAAAATCTAGCTAGACAAAAATAATCACTTGTTGGGTGCCCATGTTTTCCAAATAATTCTAGCCCCCTTAACTTCTATTTTACAAAGGAAGAAAGCTTTGTATAGTAGGCTGAATAAAATGCAAATTTTCCATCAAACGACCACTTCAAAGTCCAAACAAAAACTATGCCCTCCTCTATGAGAGATAGATGTGTCAGTCTTACATACACCTACAAATATTTTAACAAGCCTTGAAGAGATGGAGTGCCATTAACATCTTTGATATACAAATTATCAAACATGGCCTACCAAACTATTTGGGTGGCCATGATTTTGTCCTGAATAGAGGAGCAAAAGGCTAGGGAAACTTCTAGCAATGATGCTCCAATAAATCAGTGGTATAACCAAAAGAGGGCACACCTCCCATCTTTGATGGCCATGGAGATGGAGGTCTCGAACATGGCCTTGATGATTGCATGCATCTACCTTGACAAATAGTTCTACACATATGCATAGCCAAAGCCAGCACATGTTGTATAAAGCCTAGCTAAAGTACCTTGAGATTGGGTTTTCCTAGCCCCACGCTCCTTGGGGAGGCAAGCCCTCGCTAAGACACTACATAGTTGTGCTAGAAACTACATTGGATCTAGTCCAAAGGAACGCCTTGCCAAGGCGATTGATGGAATCATTTACCCAATGATAGAGGATGGTGGCAATAGCAATGTAGATAGGGATGTTGGAGAGAGTGGACTATGTGAGGATGAACCTAACCTTCTTATTAAGCAAGTAGCCTTTCGAGCTTGGGGTATGACCAGCAACCTTATCAACTAGGGGCTAGAAGTCTGCCTTTGAGATCTTGCAAAGTGAGATGGGAACCCTTGACCCCTAGTATTTGTGGGAGAAAGAACCACACTAGGTAGAATCTCTTGCTCTGGATAGTGGATTAGAAAAATCTAAAACTTCACAAAGTTGGTTGCTAGTCACGAGCTTCCCCTAAAGAGAACATGACTTCCTTAAGGGGGGTCAGGCCCAGTCCAGGGAGTCAAGAACACCACAATATCAATGTAGAGAGAAGCCTAGTGACAAACAATCTATCGGTGAGAGAATCCCCCTTGCATCTGTTGCATCAGTTACTAAGAGGAAGAACATGGAGGGATTATACCCGCCCACAGGAGACCATAGAAATGGTAGATGCGACAACCAAGGGTACCATTGATAGGACCAAGCTTCTGGCCATGGGTACAATGATTGGAATCCCTACTCACTAAGCTATGGAGAAAGCCATGATTTAGAGGGTCCAACTGAAAGGCCAAAGAACAGAGTTGAATGCCTTGGTGATCTCTAGCTTCAAGAGTAGTTTAGGTGACCACTATTGCAGAGGGATTCAACAGTCCTCTACATGTATATGAAATTGTCTTGGATGAATTGGCCCTTCATGAAGAAACTATAATGGAGGTTATGGAGGATACGACCAATCTGTACTACCAAGATGTGCATATCTAGCCCCCTAGAGAAAGGGTGGGCTAGGAGACTTCATATAGAGTCTGAGTATCACTTAGGTATACTTGATACATAAGACATAGATTGGCTATATCCTGAATATCATGGAGATCTTCTTGTAACCAATTAGAAAACATATCTACTAACAATCATGGACAATAGAGCTTGGTAACCCTACTGGCTAGCTCACAATCGGGTATCCAATCATTCACCATGTATATTGGGCACAAGCAATATAATCCACAAAACATGACATAAGGTATTATGTCCTCATGACACCCAAAACATGTATAAATGATCATGTATTGTGCCACCATCTAACTCTACCTCACACAAAATGCCCCTTAACCATATTGCCAGTGACAAAAGACCAACAATTGATGTGCAAAATAGATGGATCGTCGTCGACTTTTCTCTAAGCTAGGCTCTTTGCATTTGGAGACTAGACTTCACTGCCATCAAGGCAAACAACCTTACCCTTGTGACCACCTTCCACTTTAGAGAACTGAACTTGATCATCAACAAGAAGTTTAGCAAACCTCACCTCCACGACTTGATGCACAACTAGCCGACATGGGCTCTACCATGTTCCC
Organism: Saccharum hybrid cultivar R570; assembly: GCA_038087645.1. Classification (NCBI taxonomy): domain Eukaryota; kingdom Viridiplantae; phylum Streptophyta; class Magnoliopsida; order Poales; family Poaceae; genus Saccharum; species Saccharum hybrid cultivar. Next base: position 2,205,619 of record JAQSUU010000625.1, on the reverse strand, counting down.
ACTCGAAAGTTCATTTGGGCTGTAGAACTTGGCTTCCACTGTCCATGAAATCACGCCCAAAAAATGGATATGCACCCCATACATAGGTCTTCAATCAACATGGATGCATCTTGACTGGTCAGCGCGTTTAATAAGTTGCGACTGTCTATCCTCAAATACGGATTGGATATGGACAGTAGCACGGACGGTTATTCCCCCTTTTGGTGCTCTTTGTCCTAACGAGAGGAAACTTCAGAAGCTCGGTACCAGAGACAGCAAGAAGTCAAACGCAACCAGCTCCTGGCCGGACAAGAGCAGCTATATATATGCTAAATGTTGATGTCCGCCAAATGAGTGGGTTTGCTCGAATGCTAGGCAGTAGGAATGGAGTGGGCCAGGTTGACCCATTGAGTAGTTGATCCGATTCATAGAAGTAAGGCCAATGGCTCACATGGGCTGGCCTCAAAGCCTAAAATAGGTTGATAGGGCCAACACCTATTGACCCAATCGGTGTTGATCTAATCATTACATAACAACCTTTTTAAAAATTTATTGGTCTTCTTCTTTTTTTAGAATAAGCACTTAAAGACTATGACCTAGTATGTATCACAAAATATTTGGTTCGACTAATTCTATCCATTGAGACAGGAAAGCCATAGTCTTTAAGTGAAATGGGTTGACCCATGAACCTTAAAATTTACCTTGAAGCCACAGGGCTGGGTTCAAAGCCAGGACGGGTCTAAAGCCAAGGCTGTGGGTCAACCCATTTCCATCCCTAGCGGAATCAAGACCGTCGTCGTAGCAGGGCCAATCGGGTTCTCATGGGCACTATCTGGCTCACTCAAAAAGACCCGGCCGGCTAAACACTGTCACCACGCGGACTACTGCCTATGGGCAAGGAAGGAAGGGCCCATTGCTTGAAAGCTTCTGATGAGTCCTTTTTGTCTGATCGAGTATTGTTACACTACTGCCAGATATACAACTGACTCAATTGTCAGATTCTCTTCTTCATCTCTCATAATCTAATAATTAGTTTGGAGCTCCTGCATAACTAGTTCATATGAGACCCTGCATGCTTCAACTATGTCCAATAATTAGTTTGGAGCCATATAGAATGCATGCACACCCGCAAAAGAGCACGTAGCCTAGTGGTTACCAGAGCCTTAGTAGCAACTCAGGTCCTGTGTTTGACTTCTCGTAAGAGTGAATTTTCTACGATTTAACGTTGTTGTGCTTTGAGTGGTAGTCGACGCTACCGTCGACAGTGAGGCGCATGTGGTGACTTTGTCAATCTCAAGAATTTGAGGACTACCTTCATTCTCCGCAGATTCAGGCTCGGGTATATATATGAATACCTCTGACAGTTCTAAGGGTTTGTTTTTTAGATGTAGGTTTTTGTATTTTGACTTAAAAGTTTGTTTTTTGGCATTTGGCTTTTAATTAGGTGTTGGTTTTTTTATTTCGTTTTTATAATAAATATTTAGCTTTTCAGCATACCAAAAACTAGAAAAGTTATTCTTAGTGTGCTTTTCAGCTTTGAGTTTATTTTCTCGGAAGCTAGCTTTTGAGCTTTTTAAAAACCAACTCGGTGACTAAGAGGTTTATTTTAGCTTCTAACTTTTGGCTGATAAAAGCTACTCCCTCCGTCCCTAAATATCTGTCATTTACGTTTCCCGATCTTTGACTAAATATATATTAAAAAATTTTAATATTTATGGTACATAATTAGTATCATTGAAAAGATATTTGAATCTAGTTTTTTAATAAATTTATTTGAAGATACAAATGTTGTACACATTTTCTATAAATCGAGTTAAACTTGCGGCACGCACACCAACGATGATAGTTATTTAGGGACGGAGGGAGTAGATACAAGCTGAAATTAACAGACCTCAATAGCATCTCCATCAGTACTCTAATACATCATCTTATCCTTATAAAACTGTTATATTAGGGATAGCTATGTTTTTTTCTTACTCTAGTAGCAAATACCTCTCTACGCCTGCAAAGGGAGCGGTTCGAACCGCTTGCGATCTCGGTCCGCTCATGAAATAAGCCCGAGGAGCAAAGCAAGTCGATCCTGAGCAAAAGCGGGGCAACCGGTTCTAAGAACCTATCGACCCCAATCGAACCCTAGATCGATCCACCGACGCTTTGCCATGGCGCTGCCTTCGCTCGTGGCCTGATTCAATTCTACTTATCAGAACTGCAGTAGCAGCATCAACTATTCATCTGGCTAACACACGTACGTGGGAGACTAGGGGGTTCGACCCGTGGTGAACCGCGGATCATCAGGGCCTGGTCAATGGAGGGGGCGGTCTGACCCTCGACTCTCAATTTCCAGCGACGGGGCAGAGGGTCAGGAAAAGGTGTGCACCGCTCCGCACTGTTGCAGGCAGATACCTCTCCTTGTTTTAGGCCACGTCCAACGCTCGACGCTTAGACTGTCCGCACTCATGGACCTCTATATTCATCATCTATACATCCTGGTTATCAAGATTATCTACTCTATATTACTTTCTCCCGCACTCATTGATCCTCTATATCTCATCCTTTATTCAGTGGGACCCACATGTCATACACTATTTGTATTTTAATCCCCACCCCCACCTCTCTCTCTATCCTCTCTCTCTTCTATCCTCTGCTCCCGACGGCGGGCGCGCGCGGGCTCCGGCGTGGACTCGGCGAACGCGCGCGGGCTCCGGCGTGGCCGGCGGTGGCTCGGCGGGCTCCGGCGCGGTCCGGGGTCCTCTCGCGGGCGGTGTGGCGGCCCCGGCGGTGGCTCGGCGGGCTCCAGGTGAGCGGCGGCCCCGGTGGCGGCTCGGCGGGCTCCAGGCGAGCTCCGGCTCCGGCCTCCGCGCGGGCGGCGGCAGTCGCGGCTCCCATGGCGGCGCCGGCGGTCGTAGGACTCTTCTCTCTCCGACGGCAGCGCCACCCTCCTCTCCACCTCTGCCTCCCTGCTCGCCCCTGCTCGCGCTCCCGCGCATCGACCCGGCGCGCGGCTGCGCTCCCGCTCCAGGGCTCCTCTGCTCCGGCCCCATCTCGCCCTCCACCGGCCCCTCCTTCCCCTCCTCTGCACGTGGCGGCTCCGTGGGCCCCAGGCCACGTCCGCTGTAGTGGACGGTCCGCTATCACTCCTGTATCCCGCTAGATATAGCGGAATGGCGCCGGTTGCATAAGCCGATAAAGTACCCGGTGCGGGGCATTTCCTCCGCTAAAGCCGGATAGCGGACGCTATTGCGTTCCCGGTGCCTTATAGGTCGTCGGACCATTTTCTTGCCACCGTGGAGCACAGCTTGGCCAAGTTCAGGCTCTTGCGGACAGCGTCGCCGCTCCACGAAGCAGCGGCGCTTTGGCCGGCTCCAGCGTATTCACGTGACATGCTTGCAGTTAACTTTCATATACGAAGCGCCTGCAACATGGTTTTACATTGTAGATTAAGCAGTTAAAAGAGACGCAGTTCGTTTTTCTCCTTTAGGTGTTCCTATAAGAGTCCCTACGCCGTACGTGCCCTTAGTGACTCCTAATATTTTTCTTATCTTCCCTCAACTAAAGGAGAGTTGTATTGTCCCAATAGCATGGGAACCACCCTAACAACCACTTTTGAACTATATTTTTTCACCTACTTCATCTGTTCCTAAATATTTGTAATTTTCGTTTCTCGAGAAATAACTTTAAATAAATATATATTTAAAAATATTAATATTTATGATACACAATTAGTATTATTGAAAAGATCTTTGAATCTAGTTTTGAATAAATTTATTAGGAGATACAAATGTTGCACGTATTTTCTACAAATTAAGTCGAACTCACGCACATCAACAACAACAGTTATTTAGAGACGGAGAAAATACTATACACCTGTGAGGGCAGGTACCATAAGGCCACGTCACTTTGGCTTATAGCCAAGACATGTAATATAATCCTAGTTGGAAGACAGAGAAAGAGGAAGAAAGGCTCAACTTGGCGCAACATGCAGCGCCGAGCGCTTGCACAGTTGCCCAAGCTGTGGGTCCTGCCACTAGCGCGTGCTTCCTCACGCAATCCACAGCAAGGCCACGAGACAGCCAGAGCTACTACGCCATACCTCGCCTCGCCATCGTCCGCGCTTCCGCGCGCTAGGCTTGCTCCTCGCCATGTCCGCGTCTTGCCGCCGCGCCCGCGTCTGGCGCCTCCTCGCCACGCCGGCGTTCTGCTGCCGCCTCCTTGCTACGTCTGTGTCCTGCTGCCGCGCCCGGATCTCCCGTTGCCGCGAACTCCGCCATGCCAGCCCCCACGAGCTCGACGCCGCTGCGCCACTGCCGCTCCACCTCCGCGCGGTCGGGCACTGCCCTGCTCCGTCGCTCGCCTTCTCACCGTCTATAGCTCAGCTACACGCGTGAACATGTGCACATCGGGAGAACGGAGATGGCTGCTCAGTCTTGGCTGCTTGGGTGAGCAGTTGTTTGGGACCAACCAAGACGGAGAGATAAGAAAAGTGAAGATAAGGTGGGTCCCACGCAAATAAAGAATATGTTGATAATGTTATAAAACATGTTGCCAACGGTTTGGACCTTTCTCTCTCCGTCTCTTACGATCAATATAGTAGATGAAAGTAGAACACATAGACACAAGATGTAGGGAGACTATTCTTTATTCTTCTGAATATTGATAATTACAACATAGAGCTCCCACGTATATATAGTCCTGCTAAGGGCTAAGAGTTTTGGTAAGAGCCCACATACAAACGGACTAGGATTAGGATTCCTCCTTCTCCTTTCCTTCTAGGATTAAGTCCGTATGTTTTACAACACTCCCCCTTGGGCGATTACCACGATATGCATATGCCTCGTTAAAAACTCCATCCGAAAACCCAGTGGGAAAAACAGTTCTTGGAGAAAAGAGTACATCGCATTCGTTAATTACATTGCACATGTTGTCTCATTAAAAAACCTTGTGTGAAAAACCTTCAAGTAAAAACTCACATAGGAAAAAAGAGTACAACATCTAACCTTCTTGGTTATGTATTCTTCATGAATAGATATTGATCTTCATGATATATGCATAAACTTCAGTGTTTTAGCAAATATGATCTACTTGATGTTTGTAATTCTGGTGGTTTACCTTCAAGGTAGATGCAATAAAATATGCTCCCCCTCATAAAGTCATCCTTTAAACTTCATTGTTCAAAACACACCTTTCATAAATGTGTGCATAATAATGGTATGGTACCACAATACTATATCTTTCAAAATTGGCTCATAATTCTTCAATGAATTATAATATGAGTATAAACAAGAGCGATGTGCTTCATGCATAATGACCACTTATTAGTTGTGCAAAACAAATAAATTTTATTCTTCAGCGAAATAAATCCTTTTGGAGGATTATGGGGATAAATAAGTTACAATATTCAATATCTTCTAGATAGTGTATCAAACTTATAATTCTTCCTTCGTGGATTTTCAAATTATATGTTGTACAAATCTTCAGGATTTTGATTATACCACTAAATAATAAAAATCAAGTCTCACATATGACATTTAGGGAACAATTCAATTGCCAAAATCACCACTACTCTTATACCTTCATGGTATTTAGAGGATATCAACACTTCATTTCTAGCTTTACAATATACACTTTTCTAAGTGTTTATATGATTCCTCATTTTCTTTCTCTCAGGTCTCTATTCACTTCAGGGATTAATGGTGTTTATTCAAGAATCGACTGGTAAATCCTTCATGGATTGACTCCTTCAAGGACTTTCTCATTTTTGGTGACTAATATTTCTTTTCTATAAGATATATTCTCTGCTTCATGAGAGATTGTTATGTGATATACACAATGAGATAGTGTTATTCACTATAAAGTCATTTGATGACTCTTCCTTCTAGGACATGCTCTTCTTGAGACATATATATTCATTCATGAACATATTCTACCTTAGACTTTTTAATACTTATATGAGATTTAATTTTCATATGTTATGATTTATATTCTTCAAGAATTTTATGGATTTTCATAATCCACTTATTAACTGCATATTCCATATTCATTCAATTCATTTGCCAGAGGTATAGCAGAACATTTATTTCTTCTTAGTAGGGGATTTAACCTCAATTGCTTTCTTCATTGACCCGATATAATCGCTATAGGCGACTTTGCCATGGACTTTATTTTCCGGATCCGGGTTCTCATAAGAGAAACATTTGCAATTATAGAGGTAGTGTTGTCGATAACTATTATTTTCTCCCAATATTCATATGAGATTATTCTCTGTCTCTTTGTTATTTCCCAAACAAGAGATGATTTGTTGTTCTGCGTACCCAACACTATGATGCGCGCTTATGTGTTGGATTTCATCTTCATGATGATCCTCTTCATGAGGTGCTTGACCTTCTTCGTGAGGTGTTCTCTTCATTAGAACGAAGGAGTTTGTTCTTATTTTATTTACCAAGTGTACACTAAACTATAACCCATAGGCGTCCCCATGGATTTTAGCTTGATAATATACAACATTTAGTTTACTACTAGTAAACATAACTTCTGGTTTTTCTATAACTTCAAGTTACTCCTCTCATTTTAAATATATCTGGCATATGCTCTGCTTCATGCTTCACAAGAGCATTAGTCAAACTATTGTTTGATTTAGTGCATGATACTATTCCTACTTTAAACTTAAAGGAATATTTCTCTTAAGATCACTTTCCTTCCATGGAAATAATATTTGACATTCAACATAGCCTTTCTCTCCCCCTAATGCCAATATTAGATCTATAATAGCATACTTCAAAAGATATCCCCTATCATGGGCTTAAAATAATCAAATTCATGTATCTCCAACTACAAGTGGAGGCCCATTCATGTATGCTATGATAAAAATTTATAGGAAATATTCAAGCACATATTTAAATACGGGGGTTATTATACATTATATGCAGTGAGCTAGAATACATAAAGTGCAATAAAGAATGTTCATCATTCCTGTAAACTCTGGGGTGTTCTCGCCCTGATTTGCACATATTGTAGTTCAAAAAACTATTTCATTATCTAGCTTCTTTATTGTTTAGCCAAAAAATGATCCAATTACTCATACATAAAAACGGACCATATACTTCAAAAGTATAGATATGCAACATTCAAACTTACAAGGAATTTCTTCTATAATTTTCTAACCAAATGCATTTTCTTCATAAATCCCAAATCATCATTAAGTGTTTTATCTATTAACTCAATTTCCACTATAATTCAGCTCATTCAAGTGGGTCACTTCTCCATTTAGTTAATTTTAATTTAAGCAACTCCCCCTGATCATAGGCTACTTGGCCATAGACCAATATATCGCTTATGCATGCAACGCATTGAAAGCAAAAATATTTCTTAGTTCAACGGGAACTATATAGACATAGTATACTAGCTAGTCAATCTAATTATGGGGGAAGTGCAAGGTAGCTACAAGCTACAAATATAGCTTCTTTGCTAATATTCATGTAAGAGTGGAGATAGGTGCAGCTCGACGAGAGCATAACATAGTGATACACATTCAAGTGTAATGTGGTATGTTGGTATTCAATCCAACGTAATAGATATCAATAAAATGCTACAAGCTTACTTGCAATTAGTGCAATGTAGAGAAAGTTAATTCTGCTGGAAAGGACATGACTAGAACTCCAAGTTCTTATACATGCACTTCACTTAAAGATAGATTTAGAAAGACTATGCCTATTAAATATATATTACCCACATTTTCTCATGCCTTTACTCAAAATTCCTCCCCCTTTTTATGCCATAATTACTTCAAGTAGTAATATGCTTCTTGCATCTATGAAAAATCATTTCATATGTTTAATATAATTCAATCATACTTCTAGTATTCAATGGTTCTGGCATGAAATTCACATATCCAGTATACTATTCAGTGTACAACAACATATTTAGGGTAGGACATAAACTTCTAGTTTCTGGGCTGAAGTATTAAATACTTGCTTCTACCTACATGGTAGTGGAGCATAAAGAACGATAACCTTCATGGTTAACTAAGGCTTCTTTGTGGATAAATTAATGCGAAATTTATTTAGATAGGCAATAGGCAATTGTTTATATGTAAAACACAATTCATTCCATGCAAGATTAACATATATTATTGCAAGTAAAAATTGCAACTAAGAATATTAAATACTTCACATTAGTCTTCAAGCCAATAGATTAACCATTAACTCTTCTATGAGTATACGAGAACCACTTAATTCAACGGGAATTAAAACTTAATGCACCACCACTACTACTAATATTCTTGGATAGTAATTTCAAAGATAAAACAAATATGTAAGCACATGATTCAAGTTCTTCTTATGGAGAAACCTTAAAAATTCTTATCCGTTCTTACATGTCTTAGCTTCTATGCTTGACATTTAGCAGCTTCATGCATGCTCTACTTCATAGTTAGGAGTACAACATATGCAAGTCATATATCCTGATTCATAATGCTGTCCAAAAATTTCAACTCAATTCTACTTGATATTGAGTAATTATGGATGATAAATTCGAATACTTCTAGTACTTCAATGCTCTCGGTCTTTCTATTTCAAGAAATATTTCTTCTAGAATTAGGCAAAGTCTTATTTACCATCCCGTCTTCTATGACTTTTAATCACAAAGCTTCAAGCTTATTGTATTTTTTCATAGAGCAGCACTATATCCCGTATGGTCATATAGCTTGAAAATTCAATTTGCTTTATGCAATCATAATGTAGGATATCTTCTAGAATTTCTCATGCAGTGAGTCTCATAAGACCTTTAGGATTCAGCTTGATTATATACTCATTCTTTGAGAGTAATATATCAGAAATTACAATGCTTAAGATCCACATCACATCAGTGACAGTAGAATATCCTACTAGGATTTAATAATAACCATGCTATATAATTACGCCATTCAGGGCAAGTTCAGGATATTCCTTCTTCATGAAGGTATGCATATATCATTATAACTAAATCATGTGCAAATAGGTTTACTGCGTGTAAACAAGTAGCAAGGTGCAAAAAGATAGTGGATGGTTATCTAAAAATATTCTTAGAAGCATCCAAGTATTTTTTAGGATTATGGTATATGCAAATTTCAGAATTAATATAAGCATTCAACAACAACAACAACAACAACCAAGCCTGTCAGTCCCAAGCAAGTTGGGGTAGGCTAGAGTTGAGACCCAACAAACACCGTCAGTTACGGTTCAGGAACGTCAATAGCCGTTTTCCAAGCACTCCTATTCAGACATAGGTCTCTAGGTATATCCCATTCTTTCAAATCTCTTTTTATTGTCTCTTCCCAAGTCAACTTTGGCCTTCCTCTGCCTCTCCTCACCTTATTATCTTGACTTAGAACTCCATAATGCACTGGTGTCTCTGGAGGTCTCCTTTGTAAATGGCCAAACCACCTCAACCGATGTTGGACAAGCTTTTCTTCAATAGGTGCTACCCCTAGACGATCACGAATATCATCATTTCGCACTCGGTCCATCCTTGTGTGACCACAAATCCAACGCAACATACGCATTTCTATGCTAGGAAAAATAAGCATTCATTCATCCCAAAAATTCATTATGCTAGGAAAAATAAATATGAGCCTCTCAAAGGTGATAAGTCTAAGGTCTGCAGGATTTATAGAGAGCTCATATACCATATACCATGTTTCTAGTGTAATAATTCAAGATTTCATTCTTATAATTACATGATATATAATTCATAATGTGTGATAAATAGATGCATTCAAAAGAGCATAAAAATATCACATGACACAAATACATCAACAGAAAATAAACATGTAAATGTATTCAAATAGAAGTATTTTACTGAAAATGCCTATACATAATTTTCTTCCAGAAATTCAATATAACTTGTGGTAATAACTGTAGCTGCAAGCCTGCTGGTTAGTCATGGTGACGAGCTGCATGCTAGCATCAAGTTAACAATCCATCATACAGCCGAATAAAGACCTAGATTGTCATATTGGAACTACATGTTCCTGTTCGCCTGATCTAACAACTATATGATCAACGGGATCAAAGACAATATCGGTACAGCTTCATGCCGTATTTTGCTTTCCATAAGGCAAAGTTCTTCAGAGTTGTTATCCACATATATTTCTACATAGACGAGTAAGCGGCATTCAGGTGAGGCAAGGATATGCTCAGCGACGTGCAGGTCGTGGACGACACGATGCCGATGCTCATGCGAGGTCGACTGGGCTATACCAAGCGCAAAATACAGTTCGGCCATTGCGATGGTCCTTCTTCGAGAGGACATGCGCAAGGTGTGGAGCTAGACGCTTCAGGCCGGCTGCTTCAGGCGACACACGGTGCGCGCGGCGTCCGGCTGCAGGCGACGTGGCTTCGGCTTAGCTTCGGGTGGCGCTCACCATGAATGAATTGTATAGGTGCTGTGCCGGCTTGTAGATGCTAGATATGTCCTTTGCTGGTTCTAGCTTGTCTTGTTGACATTATTAGATGGATTCAGATGTGCATGCATATATACTTCTAGTATACGGCCGGCCTCCCTTCTTCAGCCACAAAGACAAATCCATGCGTACTCTTGTTTTGGCTTTTTTTTTAAGGCTATAATACTGGTGACGTGCAAGTAAACGTATACAGATATATTTACTCTCACATGTATACGTTCTTCGGGACGATTGCGGCGACGACTTGCTGGTCGGTGATAGCCACGGGAACGCCGGCAGCTTAAGACAATTGCGGCGTGCTTCTGTTCTAGCATGCTTTACAAGTTCATCTTATACGTGCAAGTATACATAGTATATATATAGCTGCCGGCTCTGTGTAGGATATACATGCACTGATGCACGTATATATATATACTACGTTTCTAGCCCAGATAATTAGGGCAAAACATTAGTCCCGCTCGGTGGTTGGGACTACAAACACAATCTACAAGATGCGATTATTTCATACCTTTGTAGAGGATGCCGATTTGATCTACCTCACGTGCCGCGTAGGACAGTGGTTAGTAGATACATACCGCGTAGGGCGTTTGGCATTGTCGTAGACCCGCCTGCTTGACGACGACGATGCATATCGATGCAGTGCAGATTAGTTGCAGGTAGAGGTAGCAGATCCGTTCCACTAACAATGTCGGGATATCGACGTCGTCGAAGTAGTCGCGGCAGGGACACCGACATGAGCAGCGGCGGCGATAGCTACTTAACGGCGATGTCGATGTAGAGCTTGTCGTGCTGATAACGTGTTATAAAACATGTTGTCAGCGGTTTGGACCTTTCTCTCTCCGTCTCTTACGATCAATATAGTAGATGAAAGTAGAACACATAGACACAAGATGTAGGGAGACTATTCTTTATTCTTCTGAATATTGGTAATTACAACATAGAGCTCCCACGTATATATAGTCCTGCTAAGGACTAAGAGTTTTGGTAAGAGCCCACATACAAACGGACTAGGATTAGGATTTCTCCTTCTCCTTTCCTTCTAGGATTAAGTCCGTATGTTTTACAACAGATAACAGAGGAAGAGACTAGTTCGTTGTATGTCTTGGCTATTAAGCTTGTCTGCTAATTACGTGGCTTCACTTATAGCAGCTTATTGGGCTTGCTCTTAGAGGAGATATCTTCGGGTGGAGATCTCTAAAGTTTGCTAGCCCAGCACACGTCCCAGCCTGATCTGCTGCGTGCCACCGACGACGACTTCAAGGTAATGCGCCTAATAATGCCAAGTCCACTGCTCCCGTCGTTTCACTCGGTCTAGGTGGACCTGGCTACTATTCATATGCATGACCCAGTTGCATATCAAAGGATATTACCCTGATCACTTATGCTGATGCTTATCTTAAAATGTTGTGAGAGGAAAATACTATTCCATAGCTGAAAAGTAATTCAAGCGAACATGATGATATTAATCAAGTTCGGCAAATTTCAAGGACAATTAGTTTACTGTCATATATATCTAGACTCTAGTGGCAGTCATTGGGACGTTTTCCTTCCGAGTTGACAAAGCAGCCTCAGACAAGGTCATGAAGTTCAGTAAAAGATAGAGACAAGGTCATGAAGTTCAGTAAAAGATAGATCTTGATTCACAAAGCAGTTTCAGACAACGTCATGGTTTTCAGTAAAAGATAGGTCTTGATTCACGAAGCAGCTTCGGACAACGTCATGGATTTTACTAAAAGATACTACTAGATTTTGATTGTCACAATCAATTTAATTATAGAAGCAAAAACATTTTTTCAATAGAAGCAAACTATCTTTTTTTGAATGGAAGATTGAAATAAATGTTGTATAAGTATGGCTAGACTTGGTAACCAGCACCACAGGATTGGCACCATAAAAAAGGCCATCATTAAGCACGGATGACTCGGGCACCAAAAACGTTTTATGATGAAGGATTATTAGAGACCATTCCATGTGAGAACCCAAAAAAAAGTTATTGATTGAAACTAACTGTGAAATATTCAGTAATGACTGAAAATTTCATGTGGAAACCACCATCAGGCACATTAGTAGTAGAGAGCACAGGAGTTATATGTAACTAACCTTGGCATCCATGGGCGAGATAAGGATTGCCATCGTAACCTTGTTGGCACTGGCACGTATACCCCAAGTTCCCGGCCGCGCACACGCTGTGGTCGCTCTTGCAGAGCACGCGGTCTGCGTCGGCGGAGCATGCCGTGGTGGCGTTGGCCGGCAAGTTGGGCAGCGGCGGAAGGCCCTGCCTGACCCCCCCACAGGAGGACAAGGGGCACCTCGAGCGCCGCCCTCGACGGGCTCTGCTTCACGCTCAGCAGCTCGTCGGCCAGCGGCCTCTGGTCGAACCACCCTTCCTCCGCCACGAACACGTAGGTCGGCAGGAACGTCAGCGCCTCGCTGTGGTTCCCGGCGTCCAGCCACCTGAGGCGCTCCTGCGTGGGGGAGCTGTGGTAGTTGATGGGCGCCTGGCAGCACGCCATGCCGGAGCAGTACTTGCTGCCCGCCCCCGTCTGCCCGACGCTGTCCACCTTCTTGTTGCGGAACGAGCAGAAGGACGCGCAGCCGCTGATGATGCCCGACCTGCCGGGCCCGACGGCGCCGAGGTCCTCCACCAGCGTCGCCACCAGGTTGCACCCGGAGAGCACCAGCTCGTTGCCGTTGGACAGCATGTAGCCGTGGTCCATGAAGCTGCCGCCGAAGGAGACGTTCCGGTCGGAGGTGATGCTGGCGCTGTCGATGATGGAGCCGCTGCGCACCACGCGCACCGTGGCGTTCCGGAGGGAGATCTCGGCGACACGGAGCGTGCCGTCGCCCAGGAGCAGCTGGCCGCTGCTCCGGTCGCAGGTGAGGTTGAACCCCGGCCAGTAGCAGCGCGGCGGCCCGAAGCCGAAAGGGTACGGCACGCTCACGCCCCCGCAGCTGGTGCTGCAGTCGGCCAGCCCTATCGGCGCTGGTGGCGCTGGAGGCTCTGCCGCGGCCGCCGCGATCGCTAACACCACCGCTAAAGCTGCTGAGCCTATGGCCATTGAGTGTGGTTTTGTTCACTGGAGCACTTCACTTAGCTACCACTGCTATTGCATAATCCTTCCTGCGCACCTCCTTTTTATAAAGGTTGCAGTGTTGCACACTAATTTGACATGCATATTCTGAGTTAGTCCGTCCACTGCTGTAGGAGAAGAAGTATTTTCAGAGAGTTCTTTTTCAAAGGCGGGGGAGCCTGATCGCTCTCTGTCAGCTATATGCATAGGTGATTCGTCTTTTCCAGAGACGGGCAGTATGCCCTCCTTTGTCAATGTTACTAGTCCACTTTTATGTTAATATAAGCAATGTTAATAGGCCATTTGTAGGACCGTCTTTTTTAATTTGATTAATAGAGACCGGCATCCTAATGTTAAGACCCGTCTCAATAAATGAACTACAAAAAATAAAAATTGTACACTTCCTCTATGTTGCTAAAGGAAGCCATTTTGAGGTTGTCTTAAGTCAAATATTTTAAACTTTGATTGCAAATAAATTATTTTGGGTTGAGTTTGAAAATATGAAAGTGATGTAAGTAAATCCATCTCGAAATGTAGTTGTATAAAAGTATATATTAACTATATTTTATAAATATGTTATAGCAAAAAGTAGCAATCAAAGTTGTTTTTGAGATCATGTCGATGTTCAAAACGACTTCCTTGAGGGACATAGAGAGAGTAGCTTTTCGAATTATTTTATTGAATATTTCAGTCCCTAAATGATTTAAATGCAAAAAGTTTCAACTATAAGTTTTAGATCTTGTCAAGCTATATATTTTTGATATGGGGTGTGTCTCCGTCAGTGTTTAAAAATTTCAAAAATTCAAATATAAAAATTTGATAATTTTGAAACGAATATCTAGGACTCTAAATATTTTTAGATTAAAACTTGTCAACTGCAAAGCTGCAAAATGCATTCGTAATCACAACTTTGGTATAGATTATGTCAACATCCAAAGTCATTTGGAATTCTTAAATTTTAAATTTCAAAATCTTAGAAAATAAAATATATATTTTTGAATCTAAATGAATTTAAAAATAAAAAAGTTGTTAACTACAAAGTTGTAGATCGTACTGAGAACTATAATTGGATGTAAATCTTGTCAGCATTCGAGGTTGTTTAAACATTTTAAATTTCAAAATCTGAGAACTTGAACAAACTTTTGGGACTTTAAATAGTTTTTAAGTAAAAAACTTATCAATTACAAAGTTCTAGATCTCTTGAAGTTTTACAATTTTAGTATAAAATTTGTCTTTGTTTGAGTCCATATAAAAAAGTTATGATGCTTTTTTGACAGCCATATGAGTTGAGGAAGTATATATTGATTGATTCATAGCCAGAGTTAAGTCAAACTGATGCGGCTTGACTGTCAAGAGCTGGGAAGAACATCAATTATTTGTTCTTACAATGAGAACGCAGTTTACCGGAATACCAGGATTAGGCACACACGTCATGCTGCTTTCTCAGCTACCAACTCCTTGGAAACTTCCCAGGAATCTCTCTGTTTGACTCTAAGAGCAGGTATAACAAGGTCAATCTCAACGAGAGTTTAACGTGAGTTTCATTTACATTAAATAAGCTGATACATAAATATTTTTTATGATATGACAATATACTTAAGAAAAAAGAAGAAGAAAGATGAAACTATGTTTTATTTTATTATATATGACATGACAGTTTTGAAAAAAAAATGAAACTTTTCACTGAGATTAGCTTAATAGAATATTATAGGTGGCAGTCTTGAACACAACACCATGAAACTATTCACTGAGACGAAGACTATAGGTCTAGGCACAAGAATTAAAAGAGATCAGAGAAAAGATATGATGCACAGAAAATGAGAAGGTGGGAGATGAAAAGAAACAGAGATATGTATTTCGGGAAAAAATTTTGAATCTAGGGTCTTTTATTATGGGGATAGAGGGAGTACAATTTAAATAAAATAAGTCATAGTATTTAACATACCCGCAGCTTCAGATTTAGGATTTTCTAAAACTACAGGTAACGAGCTCTAAAAAATGTATAAATTTGCTAGAGCTAGAGGCAATCAGAACCTGTATAATTACAAACTAGACTCGCGTGCTAGTGTCGTCAACTCGTCAGGATAGCTGCTGCGTCACATACTACTCTGTCGTCCTTTTTTGTTTGTCGTCCGAAAAACGTGTCTGCGAGAAAATACGGTTTTCTAGCATTTAGGGACGGAGGGTGTACTCACGTCACATTGAAATTGATCAATTAGCCATATAAAACAACTACTTCCGTCCAAAGCACCATATAAGACAACAGCACCGTATAAAACAACTACTTCCGTCCAAAGCACCGTACTATAAGACAACTGCTCCCTGCCGTCCAGCCAGTGGAAGACTAGGCCTCAGACCGAACCACGCGGCCACACCATTTACGACGTCCCTATCCCGGCTATATTCCGCGACCAACGCGGTATCCATAGGCTTCGCCCATTTGACTCACAAGTCACAAGTATCGTTGATATGATCAGATGGATTGGATATATAGGCCCTTATCGCTCATCTCGTGAGCCATACTTTTTCAGCGAATAAATAATATTTTTCTCTCACAACAAATCAGCGGACAGTATTTTCAGTCTTAATTTTTCAGCGAAGCGAACATGGCACGTAGGGTGCTGGCTGTGTGCAGCCAAGGTCGACCTGAGCAAGTTGAGCCTAGCCCAGTGTAAGGTCCAAATAGGCTAGAGGGGGGTGAATAGCCTAATTAAAACTTTTACAAGAATTACTTAACCATAAGTTAGTACGAAAGGTGACGAAGCAAAAGCACTAGCTCTAACTAATTAAGCAAACCACCTACACAAGTCTAGTACAAGGCTATCCACTAAACACAACAACAACTACAAGCTAGAAAAAAGAAGTAATACGAGATAAGAGCTTCGAGTGATTATACCGCCGTGTAGAGATGAGAAGTACCAATCAATCAATCACATAAGAGAAATCCTCAAGAAGAGAATGACCCAAGAATTTATCCCGAGATTCACTTGCTAACCGGCAAGCTACTCCCCGTTGTGGCGATACACCCACTTGTCGGTTCACGAGCTAATCGACTATCAAGAGTCGAGCCCTCGGCAGGCGCTGCACAACCGCACACAAGATGGGGATCCTCTAAGCCACGAGCTCCACTGGAGTATTCAATTCGCGAACTCCTGCGGGGAAGGATAAGAACCCCTTACAACACTTGGTGAGGGCTCCAACAATCTTCAATTGTGAGCTCAATCACCCCCGCTGCTCCAAGCAGTCTACCGTGTCAGGAAACACGGAAGAGTAACAAGAAATCCGCAGCAACTCGAAGATCAAGTGCCTCTAGAATGCAACTCACAAGCAATGCACTTGAATCTCACTCAATCTCACTCAAGATGTGCAACTAAGCAAAGAGATGAGTAGAAGGGGTTATTCTCTAGCTCAAGGGATGTCTCTAGGTCTCAAAATATGCAAGAGTAATCCTCAAACCCCGGACAACATCTATTTATAACGAAGGGGTACGTAGCTAGCCGTTACCGGACGACACAGTTCAAAACGTGCTGACCAGATGCACCGGTCAGGGTGACCGGACGCGTCCGGTCACTACAGGACAAGCGTGAACAGTGCGCGTCAGAAGTTACCGTTGCTGTGACCGGACGCGCTCTAGCGTTTGACCGGACGCGCTGCACCTGGCGTCCGGTCGGAGTCCAGTAAGCTCCCACTACGACCGGACGCGTCCGATCGCACGTGACCGGACGCGCCGCGTGTCCGATCAGCACTCCGCTGCGCTCTGCCCCTCTAGACGCCTGACCGGACACTCCGGTTCCATGAGGGACCGGTCGCGCGCTCTTCTTCTGCGCACAGGTGAACTGACCGGACGCGCTGGTCAGGCCAGACCAGCGTCCGGTCAGAAACCCTAACACCCGCGCGCCTGACAACTGCTGAGAACTGACCAGACGCGTCCGGTCAAACCGTGACCGCGTCCGATGCAGCGTCCGATCACCGCAGTGACCGCCGTTCACCTCTGTTTCTTTTCCGACTTCCGGCGCAGTAGAAAATAGGCATTTCACTTCTAAAAAACGCCGAATCCCGCCTCGCAAGCTCGGCGGGAGGGAGAGAGGAACCCAAACCCCTCTCTACCGCTTAAACTCCACCGCCTTCGCAAAAGTGCTAACACCACCAAAGTGTACACCACCATGTGCATGTGTGTTAGCATTTCACAAATATTTTTCAAGGCGTTACGTTAGCTCTCTACTAGATCCTAATGCATATGCTCAAGATATTGATCTAGTGGCATTTGATTTCCGAGTTAACCGTGATTGCCCCTCTTGATAGTCGGCTATGTATCCTAAACCCGGTCAATCACTTCTCTACTCATCTTAGACCGGCAAAAGGAAAACCCCTATGGTTATACCTTTGTCTTGCGCTCTTAGATCCTTCTCTTTCATTTGATCATCATGTCTCTCATATTATGTGCATCTCCACCATGATCATCATTTTATGTCCATGCACTATCTCTTTGTGATCTTGTGGCCACCACTCCTCGCCACATACACCTTCATCACATGTGTTGTTTATGCCTAACTCAAAACACTTAACACATGACATTAGCAACTTGGTGTCATTAATTATCAAAATCAAACTTGGGCTTTCACCCGGCCCGGCCCGGTCCGGCCTGATGGGTTTTAGCCCGTCCGCGAACCTTAGTGGACAGGGCCTGGGCACAAATCCCACTGCCCAAAATTTTTTTCTTGGCCCGAGGTCAGCCCGAAATAATGTTTTTAGCTATTTTACACTATAAAATACATAGGTGGCCCGGCAAGGCCATACTTGACCCAAAAAAATAGGCCCGACTTGTCCAGTAGGACGGTCATGGGCGAGATTTTTTTTCACCCCGAAATAACCGACCTTTTTCGGTCTGGACCACAAAATGCTCAGGTCTAATTCAAGAGAAAAAGAATTTTTATCCGATAGTATGGAACATCTCTAAGGTCTTTCTAAAATTTACTAGAGTCATTTGAATAAAAATCATTTTATATACTTTTATATCCTCTAACAACTTTAGTGCCCACTCTAGAGAGTCATCCACACTCTTCATTTTTGGCTAGCGAGAAATCTAGAATAGAGGATGTCTATATTCAGATATCCAATTAAAGAGTCTGTTGCATGGTATTTTTTCACTAATATATCTATTAATATAAATTAGGAAGAATATAAAGAGTCACTTAGAGTTGCTTAGGCCCTGTTTAGATCTATTCTAATAATTGTAATTTAGGCACAGATCAATTGAGTTAATATATGGTTGTATGCGAAATATACTTGTATGTTGTTGTTGGCTATATGGGGGGAGATACTTATATGATGCTCTTCTGCTATGGGGACTGAGTCGAAAAGCGTGTTATAAGTTACATAGCATGAGAATTTATGAAATCTATTTCTATCTCTAACCCCATAAATTTAAGATAGCCTTATATCTAAACTTTTGGAAAGTTCTGGAATATCAAATTTCAAATCAAATAGCTTAGTTTATAGAATAGATTCAATTCATCCAAAATGAAAAGATCTAAACGGGCCCTTAGCGATGTTTTCGAGACCATGACTAATAGTGGCAGATCCGGAAACAAATGATAAGAGAAAACTTGTTTCATTCATCTTTTTACTACTACCAAAAACGACTTACAGGTGTTAATTAATAATATAATAGTTGGGAGAACGACATTTTGTAAAATAGGAAAGGGCTGTTTACCTACCTTATAAATACAATGTATACACTGTACATAAAAAGATTGCAACTTACTTCCTCAATTGTAAATTATAAGATGTTTTAACTTTTCTAGATACGTTACTTTTGTTATGCATTTAGATATACAATATGACTAGATACATAGTACTAAAAGGAATATATCTAGAAAAAGTCAAAATGTTTTATAATTTGGAAGAGGAGGTTTTTACATTCTATCACTAAATGAAGTGTTTTTGGTTTTATATATTGTTTGTTTTTTTTCTCCACCCCCCTAAAGTATAAGGAGTAAGGCTTAACCAACAGTTCGACACCTACCATATTTTACCAAAACTCTTGACCACAAAAATGATGACACAATTAGGGATATAAGATTTGATACGGCCATACCCAGCGAATATACCACCTGCAAATCTCGCCGGCCGACAATCCCCGTCCACCATGGCTGCCAACTGCAACTGCTCTCTAAAAATTGCATCGCGAGGTAGAGGACAGGACGATGAACCGTTATGGGGTTTCCATACATATGGGCTTCAACGTGGGCTTATTAGCCGCCCCAGCCAGGGGCGGAGACAGGGGGGGCGGGCAGGGGCCTGGCCTCCCCTAACGTTGCATAGTTTTTATTACTATTTTTAGTTATGTCTCACTAATCACCAGATATTATAAATAAACAAGATGTACTAACTAATTTTAGATTGCTTTTTTCAAATATATCTCTTGATTATCTTATGTTAAGTGGTTAAATAAAATACATATATGACATGAATTATTGATCTATGAAGAATGTCCCTTCAATTCTTATCTTCAAAATTTAGATATTTACTTCCTTCGTCCTATAATATAGTGTATACCAAAAAAAATTAAGACAACTTAAGAGAATCTTTAAATGGCGCAAACCCATAGATTGAACTCAATAAAGATCTCATGTGGGTACTATATCATTTTTGTCGACACTTAATATGCGTCCGGCCCCCCTATATCTGAATCCTGGCTCCGCCCCTGGCCCCCGCCATTCTGATGTCTCACCTAGTTGTCGTGCTAGCCCTTCGCGTGTGACTCAGTCGAGAAGCAGATCGAAGTGTCGAAGTTGAAGCAACCCATGAGAACGACGCTACGCAAGGGCACGAAGGGGCAATAAGGATGCAAGGGCACAAAGGGGCAATAAGGATCGGGATCCGGCTGTTGGCAGGGCACGTCGGGCCCATCACTCAAGGCCACTTAAGGACATCATTTTCATGTTGATATCTCCTATGTTTTATGCTCATATAGATGTTATTACCATAGAGTTTGATTATCAATTTGTGACTATCTTCAAAATTATTCGTTTACTTGACTTTCGAATATCTATTTTGATGATATGAACTTCTATATTTTGTCCCTCATAGATATAATTTTTTTTGCATCATACATATGTGCCATAGACATTAATTTTGAGTCTTATCTAGTTGTTAATATTATCAATTTTGCCATACCTTAATTCTTTCGTTGCTCCACCACTAGACAATAAGATTAATCATTAGGGCGTACACACTAAGCTGAGTCCCTGGCCAAGATCACACTAACACTAGTGTCCTTAAGTGTGGAAAGTAAAAACTACCAACTAGAAGCACATTACCATAATATCAATACTAAGTTGTCATTTAACTTAGTTCACCTCCCTTCCAGACTTCATGAATTGATTCTCTTCTTGATTGTAATATGAACCTAATGTCATAACTTTAGTAGATTTCAATATAGAAATTTAGCTACTACAAATATATTTAAAGCCATGATCCACAGTAACAGAAGCATAGTTTACAAGTAACCATGTAACATATGACAATATGAAATGTGAATGTCGCTTAATGGCAAATTCATCTAATATATATATCAAGGATTCCATTAATGCACTATCATCTATATGAACAATCTTTGATCACATCATCTAAGACAGACAGCTTTGTGTTTAAATAGATCAAAATAAATGGAACATTGAAGCTTTGCATGTGTTTGACAGCAAGGGAGGTCATGGTCATGGATGTAGCAGGATTGCATGGACGATGACAACCCTGTTCACACCTTACGAGGAGCAAATGTAGATAGGATAGTAGGGGTACCGAGGTCTAGTGGTGATGGTCACTTAGGTTGCTTACAAGGTATGGTAGAACTTGTTTTCAAGGAGTCTTCATCATTTTTCATTTCAAAATATCTGATAAACACTTAATAAAATTTTTTAAACCATGAAAATATCTTTAAACTTCTACAAATTACGATAAAAATCTTAGAGATACATTAGAACATGAGAAACCATAATAAAATATTTACAACTCATTAAAATATATGTAGAAGCTTTCAAAAATTAGATTTATCTCTATAAAAATGGAAAAGGTATTGATAAACATTTGAAAATTTTGAAAACATTCTAATCAATGTCTACATGTTTTTACAAACTTTCCACAACAAAATTATAAGATGCAATCAACATGAATGGAACATACTTGATGCTGAACGCATTCATGTTGGTTGCATCATGTTTTTTGTTATGGAAAATTTTCAAAATTTTATAGATTTTTTACATACTTTTCCATTTTAGAGCTAAAGTTTTAGAAGCTCTAAATATTTTGTTTGAGTTTCTTGTGTGCCAACTTGTTTCTAGGATTTTCTTGGATTTTTAAAAGTTTATATATTTTCTATGGTTTTAAAAAACCATTATCTAGTGTTGACTAGATTTTTATAATTAAAAATTTAAAAACGATAAAAAAAAACCATTTCTAGTCGGTGCAAAACAAACTCAGACGATAGTTTAGGAAGATATAACATAAAAATGGACCTTTTGAAGCCTTGGTTCATTCCCATACTTGCACAGCTAAATCTAGTTTTGGGCTGGGTGGGGGACACCCTGGCGTGGGCTACAAAGGAAGCCCCTGACACACTGACGCATCGTCCCTTTTTCATTTTTTTCATGGGACAACGTCGCATTACCACTCCATCGAAAAAAAAATTGCAACTCATGCGCGGGTCACATGCAATTTCCTTTCCTCGCTCGACTCCCACTCGATTCATTCGAGATATTTAAGTTATTGTCATCCTTGCGGATGACATCTCTCCAATTGTCAGCTTTAGATGAGAACCTACATAATTAACATTTGAAATAGTGAACCTCCTACGTTTTTATCATTTTTGCGGACGTGGCACGCCACGGGGCATGCTAGCACAGTAGTGCCCATAGGAATCCTTGGCACCAGAAAGACCCTTTTGCCCCCATCCCTTCATTTGGCCCCAACCGCTTCCTCCTTTGGTCAAACCAACTCATGTAGCCGACACCTAGCGACAGCGCAGGTGACTGCGCGTGACAGGTCCTCCTTCCCCTTCCTCGCAACACCTCAAAGGATGGACCCCATGTCTTCAAGGAGCATAGCATCATGAGCGAAGGAGCCTTGCACTGGAACTTAGTCAGAGACAAGACAGAGACTGGGCTCCCTCTGATCTAGCGCCCGTGGTGCAGGATGGAGAGGGTAATCGAGTTGAGGGCAAAGACGAGTGTGTTCTTCAAATGCCTAAGAAATGTTCCTAGTGTAAGTTTTCTCTTACATTGTTCCCAGTGGCGGACCTAGGATTTGGCTAAGACTAGAGCCAAATCCTAGCGGCCAAATCCTGGTGGCCAAAATCCAAAAGCTACAGCCTACGGTATAGTCTATAGGACACTATATATATGCTTATGTACGTCACAGAAAACAATTATTCTCAAGCAAAGTTTGCAAACCCAGAGAAACACTTCAATCTATATAATTAATAGTGCCATACAATAGCTAAGAAATATCATGGAATGTTGAAAAATAAATACCTATTGTCTAGTGATGATTTGGTGCATTCGCATCATCCACTTCCATGTCCTCAATAACAGCTCCTAATAAGAAAAGAGCAAGTAAAAGGAAATTAGCAAGTAAAGGTTAATAAGAAAAGGAGTAACTTATTGGACGTGTAACATATGAGAAGTATTGCTACTAGGTAACTTCTTCTTAAGGGCTTCAATTCTTGAAAATGTCATAAGATGTCATCATTTTGGATGGTTGCAAAAATAGCTCTCTCAACATAACATGATTGGAACCACCCTCCTCCTCCTCCTCCACAAAAATTGAAAATACTCCCTTTTTGCATCATCCCTAATGTTTGGATGCATTTCCTCAATTGGTTTTCGACAACCTGGATCTGCAATAATATCTTGAGGATCAAGGACATGATTGGAACCACCCTCCTCCTCCACAAAATCAACATTTTCATTTCTAGGTTGTTCTACAGGAGGTTGAATTAAGTCTACTGCAGGCAAACTAGTAGTAGCTGTAACTGTAATTACTTCCTCAGATTGGTTTTGTGCTGGTGCAGCACTAGATCTGGTCCTAATTGACCCCTCTTCTGTACCTTGAGATTGCAGTGTAGAAGCTTGGACATTTTGCTGTTCTGGTGCTGGGGATGGAGTAGCAGTAGCTTGTTGTTCTCCATCTCCCTGTTGCTCAGGAACTGCTCGAGAGAAATATGAAACTAAAGTCCTTGTCCTCTTCATCTTGTACACTGTAATGAGAAATTAGAATCAAAGGGTCAAAATTGGGAACTTGGAAATAGGAAAATTGAAATCAAAATCAGTTTTAGATCCAAACCTAACAAGTAAGCTTGCTCATATGCTCTCCTCGGCAGCGGGCGGGCGGGTGTCGAGGAAGAACCACACTGCCGTGTAGTGGACTGCCTAGAGCGGAACCGCGGAGGGGGGCAGGGCCGCAGGGGGCGATGTAAGGTCCTAAATGGCTAGAGGGGGGTGAATAGCCTTTTTCAAAATTCTATAAACTTTACTCAACAACAAAGTTAGTACAAAAGATGACAAAGCTAATTCTAGCACTAGCTCAACTATACTAAGCAAGCCATCTATATAATTCTAGTGAACAAGACTATGATCTCTAATTCACATCAATAAGGCTAAGTCACTAAGCTACTTACTTCTATGTGATACAAACTACTCTAAGCACACTAGACAAGATATAGTGCAAGAATATAAAATAGGAGTGAATTGATTCTTATACCGATGGTGTAGAGATGAGATGTATCCAAAGAAACAATCATAAAGAGAATCCTCGGCAAGAGATGACACAAGATTTTTTACCGAGGTTCACTTGCTTCCCGGCAAGCTACTCCTCGTTGTGGCGATGCACCCACTTGATGGATCACGAGCTAATTGACTATCAAGAGTCAAACCCTCAGCGGGTGCCGCACATCTACTCACAAGATGCAGATCCTCCAAGCCACGAGTTCCACTAGAGTAGCCAATTCGCGAACTCCCGCGTGGAAGGCTCAAGAACCCCTCACAATCACTTGGTGAGGCTCAAAACAATCTTTAATCACGAGTTCAACACCACCGCTGCTCCAAGCCATCTAGGATATCGGGAAACACTCAAGAGTAACGAAAAATCCACAGCCAACTCAAGGATCAAGTGCCACTAGATGCAAATCACTAAGCAATGCACTTGAATCTCACTCAATCTCACTAGAGTATGCAACCAAGCAAGGAGATGAGTGGAGGGAAAGTTCTCTAGCTTAAAGTATGTCTCAAGTGTTCAAAGAGTTAAAAGGAAGCTCTCCAAACCGGCCAAACACATATTTATAAGCATCCCAAAAGAATAGAATCGTTAGGCTCGAGATGCCGCTCTGCGCGCGTTGACCGGACGCGCTGGTCTAAATGATTGGATGTGGCCAGCGTCCGGTCACACCTACGTGACTTCCCCGATGCTCGCCACGTGTCCCTTTTTGAATCTCACTCGTTAGATTTCCAACGGTCACAAAACGTTACGCTCTCAGGTAAAGTGTGACCGGACACGCTCCACGCCACGACTGGATGCGACAGTGCCAGCGTCCGGTCGCTGTCCAGAGAGGTTCCAGAGAGCGACTTTGTCGACCAAACGCGTCCGATCGCACGTGACCGGATGCCCCACCACGTCCGATTAGCTTTGAGACTCGCGCTGTTCTCTGGGTGCGTGACCGGACGCTCCGATTCCGCGAGGGACCGGACGCGCCGGTTGCAAACCCTAGCGCCCCTCGCCGCACACAGCTGTTGCCACTGACCGGACGCGCCAGTCGTGTCGAGACCACGTCCAGTTATTCTAGTGACCTCCGTTCGCCTTCGTTTCTTCGCCTCCGGCACAGTGGAAAATTGGCGTTTCACTTTCACAAAAGCACCGAATCCCGCCTCGCAAGCTTGGCGGGAGGGAAAGAGGAACCCAAACCCTTCTCTGCCGCTCAAACTCCACCGCCATCGCAAATGTGCTAACACCACCAAGTGTACATCACCATGTGCATGTGTGTTAGCATTTTCATAAACATTTTCTCAAAGGAGTTATGTTAGCACTCACTAGATCTAAATGCATATGCTCAAAGATTTTGACCTAGTAGCACTTGATTCATGAGATGACCGTGATTGCCCCTCTTGATAGTCAGCTATCAATCCTAAACCCGGTCAATCACTTCTCTACTCATCTAGAGACCAGCAAAATAAAATCCTATGATTATACCTTTGCCTTGATCATCTCATTCCATGTCCATCACATGTGCATATCCACCATGATCAACATTTCATGCACCATCTCTTTGTGATCTTGTGGCTATCACTCCTTCATCACATGTGTTGCCATGCCTAGCTCAATTCACTTAATCACAGTGGCATTAGCAACTTGGTGTCATTAATTACCAAAACCAAACTTGGGCTTTCAAGCGACGCCGCGGAGCCGGGGCGCAGAGAGGATGGCCGGCCAGAGGTGACGAGTGGCGGTTGCCGGCGCCCGACGCTCGGCACTGGGCAGCGTGAGCTACGGGCGAGGGCGCGAGGCCATGAGGGTGGGTCGGGGCGGGTAGCGGCGGTCGCGAGCGATGGAAGACCGAGGACTCTGTTAGGCTGTTGCCCTACTCCTTCCCTGGCCGGCTGGCTTCACGTGTTGGGCTGCTTCTTGGGCCAAAACTGAAGACCTGCTCCCTAGATATATGGGCCGCGACCGTGACTAGGGTCATGGTTTGGGCTGCCCTAGTGTTGGGTCCGCCAATGATTGTTCCTGGCTTTGGTTGAAGAACTCTAACTGCTGCACCTTTGCCAAACAACTAGTAGATGTGTGTTCTACAAATGGCAGAAAGCTTATTTGAAGAAGCTACAAGAGTTGAACATTGTTGTCATTTATGTTGAAGCCGTCCTGGACTGTGTTAGGGGGCCCTAGCACAGTGGACTCATTGGCATGGTGATTGAAACTTCACCGCACATATTGCCTTGGCTAAATGAGTACCACGAACTACTTTGGGCTAGAAGCAAGTTCTCACCAGATAGTGTGACTATATAAACAAGTGTGACTATATAAACGACAACCTTGCTAAGTGCCGGAATGCTTAGGACTCGCCGGTGGATTCACTTGCAGATGCAATCCGGATCAAGACACTGGTTTTGATTGAGAAGAGAAGGAAGATTTTAGTTGCTAGGATCACCTTGTGTTTAACTTCTAATCAATGTATCCATAGATGTCATGTCCTCATCAACTATTATAATGTTTTAGAATTTTATGGATTTTTTTGTTTGTTTTCTTCATTTTTAGAGCTAAATCCAATTTTAAAAGTTTCTAGAGATATCTTATCTTATGCTCTTATAAAGCAAAACCTCACTGGCTATTTATCTCAATATGCAAGTTGTCCAACTAAACAATGCACTATCACATACAATTAAAATTCACTAAGCAAAACCCTATTTATCTCAACATACAAGCTGTCCAACTAGGTAATGCACTATCACATACAATTAAAATCCACTAGCACATGCAAGTATAATGTCGATATCAGCAAGACACATAAGCATTTTGTTGTTCACGTCATCATACCACATAATCTACTAATCCACAATTGCCGCAGCAACGCGAGGTATGCTTCTAGTTGTTATGAGCTCTAAATATTTGGTTTGAGTTTCACATGTCCCAATATGTTGCTAGGATTTTTCAGTGATTTTAAAAGGCTTAGTTGTATCATGTGTTTACCCGTTTTTTTTTGTTTTTGTTTTTGAGAAATAAAAAAATCCCTTGAAAAAACCACCTCTAATCGGTGAAAAGCTATATTCTAAATGCTTCTAAGAGTAAGGAGCTGGTTAGGCTACCTGCAGCGGCATCCTGTAAACGCCCTGTAGTACAGGATAGCGTATCGTGTGAGCCGTAGCGAGGTACTAGATGTTGTCCGCTATCCTTGCGTCAACGCTAAATATAGCGCTGTACAGTAGCGCTGTAGCGTACCGCCCGCCCACTCTGCTGCTTGCATGTGCGTGGAGAGAGAAAAGAAGGGAAGAAGAAAATATAGAGAAAAAGAAAAAAATAGAGTATGACATATAGGCCCCGCGTGCTGGTAGTTGATATAGAGTATGAAATATAGAGTATGACGGGTGCAGAAGTACTGGATATAGAGGAGAGAATATATATGATCAAGACGGAATATTTCTTTTAGAGGATGGATCTAAAGTACGACGAGTGCCTTATTCGGTTTGGAGTTCAAGGAGGAAACCAACGTCAGTTGATAATTCAGCAAGGTTTTTTTTTTGAGAAGCTGTTGGCAGTAGGCACTATTCATTCCCATACCGACAGTCCGACACAGCTAAACCCAACTTTGGGCCGGGGTCGGCGTGGGCTACGATCCACGGAGGTACTGTAGGATTAAAATCGTGGGCTGCCTTTTTTTTCCCGTGGTACGGCGCATGCGCATGCCCCCTGCCCCCCGCCGCGTGGGAGTTAAGCCTGGGCGTTTGGGTTACCCGATTTTTTCGGGTCGGGTAATTCGGGTAATTCAAAATTCGGGTAATGAAAATTGCTACTCGATATTACTCCCGAAAAAACACTACCCGTAAATTCGGGTACCCGATAATTCGGGTTCGGGTTCGGGTATTACCCGATATACCCAAATTTACAGAAAACAACAAACTACACTAAATTTCAATAGCGATCTATACATAATTTCAGCAGCAATTTGTATAGAATTTCAATAGCAATTTGTAGAGAATAATATATTACAGTCACTCATTCAAATAGAGAGAATTATATTCTAATAAAGTGATAAGTTAAATGGTTCAGCTAACAACACATGATAAATACAAAGACAAAAACAAATCTTTGGGTAGTTCGGGTAGTTTGGGTACCGGGGGATATTACCCGAATTACCCAAACTAATTTCGGGTAATCAAAATCGCTATCCGAATTTAGGATCGGGTACCTCGGGTTCGGATAATTTGGGTCCGGGTTCAGGTAATTCGGGTACCGGTAATGGGCATCGGGTATGTTGCCGAGCCTCAGTGGGAGTGGGCACGGCGCCGTACCACCGCTACGTCGCAAAAGTTGGCAGATCACGCGCGGGTCACGTGCGATTTCCTTTCATCGCCCGACTCCCTCCCATCCCTCTGTCCGCCCGATTCACTCACCGCCCCCTCCTTCGGTTTCTCTGGCGGCGTCGAGCGGCGCATCTGGAGACGTGTGGACACCTCCGCCCCCCACGTCCGCTGCTGCGGCGCGCATGTACTCCTTCCCTATCCAGGAAGAATCGTATCCTGGGCGGACCTACTACTCCCTCGACTCCTGTGCGCATCGCCGGACGTCCCCGTCTTCCTCTGCAAGAAGCAGCCCGTGCAGCCACGAAGCAACCCGGGGCGCCTTCCTCCCTCACCGAGTCTGCTCGTACCCGCATCCACCTCGTCTGCCCAGGAATGGAGGAATGTCTGCAGTGAGGGACTGAGGGGAACCCAAGGGCCAGGCAAACTCATCGAGGAAAACCAAGCGCCGAGATGGCGAGGACGAGGTTGGTGCTGCTGCTCCTCCTCGCCCTCACGGTGCTTTCCCCGCTCGCGCTCTACACTAGCCGCCTCCCCGCGGCGCTTAACCCCATCCGTAAGCGCTCCCTTCCCCTGCGTGATCCGTTCGAGATTTGAGTCCGTACTTGGGCGTTTTCTTGTTGGCGTTAGGGCTCTTAACGATTTTGCTGCCCCGTTTTTGCAGAAACGCGGGGTTTTCCTGGAGAAATCACGAATCAGGTGAGTGGTTTTTTGGGGTTTTTTCCGCGGTGGATTTGAGATCCTTTGGGGATTTTCCTCTGAATCTTGATGGTTTTGTTTATTGGTTAAATGTCGTGGTAGGGCCGTGGCGGCAAGGCAGATAAGCTGAATGCGCTTCCTCTGGTAAATTGCGGCCCACCTTTTTGGGATTTTTTCTTGGTCAGAGTGGCAATTGATCACGGATTTCCGTTTCCTTTGGATGCAGGAAACCGTGAGTTCTTTGAAAGAACCTGTCGGCATTGTCTTCTCAGAGGAGCTGACTGAATCTAAGAGCCAAGGTACATTGCTCACCATTTCACCATCTTTGTTTCGAAGCATCACGTTCTTGTGTTTGCAAAGCTGGTGCAAACGTGGTTTGGAAGGGGATTAAGCAGCTTAAGATTCGCATTTCCATTGTTTGTCTAAGATCAAGTGCGCATAAACTGTTTGTAGATTTGCCGTTGACGAAGGTAGGGGAGCACAAGAGCCGCGTGCTCTCTGAAGTCACGGTTGCTGCTGATGACACCGCATTGAAAGCTGATGAAGTGATCGAGCAAGTGACGACGCTGGAAGCACAGGATGGCGGCTTGGTGAAGGGAGCAGGCGTATCAGATGAGCAGGAGAAAAACATTGGATCGCAGCAGCAATCTTCTTCTGAGGTTGGTATTTACAAATTTTAGTTGAGTTGTTACCTGAGGGTTAGTTTTGTGAGATTTGGGGCCACGAATTGTCATTTGCATTATTGGAGTCAAGACCAAGCTTTGAAATCGGTTGGTAGGTGATGTCTTTCTGCACTTATTGCATGTAACCCCATTGTCATATGCTATGAGGAATACACTTGTTTTGTCTGGTTAAATATTCTGAGGGTTATGTAAACGTGTTAAAGTATTAGTTTGTCGTGACTAAACATAACCAATAAATTCTGGTGTAAAGTTTTGAGTGGCTCTGCTCACTTACATCACAAGTTCAATGTGTACCAAATGTTATGATGGGGCTCTCTTTGTTTTCTCTGTCAAGTCTTAATGAGCAAGTTTTCATCAATCCCTTCTACAATATGAACTACAGCTGTGATGGAGTTGTTCTCGTACAGTTGTCAGCTAGGGATTCGTTGAGTTGTATTTCATCAACATTTTCATTGGCCCGTGATTAGCTCAGCCCTGTTTGTTTCATTTGTGAGGGTACAGATGAGGCACTACATGAAAAATGCAACTGTTCTGGAATCTTGGTGATTTGGTTTCATTCTTTTTTCGTTCACATGCTTATACTAGCCCCCAAGTTTTGTTAAATCATCTCTTAACTTGGGATTCTTATATTAGCTTTGCAAGTAATGCTAAAAGCTTGAACTAAGGCCCCACTTTGTGGCTTATTTAAGTAAAACATCATCCAAATATTCCCTCAAATTTAGTGCCAATAGGAAAGTTGCAGTTTCTGACCAAATAAACCAAACAGGCATTGTCTTGTACTCATGAAGCCATGATGCCCAATCATTTAGTCAATATTTTTCTCTTTTATTTCGTTTACATTGTGAAATATTCGTCTACATACTGCAATCAGCCAATCACTTACACTTTAATCTTTTGCCATAGTATGCTTGTGCTTTATTTGGTAGAAAATTACTTGCATAGTTTTTCATAGATCCTGGATCTTTATGACCTTATCACATGACCTATTTACAGGAAAGTTCACAGGAAACTATGCCTAAACAGACACCTGCAAAGGTTATTGCGGAGAACTCCCAATCAGCTAAAACAGATGGTAAAACTAAAATCGCTGTTTTACCTGATGTGCGGATCCGAAATATCAAGGATCAGTTAATCAAGGCGAAGGTCTACCTTGGTCTTGGATCCATTAGAGCGAATTCCCAGTATCTTAAAGACCTACGTCAGAGGATACGAGAAGTTCAAAAGGTGCTTGGTGATGCATCCAAGGATTCTGATCTACCAAAGAAGTAAGGCTCTTATTAGTTCTGCTGACTTGATTCATATTGCATTTTGTTGTGCATAGGAATCAGTTGGATGCAGTAACATTTTCATCTACTTGTTCAGTGCAAATGAGAAGGTTAAAGCACTGGAGCAGATGCTGATTAAGGGAAAACAGATGCAGGATGATTGTTCTATTGTTGTCAAAAAGCTTCGAGCTATGCTTCATTCAGCAGAGGAGCAGCTGCATGCACACAAAAAGCAGACTGTTTTTCTGACACAACTTGCAGCTAAAACCCTTCCTAAAGGTCTTCACTGCCTCCCCCTGAGACTAGCTAACGAATACTTTTCATTGGATCCTGTTCAGCAGCAGTTCCCAAACCAACAAAAACTCATTAACCCAAAACTGTATCATTATGCCTTGTTCTCGGATAATATACTAGCAACAGCGGTTGTTGTTAATTCGACAGTGTTAAATGCTAAGGTATGTAAGTTTAGTACTTTTATGGTTCTATATTTGACTTCTAACTGAATGATGGCATCATACTGAGTGGAACTATTGTTTCCAGCATCCTTCTGATCATGTTTTCCACATAGTAACTGACAAACTGAATTATGCTCCAATGAGAATGTGGTTTGTCTCTAATCCTCCGGGGAAAGCAACAATTGAAGTACAGCATATTGGGGAGTTTACATGGCTAAATGACAGCTACAATCCAGTACTCAAACAACTTGGGTCCCAATCCATGATTGATTACTACTTTGGAACGAATCGTGCAAACTCAGATTCAAACTTGAAATATCGAAACCCAAAGTACCTGTCAATCCTTAATCATCTGCGTTTTTACCTACCTGAGATTTATCCAAAGCTTGACAAGATGGTCTTTCTTGATGATGACATAGTAGTAAAGAAGGATCTGACTGGCCTTTGGTCAATCAATATGAAGGGGAAGGTAAATGGTGCCGTTGAGACATGTGGAGAGAGTTTCCATCGCTATGATCGATACCTGAATTTTTCAAATCCTACCATCGCCAAGAGTTTTGACCCGCATGCTTGTGGTTGGGCTTTTGGAATGAATGTGTTTGACCTGGCTGAATGGAGGCGGCAGAACATAACACAAATCTGTCACTCGTGGCAGAAGCTTGTAAGATTCTCACACCCTTGTCACACTGGGTTATTTATGTCAGCTCATTTTTCTCATTTTTTCATACATGTTTATGAAAATCAAATTAACTGTGCTGCAATTGTGAGTAGCAGTGTTTGTTTGTGTTAGGGTTCGGTAGTAAACTAGAACCTTCTTGGGGGTTATACCTAGAAAGGATGCACTGGAAATACCCACAATGCTTTGAACCATATATTCTGTAGTGTTAGTCTATACTGTGCCACCAGGGAAGATATTAATTGTGTTGCAGATTTTTATGTGATTTCTGCATTCAGCATTAAGCTTACGTTATGAGGACATTAAAAGTTAAGAAAAGATTTGGGACCATAATTTCTATAGAAAATGTATATAAATATTTTTGAACAATTTTCTCTGTTTTAAATAATGTAGAAAATTTTGTTTCATAACTTATATTCAGTCAAATGTATTGGATTCTATTCTCAGTTTGTCTTCTTTCACGGGAACTTTGGTTACATGCACTGGTTATGATTCAGTACTGAGTAGTTTTAAGTTGATTCCTCTTTTTTTCTTAATCTTTTTTGCAGAATGAAGATAGATCGCTCTGGAAACTTGGTACTCTCCCTCCGGGTTTGATCACATTCTGGAACAAGACATTTCCTCTCAGCCGGTCATGGCATGTTCTTGGTCTAGGTTACAATCCCCATGTAAACAGCAGAGACATTGAGCGGGCTGCGGTCATACATTACAATGGCAACATGAAGCCCTGGCTGGAGATTGGCCTGCCCAAGTTCCGGAGCTACTGGTCCAAGTATCTGGATTATGACCAATCTTTCCTGCGGGAATGCAACATTAATCCATGAAGGAACCTGGTCCTTCTAATCCCTTCTGACATAACCAATAGCTTGTTTTCTGTCGATGTGCCCTTTAATGTAGTCAGCATAGTATTCAATTCGATTCTTGCTTTAGATTTCAGTTGTTAACAAGATCTCTTATTGCCTGTGCTTCTTGTTAGACCCCTCAGCATAATTGCAGATATAGCTGTAATGTTTTTAGAGCAGGGAAACATTTAGATAGTGCAATGCTCTTATGTTATATCGCCTTTATGTACTGAATGTTTGCTGCAAACGTGGTGATATGAAATTTGGAAGCAGGCTTTCCCAAATCCCAACAATTTAGTAGGTATTCAACTGGGTATGATATTGCATTGCACCCATGAGTTTGTTGCGATGTTGCCCCTTTATTTTTTTGGACAGAAACAGTAGCAGAACTTCAGTGCCATTGTACAGATTGAAGTTTGCGTGTCCTATTAAATATTGTTATCCAGAAGATCTTGGACTGGTTATCATGTCATTCGTACATTATTTTGTCATCCAATATGTTGCATGGTCATTAATCGACCTACGTGTGTTATGAATTTGATCAGTCGTGAGCCACGGTTACTTGGGAATTCAGACTGTCATGTCATTTCTCCACGGTCCAACATTTTGTTGGTATAGATCAGCAGCTCCTTACACCTTAGGGCAGCTGTAATGTTTATTTTCTTATTAGTAAGGTACAAGGTGTGAGTGTGACAGTCATAGGGTGCTCTACTAGCAAATAAAAGACGCAATGTATAAATTTATTATGGGTGTGTTTAGTTCCGCGAAAAGGTGTAAAAAAAGTATTGTAGCACGTTTTGGCTTTATTTGGTAAATAGTGTCCAATCGTTGACTAATTAGGTTCAAAACGTTTGTCTCGCAAAGTACAACCAAGCTGTACAATTAGTTTTTGATTTCATCTACATTTAGTACTCCATGCATGTATCACAAGTTTGATGTGATGGGGAATCTTTTGTTTGCACAGTGCTTTTTTTTTGAGGAACTGAACACAGCCTATATACTAAAGTGTCAGGTTCCTAGCAATGTTAAGCTAACACCCTTCCTCCAATATATTGCACCCTTTTCTACTCCCTCTCTCTACTGTGCACCTTCATAGCACATACCATGCAATTGAGTTACCCTGTACTCAAAAAGGGTGGGTTGGTCCAGAAAATTTGGAAAATTGGTTTGAATTTAACATAGATCTTAAATACTCGGTTATCAATCGGAACCAACATAACATAGGGCTTCGAAGAATCATGTGTTAAGTCTGTCCAAAGTTTAAAGTTCACATACTCACTAGCTTCTAGAAAGGGATGAATTGCTCTCCCTTTCCTTTGAGAGATTGAGGCCGTGTTTAGTTCTTACCCAAAAACTTTTTACCCCGTCTCATCGGATGTTTAAACACATAAATGGAGTATTAAATATAGATAAAAAATAACTAATTGCACAGTTGGCATGGATTTTGCGAGATAAATCTTTTAAGCCTAATTAGTCCATGATTAGTCATAATTGCTACCGTAACACATGCGCTAATGACAGATTAATTAGGCTTAATAAATTCGTCTCGCAGTTTTCAGGCGAGTTATGCAAAAAGTTTTTTTATTCGTATCCGAATACCCCTTCAGACATCCCATGAAATATCAGATGTAACACCCAAAAAAATTTCAGTCACGAACTAAACAAGGCCTGAGGGATTCTCGATTGAGGAAAAAAAAAGTTCTAGACAGATAGAGAGAATCTGCTGGAGCTATCCCCCCCCCCCCCCCCAATCTCCTTTGTGCAAGAATATAAGAAAATGAGATCTGTTTTCTCAATCTGTAGAGATGCTCTAAGATCCAAAATAAGTGGTGGTGACTCATGCAACTGTTGTATATATATGAATGAACATGTAACGTTTATCTATTCAGCCGTGTCTCGACTCTTAAATCTCAATTATAAAGAAATTCAACATAAATATACTTCGAAACTAAAATAGGTTTCTGGTGGCAATGGTAAAATAGATTCCTGGGATCTAAAAAGTAATTTAACTGAAAATATTTTATTAGAATATTAGTATGATTATAGATCTCTATCTATACCTCTTCTATCTTCTATTGGAACAAATAAACGTTTCAAAAAATATATATACACTCACAACATGAATGTACTAAAAATATTTGGCAACAAAAGACGTGAATCTAACCATCCAACAATCCAGGATGCCAAATAACCTCACATGTAATAATCCAAATTAATTATAGATTTTTCACAGTCCACGATCTGCTATCAAAGTGGAAACAAACAATGCCTTAATAGCTTAATCTCTATTGACGTCTGAAATGCATGCTATAAATAATAAATTGTAACGAGGAAACTATTATTTACTTATTTATTACCACGACTTGTTGCCTAGTCTAGGTGCAACTCCTTGATTATATCAGTTGACGAATGCGAAGCTTATTTTTTGACTTTTTATTTTTGAACACAAATCAGATATGTCACAACATTCCAATTGATGAACAATAGGAACAAATATACTAACAAAGAAGGTATAATCTGAAAAATACTCCCACCGTCCCAATTATAAGTTATTTTAGTTTTTTCCTAAATCAATTTTCTTCATCTTTAATCATGTTTATAGAAGAATACTCAAACATATACAACAATAAACTAGATTTCCATAATGAAATATATTTTGGTAGTGTATTTGTTCTATAGTGTAGATATCAATATTTTTTCTACAAAATTTGATCAAAATTAGACAAATTTAACTCTGGACAAAACTACAATAACTTGTAATTTAGAATCTGACGGCAACGCGAACTGATCATAGATCAGTTGGTTGGGTTTCTTGTGGTGGAACCTACCCACCCAGGTTTAAGTCCTCGACTTGGCACAGGTGCTCTCATTTTTCTAGATTTATTTCAGAATTTAACGACGCTATGCTTTCAGTGGTAGACGACGTCCCTGTCGACAGCGAGGTGCCTTTGGTGACTTCGTAAATCTCGAGATCTGCCGGCTCAGTCCTTCGGAGGTGCTCATAGGGGTAGGATTTACGTACGTGTATTCATAGGGGTGAGTGTACGTGCATATTGGATGTCAAATCTGACGGCAACTCGTAATACTCACGTCTCCGGCAACCCGTTGCACGCATCCACCAAAGTAGACTATTCTCCGGGCATGTTTGGTTGGCGAAAAGATGAATCCAACGTCCCTTGTCTTTCGAGCTTGTGTTAGACGCCAGTGTCAACGTCTCGGGTAATCACTCTTCCATGGAAGTTTTGTCCATCACCATATCCATCTAGTCAAGTAGACATTAATCAGCCTTTGATACTTGATTGGACGTCGCAATCTGCAAGTGATGAGATGGAATCGGCACTCAAGCTACTCTTATGTTGTCGCCACAGCATTATTACGCCTGATCCAGTCGAATTAATCCTCCACTTGCTAGTAGTAAAACAGAGCAGCACCGAGCACAAGCAGAGGCGGCGGCTGCTCAAGTAGTCAGCCAGTCAGGTGATCAGCTTCAACTGTTCATGGCTTCGACGACGGCGCACCAGCTCGTGGTGGTCCTGCTCGTTCTGGCCCTGCCGGTGGCCATGTCCGCGTGCGCCAGTGAGGTCTTCCCATCAGGGAAGACCTACGTGACGTGCCAGGACCTCCCGCAGCTCGGCGCGGCGTTGCACTGGACCTACTACGCCGACGCGTCCGGGCCGTCGCTGTCGCTGGCGTTCGTGGCCGCGCCGGCAGCGCCCGGTGGGTGGGTGGCCTGGGGCATCAACCCCACAACTGGCAACGACGGCATGGTGGGCACGCAGGCGCTGCTGGCGTTCGTCTCTGCTGCCGCCACCTCGTCCGCGTCCACGCCCACCGTCAGAACCTACAACATCACCAGCTACTACGCGGTCGGCGCCGCCTCGACGCCCATCGCGTTCCCCGCCGCCGGCCTCGCCGCCGACGTAGGCAGCGGCGGGAGGATCCGGCTGTACGCCACGCTGAAGCTGGACGAGGGGATGAAGGTGGTGAACCAGGTGTGGCAGGTCGGGTCCTCCGTCACCAGAGGAGCGCCCGACGTGCACGCCATGGCACCCGAAAACCTGGCTGCCATGGGCAAGCTCGTCCTCACTGTCGGGGCTGCCGCAAGCCCTCCAGCGCACGTCGGCGGACCGTCCAGCGACAGGTCGCCTTCTTGGCCGCCGTCAGGCAGGCAGATGTCACGGGTGGCAGGCACGGACGGCGTCTCCCCGACGGCACACGTTGTACTGGCATTGCTGGGTTTCTGGGCGATGGTAGGATAGGTGCTGTTGTAAACCACATCATTCATTTTATTTTTGTGTCATTGTGGTTTGTATTCTACTCCTACCTTGCCGTCCTTCCAGGACGCAACAAAGATAAATGCAACCTCCTCTCAAAAAATAATCCAATAGGTCTAATTAAAAGTAAACTATTTAAAATTTAACTAAATTTACGAAAATATTACTAACATGTCTGACTCCAAATAAATATACTATCAAATATATTATATTTATTTAATACGATAAATATCAGTATTTTTATATGACCTTGGTAAAAACTTTGATTTTTTTTGACTTAGCATTATTTTAGAATTATATTCTTCTTTGAACGGGATAGTAAAACAAACTAAACCGACAAAATTATATTGCATGTTTTTTTTGGATAAAAATTGTTCGAGGCCAGTCTTAATAGGAGTTTCAAACGAGTTTCATTCTCATTTAATATTGTGTGACACATCAAGAAATTTGCTGAGTTAATAGGTTAATTATGGAGGGGGAGATAGAGAGAGTTTTGTCTAGATGAAACACATTGTAAGTGTATCATAAAATTCTGCACTTAGATTGACCTAACAACTCGTCAAGCTATAGTCCTGTGTAACAATTTTACTCTAGCCTTACACCATTTTCGAAGATGTGAATGTTAAATGTTCGGTGCTCCCGCAATGATTTTTTCGAGGTCCCTGTTTTTTTTACATCGATTTACACCCTTCATTTTTTTTATGTTCTCAAAGACTTGTTCAGTTAATCCCCTTAATTCCTTTCAATCGTTTTCAATTCCCATCAAATCCAATAAGGCGTGAATCACTGAATGATTGTCAAGTCTGCGGTGTCACTCGATGCGCTGGCCAAAAGGAAAAAAGGCTCGGAAAACAGAGGTCCTACCAATGGAGTGCTCTCCAATCGTTCCATAAAAATTAGCACTGTAGGAGAGAACGAGCAGCAACAATCATAAGTATTCCATCATCGCGGCGGCGCTGTGCTCTCTAAAGCCAGGACCATAGATGCACGCCTCGCCTGGACGGATGGAGCAGCAGATGGTTCAGGGATAGTGGCACACCACACCGGCCTCTACCATGACAAGTTGGTGACCACGACCACCACGGACGGAGACACTCAGGCGGTCAATCTGGCCTGGATGCAGCCGTGGAGGAGGACCAGTTCATGCTCAGTGCAGTTGTTTGTCCCTTTCGAGGGATCGAGGTGCTTGGACAAAGCCTTGATCTATTCCTCTCCACTTCGCACGGGAGCCATGGACTATCCAAAAGATCTCTTTCTTTTCTGAATATATAAGGTTGTGTTTGGTTTGAAGATAGCTAGTGATGAGATGACCCTATCTCTGATTTCTCAAATGAGATGATCTCATTTCTTGTTTAGTTGTGTAGATAGGACGATCCTTATTGTGTACAGCTAGGGGAACTCTGTCATAAACATCAAGTAGAAGTGGTATGTTTGCAAGAAACAATCAAACAATCTTTCAAGCCAAGAGAGCTAAGTAATCTAGTTAGAGGGGAAGACATGGATTGGAGATGGATTGCTCATAGGGGGAGATCTGGTGGTTTGCTGTTAGGGATTAATAAGGATTCTTTGGAGGTGCTGGATTACAAGGAGGGTAGTTATTTCCAAAGGTTTAGTCTGAAATCTATTGATTCTGGATTTAAGTGGGATATTTTAAATGTTTATGGCCCTGTACAGTTGGAGCTCAAGACTGACTTTTTGAAGGAGCTGATGGAGGAAATTTTTTATTTCAGCAGAACCCTGTAATTGTAGGTGGGGATTTCAACTTGGGCCTGGTTTAGATTGCAAGTTTTTGCAATCTGGGCTACTGTTGCACTTTCGTTTTTATTTGACAATTAGTATCCAATCATGGACTAATTAGGCTCAAAAGATTCGTCTTGCAAATTACAGACAAATTGTGTAATTAGTTTTTTTTTTTCCAACATTTAGTGTTCTATGCATGCGTGTAAAGATTGATGTGATGGAGAGAGAGTGTAAAAATTTGGAATTTAGAAGGTAACTAAACAAGGCCTTGGTAAGAGATATGACAGAGAAATCTAATGGGGTCATTAATACAAATTTGGTTCAGATTTTTAATCAATTTGTGAATGATACTAGTTTGAGAGAATTTCACAGGCATGGTGGTAGTTATACTTGGACAAATAAGCAAGAGAATCCAATTATGGCAGTTCTGGACAGAGTTTTTGTTTCTGCACATTGGGACTCTCAATTTCCATTAGCTACAGTGCAGACCTTGACCAGATTAGTGTAACACCCCGGTGTTAGGCATGCATTTAGGCACTGCAAATCATGGGCATGAGCATCATCTTGCATTCATAATCACATGACATATAAATGAAACATTGGTTTGAAACATATGAAGCACAACTTTAAAACATTGATGTTGCATTTGTTTGTTTAAATAGAACTATGTCATGATTATGCGTGTTAGGTTAATAAACATGCTTGTTGGTAGTGCAAATAATTTAGAATTGTTTCACCTGCATTTTTGGAGCAAAGTTCATTTTGGAAATTTTTCCCAAATTCTTCTTCTAACAATAATTCTCAAAAATATTGAAAAATGAGAAAAATAGTTTTAAATCAACTTTTGACCTCCATCTCCAAAACTGTTTAGATTTTGACTTTACTCCTTTTGGTAAAGTCGTAGAGCTCAAAATGTTGAACAACTTTTGTTTTTCCCCGTCTTGAGAAAAGATTTGGAAAATGCTCAAAATAGGACTTTACTGTTGTTTCATTTGAAAAATAAAAAGAAAAGAAGTTCATTTTTTTAACGGGCCCGCGCTCCACTTCCTGGCCCGCGCGCCTCTCCTCCCGCGCTCCTGCTCAAACGCGGCCGCCCGACCGTGCGCAGGCGATGCCCGCCACGTGGTCGTCGGCGACGGGCCGCCGAGGGCGGTGGTGCACGACCGGCCGGCCTCCGACCGCATGAGCCGCCTTGAAATGAACCTGGACGCACGCTCCTCTCCATTCACTCCGATTCGTCACCGTTCCTGCTCAACGGACGAACCCCGCTCTGATTCGTCCCGCATGCTCCTCCGCTTCCTCTTCTTCATCACCGAACGCGAACCTTCGCCTCCACTCGAGCCTAGGTGAGCGCCCAATCGGGCCCCGAACCTCCGCCGTGCCCGCCATGGCCGGACTTGCGCGCCGTCGTGGCCGGAGCCCTTCCACCATCCTTTCTCCTCCATCTTCTAGCGCTCCGTGTCCACCTCCTTGCCGCGGATCCTGCGCGCTCTCCCGCCCGCCTTATCCTGGCCGGAGTCGGCCCGCCGCCGTGGCACAGCGCCGCCTAGGCGCCTCATGTGCCGGTCGTGCCGCTCCGCTCTACCTCCGGCCTCGTCTCGCTGCTTGCCATGCTCGCCTCGTAGAGAGGAGCGCAACAGTGGCACCCGCGCCGCCGGAGACCTCACCGGCGGTGAGCTCCGGCAAGTCAACGCCGCGCCCTGCCCCCGTTCGGCTGACGGGTGGGGCCCGGTCAGCCCGCGGGGCCCGCTGTCAGCGGCTTGCTGGGTTTCGGTGTGCACAAAGCCATATACGTGTGGCATTTCCGATCAGATTTCCAGAAAAGGATTAAAAGAAAATGTTTTTCAGTTTTTTGATTAAAGCTTTGTAAAACGATATCTTGCTCATTTTAGCTCGAAATCTGGTGGACTAAATTTTGTTGGGTTTGTTGTCAGTGGATCTACAATATAAAAATAATGCATATCACTTTTCTAATACTTTTCTATACAGTTTATTTAAATGTTGTTAATTGCTGTTAACTTAGAAAATGCACTGTAAATCCATTATCACTTAGAAAAATATGGTTCCACTTGCATTAGTCTTCTTTTGTGATGTAGTTTATGTGAAAAATATATTCCATACATGTTGAAAGGTCTTGATGGCTAGAGGGTGGTGAATAGCCTTTTAAAATTTTCTACAAAGACAAGCTAAACAAGTTTATCAAAATAACAAATAGCGAGATACGAGTTTTGCTTAGCCTACGGGGTGTTTGCAAGCCACCTATCCAATTCACAAGTCTAGTATTTGCACTCAACCGTACAAGTCAAACCGAGAAGGTAACTACAACTACAACTAGCAAACTACACA
This sequence comes from Saccharum hybrid cultivar R570, assembly GCA_038087645.1. Lineage (NCBI taxonomy): Eukaryota > Viridiplantae > Streptophyta > Magnoliopsida > Poales > Poaceae > Saccharum > Saccharum hybrid cultivar. The sequence goes on along the minus strand of JAQSUU010000625.1, from coordinate 2,164,092 downwards.
AAGGAGCTACTATAGCAAAGCTAACTAGCTAGCAAAGATAACTAAGAAAGTAATGCGGAGTTGAGTTAGAAGAGTTTCACCGAGGGGCGAAGTAATGAGCCAACCAATATGATCAACAATGAATACCAAGACAACCGAACACCGGGATCCATCAATCACAATATGAAAGTGATAACACGAAGATTTATCCCGAGGTTCACGTGCTTGCCGGCACGCTAGTCCCTATTGTGTCCCTCTTTACCACGTGGTTCGGTGGCTAATCGGTCACACACCGAGTCTCTCAAAAGGCGCCACAAGAACCTACCAAATAGCAAAAGGTTGCAAATGACACGAGCAATTCACTAGCGTTGCCTTTGGCGCTTCGCCGAGGTAGGCACAAACCCCTCACAATCACCGGAGGTGGCCAAGAACAATCACCAACTCTTGCCAACGCCTCTAAGCTGCTCCAAGCCGTCTAGGTGGTGACAACCACTAAGAGAAACAAGAATCCCGCAGTAAATTAACCACCAAGTGCCAACTAGATGCAATCTCACAATGCAAATGCACTTGGATCACTCAATCTCACTTCGAATATGCAAAGAAGCAAAAGAGATGAGTGGGAGGGGAGTTGCTTAGCTCAAAGTGCTCACAAGTACGTCAAATGTTCAAGAGATAGAGCTTTGAGCCGGTCAACGAGTATTTATAGACGTACCCCTTCAAATATAGCCGTTAGAAACTTGAAACTGCCGAAGTCGCGCTGACCGGACGCGCTGGTCAAACTGACCGGACGCGCCGATCACATAGCGACTACGCTCGCGAACTACCGACCGGACGCGCTCCACGCAACGACCAGACGCGCGAAGCTCGACCGGACGCGCTGGTCCTATAATGGACCGGACGCGCTGGTCAAGCCTGAGCAGCGCACAACGAAGTAGCGACTGGACGCATTGCAGAACTGACCGGACGCCACAGTGCCAGCGTCCGGTTGGAGTCTAGTAAGCTCCCTCAACGACCGGACGTGTCTGGTCGATAGTGACCGGACGTGCCATCGCGTCTGATCAAAAAGCTGAGACACGCGCAGACGCTGAACACTGACCAGACGTGTCCGGTCAAACAGGGACTGCGTCCGGTCCAGCGTCCGGTCACCTCTGTGACCTCCGTTCGCTTCCGTTTCTTTTCCGACTTCCGGCGTAGTGGAAAAAAGTCATTTCCACTCCTTGAAAACGCCTGACTCCACCGCCTTCACAAACGTGCTAACACCACCAAGTGATCTCGTCAAGTGTGAGGGTGTTAGAATTTTCATAATTATTTTTCGAGGCGTTATTAGTTCTATCCTAGAGGCACTTAGGAGTTCAATAGCCGCGTCATTCCCCTCTTTATAATACGGCTATCTAACCTATAATGTAACCACACCCACTAAGTGTCTTGGTTACTAAAACATAACCCTTAAGCATATACCTTTGCCTTGATCATGTAGGGTTGCGTCCAAATCCATGTGTGGCCATCATGATCACCATGTCCATCTTGCCACCAACCTTCGAATGTACTAATCCTCATATGCTACATACAACTTAGGCATAGGATTAGTACTTAGGCATTGTCACTAATTACCAACACCAAACATAGGTTATTCACATGTCCTATGTAAAAATATGGATGTTTAGTTCAATTGCTATGGATGAAATCAACCTTGAAGGATTATAGCCTCAACTTCAAGAATGTGCCATTGCTATGTGATAATGAAAGTGCAATCAAGATGACACAAAACCCGGTTCAACATGGAAGAACAAAGCATATTGACATAAGACATCATTTCATTAGAAATCATCAACAAAAGGGAGATATTGCCATTGATAGTGTTGGCACCGATGATCAACTTGCCGATATTCTCACCAAGCCACTTGATGAAAAGAGGTTTTGTAAGCTAAGGAATGAATTGAACATTCTTGATTTCTCAAACATGAGTTGAATGCACCCCACCCACTTATTGACATGCCTATCCTTCGACATTGCAAGGTAAAAGTTGATTGACATGTCATTCATCCTATGCTAAGGACTTCTAGAGCATGTAGACATAATAAGTGGTATGCATGAGCATTCATGATAAATCAAATGAATTTGATGGTTATATATTACCACTATTGCTTCTATGCTTGTTTTGATCTAGTGGTGGCATATGACATGTTTGTGAGCTTACAAACCTAGTGTTGAATCTAGAAGATTTGCTATAAATGTTTAATTCAACATAGGCAAGATAACCCTTATTATGAGGAGTGAAGAAGCTTGTCTTTGGTTCAAATTGAATTAAATATCTTTGGCAAGTATTCTAGGTTAAACCAAATTTGATAAATTCTAATCTACTCCATCAAACATTGCTTTTCTCTCCACAATTTGATCCCATTTTTAGGTAAGTTGTTGACAAAGGGGGAGAGAAAAAGATGATTCAACATGATAAAGGGGTAAATAAAATTTTGATGCACACAAGTAGGGGGAGCAAGCTCATAAATAAAGTTGTTGCATTTGTTTGTGCATTCTCATATGACTTGCTCATTGCACATGTTTTTAAATTCAATATACGTGCTTGTGTGGTGCAATGCTAGTATAGAACTTGAATGATGAAATGATCTACTAGCATGCATAGGAATAGTTTACATGTGGTATCTAGACATGCTTAAAGCACTACAAGTGGTACAAGTGGTCCAAGAACCTTTACATATAATGTTAATCTCACGGGGTTCTTGAGTTGTGATGGATGTCTAGTTACTTCATGATGCTAAGGATGGTGTAAAAGGCAACTCCGATTGGTATCACGCTTCAAAGGTCCATTTCTTACACCTTAGCATCATTTTGGTAGAATTACTCTCTCAACACTTATATTCATGCATATGTGCAAAGCTTTCAATTCAAACTATATGCACATATGTAGGGAGAGCTAATGCTACCAAAACCGAGCTTGTGATAATTGTCCAAATTTTATTTATGAGCATAATGATTGGACAAGTATGACAAGTTCAAAATTTTATTATCAAAATCATCTTTGTGAGGGTTGTCATCAATTACCAAAAAGGGGGAGATTGAAAGTCCCTAGTTTGGTTTTGGCTAATTGATGAAACCTAGGACTAACCTTTGTATCTAAGTGGATGATTTAGATAAAGGTGGTCATTGAATATGAGACATGACATTGACTCATGTGACCAAGATGATGAAGACCAAGATGATGCTTGGCTCGATGGACCGGTTGTGAGGGTGAAGGGCAAGTCGAGGCTTCGAAGCGAAGGACCATGCGATGGTGAAGCTTGAGCAAGACTTGGCGCCGACGGACCGATGCAACGGTGAAGAGCAAGTGAAGTCAAGGTCGATGGATCGAGACGGTCATGTGATGATATGAAGTGGATCATATCTTTTGGAGAAACAAAATGGGCTCAAGGCAAAGGTATAACCATAGGGCTATTTTGTTTTGAACTCAAGACACCATAGAGGGTGTGAGTGATTTAGGATCGATAGCCGAACTATTAAGAGGGGAAGTCTTATCGGTTATTCGATGCACGGGTGCCACTAGGTGAATTCATGAAGTGCATTGCATGTAGGGCCTAGTGAGCTAACTGGAAAACCTTCGAAAATGATTATGAAAATGCTAACACACGTGCACAAGGTGGTGATCACTTGTTGGTGTCGGCACATTTGCGAAGGCGATGAAGTTTGAGCGGTAGAGAGGGTTTGGGTCTCTCTCTCCCTCCCGCCGAGCTTGCGAGCGCGGGATTCAGGCATTTTTGAGAACTTGAAATGCCTATTTTCCACTACGCCAAAAGTTGGAAAAAAACGGAGGCGAACGGAGGTCACAGAGGTGACCGGACGCTGCACCGGACGCGGTCATGGTATGACCGGACGCGTCCGGTCAGTACAGCGCAGGCGCGGGTGCTAGGGTTTGCAACCGGCGCGTCCGGTCACTCGCGGGACCGGCACGTCCGGTCAGGTGTCCAGAGGAAACTGAGTTTCGCAAGGACGATCGGACGCAAGGCGCGTCCGGTCACACATGATCGAACACGTCCGATCGTCGAGGGAGCTTACTGGACTCAAACCGGACGTGGGCACTGTCGCGTCCGGTCGTTGCGAGGGGCGCGTCCGGTCGTTACTTCGCGGGCGCGCGGTGCTGTGCGATCGGCGCGTCCGGTCACTCGGGACCGCCGCGTCCGGTCATTTTGAGAGGCGCGTCCGGTCATGGGATTTGACTGTTGGCGCAGTGACCGTTGGAGGATCGGACGCGGTCGAGCGCGTCCGGTCAGTTATGACCGGCGCGTCCGGTCATCCCGATAGAACCCAGTGAAGGGGTATAACGGCTCTATTTGGATGAGATGCTTATAAATACTTGTTGTCTGGCCCTTGGGGAGGCCTCTCGTGATTTTCTAACATTCTTGTGCATCCTTTGAGCTAGAGCATCTCCTCCCACTCATCTCTCTTGCTTGATTGCAAATCAAAAGTGAGATTGAGTGATCCCAAAGTGCATTGCATAGCTTGAGGGCATCTAGTGGCACTTGTGGGTGGTTTAGCTGGTGGATTTCTTGTTACTCTTGGAGAGTACCGCTCCTAGCCGGCTTGGAGATTGCTGGAGGCGTTGGCAAGAGAAGGTGATTGTTCGTGGCCACCTCCGGTTGATTGTAAGAGGTTCTTGTGCTTTCCTCGGCGGGACGCCAAAAGCAACTCTATTACATTGCGCGTGTCATTGAGTTACCTCACTTGAGAGTGGTGTCTTGCGGTGCCTTGCGGGGCGTGCCTTGAGGGGCAAGTGACTTGAGGGTCACACCGAGGAACCATCTAAGTGTTGGTCGACACAACCGGTGACGTAGCTTGTCGGTGCACAAGTGAACACCGGGTGAACAAAAATATTGTGTCTCTTGTCTCCCGGTGATTGGTCTTCATATTGTGTTGTTGTCAATATTGATTGATTGTATATCATCTTGGTGATTGGCAATATCTCTACTCCACCGTCGATATAAGATTCACAATCCTATCTCTTGCATTTACTTTTACTAGATTATCTTGTGTAAGCTCTAGTGGTAGCCTTTGTTAGTGTTGTTAGCTTGCTCACTAGTGTAAGTTTAGTGACATCGCCCTTGTGTGAACTAGAGATCATAATCTACTAGACTTGTGGATAGAAGGCTTGCATCACAACCGTAGGCTAAGCAAAACTCGCTTTGCGCCGTTTGTTGTTCTAACTAGTTTGCTTAGTGTTTCTTGTAGAAATTTTTATAGGCTATTCACCCCCCTCTAGCCATCTAGGACCTTATAAGTGGTATCGGAGCCATGGTCACCATTTTAATCAAGGCTTAACATCCTTCGGTGTGAAAAATGGCTCAAATTGTGTTCAATCATGTTGGGGGCAAGCCACCGTTCTTTGATGGTGTTAGTTCTTTTGCTCATTGGAAGAGAAAAATGACAATGTACCTTGGTTCTATTCATGAGAGTGTATTGCAAGTCACCGAGAATGATTTTGCTATCATTGATCTCGATTATCTCACCGATGAGGATAGAGCAAATAGAACATGCAATAGAATGGCTCTCAATACACTCTACAATGGTATTGACACAAAAGTGTTTGAAGGCATCAAGGATTTGGAATTGGCTAGTGAAGTATGGATAAGGTTGAGTGAGACATATGAAGGCACTAAGGTTGTGAAGAGTGCCAAGCTATATGGACTCAAGAGTGAGTTTGAGAACTTCAAGAAAAAGGATGATGAAACAATCATTGAAATGTTTCATAGATTGCAAGTGATAGTCAATGATCTCAAGAGCTTAGGGCACAAGACACAAGACCAAGATTTTTGCCACAAGTTCTTATTGAGCTTACCAAGAAAATTTAAAATGTTGATCATGATGTTACAAAGAGATGGGCTTGAAACAATGAAGCCTAATGATTTGCTTGGAGAGGTATTAACATATGATAAGTATGATCAAGATGTTGATGAGAAGGAGAAGGAGGAAGAAAAGAATAAGAAGACCGTGGCGTTCAAAGCCATCTCCTCCAAGGGCAAAGCTACCATCATTGAAGAAGAAGAAGACAATAGTGAAGATGAAGATTATGAAATTGATGATGAGGCACTTGCTCTAGTTGTCAAGAATATTGACAAGATGTTTATCAAGAGAAGAGGCTTCAAAAAGAGAAATGACTATTTCAAGAGCAATGAGCAACAAAGGAGGTGCTTCAATTGTGATAGCACCGAACATCTTCAAGCCGAATGTCCCTATGACAAGAAGAAGAACAACAAGAGGGGCAAGTTTGAGAAGAAAAAGAGAGAAGCCAAGATGACTTTCAAGAAGGGCAAGAACGGAGCCTATGTGGTCACTTGGGAAAGTGATGATGATGATGAAGAAGAAGAATCATCCAACAAGGCTTTTGCTTCCATTGCTATCAACAAGAAGCCTTCACTATTTGATTCATCCTCTTCGTGCTTCATGGCCAAAGAAGCTAAGGTATTATATGATGAGAGTGATGATGAAAGTGAAATGGAATATGTTCATGATAGTGATAATGATAATAATAATGATAATGAAAATGATGATGATGAACCAACTAAAGAACAACTATATGACTTGATGCAACAAACTAGAGACATAGCTATTGCCAAGAACAAGGAGTGTCAGAAGCTTTCAATAAAAATAGCAATACTTGAGAAAGTTCTAGGTGAGCTTAAGACCACTCATGAGAGTCTAGTGGAAGACTATGAGGATCTTGGTAAAGCTCATTCCAAGCTTGAAAAAGCTCACTCATTGCTACTTGAGCAACAAGCAAAGAAGGAGGTTGTTGTATTATGTGACATAGGTGTTACATGTGATATAATTGATGAATCTTTTTTATAAACCTATCATCATGACAAATGCTAACCCTTCTTGTAGCTCTTCATCCACCACCACCAACTCTACCTCCACTACTAGTGATGGTTTCACTTGTGATACCTCACTAATGGTTGAGAATGAGACTCTCAAGAGAGAGGTGGATGAGCTCACTCACGCCCTAGGCAAGGCCTATGGTGGTGAGGCCCGCTTGCTTAAGTGCTTGGGTAGCCAAAGGTTCTCTCTTAACAAAGAGGGATTGGGCTACACCCCCAAGAAAGGCAAGTCGGCCTTTGCAAATCCAAAGCCTAGCTTTGTGAAGAGCAATGGTCGGTTTTGCAATAGATGCAAGCAAGTTGGGCACTTAGAGCATAGTTGTAATAAAAAGAACCAAAGCAAGAAATTTGTTAATGCTATACCTTTTGATTCTTGCTATGTGCTTACCAAAGGTGTGAAGGGTGTGCAAGCTAAGTTTATTGGTACACCCATTGTTGGCCCAAAGAAGAAGGCTATTTGGGTACCAAAGAGCTTAGTTACTAACCTACAAGGACCCAAGCAAAAATGGGTACCTAAGCTTCATTGATTTGCTTGTAGGTAAATTACAAAGCCGGAGGAAGGCATTGGATTATTGATAGTGGGTGCACTCAACACATGACCGGTACATCAAGAATGTTTGACTCAATCAATGACAATAATAGTGGTGTTGATTCTATCACATTTGGCAATAACAAGAAAGGCAAGGTTAGATTTCAATCTTCTATCCGTGGCAAGGTAAAAGTTGATTGACATGTCATTCATCCTATGCTAAGGACTTCTAGAGCATGTAGACATAATAAGTGGTATGCATGAGCATTCATGATAAATCAAATGAATTTGATGGATATATGTTACCACTATTGCTTCTATGCTTGTTTTGATCTAGTGGTGGCATATGACATGTTTGTGAGCTTACAAACCTAGTGTTGAATCTAGAAGATTTGCTATAAATGTTTAATTCAACGTAGGCAAGATAACCCTTATTATGAGGAGTGAAGAAGCTTGTCTTTGGTTCAAATTGAATTAAATATCTTTGGCAAGTATTCTAGGTTAAACCAAATTTGATAAATTCTAACCTACTCCATCAAACATTGCTTTTCTCTCCACAATTTGATCCCATTTTTAGGTAAGTTGTTGACAAAGGGGGAGAGAAAAAGATGATTCAACATGATAAAGGGGTACATAAAATTTTGATGCACACAAGTAGGGGGAGCAAGCTCATAAACAAAGTTATTGCATTTGTTTGTGCATTCTCATATGACTTGCTCATTGCACATGTTTTTAAATTCAATATACGTGCTTGTGTGGTGCAATGCTAGTATAGAACTTGAATGATGAAATGATCTACTAGCATGCATAGGAATAGTTTACATGTGGTATCTAGACATGCTTAAAGCACTAAAAGTGGTACAAGTGGTCCAAGAACCTTTACATATAATGTTAATCTCACGGGGTTCTTGAGTTGTGATGGATGTCTAGTTACTTCATGATGCTAAGGATGGTGTAAAAGGCAACTCCGATTGGTATCACGCTTCAAAGGTCCATTTCTTACACCTTAGCATCATTTTGGTAGAATTACTCTCTCAACACTTCTATTCATGCATATGTGCAAAGCTTTCAATCCAAACTCTATGCACATATGTAGGGAGAGCTAATGCTACCAAAACCGAGCTTGTGATAATTGTCCAAATTTTATTTATGAGCATAATGATTGGACAAGTATGACAAGTTCAAAATTTTATTATCAAAATCATCTTTGTGAGGGTTGTCATCAATTACCAAAAAGGGGGAGATTGAAAGTCCCTAGTTTGGTTTTGGCTAATTGATGAAACCTAGGACTAACCTTTGTATCTAAGTGGATGATTTAGATAAAGGTGGTCATTGAATATGAGACATGACATTGACTCATGTGACCAAGATGATGAAGACCAAGATGATGCTTGGCTCGATGGACCGGTTGTGAGGGTGAAGGGCAAGTCGAGGCTTCGAAGCGAAGGACCATGCGATGGTGAAGCTTGAGCAAGACTTGGCGCCGACGGACCGGTGCAACGGTGAAGAGCAAGTGAAGTCAAGGTCGATGGATCGAGACGGTCATGTGATGATATGAAGTGGATCATATCTTTTGGAGAAACAAAATGGGCTCAAGGCAAAGGTATAACCATAGGGCTATTTTGTTTTGCACTCAAGACACCATAGAGGGTGTGAGTGATTTAGGATCGATAGCCGAACTATTAAGAGGGGAAGTCTTATCGGTTATTCGATGCACGGGTGCCACTAGGTGAATTCATGAAGTGCATTGCATGTAGGGCCTAGTGAGCTAACTGGAAAACCTTCGAAAATGAACTTGAAATGCGGGATTCAGGCATTTTTGGGAACTTGAAATGCCTATTTTCCACTACGCCGGAAGTCGGAAAAGAAACAGAGGCGAACGAAGGTCACAGAGGTGACCGGACGCTGCACCGGACGCGGTCATGGTATGACCGAACACGTCCGGTCAGTACAGCGCAGGCGCGGGTGCTAGGGTTTGCAACCGGCACGTCCGGTCACTCGCGGGACCGGCACGTCCGGTCAGGTGTCCAGAGGAAACTGAGTTTCGCAAGGATGATCGGACGCGAGGCGCGTCCGGTCACACATGATCGGACACGTCCGATCGTCGAGGGAGCTTACTAGACTCAAACCGGACGCGGGCACTGTCGCGTTCGGTCGTTGCGAGGGGCGCGTCCGGTCGTTACTTCGCGGGCGTGCGGTGCTGTGCGATCGGCGCGTCCGGTCACTCGGGACCGGCGTGTCCAGTCGTTTTGAGAGGAGCGTCCGGTCATGGGATTTGACTGTTGGCGCAGTGACCGTTGGAGGATCGGACGCGGCCGAGCGCGTCCGGTCAGTTATGACCGGCGCGTCCGGTCATCCCGATAGAACCCAGTGAAGGGGTATAACGGCTCTATTTGGATGAGATGCTTATAAATACTTGTTGGCTGGCCCTTGGGGAGGCCTCTCGTGATTTCTAACATTCTTGTGCATCCTTTGAGCTAGATTGAGTGATCCCTAAGTGCATTGCATAGCTTGAGGGCATCTAGTGGCCCTTGTGGGTGGTTTAGCCGGTGGATTTCTTGTTACTCTTGGAGAGTACCGCTCCTAGCCGGCTTGGGGATTGTTGGAGGCGTTGGCAAGAGAAGGTGATTGTTCTTGGCCACCTCCGGTTGATTGTAAGAGGTTCTTGTGCTTTCCTCGGCGGGACACCAAAAGCAACTCTATTACATTGCGCGTGTCATTGAGTTACCTCACTTGAGAGTGGTGTCTTGCGGTGCCTTGCGAGGCGTGCCTTGAGGGGCAAGTGACTTGAGGGTCACACCGAGGAACCATCTAAGTGTTGGTCGACACAACCGGTGACGTAGCTTGTCGGTGCACAAGTGAACACCGGGTGAACAAAAATATTGTGTCTCTTGTCTCCCGGTGATTGGTCTTCATATTGTGTTGTTGTCAATATTGATTGATTGTATATCATCTTGGTGATTGGCAACATCTCCACTCCACCGTCGGTATAAGATTCACAATCCTATCTCTTGCAGTTACTTTTACTAGATTATCTTGTGTAAGCTCTAGTGGTAGCCTTTGCTAGTGTTGTTAGCTTGCTCACTAGTGTAAGTTTAGTGACATAGCCCTTGTGTGAACTAGAGATCATAATCTACTAGACTTGTGGATAGGAGGCTTGCATCACAACCGTAGGCTAAGCAAAACTCACTTTGCGCCGTTTGTTGTTCTAACTAGTTTGCTTAGTGTTTCTTGTAGAAATTTTTATAGGCTATTCACCCCCCCTCTAGCCATCTAGGACCTTACAAAATTAAGGGTTGCTATTCAATGCTATTGCTAATTAGGGTTTAAATCCCCCTTGCTTAATACATGCTTAATAATTTAATTAAGCTTTGGTGTATCTTTGAAGCACTAATTAGGGGCTAGTATATTAGCATATATTGTTATCACATAATGTCCATGTATATGAGTAGTATGTGCTCTTTCTATTAAATGCAACTTGATTCATCTATATTTCATGCACCCTGATCATATCATCATATGTCATACTTCGATGCACCTAAGCATGAGCACTTATACACATGCATCATATAGGAACACAAGCAGAGAATCCAGTTGTACCCGAGGAGCCGGAAGAGCAGCTCGAGGTGCAGCTGCAGGAGGTGCCCGAGGTCGATGAGGAGGACGTTGAAGAACTTCAGGAGTGTTTAGATCACCGCACGAGTTCCTTCGAGAGAGGCAAGCCCCGGAGCATTTCTCCTCCTATTTGCAAATAGTTCATTAATGCTTTTACGTAAATTGATGCATTACGTTCAGGAGTTGTTTGCAACCATTGCTGCATTATACCTTGTCTACCTTTGTTATATCCTATCCTTGCTACCCTGGTATTCGCAGTCGAGTCAATGCTTAGCTGGCTTAGACCGATAGAAGACGGGTGATTTCCTGTCACTTGCGAGCTATAGGTGGTTACCTAGATCTGCTTGGATAATTACGTCATCATGGGATAACTAAGTGTTAATGTGAAGTTGAGACCGGACGTAAACTTATAGGGTTTTAGACTGTAGTGAATTCCATCTGTGTCGATTAAGGACCGACCGTTGTTGAGCCTCAGGTCATGTTGAACGCATGCCTCACATTTAGTTGGCCGAATAATGTACCATTCGACTGTAAAACTAGAAGAATATTCGGGCCGAGTGGATTGCCCATAGCGCACTGTACCGAAGAAGGTGTGGTAGGACAAGGGGGCACGATGATAAGACCGAAAGGCAGTCGGTCGGCCCCTAGGTACATGTGATTCCTGGCAAACTCGAGACTTTACTTGGATAGTTGACTCGGTGACCAATATCTCACTTTAGCGGGTGAGTAAGGTTTGTGTGAGGAATAAATTACCAGCTGGTTAATAATCAATTCGAATCGCCATCGTTCACTGGATAGTGAACACTTGACTTGAGTTACTTCATCATAGTAATATTGATGGAACACTTGGTTAGTTATAATGGAAATGACGTTATGAAAATGCTCATGATCAATTGGTTATCTTAAATGGCTAAATCATATACTTGCTTTAGTATAACTATAAATGTAGTTGAAAGGTTAATGATAATTAACTTAAAATAATGTTTTTGGAAAGGATTCTTTAAATGCTAAAAATGCTTTTGCAAATGAGTCGGCTACCCCACTATAAAGCCCTTCATGATTCCTTGGTGTCATTTTATTTTGGTTATGTCGGGTAAGTCTAGCTGAGTATCTTCTCGTACTCAGGGTTTTGTTCCCACTTGTTGCAGATGGGCAGATGTACTACGGTTATTGTATCAACTGTCTTTACCCTGCAATGGGTGATGTTTAGGACCACGGGCAATGGTCATTTCTTACGTCTCATCTAATGCTTTTTGTTGGAGATGATCATCAGCTGACACTTTATTTCGGACTCCGTGTGAGTGTGTGTGGATTTTAACTATTTGCTTCCGCTACTTTCTATTTGAACTCGGATTGTAATAACTATGTTTAAACTCCAATGTATCTATGATGCGAACTTTTATGTAATGTGTGATGGTGACTGCTAAACTTATTACAATCTTGGCTGGTGTGCGAGTTGGTTTGAAATCCTTCGTGATTTTACGGACTATCGGGTTATATGGGCTTAAGTTTGCTAAATTATTTGCTCCGGTGGGTGATTGTTTTTACTTAATTTCATATAATTGGTCAGTTTAGTTACAGCTAGCATCAGAGCAAGGTTTAGTGTGTTATTGTTCATAAGTGTATTTAAAATAAAAAGGCATTTGAAAAACGTGATTTCAAAACTAAAGAATGTGTCAGTGGTCATATCCTTTATGCCCAGTTAAGGACTCTAGGTGGCTTATGTAGAGCAACTCCAATAGTTTGGGATTTTTTGTTTGGCAAATCTTGGAGTTTGGCAACTCCCCAAATATTATGGCAAAGGAAAAAAAGGTGAATCTCCAATAGTTTGGCATAATTGATTTGGCAAAATCAAAAGTGAGGCCCACAATCTGGTTTTCTTTTTCTCGCGGGAACATTTTTTCCGCGTGATTTCCTTCATGTGCCCGTGCCAAAACGCCGCCGCCATCTCCTATCGTTCGTCATGCGGTTCCTCTCGGCGGCAGGTCTCTCCTTGCCGGCCTTCTCCTCCTCCTAGTCAGCCATCACCGAGCAGCAGCATCTGCCTAGTCGGCAAGCAGGACCTTTGAGTCTATATATCTACTGTGTTTTTCATAATACCATTGGTTAAGTATCATTCAGTAGTACATGTACAAATATTGAGTAGAGTAGCAGGCAATATCTTCTCTGTCACATCTGCTGCATTTGCCAGCCAACAGCACCAGCTAGCAGGCAACAGCAGCAGAGCAATCAATCATCCTCGTCAAATCACCTGCATTTTGTCGATGCGCCCAGACGAGGTGGGCACATATATGCGTGTCGGGGAGGTATTTTTGCGATTTTTGCAAAGATGGCAAAGTACTTTGACAAACTGTTGAAGTTGCTTTTTTCTCCTTTTGCTAAAAAAAACAAGGATGCCAAAGCCCTTTGCCAAACTGTTGGGGTTGCTCTTAAGTACTAACTTGGGGTCTTGCATCATATTTCTATTTAGTTGCTCATATAGCTTGAAATTGTATGGGTGACATTCACTCGAGTGGTAATGTATGGATCATTTGCCTCAATGCCAAGGTAAGTGTGAGTTGGGAGAGTATGATCGGATACACCGTCGATCTAGGGAGAGTACTTATTTGATGCTGGAGTATCTACATGTTACACACATGTTTATACAAAGGTATTCTATGTGTGGGTTGTGCCGTCCTGTGGTGACGATGCCGTCAATAGAACGATGGTTCGGGTAGTTACTACCATTGTACGTGTATTTGGGGATGTGTGTAGAGTGTGTAGATAAATTTACTGCTTTCATGCATTCATTGGATTTGGGCTGAAATGAATCTTCTACAGGTACATAACAGCGCTATCGAGTAGAACATATTGGTTACGTATATAAGAGATCGTTGTATGTCACCGTCTGTATCGCTAGAATTTATTTATTTCCTAAGTTTCTAAGAACGTATGGACGTGCATACGTCATGTTACTTGTGCATTTCATTCATGTCATTTATTCCTCCCCTTATAAATTGATTATCTCATTTTGATAAAAATTGTATCACTTAAAATACGTTCTCATGGGGTAATAAACTTTTGCTACAGATGGCTCGCACTAAGCTCACCGCTCGTAAGTCCACTGGAGGAAGAGCACCTCGACACCAGTTGGCCCCGAGGGAGCGCCGCAGCATGAACACCTTCCTGAGCGAGTTTGGCATGCCGACCTTGCTTTGGAGAGTGCTCCATGATATGGGGTACCCAGAGGGTCAGGAGCTGGTGTACTCTTGGAATGAGAGTCAGTTAGCAGAGGATGGGATTGCAGTGGTGGAGATCATAGTTCCTTCTCTTGGTGATGCTCTAGATTGGGATGGCTGACACTTGGAGTTTGAGGGTCGCACTCCTGTCGAGGGTGCAGAGGGAGCGGCTTTCCATGTCATCAGGGACATCATGAGTAGATTTCCCAATGAGCTTGCTGCAGCATTGGCAGGCACTTTTCCTAGGGATAATCCTCGTGATGCCATTTGGGTTCAGCCTCAGGGCAGTGCTTTGGTTAGAGGTCCAGATGAGGGACATGCTAGTGACAACCATGCCATAAGTGCTATATTTGCAGCTATCAGAGCTTATGAGGGTCTTGAGTGCACTTATTGGGCATTGACTAGCTTGCGTGGTGATGATAAGCTCAAGGCAAAGAAGCAGAAGAAGAAGCAGGCATGTGCCATAGAGAGGTTGCAGGAGGAGTTGGCTGACATGACTCTACAGAGAGACCAGGCTAAGGAGAGAGATGAGGATGCTATGCAGCTGGTGCATACGTTGACTCAGGCCAACAACAATGCAGACCGCATGATTGAGCAGTTGGTTCAGGAAAGGAATGAAGCCTGAAACGAGAGGATTCTTCTGAGGCAAAGGGTCAACGAGCTAGAGGAGTACAACGCCAACTTGCATGATGAGTTCCACGCCCTCTACAACGGAGTTCAACCATATGTCCCTCCTGGTGCAGCAGAGATGGAGCCTGGTGACGTTGCAGCTGACGGTGGAGAGGAGTCTGGCATCGCCGACGCCTATGACAATGACATCGACATGGAGGATGACTTCATCGACGAGCCTTCTGTGGGTGACGACCAGCCTGAGGTCAGAGATGGCGATGAGGATGATGCGTAGACTATCTAGTTATTTTTTCTTGTTAGTTGTTTTCTTTTGTTTCAATCCTTTGCATGTCATGTGAGACTTATGTATCATGATGAGACCTTGAGGTATTTTGGATTCATGGATGGGTCATGGCGATACCTGAACGCCTGAAAGTCTAGTGTATGTATGCTGGTAATTTGGTTGTGTGGACGTGATGTGTTGTGCTTAAGTAATCTAATTAGTGATGTTGTGCTAATTGGGATGAATTATTGTGCCTATGTTTTATTGTATAAATTTGTTCTCCCCAGTGAATTAAGTACGGCATAATTTTTCATTCACTCACAATTATTATAGCTCCACTCAATAATTACTTGTTGCTGAAATATACAGATGACGAACACTCGTCGTACCACTTATGATGCCGCTGAGACAGGTGGTAATAGTGCTAGGGCAGGTGGTAGTGGTGGAAACAACATCAACAATGAGCACCACCCTGAACCGCATCCGCCACCTCCTCCCTAGCTCACTCCAGAGATGTTCTTTGCACAATTTCTAGGAAGTTAGCGTAATACGGAACAATCCTAGAAAAACATGGAGGATTTTTCTGTGTACTATTGCCAACAATGTTCAATGCGGTAACCACCAAGGTGGTGGCAATGGGGTGAATCAGTATAGCAACTTTAATGATTTCATGGACACCAGGCCGCCGATATTCAAGGAAGCGGCAGAACCACTTGATGCTGAAGAATGGATCAACACCATGGAAGATAAGTTCCGTGTATTGAGACTAACTGAGGTATTAAAAACTAAATATGCTACACATCAGTTACAAGGACCTGCTGGAATGTGGTGGAAGCATCATCGCACCACCTTTCCTCCAAATACCCAAATTTTGTGGAGAGAGTTCACTGATGCCTTCAGTGGAGTTTATATCCCATCCGGGCTGATCGAAATAAAGTTGGGAGAGTTCCTAGCGTTAAATCAAGGCACTAAGACCATGACTTAGTATTTGCATACTTTCAACAACTTGTGTCGTTATCCTCCTGACATGGTTGACATAGATGCTAAGAGAATTACCAGTTTCAAGAGAGGAGTGAATCCAAAGATGATGAAGCATGTGGGTACCAATACAAGAACAAGGTTCAATGACTTTATCAGTGATTGCTTGAAACAAGAGAAGAATAACAATGTGTATACTACATCCAAGACTCACAAAAGGGCCTTCGAGTTAGGTCCATCCCAGCCAAGAGTCCCCATGGCTAATCGTTTTGCTTATCGTCCGCCCGCACCTGGTGCAAGGTTTAGGCCACCGCAGCAGAAAGCTCAAAACTACAAGGGACTGCAGAAGCCGTACAAGATGGCAGTGCAGTCAGCAAAAACAGCTGCAACTGTGGGACAGAGCAGCTCTAAGGGAGCTGTGGGATTTGCTAGTACAGTGAGCGGACCGTGCTACAACTATGATCAACCAAGCCACTTCTCAAGGTTCTGTCCTTATCCACCCAGGAAGAAGCAACAAACCTATCCTACTCGTGTACATAGCACGACTATTGATGAGATTTCTGAGGGAGAGCCCATGACCGCTGGTAAGTTTCCTATCAACCAACACCCTGCAATTGTTCTATTTGATTCTGGATCATCGCATTCTTTTATGAGTCAAGCATTTGCACGAAAGTATGAACAATAGTGCATAGAATTGGGTTATGGTTATCGTATAAGTTCTGCTAGGGCTGATGTTTTGACAAATTAGATGTTTTGAGGGGAAACCCTTGATCTAGGTAACATAAATTTTAGATTGAACTTGATAGTTATGTCTGGGTTAGTTTTGGATGTCATTATAGGGATGAACTGGATGAAAGATTAGGAAGCAGTCATAGATACAGGGAGTCGAGTACTTACCCTTAAGGATTCCCAGGGCGAGGGTACTTTCCAAGTACCATTGCCTCAAAGAATAGACCTCATAAGTGTGACATGTTCTACAGAAGTTACTCCTATTCACCAAATTTCGGTAGTGTGTGAGTCTTCAGATGTGTTTCCAGCTGAGTTACCTGTTCTTCCACCAGATAGGGATATTGAGTTTGGAATTGAGTTAGTTTTGGGGACAGCTCCGATTTTGATGAGACCCTATCGGATGCCTCCGGATGAGTTAACTGAGCTGAAGAAGCAACTAGAGGATTTGTTAAAAAAGAGGTTTATCCGACCAAGCAAGTCTGAATAGGAATGTCTCGTCTTGTTTGTGACAAAGAAGAAAGAGGGCACATTGAGAATGTGCGTGGACTATAGGCCACTTAATGTTGTAACCATCAAGAATAAGTATTCATTGCCGCATATTGATGTTCTGTTTGACCAGTTAGCCAAGGCCAAAGTGTTCTCCAAGATAGATTTGAGGTTCGGTTACCATTAGATCAAGATTAGGCCACAAGATATACCGAAAACCATATTTTCCACCAGATATGGGTTGTACGAGTATCTTGTCATGTCCTTTGGCCTGACAAATGCTCCTACATACTTTATATTTCTGATGAGTACGGTTTCATGCTAGAATTGTATAAGTTTGTGGTTGTGTTCATTGATGATATTCTGGTGTACTCAGAGAACGAGAAGGATCATGAAGAGCATCTAAGAATCGTCTTGACTAGACTTAGAGATCATAAGTTATACGTCAAGTTTAGCAAGTGCGAATTTTGGTTGAAGAAAGTTCCTTTTCTTGGTCACATTCTGTCAGAAAATGGAGTTTCAGTAGATCCGAGTAAGGTGCAAGAGGTTATGGATTGGAAGGCGCCGACCACAGTTCCTGAGGTTAGAAGTTTCTTAGGATTAGCTGGTTACTATCACCGTTTCATACTAGATTTCTCAAAGATTGCCAAGCCTATGATAAGTCTGCTACAAAAAGATCATAAGTTCGTCTGGACAGAGGAGTGTGAAGCAGCTTTCCACACTTTGCGGAAACTGTTAACCACTGCTCCTGTTCTAGCACAGCCGGACATAGAGAAACCTTTTGATGTGTTTTGCAATGCATCAAAAACTAGATTGGGCTATGTTCTTATGCAGGAAGGAAGAGTCATTGCTTATGCCTCACGTCAATTGAGAAAGCACGAGGCCAACTATCCGACACATGATCTTGAGCTTGCTGCAGTTGTGCAAGCTCTAAAAATTTAGAGACATTATCTACTAGGTAATGTGTGCAATATTTTCACAGATCACAAGAGTCTCAAGTATATCTTTACCCAACCAGAGATGAACATGAGACAGAGAAGATGGTTAGAATTAAGCAAAGATTACAACTTGAATGTGCAGTATCATCCTGGAAAAGCCAATGTAGTGGCAGATGCTTTAAGTAGAAAGTCACATTGTCTTGATGTGCAACCACTACTCAAAGATGGGTTCAATCTGATGCACCCTGCTGTGTTGCATGATATTCAGATTTGTTGCTCTTTGGAAAGTAAGATCATAGAAAGCCAGAAAATAGACAATGGCATATTCCACATCAAAGAGAAAATTAAAGCAGAGCCATCTAAACACTTTAGAGTGGATGAACAAGGTATGTTGTGGTTTGATGACCGTCTTGTAGTACCCAAGGATCGAGAGCTTAAGAATAAACTTATGGATGAAGCTCACCTTTCTAAGCTATCCATCCATCCTGGAAGTAGTAAGATATACCAAGAGCTGAGACCTCTTTATTGGTGGACAAAGATGAAGAAAGAAATAGCTGCATATGTTGCTAGGTGTGACACCTACTGTAGAGTTAAAGCTACTCACATGAAACCTACCGGTTCGTTATAACCGTTGTCTGTGCCAGATTGGAAATGGGATGATATAAGTATGGATTTCATCTCAGGTTTATCCACTACCCAGAAAGGACATGATTCGATTGGGGTAATTGTGGATCGTCTCACCAAATTAGCTCACTTTCTACCTATCAAGACAGATTTTGACCACCTCAATATGTCACGAAATACATTGTAGAAATTGTGAGATTGCATGGTATACCGAAGACTATAGTGTCTGATAGAGGGACACAGTTCACCGCTCACTTCTGGGAACATTTGCACAAAGGTCTAGGTACTAGTTTGATCCGTAGTACTGCTTATCACCCCTAGACAGATGGTCAGACTGAACGAGTTAATGCTGTTCTAGAGGATATGTTGAGAGCCAATGTATTGTCTTCCAAAGGTTCATGGGAACTATGGTTACCCATAGCTGAGTTTGCTTACAATAATAGTTATCAAGAAAGTATGAAGATGGCCCCGTTTGAAGCTTTGTATGGCAGAAAATATAGAACCCCACTGAATTGGATCGAGCCAGGGGAAAGAAGGTACTATGGTATTGATTTTATTGATGAGGCCAAGAAGAAAATTCATATTATTCAACAAAATATGAAAGCTGCCCAGTCACGTCAGAAAAGTTATGCGGATAGGAGAAGGAGACCGCTTGTGTTTGAAGTTAGTGACTGTGTATCTGAAGGTCACGCCAATGAAGAAGAAACGGTTTGGAGTCTGAAGAAAGCTTGCCACTAGATTTGTGGGATCATACAAGATATTGGAAAGAAGGGGTCTAGTAGCCTATAAGTTAAAGTTACCTGAAACAATGAGTATCGTCTTCCCAGTTTTCCATATATCACAACTCAAGAAGTGCTTGCGCGTTCCGGAAGAAAGAATAGAACCTCAAGGCATTAAACTCAAGTCAGATTTGGTATATCGTGGGCAACCAGTCCAAGTTTTGGACACTAAGGAACGTGTCACTCGAAATAGTGTGGTGAAAACCTACAAGATACAGTGGAGTCATCATGATGAGGGTGATGCAACTTGGGAAATGGGAGAATACCTACAAAAAGCTTATGAAGATTTTTATAACAAATGGTTCGTAACTCGAAATCTCGGGACGAGATTTTTATAAGGGGGGAGGGTTGTAACACCCCGGTGTTAGGCGTGCATTTAGGCACTACAAATCATGGGCATGAGCATCATCTTGCATTCATAATCACATGACATATAAATGAAACATTGGTTTGAAACATATGAAACACAACTTTGAAACATTGATGTTGCATTTGTTTGTTTAAATAGAACTATGCCATGATTATACTTGTTAGGTTAATAAACATGCTTGTTGGTAGTGCAAATAATTTAGAATTGTTTCACCTGCATTTTTGGAGCAAAGTTCATTTTGGAATTTTTTCCCAAATTCTTCTTCTAACAATAATTCTCAAAAATATTGAAAAATAAGAAAAATAGTTTTAAATCAACTTTTGACCTCCATCTCCAAAACTGTTTAGATTTTGACTTTACTCCTTTTGATAAAGTCGTAGAGCTCAAAATGTTGAACAACTTTTGTTTTTCCCCGTCTTGAGAAAAGATTTGGAAAATGCTCAAAATGGGACTTTACTGCTGTTTCATTTGAAAAATAAAAAGAAAAGAAGTTCATTTTTTTAACGGGCCCGCGCTCCACTTCTTGGCCCGCGCGCCTCTCCTCCCGCGCTCCTGCTCAAACGCGGCCGCCCGACCGTTCGCAGGCGATGCCCGCCACGTGGTCGTCGGCGACGGGCCGCCGAGGGCGGTGGTGCACGACCGGCCGGCCTCCGACCGCATGAGCCGCCTTGAAATAAACCTGGACGCACGCTCCTCTCCATTCACTCCTCCCCGTTCCCCATCTCCACCAGAGCAAGCAGCAACAGCAGCTCGCGGGCGAGCTCGCCCTTTTCTGCCGCCGCAAGCTCCTCGCCACCGTTCCTGCTCAACGGACGAACCCTGCTCCGATTCGTCCCGCACGCTCCTCTGCTTCCTCTTCTTCATCACCGAACGCGAACCTTCACCTCCACTCGAGCCTAGGTGAGCGCCCAATCGGGCCCCGAACCTCCGTCGTGCCCGCCATGGCCGGACTTGCGCACCGTCGTGGCTGGAGCCCTTCCACCATCCTTTCTCCTCCATCTTCTAGCGCTCCGTGTCCGCCTCGTTGCTGCGGATCCCGCGCGCTCTCCCGCCCGCCTTATCCTAGCCAGAGTCGGTCCGCCGCCGTGGCACAGCGCCGCCTAGGCACCTCATGTGCCGGTGGTGCTGCTCCGCTCTACCTCCGGACTCGTCTCGCTGCTTGCCGTGCTCGCCTCGTAGAGAGGAGCGCAATGGTGGCACCCGCGCCGCCGGAGACCTCACCGGCGGTGAGCTCCGACAGGTCAACGCCGCGCCCTGCCCCCGTTCGGCTGACGGGTGGGGCCCGGTCAGCCCGTGGGGCCCACTGTCAGCGGCTCGCTGGGTTTCGGTGTGCACAAAGCCATATACGTGTGGCATTTCCGATCAGATTCCCAGAAAAGGATTAAAAGAAAATGTTTTTCAGTTTTTTGATTAAAGCTTTGTAAAACGATATCTTGCTCATTTTAGCTCGAAATCTGGTGGACTAAATTTTCTTGGGTTTGTTATCAGTGGATCTACAATATAAAAATAATGCATGTCACTTTTCTGATATTTTTCTGTACAGTTTATTTAAATGTTGTTAATTGCTGTTAACTTAGAAAATGCACGGTAAATCCATTATCACATAGAAAAATATGGTTCCACTTGCATTAGTCTTCTTTTATGATGTAGTTTATGTGAAAAATATATTCCATACATGTCCTATGTAAAAATATGGATGTTTAGTTCAAGTGCTATTTATTGCTTAGATATGTTATTTTTGATAGAAGCAAATTATGTACAGAACATGTACATGATAAATTTTGTACATTGCTTATTTGCTGTCTAGAATGTTGGAAAAATGTTAGTTCTACTGTTGGACACTTTTCATGGTACAAAGTATTTTTAGGTGCTTTTCTGTCCTGTCACTTGTCTTTTTTGTGTAGGCTATTCTACTTATCCAATTGCTTTGAAATTTTTGGGTAGCCTAGTTATGCCATGTTTAGTCTACTGTAATTTTTCTGTGCTGTCAAATTAAGGGTTGCTGTTCAATGCTATTGCTAATTATGGTTTAAATCCCCCTTGCTTAATACATGCTTAGTAATTTAATTAAGCTTTGGTGTATCTTTGAAGCACTAATTAGAGGCTGGTATATTAGCATATGTTTCTGTCACATAATGTGCCATGTATATGAGTAGTATGTGCTCTTTCTATTAAATGCAACTTGATTCATCTATATTTCATGCACCATGATCATATCATCATATGTCATACTTCGATGCACCTAAGCATGAGCACTTATACACATGCATCATACAGGATCGCAAGCAGAGAATCTAGTTGTACCCGAGGAGCCGGAAGAGCAGCTCGAGGTGCAGCTGCAGGAGGTGCCCGAGGTCGATGAGGAGGACATTGAAGAGCTTCATGAGTGTTCGGATCACCGCCCGAGTTCCTTCGAGAGAGGCAAGCCCCGGAGCATTTCTCCTCCTGTTTGCAAATAGTTAATTAATGCTTTTACGTAAATTGATGCATTACGTTCAGGAGTTGTTTGCAACCATTGCTGCATTATACCTTGTCTACCTTTGTTATATCCTATCGTTGCTACCCTGGTATTCGCAGTCGAGTCAATGCTTAGCTGGCTTAGACCGATAGAAGACGGGTGATTTCCTGTCACCTGCGAGCTATAGGTGGTTACCTAGATCTGCTTGGATAATTACGTCATCATGGGATAACTAAGTGTTAATGTGAAGTTGAGACCGGACGGAAACTTATAGGGTTTTGGACTGTAGTGAATTCTATCTGTGTCGATTAAGGACCTATCGTTGTTGGGCCTCAGGTCACGTTGAACGCATGCCTCACATTTAGCTGGCCGAATAATGTACCATTCGACTGTAAAACTGGAAGAATATTCGGGCTGAGTGGATTGCCCACAGCGTACTGTACCGAAGAAGGTGTGGTAGGACACGGGGGCGTGATGATAAGACCGAAAGGCAATCGATCAGCCCCTAGGTACATGTGATTCCTAGCAAACTCGAGACTTTACTTGGATAGTTGACTCGGTGACCAATATCTCACTTTAGCGGATGAGTAAGGTTTGTGTGAGGAATAAATTACCAGGTGGTTAATAATCGATTCGAATCGCCATCGTTTACTGGATAGTGAACACTTGACTTGAGTTACTTCATCGTAGTAATATTGATGGAACACTTGGTTAGTTATAATGGAAATGACATTATGAAAATGCTCATGATCAATTGATTATCTTAAATGGCTGAATCATATACTTGCTTTAGTATAACTATAAATGTAGTTGAAAGGTTAATGATAATTAACTTAAATAATGCTTTTGGAAAGGATTCTTTAAATGCTAAAAATGCTTTTGCAAATGAGTCGGCTACCCCACTGTAAAGCCCTTCATGATTCCTAGGTGTAATTTTATTTTGGTTATGTCGGGTAAGTCTAGTTGAGTACCTTCTCGTACTCAGGGTTTTGTTTCCACTTGTTGCAGATGGGCAGATGTACTATGGCTATTGTATCAACTGTCTTTACCATGTGATGGGTGATGTTTAGGACCATGGGCAATGGTCGTTCCTTACGTCTCATCTAATGCTTTTGTTGGAGATGATCATCAGCTGACACTTTATTTCGAACTCCATGTGAGTGTGTGTGGATTTGAACTATTTGCTTCCGCTACTTTCTATTCAAACTCGGATTGTAATAACTATATTTAAACTCCAATGTATCTATGATGCGAACTTTTATGTAATGTGTGATGGTGACCGCTAAACTTATTACGATTTTGGCTGGTGTGCGAGTTGGTTTGAAATCCTTTGTGATTTTACGGACTACCGGGTTATACGGGCTTAAGTTTGCTAAATTATTTGCTCCGGTGGGTGATTTTTTTACTTAATTTTATATAATTGGTCGGTTTAGTTACAATTAGGTTCTTATCATAAACCTCTATTAGTCCAAACTGAAAGTGATAGTAGAGTAAGATCATCAATTTTTAGATTTGAGTCAGCTTGGTTGTTTCAGGAAGGTTTCAGGCAGTGGGTGGTAGACAAATGGACTCAAAGGAATAAACAGTATATTTTAGATCATGGAAGATTTTGGCCTCAAGTCTTAGGAGAAGTTTGAAAGGATGGAGCTAGAATTGGGGGAGTGATAAGAGAAACTGTTGGTGTATAGAAACGGGGTCTAGACAGAGCGACAAGTGAATTTGTATCTACGCGTCTAGACCCGGATGGTGTGCAAAGCGGATATAAGGGTTTATACTGGTTCGAGCAAGAATGACCCTACGTCCAGTGGATTCTACTGCCGCTCGTGTTGCCTTGCACCAGAGTGTTAGTAGTAGGGGTTACAAGCTTTTGAGAGAGGGAACGGATCCCAGGTCTCTTCGGGGAGAGGTGTGTGTGTTGTCTTAGCGAGGTATGTGTCCGTCGTCCCTAGATGTGGCCCCTGCCTCCCCTTTTATAATTTCCAAGGAGAGGGCTCAGGTTATATTTATGGTAAAAAGGTGAAATGGGGAAAATATGAAAGAGAAAAATAAAAAAGGTGGCCTCAGGTGCAGCCGTCTTCCTCCTTATCCGGTGTGAGCAGCTTCCCCTGTAGCGCAGAGACGTTATGGCGTTGAGCTTTTGGCCTCTCCATCTACTGGTGCAACATGCTGTGGCCATGCCTCATCCTGTGTGCTTCTGTGCCGTCGAGGATGGGCGGTACGTGCACCCGGATTTGCGTAGAGAGGGGGTAGGTGGTATAGTTGCCATTACCCCATCGCTGTAGAGGTATGGACGTCATCATGGTAGAATGACCAGGGTCATGTTGGGTCAGAGCGTGGTTCCCATGCTCCTGTTCACTGTGCGCGGTCATGTCCGTCCCATATGTGGGAATGGGTGCCACGGTGAGGGCCCCTGTGGCTCCCCGCCTTGCCAGAGGGCTCCACGCGTCCCTCGGGCGAGGTAGAAGTACGCCAACGGGGTCGGGCGCTCCCGTGCTCGCGTTGCAGGGGTCGGGCGAGGCGGAAATTGTTTCCGACAGGGCACAGGGGTCGGGCGCTTTGATGACGTCATGGGGGCTCGGGAGAGGCAGAAGGCATCCCTAAACCTTGGGCGATTTAGTAGCTGACACGCTATTAACACCCTTGGTTGGGTATGCCCACTATTGATACCCGACAGAAACTGAAACAAAAACTGTTGACATGTATTGAGGAGTGGGTTTATTAGACATGTATAGTCTAGTCCTATATACATTATATTTGGATATGTTGTAACCCCAGCCCATTATATATATATATATATATATATATATATATATATATATATATATATATATATATATATATATATATATATATATATATATATATATATATATCTTTACATGGTATCTTTCGCACTTAGATCCTGATTTCCCACTTCCGCTCCCCTTCCCATCGCGAGTCTCTCACTTCCCCAATCATAACCGATTGGTCTTTCTCGCAGTCGCCACCCACCTCCCCGTGCGTGATCTTCTTACGTCACGTCCACCCACCCCGGCGGCTTCCCCTCCCTCCCTTCCCTTCCGATGTCCTCCACGCCGGTGGCTGTCAGTGGCTCCATGCCGGCCACCGGGAACGGCAACTTGCCGGCCACTGGTGCTGGCACCATGGGTGCCCCACCGATCGTGGCTAATTCCAATGCCACGGTGAACGTCAAGTCCCACGTCCTGACCACGTTGGAATTGAACTCCAACTACTCGGAGTGGGTGTTCTTCTTCAAGTCGCTATGCGGCAAATTTGGGCTGCGCAAGCACATCGACGGCTCTACTCTCCTCAACCTGCTGACCCCTAGTGGGATGCCATGGAGTGCTGCGTCCGCAGCTAGATCCTTGGCTCCGTCGATAGCTCCGTTCTTGATCTCGCCATGGATGAGCCTAATCTGAATGCCCACGACCTCTGGGTGGCGATCGAGGAGATCTTCCGCACCAACAAGGAGCTGCGCGCCATCTTCCTCCTCAACGAGTTTCATTCCATGGTGCAAGGCGACTCCACCATCTCGGCATACTGCCAGCACCTGAAGACCAAGGTCGCCACCCTCAGCGACGTCGGTCATCCTGTGGAGGGTTCGCAGCTCGCGCTTGCCCTCCTGCGTGGCCTAAACCCTCACTTCTCCAACACCGCCGACGACATCGCCAACTCCACCGTCCTTCCCTCGTTTGCCAGGGCCCATGACATGCTGGTCCTCAAGGCGATCTGCTTGGCCAACGACGAGAAGACCGTCGTCAACACCACTCTCCTCGCCGCGGCCGGCTCTGGCTGCACCAGTCCGGGCGGGTGTCGCTCCAGCAACACTGGGGCCTCCTCCGGCGGCCACAACAACCACACCACCGGCTACGGCAGCGGCACTAGTGGCAGCCACATGGGTGGCGGCGGCGGCAAGGGCAAAGGCAAGGGAAAGAAGGGCTGGATTGTTAACCTTTCGGCCAAATGAATGTGTAGTTAATTTCGTATATTAGATTTCTAAATATTGTTAACCTTTCGGCCAATAAACCCCCCTTGCTCTAAGCACCAAGTACATAAACATACATTCTTAATTTAATAATAAATTATTGTCTACAACCAGTGAATGGTTTCTTGTCTGCCAATATATTCTCAAATGCTAAGTCCTTCAAAACTAATTTTGAAATAATACAAGTGTTCCAAGAGCTCTTCGACTCTCATGTGTATCAATATGCATACTCCATGGAGCAACATCTTCTATTTTACTATTACTAATTCAAGGCAATTTTTTGGGCCACTACGGTAATCTTCACAAGTGACAGAAAGAGATACATCTAGAAATTCTCACAAAAAATAGAAAGAACTTGCTATGAGCTTAGGAAACTTGTCATTACCCAAAAATTAATTCAATCTATGCCATTATAATTTCACGATATTCTAGTCGTGCCATTACAATGTCATGGGTCTTTGAGACATGTATTCCTTACCCTTTGCTTTTTTCCTCAAAAAGTTAGACCAAAATACCCCTACCTCCCCCTCTCCGTCTTCCCTTCTTCATCAAAGGAATGGAGCTCCACTCATCCTTTGCCAAACCCTGGACCTCCCCTTCATAGATGACATGGACGTCTTCATTGAGGACCTAGCCGCAGCATGGTTTGTCATTATTGTCATCGACGGGTTCGCCCCTATGAGACGTTAGATCCACCTCAGTGTCTGCAATGCACTGGCCCATCAATGTTCTGATTTTGACCCGATTCGTCCCATGTGTTTTGCTCTAGTGAAATTAGTCTCACATTGGTTATCTAAATAGGTTGGGGATAGCTAGTATGTAATTTTTGTAGTTCCAAACATAGCACATCCAGTCTTTTTTACACAAACGGAGGACAAAAATATTTTAGTTACATGGATGGTGACTGGAGAACAAACATTTCCACGGATGCATTCAAAGTCAAAAGAGGGCCTCATGAACACCACTCCAATTGGCTATTTGAGGTTGCTACAACTCAAGGAAATGTATCATACATGTATTTGGAGTTCTCTGCCACTCAAGTGAAGATATGCAATATCAAGACAATTAGAACAAGATTAAGGAATTATTGGTAGTTTAAGCCTAGCGTGAATCATGATAGATTATTATCTTAGAGCTGGGATAGGTGAGCAATAAACACTTGTTATATTTAGTGTTTGCTAGCACCAAGATGGTCCAACGTTGCTGTATTGCAAGACCCTCGGTTTGTTCTTTGAACGGGAAATACATCAGGGGAAGCTCCTACTGTAGGATTTTATTAAAAACAAAAATACTGTACAAAAGGAAGTGCGATTACAAAGAACCAACCAGCCCACAACAGGGAGGAAACAGCAGGCCAAAAAGCCAAGAGGGCCTAAGAAAGAAGATCTAATGATCTAAACAAAGGAGAAAAGTAGCACGTTTGCCATTCCTCATTCTAGAAGCTTGAAGTTTGGCCTCTTCACAGAAGAGATTTTTCCAAGACGAGAAAGAAGGCTGGCCTCTGACAAATCTGAAGTTATTTTTGTGGATCATCTATGAACAATTATAAACAGGAGTAACTTATGCCAAAACAGCTAAGTACTCATATAATGAAGACAATGAGGAGGCCCACCAACATGTGGGGAGGTTTAACAGCAAGTTCACCAAAACCTTCAAAAAGATACAATTAACTCATGTCATCCTTGGCATCACACACTGCCAAAAGACTCAACAGAACCTGAAAAATAGCATACTATATTTCCATCCGAACAAACCAGAATGCAGAGATATGGGGGGAGTAGTGGTATGGTAGCATTATCATTACATTTTCACAATCAAGCATATGGAAATACATTATTACATGGAGAGAGAGAATTATTGAGGATTGATACTAAAGACATTCTCAGTATATTCAGTCATATCAATAGAACAATAGACTGTTCCTCTTATTTACCATTTTTGTAAGAAGCAACATAAAGTCAAATGTTAATAGCCACAAGATTACATGTACATAAATTTGTCATCATATCACAACTATCACAAGTTAGTGGCATACAGATTGAACCAGACAGTTTGTGACGATATTTCTAACAGTAACAAAACTCAAAAAGAAACATCTTCAGAACTACCAAAAAATACCAATTGTACACTCAGATCCAAAGCGTATGTTTTGCTACAGAATGCTATTTCTGGTTATTGATCTCTTCAAGGTAACATTGAAGCTATTTCACCATGAAAGAACTCTTGCAGCTGCAGCCCCCAACAGCACTAGGATTTGTTGAAACCTGCATATCGTAAAGGCAGGTATAAATCACAATAGAACTCAAGAATAAAGAAGTTCTCAAGTTGAGTTCAACAGCCAAGATAGTTGTGTAACATGAAACTAACAAAAATAGCATGTATGTAAGTTCAAGGACCATTTGCCCAGTGGCCCAATACCCTAAACCCACTCCATAGACCATAGCCCACCCACTACCCAGAAAACAAAAACCATGTGAACATACCAAAAAAAAGTTCAGGTTTTAAAGCAATGAGAAGTATAACTACATGAAACATGTGTGCTGGGGAAAGTGAAAGAGGCAAACATTAAAGCCTAAAAGATAAAACATCTCATTCATTTCAGAACTTCAACATGTTAGACTTCAAGGCTAAAAAATAAGGCTCTGGCAATAGGTATTTAAAGTCTAATTCCAGAACTTTCGTCAACATCTCAACACAAACCATTTCAATGACACTATTTTCAAGTAGAAGCTACCTAGGACTGGGAAAACCACCATCACAATGAACCAAACCATACACTACAGCACGTAGCCATTTTTGTACAGAGGAAATAACTAAGTCTTCATCCTTTCAGCCTGTCTTAAACACAGAAAGTCCCAAAACAAAAACGTGTATCTGTATCGGTTGCAGTATGGTACGCCTCTGTTGTGAACTGTTCATTTGGGGTCAAAACCACCACCACGACAGCCAGGTGGAGTCAGCTGCTAGGGGAGGGATTAGATTATAGATTTGAAAGGCTTAAATTAAATTGAGCCTCCATTGCTTAATTTCAATGAGGATACAGAGCGTGTTTCTATAGAGCCCGCTGACACAATCCCAGTCTAACCCATAAAATAATTTCACAACTTAATTTAATCATCCTAACTGATCCATTGCCACATGTGTTGCCCATGCACCTCTTCCCTGGCTGGCTGGCTCATTGAGTCCATTAGCCTTTGTTGACGCCCATAACAGCCATGGATACATATTCATGGATAAGGCCTAGCTCAAAAATGGGTGCATTAGCCCCATGACCACCGTTGTCATGTGGGGCCGCCATTATCAGCGAAGGGGCCGCACCAGGGAGTCAGCCAGGGGCGCGAATGCGTCTGCACACCGCATCGGCGCGCGATCACCATGGAGCAACCAAGGACACAAACGCGTCTGAGCAGCGCGAATCAGCAGCGCCGTAGGCGCGCAAGCTGCGGCCAGGATAGCTTTTATATGATGTATTGTGAACATTTGGAATTCAACAATTAATCAGACAATTTTATTCCCTATCTCCTCTCTCAATCTCACCCTCCTTCAATAATAGGGCGCCGAGGGGAAAAACCTCGCCCCAATCCTAGTGATCGAGGCTATGACCTTCATAGCCTTGGTCCAGTTATCTGACCTCGACGCCCTTGACAACCTGGTATCACGATCCAGGTGATCCTCATCAGCCACCACCCCGCTGCTCAACCCCACCGTGCCAATGCGCACTGCTCCAGCCTTGCCGCCGCCATGCGCTGCGTCTGTGACTTCCAACATGTCGGGACCATCACCTGCCGACCTCGTCGCCCTCGTCAACTCCTTGACCGAGACCGTCCAGTCCCTGGAAGCTTCGGTTGACGAGCTCAAGCAGGAGCGCCGCTCCGACATATACTCATCGGGTACGAAGCCTCCGGGCACCGGAAACTTTCTTCTCTTCCCTCCCTATCCCAATTCTGCAGTTCTGAAATGGAGATCCGTCCTCAGGAAAAATGGGAATATGAAATGGAGCAGGAGGCAGCAGAATTGACTGGTGAATGGTGGGAGGTTGAACCAGTGAGGGCCAGCAAGGGCAAAATTGACTAGTAAAAACTAAGGTCACGTTTGGGAGGGCTCCGCTTGCGCCGCTCAGGTGATGGAGCCAGAGCCCCCAAGACGAAGCCACAAATCGTGGCTCCGGTACCGTATGCAAAAAACGGCTCTGGCTCCTCCCATTCGAGGCGAGAAGTGCTCCTCGCTGCTGCTGCGTTTGGTGCGGCTTCGCCGGCTCCGGTGCCAGAGCCTATGGAGCAGCCGGTGCAGGAGCCACACCAAACAGGCCCTAAAATCAGACCACATGTGTCGCCTATATGTCAGGAAAAATAGGCAAGGCCCTTGGCATTAAACTCTGGCTGACTGGACGCCATGTTACCACAAGGCAAGAAAACGCAACACCAATTAAGGAAGAACCTTTAAGAGTAAACATATTTTGATCTACTTGGCCTAGTATGCAGAAAAATATATAAACTAAGATACCCTTGATAAAACATTCCAATTAAAGAAATGAAAGCCAAAGATCAAACTAACCACAAACGCTGAACGTATAAGTTCCTCCTCATAATCCACAGTGGCACCTTTTACAAAGTCATATGAGATGTCATCCACGACCAATTTAACACCATCAGTCTCAAAAACCCTACAAGTAAATTATACAATTATTGAGGGAAAAAGTAAGGAAAACTGCAGGTCACGCTGCAATGCACAATAAACTCATAGGCTCCACAATGAAAAAAAATCTAAAAAACTAATCAAAATAAACGACTCACCGGTCATCTGAGTTTTTCTTGTCATCAAGAGCGAAAGAATATTGGAACCCAGAACATCCACCAGCTTCAACGCTTAAGCGCAGCATCTTACCTTCAGCGGATGGTTCTTTAGCATGTAATTCTTTTAATCTCTGCAAAGTGTTAAATTGCTGAGTGCAACATAAACAATAATAAAAGGGACAGTATGAATGGAATGTTTACTGCAGTTGCTTCCCAGAATATGAACAGCATGTCCTAAGTCAGCTTGGCACCAAGCAAAGAGCATTCCTAATTTGTCAGAAAGTTCCTCGTATAAATGGAAGAGTTCAAATTTAACAATCCACAACTCATTTCGTCATAATATATCATCACCAATTTATTTCAGTTTCCCAACATGAATCATGTTTCTAGGATACAATTCAATATGAGTTCAGCATGACCCAAAACAATTTTCTTATGTTGGATTCATTCAGAACTATAAACCTTAAGTATTTCTAGCTTACCCAATCGGAACCAATTTAAGCTAGCACAAAAAAAAACACGCATATACTCTATAGGAGGCTAGATTCTAGCAGGAAGAGGAAACCCTCTCTAAAATTGGCGATTGCTACCACAAAATTAATCCCAACTAAAACAGAAAACAAACTACAATAGCCTACAGATTTGAAAAAATGCAGCGGAACGACCTACTAGTAGGTAGTAGGAGGGATGTACGTACCCGCACGCAACCCTCCGTCATGCGCACGGCCAGGGCCTCCGCCGGCGACTGCGAAGCCCTCTCGATGGCGGCGGTGGACGAGGAGGCGGACGAGAGCATGCGGTGGTTGGCGCGGACGCGGCCTCTGGCCAGTTCTGCGAGGCGGCGGAGCAGCGGCCGCGACGACGACGCCGCCATCGCCGCTGCCGACGCGGCGGCGGGGGGGGGGGGGGGGGGGAAGCTGTGGCCCGACGAGGAACGGGGTTCGCCTTTGGGTCGGATCGGTCTGAGAGTATGAGCAGTGGGGCCCACATGATATGAGGCAGGGCCGTTCCAAACTTGCCTAGCTTTTGCTTTGCTATGGTCGGTTTCGGTTTCTGGTGGTGAGTGGTGAGGACAACTGGATTACGGCACGGTTATAGAAGTCCAGAAGCAGTAGGAAATGTATCATCATGGTTATAAAATGAGTAAAATGCACGGTGAGAGTATCTCTAAAAGACTGTATCTTTTCTAATATACATGAATAGAGATTTTAGTAAAAAAAATATCCTCCAACATCCTCTTCAATTGGATATCTAAATATAAATATCCTCTATTCCGGATTTCTCGATAGATAAAGGTATAGAGCAAGGATGACTGTCTAGACTGCGCATAAGTTAGAAAAGCTGTTGGAGAATACAAATATTTAGAAAACAACTTTTACTTAAATGACTTTTCAAATAATAATTTAAAGAGTAGATTTTAGAAAGGCTCTCGGTGCACTAACTTGTTAGGTGGATGCACACAGATGCATCATCTTTCCAATTGCTCATTTAACCATGTGTTTGGATGCGAGGATGAGTAGGGACAGGATGAGACAGACCTAGGCTATGTTTGGTTAGGAGGCTATTGGGGGCGAGGACATCCCACTTGGGTATATTCCCATCAGATTCGGTCTCACCTTGACCCTAAAAAAACGACAAACAGGGATGTCCCAAGTGGGACGAGCGCTATCAACACGTGCATGAGGAGACCGTGGCCTAGGCACCGGCAAGGTCCGATGGAGGAGGAGAGGTAGGACTTAAGAGTGTCGGCCGGCGGAGAAGGGGAGGAAGGAGCACGCATGGCCAAGCTCACCTGTGCCTACCTTCGGAGGTACGACGGAAGACAAGCGTGACCCGCCTCGTGAGCTCCGACTTCACCTGGCCCCAATGTGCGGTCGGCCCCGATATGCTCCGTCTCCACCCCCTGGCGCATGCGGCCAAGCTCCGCCCGACATCGGCTCCGCATCTGGTCCAGGCGCACGCGTGGGTGGTTCCGCCCCCAGCCCCGGCATACGGTGGAGGAGGGGAGGAAGACGATCAGCGCACAGCCGAGCGCCGTCGAAGGATGAAGCGCGGGTACGGTTGGGATAAGAAGAACGAAGGGATAAGGAAGAGGAAGAAAAATAAAAAATCTGATAAGTGGGTCCCACATGTCAATGGGAATGGAGTAAGAAGCATGAGAAGAGACTAGCACGTGGGATCCAAAACACCGCGATGTGGTATGTTCAGCACAAACTCTGCCTCTTTGGTCCGTTTGAAGACAATGTTAATCTTGGCACAAGATAGGGACATGATTTGCGTTGAACATACTCTCGATCTCCATCATTGTAATCACCTGATTTGGGTACTCTTAACATGGAGAACGCTACACTGCTAGACGTAGGGCTCAGAAGCTGAACCAGGATAGATCGTCGTGTCTCTCTTGTGTTTTTGAGTGCCCGAGCCACCAGAGACCTGCATATCGACTTTCGATGAGCAACCATGATGCTTGCAATGGTTATATGAACATGCGACACCAGGCTTCTACTTCTGCCCGAAGAGACTGCCAAGCAAGCCCAGAGCCCACCACTTTCGTGGGCTTAGGGGAGTTCCTTGTCCTAACATGTCAAGCCCCAAGCATGACCCTACTGAGGTAGTGGTAGACAACACCTCGTGGCTATGGAGCGAGATGATGGTGTAGTGCTTCTGTGTCTGTTAGGCTCTAGGCGCCTGACAGATTCTGGAGCTAGCTTCCAGCTTTGCCCAGGGCAAACATTCACCTTAGCCAAGGTTGGGATGACCACGGGGGCCTTGGCTTGGTCGGAGCTCTCCTGGATTTGGGAACTCCCCATGCCTTGGCTGAGTCCCTGAGCTCCCAAGCAAGAGACGACTCTTGAGACCTTGATCCATTCATGGCCTCCCGGGTCACACTTGGAATGGCGATGATGGGCTTTCTTCGATCATGGGCCCACCCCCTTGCCATGTCACTGATCCATGGGAGAGGCAAGGAAGCACACCCAGGAGGCTTCTCCACCCTTGATTTAAGTCAGTGGCATCCAAGGGTTGAGGTGGAGCCTCCCTTGGATTGGTGGCCCACTTACAGCCACTTCCCCTGAAGGAGAGAAAGCAGACCAATGGGTGTTTGAGGGTATGGAGGACCGACGATCTAGTCTGCTGTCTTCATCCCCATGAGTCAGGACCGCACCCAGATGACCGTTGCGAGGGATATTAGCTCACCCACCTTCCTATTTTACGTTCTATGTATTAATAATGTAATTTGTATTTCAAATCTGCAGTATCTACAACACTAAATGAGCTAGGCGTTACACTATCTGTTAGATTTGAAAAGGAATTTTTGAGTTGTTCCTTACCAAACAACCAGACAATTTCCAGCCTATGGTGGATACTAGCTAGCACCAGTTGGATAGGAAGATTAGTATAAATACCCATCATTCAAGCAATCCTTTGCTTTGATAGATCCAAAGCTAGAAGGTAAGCATAAGTAGATTGTAGCCAAACCATCAAAAAAATGGGTGACAAACCTATGACTATGATATTGGACGAAGAAGCAAAGGAACCAACTACTTTAGATGAGGAGGAGGATATTGAGGCATTAGTGGAGCCGCCGGATTGGCTCCCCGATGGATGGATCATGGAGGTCTACCGCACTGAAGATGGCACCATTATTCGAGTATATTTCTCAAACAATAGGAATAGTGCTCATATATGATTCAACAAGTAATTGTGCCATACAAAATGTCACCTATAAACTAGACTTTCTTATTACTTAGATTTATGAATTTCATTTGAACCTTTGAATTATTTTGCAAGTAGTACTATACTTCTCTCATATCAAATTACACATTCACCACGAAGTCGGAGGTATTGGAGTACCTTTTTCTAGGACAGATGAGCATATGCTAGAATTAGTGCAGAAAACAAGCTTCAGGTGCATGACTACAATTTTTATGTATGACCAACTTTTTATTTTAGATGTGTTATTACAATTTTTTGTTTGTTCATTATGCTTGCATATTCAGAGACAACATGAATGACTTCCAAAAGGGTGGGTGATGGAGGTAAGAGCCGGTGGGGAGAAGACAGACAAGATGTACAAGGTATATATCCACGAGTTTAGTTAGTTGGTACCATTGCTATATATATATATATATATATATATATATATATATATATATATATATATATATATATATATATATATATATTACTTTACTTTTAGGCTCTTTTAGTAACTAATAATTGCAATTAAACAAGTTATATCCAATTGTAATGTTCTTCTATTTATATGCAAGTTCTTACATTCAAACAAGAAACTCATAGATACGGAATTTCCCAATTAATAAACAAATACATTGGACATATTTGAATTATAGAAGAGGATGGTATGGAATAGCTAGATTCTGAGTATGTAATTACACCTAGTGAGGAGCAAACTAGAGTGGAGGTAAGGAATATCACTGTATGAAATCATTGCAATTTTATATTCTTAAAATTAACTATTGTTTTTATTTAGGAAATTAAAAATCTCTCAGTTATTTGTATGTTATGTATCACATCCTCAGTGAGGTGTACTTGTTCTCTGTTGATAAATACATCATGATACTTAGTGAAACTTATTTATTTTATATATCCAATCCATTGTCCATCTTTGATCCAAGAAACTTATTATAAATGAAGTTAAATATATATTATGTTCATGTCTTATAAGTAATGGAATTAATTTTGAAATGGAGTATCAACTACAAACAATTTTATGTTACTAATGATTTTAGTATACATCGATGGCTACTATTGATAGTCCATATGGTTTCATTGTAGTTTTATGTCCACTCAGTCACTGGCGTGCGATTGCTATCAAAGAAAGATGTACTACTCTATATCAATGAGGCAAAGGTCTCTGGGTGCGACACCCATGAACAATGTGACACAAGTTCTGAAGATAACGTGTGTTTCTTGCTAGAACCTCTTCAACTCAAATAACACATTACATCTTTTGAGTGTTTGATGTTTTTTCTATTTATTCTTTTGACATATTTGCAGATACTTGCAAAAGTGGACCTTTGGCCAAGTGGATTGCCTGAAGGTTGGGTAAAAGAACTAGTATATAGAAAAACAAAGGAAGGATGGATCAGGAGAGATCCGGTAAGTAATATGGCTCATGAGTCATGATGTTTCACCATTGAATAAATGAACATTGCTTGATTTAGGAATCATTATTTTGTCTTATCATGTAGTATTACATGGATCCTGCTAGTTCCTACACATTCCGCACACGGAAATCTGCATTATTGTTCCTAGAAACTGGAAAGGTAGCCAGGCGTGCATTTATTCAAAAGACAAGTGTTCATGATACGTACTCTTTTGAAATATCTACAGATCTGGTAATTGTTCTCTTGATTTTCTATTTATCTTGTGAAAGATGCATGACATACTTTTTTTCTAATTGCTTGTATTTTGGACATATCATTATGAAATCAAAGCTGGTGAAATTTGTTTCCTTGCCACTTGGTTCATATAGAATTGTCTTTCTTAACTTCCAAATGGTTTTGTATCTACATTTCTTTCTGTCCCTAGTTTGTTTTTTCATTACCATCAGCAATAAGTAACTAGGAAATAATTAGTGATGGGTTAACAATGTTATGGAAATCAAGTTTCACTTAATGATTTGTAGTGGTAATTTTATTTATAGCCTTGGTTTTTTGCTGTTTTGGGACAAGATTTCTTATACTCCCTCCACCCACAAAAAAATTACGTTCTTGACAAGTTTGCTTCTAAAGTTTCCAGTATTAAAATAATATTATTTTAAACTATTTAGTTTTCTAAAACATATATAGTAACCTTCCATAACTTTAGGTATATTATAATAAAAACTCCAGTAGTCAATAGTATATATCGAAGAGCATATATATCATAGTGCACAAAATCAAATCTAATTACTATAAAGAGTAGCAGTGGAAAACTACAGAAGTAATTCTGATTAATTTTATTTTCTTTTGTAGTATGAAAGTTTACGTAGTAGATTAACAGTAAATGAGAAGCCTTATCAGAGGACTACAAGATCATCTCAGTCTAGTCGAGCACTGAAAATAGATCGGGATCGAACTATATACCACTGTAAGTTCCTACATTTGTTGTTATTATCATAAATCTTGTACAATTGTGTGCATACCTACATGATTTTTATTACTTTACTTATGTTCTAAAAATTTGCAAATACTTACATGACATCAAAGATAGTATGGGGTTGGTCATCAAAAGTTTATATTTTGTTTTTTGCTACTTGAATTTTGCATTGTTGCTTCTAACAGTATTCTCATTTTTTTGTGCATTGGGAATGATGGTATATGTGCTATCACAAAATTTTATGAAAACTCTCAAGGTTGTTTGCTAATTTTATCTGCAACAGTAGATAAAGAAATATCATATCTTACATGGAAGCTTTAAATCTGATGTGCTTAATTTGAGATAAAACAGGCAAGACTATACTTTGGCCTTTAATTATTTGGCTTGTACTGTGACTTTTACTCAATTTGTAAGCACCCCAAGTAAGTAAGCAAAGAGTTAACTTTACAAATAAAACTTTCAAGGGTAGTGCTAGATAGATGATTAACCAGACCAAATGCCCATAATCCTTGCCATGCATAGCACACAATACTAGTTAATATTGATATTCTAAGTTGGTCTATTGTTGTGCAACACTAAGTTCATTTTCACCTCCTCTTAAATCTTCTCATGTGGAATTTCCTTTGAATCCATGTCAAGATAGGACAAAAGGGATAGCCCTGGTTATTTAGTGAATACCTCTTTTAGTGATGAACTACAATCTCAAGGTACAAACTTGTGCAGTTGATTAGATGTATCCAACCTTCTTGATTGAAACACATGCCTCAATAGGAAGTTCATTTACATATGAAACTAGGCAGCGCGCATGTTCAATAACAAATTATACATGAGATTTGAATGGTACAAGTTAGTATACATGTATAGTTCCACTTAAACAAATATAATTATTTTATTATTGTTTAATATGTTGTGTTTTCTCTTCCATGCTCTAATACATAATTTATGGTTTTTTATGCCAGTGAAAGATGCTAATACCTCAAGTGGCATAGATTCACCAAATGAGTCTGAAGAAGAAAAACATTAGAAGCAAGAAGGCTACCGAAATAAAAAGCAACACCTCAAGGAACATTATCGGCCGTCCATTAGGAAGGCCTGCACAATTAAGGAGTGAGGAGGGAATGGGCAATTAGGATGCAGACTAAAGAAACTTTTTGCACACTATATACCAATAAAATTACAACAACACTTATGATGTTGTGGTTTTTGTTGTTATTTTTAGTGTATTATCATTACCAAAATAATAATTAATTGTAAAACCAAAACTTGTATTAGCTCATGCGAGACTGTAGAATTTGTTATTGTTAATGCTTCAAGTGCACTGAGTGCTAATAATTTTCTTGAATATACTCCAATTCATAACTCTGTGTTCAACATATTTCATAAGCAATACGATTATCAGACTTCTACATGTGTGAAAGGTCCCAATGGCTATAGGAGGGTGAATAGTCTAATAAAATTCTCTACAAAATACTAGAGCAAGGTGTTAGTCAAATAATAAGCGTAGCTTTTTTGCTCTAGCTCTAGTCAAGGTTGCAAGCCACCTATCCCAACAATTCTAGTATGTTATAATCTCTAGGCACAATCAAGAGGCTCACTACTCTTACCCTAGTGGAGCTAGCAAGAAACTAAAGCAACTAAACAACTAGCAAGCTACTCGACTAGGCAAACTAGCTAGATACCAACACTACACAATGAAACAAGCAAAGTAAGTACAAGAGTGTAAGGAGAGTTTATCGTCCGTGGCAAGAGACAATCAATCACAATATGAGCATCAAATGAATACCAGGAGGAGTCCAATGAGACAAGGGACACATGATTTTTTTTCCTGATGTTCATGTGCTTGTCAGCACGGTAGTCCCCGATGAGTCGACTACACCCTTGGTGGTTTGACGGTTAATAGGAGTTTCACAAACCTAGCCCAATAAATGGACGCCGTAAGAACCTACCCACAAGTGAGGGCAACTCAATGACATGAGAAATTTACTAGAGTACCTTTTGGCTCTTCACTAGGAGAAGGTCAAGAACCCACACAAATCACCAGGAGATGGCCATGAACAATCACCAACTCATGCCAATGCTCCTCCGTTGTTCCAAGCCATCTAGGTGTTGCAACCACCAAGAGTAACAAGAGAAACCGCAGCCAAAGCAACCACAAGTGCCACTAGATGCACCAACGTGAAGCAAATACACTTAGATGCTCTCCCAACTCACTTGGATGATCAACTATCAAGAGTGGGAGTGGAGTGTCTCAGCTCAAACGGATGTCAAGTATGTCAAAGTGCCAAGAGAGACATCCCAAGGCTGGCCAATTCACTTAAATAGGTGCCCTCAACAAATAGAGCCGTTGGGCTCCTGAAGGAGTACCGGATGCACCGACCGGACTCACAACAACGTCTGGTCCGGCAGATCTGGTCACACCTCCCAACCAATCATGGATCACCATGCCACCACAGATTCAAGTCCGATCGTTGCCGCCCTCACGAGCACATGCATGCCAATGACCTGACTCTGTGTGACTCAGGGTCTGATCATTTCCAGAGAGCTCCCAGAGCGCTCAAAACTAATCGAACCGAGTCCGGTTTGGATGAGTGGACACTGCCAGGGTCCAGCCCTCTCCAACAATAACACCCACGCATTACGAAGTCATGACCGGACTCGCCTGCGTTGGGTCCGGTCGCCTCACCAAGCCAGAGTCCGGTCACGTCTAGAATTACAACAAGAGCTGAGTCTGACGCACCGAGAGATGCCATGTGTCCACGCGCCGCCAACACATGAACAACCAGACTCTGTCAGGAGGGTTCGGTCCCTTGCCTAGGCAGGGTCCGGTCATCTCGAAGCACTGAGTTCGATCACCTCTAGCTGTCTTCTCCTTTTCTTCACCAATCTCTTCACCCTTGTGCATGTGTGCCAACTCCAAGTATTCCAACACATATGTACGTGAGTTAGCAACAATCTTAGTCAATTCCCAAGGGTGTGTTAGCTCATTAGGTTCCAATGCACATCCAATAGAGTTAGATCACCTAATGGCACTTGACAATTGCATCAACTATGATTTCACCCCTCTTCATAGTATGGCTATCTATCCTAAATATACTCACACCCTCTATGGTGTCTTGAGTGCCAAAACCTAGTAGCACCAAACATACTACTGACATCAGACCCTCTAGCGGATTAAGCCTTTTTTCATCCAACTTAGTGTTGGCGTTTCTTAGCGTCATCACAAGGAGTTGTGTTTCCTAGCAATGGCACTAGAAACATCGTACGGTATTACTGAACACATGCAGAAATATTCTATAAGCGCACGGGCAATCATTGTAGCATTTCGCCTAGAAGTATTCGGGTATCATTCATTTATATTTTTCCCAAAGGAAGGCATGGTGTAAAAGTCTCTAGTAGAGACATGGACAAGATAACATGACTGTATATTAGACCAAAGTTCATAATAGGGGTAAACCATGATAAATTTTGGATAGTGTGACACACACACTCAAGCCAATCTCAAGGATGAAGATAAAAGAAAGAATAAAGAATAAAAGAATAAACCTAAACTAAAGCAGGCATATCTTGTATAGCAATGCTAAGATTAGCAGATCATATAAATACATGAATTTCTAATGGTAGAGATCCTAAGTTAGCTTTGGTCACCATAGACTTACTTCAGGCACTAGCGTACACCTAGTCTGCCAAACGGTACCGGCCTGTAGCTCTACGTCATATCTGAACATGGGAGATTACGAAGGACAGATAGGACTATCACCACCTATCGCCTACCCCGCAACCGGAGGATACGAGGAAAACGAACGTAACTTCTAAGATAGATACCACGTCTACATTATCGGTTACTACTCTAACGGTGGCCAAGAACTTTTGTCTTTATCAAGAGTCCTCTTACTAGAGCATCTGCCTCTAGGACGGACGACAAACCTGCAAGAATATAGCAACCAAAACTAATCTAAAAGTAGAACCTATTACCTCATTTTAGGTCTTGGTCTAAACATGTATGTTATATGAAAGATTAAGCATAAAGTTCCATGTGCACAAGAACTTAGCTCTAGTTTCATAACATAGCTATATTGATAGGATAAGAACAAGAACAAGATGAAGAACATGACATGAACCACAATGAAGACCATTATATTGATCATACCAAATATCTTCAAAGGTGCTCTTGATCTTCAATTACAAGCTTTGCCAAGCTCCTAACTACACTAAAAATAGTAAAATACAAGTGGAGGAAAAGAGGCTCAAATGTGGTGTATGTTTTGAGAATGAGCCTAACCCATCTAGTTATACTAGTATAAGGACATTTTGGTGCAGCTAAACATAGTGTCACACCCGGTTTTAAGGACAAAACCAGACATACACCATATGTGAAATAAAGAAGACAAATCTCACATATAGCCACAGATAAGTGGAATATCAAAAGACAAATGCTTAATATACATAACACAATAGTA
Organism: Saccharum hybrid cultivar R570; assembly: GCA_038087645.1. Classification (NCBI taxonomy): domain Eukaryota; kingdom Viridiplantae; phylum Streptophyta; class Magnoliopsida; order Poales; family Poaceae; genus Saccharum; species Saccharum hybrid cultivar. The sequence continues at coordinate 2,122,276 of JAQSUU010000625.1, read as the reverse complement.
TAAAGTATACCTTAGAAAGCAACACAGCGGAAAGACAACTCCGAACACCGGGTGCAACCTTCACTCCAGGATCAAACTAACTGGTTGATCACAAGCCCAACAATTCCAGAATCTAACAGTCTAGTACCCTTCCTGAGATGTGGGGAAATAGCAAGAGTGAGTCCATGTCGAACTCAACAAATATAACATAGGGTTCATGAAGCTCAAAAAGTTTGACACGGGTTTACTGCAATAGCTTTTAGTGAGTCATCTTTTTAGCAGTTGAGTAGCAACAAGTTTACCAAAATCCCAAATAACCTCATGATCATGTAAACGAGAATAATGTATAGCAAGAAACAATAATCTTTAGTGAACATCAATATCATCAGTGTTATCATTATCATCAGTGTTCATCATTTATTCTGTAAGGGTCCAAGGCCACTCATGACCGTGAGCACGGCTGATATACCAGTTTTACACTCTGCAGAGGTTGTACACTTTCACTGTGAGTCGTGATTTACCCTTTCGCCCGAGGTAGCTAATCTCTTGACCCACTTCCAAGGAAGGTCGGCAGGGTTCACTATGAAGTCTTTCAAAGGTTCGTCTAACAAGTTAGGGCCATTAGATTCACTCGGCAAACAGATGTAGAGCCCCCCTTCCAAATGGCACAATAACGCGCAGCCTATACACATGAGGATAGAGGCCGCACTATACCCGATTCGTCAAGCCGTTCTTACGCCATGAAGGAATACCTCTAACAAGCTAGAAAAGGTCCTCATACTTGACTAAAGCCAGAGCCATATAGCCCTCACAGTTGTACTGTAAGTCCCGGATTTTCGCTTACAGATAAGTCCTTATGGAGAGAAACTAGAGCACCATAAAAACAACCAAATATGCTCTAGCCCTCTTGAGCCATATTGCTTTAAAGCATCATTTAAATGTTTATTGCATATACCATTAGTCAAGTTACAGATCATGGTTATTTATCTTGAGCGCTAGCATAATACTACCCAATGCAATTTTCCATGGGTGTCAAGGTACAAGATATAAAAACTAGGATATCCTTAATGGTAACAAGGTAGACACATGCACATGAATTAAATATATTAAAGATGAATAGGAAACAAGGATAATCCCATGTTATACTTGCCTTAAACACCGATCCTTCGGTAAGCTTTAATCTTCAACGTTCTTCTTCTTCTTCTTAATAACCTCGTATATCTCACCGACTGGACTTGATCAATAAATCACCACACACACATCGAGCAATCATACACGAAGCAAACAATAGATCTAAATTAGAACAGTACACCAAACATATGAAACAATATGTGAAAAGATTTTAAAGAGGTTCTACGCATTGCTATGAACACACAGACGCGAAAAGCACACTAATCAGAGCTACGGTTGAAAAGATACATCTACCGAAAGATTTGCTCTTAGAAGAAAATATAAAACTATTAACTTCATGTGTTTTATATATAAAATATTTTATAAATACTATATATGGAATTAAGTCAAATTTAGATTCAAATTATGAAACTAAAGTAAAACAAATCATATTTTATTTACAAAACCCAGTTGCATAATTATTAATCAAGATATGACTTTAACCATAAAATTTCAGAATTAGTAATATGGTAAACACTGTCACTAACGCGTAGATCTCGTTGCTATGAATCTAACACAACTTGAATGAGCTAAAACGGATCTAAAACGTAGAAGATATGATTTAAACAAGATCTACTTTATTAAAGTAATAGATTAAATCTAACATCGAATCTTAAAGATAGAAAACCTAACCAACAGTAACACTAACAGTATAACAAGTTTGTCAAACTCTTCTACACGTTACTACGATCACATAGACATAAAGATCACGAAATTTGGATTTAAAACCTACAAATTATGAATTTTCTAAGATTTCCTATAGATAAATAATTACTTTAATATAAACTCGAAAATAAATTATCTCAAACCTACTGTACAGTTCTATAATCATGTAGAGCTCGCAAATACGAATCTAACGCAATTTGAACGGGTCAAATCGGAGTTAAAACGGATAATTTATGACTAAAACAAACTCAGTGGCAAAACTGTAAATATCAGAAAACGTATTTTTCAATAACCGAGACGAAATACGCTTTCAACAGATCAAAACGAACGCGGGATAATACGTTTTGGACTGCGGGTTAAGAACTTAAAAACTTCAGGGGCTCTTTAGCAAATTTTCCGGCCGAACGGGTATCTTCTAATATCAGCCGTTGGATTCAAAATCAACGATCCAGATTGGATCGGGGAGGGAGCCGGCGGCGCTCCGGCCGGAATCGGGCCCGACGGCGACCCTTCCGCGGCGGCGCCATGGCCGGAGCATGCTATACCTCGCTTCCGGGCATCATTCAACAAGTAGAAGGTACCGGGAGAAAGAGCGAAGCACGGCGATCTCACCTCACGCGAAAACGGAGCCGAGAATGAACCGAGGGAGGCGTGCGGCTTGGAGAGGCGGACGGCTAGGGCTACGGCTCGAGCGTGGCCTCCTCGGGACGACGTCGGTCCTCTGCTTCGGTGCAAGATGGAGCGGAGGGGTGCGGCATCCGGCTTTTATAGCCTGGTGGTGCTCTAAACAAGGAAAGAAGAGATTGAAGGGGGAAATTCGATCGGTGATGTTTTTGGAAGGTGCCGTTGCCGACGGCTTGAGGAGGGAGGCGGTCCTGACTTGTGGACCCGCGGCGTCAGCGACGGAGAGGGAAGGAAGGCGCATGCTCGCGCAAGCCAGGCCGCTGGCTGGGCTCGGCCCATGCGGGAGCGGACGCGGGAGGAGGAAGCGGGCCGCGCGCGGGGAAAGGTGGGCCGTCGCTGCAGGCCAAGCATTGGGCTGCGGTAAGAAGCGGCCCGAGAAGAAAAGAAATTCATTTCCTTTTCTTTTTTCTAATTTTTCAAAGCAAATTTTCAAATGATTTTCAAATCCAAATTTAAATTTGATCAAACCACTCATCTCAAAAATTTAAATGCAATAGCATGAGTGCACAAACATGTTTCTACTCTTACATTTGATTTTAAATTTATAAAAATTATCCTTATCCTAAATTTGCATGCTCACAAAATTATATAAAAATCATATTTTTCCTATTTTTCATTTCTTCAAAATTTTAGGGTGTTACAATTCTACCCCCCTTAAGATGAATCTCGTCCCGAGATTCGGAAGATGATGACAAAAGAGATAGGGATAGTTCGTCTCTAGATTGTTCTTTACTTCATCGTGTAGTTCCATCGTCTTGATAAGAATTCCGTCTTACTTTGCATACATGTAACTAATTCCAAGATTTTTGACAAATGCTCCAAACAATACTTTGGTATCTCCAATCACTAGGCACCTTTCCTATAATACGAATTTTCTTCCTTAAAATACTTATCTTCCAACAGAGCCTGACGAATCTCTTAGTCAGAAGGAATTTCTACTACCAACCTTCAAAACATTAATGATTCTGGTCAAGTTGCTCAATTTGGAATACGAGTCTTAATCCTTGGTGTCACCCGAACCTTCTTAGCATTATTCTCCATTGCTAAGGGCATCGGCTGCGACTTTTACTTCTCCAAGTAATAGCACTTTTCCAAGTCCTAATCCATTTCATTCCAACGAGGATATCACAAATTCGAGACCAACTTAGTGAAGATGTCCTGTAGATTCTTGTGACCCTCCTATATGTCACTTTTCTTCCAAAAGACAATACTCCATAGTGGAAAACTCCAGATAACACGTTAGGTAATTCAACCCACACTTCCTTAGTTGACTTAATGAACAAGGTACTATATTTTTCTTCTTGCATAAGGACACATCCCACACCTTGATAAGGTGCATCATTGTAGATATGAAGCTCTTGTCTGGATCTGACAAAGCTGATACTTGGGTTTTACTTCAACCTTTTCTTAGACTCCTTCAAACATTTGCCTGAGGTCTCTTGATCTAAACGAACTAAAAAGCTTCTCCAAAATTATTTGTTCCTCTGCTATGACTTCAGTAAACTCATGGTCCACTTTGCTACCCTCGGTGTACCTACCTTCTAATTGATCATTCTCATCTCCCTCAGGTAAAAGTCGACCACCTTGATACTCAATTCTTTTCCCTGACGGTGTTGTTAAGAGCATTGTGCACCGAGTACCATGAATCACTCCTTTGTGTGCACAGAGCCATCCATTACCAAGAACCACGCGAATTTTAAGTGACTCCAACACAATGAGTGTCGCGGTGAAGTTTTCTTTGTTTATGACTGACATTCGGGCATATCTGATCTGCCTGCATTTCTCCCACTGGGGTTTGAACTAGCAAAGGCCTCCTCATTGGACACTTCACCATCTTGCACGTCTCTACCATGTCGGCGGAAATGAAAGAATACGAAGCACTAGAGTCCAATAAAGCAAAAACTTGTACTGAGCTTACTTGAATATAACCTCCCACTACTTTGGTAACTCCATAAATTTTATCCATATCCACATTGCTCAGTCTTCCATTGACATAGTTTAGCTGCGCTTTGCTTCCTTGAGCAGGCTTCTTATGGGCTTTCCTTTTTCGCTTTCGTTGTTGTGGATTTTGACTTAGTTCACTCCCAACTTGCTCTTCAACATTGTTGTTTTGATAGTGCTCGGCTTCATCATACCCATAACATCCTTCAATAACAGAAACATCAATCTTTTCCCACATATTAGTGAGAGACGTCATATAGGGCTCCTGAGTCATGAGATACTACACTTCCTATCATTAAGTGACCAATATCAGCAAAATGAGCAAGTATAGATGATCATTATCATGAACTATCCAAAAGGACAACTCTTGTCTCCATGGATCCAAAATTATCAACCTTGTTCACAGAACATTTTTGCTCAAGAGTGGCAACTCAATCATGGAGACTAACCAATACTTCCAACTAAAGAGTTCAATCTTAATAATCCTTCTTTACATTGGCTACCCCCCTTAAAATAAGAGACACTAAATAGGGTAGCTTGAACCTTCTTCTAGATGAGCTACTTAGCATAAAAGTGTTCTGACATCCCAATAATACTCTTGTGCATGGGTAAGAACAAGAAATCTGAAATTTCTCACGAGCAGAAAATCAGCAGTGCAGTAAAACAGCTGTAACTCTCATTCTGTTAATCCAATGAAGCTGTAGTTTACACCGATGGAAAGCTTATAAAATTCTCTGCAACTTTCTTATAGAACACACTTCCAGATTCTGTAGTTAACTTGGTCGAAAACAGTACTTATCAGAAACTGTTCCAGGTCTATGACAGCACATATACATTGCCTTATGCTTTTTGTATCTCCCAAACCAAAACAACTATGAGGGTAGTTCTTGCATTTAGAGATAGATGTTGAAGTCCACTCTTGTCCAGAATTTTTTTTCATGATTTTTGGTCATTCAAGAACAGAGATATAAGTTGATAAAGACAGGCTGCTCCGAAAGACAAGATATAGAAAGCAGGAGATAGCCAAAACCCAGCTATTTATTTCATTAATCCTTATACCTTATACATATAAACTAAATGAAATTGTGGTCGAAACCCACGTGATCATTCCACTCATTACAAAATTCCAACTCAAGCATAAACATAAGCACAAAACAACTAAACACTTAAATGTTCATTAGCCACACATTAAGACAACTCAACTTGGCTACTAACGGTTTTATTACACGGGACATAACTCCTATTCCTTAAACATGGTGTGATTGTAGCAGTATCCAGAGTAGATAACGTCTCTTACATTCCTTATTGCTTTATATGGACATCTGAATCTCTGCATCTCTCTTTACCATTTTTTTTTATAACTCATACCTTAAGATGGGTCAACCTGGTATCCCTCAGGTATAGATTTAATACCCTCATACTTAATCCTTTCTCCTGAAAGTGTAGTTAGAAACACTGAACATTGGGCATACTCAATCACTCCTTTATAAGTAAATAACCAGTCTATTCCAAGGATAACATCAATGCCCATTAATTCCAAAACAATGAGGTTTACCTTAAAATTTACCCCCTTTATGTCCAGACTAACTTTTGGGCATACGCGGTCTGCCTTTATTTCACCTCTTGGAGTTTCAACCATAACTGTTTTTCCCTTTGGAAGCATAAGTATGTTATGATCTTTTGCATATTGTCTAGATATGAACGAATGTGAGGCACTGGGGTCAAACAAAACCTTGGCATTTCCTAAACTTACTGGAATTGATCCAAACACGACCTCCTTAGCTCCAGGAATGGTGGAAATATCCATATGTTTCAACCTTCCATGGATGTAATTTCTCTTTAATTTATTTCCCTGCACATGCTCCTTTTGGACATCCTGTCCTGAGTCTTGCTGTTGTTGATTCTTCTGTGGGCAAGATTTGATATAATGTCCTTCCTGCTGGCAATGATAACACTTTCTCTTAGCTGGATCTTTTGTGATGTCATACTCTACGGAACTGTGGTTTGGTATGCTGCTATCTTGCTGGCCATAAAAGTTCACCTTCGTCCCTTTGGCTTGTTTCTTAGCTTGTTTGGCCTTTCGGGGTTGATACTCCTTATAGGTAATTGTCCATCCATCTATGACTACTTCATGGGGAGTAGTTTTAGCGGGAGGGGCTTCTAACTCTTCAGGGTTTGGACTTGTTTGACAGGGGATCAGGGCTGCATGTGATAATGTAGTATAACTCGCTTGCTCATTGCTTTCCACAAGTGGTTCTAATGAGATTGCCTTTCTCTTCTTGTCCAAGTTGATCTCAAAATTTGGATCCACCTTGACTTTCCCCTTATTAGACTTGTTTCGAAGACAGGGAAAATCATAATGCTTACAGCAGTGACATTGTTCCTGCTCTCCCAATGCCTTATTATCAACATCTTTATTGGATTTCATATTCTTCCAAACTTCTGCTACTTGTATCTTCTCTGACCCCTTGGATATGTTGGCTTGACCTTGAGATAAGCATCGTTGGGAATTCCCATGTTGTGCCATTTCTTCTAGTAATTGGTTTTGCATCGCTAATGGTTTCTTGTCAAAAGTGAACAAGAGCGACACAATTCAGTCCTCTTAACCTCTGAAATCCATAGTCTTCTCGTCACGAGCCGTCTAATAGACAAGGAGAAAAGGTTCAAAATAGAGACAAGGTTTTTATAACAGAACGGGGATAGAATTAAGCATAACTTTGAGAAAATAACAAAGTTTAAGAGAAGCAAGAAATAGGCAACAATGAGAACGTGCTAAACGTCCAGTTCTAACTAGGCTTGCGTCCTACAGTCAGCATTGCTCCGATACCAATCTGTCACACCCGGTTTTAAGGACAAAACCAGACATACACCATATGTGAAATAAAGAAGACAAATCTCACATATAGCCACAGATAAGTGGAATATCAAAAGACAAATGCTTAATATACATAACACAATAGTATAAAGTATACCTTAGAAAGCAACACAGCGGAAAGACAACTCCGAACACCGGGTGCAACCTTCACTCCAGGATCAAACTAACTGGTTGATCACAAGCCCAACAATTCCAGAATCTAACAGTCTAGTACCCTTCCTGAGATGTGGGGAAATAGCAAGAGTGAGTCCATGTCGAACTCAACAAATATAACATAGGGTTCATGAAGCTCAAAAAGTTTGACACGGGTTTACTGCAATAGCTTTTAGTGAGTCATCTTTTTAGCAGTTGAGTAGCAACAAGTTTACCAAAATCCCAAATAACCTCATGATCATGTAAACGAGAATAATGTATAGCAAGAAACAATAATCTTTAGTGAACATCAATATCATCAGTGTTATCATTATCATCAGTGTTCATCATTTATTCTGTAAGGGTCCAAGGCCACTCGTGACCGTGAGCACGGCTGATATACCAGTTTTACACTCTGCAGAGGTTGTACACTTTCACTGTGAGTCGTGATTTACCCTTTCGCCCGAGGTAGCTAATCTCTTGACCCACTTCCAAGGAAGGTCGGCAGGGTTCACTATGAAGTCTTTCAAAGGTTCGTCTAACAAGTTAGGGCCATTAGATTCACTCGGCAAACAGATGTAGAGCCCCCCTTCCAAATGGCACAATAACGCGCAGCCTATACACATGAGGATAGAGGCCGCACTATACCCGATTCGTCAAGCCGTTCTTACGCCATGAAGGAATACCTCTAACAAGCTAGAAAAGGTCCTCATACTTGACTAAAGCCAGAGCCATATAGCCCTCACAGTTGTACTGTAAGTCCCGGATTTTCGCTTACAGATAAGTCCTTATGGAGAGAAACTAGAGCACCATAAAAACAACCAAATATGCTCTAGCCCTCTTGAGCCATATTGCTTTAAAGCATCATTTAAACGTTTATTGCATATACCATTAGTCAAGTTACAGATCATGGTTATTTATCTTGAGCGCTAGCATAATACTACCCAATGCAATTTTCCATGGGTGTCAAGGTACAAGATATAAAAACTAGGATATCCTTAATGGTAACAAGGTAGACACATGCACATGAATTAAATATATTAAAGATGAATAGGAAACAAGGATAATTCCATGTTATACTTGCCTTAAACACCGATCCTTCGGTAAGCTTTAATCTTCAACGTTCTTCTTCTTCTTCTTAATAACCTCGTATATCTCACCGACTGGACTTGATCAATAAATCACCACACACACATCGAGCAATCATACACGAAGCAAACAATAGATCTAAATTAGAACAGTACACCAAACATATGAAACAATATGTGAAAAGATTTTAAAGAGGTTCTACGCATTGCTATGAACACACAGACGCGAAAAGCACACTAATCAGAGCTACGGTTGAAAAGATACATCTACCGAAAGATTTGCTCTTAGAAGAAAATATAAAACTATTAACTTCATGTGTTTTATATATAAAATATTTTATAAATACTATATATGGAATTAAGTCAAATTTAGATTCAAATTATGAAACTAAAGTAAAACAAATCATATTTTATTTACAAAACCCAGTTGCATAATTATTAATCAAGATATGACTTTAACCATAAAATTTCAGAATTAGTAATATGGTAAACACTGTCACTAACGCGTAGATCTCGTTGCTATGAATCTAACACAACTTGAATGAGCTAAAACGGATCTAAAACGTAGAAGATATGATTTAAACAAGATCTACTTTATTAAAGTAATAGATTAAATCTAACATCGAATCTTAAAGATAGAAAACCTAACCAACAGTAACACTAACAGTATAACAAGTTTGTCAAACTCTTCTACACGTTACTACGATCACATAGACATAAAGATCACGAAATTTGGATTTAAAACCTACAAATTATGAATTTTCTAAGATTTCCTATAGATAAATAATTACTTTAATATAAACTCGAAAATAAATTATCTCAAACCTACTGTACAGTTCTATAATCATGTAGAGCTCGCAAATACGAATCTAACGCAATTTGAACGGGTCAAATCGGAGTTAAAACGGATAATTTATGACTAAAACAAACTCAGTGGCAAAACTGTAAATATCAGAAAACGTATTTTTCAATAACCGAGACGAAATACGCTTTCAACAGATCAAAACGAACGCGGGATAATACGTTTTGGACTGCGGGTTAAGAACTTAAAAACTTCAGGGGCTCTTTAGCAAATTTTCCGGCCGAACGGGTATCTTCTAATATCAGCCGTTGGATTCAAAATCAACGATCCAGATTGGATCGGGGAGGGAGCCGGCGGCGCTCCGGCCGGAATCGGGCCCGACGGCGACCCTTCCACGGCGGCGCCATGGCCGGAGCATGCTATACCTCGCTTCCGGGCATCATTCAACAAGTAGAAGGTACCGGGAGAAAGAGCGAAGCACGGCGATCTCACCTCACGCGAAAACGGAGCCGAGAATGAACCGAGGGAGGCGTGCGGCTTGGAGAGGCGGACGGCTAGGGCTACGGCTCGAGCGTGGCCTCCTCGGGACGACGTCGGTCCTCTGCTTCGGTGCAAGATGGAGCGGAGGGGTGCGGCATCCGGCTTTTATAGCCTGGTGGTGCTCTAAACAAGGAAAGAAGAGATTGAAGGGGGAAATTCGATCGGTGATGTTTTTGGAAGGTGCCGTTGCCGACGGCTTGAGGAGGGAGGCGGTCCTGACTTGTGGACCCGCGGCGTCAGCGACGGAGAGGGAAGGAAGGCGCATGCTCGCGCAAGCCAGGCCGCTGGCTGGGCTCGGCCCATGCGGGAGCGGACGCGGGAGGAGGAAGCGGGCCGCGCGCGGGGAAAGGTGGGCCGTCGCTGCAGGCCAAGCATTGGGCTGCGGTAAGAAGCGGCCCGAGAAGAAAAGAAATTCATTTCCTTTTCTTTTTTCTAATTTTTCAAAGCAAATTTTCAAATGATTTTCAAATCCAAATTTAAATTTGATCAAACCACTCATCTCAAAAATTTAAATGCAACAGCATGAGTGCACAAACATGTTTCTACTCTTACATTTGATTTTAAATTTATAAAAATTATCCTTATCCTAAATTTGCATGCTCACAAAATTATATAAAAATCATATTTTTCCTATTTTTCATTTCTTCAAAATTTTAGGGGTGTTACACATAGTAACCACCAGGAACCGCCAATGCATGGCAGTATGAAACCATCAAAGAAGAATGGGCCCTGGCCGTGCTAGGGGCGGTGCGGTCACACCCTAGCCACCGCCTTTGGCAGGTGGGCTAGTGGCTGGGCCTAGGCCTGTCCCACATCGGTGCTTTGATCTAGGTATTTTGCGTAAGTGGGCTTCTCTTCTCATTCTCTTTTGCGCATTTTGGAAATACGTGTTCTGCTCTACGCTTTTTCTTCTGTTTTTGTAACTTTTCCACTTGATTCCAGATGTTAACCTGCAAAACATATTTTCTAGAAATACAAGTGGAACTAGGTCAATAGTATATGCATATGTGTCAAAGTTTGCTTATTTCTCCTATTTTGGACTTAAATTGGTGGCTCTAAATATGCGTTAGTGATCGCCAATAAATCCCCCAAACTTAACCTTTGCTCGTCCCGAGCAAATAGCTAAGTACTTGGTTGTTGATCAGGAGTTGCTACTATGTCAATACAATTCACAAGTGCCATGTTTATAACAAAGCATTCTTCCGCAATTCAAATAAGTCAGCATTTTATCCACCCTTTCCTTGATCCCTGTGGGGCGTATAGCTTTTCCAAGTTCTTGGGTGGTTGCAAGATAGAATGGTTATAACAGAATCACCAATCATTCATTCTTTGATTAACCATCTATCCGGAGGTTTTATAAGTTTTTGCAAAATAAATGTAATTTCCTCAAATGATTCATTCGATCGCTCCATGTGTATGATACCTCACCAAAGGCATTTGAGATCTTGCCTTCTTTTTCATATCCTACCACTAAGGCTTTGAGTGGAGTTTTGGGTAGGTATGAAAGTGGGGCATACTTGCATCACATATGTTGCTAAGTAAAAAACCAGGCCAAAAGGAGATGCAAGACATACATTTTGATCAAGACATGCAAGTGTGTGGAATTTTTTTCATAGTATCCTAATTCTAAATTTTTTTATACTCCTTTGTATCATGACTCTCTCTTTTGATGAATGCCTTTTTTAAAGTATGGGCTATCTTATTTCTTTCTCTCTTTTTTCGAGCAGGCATCTAAGTACCAATTGTTTTATTATTTGAACACTTTTGTGTCTATTTTTTGCTCTCTCATGCCCCATGGCATGGATTTTTATTTTTTTTAGCATAGCCCATAACTTTATTTTTGGCATATGAAACTTTTGAGAGAAAGATATCATGATAAAGTGAATGGAGTAATTATATGGTGGATGAAAGAATGCATGTTGTGCGTAACTCTTAGTGTAAGAGTTAGCAGTTTGTTTGTGGGTGTACGTGTGTCATGATCGTGGGTGCATGATGAGAATCTCAACATGGGTCACAACAATTTGACAAAGCTCAACGCTCAAACAAGTAGCATATGACTAAGGTTTGAATTTGAATATCATGTCATATGGCCTTGGTAGGTATTCGTAATCATTGAGAAACTTCTGATTTTAGCATTTTTGAAATAAAATCTTCTGATGTCAAATTTCTCTCAGAACAAAGTCATAGCAAATTCTATTTGTACCATATCATAACTTGCAACAACTTAGAAAAGGATCATGCATTTGCAAACCAATGAGTTTCAAGTTTTTAGGACAAGACATTTTTAGACAACAAACTTAAATCTTGAGAAATACTCAGTTATAACCTAGGCACGGATGAATTATAGATAGAGCAACCATTCATCATTTCAACTTAGGAGAAACTAAATATTCCTTGAACACATATGAGAGTGAAATTAATATTTTTGGTATTTTTGTCATATTTTATTTTTTTGGTATTTTTGAGTTTTTAGATTTTTTTAGATGCTAATAAAAAGCAGAAAGTAAATGCAAAAATTAAAATACGAAAAGTAAGATACAAGGTACCTCTACGGGGTCCTCCCCAAGCTAGCTCTTGGCCTAGGGTCCGGAGTTTCCTTGGTGATGACTTCGAAGAAGATATATTATTTTTATACTTTTATATGGTTTTTACTTTTATTTTAGCCATGTCTATACTCAGTACTTTTTGGTTCAATGATCAATTTAAACATTATGTTCAAATTTGATCAAGGCAGACTAAACAACCTAAGCACTATGCTTAATTTGTAGAGTCTATGAAAGCATGATTCAAAAGTAAAGAATTTATGCCTTGATTTTATCATTCAAAGTTTACACTTAACAGTTTTGGAACAATGATTAAACGTGTTGTTTAATCAAGGTAGGCAATTTAACCTAAGCTATGATCGTATACAAAACCATACTTCAAACAAAAACATGCTTTGTGCAAAACTTTGAAGATAAACCAAGATTTTAACATAAGTATTTATTTTTAGCAGAATTTTGAAGATTTTAAATTTTGTATTTTTAACTTTTTTTAAAAAAGATAACTACCGATTTATCTTCAGCAAAGGCTCAACATTTATAGTCTGTTGGTAAGACTTCCAAGGGCTCAACGTTTATAGTCTGTTGGCAAGACTTCCATACACTATCATGTTCTCATTCCATAACAAGAGGATGAAAACAAACAGAGCTAGCCTACATGAGCAATGGCTACCATACATGCATATCATCATGAACATGTCCTACTAGATTCTTTTAATTAATGCCTTCCTCGACAACGGCGTCAGAAATGCTTATTGGTGTTTCTTAGCATCATCACTAGGAGTTGTATTTCCTAGCAATGGCACTAGAAACACCGTATGATATTTCTGAACACATGCATAAATATTCCGCAAGCGCATGGATATATCGTTGTAGCATTTCACCTGAAAGTATTTGGGTATCATTCGTTTATATTTTTCCCAAAGGAAGATATGGTGTAAAAGTCTCTAGTAGGGACATGGATAAGATAACATGACTGTATACTGGACCAAAGTTCATAACAGGGGTAAACCATGATAAATGTTGGACAATGTGACACACACACTCAATCCAATCTCAAGGATGAAGATAAAAGAAAGAATAAAGAATAAAAGAATAAACCTAAATTGGAGCAGGCATATCTTGTATAGCTATGCTAAGATTAGCAGATCATACAAATACATGAATTTCTAATGGTAGAGATCCTAAATTAAGTTAGCTTTGGTCACTATAGACTTACTTCGGGCAGCGACATACACCTGGTCTGCCAAGCGATACCAGCATGTAGTTCTACGCCGTATCCAAACATGAGGATTATGAAGGACAGACATGGCTGTCATCACCTGCCGCCTACCCCTCAACCGGAGGATACGAGGCAAATGAAGCTAACTTCTAACGTAGACACCACATCTACGTTATCGGTTACTACTCTAGTGGTGGTCAGGAACTTCCGTCTTTATCAGGAGTCTTCTTACTAGAACATCCGCCTCGGGGATGGACGATGAACCCAAGAATATAGCAACCAAAACTAATCTAAAAGTAGAACCTACTACCTCATTTTATGTCTTGATCTAAATATGTATGTTGTATGAAAGATTAAGCATAAAGTTCCATGTGCACAAGAACTTAGCTCTAGTTTCATAACATAGCTATATTGATAGGATAAGAACAAGAACAAGATGAAGAACATGACATGAATCACAATGAAGACCATTTTATTGATCATACCAAATATCTTCAAGGTGCTCTTGATCTTCAATTACAAGCTTTGCCAAGCTACTAACTACACTAAAAATAGTAAAAATACAAGTGGAGGGAGGGAGGCTCAAATGTGGTGTGTGTTGTGAGAATGAGACTAATCTATTTATACTAGTACAAGGATGGTTTGGTGCAGCTAAACATGGTAACCACCAGGAACCGCCTATGCATGGTGGTATGAAACCGCCATAGAAGAATGGGCTCGGGCCACGCTGGGGTCTGCCTAGCTCCGCTGGCACCACCTTTGGCAGGTGGGCCGGTGGTTGGGCCTGGACCTCTCCCACGTCGGTGCTTCGGTCCAGGTATTTGCATAAGTGGGCTTCTCTTCTCATTCTCTTTTGCGCATTTTGGAAATACATGTTCTGCTCTACGCTTTTCTTCTGTTTTTGTACCTTTTCCACTTGATTCCGAATGTTAACCTGCAAACATATTTTCTAGAAATACAAGTGGAACTAGGTCAATAGTATATGCATATGTGTCAAAGTTTGCTTATTTCTCTTATTTTGACTTAAATTGGCGGCTCTAAATATGCGGTCATGATTGCCAACACTTGGCACCAGTTTTTTAAATCTCTTCAGCACCATACATCATGTCGCTAACACATCCTTCCCAAAATCATATGTCTGCCTCGTTGCGGAAAAACATGATTTGCTTTGACAAATAGGTCCTCCTTGATAGTTTTCTGATTAAATCCTCCTGCGGTTAATAAATCACGAAAACTCATGGAACTCATTAGTCTGAAACATTATACCTATGTTAGTGATCCATTTTAATCATTTATGTAGGGTATATTGATGGTTTATGATTGACATTAACTACCGTCAACACTTTCGTCAGCCAACGATGGTCTACCGTGGGCCCACCTTCTCTGCAGGCTTGTAGCACCCAACCCCACCACCCTTGTCTGCCATCTTGTGGCATGCAACCTAGTCATGCCTCCTCCGCTGGCTAGAGGTGGACCCTGTGCACGCCTTACGTGTCCCTAGCAATGGCAGGAGACCATGCCCTCAACCTTCGGCCAATGACCTTGGACCCTGGCCATGCCCACCTTCTTCACTAGCTTGTGGTGCCTGTGGACCCTGGGCCATGGTTGCACTGCGCAACAAATTTTGGGACATCATCGGGGGCATTGGGGGAGATGGTGGCTATGCCTTCATCACTCATGGCTGGGTCTCTAGCCACCCTCTGCCTTTTGCATTTGATTGGGTCAGGATGGGGGCATTGCACCGCCATCTTTGTCTAACGATGGCCATGGTGTTTGTAACACCTCAGGTGTTTAGCTCCTTAATTGCATTGCATTTGCATAAGCATAAGCAAGCATCATTCATTTCATGCATAAGCTTATAATGTGTGAAACATGCTTTGGAAACATTGCCACATATGTTTATATTTCATGTGAAGTAAGAAGTGAGTAGTGTGCAACACACAAGTACCTTATGTGCAATTTCCTTTGTGAGACATGTCAACCACTTTAGTGTAACATAATTAGCAAGTGTTATGCAACACACTCATGCAACATGTGCAACATGAGCTTGCAACATTTGGGAGAAAGTATTGAATTACTTGTTCCAAAGTATGTGACACTAGGAATTTTGTGCAACCAATGTGTAGAGTGGCTAATTAGGTCTTATAACACCTTAATTACATTTAGGGTAAGTAGTGGAGCAATGTTCATGTTGACCAAAATTACCAAATTGCCCTTCCAAATGTTGTTGACTAAGTTGGACCCCTAGAGTGATCTGGTTTGACCAATTAAAAAGTCCAGCTTAGAAATCTTGCATGGAGGAGCACCCTTAAGTAACGTTGTATAGAATTTCATAAGGAACAAAAGTTCTAATATGGCCATCTCATGAAAATGATCAGAACATGCTATAAAATGGCCCACAAGTCAGTATTAGAGGCTGTTTTGGGACTTAGCAATTTTGGCTAAGTGTGAAGCTGAAAACCGTTTCACTGTACCTCACTTTGGTAACTTGTAACTCACAAACTAGGCCAAACCAGTCCTTGAGCTAATTGACAAAGTTGTTGTCCACACATAGCTCTACAACATTGTCAACATGACCATCACCTAGTTCTAAATGGTTTAGGAGTTATGGGGTCTTGAAAATTTGGTTTCAGTCGGGGGAAATAACTGAAAGTCGGTTCAGCTTTCATGTGCCTCACTTTGGGGTGTTATATCTCACCAACTAAACCGAACCAGCTCCTGATGTCTTTTACAAACTTGTAGTGCTCACGTAGGTCTACAACTTTGCTAATTGGAGGTTTCACTAACACGAGCTGGTTTGAGAGTAAATCGTCGACGAAGTTGCCCTGTCAGTCGATCACCAACGGCACCGTTCGACTCGTTTCAGTTCGTCAGAGAAGGGGGAGTGGCCGACCGGCCACAGGGCCTCGCCGACGCATGGACACGCGGTGGCGACCGTACGCCGGTCCTGGCCCCACCGGCCAGTCCACAGCGCCTTCAAGACCGCCACGACGCGTCGAGGCTGCCTCCATTCCCTCTCCCTCCCTCGTTCGGCTTCAAAGCGGAGAAACCGAGCCACCATTGTCGCCCCCACTCCGGCGAGCTCGCGCGCACTCCCCACCGCACCACCGCTCACCAGATCACGCCCGTCCCTCCGCCTTACCGCCCTACACCTCTGCGACCAACCGGTGGCTTTGATTGAGCCCGAGGTGAGCCACATTGCCGTCTCCGCCCGTTCCCGAGAGGTTACCGGAGCTCCGCCATGCAGGTTCACCGTGGCCGGGAAGTTCGGGCCTCTCTCCGTCTTCCCTTCCTACCTCAATCGCTCCGCCTAGCTGCAGTAAAGCTCGTACCAAGTTTAGTTGTGACCGTGCGGCCTCACCGGCGGCGGCGCACCGTCACCGACCCTCACCGGCCGCCGTTCCCGGTGGCGAGCCCCTTCCACTCCAACCCAAGCCTTCCTGCTTGCACGAATCGAAGCACCGTATGACGGGGAACGCGTGGGTGTGTTTGTTTTCCCAAGCGAGCTCCCCTCCGACGAGCTTGAGCTCGCCGGAGCTCGCGGTTCGCCGCTCCCCTGACCTCCGTCACTGACCGCGGGGACCCAACTGTCGGTTGCCGCGCGCGGCGGGAGCCAGATCGGGCCACGCGCTGGCTGGGCCGCGCTGGTGAACTGAGCCGGCACGGCACTGTAGCTGTTAGGGTTCAGTTTTGTTTTTTTTTCTTTTTGTCACAGATTTTAGTGGTTGTTTGGAAATTGTAGATCTAGGGTTTTACTTGCCCAAAAATTTTGAGATAAATTTTGTTAGGATCTGCTTGATGTGTAGTATTTTAGAAAAATATGAATTGGTTATGTGATGTTTGGTTTCCGGGATATTTAAATAGGTCTTTGAAATGTGTTTTAAATCACATGCAAACTTTTTTAAATCATATCTTGAGTTTTAGTGTTCCCAAAATTATGAAATTTGGTGGGTAGACTAATTTATACTTGCTCTAGCTCTGGTAAAAATTTGGGTAGTAGTGCTTAAGTACTTTTCAAGTTATAATGCTATCTTGTTATTTTAGGAAATACTTAAATGAATTTTTGTAATTTTTCTACATGTGCAATGTTCATATAAATTTTTGGAGAATGTCTTGGTACCATATAGTGTCTAAGAAAAATATGAAATCTGTTGTTTGATACTTTTCAATATGATTTGTTAATTATACAAAAATCAGCCTTTTGGGCTTGTGAATTTTGTGTAGGAAGTTCCTGTGAATAAATTTAGTTCAAATTTTTACAGTAGCCTCTTTTTGGGTCAGAGAGTCTTCTGTAATTTTTGTAGAATTTTAGGAGCAGTTTACATATATGTTTGAAATTCCACTTAATTACTTAAGTAAATTAAGAAATGAGTTTAAATAAATATTCTAGGTGGGCACACCTTACTTTCTGGTGTTTTGTGACCTTTGTGAACCTGTAGTAGTATTAGTTTGGTCTTAGAGAATGTTTGCCATATAAATAATTATTTAATCTTTGCAATTCTAGGTTTTCTGGACAGCTGGTAGTATCTTTGGGTTTGACCCTTAATAAAAGTGGTTGCTGGAAAACTTGTAAATACCAAAGTTGGAGGAAACTTGGTAAATTAGCTTGTGTCAAAATTTGGGAGCATTTGGCTTAGTAGTTTAGGAGTTATTGCTGTTTTAAGTGACAGTCCAGAATTGACTGCTCTCTGTTTGGGGAGGACAGATTCTGGAACTTTGGAATTTCGATTAGGTAAACTTTGGAATTTAGTGTTGTGGTCTGAAAACATTTTTTGGTATATTTCTTAAGCTTTCCAGATTGTCTTAGATCATATCTTTTAGAGTTAGAAATCTTCAGTTATGTCAGAATCTTTGAGCTGCTGTCCAGAATAATTTACTGTGGTAACCTAAGTAATGTCACTCTTGTGTTTGTTAGGTGTTAGGGCCTTAACCAAAGATGAACAACTATATCTTAGGTTGGGTAGATTAGGTAAGTACTTCTCCACCGGAGAAGAGATTTGCACATTTTAATGAAGTAACTTGAATAGAGTATTTTATTTCTGAAATATATTTCATTCCGAGCATGTTGCACCATTATGCACCCATGATATTTATTGTGCACTCATGCAATAGGTGTTCCGGAGGGGGAAACTCTCCTCGAATTCGAGCCTGTGATTCCGGAGGAAGTCCAGGACCAGCCGGAGCAGCTAGAGGAACCAACCGGCGGAGAAGTTCCCGCAGAAGACCTGCCTGAGTGTCCTGACCACCGGCCTTCGACCTTTCTGAAAGGCAAGCCCCGGTGCATGCTGAACCTACTATTTTATAAATTAATCTTGAGTACTTTTAATTGTTTACTGTATTAAGTTGTAGGAGTTGTATGAAAACAATTGTTGCATTATACCTGTCCTTGTCCAGATATCGTACTTAATCCTATATTAGGTTTAGGCACGTGTCAATGCTTAGCCCTGCTTAGTACGGTAGAAGTCGGGTGATTTCCGGTCATCTGCGAGATGTAGGAAGGAGTCACGAGTGGCTTATGGCTATCGTGGATGGGACCATGCCTTAAAATGAAATTAAGACCGGGTGGGAGTTCGATAGTACAGCCGCAAGACACTTCACGTCTTGGGTGTGGAGCTATGCCCGTCTGAGTCGTTTAAGGACCGATTCGCTGTACGTCCTTGAGTCATGTTGAACACAGTCTAACACTTAGTTGGCCGGATAAGTCGTTCCGACCGCGAAGCCGAGTAATTTGATTCAGGCGGGGAATCGAATGGTAGGTTGCTTCTTGGAGGAGAGAAAGGATGTGCTTGGGGACATTGGCGTGAGACCAAGGGGGGGTTAGAGTCCCTATCACCTGGCAGAGTGTCGCCCTTGGGGTCGCGACATCATTCGGACCCGCGATTCCTGAATCATATGAAAAGGTGGCTTGTGCGACCCTGGCAGGGGCCTGCGCGGTGAGTGTTAGAAATACCCCTCCAGCTGGATAGGAATTCGATTCGAATCGCCGTCGCTCCCGGTTAGTGAGCACTTGACTTGAGCAGCGGCAACGTAGATCTCATTAAATGAACTGGTGGTTAAGGGAATGATACAATGTTGCCACAACTCATACCTGCTCTAGATATAATGATGATAATTGTTTGATTATAATCAAGTGCATGTTTAGTACAGGTGCTAAGATAGATGACAGGTAAATGCTAAAAATAACTGCTAGTACAGGTTATAAGAGTCTCAATTACTTATGCCTTTATGCAAAAATGTGATGTCAGCTAGCCTCTTGTGAAAGCCTTGCATAATCCTTGGTGTCATCTTATTTCTGGTTTTCGACGGGTAAGTCTAGCTGAGTACATTCCAGTACTCAGGGTTTATTCCCTCCTGTTGCAGATGATATGCTCTACCAAGGCTTCTACAAAAATTGTCTCCACCCTGCGGGTGACGAAGACTAGATCACTTGGGCGTGATCATCTTTTATGTACTTTCCTGATGCTTTTGTGGGATGTTGATCAACAAGACTGGCAGTAGTTAAACAACTGACGTGTGTTTGCTTCAGCTACTTTTTAAACTTGGTTTGTAATAATTGCGACTCCGTGTGTGTAAACTTATTTCAGAACTACTTGTGAAATGTAACGTATGATGTTATATGTTGAATGATGCGATCCTGGTTGTAAGCAAGTTGGTTTGAAATCCTTCGTGGTTTCGATTGACTACCGGGATTATATGGGCTCAAGTTCGAAAATTTGAGCGCTTCGGTGCTTGTTTTTGTACTTGTGCTCTTATAATTTGGTCGGTTCTGTTACAGTGTTGGCCCCATTTCCTGTCTCCACATGTGCTGTTAGAAATTTAGGTATTTTTAGATTTAATTTAATCTAGAAAAATAGTTGAAAAATATTTGTGATATCATATATGTGCAAGTGTGATCTAACTACTGCAGTAACAACCATGATGAACCTATTTTATGAAACTCACTCAAACTCTAAACGACCAATTATCATATTCTCGTGAAAATTCGCTTAATATTCCTGTTCCCCGTTGTTTTGAACATAACTCTCAATCCACTTTGAAATGATCAAGATGTCCAAGAGGGGGTGAATTAGGCTTTTTTAAAAATTAATTGCAAGAATTAAGTCCTACTAGCCCATGATTCACCCCTAGTGCCTAAAAGTGTTCCTAATGATTCTACCGATAAAAAGTTTTGCACCCTAGGTTCCAAATCCTATTCTAGCATGACAATTTTAGGAATGTAAACCAGCAATGAAAGTAATGCTCGAAAGAAATTGCTTGAAAATAAAGGGCAAGGAACACGGCGTTGTTTTCCTGAGGTATCAGAGAGTCGTCATTCCCCACTAGTCCTTGTTGGAGCACCCGCGCAAGAGTGTAGCTCCCCCTTGATCCGCGCTAGGATCAAGTGCTCTCTACGGGATGATTCTTTGACACTCCGTCGTGGTGAATCGCCCACAACTGCTCACAAGATGAGTTGGGTCATCCACAAGCTCCGCCGAATGATCACCAAACTCCCAATCACCACCAAGCCATCTAGGTGATAGCGTTCACCAAGAGTAACAAGTAAGAACTCTCACTTGACCATGGAAAGCCTAATAAGGTGGATGCACACTTGCTACTCCCTACGCACTAATGAGGGTCCTTAATCTTGGATTCTCAAATCACAATTCTCACTAGGGCTCTTGCACTCCCTTGCACTTGAAAGGTGTTTCTCAGCTGAACAAATAAGCAAGAGACCTCAAATGGAGGGATAGGGGTTATATTTATACTCCCCCTCAATTCCCCCAACCATTATCTTCAAAACAGTCTGAGTCGGGGTCACCGGATGCGCCGGTGCACACCACCGGACGCGTCTGGTGTATACAACTGCGCCTCCTGAACTAAATAGATCAAACTAGACGTTAAGTTATCACTAGACGCTGGCCAGTGTCCGGTGCTTACCCATCGGACGCGTCCGACGACCATTTTCCTAGTATGGATGTTTACTGGACTGCAAAGGACGTGCCTCAGCTGGGCGTCCGATGAATCACCAGACGCTCATCATCCGATGCCGCTTCGCACTGTCGCGTCCAACACTGCACCTCAGGAGCGTCTGATGCATCCTGCCTGCTGATCCGCACAAAACAACACTACACCCGACGCTGCTTCTGTCTACAGTGTCTGATGCACCTTTTCCAGCTCCATTCACTTCCAATTCAACTTCTTTGTGAACGGCTTTGTCTCCCAAGCGATTTTAGGCAATCTTTGTAGCTACCTAGTGCTAAATTTGATAAGTGTGCACCACACCTAAACCATTTATGCCCCCCTTAATAATACGACCAAAGGAGAAAACGAAAGTCCTAATGACTAATCCGAACGTCACTCAACACCTTCGACGTCCGGAACTAACTGTCCTTAACCTCGTCGACCATCCTTTGAAAACCGAAATGATTTCCATCGATAAGGGGCATGACAACCATATTGCCCACAATCTCCATTATCATGACCTAACATTCTATCGTCTCTGCAAAACGTACATTAGCCATGATAATTAACCGTTGTCATCAATCATCGAAACCCATTCTAGGGGCCTAGATGCTTTCACACTTAACCAATTAAAGTAAACAAATACATCTTAAATATCTATAAAACATTTCTCAGAACTTTTGTTTAGAAACTCAGGACCAATTTTGGCTTTAATCTTGTCGAAAATAGATTATATAATAATGATTATAAAATCCTATTTTTTACGCAAGAGCCTGTTCCGTTGGACTTGGACCTAAAGAGACATTTTGCACATTATTCAGTTCTGATTCGTGTAGCTGTTCCCAACTAAACAGAATCGTTTAGAAGTTGAATATTTTATTAAAAATAAAAGTTTTTCTTTGGTGTCTTTGTAGAAGAGTGATTCTAACAAAGGGTAACTTAGCCAAACACAATTGGCATGACAGTGAAAATGTGTTACTTTCATCAAAAAAATGAAATAATTAAACATTTTTTCTTTCAATGTTGTTTTTCCTGTGTGAATTGGGGCTGTATAAATATTATATTTGGTGTTTCTCAACCTCATAGTATGAGCATATATTTGGGAGTTGGCTTCAGGCGTTTGGGAGGACTTTAAAACCTTTAGTTCCATTGGGGGCGGCAGTTACCTGATGGTCGCTTTGGTTATGTTGAAATGATTTGGTGTTTGAAAAAAACATTATTATTTTCCTATATATGTGGTGTATTCAATTATCCATTAGCTTCGTAAATGGGTTATCCTCCAAAACATACTTCATAGGCTTTAGTTGTGGTGACATCACGACAATTGATGCAAATGGTCACAATGTTTTTCATCTAGACACATGGGCCATCTAGGGCGTGATTAGTTGCTCCGAGCTCGGTCATCTGGGATGGAGGCACCATCTAGGCTCTTCCCAGCCCAGAAGACACAATTCATCCTACTTTGTTTGGTTGCACTTTGGTCTTGCATACTAGACGAGTTCCATTGTGTTTGGTTGCCAGCATGGACCATTTACTGGCATGAACTTGTGCCCCTAGTTTTGTTTGGTTGGCCGCACGGCAACAGGTGTGGCCACCAAGGTATGATTTTGGTTAGCTTACCACCCATCTCAGGAAAACAACCAAGACAACAAGGAATTTCTCACCTCAGTTCATTTTGCCTTTTCATTGACAATGACCTTGGAGCATCTAATGACAAATAGAACCATACTACAGTCTTCGCATATAATAGTCAACAACATTAGGGTCACAGTACCTCACAAGGTCATTGTCACTACAAGTTTGCCAAACACTTTTTAAGCATCACAGGCAGTTGTAGCAACGAGTAAGAACAAACCACATGTGTAACGGAACCGTCCAAATTATAAGAGCACAAGTACAAAAACAATCACCGAAGTGATCAAATTCTCGCACTTGAGCCCATATAACTCCGGTAGTCTAATGAAATCACGAGGGATTTCAAGCCAACCAACATACAAGCCAAGATCGTAGTGATTCAACATAACAAGTCACATGTTACAACCATTTCACAAGTAGATCAATTTACATCGGAGTTCAACATAGTTATTACAACTTAAGTTCAAAAGTAGCGGAAGCATAGTAATTTGAAACTAACATTATTCTTATTTCAAATACATGCCAGTGCCACGGTCGACTTCCAACAAAAGCATTAGAGATAAGGTAGCTCAGAAGGATCATGCCCATGATCACACTCCGCCACTAAGGCAGGAGCCAACCAACTCTTGCAGTCGCCATGATACATCACAACCTGCAACAAGTAGGGATAAAACCCTGAGTACAAGAAAGTACTCAGCTAGACTTACCCATCAGAAACCAGAAATAAAGTGACACCAAGGATCATGCAAGGCTGATATAAGGTGGGCTAGCTTGATAACATTTTGCATAAAAGCTTATTATGGATAAGTAATCATTAATGCTTAAGCATCAAGTTAATCATCATTAACCTGTCATCTATATTAGCACCTGTACTAGAGCACTCACTTTATTAGGAGCAAACAATATTAACCATAGCAGGTATAAATTGAGGCAACAATTCCATCGTTTTCCAATTAACCATCCGTTCAATTTAATGGAATCTACGTTGCCGCTGCTCAAGTCAAGTGCTCACTAACCGGGAGCGACGGCGATTCGAATCGAATTCCTATCCAGCTGGAGGGGTATTTCTAACACTCACCGCGCAGGCCCCTGCCAGGGTCGCACAAGCCACCTTTTCATATGATTCAGGAATCGCGGGTCCGAATGATGTCGCGACCCCAAGTGCGACACTCTGCCAGGTGATAGGGACTCTAACCCCCCCTTGGTCTCACGCCAATGTCCCCAAGCACATCCTTTCTCTCCTCCAAGAAGCAACCTACCATTCGATTCCCGGCCTGAATCACACTACTCGGCTTCGCGGTCGGAACGACTTATCCGACCAACTAAGTGTTAGACTGCGTTCAACATGACTCAAGGACGTACAGTGAATCGGTCCTTAAACGACTCAGACGGGGATAGATTCACACCCAAGACCTCTATGCCTTGTCGCTTCACTATCATCATCCCGCCCGGTCTCATTTTATTAACACATGGTTCCTTTCCACGATAGCAAATATAGCCAACCGTGCCATATATGAATATCCCTATATCTCGCAGGTGACAAGAAATCACCTGACTTCTACCGCTTAAAGCATGTTAATCATTTTATTATTCAATGTGGAGAGGCAGCTTGTAGAGATGAATTGAGAGTTCGTTTGTTTTCATCATCTCTATCTGGATCAGCATTTACATGGTTTATCTCACTACCGCCAAATTCTATTATTACTTGGGCTGATCTGGAAAAGCAATTTCATAAGTATTTCTTTGCTGGAGTTCATGAAAAGAAGCTTACCGATTTGGTAAAGATGAAACAACGCAATGATGAATCGGTAGAAGGCTTTGTGCAAAGGCTACGAGATATAAAGAACAAATGTTATAGCCTAGTGTTGGATGATCGGCAGCTTGCCGATTTGGCCTTTCAGGGATTGTTGCCACACCTTAAGGACAGATATGCTTCTCAGGAGTTCGAAAGCCTAAGTCATCTAGTGCAAAGAATTTCTGATCAAGACACTAGGGTTTTTGAACCTAAAAGGAATTGGAATAAGAAAGTTTCATTTGTCGAAGAAGTAGAAGATTTTGATTTGGATGAAGAACCAGTTATCAGTTTGGCTGAGTGGGTTAAGAATAAAAAGCCGATATCTTGTCCCTTTGGTCACAAAGAGCTAGAGAAGTTTACTTTCGACGTCACCAAAGCCAATAAGATATTTGATCTTTTGCTTCAGGAGGGCCAGATTAAGTTGTCACCTAATCATGTGATCCCATCGGCAGAAGAGTTGAAGCATATGCTGTATTGCAAATGGCATAATGCAACTTCACACAGTACAAATGAGTGCAAAGTATTTAGACAACAATTACAGTTAGCTATTGAGTCTGGGAGAATAAAATTTGGCAATTCCAAGATTTAGAAGCCGATGAAAATTGATCAACATCCTTTTCTAGCAAATATGTTGGATACTGAAGGTAAAATTAAGGTGTTGACATCGGAAGCTGCTAAAAAGAATGCATCAGTAGATCCCCAACATCGGATAACTTCTAATGATGCAAAAGGCAAGGGGTTATTGACAGAAGGTGGCAGTTCTGGAAAGCCTCCTCGATCTGGCATCATGATTACTCAACAAAGACAATAGGAAGACTGGCGTCAGCGAAGGGACCGATATCGACAACAGCAAGAGGAAAGACGTCAAGAAGAGTGGAATCGGCATAAGGATCATTGGAATTGTCCGTTTTTTATTCATTGTTGGGAGGAAGGTATTAAGTTACCTACTGTTGAAGATTGCCCAGAGTGCAATGGTTATTATGGAGTTAATCGTCCTATAAGAATATTTCAATCTGGTAATCAAGGTTTGTCCATTAATGAGCCGATCAGAAGGAGAGCATCAGTATATGATCGGCTGGGGGGCAGGCTCAGTGTACATAAAAGGCTTGGTAAACACGTTGCATATTTTCCGAGAAACCAAGAGGAACTTGAAGAGATGGCAAATGCAAGAGTTCCTGATGAAGAAATATTTTACAGGGATCCTAATATACGTCGTGTGGAGACAACCAGGACCTATCAGCCAGTGTGGAAAACTAAACTTCCTCAATGGTGTCCAGAGGGTTTGACAAAGACACAGAAAAGGAAAATGCAGCAAGAGCGTCAAAAAGACTTTTACCAAGAAGGAAGTCCCTCCAATGAGAAATCTGGTAATCAGCAGTGGCAGATAAGGCACAAAAATAAAGGCCCATCGGCAGATGTCAATATGATGTTTATGTTGCCGATGGAATTTTTGGCTCTATCTGATAGCAAAGAAGAAGTTTTTTCTCTGACCAAATAGCTCAATTAACACTAGATCCAATGATGGCTATTTTCGAGAAGCCTGCCGATGATGAGAGACAACACCTCAAGGCTTTGTTTGTAAAAGGCAGAGTTAATGGGCAGCCTATGTCTAAGATACTTATTGATGGAGGAGCTGCAATTAATATTTTGCCTTATGTGATGTATCGGAAGCTTGGTAAGGGAGATCAAGACTTAACTAAGACTAATATGATGCTAAAGGATTTTGAAGGCAATGTATCACCAGCTAAAGGGGCAGTGTGTGTTGAATTGACCATCGGTAGTAAAACCTTACCGATAACTTTCTTTGTTATTAATGGCAAGGGTGCATATAATCTGCTGTTAGGAAGGGATTGGATTCATGCTAATTGTTGTGTTCCTTCTACAATGCATCAGTGTCTTATACAATGGGTTGGAGACAAAATTGAAGTTGTTCCTGGTGATTCTTCTTATATCATCGCATTGGCAGAATCAGACACTTATGAGCGAACTAGGTGCATATCAGGAGAAGCTTGGGAAAAAGAGTTCCTCAAGGTTGCCGATTATGAAATTCTACCGATCCAAGCAGTCAGTTCTGAAGAAGAGTTTTAATGGATAGGTTTGCCGATGATGGAAAATTAGGTCAAGGATTTACATCGGCAGATGATTTAATAGAAGTAGATATTGGTTCTAGGCGAATACGCTCTCAAGATCAATTAGCAGCCGATGATTATGATATCCTTATGAAGGATGAGTTGGAAGATGTAGCAGGTCATCAGTTAAAAGCTTTAGTTAGCATCGAGGAGAATAAGAAAAGAGTAGCTAGATGGTATGACAAGAAGGTGAAGGTAAAGGAATTTGTCGATGGAGAATTGGTTTGGAAGTTGATTTTACCGATTGGGACTAAAAGTTCTAAGTTTGGCAAATGGTCACCTAATTGGGAAGGTCCATATCGGATAAATCAATCTATTCCTGGTAATGCATATATTCTTGAAACTCTCGAAGGAGTTGTATTTCCCAGAGCATTAAATGGAAAATATTTAAAGAAATATTACCCTAGTATCTGGATGGATGCATAAAAGAGTAATTGCCGATAACAATCCTATCGGCTAGAGTCAAAACAAAGTATCAATCATTGCCGATGCGCTAATTTAACAAAGCTTGGATAGCCGATATCGCACGCAGGCGAATTTCATCGGTTTCTTTTAATTCCTTGGCATCTTCATCGGCACTTCCTTCCACAGGCTTGAGTTTCTTCTTAAGAACCAAGGCCTTGCGAGCTTGGACGTCTCGTTCTTGCTGAAGGGCCTTGATAGCGTCAGGAAGTTGGTCTTCTTCTTGCTTGGCTTGAGTCAGGGTTGTTTCAACTTTTTCCAGTTCGGCTAGCAGAGCTGCCCTTTTTGCCGATAAGTCTAAGATTTTCTGTTTAAGATCAGCATCAGAGACTTGCAAGTTGCTGATGCTTTTGTGCTTCTCATCGGCAGTTTGCTTCAGCTGTAGTATTTCTTTCTTAAGTTGAGCCTGAGCTGCTCTGTCGGCAATACGATGAACAGCCTTTTGATATTGAAGTTGTCTGCTCTCCAGATGGACTGCTGGGAAGATGATTTCTTCAACATCGGCAGGGACTTGGCCACGGATTGTTTTGAAGATGGTCCTTGCAGGGTCTGAATCGATCACCAGTTGAGCAGTATCTTGTTGCAGCAGATTCAGGAGAACTTCTAGTTTGCCATAGGTATCTGCCGATATTGTTCCCAATGCCAGGGAAGAACTCGCCTCTTCTCCGTCATCATCGGAGACGTCGATAGCAAAAGAAAACAAGCTATCGGGAAAATCTTGATCCTGTGAAATAAAGAGAGTTAGGAATCCTATTTGTGGTGTCTGGGGATATTATAAACCAAACAGTTAATCGGTTTACCTGCTTCAGGGCAATTTCTTGAGCCTGGCTTGAGGGAGCGGCTTGAAAAAGATCATGTGAAGGATCGACAGAGGATGCCGATGGAATGTCTTCTATGACCTAATCAGTAGTCGGCCCTTGGGGTATAATGGCTGATGGTGTATCTTGTACAGAAGAAGCAGCTTGTTCAATTATATCAGTGGGTCGATTGACAGGTGTTAGAGCGGATGAAGGGGCTGGTGTAGATTTCTGTCGCTTTTGTTGAGCTTCAGCATCGGTTAACGTTTTGTGCTTTGTTTGGGCCTCAGCAACAATCGGCTGGGGGGCATCGACATGTGTTGATTGGGGAGCTTGCATGCTTGGTGTGCTTGCCGATGTGCCCGTTTGTTGCTGCAAAAACGAGTATAAGATTGGATATTTAACAGAAAAAAATGTAAAAATAAGAGAATACCTCTGAAGGAGGAGTAGAGGTCTGGTGCTTGATATTGGAAGAGTTGCTGATGACGATCCAGCTGCACCTCTCACATCCTGATAGTTATATGTTAATATAGTGTGCATCGACAGAAAAACAAAGTAAGCAAGGTTATTACCTTAAAAACCTTGATTAGGCTTGAAGCAGCAGCCATTGGAGTGGCCCTGGATGTTGCTAGTCTTGGTCTGGAGGTGATAGTTTTGGCGCGAGTCCTCTGGAAGGTTAAGGCCTCTAAGGTAGGGGCGTTGTAGCCAATTATTGAGACTGGAGAAATAGGGTGGAGGTTGAAGGGTCTTCCACTTTTGCTTATTGATGAAACTAGATCATCGGCCTATTTCAGGGAAGATTAGTTACCAATATACATATAAAAGGAAGGAAAGAGACGAAAGTTAAAAGGAACTTACTGCATCGTCAGGAACAGCATAGTCGGGATCGATCATGTGCCGATATGTATGAACGGATGTTGAAAACAACTATTCTTTCCACTCTTGCCACCATTGCTTATATGACTCTGTGATGAAAGACACTGGTGACCAGGCGGAGAGATCAACATTTGAAATATCGGCATCAGGAGCAAGTCTTACTACTCTACTCCATTCAGTTCCAGCTGTAATAATTTCTCTGGGCTTAATCACATCGGCAAAGCATAGTTTGATTGGCAGTTGCCCAAAGGCTAATTAGCGAGACAATGCCGATGGATTGTAGAATTCATAAGTAATATGGGAATTCTTCCCGCTACCAAATGTGTTTACTGGGATTGCTCTGGGGGTAATAATAGCCATCATAAGATCATTATCTTAGTTCAGATCACTATCGGCAAAATTAAAAAGAAGAGGGAACTTGTTATCCTCATCGATATAGGGTACCCAAGCTCTGAGATCACGAGGGAGACCATGGTAGAAATTCTGAAAAAACCTGCCAATTTAATCTTCATTAGACTCTGTTCCAGGAAGGACGATTATGGCTTCGCCGAAGTTGAGAGGAGGGCGTGTTGCCGATTCATCATCTCCAAGGACGTAATCTTCGGCGATCTCTCGTGGGAATTCTTGGGCAAAGAAATCCCATTGTAGACGCTTATGCATGTGAGCGTTTAACCACATATTGATGAACCACCACGGGCCTCCCAGATTGCCGATGGGTTCACCAAGCAGAAGCTTCTGAGACACTTGGTGGAGAAGGTGGTAAGTTGAACTCAGGAGGTATCGACCAAGTGGGAATCTGACACCGTTGGACAAGAGTTCCGCTGCTGGGAGGAAGGCATTAGTTGGTCCTACCGATCGACCACAGAAGATAAACTTCTCCAGCCACATGTTCAGGAATATGGCGTGTTCCCTTTGATTGACAGTACCAGTTTTTTGGTACTCTTGGATGTATCCTGTCCAACCGCCGATGTTGCGTGTATTTACTCTATACTCAGCTTTTCTGCCAAAAATGTGGCCTTCATCGACAGTTGAGATATCCAAGCCGGTGAGCATATATACATCGGCAAGAGTAGGGGCACATGGGCCATGACCGAACATGAAGGCATTTGTGGTATCTGACCAAAAATGAGCAACAGCTATCATCATGGATTCATTCCTTTACATATCAGCAATGGATAGCCTGATACATTGATCTATCTTCTGTTCTGCCCAGAACACTTGCATTGATCTGTTGACCCTCAAGTACCAGTTTTTCCACCCTTTGGTAGGTTTAGGCCAAGATCGAAATGTATCTTTCCATAGATTCAAGGAGAAATTTTGAGCTTTGAAGGGAATACGATTAGCCTCTGCATTGATCAGGTCGGTTGGATCTGGATCACCCATTGGACCTAGGCAATAGAGGGGAGGTTGGTTGGTTGGAATAACCAGTGTGTTGCGTAGTTCCTGAGTTTGGAAGATCAAGAGAATGGAAGAAGTAAAAAAATACCAATTGTAAGAATTCGCAAGGGGGCAGAAGGGTCGAAGTAAAAAAGAACGAACCGCAGGGACGTTGAAGTTGACCGCCATTGTTTCGAGAAGGATGAGGGCACGAGCTGGAGATTGGAAAATGACGATGGAAGGAGCTCTGGTGGGTTGAGGATGCGCAGTTAGGGTTACTGCTGGAGAGAGAATGCCAAAGGTTGCAATTTGAAGGTAGAAGATGAGCAGTTCAGAGAAATCTATTTATAGGCCATTTGGGGTAGGGGTATTCTTGACCTATCTCTATGCTGTACGCGGATGGATCGAGGTGGTTCAGATAGATACGGTAACTGTTCGCACGACAATCAAGGGATTGTGCAGAAGATTTGATGGCATGGCAAGTAGTCATGACTTGAAGGATATTTTGATACAGGATCTTTCAGTTCTAAAATGGTGATGTTGCTGTGATAAGATCTTGCCGATGGATTGTTATTTTGGTATCTCAACCGTAATTGAGGCAAAAAAAACAGTTGGAAAATATGCTATATTTACTGAGATACATGGATTAGATCTAGATTTGATTAAATCTGGTAACAGATCATGTTATGCTTGGAGAATGGGTTGAAAAATAAGTAATAGCAGGCATTATCTGGAGTAAATTTCGGAGCATCAATATCTTATACTCCGAAATTGGGGGGCATGTGTTGACATCATTTTTTAGCACGTGTCAAGATGGTCAGGAAGGGCTAATCAGCAGAGGAAATATTATTGTGTAGATTGATAGCTGATGAAAATGAGTTTGCTTATGAGTGGTAGCGGCGTATGGGTTCAAATTGAAATGTTGCCAATAAGGTTAAGGGTATTATTGCCGATGCCGATGAAAGATGGTTTGAAGACTGCTGCCGATGAAACAGGGAATGTACCGATGGAAGAAACTTGAAGGCTGCTACCGATGGAACAGGGATGGTGCCGATGGAACAGGGATTGTGCCGATAAAAAAGGAGGTCGATGAGAATACCATCGTGACTGAGGTGGACTATGGAATAAGATAGGAGTTAATTTCCTTATATACGTTTATTAGAGTCTGAGTTGTATCAAAGTCATGTGTTTCCATAGATTTGGATTTAGCGTCCTAGTCGTATTTGGTTACGTTTCTGTAGATCAGGATATAAATATAGGGTGAAGGGCAATGTAAAGAGAGAGCAATCAATACATCAAAAACAACTATTATTCTTATTTACATCTACTTTCGACGACTTCGTCAATTTGCATATTTTTCTTTTTTACGAGTTCTCATCGATTCGGCAAGTTGCATTGCTCCAGTGCAATCTTCGGCGATCCTCGAGTTCCGCGTGAGTACCTCTTGGCCGTGACTTCCGGGCGTATCGCTGTTGTCAGGACCAAAGTGCTCGTATCTTCATCCTTGTCGATTAACAGGTCAAATCGACTGGCACGCTTTGGATATCAATTTCAGGTATTAGCCCTTTGTGTTTGCAGATCTACTTTTGCATCAACAATATGTATGAATGCATAGAAGTGCAATAAACAAAGTAATCATGCAAGCATACCAAAGTTCACATAAACCCTAGAGCTAATTAACTTAATCCTCATTAAGACATAACATAGAAGAATGCAAATACATCAATCAAGACACAAGTCTTATAAGATCCTAGGGTACCAAACCAAGTACCAACAAAGACATGTGTCACACTTCAATACACAAGCATGGCAAAGTTAATCAAAGCACGAGAACTAGAAATTGCCACATTCTGGGCATCAGAACAGCAGCTAAGTAATTTAATCATAACTGGAGATCTACAACTCCAAATGACTTGCAAGAAGACATTATGGAAAGCTTATGACATTCTCTACATTTCATTTATAATCATCATAGCATGATTACAAAGCTTAATATGTCGAATTTACAAAAACACAGAAACTGGTCTAACAAGACAGAGAGCAAGCAATTCTGTAACCCAACTTTCAACAGCTATAACTCCTAAACCACATGGCCAAATACCACCAAATTTTAACAGCAGCTAGATATATAAATTATCTACAACTTTTGTATAAACAAGTTTCACAACAAAGCACATTATCATGAAGAACTTTGCCAAGTTCCTAGATCCATCCAGAAACCTCATTTGCAAGAAATAATTATTAACTTATGTTGCAAACATATAATTAGACAAAACCAACTTTACCAACATTTCACACATAACTAATGAACACCAGAAAACATAGTGTCCATTACTAAATAAATTCTTTTAATACATTTTCCTAATTCATTTAGATAATTAGGTGGAATTATGAACACCTATCAAAAGTGCACAATAAATTCTACCAAAATTACAGTGACCTAGAAATTCTCCCAAAAGCCTAATGTCCAAATTTCAATCCATTTGGACATGCATAACAACCTCTATGAAAAAGACAAATGGCTAATACAATAAATCATGTCAGAGCAAGTTAAACCTAAAACTCAATATTTTCTATGAACACATGGCCATAGCATGAATCAATATGATAGATAAACATTATACTAAGGTAATGGAAAAACATTTTCCATTTTATCATTTATATATTATTTATAAGCTATTTATCAAGCTATAAACAAGTTAAATCAATAACTTGAGCATACAGTAAGCAATAACCATGCAATTTATACCACAGTACATCCATAGCATGATAAGCCTACCATAAAAATTTCACAGCAATTGGAGCAGCACAACTCAAGATATAAAAATAACAAGCAATATAATGTAAATTCCTTATTTATCAAGGTCCAATCAAAACCCTAAGAAAACAGTGAACAAATAGTGTGTTTAATATTTTTCCTAGCAAGTACATGTCATCACAAAATTAACAAAATAAGAATCACTATTTTTGGAGTTCTAAAACTCCAGATCTGGCTCTGGTAAATTTCAAAGGCATTTTTAGAGCTCTTTTCCACCTTAAATCAAAACACGAGAAAATTTCTACAAACAAGTAACATTTTATGATTCTACTGCATAGAGGTTTTCTCAAGGTTTCCAACAAGTCCTCATTTACTATTTTTGGAGTTTCCTAGCATGCGATATGAATTTTTGAAGATTTAAATGAAATCTGAAATTCAAATTCAGAATTAACACAACCCTAACAATATTCGCTAGGCACACCCGATTTCCCACCCCAGATCTGTCACCACATAACCGACATGCGGGACCCGCTGTTCAGCCGGGCCCGCTCGTCATACACCCGTAGAGACACAAGGGGAAAACAAGTCGGCCTTCTTCTTCTACCTTCGACGCCAAGCAGGGGAGGCGGCCGGTGGTTGCCGATGTCGGCCGGAGAGGGCCGACGGTGGCGAAGGAGGGTGGCTCGAGCTCCAGCTTGTCCACCCGCACCCATGGGAGGTGGAAGCATGACTGGAGGTGGACCGTGGCCTTTGGACCACGTGAACAGGCGGAGCAGTGGCGTCCGCGCCGGCGGCGGGGTGCTCCGGCGACCGGGAGTCTGGGCAATCGCGCGCGCGGGGCGGAGCACGGCGAGGCCGACGGTGGCGAAGGAGGGTGGCTCGAGCTCCAGCTTGTCCACCCGCACCCATGGGAGGTGGAAGCATGACTGGAGGTGGACCGTGGCCTTTGGACCACGTGAACAGGCGGAGCAGTGGCGTCCGCGCCGGCGGCGGGGTGCTCCGGCGACCGGGAGTCTGGGCAATCGCGCGCGCGGGGCGGAGCACGGCGAGGCGGAGGCGGTGACACACTCGGTTGGGACAGAGGTCGAGCGCAGCAGCGGTTGGGCGGAGCTCCGCCGCTTGGCAATGGCGTGGCCGTGGCCATGGCGCCCGCGTTCGGTAGCGAGAGGGAGCAATGAGCTAGGGAGGAGCTTGAGGGCGAGTGTGAGCGCGGAGTAGAGCTGGGTTGAGCATCCTGGTGCCTCCCCATCGACCCCAGTCCCCAGGACGCGCGGCAGCGGAGGTGGGGTCACTGCGGCGCATGGAGGCCACGTCCCGGACGCGTGGCTGCCGTTGAAGACTTTCACCGAGCAGCTGGCAGGTGCCGAAGTGGTTCGGTTGGGATGCCGATTTGGACCATTTTTGGGCTGATCTGGGTCTTGGACCTAAAACCAAAGTTGAAGCCCATGAACATCTCTACACTTTTCATTTAAAGCATAAGGTCATTAGTGTCCTAGTTTAGGAGATAATTAGCATCTAAGTTGGCAATGTCAACACATTACTAACCAAGAAGGAAACTCAAATTTGCTCATCAAAATGAGGTCAATCTTAAGCCATCTTTTTGCATGCTCTTCTACACCATCTACACTCCAACTTTTATATTGGGACCATGTGAAGTTGTTTAACAAAATCTCGAGAACGTGGCATGTCAACATGTCAAGGTCAAATAGTGATAAAACAACTTTTTGATGTTTTGGAAACTCTTATAGAAGGTCCAACTAAGCTCCATTTTGAGTGACACTTGATCCATTGTTTCCATCATGAAAAGTACTACAACTCATATTAAGGAACCTAATTGAGCTACCATATGAAATGGGAAGATAAAATGTCGCAAAGTAACCAACTTGCTGCTGTCACAACAAGGACTTAGAATATTTTTCTAAGTGCTGAAAACAGCAGCTGATTCCACATTGTGATCTCTATTTGACTAGGTTAGAGGCCAAACTAGCTCTTGACCATTAAACAAAGTTTGTTCTACACAATATGAACTACAACTTTTGTTTAAGGTCAAACCTCATAACTAGCACAGAAGTCCAACTTTTACTTTGGTCAAAGTATCAACTCGATAAAGCCGAAACTAGGGTTTTAGGCCAATCGAGGCAATTTCTTGACATTTGATCAACATGAACCCTTCATGACTTTTGTTGTAGAGTTCATCTAGAGTCATTTGGGCAAGTTTGCATGGTTTGGCTGATGATCTACAATTCCATTCACTTGATGATGCAAGTTCCAATAGGAATGGAACTTATCATTTCATGTGACTTTTTGATTCCAAACTCCATGAAACTTTTCTAGGGCTTAATATAGATAGTTACTGAGGTGAGACATGTGAAGATACTTTGATAGCAACACCCAAGCATATATCTTTTAATTGAGCCTATATGTAAGCGAGGGTGCAATATCCAAGTTTAGGTTAGGGCTTATCCCCATAGGTTTGACTTTGACATCGTCATCTCCCCTAATCTATCATGTTTGATCTTAAACCCACCACTTAATTGGTGATAAACACCTGGGGTGTTACAACATGAGCACCGTACCAGCA
Organism: Saccharum hybrid cultivar R570; assembly: GCA_038087645.1. NCBI lineage: Eukaryota > Viridiplantae > Streptophyta > Magnoliopsida > Poales > Poaceae > Saccharum > Saccharum hybrid cultivar. Next base: position 2,086,286 of record JAQSUU010000625.1, on the reverse strand, counting down.
AGAAAAAAGACTGCACCATAGTAAGAACAAATAACACAGGTGTCTTCCTTACCACCTTTGAAGGAGGCTTCACAAGAACTTTTTCTTCTTCACAACCCTTGAACTACAAGTATGATGCTACTGCCTCTTCTTGGCTAGGGAAGCTCTTGTAGCAATAGTTTGCAAAACCAGTTACCTGGGCATGACATGTAGCCCAGGTTGCATAAACCCCAGGTTCCCTGTCGCGGTACACAACATACCAAGCCATGTGCCCTTTGAAACAACAAAGACAAACCAGGCCTCACTGTATATCCAGCATCCACCAGATAGAATTTGCCTAGAAATTTTAAGACAGGGATATGTTTTAGTAGTTTCATTTAGGATGATGTACTGCTGGACGGACGTATAAACAACAGGCCTTTGTCTCCTGGACCTCAGACATGGTTTTCCAGTTGTCAAGAGATGAAGACGCAGTTCACTCAACCAGCAGACCGTAGAACTTGCCTGACGTTTTCACAGAGCAAGAGAAGCGTGTACTGACAAATTTCCGTGACTGTCTTTGTAAGCTTGCAAGCTGTGGGAGATTGGAACTCTGCAAGTTGAGTCTTGCTGTGTGGCTCATCAAAATTGTGTAAATGCACACACATAAGGTAATGAAAAGCATCTAATATTATGAGGACAATTTTGTAAAGTCTTCCTAGGGATGGATGCGGATGATAAAATATCTAAAAGATTCGATATACGTATTTGTTTTAGTACCAAAATGGATATTCGTATTCATATTCGATTTTAATATGGATACTAAGTGGAAATATTTTTATCCATTTTCTATAATTTTTCTCTATCCCATTCCACATCCACATTCAAAAAATGTAAAATATTCAACATTATCCATATCCCCGAATAACAAAGTACCATGTAAAGGCATCTAAAACTTATATCTATGACTAATTAGTAATGTAAATGATATCGACTTTAATATAACAAATGATATGCATCATTTAAACTATTAGAACTTATCTCTATGGCTAATAACATTATATTAATTTATTATTATTAATAATAATATATAAAGGTTAATTTTAATATAGATATCTTATTGGGAGCATAGGGCTTCCAATAGTTATAGGAAGCCCCAGCCCAAATCCTAGCTGGTCCAACCAAATCAAGAAGCAGCCGGACCAGCCATCCAACCACACCACCCAACCAGCCCGCTAGCCCACCAACCGGCCCATCAGGCCCACCTTCCCAGGCCCTATATATTTCCCAAAACCCTAATCCCCAACCCATCCACCCCTGGCCGTCTGGCCGCCACCCCCAGGCACCCGCCATCCCACCCCGAACGCTCTTGGAGCACGGCCCATGCGTCCCTAGAGCGCCACGTCCGCCCCAAGAGCGTGCATCGCCGTGGCCTGGAGCATCGATGGTGAGTGCGCAATGAGGCTACGCGCGACAGCGACGACGACGGTGGACGAGGAGCTCACGGCCAGGCGCAGGGAAGGCCACAGTGGCGTGGCAAGCCCTTCTCCCTCCGAGCATAGGGACTGCGACGTCGACAACGCCCTGGAGCTCGCTGCCACGGGCAGGTACTCCCTCTCTCGGCAGCACTCCTTCTCCCGGCGGCGCTCCTCCCTCGCCAGCGGCTTCATCTCCTCGCATGGGCATTAGGCCAGTCGCGGCTGTGGCTCCTCACGTGACAAAGGGAGGGCTGGGGTGGACTCGCCGACCGGCGATGAATGGCAGCACGTGCCTAGCCGCGCGTGGGGCAACGGGCCCGCTCGGGGGAGGTGCAGCCACCAGCGGAGCTCAAATGCCGCACTGCGGAGGGCCAGCAGCACTCGATCCATCCACCCCTGGCCACTAGCTCCTACCACATGCCGTCCCCACCTGGAACGCGACTGTAACATTCTAGATGTTAAAAGCAACTAAAACTTAGTCATGAACATCATCATGTATAGTCATCAAGCGTTGTTGCACAAATGCACCTTATGTTCAAGTATAGCATGCATATGTTTCATATGTTGCATTTAAGCAAGTGTTTCCCATGATACATATGTTTTGTTTCATATATTTCATATGTCATATTTTATATGTTGCATAGTGATGTTTCAATAGAGCATGTTCATCTTGCAATGTATTGTTTCATATGTTGCATTAGAGTGTTCCATATGTTGCTTAATATGTTTCATTAAAACAACTCATGTTTCAAGTATAATAACACTATGTTCATCGTAGTGTTTCATATATTTCATGAGTTATGTTTCACATAATATGTTTCATTGTCATGTTTCACATGTTTCTTAAAATGCTAATAACAATAATGTTTAGGGTTCTTTGTGAATTTATATAGGAGAATTGGCTTAACAAGTAAGGTTTTGTTAAAATAAAATTTGTAGTACAAAATATGCTTTATAATGTAGAACCAAGATTTGATGATGTTTTTAAGTCAACCATGATTAAATTGGAGCCCAAAGAATGGATCCTATAGCTGATTCTCAGACTTAGCCATTTTGCCTAAGTCCATGAAAATAAGTTATAAAGTTTAATTTTGGGAGCTTTATTAAATCAACTTTCTTAAATAAAACTTGTCCAACTTTTCTTTCTTTGTTTGTAGTCATGCTTGTACTATGATGATGTGTAATTAATGGATAGGTTCATAGATGGTTTACCTCTAATTATTTCCCAAAGTTTTCTTAACAAAACTGCTTTCAAACCTAACTGAAAGTTCAGAGTTCCAGTTTCAAGGTACCCTTGTTCTCTAGCTTTGATCTCTCTAACCATTTAGAATTAGAGGTTGATGCTTAAATAAATGTTGAAGATGGCATAAAGGCGAACAACTTTTGTGTTTGGAGATCTTTGAGTTGCTGTTTGGTATTGGGAGAAAAAGGGAGATGAATTGGCCTGTCAGGCTGCTACAGTGCACGCCATCAGAAGTAGCTTGGCTGCCTGCTCGCCGCCGCCGCCGATCGTTTTCCACCACCTTCTCGCGTTTGGGCACACAGCTACTTCGGTGGCAACAACGCAAGCAGCTGCTAGCCACCTCTAGTTGCTTCGCTCGCGTCTCGCCTCGCCGTTAAGAGCCACGCCAACCGTTCTCTCTCTCTTTCCCTCTATGCTCTGCCACTGGCCATCTCCGCGCGCCAGCCGAATTAGCCACGGTCGCTCTGCCCCTGCCCAATTCGGCTTGTCTGCAGCTCCGCCTCGCCGTCGCGCTCCTCCTTGGCCCGCTTGCCTCTAGCCAACGGGAAGCGCCGAACACACCGTTTCTGCCGCAGCAACCCGCCATGGCCGCCGTGGGCCACCTCGCCATGGCCGGCCTCCCATGGCTGCTGTTTCTTCTTCTCGTTTCGCACTTGCTTTGGCACTGTGATGCTCACCGGCTTGCCCGTTGATTCTTTCCCCCGTAGAGCGCACCAGGACGCGGCTTCGCCGCCGGTTCGCCACCACTGTGCTCGTCCTCCACACCGGCAACCATGCTCGAGCCGCCACCACTTCAACCCTCAAGCTAAACAGGTCATGGTGAGCTCCACCATGCTTTTCCCCGCCCCATCTGAGTCGGTTTCACGCCGGGGTGGCCAATCCGCCGCTATGCCACCATGCCACGCGCAACCATCCGCCATGGCCATAGGCAAGCTCCAACCATGCTCCTTTTTGGTCAACCGGAGCCCAGGCAAGTGCGGAGGGGTGTGGGGAGTCCATGGAGGTCCTTGCCATCACAGGGGGACTCGCTGTCGGTGAGTTTAGCGGCATACCCGCCCCGCCGGCCAGGTCGCGGTCAAGGCTAGCCGTGGGTCTGCGTTAACCGGACCTGGTTGTCAGTGACTGGGATTGGACAGGGCAGAGTGAGAAAAGGATTTCCAAGTTTTAATCTTTTTCAGAAATGTTTAAATTGTCCTGTTTCTTGTTTAATTCATAGAAAAATATAGGACCTTTCTAAATTCATGAATTTTTTTTGTAGCTTTGTCATACTGTGATCTATGTAAGAAAAATATGAAACCATGATAATGAATAGTTTTTGGATGCCTAAAAATTAGTCTTTTTAATTAATAAATGATTGTTATGTAATTTTTGTAGGCTAAAGTAAATATCCAATGCACATGAAACTTTTTGTGTGTGCTTAATATGTTCATCTATGCCTTTACAAAAAGTTTGGGACTAATTTGATTATGTTTAATTATATCATTAATTATATGCTTTGTTAATTAGTTAATAATTATCAAATGGATTAGCATAAATCATGAAATGATTTGAGTGTATTTTGGGTTGATTAGTGACCATGAGACACATCCACCCCTACTGTTTCATGGCAAAGAGATTATCTTCTTGATTTGATCATGATTAACCTTTAGTTATAATGCTAAATGACTTAATTAAATGTTTATTTAGCAAATGCATGTATGTAATTTTGATTGCTTTCTATATGCAGCCTTTTGGGTAAAAAGGGTTAAGTTATGTATGTTTATTCATGTCAAGGTCTTGATCATCTATGTTAATCTAGTCTTTTTACCAACTTTTAGTTATTGTTTAATAATAAAAGTATTATATGATAGCTACCATGCTCTCAAGTGCTTAAGTTTGATGTGGTTTATACTAGACTTGCTTAGCCCTTATAATGTGTGATATGCTTTACTCCTTGATTAAGCTCCTGATTGACATGTTATAGAGAATAACTAAAAATGCTTTATGATAATTGCTCACAATTATACCATGAAGGAAAGTTGTACTCAAGTTAGTTTATCTTGTTATGTTTTTATCAATGCATTCCATGCACGTGTCATGTATTCCTTCATGCTAAAGCATGCATCATTTATCTACGTGTAGATGCATACGTGAGTGAGGAAGTTCGTGTTGATCAATCTTTGGAGAAGCTCCATCCCTCCATTGTGTTAATATCAAGTCTAACTCTAGTGACCTCTCAGTGGAATCTAACTTTCTCTACAATGCAGGCAAGCCCCGGATACACTTAAACCTTTCCTTGAGTTTTCAAAGCTTTATATCACTTATGCTTATGAACTGTTGCATTAGGTGACTAGGAGTTGAGTGATAACCTAATTGATGCATTATCAACCTTGATTACTCAATATCATCCTTGATATCTGTTTTGATTTGAAAATGCTTAGTATGCTTAACCATGCTTATGAGATAGGCTTTTTAAATGAAATGTTTCAAGATGGTTGAAGTTGGCATAACTTGTTGGATAATGAGGTATGAGAATGAAATTGAGACTGGACGGGTAACTAGCATTGGAAAAGGAGTCTCAATGTAGTGTTTTCGTCTGTCGGTTAAGGACCGTACCGTTGTTGAACTATGTGCGTCGAGACTTTGCAACTAGCCACATACTCCGATAAGCCCTACTTAGGATATTCTATCACGAGAATGACTACTCGTGCACTAGGAGTGGAGAGATGGCGGAAGTAGCGTGTACCCTCATGGCAATGGCTGGATTGGAGGAGTATTGTGCTCTCGGGTGACGTGGAACCGGTCTGGTCTTAGAAAATCTGAAGCTAGAGTTGATATATGCGGGTTAGAGTCTGGCATATGTCGTGTGGTTAGGAATCCCTAGCTGGATATAATCGGTTCGAATTGTCGTTGCTCCTCGATTATGGAGACTTGATTCTCTGTTCATCATTGTATCTAACAAGTGAAACTTTGGTTGAGGATTAAGAAAGAAGTTGTATCAGTTACTTGATCTAGAATAGGATTACTTAGATTCTATTAATGATTAATAATGAGTTAAACATTGATCTTAAGGACTCACTATTAGTAGTTTTTATGTAAAAGAACTTTGATTCTTGCTGGAACCTCACCTTGATTCCTCTGAGCCTGCATTCCTGAGTTTCTCCCTCTTTTCGTTGGTTAAGTCTTGTTGAGTACTTTTGTACTCAGGGTTTGTTAACCCCTGTTGTAGGTTCTGACTTGAGCAGCTTAGTGAGGTCATGTCAGTGGGCTCGACATGGCCTGGCTACCTCTTCTACCTTGGATGTTTCATCTAAGATGCTTCCGCAATTCTACTCCTCTATTGGAGCTTAAATAAAAGTTTGACTTATACATGTTTTGTAAACAAATGTTATAATTCTTCTGCACTCTGATGTAAGTTATTTTGTAACAAATGTTGTAATGTTGTAACAACTCTATTGTTGATCATGTATAAGTTATAAAAAGTGGATGATTTGGGGTTCCCCGAGGACACCCGATAGACTATCGGAGTTGTCTGGTTTGCATGTGTTGTATCAGAAGTCTGAAAGATAATGGTAGGCACATGTAGGCTATATAATTCAGGTGGTTCTACCACAGTGGCCCGCTACCCATGAAGTGCTGCGGCCACCCCCTAGAGCACGTGCCACTGCGCCTTGAGCACCACCACCGTCGCTAACGAGATGGGATGGCAGGTGCACGTGGGGACTACGACAGTGACGGAGACGGCACCCTAGAACTCGTGGCCACGCACGGGGATGACTACGGCGGACGGCAACGGCGGCACACAGCGGACAACGAGCGGCGTCCCCAAATCTGGTGATGGTGGGTGCGCGGTGGGGCAGCTGCGAGCTCTGTCGTGTGGACGGCGACGGTGAAGGGTCGAGATGGCGGATTAGAGGAGGGTGAATAGTCCTTTCTAAAAAAATTAAACGTGTTGGCTAACCGAAACAAATGCGGAATTTAACTTATCGGTCTAGCCAAGACTACACCCCTCTATCTAAGTTCTCTAGCACCTTGCAAAGATCCTAATTAAGCAACTAAGGTGCTACGCTTACCAAGAGCTCACCTAATCAATTCTAGAGCAAGGTCACACAAACCTATGCACTAGTACTTTGCCAACCGAGGGAGCTCCTACACAACTAGTGAAGCAAAAGCATAAAACTCCTAAGCTCACTAGCAAAGCTCAATAACAAGGCAACCAATGCCAAATTAGAGAGCGCAAATTACTTAGCTACACAACCTAAGCAATGTGACTAACAAGGTTACACAAATCGAATTGGCCACGCAAAGGGGATACTTCTAGCTACACAAGCAAGAAGATATCTAGCTAGCTACACAAGCACAACTAGAACAACAGCAACTACACAAGCACGATATATATATGAAAGTAAATACAAGCTTGTGTTGCACGAAGGCAATCCACCGAGAAGGGTAGACAATGTTGACACAGTGATTTTTCTCCCGAGGTTCACTTGGTTGCCACCAAGCTACGTCCCCGTTGTGTCGACCAACACTTCATAGTTCGGCAGCTAATCGGTCACACACCGAGCCTCTCAAAAGGCGCCGCAAGAACCCAACATCAAGTGTGGTAACTCAATGACACACTCAACTAGAGTTGCTCTTCGCGATCCCCGCGGGATGAGCACAATCCCCCCTCACAAGGCTTCTCCAGAGCCTCGCACATCTTCTTGCAAGCTTCGATGGAGCCACAAGCCACCAAGCCATCTAGGAGGTGGCAACCTCCAAGAGTAACAAGCACCACCGGTTTGCAACACGATCACCTAGTGCCACTCGATGCAATCTCATAATGCAACGCACTAGAATCGCTTTCTCACTCGATCCGATGAACATTATCAAGCATGAGTCAGTTAGAGGGCTTCCAAGCACTACCACATAAGCCACCAAGGCCAAAGTATGCTCAGCTACCGGCCAAGGCTGGCCAATGGGCTATTTATAAGCCCCTCCACGAAAATAGCCGTTGTACCCCTTCATTGTGAACAACACGCGGTGACCGGATGCGCTGCACCGCGTCCGATCGCCCTGTGCCATCCACATGTCCTCCGTATTCAACCATGGCCGCCCGATCCTCCAACGGTCATTGCGCGCCAACGGTCAAATGCAATCGATCGGACGCGCTGCTCGAACGACCGAACGCGTCGATTGCACCGCGCCTGCGCACGCGACGCACCGATCGGACACGCTCCACACAACGACTGGACGCGACAGTGCCAGCGTCCGGTCGTGGTCCAGAGAGCTCGCATCGCAACTGGACACGTCCGATCGCGTGTGACCGGACGCGTCACGCGTCCGATCAGCTCTTCGCCACGATCAACTCCTCTGGGTGCCCGACTGGACGCTCTGGTTCCGCGAGGGACCGGACGCGCTGGTTGCAAACCCTAACACCCACGCGCCTGACTGCTGCGTTGAACTGACCGAACGCGTCCGGTCTAACCGTGACCACGTCCGGTGCAGTGTCCGGACACCTTTGTGACCTCCGTTCGCCTCCGTTTCTTTTTCGACTTCCGGCGCAGTAGAAAATAGGCGTTTCACTTCCCCAAAAAGCGCCGAATCCCACCGAGCAAGCTCGGCGGGAGGGAGAGAGGGACCCAAACCCTCTCTACTGCTCAAACTCATTTGCCTTCGCAAATGTGCCAACACCACCATGTGATCCACAACATGTGCAAGTGTGTTAGCATTTTCACAAACATTTTCTTCAAAGGAATTAGCCACTCAACTTGCCACGCCACTCGATCCTAACACGTATGCAAAGTTAGATCGCTAAGTGGCACTAGATGATCGTTATGCAAACAAGTTTGCCCCTCTTAATAGTACGGCCATCTATCCTAAAACCCGATCATCAACTTCTCTACACACCTATGACCAGTGAAATGGAAATATCCTAGGTTGTACCTTTGCCTTGCGCATTCCACTCCATCTCCTCCGACGTTGATGCAACACATGCAACAACCAATCACCAAATGATATGATCCACTTCATATCATCACGTGACCATATTGGTTCATCGATCTTGACCTCACTTGCTCTTCACCGTTGCCTCGGTCCTTCGGCGCCAAGCCATCACACAACTTGCCCTTCACCCTAGCAACCGGTCCATCAAACCAAGCCTCATCTTGATCTTCCCCACCTTGGTCACATGACTCCATGTCATGTCTCATATGCAATGAGCTCCTTCATGACACCATCACATGTGGACTAATCTCCCGTGTATCTCACATAACCACATATTAGTCCACCTAAGTTGTCACTCAATTACCAAAACTAAACGAGGACCTTTCAATCTCCCCCTTTTTGGTAATTGATGACAACTCTACAAAGATATGGAAATTAATCTTTTTCAAGCTAGCGCTTCACACAAGTGTAAATTGCTAACTTGTTTTGGATTTTATACTACTTATCCAACATTTAAGCTCTATGTCAAGAATTGGATAAGCACCATAAAATCCGACTTGGTAGTAATAACTCCCCCTACATATGTGCTCAAAAGGTTTGGTTTCAAGCTTGCACATATGCATAAATATGAAATTTGTGGGAGGGTTAGCACTACTAAGTGATGCTAAGGTGTATAGAATAAACCTTTGTAGTTCGATACCATTTGATAGCTTGATACCATTTGAAAATCACAAGTTTGCCATCATCCTTAGCATCATGAGTAGCTAGACATAAAAAACACTAGAAAACCCATGAGATCAACATTATAAGCATGATTCTAGTTTTTGCATGATAATCACAAGTCTAGCTAACATCCTATGCATGCTAGTTATCAAATCATCATTCTAGTTCTATAACTAGCATACACCACACAAGCATGCATATTGAATTTAAGAACTTATGCAATGCAAGCAAGTACATAAAATATGCACATATCAAATGCAATCAATCAATGTTCATGAGCTTGCTCCCCCTACTTGTGTGCTTTCTTTGTCCAAGAATTTTGATCCCCTTACATTCTTTAATGTTGCTCCCTCTTTGTCCATATCCATGTCCAATATCATCTATCTCTCCCCAAAGCAATCTCTCTCCCAAAGGAAATCTTGCATATCTTTGTCCAATCTCTTCCCCTTTGTCATTAATTTCCATAAAAGGTGTGCTTCTCATTGATGCAAAGGCTAGCATTGGGGTAGATGATTGAGACGTCAATCTTGCATTTTTTATGGACATTACCACATATGTTGGAATGACAAACTTTATGGTTGCTCTTGAGATACCACATAGGATCTTTGACCTTGATACCAATTGGTGGGGCTCCTCCCCCTATGTCATAGCATGTGTCATTCACTTGAGATATCACTTGAAGATGAGGGTAGCATTTGTTGATTTGATCACTTAAAGTTGAGGATCAATTGTGAAACTATCGTCTTGCATGAATGATACCATGTGAAGATACCATGAGTAGGAATGTGATACCATTTGAAAGAATTTTCTAGTATGGATCCACTTTGAAGGATTTGGCAACAATATTCACTTCTTGAACATTTGCTATCTTCATGAGTACCACTTGTGAGATATCACTTGTAGATCATTATTTAGACACCACTTGTGAATACCACTTGGAAGATCAATTCGAGTCTAGATACTACTTGAAACAAACTAGATATCCATTTTCATTGTTGTCTTGTGCTTGTACTTTTATCATTGTTATGCGCTTCTTGTATGACTTGAACTATGTTGATTTGCCTAAGATTCCAAGTCCGGTTTGATCCAATGACAAGCTTCTTCACACTTCATGCCAAGGGTTATCTTGCCAATGTTGTACTTGTCACTTGTTAGCAATCCAAACTAGATCAAGTACTTGGATTCACTAGCTCATGAACAAATTCATACTTATACCACTAGATCATTTAAACAATCAAGCAATAGTGATAGGCTATGAATTTAAAATTTTCATTTGTTATGCATGATCCTAATAAGCATGTATTATATGCACTAATCACATACTAGTAAGGGATGAAAGTGATCATGCACATTTCAATGATACCTTTGCTATGTTGGAGTAGAGGATAGTCACATAGATTTCAATTCATTACTCCAATAGTAATGTAAAGTCCAATTGAATAGCTTGGTGAAGACCAATTATCAATAGACAAATCCATTCTTCACCCATATTAATTGAGAACCACTAATGATCAAGTGCACTGTCTCTTGAGTTGTGGTTGGCTTGCTTCATTATATCATCTTTGCTTGCATGAGAGAATTACTTAGAATACCAATTGAATTACAATGACTAACTCTCTTTTGAGTGTTGCTTGCTCTTTAGATCAATCATTTTGATTGCTTCAACTAAGCATCACAAGTTTCTCGGATCACCACTTCCATGTTAGCCTTTCAAGTCCCAAACTTGGTGATGAGTACAGGCCCGATCTTCCGAGAGGTAGTCAGTAAGTTCGATTTGTGAAGATCTCGACGTTGGCGATCCGGCTTCAAATCAGACACAATTCGAACCCTGCAACCGTTACACCACTGCTTCGTTGGTTATCAACCAAGCACAACTTGATTGACCTCGCCAAGAAGGCTTTTCCTGCAAGCGAATCGAAGAGCATAAGCAAGAAGGTAAAACACGCATTCTGAAATTGCTAATATGAATGATGCGAATATCAGTACAGGGTTCGAGAACTCGGTTCTAAAGGACTAATCGACACAGTGGAGGAGATCAAGAACAGGGCCCTGGATCACTATAAAAGGATTTGTCACCATAGTTACAATGAACGATTCAGTTTCTCGATGGAAAACTAAACTCTAAATAAAACCCAATTGTCTAACAGCAGCAGCGGCTGTGTTTATAGTCTAAGACTCGACCTAGGGTTGGGAACGGCTAGGGATTGGGCGCCCACAACTTGGGCTTCAGGCCCGACATGATACATAGCCAAGTTGGCCCAAATAGGTGACACAGCACCTTGCCGTGGTCACACAGAATGATCCACGAACCTTCTGGAGCTGCGACCAGATCCAAAATGATGGTGTCGTCGTCCCCTTTCCAACGCATCCAAGAACGCCCCGTTTTGATGTCGTATGAGAGAGTTATGACTGAAACAGTGACGACATGTCTGCTGAATCCGAGGGTGACGTGGCAGCTGAGTTGGGGATGAATTGCAACTTGAGGAAGACCATAATGTCGGTGTGTTCAGTGTGACGATGTCCTCATCATCCTCCCCTTCTTGAATTAGAGTCATCCTCGACTCCATCTTGGCGATGTCCTCATCATCCTCTCCTTCTAGAATTGGAGTCGTCCTCGACTTCATCCCATCATCAGCGAACTCCTGCAAAAGGTTAGTGACAGCAGGCAATGCACCAGACATAATAGGTTGATAAAACATAGTATAACATGGCGCATCAGGATTATCACATAACTCAGCAGTAGCAGAAGTTGTAGCAAGAAAAGTACCTCCTTTTAACTTAGTCCCATTATTTTTAGCAATATCAGTTGGAGGTTTATTTTTAATCTCATTAGTATGTTTAATAATATCTGTAGGAGACAAAGGTAGCAATGTAATTTTCTTGTTCTTATGTATTGTGTATGTATTAGTTCTACCATGGTGTAAAGCATCATTATCAAATTCCCATGGGCGACCTAACAAAATAGAACAAGCTTGCATAGGGACAACATCAAAATCAGCAGTATCATGATAAGAGCCTATGAAAAAGCTAATGCGTGCTGATTTAGTTACCTTAGTCTTACCACTATTATTGAACCATTGAAGTTTATATGGATATGAATGTTGTCGTGTGGTCAAGCCAAGCTTCTCAACCAAATCTGAACTCACCAAATTATTGCAACTCCCGCTATCAATGATAGTAAGAACACGACAACCCTGCACAATGAAATACATGTGGAACAAATTGTGGCGTTGGATCATCATCTCTTCTTCATGTCCCACACGTGTACTCAACACACGCTGCACAAGAAGGCTAGGGTAGTCTGCGGCAGCAGTCACAGAGTCAATGATGATGGCCTCCTTGTCTTGATCACCCTCGGTGGAATTTGCATCAATGTTAGCAGCAAGGGATAAATCATCTTCAACATCACTAGTACTTACATATACATCCTCGGTAGCAATGAAAGCACAACGACTGGGGCAATCCTTCATGACATGTCTCATGCCTTTGCATCGGTGGCAAATGATTTTAGAGCTGGACGAGGAGGAGCTAGGAGAAGCACCCAGAGTGGCACCTTTCTTTTGCACATTAGATAATTTACTTACCCCGGAAGAAAATAGAGGTGTAGATGGCTGTGATGCAACAGGAATCTTGGGCGTCTCCGGCTCTGAACGCTGCTGAAAATTTCTCCCATTGTTAGACCTGAAAGGCTGGTGTTGTTTGTGGACCTGTACTTCACGTTCTGCCTTAATAGCAAGATAATACAATTGAGAAAAATTACGCCATTCTTTGTAATCAAGTATGTTATGTATATCATGGTTTAAACCACCAAAAAATCTAGCACTAGAATCATTATCATCTTCATTTATACCACAACGGGCTAAACCAATAAGCAATTCTTGATAGTATGCTTCTACTCCTTTATCACCATGTTTTAAAGTTTGTAGTTTCAAACGTAAATCACGTTGGTAATAAGGAGGAACAAAATGAGATTTCATACATTGCTTTAAAGCATTCCAAGTTTGAGGCACAGCAACAACATTATTAGCATTGCAAAGATCACTCCACCAGAACAAAGCAAAATTAGTAAACTCACTAGTAGCAAATCTAACTCTATGCTCAGCAGGAACATTATGAGAATCAAATTTTTGTTGAACAGCAAGCTCCCAATCTAAATAAGCCTCTAGATCAACATTACCAGCAAAAGGAGGAAGGCTAAATTTAATTTTAGCAAAAGGATCATTATTACCTTGAATATTACCTCCTATACCATGACGATTGAAGTTGAGGCGGCGACGGGCATAACCGTCAGCATCCGCATCTTCATCACCAAAATCATCCGCATCTTCATCATCAGCACGATGAGATAGAGGGCGTTGCTCGAGTTGTGCAATGCGGGTGACTAGATTGTTCACATTGCACATCAGCTCGGTCATAAGATTGCATTGTTCAGTCATGAACGTTGTAAGCTCGCCCTTGGACACGCACTCATTGAAGTCCGTCGGAGATCCTGCCATGGTTAGAAGATAGAAAAAGACAACACCAAAGTATTATCCATATCAACTAAAAGGAAACAAGTGGTGGTGGTGGTGGTGAAAGTGGAATGCAAAATCACAAGCGGCTTATCACCGTCTTGCCTGTATTCTTACCAACGCCAAACAGGAGCAAAACCAAAGTGGCGAAGTAATCTGTTGTTGAGCGTGGGTAACAGTTGCAAGATGAACCTATGCTGATAGAAGAATATGTAGAGCTATGGGTAGGCACACAATATGATAGCAAGAATTAGCAATTAACGAATGCATATTAACGATTGTTCAATCCGGATCCAAAGTACAAATCACAGGTGCTGGCTAAGACGTGTCGAGACGTAGCGCAACAAGGTGAAAACAAAGGATGATGGAAAGAACTCACAGAACAAGCAAATAACCCAAATTTTTCCTTTTTCCTAAATTTTTCCCGAAATTTTCCAAAAGGCACTAGTAGGAATCAAACTTTTTTATTTTTTTTTTGCTATTTTTTTATACCACTTGATGAGTACAGGCCCGATCTTCCGAGAGGTAGTCGGTAAGTTTGATTTATGGAGATCTCGACGTTGATGATCCGGCTCAAATCAGACACGATTCGAACCCTGCAACCGTTACACTACTGCTCTGTTGGTTATCAACCAAGCACAACTTGATTGACCTCGCCAAAAAGGCTTTTCCTGCAAGCGAATCGAAGAGCACAAGCAAGAAGGTAAAATACGCAATCTAAAATTGCAAATATGAATGACGCGAATATCAGTAGAGGGTTCAAGAACTCGGTTCCAAAGAACTAATTGACACAGTGGAGGAGATTAAGAACAGGAGCCCTGGATCACTGTAAAAGGATTTGTCACCACAGTTACAATGAACGATTCAGTTTCTTGATGGAAAACTAAATTCTAAACAAAACTCAATTGTCTAACAGCGGCGGTGGTTGTGTTTATAGTCTAAGACTCGACCTAGGGTTGGGAACGGCTAGGGGTTGGGCGCCCACAACTTGGGCTTAAGGCCCGACACGATACATGGCCAAGTTGGCCCAAATAGGTGATGCAGCACCTTCCCGTGGTCACACAGAATGATCCACAGACCTTCTAGAGCTGGGACTAGATCCAAAACGACGGTGTCGTCATCCCCTTTCCAACGCATCCAAGAACGCCCTGTTTTGATGTCGTATGAGAGAGTTATGACCGAAACAGTGACGACGTATCTGCTGAATCCGAGGGTGATGTGGCAGATGAGTTGGGGATGAATTGCAACTTGGGGAAGACCATAACGTCGGTGTGTCCAGCGTGGCGATATCCTCATTATCCTCCCCTTCTTGAATTAGAGTTGTCCTCGACTCCATCTTGGTGATGTTCTCATCACTTGGTTTCACCTACACACGCCGGCAAGTCCCTCACTAGGGAGAAGTGACCTTTCTCCAAAGAACCACTCTTGATACTTACTTAAAATGACATTGTTTGATTGATCCAAATAATAAACTTAATTTGATGAGTAACCTTGAATTCTTCTTTAAGTCATTTTCTTTCTACCAAAAGATCTCCTAACATTATTAGAACTTAAACTTCATCTTTATCTTAAGTTCGATCTTGATCTTCAAATTTGAGTACCAAATATGTACACCAAGTATATTCCAAAATCAAATGTTCTTGTACTCATTGCTTTTCATGCTTCTAGATCAATCCAAAACCAAACTTAGGTACCTCAACCACTTATAAACAAGCTTCTAACTTGAGGACCTTTCAATCAAAGTGACTCTAGATTAATCCAATGATTGTCACTTTTCTGGCAGATTCTGTACCCTTCAAAGAATAATTCATATCTCCCAATGTACAGACATAAAAGCCATGAAATTTGGTAGAGATGTGCATTACTAAGTCATCTAGCAGCTGTAAAAATTTGAGATTCATTTGACATCTAGTTTGCTACCAGATTTCAAATCTTCCACCACTGCTACATGTTGAAAACTGCTGCACTATAGCTGACAAGATCCACTCCAAAACCGAAGCATCTCTTATCCAATTATTATGAAATTTGTATAGCATATCATATCATAAGTCTAGAGCACGTATACCAAATTTCAAGCCAATCCAAATAGATTTGCTCACTCAAACATGGCTAAGATCACAGCTAGCTCAAATTTTCAACTTTGGACAGATTTCAATACATGAGCTATTCTTCATCAAATGTGAATCAAACTTGAGATTAACTTATTTGAACACTCTCACAAGACATATATCCATTCAATCCACTCACTAAATGTCATCCCATGAATTTATCCAACACAAACCAATCCAAACTCGATTACTAAGCATTTAATCCATTTAATCATCTCATAGCAAGCAACATTGCACATTTATCCAATTCAATCAACTCATATGCACCCAAATGAAATGATCAACAAGAGTTATACCTTGGTTAGCTCATGTTTATTCATAGCAAGCTTTCAACTTGAATATTTGCAAGCCATCAAATATATCCAATAAATCACCACAATCTTTAACATTGCACTTATATGTTGTAGCACTTGGACTTCACTTATTTTGACTTGGCATTGGGATTGGATATGCATTGAGCTTCATAACTTGACTCAATATATGATGAACAAAATGAAACCAATTGAATCAAGCCTCCAATGCCGATGGTACCTACAAACAATCATCCACTCTTTGATGGTACCCAAACAAGTTTGGGTCCTCTCAAGTTAGGAGCAACATACTTAGGCAAGACCATAGTATGGATAGCGGGATGTTTTGCAATTGCAATCATAGAGGTACATTTGCCATCCTTTCTAAGCATATTAGTATCAACAATTGAAATGGGCTTAGAATTTTTACCTAGGGGGCATGAATGAGCCATGTGTCCCCTTTCCCGACATGAGTAGCATATTCTCTTTGCTTGAGCCTTTTCTTCCTTGCTCATGTTGTGCTTCCCATTGCCTAGCCTCTCATGAGTTGCTTGAGCCTTCTTCTCAAGCTTGGTAGGACACCCCGAGGTGAAGTGTCCCATATCTCCACACTTGAAGCACTTGATGTGAGTCAAATTTCTTGTCTCATTTTGATTCTTGCTCATCATCTTAGCATCTTGAATTTGCATTGGATGCCTTGCTCTACCACCCCTTCTTGTTTTATTTTTCTTCTTCTTCATCAAGTCACCATCATCTCCATGGTTGATCTTGATTTGCTCTTGGGGTGTCTTCTCTTGCTCAACTAGTGGCTTTGGTTGAGGCTTTACTTGTTGCTTCACCAATTGCTGGGTTGGGCATATTGAGGTGAGATGACCCCAAGTGCGGCACTTGAAGCACTTGACATGCTTGAGCCTCTCTTCTTCCTTCATCTTCTTTAGCTTCTCAATGTTTGGGCAACCATTAGCAAGATGTCCCGCTTCATGGCATCGATAGCACATGGAGTGCGAGAGCTTCTTTTGGAGTAGCCTCTTTATCCTCATTTCTTGCTTTCTTTCGCCCTTTGTCATTTTCTTCTTGAAGCCAAGGCCACTTTTGTCACCAACGTTTCTTTGAGTCTTCATCATGTGCTCAAAGGTAACTTTTGAGTTGTAGCACCTCTCTAACTTGTTGCTCAAATTCTTCACTTCACTTTTGAGCTCATTGTTCTCCTTCAAAAGGTTAGTCTCACAAGACAGAAGTAGAACAAGCATTTAATTGTGAAGAACATGGCATATCTAATAAATCATCACAAGAGGTGGATACATGCTTCTTGCCTACATCACAAGGGTTAGTAATATGTGATTGATCATTTGACCCAAATGATGAGCTCTCACTAGATTTTGTTTCTTCATTAGAAAGCTTCTTAGTGAGTAAAGCATGTTCTTGTACCAAGTTATCATGAGCAACACTAAGTTCCTCATGAGCCAATTTTAGCTCCTCATGTGAACAAGTAGTGACATAAAGTAGATGCTTTTGTTGTTCACATGTAGTATTTAGAAATGAGTTTTCATTTCTCAATTTACTTGTTTTTGCCATCTCATTTCTTAGGGCCTTTGAGAGTTTATATAGAAGCTCAAAATTTGGATCATCACAATCAACAACAAAACCACCAATAGATACCTTAGTGTCACCATGTGACATGGAACAATGTGGTGATGTTGAAGAGCTTGTTGAAGCATCACTCTCATAGCCATCATTTTCACCATCAAGTGTGCATGGAGTAGAATCATTGCTTGCATCACTTGTGGCACTATCATCATTCTTGTCAAGTGATCTTGTGGCATGATCATCATCATCATCACTTGACATTGAGGTGGAGCAATCCTCCACAACCACCTCGTTGTGGTCATGCTCAACATCCTCATGTACCTCCATCACTATGTGATCATCCTTCTTGAATTTTCCATCATCCCAAATTGAGGAGCCACAATAGTGATGCTTGAGCGCCATCCACATCCTATGTGCACTTGAGAGACCCCTCACCTTGTCAAAAATCTCATCATTCAAAGCTTTGATTAGATAAAACTTAGCTTGTGCATCAAGTGTTCGACAATCCTTTTGAGCTTGGGTACGGTTACCACACCCATCCAAGTCATGAGAAAAGCCAACAACTATGATCCACCAAAACTTAGGGCCAAGAGCACGAAAATGATCAAGCATGTGATTTTTCCACTGTGCATAATGAGTGCCATCAAAAATGTGTTCCACACAATCATCTAGCCCATAAGCCGCCATCCTCTCAGGTCGGTGAAGACCACAAATGAGAGACCCGGCTCCGATACCACTTGAAGGGTCGAGATGGCAGACTAGAGGGGGGTGAATAGTCCTTTCTAAAAAAAGTTAAACGCGTTGGCTAACCAAAACAAATGTGGAATTTAACTTATCGGTCTAGCCAAGACTACACCCCTCTATCTAAGTTCTCTAGTACCTTGCAAAGATCCTAATTAAGTAACTAAGGTGCTACGCTTACCAAGAGCTCATCTAATCAATTCTAGAGCAAGGTCACACAAACCTATGCACTAGTACTTTGCCAACTGAGGGAGCTCCTACATAACTAGTGAAGCAAAAGCACAAAGCTCCTAAGCTCACTAGCAAAGCTCAATAACAAGGCAACCAATGCCAAATTAGAGAGCGCAAATTACTTAGCTACACAACCTAAGCAATGTGACTAACAAGGTTACACAAACCAAATTGGTCACGCAAAGGGGATACTTCTAGCTACACAAGCAAGAAGATATCTAGCTAGCTACATAAGCACAACTAGAACAAGTGCAACTACACAAGCACGATATATATATGAAAGTAAATACAAGCTTGTGTTGCATGAAGGCAAACCACCGAGAAGGGTAGACAATGTTGACACGGTGATTTTTCTCTCGAGGTTCACTTGGTTGCCACCAAGCTACGTCCCCGTTATGTCGACCAACACTTCGTAGTTCGGTGGCTAATCGGTCACACACCGAGCCTCTCAAAAGGTGCCGCAAGAACCCACCATCAAGTGTGGTAACTCAATGACACGCTCAACTAGAGTTGCTCTTCGCGATCCCCACGGGGTGAGCACAATCCCCCTCACAAGGCTTCTCCGGAGCCTCGCACAATCTTCTTGCGAGCTTCGACGGAGCCACAAGCCACCAAGCCGTCTAGGAGGTGGCAACCTCTAAGAGTAACAAGCACCACCGGCTTGCAACACGATCACCTAGTGTCACTCGATGCAATCTCACAATGCAACGTACTAGAATCGCTTTCTCACTCGATCCGATAAACACTATCAAGCATGAGTGAGTTAGAGGGCTTCTAAGCACTACCACATAAGCCACCAAGGCCAAAGTATGCTCAGCTACCGGCCAAGGCCGGCCAATGGGCTATTTATAAGCCCCTCCACGAAAATAGCCGTTGTACCCCTTCACTGGGAACAACACGCGGTGACCAGACGCGCTGCACCGCGTCCGATCGCCCTGTGCCATCCACATGTCCTCCGTATTCAACCGCGGCTGCCCGATCCTCCAACGGTCACTGCGCGCCAACAGTCAAACGCAATCGACCGAACGCGCCGCTCGAATGACCGAACGTGTCGATCGCACTGCGCCTGCGCACGCGACGCACTGATCGGACGCGCTCCACGCAACGACTGGACGCAACAGTGCCAGCGTCCGGTCGTGGTCCAGAGAGCTCGCATCGCGACCGGACGCGTTCGATCGCGTGTGATCGGACGGGTCACGCGTCCGATCAGCTCTTCGCCACGATCAACTCCTCTGGGTGCCCGACCGGACGCTCTGGTTCCGCGAGGGACTAGACGCGCCGATTGCAACCCTAACACCCGCGCGCCTGACTGCTATGTTGAACTGACCGGACATGTTCGGTCTAACCGTGACCGCGTCCGGTGCAGTGTTCGGGCACCTTTGTGACCTCCGTTCGCCTCCGTTTCTTTTTCGACTTCCGGCGCAGTAGAAAATAGGTGTTTCACTTCCCCAAAAAGCGCCGAATCCCGCCGAGCAATCTCGGCGGGAGGGAGAGAGGGACCCAAACCCTCTCTACTGCTCAAACTCCATCGCCTTCGCAAATGTGCCAACACCACCATGTGATCCACAACATGTGCAAGTGTGTTAGCATTTTCACAAACATTTTCTTCGAAGGAATTAGCCACTCAACTTGCCACGCCACTCGATCCTAACACGTATGCAAAGTTAGATCGCTAAGTGGCACTAGATGACCGTTATGCAAACAAGTTTGCCCCTCTTAATAGTACGGCCATCTATCCTAAAACTCGGTCATCAACGTCTCTACACACCTATGACCGGTGAAATGGAAATGCCCTAGGTTGTACCTTTGCCTTGCGCATTCCACTCCATCTCCTCCGACGTTGATGGAACACATGCACCAACCAATCACCAAATGATATGATCCACTTCATATCATCATGTGACCGTATTGGTTCATCGATCTTGACCTCACTTGCTCTTCATTGTTGCCTCGGTCCTTCGGCGCCAAGCCATCACACAACTTGCCCTTCACCCTAGCAAACGGTCCATCAAGCCAAGCCTCATCTTGATCTTCTCCACCTTGGTCACATGACTCTATGTCATGTCTCATATGCAATGAGCTCCTTCATGACACCATCACATGTGGACTAATCTCTCGTGTATCTCACATAACCACATATTAGTCCACCTAAGTTGTCACTCAATTACCAAAACTAAACAAGGACCTTTCAGACGAGCCCCATCTACAATGTACAATCGGCGATGGGACACACGGCATCCCCGCGCGAGCTCTGCCATCCTGGCGCCCCCTCCCTACCACGGCCCGTGGCAGCACCTCCGGCCCCCGATGAAAGGTCTTGATGGCTTGAGGGGGTGAATAGCCTAATAAAAATTCCTACAAAGTATGCTAAATAAGTTTATCAATATAACAAATAGTGAGAAGCGAGTTTTGCCTAGCCTATGGGGTGTTGCAAGCCACCTATCCAAAAGACAATTCTAATATATTTCACTCAACCGCACAAGTCAACCCGCAAGAGCGACAACTAAACAAGCTAGCAAGTTACACCAAAACTAAAACTACACATGCTACAACAACAAGCTAGCAAGAGCAAACAACCAATTACTTGAAATGTAATGCAAGTTAGAGATACGAGAGATTTCACCGAGGGGCGATGAATTGAGCCAACCAATCAATATCCAAAAGATAATATCTAAGATAACCAATCCACCGAGACAAATTAATCACAATCAATGAAGTGAAGACACGATGATTTATTCCGAGGTTCACGTGCTTGCCGGCATTCTAGTCCCCATTGTGTCCCTCTCAACCATGTGGTTCAGTGGCTAATCGGTCACACACCGAGTCTCTCAAAAGGCGCCACAAGAACCTACCAAATGGCTAGGAGTTGCAATGACACGAGCAATATACTAATGCTACCTTGCGACACTCCGCTGGGGAAGGTGCAAACCCCTCATAAGATCATGGGAGGTGGCCAAGAACAATCACCAACACTTGCCACGCCTCCAAGCTGCTCCAAGCCGTCTAGGTGGCAGCAACCACCAAGAGTAACAAGAAAAACCACAGCAAATCAATCCCCCAAGTGCCTCTAGATGCAAATCAATGATTGATGCACTTGAATCACTCAATCTCACTCAAGAATTGCAATCGAATTCAAAGGAGATGAGTTGGGATGAGAGGGGATGCTTTGGCTCAACTCAATGTGCTCACAAGTATGTCAAATGTCCAAGAGTGAGAGCCAAGAGCCGGCCACCAAGTATTATAGACGTACCACTTTGAAAAGAGCCATTGGGCTCACTGCGTGGGTAACAGACGTGTCTGTCGCACCACCGACAGACGCCGTGCCCGCGTCTATCACACATAATCGCGCCACGTGTCCACGAGCTTTGAATTCTCAACGGTCGAGTTCTAACCGATGGACGCGTCCTTCACTCGTACGCCCGAGGTTATGTCGCCCCGATAGATGTAGTCCAGAAAGGGTTGAAGACCATCCACAAGCCAACGGACGCGTCTGTCGCGATGCCATTAGATGTTGTCCAGCGTCCATCGCAACCGATCCCGTAGAGCTGCTGAGGAGAAGGCCGATAGACGTGGACCACGCGTGTCTGTCGCTCACACACCCCCGCGTCTGTCGCTTGCTCACAGAGAGCCGTGGCAAGTGTTGCCCGACAGACGCAAGAGCTAGCGTCTGTTGCCCCTAGTGCCAGCGTCTGTCGCCCCTAACTCAAGCAAAATTCCATCTTTCCTTGCTCCACTTGTTTCACCCTTTCACAAATGAGCTAGACCAAGTAAGTGTACCACTTTAGCACATGTTTTAGCTCGAGAAACACCACGTGACATCGCCTCCAAATCTCGACATTGGCGTAAAGGAAAGTAGGCGTTTCAACTCCTCAAAAATGCCTGAATCCCGCCTCGCAAATGTGCTAACACCACCAAGTGATCATCGTCATGTGCAAGTGTGTTAGCATTTTTACAATCATTTTTCGAGGCGTTATTAGCTCTATCCAAATGCATATGCTCAATGAAATGTCACCTAGAGGCACATGTAGGACTAGAATTGATGCAACAATTTCCTATTTATAGTACGGCTATCTAACCTATAATGTAACCACACCCACTAAGTGTCTTGGTTACCAAAGTACAACCCCTAGCATATACCTTTGCCTTGAACATCATAGGGTTGCACCTTGTTCCTCCTTCATCACCATGGTAAGCACTTCATCATCCATACT
Source organism: Saccharum hybrid cultivar R570 (assembly GCA_038087645.1). Taxonomy (NCBI): domain Eukaryota; kingdom Viridiplantae; phylum Streptophyta; class Magnoliopsida; order Poales; family Poaceae; genus Saccharum; species Saccharum hybrid cultivar. The sequence continues at coordinate 2,063,298 of JAQSUU010000625.1, read as the reverse complement.
TGATCATCATACTTCACCATGCTATGTGCTAATCATCCTTTGATACATTCAATCTTAAGCACATGATTAGCACTCGGGCATTGTCACTAATTACCAACACCAAACATAGAGCTTTCACCCGACCCCTTCCCCAGCATCTCCGGCAACGGCAGCGACGCCTCTTCATCATTTTTGTTTGTTGATTTTGTGTTTGTATGCTTGTGTGCATAAGTTTCTATGCATGGCAAAACTGTAACATGATATGCATTTTATACATTGTAACTCTTAATCGTTTTTTGTTTGTTGATTTTGTGTTTGTATGCTTGTGTGCATAAGTTTCTATGCATGGAAAACTACAACATGATATGTATTTTATACATTGTTACAATAAATTTGTATTTATCTGTGCACTGCCACACAATTATATACATGGTTAGAGCACCCTTCTATGCATTGTTAAAACTCTTCGACATACATTGTTGGAATCATTATCTGTACGTTTCTACACAATTTTATACATTGTTGGCACATAATTCTATACATTATTGAAGCAGTTTCTATGTGTTTTATATGCGGTAAGAAAATTATTTTTTATTCATTGAACTACTAATTTTTATGCGGCGCCAAAAAAACAATTATGCGTATCCTGACCATTGATTCTATGAATTCAATCGTCCATCTAGTAATATTTTTCAAATTTCAAATTTTAGAGAAGACGGTCTCCATGTTTAACGTGTGTGGTCACCATGTTCTATGCATTGTTCCCATGTTAACTATGTATCTACGTATTGGGAAGCATGATATTGGTGGAGGCAATCACCGTTGTGTTAGATGCAATGTCCATCTCGTGGAAAGGTTTTTACGTGGTAACAAAATTAATTATTATTTATTCGACCACTAATTTCTATGTACCGTCAGCTCCAAAAACTTTTCAACGCATCTTGACCCGTGGTTCTATGCATCCAATCGTCCTCCCCTTCGTTCTTTTCAAATTTTAAATTTTGGAGAAGACGAGATCGTCTCCATGTTTTATGCTTGCGGTCTCTATGTTCTATGCATTGTGCCTATGTTAATTATACACCTTCATAGTGGGAAGTATGATGCTGGTGGAGGTACTTACAGTTGTGTCGTTTGAATATCTATCTCGCGTAGAGGATTTTAGGTGGTAACAAAATTAATTTTTATTCATCCAACCACTAATTTCTATGCAACATCAGAGCCAAAAACTTCTCTGCGCATCTTGACTATTGATTCTATGCAACATCATGTGCCATGATTCAAATTTAAAATTTTGGAGAAGACAAGATAGTCTCCGCGCTTGCGGTCTCCATATTTTATACATTGTTCCCATGTTAATTATACATCTCAGTGAGAAGCATGACGTTGGTGGAGGCAATCACGGTGTGTCAGATGGAATTTTCATCTCACGGAGAGGTTTTTACATGGTAACAAAATTAATTTTTATTCATCCAACTACTAATTTCTATACAACGTCGATGCCAAAAAAAATTTACGCATCTTGACCATTGTTTTCTATGCTTCCAATCGGTCATCATGTGCCATGATTCAAATTTTAAATTTATGAATTTTAAATTTTTCAAAAAAATATTCACAATGGATCTTGAATCGTGCAAAAAAATGTCAGAAGTTCAATGGTGAAAACCGTTTTTTTAATCGGATGCTTTATTGAGGAATTATGATAAAAAACAAAAGAGATTTAGATTTGATGTGTGCATGCGTCAATTTTGTCAGGTTCCTGCTTACACGTGAGGTTTCTATGCGGCAATGAATTATTTTTAAATCATCCAACTACCGATTTATATGCAACGTCGCGATAAAAACTTTCATGCGCAACTTGACATGAGATTTTATGCATCCGAGTTAGCTGGGTCCACAGGGTCCCCCACCTGCACGCACGCGTCAACTCCACGGACCTGAATAGTTGGTCTAGGTGGGGTGCGTGGTTGGGGCTCTCCATTAGCTATTGAAAACCTCGGGCTCCCAATAGGACCCAATTTTAATATGTCTAATCATATTAATTTAAGTACTTTAGTTATTCATATATTGATAAAATTGTTTGTATATATTTTAAAATTTTTATTGATAAATATTATTTATAGTGTTATTAATTTTTGATTATTTAACTATTGAAATATTTATTATAGATGTTATTTTATGAGTTGTCGTTATCTGCAGGTTTTATATAATCATATTCTTTACACATATAATTGTTTTGTTCTAGTAATAATATCGACAAACAAATAGATATATATTCTGGTCAAAATTTAGTAGATATCCGAATGTGAATCTAAATTCGAGACATCCATTTTCAATTCATATCTGATAATATATGTATTTGTATCTGATTCGAATTAAAATAAGGTAAGTAGTGCTATCCATATCCGATTTCATGTGGATCTAATCTGAATCCATCCCTAAGCTTTCCTAAAACTACCCACATTGTGCCTTTTTACCAATGTTGAGAAATGAAAGAGAGTAACAAAGCATAAAGGTAAAACGCTGTGTGTATCGATGTTAAAAAAAAACACATGACCCAGATAATATTCATTCCTCGATGCAGGGCCAAATTAAAAACAAAGTAATTTTCAAACCAGCCGTTGATTCTCACGATGGTAGCCAAATTGAAAAGTATCTTTCGCACACGAAGGACTACGTAAGGAAGCAGATGGTTCTAACCACTCAGGTCCCGTACACTCGAAACCTCGATGCTGACACGTGTGGTTTTTGACATCTGAGATGAGGTGGCACCTAGAGATTTTTTTTTCAGCATCGGATACACTGTGGATAGTCTAACAAATTTGGCCCATCTTTTGTGAGCTGTGACAGATGTGAAGGTTCGATGCTTTTTTCTGGTCGCTGTGAATTGTGATAAGAGTAGTTTGGGCTCTGGGCCCCCGGAGCTTTTTCACGTTTCATCATTTCCCTTGCAGTTGCGGAGGCAAAAGTTATAAGGTTTCACCTCCCAGTTTTGAAACTTTGACATGAAATGAGTTTCTTCCTCAGTGTATAGTTTCATTGCACAGTTTCTTAGGTTATTTTAGACTCTCGTGGGTCCCACCGGTCTCTCTCTTCCCTCTCTTCTTCCCTCTTCCCCGCATGGAGGCTGCCAAACCGGGCAAGGAGGCCGAGCAGGGCGGCAGAGCCCGCGCCCAGCATCCCTTGCCGTCGTCACCCCCGCCAAACCCCAACACACCGCCTATGGAGGACCCGCCGCCGCCGTCGACGAACAGGATGGCGAGGAGGAGCCGCGGCAGGCGAGCCGCCACCACGCATCCCTGCCGGCCCCGTGAGCTTGCCGAGCTGGCGACGTAGGCCAGCCACGCCGCCCCTCGCCCTGCTCCCAGCCGACGGCGCATCCCAACCATGGCCGTCATGGCCGCTCCAACCCCGGCTCGCGAGCTCACCCAGCCGGCGGCGTCGGCCTCGCGGATGGCCGCACCGCACCCCCGCACCGCTCCTAGCTGGCCCTGAGCTCCGGCGAGTCCGCGCCTTCCCACCCCAGCCGTGCCCGGAGAGGCCGCCATGGCCGGGCGCCGTGTGCCTCGCCTCGCGTCCGGCGGCGCCCGCGTGCAGTGGAGCTTGAGCTCACATCCGCGGCCGGCGGCGCCCGTGCTCGGCATCCCTTGTCGCGCCATGTCCCATCCGAAGTCCAGAGGAAGACGAAGTCATGGATGAAATGAAGGAAGCCTCTCAGTGGGGATTTCACTCGGTTTCCAATGTTTCGGAAACAACGCACAAACGTTTCGTGGGGATGAAATCTTTTTCTTCTCTCTCCTCCTAGTTTCATGTAAAAAGCTTCTTTCTACTAACGTGACACCCTATTTAATGTGCATGAAACCTATTGAGACTGACCTAATAACTTTGCCTGTGTTTGGGTGTGCTCCTACACCTACTGCCACTGTGGAATAAGCACATGGCCGGTTGCCCAACGCCTGGACAACAAAAGAAATCAGTATTTACTGCGGCTCCGGAAAGGGTTCACCAGTGAGTTATTGCAGTTGCAGCAAGACACTTTGCATGACAGACAAGAGTGGTGCATACAGCCTTTTGATGCGCAAAGTGATAATTACAATTAGGTGGGGCACTAATCAGAAACCGACCTTAGCTCAGTTGGTAGAGCGGAGGACTGTAGTGAATTGTAGCAGATTCAATCCTTAGGTCGCTGGTTCGAATCCGGCAGGTCGGATATATTTTTCGCATTTTTTTTATTCTTGTTTGTGCAGGGTTTCTCCATCGGCAGGTCGGATATATTCTTCGCATTTTTTTATCCTTGTTTTTGTGCAGGGTTTCTCCATCTTTTTCGGTAGGACATTTGAATAACTTCCACGCTATGAACTTTATAATTTAAAATATGATCCATATCAAATATTTGTTTTGGTATAAAGAAATGGCTTTAAAACTAATCACGGTTTGACCATCGAACTTTAAATTTTCAGTAATTACTGTATTAAGTGTTCTGTTAGATTTTGTATATCAAAAGTACGTTTAAGAGCATGGTAGTTGTAGGCTTATTGTATGCTTTCGAATTTAGAAAAAAGACTGTCAAATAAACTCAAATTTACAAGTAGTTTGTGACCGGGACTGAGGAGCAACTAATACATTTTTTCTCTATAAGTCACATAAACTGAAGGACCGAAAACAGTGACTAGAGGGAGGTGAATGGAAGCCTTGAATTTTTTTTTGAAATATTTGGTCGCTGTCCTAAAATCACCGCTAAACACAAGCGAGTTCCTGAAACTAGAATACCCAGGCCAACTTGTGACGAGATTAGCTAGAAAAGTTCCTTGGGGCGGAAGTAAACCAATTCAAAAGACAGAATACGATTCAGAGCCCAAACGACCAAACTATGCGCAAAATAAGAAATCAAGGTCTGAAAAATTGGTCAGACAATCACCTAGAAATTTAGCATCCAACGTAGAGGAGACACAGTGGAGGGGCTGCTCTCCGGCGTGCTGCAGAAACGAAATTAGCAACAAGCTAACACTATTGGAAGCACACACAATCACTTGCACATGACTGAAATTAACTAAATAATCATGTAATGATTGCTTCTTGTAGATGAAAGTGACTACGACTTTGAAAAGCAATTCATGTAGCTACAAGCAATTGTCGAGCAAAGAAGCTGCTTTCTGGAAGACGACACCAGAGCAAAAACCTGACTGCAGAAACTGACGACTTGGTTGGGGTCTGCACCGGACTGAGAAGACGAGCACTGAAGATCAGGCAGGGGTTGCTCTGCACCTCTCCAAATCACACCGATGGAAAACAGAACACGAGCAGCCAGTCAGTCACCTTGAATCCAAGACCGAAGCACCGGAAAACAAAGAGAAAGGAAGCACGGCACCCGTGCTTACGAACGACCGCAGCTTGGCCTAGGAGCATCAAGCGCTGGAGCCGATGGGAGCGCTAAGACCACCCGCACTGGGTACTGAAAATGCAACCGGTATCGTGTTTACCGTTTCAAAAACGCTGCAGCGGCGACTTGGAAACGGGCCTGAACGGGGTACTGAAAATGCAACCGGTATCGCGTTTACCGTTTCAAAAACGCTGCAGCGGCGACTTGGAAACGGGCCTGAACGACCGCGCGACCGCCATTTCTGGCGACATGCAGGGCGTACGCTACCGCGCGAGAAAGCCAGAGCATCACGCGGGAGAGTGGAGGGAGAGAGGAAAAGTGGTGGGGCCCGTTATTTCAACTTGCAAAAATGTTATAACTCACAAACCAATTAGCCAAATTAAATTTCGATTGCACCATTAAATTCGTTTCAATAAATCCTTCAAAACTAGATCTCACATGGATATATTTTGATAAAGTGACAAGTGAGCCCCACAGTGAATGGAGGATCATATAGAGGATGGATGAGGGAGAAAAAATTGTATATTTTATGATGACTAGGATAGAATATTTCTTTTAGAAGATGAATATAGAGGTTTATGACTGCGGGTAGTCTAAGCCCCTACGGGTGAGCGCCGCTCACAGGAGCACGCACGGTGGCTGAGCACCTGCGTCGGTAGCGCTGCCTGCTTGACCAACTTGCATCTGCGTCATCACTCAGCTAACAGCAGCAATACCGCACGAAACAGAAGAACGAACAGGAAAGAGGCGCCCTCAAAAATCTGACGAAAACCGGATCAAATCACCATGAATCGCTCTAAAAATTTGCACAGATTAAATTCACCATGCTACAAACCTAATCCCCAAAAATCATTGCCTGGGATTGACCCAAACTCTAGAAAATCGAGATCGAGGCCATGAACGAAAATAGAGAAAAATTCAAGAACACAGTGACGAAAATCACAACCAAAGTAAATGAATCCCGGAGGACAATTAGAGTTTTCGGGCCTCCATTCTCACTCAAAAATCATATGTTTGTTACACAAATTTGAAATTTGTGGATCTCTCTCAAGAAACATAAGGGAAGGGGGAAAACCTAGGGAAGTCAGAAGCAAAATGAAAGAGGTGAGGGAGATTGGAGCTCTATTTAATAGGGCTATTAAATAATTCTAGTTTTGCCCTTAGATATTTTGAATCGAATCATGTAATCCGAGGGTGTTATGGTCCAACCCGAGGTAATCTTTAGCCAACGCCCACCGCGCCCTTCATGAGATAGCTTCGCCTCGACGCGAACTCCTCGATGCCGCCACGTGCCGTTTGTTCCTCCTTGGAACCTCCGCCCGGGTTTTGAGGCCCAAACCCGTAAACCCGTCCACCCGATGGTTTTGAGTCCCAAACCATCAAACCATCCACGAGTAGCGTACTTCATACACGTCCCCACCACTCGACACGTGTTACCGCCGTCTTCGACCGGTCGTCCGCCAAGTCCTCCTAACCCCACTTGACTCGCACGTCCGCCGTCCTGACTCGGTCAACACGGCCATTCCCATGTACACTTGCGCTTGTCGATGTCCCATATGTTAGCCACCACGGCTGGTCACCTAGCCTCCTGGTCCCTCGATCCAAGCCTCACGTCCGCCCTTCACCACTCCTGGTCCATCGGTACGGCACGTCCTTACTTGACCTTCACCTCGCCGTCGACCACTGTCTCCGAGCTCCACACATACACACCACAAGCCAAGGGACATATCGCATAACCCAACTCATACCATGGTCAGTCACAAACTCAACAGTGGATCACGTTGACAATCATTCATCATAAAATAAACTATAATGGCATATATCAACCTTTGTATTTGCAGAAACACCAGTAATACCTTTCACCATGTAAAACGTAGTCCGTCTCACTTTCTCCTGTTCTACAACATGTTTCGAATTCAACCCATAACCAATGTTTAGATATGGCACATGAGTTGCTAAATGAGCCCAGCACAAACAAGTATTACTTAGGCCATCTTTGTTCAAGGGTTTTTCATGTGCTTTCTATTTAGGACTTATAAAATTTGTTTTTGTTTCGTCATGTATTAATGATTTTTTAAATGTTTTCATAACCGAATACTGATAAATTAAACACAGGAGCAAGAAAGTGACCTGAAAGCTAAGTAATTGATTCTCATTGCTCATCTCCAACAACAAACTGAAGCACGTACATGAGTGCATCCACTCCAGTAAGACAGGAACCTCGACCTCCCAACACAGCCAACAAATCCTTGCTTCCTTGTTGGTAAAGTGCCCAGCATTTCTTTGCTCTAGTTCTATCCCCTAGTTCTAAATCTCCTCTAATCTTTGGAAGCCAAACCACAATTACAATAATATTTGGTGTCTACAGTCACTCTATGGTTGGCTTCGATTGCACTAAAAAGCCTACTGCTCAATCAGTCATCCAGCTCATCTTACGATGGTGGGAAGAACCGGTTGAAGTTGAATGGCAGATTGTAGAACTCCTCGTTCCGGCTGTCCCCGCGAAATGTCCTGAACCTAGCCCACCAAGGCATCCCACGGTCCTTAGCTCTGTTCCTCACATCCAGCGTGTTGTCTAGGACCACCGAAATGATGAACCCGACGGTCGGGGGTGAGGAGAAGATAGTGTTGATAAGGTCATTGAACTGCATATTGCACAAAAATTGTTAGGTTTAGTTCAGAACTCAAGCAAGTTTTCAGCTGACAGGCAGCGAGTTTCTGAGAGCAGGACGAGGGCTACATACCCATCCAGCTCTCGTGTGTGACGGTCCGTGCTGATTGCCCATTGTAAACCGGAAGAAGTACTCCGGGATGGAGATGCCAAGGAACAGTGACATGCCGATAATGAAGAGGCTGCGCATTGAGTTCATGTTGATGAACTGCATAAAGGAGAGCCCCACAGCACCTGAAAACACCAAACAAGACAGCGCTTAGTGAGCTTTGTCTAGTGAAATAAGCAAACCCGATCACAGACTATCGAGAGAACAATGGATAACAGAGATATTTTCTTTTGCCATTTCAAATATTACATACCGACATAGCCAAACAATACACAGTATATAGCAGCAAACAGTGTGAATGGAATTGAGGCGAACAGCGCTCCGAATTTCCCTGAAACCACAAAATGAGTTGAGAACCAGAGAAAGATTGGTTCAGTGTCATTTAGACTGTACTGACAATAATATTTCACCTAGGATGGAGAAGAAGATCATGAAACCAGCGGAGATCTGAATGACTCTTCTGCTATCAATCCTGGTTGATCCTAGGAGACCGACGTTCTCCCTGTTAGGCAAAGTAATATACACGATGTCAGGCATGGCATGACACTGGAGATCTGGATGCAAACTTGTGACAAATAAGCAGACACACTTACACAGAGACCGTAGAGCCGCTGGCAGTACCAAATAGCCCATCTAATAGCAGCCCGATTCCCTGATTTTTCACATGTCAGAAGACAGAAAATAAATATTAATCTTCTCATAGAGGAGTCACCAACAAGATAGTATCTCAATGTTTCTTCGTGTATGACAAGAACTGACCTGCCATCCAATTCCCCTGCTCAGGACAAATGGTGGTGGGGGCGTCGCACTTGCCAACCGGGCAGCAGCCTTAAATGCTCCGGTAGACTGCAATGCTCAAAATAGTCAGACAAATCAGTTCAGCACGATGTCAAGTAACTGCATTGTCTATGCTGCTAGAGATCACATGGAGTAATGGGATGTTATGGCGTCTGGAACCATTTGCCCCCATCTGCTATCTCTATCTGTGCATTTTAGGGCTGGGGGAATGGTATCCACTAGTTTTTCTCATGCCCTATCTTTTCTTCTCTCTTACATTCTACAACAACACTATACTATAGTTCAGGTCTCCTTTGGCATCACAGTGACTTGAATGTAAATATTCAGAGCATTCGACAACATTTCAAATTTAAATTTTTAGATGTCATAGTTCAAATAATTTGAATTTTTGCAAGTCATACTTTTTAAAACACTAAAACATAGTTGATATGATATGGATCTTGAGTTATTGGGTTAATTGCAAGAAATACGACCATACACTTTGTTTAAATATTTGATCCCTTATTTAAAAGTGAAAGCCACTTTGGCTACCCAAAAGCATACTGCCATGTAGGATTGCACAGATGGGAGACCCCTCAAACCTCCCCCAAATTTGAGAGAGAGAGTTGGGAGAGATGGGTGCACAGATGAGTGCTATTAGATTGCTGTTTTGTACAATGAGGAGAGAAAACAGATGGGGAAGTGTTTTAAGGGGTTTCCTTGGAGATGCCCTTACCTCTACCAAGGATACCACCACAGCAGCCATCATGCCGAATGAATGATCTGCGCTGAAAGTCGGGGGACCCCATTGCAGTGGGTATGGAACATCAAACCTGAGGAGATCAAACAAGTTCATTCCATAAGTGTGAAAGAATGAGATGAAAATAAAGCAATAGTTGAAGCATCAATCTACAGACCATGGCATGGTTGTGATGAGGTTGGCACGGTCAGTTCGGCAGTTGAGCTGGGTGACCTGCGAACTATGTTTATATGCCCCACTCACAGTGAGGATGTGGGCATATAACCAGACAAGTGCGATGGAGATGAGCACTGAGAACCTCTCCAATATCGGAAAATGGCACACTTGTACATGCTTCAGATATTGGGAAAGTGCCACAAACAGGAGAAGCATCGGAAGACCAATCTCCACACATGTTCCAATCTAAGAACATCAAATCGACTAATTAGCTTCTGGGAAGAATACTGACATACACTACTATAATGCTACAGTCCTTCATAGTAACTGAATTAATATGATTTAAACGAACTTCTCAAAAGCTCCCATGTAAGAAACATATATTCTTACAGTACAAGCCACGTATTATTGATAATGATAAGAGCAAATTATTAGTTGAGCCTTTACCACTGGGAATCCTCTCTCGAAAAGACCAAGCCCCGCCAATGCAATAACTGGAACCATCCCAAGTGGGCTGAAGAACCTGCAACAGGAACATCAAAACAACATCTTACGATTCCTATCATCAATTCAAAGGTTGCAGCCATGTCACACTGCTTTTGGCTAATTTCACACATTGATTATCATATCGGCATATTTTCTTTTCCTGAATGTAAAGCCCAATTCTTAAATTGAGAACCCAAAGTGGATTATCAAAGGGCCCGTTGCTAGTACAAATAATAAACAAAGAAATAACCTATTGATCAATCATATGACCTTATTGTCAACACATATATCAAGCTAAAAGTTACACACGTAAAGAAACATTGACTGTTAGAAATACACCTTGTATGGAAGTTGCAACACAAGTAACCAAACCAGTGGTCAGTTTAATGGCCACTTGGCCATACATCTAAGATGACAAAATAATAGTATTATGATAGGGGCAAGCAAGTGTTTGAACATTAGTTGACATGATACAACAATTGAATGCGTGACTCGTCTGTACCTGGAGCATACCCCCCACAATTGGCTGTAGCCAAGTATTATCTGAATGCAGGACGATATTATCAGGGCCCCCTGTATGGCTCTCATGGTCATTTTGAACCTCTGCAATAAAAGAAAACATGTGAGTTGTGGCACGATAATATACTAACTAAAAAGAACAATGACCATTGCACACTTACTGTATGACCATCAGCAATTTGTATCAGTGAGGGGTCACTGATTATTGATATGACTGGGATTAGGAATGCATAAGACCCACCGATGATGGTGGGCAGACGAGTTCCAAACAGAGTTTGGAGCATTGTATTTATCCCAGTCACAAGCAGCATTGTCTGTACCACCTTTGCCTTGTCATGCTGGAAGCAAACAAACAGGCAATAATGTACCAATCAAGATGGACTCTATCAATGAGAAACAGTACATGAAAAGATCCATCATCCAAAAAGATGAATTCTGGATACATGCAGATGAGGCACTAGTGTGAGCACATTATCATGGCACAAGGCTAACAAAATCTCACGGATACTAGATGGAACAGAAGATATCTTAGTTTTAAACATCGAGGCTATTAATTCTATAGATATGTAGTGATAAAATACATATGAAATCAAATAACGTGACCAGTTCCATCAACCTTATTACACATTTACACTGGAAATGATGATATCAAAGACATAACTTTCTGTGCTTAAATGACATGGATAATCCAGAATCAAATCTAACTATTTAATTCTAATTTTTTTCAAGATAAACACCAATATGGCACAGAGCAGTCAGATATGACATCATCTATTAGCAACAACAAAGCTGAATAATGAAAGGACTCTTACGGCATTTCCTCCCATGAGGGGAACCAGCAAGGTGGGGATCATCACTGCCGTCCCCAAGCAAAGGATGAAATGCTGGAAGCCCAGCAAAACAGCCCCTCCTGCGCCATCAAAGAGACACGCATATTTAGTACCATAAAGTCACTCACAACATAGTTAGATGAATGAATCATACAAGCCTAGGTGCCTGAGTACTTACCCCAGGAAGGGTTGGAGTCTATGCAGTACTCCATTCCCAGCAGCTGATCCATGGGAGGGTGGCTCATCTCCTCTGGTTTCATGTCAGTCATCTCCATGGGAGGGTCTTCCTCTGCTTTGCCCACGACGATCAATACCAACCAAGCAGGAAAAAAAAATAGCTTCAGTGTTTATTCCATATGGCAGTTTAGTGAGGTAGAGGTAGGACAGCAGTAAAGTTGCAAGCTTTAGTGAGCTTTATGGTCCTACAGCATCAGATACCACAGGAATTCATTCTCCAGAAAAAATAAAGCGTCGTTCTTTTCCCACAAAGGTGTGCAAACTTTCAGATGTCCAACAAACAATCTGGAAGGGTTGCAAAACAGTACCAATGTCTCTCTAAACATGAAACTAAAAATGGAAAAACAATGTTTAGAGAATGATCAAGAACTAAACACTCCAGAGGGAACCCAAAATCTTCAACGCTGAGGAATTCGCTAATCACATGCCAAACAAAGAAACCATGAAAAACATGAAAAACACCGCACAAAAAGCTCACCAAATCCCACTGACAATTCTCGGAGAAATCCGCAGAAGCAGCAAGGGAGCTAGAAATCCCCTCCGAGAATGTTACTGAATGCTGAAAAATGCTCTCAGATCCACGAATGAAGCAAGACAGGAAGGCGCTGGATTTATAGGCCCCTGGAGGATGCGGTAACGGAAACAGCAAATTGTTGCTGTCAAAAAAATCAGTTTTCCAAAGATTTACAGTGGAGGCAGAGGGGTTTAGAGGGGAGCCTATGCTGCGAGGAAGGGGAAAGCTGGGGACGGGACAAAAGAGGGAATCAGAGAGAGAAAGAGAAAATCAATCAGAGAGAGGGAGGGGCCTGTACTACATGCATTGCTTTGTTGTTTGAATGCACTTCATTTCATCGCTCTGCTCTGCCTCGTAGCGCTAGGCATAATTAACCGAAGACCGAACCAAACTAACCGAGACCGAAGTGACCCAGACCGAAAATTTCGGTCACAAGTTCGGTCTTCAGTTTGAAGTAATCGAACTAACCGGACTTAATTCGGTCATTACCCTCGGGTAACCGAACTAACCGAATTAACCGAACATTTAAATTTTGTTGACATAATGTGTAATTTAGACTATTATTAGTGATATAATATTTATTCTAGTGGGTTTATATCAACCATCACTCTTATCACTATGTTTAATCTATATTTTGTATTGTATTTTTGCCTTGAAATAGAAAAAATATTGGTAAAATTTGCTACAAATTACAATATTTAGTAGTTGTTTTGTGAAGTTCGGTTAGTTCGGTAATGACCGAGACCGAACCGAACTAACCGAGACCGAACTTGCTCGGTCCTGAGTTTTGAAACTAAACGATCGGTCTACGTTTGTAGATGATCGAACTTTCGAAATGACCGAAGACCGAGACCGATCAGTTCGGTCAGACCGAACGCGCAGGGCTACTGCCTCGTATGGTTGCAGGGTGTAAAGTTTTTTTTGTCACATCGGGTGTCATACGGAGTGTTGTATGGGGTTCGAATACTAATAAAAAAATAAATTACAGAATCCGTCGGTAAACCGCGAGACAAATTTATTAAGCCTAATTAATCCTCATTAGCACATGTGTTACTGTAGCACTTATTATCAAATCATGCACTAATTATGTTTAAAAGATTCGTCTCCTAGAGTAGTCGCAATCTGTATAATTAGTTTTTTTAATCTATATTTGATATTTTATGTATGTGTCTAAATAATCGATGGGATAGAATGTAAACTTCGAGCGAGAAACAAGCCCTCAACTCTGCTGCTCTTCTCTCTCGTATTAACTCACTGGCCTCTCTCCTCTCCTCTCCTCTCCTCTGCCTTCGCCTAGGTAGGGATTAATTGGACAGATACTTTCCTTGTCAGTTGTCACATGAGAGACCGACAGCGTGCCACTGCAGGTGGGCCCATGCCCTAGGTGCCGTTAAAAGTTTTCTACCTCTAATAAAAGGTCGCTGGGCAGTGTGGGCAGTGATGCAATTTGTAAAACAGTACTAGCTTCTATGTTTTTAGATTGTTTGCCTAAGATCACATGGAGGGCCATCTACTAATAATGTTACACAACATCTTTCTATCCCTTCGTCTAAAAAAAATATCTTTCTATCGCTGCCCTTGTTTAGTTTCCAATTCCATCCCCAAATTTTACTATGCAAAAAGAAGATTCTCCATCACATCAAAATGTCGGCAAATGCATGGAGTACTAAATGTAGATGAAATAAAAAACTAATTGCACAGTTTTGTTGTACTTTGCGAGACGAACATTTTGAGTCTAATTAATCAATTTTTGGACAATTTTTTGCACTAAAAAACAAAATGTGCTACAGTGCCCTGACATGGCACTGTAGACGCTAAGATTATTGCCGGGTACTGAGATATAGTGAATATATAATCAAGTACTGTAGCAGCTTATTATCTCTAAAAAATCATTTATTAATATGACAGCTGTTAGTTCTATATGACATGTGGCATCCAGTAGTAACATTTATATCTCTAAGATTGTTTGGTAGAGTGGGATCTATCTATCTCTAAGACTGTTTTAGCGGCTTGACAACGAATTGCATGTCATAGTGAGTGTAGCATATCTACTGGTAACCTTTATGCACTACAATTTCGTCTCTAAGGTTGTTTAATAGTGAGGCAATGACAATCCTCTTTTTATCTTTAAATTTTTGGCTTATGTGAAAGAGTAAGTTATGTTGCCAAACAGTGTGCCTGTTTTGAGCACTGTGAGTAGGGCTCACCTGTCTGTTAGTAACATTTACATATTATCTTTCAATCTATAATATTGTTTACTAGCAAAGCAATGAAAATTAAGTAACATATTTCTAATTTAAGATTGCTAATGTATTATGTGCCACTCCGAGTTTGGCCAATGTATATTAATATTTACAAAGTAGCTTTGTATCTGGAAGATTGTTTTGTTCATGATGAGATAGTGACAACCAAGCAACAATTTTCTCTCTAAGATTGTGTGTATGAGAGAGAAAGAGACAATAATGAGTTTATGAAACAACTGTCTCTAACATTATTCTGTAGCGGCTTAATATAATCAAGCATCAACTTTCTATCTTTAAGGTTTTTTTTTGAAGATCTATCTTTAAGATTGTTAGGCAGTGCCACAACACAAAACTGTGTGCCTTTACGAGTGGGGCCATCTACTAGTAACATTTACTTACTAGCTTTCTATCTAAATATTTTGTTTAATAGTAAAACAAATAACAATCAATTGCAGCTTTCTATCTCTAATATTGTTTGCTAGTGTGACAACATTAATAGTAGTGTGTAAATGAGTGAGGTGTCTATCTATTTGTAACGTTCACATTAAAAAAGTTTTCTGTATATCTCTAAGATTGTTAGTGAGACAATATTAATAAAAAAATATTATTTATCTGCAATTGTTTTGTAGTGTAACAATAGTTATGTGTCACTGCGAGTGAGGCCTGTTTACTAGTAAGATTTATACATTACCTTTCTATCTCTAAGATTATTTGGAAGTGTGGCATTATGTGCTGCATTGAGAGATAGTGCACCAAAACCCCATTTGGTGACTCCCTTTTCTTTTAATCAGGCATATTCAATGTAACATGGTGATCTATGGAAGATATACCTCTAGGAATAAATAAGTATAAATGAATCTATGCAATAGATAGTATAATGAACACCAAATAATACGATATATACACACACATACATTCATATAATTAGATTTGAAAGTCTGACATGAGACTAGCATAGAAAAAACACCAATAGAAGCCAAATCACAAAGTTCTTAACCTAGCAAAGAAATGAGCAAAGTGATACAGAATGACTATTATGTGTAGAATTCATTCTTTTCAGAAAGCGGACACCTTGTTTATGTCCCAATCCAGATTTGAACACATATGGAAACACAGTTGGGAATTGTAGAAATAACAATTATTTAATTTAAAACTAATAATTATGCAGGTAATTAAGAAATAATGCATTCACCTATTGGTAGTTCCAAACGGTGAGGAGGAGAATCAACATCAGCGTCATCGTCGTGGTTGACATACATGATGTGCCAACTACCAACAAGAACAATAGTAAATGCACCTAGGGGCCAAGCCTCACAACATGCTTCATTATTCTCATTTGGTTGTAGATCTGGGATGCCTGACCACCAACTTACAACAAAGAAGATGAGGCGATTGATAGACATTGCCATCCAGAAGGTTTATGGGACTCAAGCTGAAAAAGAAACAATTTTTAGGCAAAATTAGAGGCACTTATATCTTCTCAATATATTACAAAGTATATAAATTCCACTTAATAATTCCATGAAAGCCTTTTGCTGAATCAAAGAAAGTTACCATATATATAACTCTCTATCCTAGATCTGCAGAGTTTATATGGAAGTTATACTTGTATGTGGTGATTTGCAGCATTGCTTGTGAAATCTAAGAAAATTACCTAGCTAGTATGTGATGACCCACAAGAAATAGGACAACGATATTGTGCGACCCTTCTTCCTCCTCGCGACGCGCCTCCCCCGCGGTCTTCTTCTTCCTCCCCGCGCCCTTCCTCCGCCGCCCCCTCCACCACCGGCGGCCAGCGGCTCACGTCGCCTCACCCACCGTTCGCCCCTGCCTCTTCGACCCTGCCCTCCCCTAACCACAGGACGGCGCACTGGCAGCGAAGTCCTCGTCCTTGCCCCCACCCCCGCCCTAGGCTTCCACCACCGGTGGCGGGTAGCTCCCACCGCGCCACCCGTAACCCGCCTCTGCCCCTCGTCCCTGCCCACCCTAATCGCAGTAGTTCATCGGTGAGCATCGTTGCGATGCCCCCACCGCCAACCCCACCCAATCGCCATCTCCCGCCGCCCCCGTGGGTGGCACCCTTGCCACCCTGCCCCGCCGCCGTCTCTTTCTCACCACCACCGCCATGTCATGGCCGCCTCTCCCCAAAATCCTCCTTCTAAGGCTGCCAGGGAAAACCCTAAACCTGTCGGAACCCTACCGCCGGCAACCTCCTTGCCTTCTTCCTCTCCGGCACAGACGCGGGTGCGGGCGCGTGGTTCATGCGCTCGACGCGTTACACGACGCGTCGCGTAATAGAATTTGCGTAAGAAATATGTAGATCACAACTTGTTGAATCTAAGAAACATACCTGCTATGGGGTGATTAATCCTAGATCCGCAGAAAATATATTAGCCCAAGAAGGATTTCGCTGCCAAGGATGCGTTAACTAGAGGCCAATGTTAGGTTCTTGGCTATTGTTGAGGTGTTTGTTCTCCTTTCTATCGATGTCGTTTAAATAGAGGGGAAGTTGCCTTGGATGCCACTAGTGAAGTAACGCTCAAGTGTTTTTCTTGCTACGCGTGGCAAAATATCTTAAAATAAATAATATTTTGCCTCGTATACTTCTGGTGAAAAATTAACTTCTTCATGTGTTGCAGCCCGTTAACCATACTCATTAATATTACTAATTTTTTACCTTTGTTCAAGTGTGACCTATGGCGAACAATTTTAGTAGATATAATAATTTTATTTCCTTGGATACTGCTACTGAAGAATTTTTGGATTTTAGTACAGACAAATTTCACCTAATCTCAGGTAATTTAGGATAAATAGAAGTTTTACTCATACAAGATCATAGGCATAGCCTGAACATGATCACACATGTTACATAAATGCAAAATATTGAGGCTCTGTTTGCTTGAGCTTATCAGCCAAAATCAACCAGCCATGGAACAGTGTTTTTCTCTCACAACAAATCAGCATCAGCCAAAAGTACAGCCAGCCAAACAGAGCCTGAGTAGAAGTAGACCAGAGTTAAAGGATGGCATTAGTGCCTCTATAGTTGTTGCATTAGATGGTGTCAACAACTGGCTTCACCAATTTGAGGTCTTGAGGGCCTTAGTTGATGAAGATTAGGTGCAGTATGGCAGCACCTTCCTTCTGGATGCCACCACAACACTGGCTTGAACTGGATCTCAACCTTCCTAAGTCCTCTAGCGCCTCATGGTGGTGATGTCTGGAGCTTCACCCCTTTATTTGTAGGTGCACTGTTGAAAGGATCTTTAAATGGCTAGAGGGGATGAATTGTCTAATTTAAAATTTTACAAACTCATAAACACTAGGCAAAAAGGTTAATACAAAGGAGACCCTATAATACTACTCTAACTAGAGTTTTTGCAAACCTTTGGTGATCAACAACCTACATGATTCTAGTATCGAAGATAAGAGCTTAGCTATTTCACTAGAATTGAATAGACTAGCTTGATTTGTAACTAGTCTCATGACTTAACAATAGCCCCATAGACCCAGTTGCAACTAGCGCAACCCAGTTGCACCCAGCCCCAAAACCAGTCATGATGCTACACGACCCAGTTCAACCCATTTGCAATTAGTCACAACACAACAATAGCCCCCGCAGACCCAGTCACATCTAGTCGCAGGTCATAATCTAGTTGGAATCGTCCCCAAAACAAGTCATGACACTAGAATAGCCCCAATGGATCTAGTTAAAACTAGTCGCAACTAGTCGTGACTACAACAACTTCAGCAAAGTTAGTTGCATCTAGTCGCAAACCAGTTGGAACCATCCACAAAAACAAATTATGATACCACAATAGCCCCAACAGACCCAGTTGGAACCAAACCAAAACTAGTCGTGACACCGTGTATCCCCAGCAGACCTAGTTGCAACCAGGTGGGATGGTAGGAGTTGGGCACATGCAACTAGCCATGACTAGCAAAGCTAGATGTTAGGATCGAGGAGTCTAACTAGAGGGGATGAATAGTTATTTCTAAAACTAATCATGATTTCTAGTCGAAACAAATGTGGAATTAAACTGATGGACGAATAATGACTTCACCTCTACTACAACTGCACTAGCACCTATGTGGCAGAACCACCCAATTTCATATATTCTTAAGTGTGCAGTCAGCCATTTGACACTAAGTGCCAAGAGATCAAGTCAAATCCAGTAGTCTGTTGATCACACCCAAAGGGAGAACTCGAAACAGCCCACTTTTTCATCCAGAATCCATAAACAAGTGAATAAAGCTTAATCATTCTTAATCCATTCATACATCACATGGTTTCTGATTTACAATTATTACAAAACAAGTTTTCATAGATGCAGTGGAAGATAAACCAGTTACTTATTTGGAACAAGATTATAGTAGCTCTTATCTCACAATAACTTAGACTTAGTTACAACACTTGCATCCCACCAAGTTTTATGTTCATGATTGTTTCATATGATCCAAAAAAGAATCCAAATTTAGAAGAATATGTATACTAGACACTAGAGAAACATGAACAGAGCAACTATTCATCATTTCTAATATGGGAAAATGAGACATTCATGAAGCATATTAAAGGGAAATGGTGATAAGTGGACTTAACTTTGCAGGGGCTCCTCCCCTAAAGCTTGTTCTTTTCATTGGATTCCCCTAGGTGGGTTCATGCCCCTGGCATTTCCAGTATGCCACCCACTAGCAAACATTTTCTCATTGCATTGCCCACAAGTTATTGTATTTGTTTCGTTGGAGCTCGTACTGTTGGTTCATGGCATGTTGCATTTGACTGTGTTGGATTTGGTACTTGCCAATTTGATGGGACAAGTAGTTGACTTCATGGGTGAGCTCATGATACCCCCTCTCCACCATGGCTTAGTGGCAGTCCATCAGAGCTTCAGATGTGTATAGCACTTGAGGATGACTCTTGTTGCTCAATTTTGTGCGACGATCTTGCTTGATGTTGTTGCTTGAATTGGATCTGAGTGATGCTTCTCATCACTCTACCTTCACTTGAAACACTTATGCGCCTTTCCACATTCTCCAAGTCAACGAGGATGTGCCAGCAAGCAACCGAACCCCATAGATAAATCTTGTCTTCTTCCTACCCCATTGGTTTGCAATCTACACTTGTGCTTTATTTTCTTGTTCCCTACCTTGTGTTGTAGTTGTTTCTTATGTAGCCTAGTGTAGTTGTAGCCTTGCACGAGTAGTTGCTTTACTTTGTTAGCTCGGTTAACTTGCCTTGTAACTTGGTTGAGTGCTTTATAGAAGATTACATTCCTGGCTACTAGAATTGTTTAAAGGGCTTCCTTTGTGGTGAAAATAGGCTAGGCAAAGTAGTTGCTATTAGGGTAATCTTTTATTCTAACCACTTTGCCTAAGTGTTTGTTTCGTAGAGAATTTTAATAGGATATTCATCCTCCTCTAGCCATCTAAATCCTTTCAATGCCAAGCACTGAGTGGGTAAGGTGAGGGTGGTGAGGCGAGAGCCAGGAGCTAGGAGCAGGAGGGGCAACTGCGAGCTATCGATGTCGAGCGCCTGAGCCTAGGAGCATCGTCATCACCTGTGTGCCAACTACCGTGTCATGACCCAATTGTGACATGGTCATTTACATCATCATCATGAGAATAATCTATAATTTAATTTCAATTTGGAAAACTGCATATGCACTGAAGGGACTGTGGCACATAAGAGAGGGTTGAATTAGGCAACTTAAAATCTACTTCTAACTATGGCCTTTAATTTTTCTCCTAATCAAAACCTATGCAAGAAATGAACTATCTACATGTGCAATTAAGGTTTTGCTAGGTGTGTTGCTATCTCTACCGCAAAAGAGTTATACAACCTAGGTTCTGATCCTATCAACTAGCATATCAACTAAGCTACACAATGTAAATGCGAAAGCTTAATTGAGATGGAGATGCAAATTCCTGTCAACAACTCCGGTACTTTTACCAAAGTATCGAGAAGCTCCTCGCTTCCCACTAGTCCTCGTTGGAGCCCCTTGCAAGGGCCAAGCCCCCGGTCGGGTAACTCCGTGGATAGCCCCTATGTCTTCCCCACATGCAAGTGGGTCTCCGAGATGGTCTCTCACGAACAACTCTAGGTCATCTTCACTATCAAGCTTTCGGCGTGGTGGCAGCCACATCACAAATGCGATTGGCGTGGTCTCACAAGACTACAAGCCCTCCAGTGTACAACAATGGTGTGCGCAAGTACCGAGTGATAAGAGGTATGCAAACCTCATTAAACATTAGGCCTAAACCTAGAGCAAACGCTAATGTGGCGATGGTCTAACTAACCTAAGCATTTCGCAAAGCACCTACGCTAATCACTGAGAATATCACTAAGCAATTTTGTGGCTAGAGCAACTAAAGATGAGCCTTAACTCACACAAGTCTTCCTTAAGCTCTACACCCACTCATTTGGCCAGCCAAGGGGGCATTTATAGCCCCCAACTCCAAATGTAGCCATTGGAACCTACACAGGCTTTCTACGCAACCATCGGACCATCCAATGGGGGTCAGGCGGTCAGCAGATAGTCCAATACCCTGTCCCATAGCTAGCTGTTGAACTAGCCAACCATTGGGAGCCTCTGTGGTATATAGTCTGATGCCATCGGTCGAACCAGTCTAATGCCCAATCTCCCTCTCTGGAACCTCTCTACAAGTCAACATACTGAGATCCTTTGGTCCGATGGTGCACTATAGCCTCGGTCTAATGCAGCTATTCATGTAAGTAGCAGTGGCGTATGGTTTGACGCCCACTTCTCCACTAGTTCGATGCTCCTTCTGATTCCTTGGCTAGGGTTTGGGTCGCTTATGGTCCAATGTCGCTTAAGATCCAGCGCGACTAGGGTCTAATCCACCTTTTGACTTGTTTCTTCGAGATCTTCGCACCTGTCTTGGTTCCATCTTGTGTCTTGGACTTTTGCATGTACTTGTAGGTCTTCATTATTGCTTCTAATGTCTTGCTTGAGGTGTTGTTCCTTTGGATCACCACTTTATCCTAAGTCCTAGTCCACTTTGCATCCTTTAAACTATATCCAAAAAGACTAGCAAATAATATTAGTCCAAATGGTCATGTTAATCATCAAACACCAAAATCCAAACTAAATGGCCCATGGGGTCTATTTTCCTTACATTGACTAAACTAAATTTTTTGGGCTTTGTCATGTTCTGGCGGACAATCCGGTGCACTCTCGAACAGTCCATGAGAACATGATTACAGACAACAATTTTCACAAACTTGATGTCCCCGCGGACTGTCTGGTGATTCCTCGGATCGTCTGCCAGATAACTTCATGCAAAATAGTGAGCTATCCTCACCTGGGCACTCCTTGACCCACATGTCAGCAACTCATGTCTCTATTTTGTGGATACACTCACCAGCAGCACACTCACACTCCCTCACTCTCTCACAATCTCATCTCCACTATCTCTACAAGGATTTGACCCTTTTAGCACCACTTGTTTTCACAACACCACACATTTGGTTACAATATTTGGTTCTATGGCAACCAACATCATAATTGGTAGGGATACATGGGCCTTATGGCCACCAAAATTGTGTGATGCGTTAGTCATACACTCCGTTGCAAGAGGTAGGTGCTAATGCCATGGTGGAAAAGGCGGTTGCGAATATAGGTGCCTATTACCACAACTAGTGTTGAGTTGTAATAATATTAATGTTGCGTTGCGATAGCCAGGTGTTGTTGCCAACATTATAAAGTTCGTTGCAAGTAGTTGTGCATATGGCAAGAAGTAATTATGTCATCTTAATTTTGACCTGCGTTGTGATAGATGAGATCTATATTGCATCCAAAAAACTATTGGTTGCAAGTAGTTGTGAATATAGCCACGATGAAACTCTGTTGTCTGCATGTTGCCTTGTGTTGCGAAAGATCTTATTATATTGCATCGAAAAAGTGCATCTGTTGAGGTTCTATTGCCACCAACATCATATTTAGCTACATTGGAGTATATGTCATTGCAAGAAGAGTTATATTGCTATTAAACCTTGCCTGTGGGCATCGTGCACATGGGCCAAAAGCAAAGGGAGCCCACCAGACGAGTCATCGTGATGTCTCTGTTACCAGCGGCAACCAGCCACATATGTACGCCGCTCCAACCCCCTACCGCCCAAGGCAGAGGCCGCATGACTCCACAGTGTTGTCGCCCAACGCCATGCCATGCCACCGCCATCGCAGCAGGCAACAACAAACCTCCACCCGCACATTGGCTCACGACCCCCAACCCCAATTTCCCACATTAATTACTTAACTGATCCCGAAGCCAAATATTTGATCCAGGAGCCAAATATCCGGGAGTTAATGCTAAGCAAACAGGCCTATAGTTATTCACATAGGCCAAAAACAAAAGGGTTAGGCTAAACAACTGATCACCAGGTAAAATTAAATAGGAGAATAGTATAATTATTTTCACCTTATTGAGCAATACCACTACTTATCTTGACCCTACACTTATGTAGGATTATCTATAATTTTACCCTTAAGGTCAATAAAAAATCTAGTCATATTACACTACTTTTCACATGACTTCACTTTCAATGCTCAAAATCCAAGTCCAATGATTCTTGGTTCTAAGCCTAACAAGAAGCTATGAAAAAATAGTTCTCTATATTTCTATGTGAGCAGAGACAATGTTCTAAAATCCCTAAAAAGCCACAAAAGAAGGCATTTACAAGTAGTCCCTAAGAACAACATTTGAGGCATTTTAAAAAATTATTTCTACAAAGAAAAATAGGCGTACATGTCTGGATGAGAGCAAAATAGACCCTAAATACAATCTAGCGACCCAATTATGTATGGTCCAAGCAAATTCAGACAATTGTCACATAATAGTTGTTGGCCTCGTGCATTTGCATATATTAATACATTATATATCTGAAAGTTGGCAACATGTTTACAGGTTCAATAATAATAAAGAGAATTAAAACACACAACCATAGATTCCCCTTAGCTGCCCCTTTACTTGGTTTACATAACTAAGGCTAGATCTTATACACAAAGCTTGGACTATGAAAACATAAGGTCCCAATTCGGTGCAGTGTGGTCCTGCCAAAACAAAAGTTCAGTTAACATTACCTTATCACAGTACCAACGAACTAAATTAATGTGCACAAACCTCAAGATATGTACACTTTTGGAAGGATTAAAGCTCATCTAAGTTCAGTTCTTCCCCAAAAAAAATTAATGGAAACTCTAGCAAGGATTACTGATTTACTGATTAAGAGATGGACTCAGGTGATGCTCACATGTAGGACATCTCGAGTTGCTTCGTCATTGAGCTTCGATTGAGTAAACTACTGGTGAGAACCGATGCACAGAATGCCGAAAATTAGTTGATGAGAAGGGAGATTTAATGACGGTGGAACAGAGTAAAGCCTAACAACAAACACAGAGTAGTAAGCACAGGCACTGGCAGCGACATCCTGTGGTCCTAGCAGGACACCTTGACAAGCTCAATGGTGGTACAAAATGATTAATTTCATAAAGTATTGATGTGGTTTCAATTTTACAAACTGAGACCTTTCCTATAAATAATTAATGGCATCATGATTTTCCAGAATAGAAAACATGTAATGATTAGCCAATTATCTATACAAAGTTATAGAGTTAGGTATGTAGATCAGCATGAGAAAAGGGAGCCAAACAGGTGAGTTGTGGCAGATCACACGGCGAGGGCAAGTGCATGACAAGGTCACAAGAAGCAGGCTTCACAGCTGAAGCAGAGCCATTACAGAATCTCTTTTGGACCTGCCATCATGTTCAAAATTTCAGTGATTTGGTGAGAATGGAACATCAATTAGTGAAAAGAGACTACTGTATTTACAAAGCCTTAAAGGTGGATTGCTTGCATTAGTTCAATAACACAGAATGGTATTAATGGCATGGCAATGAGGATAATTCTCAAAACCTATATTTGAAAGTGGCACCATGTATATAGTGGCCCTACTTCACATGGCACAATTTTCTAGGAGTTTAGAACAGTAAACTATGTTTGACAGCAGAACAATATTAGTTGACAACATTCTAGGAGTATATAACCAAGTGCAGGAAACTCCAAGTTCAAGGTAAAAGAAAAGGCAATCTTACTTGACAACATTCCAGCTATTCTTCAGAACGTCAAGCCCTTTACACTAATATAGTTAGGCCTACATGGTTTCACTAATAAATGCATTACCCACTGGCCATTTCTCAGTACCAAAGTGGATTATCAAGAACTTTGGATATGAGCCATAGTAACAAACTAGGACCAAAAATCAGCACAGCAATCAATCAACCAGGAATTTGCTAGGCAACTGAACTAAAGAACTCATGATGATTATTTGACCTTTGGTTAAGAGCAATGCCTAGCAAAAGATAAAGTTCAGATCATCACTGGTAAAAGAAAACAAATACTCTCTCCATTCCAAATTATAAGTCATTCTGACATTTTTAGGCACCTAGATATAATGTTTAGATAGATAGTAAAAGCTATGTATCTAGAAAAAAGAGAATGACTTAATTTGGAACAAAGGGAGTACTAGTTAACCTACTGAGTTCACTTTTTGCAGCAGCCGCCTCCCCCCATTTCTACCTTGTTTCTTTTTCTCATTTTTTGAAAATTGTGCAGCACAATAATCTGAAACAGATGTGGCGGATAGAATTCAATGGCCAACTTCTTGCTTCAATCCAATACCTGTTTCTTAATATTGAGGTCGAAGAATCTACACAGTAGATTGCAAATATCAGTAGAATTTAGAAGAAATGGGATCTGCACAGCAATGTATTTCTTTACTTCACCGCATTTTTTACAGGCCAATATGTACCGACACTATATACAATTAAAAACATCACACTTTTTGGTTGGCATGTTAAGCTGAGTTGCCTTGTGCGATTAGCAGAACTACACAGAACATCTTGTTAGTGCCATAAGATTTATCCTTTTCAACCAAAGACTGATGCATCTGGTTGGCAATCTGCAGAGGGATGACAGCATGGTGGTGGTCAATAATTAAACAAACTTGTGTCTTCGACTCTTTCTATATGGAAGTACGAATCTTCGAAAGTCATCTCAATTTCTAATCTTGGTTTCACTCACAGGACTACATCAGTGACACACCCACAGAGATAACTAAGAGATCCTGCTGATTAATCTAAACATAAAAATGCCAAATGCAGTATGTAAACTTTTGTGTTTATCTGCACATAATAAAAACGAAATTCGTAACAAGCAAGTATTACTGCTATTAAAATTTCGGTACGTATGGAGGAACCATGTTCCTTGTCCTATTTGTTTCGTTACCGGATAATATATGCTGGCATACGAGAACGTCCAAGAACTACAACAAATTAATTACCTTGCAAGCATCTCCTCAAACAGATGTTGGGCGTCGTCCATGTACCCATTGCCCGCAACTACTGGGGGTGCTGTCCGGCCGCCATGCCGTGCCCCTCACCCATGGATGGATGGCTTTGGATGTGTCACGCCTGCCGCCGTACACCCATGCTGCCGGAGAAGCAGATCAGAGCGAGCTGGAACAGGAAGCACTTTGGAGTCTTGGAGTTGATAGACTTAGAGGATCACTAGGTGTAGATATATTTGGGTACAAAACTTGCATACGAGATAGACATGCCCTAGACAGAGAGAGAGGGGGAGTGGGGATGGAAGGGCTGACCATCGGCGGCCTTGGATCCGGAGGCGTCGGCCATGGCGTCAGTGTGTAGCGCGTGGAGGAGTGCAAGCAGTGGCGTCCTAGCAGCGGCTTGGACGTCGCGGTGATGCACAGCTGTGGTGGCGGTGAAGACGGTGGCGGAGTGGAACTTCCCGTCGCTTCAGCGCCCCACTCGATCGGACTAGGGTTTAAGGACTGAGGTGGGGAAGTCAGGCGGCCAGTTAACCTCGTGACCTGAGCCCCGGCTCCCCACCTCCCTTTATATGCACTGCACGACGGGGGGGCACCAGCAATTTATTGGGCTAGGCGCCTCCGATTAGGGCGCGAGGTCAAGGCCCAGGTGGCCGTTGGGCCAGCCTAGTGGAGATCAACCTAACAGGAGTTGGACGCATCGACTTCGCCTTAGTGTTGCATACTTACGATACAACGATGGAGATGTGCGCCTGGATGCTGAAGGCACTGCGTGCAAGGCTGGAATGATGCTGCGGGCTGGACGGCTGGAGGTGCGGCCGTGGGAGGACCTGAGGGACGAACGGTGCCAGCCTAAGTGAGAGGCTGTGAGGGGCGGTGGAGAATTTGGGAGGCCAAACCTACAGAGCCGCGCGGCGATATAGGACGCGATTTTGTAGTCGCACACAAGCGAGTTCTCTGAAAATTTGATCTCACGCCCAGCGATCAGAGGTCCGAACTCACTAGTCACCACGCCCTTCACAGCACCATCGGCGAATTTGTAAATTCATTTTTGATGCGAAAGAAACTAAAACAATTGCAAATAAAAACAAGGAAATTTTCAAATCACAATTTATTCTTAAAACAGGTCGTATTATAAGGCATTTATATTGAGATATGGGTAGCATTATAAGATTCCATCAAAGTATTTTCTAGAGGCAAAACAAAATATATGTGCCAATTTATATCATCATAATGGCATGGACGTTGCAATTGCTCTCTCATGATATTTACAATGAAAGTACGATGGATCCATTATTAGTGCGAAACAATGTGCAGAGCCGGTTTTGATTTCCCGGTGTACAGCCTATGTACACCATATTTTGTGGTTTCTCTTTTACTAGGCTAACAATTGCCAATCTGTTTATTGTTCCTTTTTGTCTTTTTACTAGAATCATGGTCGTGCGTTGCAATGGAGAAAAAGTAATTTCATGATGCCTTGTTCGCTTGACTGAAAAGTCATGACTGAAAGTATTATTCGCTGATTTATTGTGAGAGAAAAATACTATTCGTTGGCTGAAAAAGTACGACTTATAAGACAAGTAAACGGGGCACTTTGAGCGTGTGTTGTACTATTATCAAAAAATAATATTTTAAGCATGTTGTTTGTAACATTCTGTTTGTAGCCAATTATCATGATTACATGAGTCTTAATGTCTGGTGGACTTAAAAATGGCCAGGTAAAAAAGTAATAGATTTCACGTAGAACTGGAAACTAGAAAAAACAATTTGCTAGGAGAATAAGCAATACAAAAGCTTAGAGCTTCAAAAGGACATCATCGTTGATCACACAACCAAATAACACTTAATCAACTTGTTATATAAATAGACACTTAACTAGCAAAAGTACCAATATATTGTAATGGAACATCCACCTTACTTACCCGGACGATTTGAGTCTCAGAGATTTATTTAACGGTCATGATATATAGTCTCTTGGAATCGGACTTTTTGTGTCGTCCCCCACTGGACCCGTGTTGTTTTCTCGCATGAGAACAGATCATAGACCTGAATCACATATGGGATAGGGAGGGGTGTGAGGGTATTGTAGGAAATAAAAAATGATTGGAAGAATACCTTCCCTCTTTAATATATATTATTCGGTATAGATTATTGAGTTAATTATATTTTTTTGCAATAATAAGTGTTTTTTAAGAATGTAGGTATATTGCTGTCGATTTATTGGAACTACTTTAAATTAAACTACATGTGCTATAAAAAAGATCTTTATAAATGACAAAAAAATATATGGGAGTAGACATGCATTTTAAGTAACATAGGTTTGTAAAGGACTTCCGTTATACATCGCTCTCATCGTGCATCACAGTCCAGTGTCACGACCAGAAAATACAGATTTTTTTATTTTAAACACTTTTTAAAAACTATTTTTAATTTTAGTATCGAAAGTTTTTTTATACCTAACACTTTTGGCCGCTCCCCACGCGAGGGAGCGGCATTTCAACTTTGCCGCTCCCCACGTGGAGGAGCGGCAATGCCGCTCGTCCAGGGGGGAGCGGCAGCCCCGTGCCCGCTTTTCGCCACTGCCACCTCAGCAAGCCTGCCGCTCTCCAGATCAAGGAGCGGCAAGCGCAGGGCGCCTTTTATTCTCTTCTCCTCTTGAGCTCTGGCCATTCGTCGTTTCGGCGTAGCGCCCCCCTCCCCCCTCCTGACCATAACACAAGTTATTTCTTGTTTAGTTGTAGTTCAAATGTCGGGCGGAGGTTCGTCGAGCAGAGGTAGAGGAAAGGGAATGAGGAAGGGACATCCGATTGTGTGGGAGGGTTCTCTGGGTCCTGATTCTTTTGAGGAACCTATAGAACAATTTCATTTGGAGAGTAAGAGTGACTTCACTCGCGAGAGACCTCTTAGATCATACAACAACCGCACAGAAGATTGGCCAAAATGCCACCACGGTGAGGATTGCGTCGTGCAGATGTACAACGACTGTGACGGTGGAGGCCGTCGTTTCTTTAGATGCCCGCGAGGATTTGTATTTCCTTTTAACTCTTATTTTTTTAGATTTGCATTTGGTTTGTAGAAGTACTTATTGGTAGATGTGTTTTTAGGATTCAAGCTGCCCAGATAACTGTGGGTTCACTCGATGGGTCGATCCTCCTCCTATCTATCCCCATCAACAATATATTACATATCTACAGGGACACATCTTTGATTTAGAGTATGGCCCTGGAAGTGGTAACAGGGACAAATCGGAGGACGACATCAACGATACAGAGGAGCCACTATGCAATAATTCATACTGCCAGTGCTCATACCATAAGAAGCACGGGCCTCCTTCTCCGCCGGCACCGCCACCACCGCCGTCAATGGGGGGTTATTGTGGGGAAGGCGTAACTCAGTTCAATATGTGGTACCATTTTTAGGCATGCTAGGTTTAGTTTTCAACATGCCATTGTTTAGTTCGTTAATATGAGTGTTTAAGTTTGAACTATGTTCGTGTTGGAGCAAGTGGTAGTAGAACTGTTGAACCTTGTAATAAGTGTGTACCATTTGGCTACTGTTTTCCTCGATCGTGCAAGTGTTTTTTTTCCAACATGTCACTTCCAACATGTCCTAGTATTATAAAAAAGTACATATGGTCGAGGTTACCGATCAAAGCACGGAGCAGCAGGAAACACAACCCCTAGGTAGGGAGCGACAGAGTTGTTGCTCCCCTAGCCAGGGTGCGGCAGCCATAAAACACTGTTACACGTTGTCGAGCGCTCCAGTGAGCTTGAAAAGTAGAATGTAAGCTGAGAGAACGTTCCACATCAGTAGTATTGCATCGAAATCCTGTTTGATGAGGAGAACATAAGGCTCATGGAAACAAAAGGCTCATCACATGAAGTTGCATATTACAAGTTCGCTGGAACACATAAAACATCACATTACAAGCTCAAATCCATTAGTTATAAATACATGAAGTTGCAAATTATTTTGACACACTGCTAGGACATATAAGTTCAACACTAAGTAGGTTCTTCGACAAATGACTTGGATACATAAATGGTGACATAGAGTGCAACAAAGGGTCTCCAACTTCATCCTGCCATGAAAATGACCAAGTGAACCTGTAGTATATATGACATTGGTAAGTAACACATAGATCATTTTTTTATCGTCGAAATGTTATCCTTATATAATTGCTATGCTTACATGCACTCTATGTCCTAGGAGTGTAAGGTTCCCTCGGCCGCCCCATCTCTTCGGATTGGTAGGCACCACGTTGGGGGTGTAGCCAACGTCCGTGTGGTCCCGATGACGGTGCTGCCGTCCTTGGCCCTGCGCATGGCTCGTCCCCTGCACATAGGTCGGCCCCTGCTCAGATAAAAGACAAATCGGTGTTAGATTGTGGCATTCTTAGGCTAGGCAAATAAGAAAATTTGCTTATTTAGTTTTACCTATTCGTCTCCTTAGGTTCCCAACGGGGCACCAAAGAGCTGTGACATGCCAATCTCTTGGTGCTGGGAAGGGTCCACCGGGCAACGAGCGAACTCCGGTGAACACATGGTTGAAAGACTCGGACGAGTTGGTGGTCATGATGCCGTACCTGAATCCACCCTCGTCATATGCTAGTGCCCACTTTTCCTTCTGTTCCATCTAGTCCTGTAACCATGTCTTGGTGGCTTGGTTCATCACTTTGTCTAGTTCTCTCATTTTCTCCTTGAACTAGTACTCTGTACGCACACAACATAGAGCCTTAACCATGTCACTAACCTCCTTCTTCCTCTGACGCCGCCAGAAATTAGATGCAAAATGACGCATGCACCTGAAAGCATCTAGGCCCCGGTGTTGGTTTCGGCAATTAATGACAACACATAATTACCATGACTAACGTGTGTTTTGCAGAAACATCGGTAAGTTAGGTCATGGAGATGATAACTGTTTTGAGCAATATGGCAGTCATGTCCCTTGATGGAAATCGTTTCGGTTTTCAAAGGATCAACGATAAGATTAAGGACGGTTAGTTCCGGATGTCAAGGTGTTGAGATACATCTGGAATAGTCGTTAGGATCTTTGTTTCTTCCTTTGACCGTACTATGAAGAGGGGCATGAGCGAGTAGCTTGACCTAGGTGAGTCTTATGTTTAGGTGTGGTGCACACTTGTCAAACTTAGCACTAGGTAGCTCGAGAAAAGCTCAGAGTACAGTTAGAAGCAACTTGGTTCAAGTTGCATTGCGTTTAGAAGACGTTTGATCCGTTTACCTATGACCGGACGCGTCCGGTCAGTACAAAGACTTAACTGCGTTTTCGGCTGACTGACCGGACGCGGTCCTTGAGAGGACCGGACGCGGTGGTCAGGCTGACACGTGTTCCAGAGGGTAAACAGCAAAGATCAGACGCGACTGTGAAAAAGACCGGTGCGTCCGGTCATGTTCCAGTAAGGTCCAGCGGAGACCTGACGCGTCTGGTCACCTTTGAACGGACGCGGTCGTGCGTCCGGTCTTGTTCCAGTAAGGTCCCGTGGTGACCTGACGTGTCCGGTCACCTATGATCGGATGCGGTGTTGCGTCAGGTCACATTTCCAGAGAGCTCTTGCATGATCGGACGCGTCCAATCATCCCTGATCGGCGCGTCCGGTCATCTCAGACCGGCGCGTCCGGTCAGCACAGATCGGCGCGTCCGGTCTCTCAGTACAGGTTTCCGTTTTCGACCGTTACAACTGACCGGCGCGTCTGGTCATATCAACAGGCGTGTCCGGTCAGTGCGCGTCTGGCTGCTTCGAAAGGTAACGGTTGGATTTGTCTGAGGGGTCTATAAATACAACCCCTCCACCTCTTTTAGAGATCTCTTGCTCATTTGTTTAGCAAAAAAAACACCTTTGAAGTGCAAGGGAGTGCAAGAGCCATAGTGAGGATTGAGATTTGCGAATCAAAGTTTGAGAATCATCTCTAGTGACAAGAGTCTAGCAAGTGTGCATCCATCTTCTCATTAGACTTGTTGTGGTCAAGTGAGAGTTCTAGCTTGTTACTCTTGGTGATCGCCATCACCTAGACGGTTTGGTGGTGATTGGGAGTTCGGTGATCATCCGACGGTTGTGGATGACCCAACTCAAGTTGTGAGCAGTTTTGGGTGATTCGCCGCGACGGAGTGTCGAAGAATCAACCCGTAGAGAGCACTTGATCCTTGCGCGGATCAAGGGGGGGTTACACCCTTGCGCGGGTGCTCCAACGAGGACTAGTGGGGAGTGGCGACTCTTCGATACCTCGGCAAAATATCGCCGTGTTCCTATCCCTTTCTTTCAAGCATTTACTTTCTTGCATTACTTTCATTGCTTGATTACATTCCTAGAATTGCCTTGCTAGTCTAGGATTGGAACTTAGGGTGCATAACTTTTATCTTTAGAAACACAAGGAACACAAGTAGGCACTAGGGGTGAAGTTTGGCTTGTAGGATTTAATTCTTGCAATTAATTTTTAGAAAAGCCCAATTCACCCCCCCTCTTGGGCATCTTGATCCTTTCAATTGGTATCGGAGCCGTGTTGCTCTAAATTTAGGCTTTACCGCCTAGAGCAAGATGTCTAATGGGGAAGGACCACCTCCCACCTTTGAGGGAGACGATTTTCCATATTGGAAAATTCGTATGGAGGCGTACCTCAAAGCCATAGATGTTGGGTGCCTTAGAGCCGCAACCGAAGGGCTTCCCCTCATAAGGGATCCCGCTAACCCAAGTGGTGACGAGGAGAAATACGACCGGTGGAATGCAAAAGCAAAAAATGCAATCTACCGGGCACTAGGCAAAGATATCTTCAATCATGTGCGTAATGCCAAAAACGCTCATGAATTGTGGGAGAATCTTTACGCTCTCCATGAGGGAACTAAGAGTGAGCGTGAGGAACGCTATCATATTGCTTTAAAGAAAATTAATTCTTTTGAGATGCTTCCTAAAGAAAGTGCTAATGAAATGTACACTCGCTTGAATGTTCTTGTAGAAGATCTCAATGCTCTTGGACTCACTAAAATGAGTCAATCATATGTTGCAAGGAGAATCTTGAGTGTTCTCCCCATTGAGAAGTATGGACATATTGTCACCGTATTTCACCAAAGTGATCTCTCCGCCGCAACACCGACTCAAGTATTGGGAAAGATCAATGCACATGAGATGTACATGCACATCACTCCGGAAGAGGGTTCATCATCTTCCAAGAAGAAGGACTTGGCCTTCAAAGCTAGCTATAAAAAGAAAAAGAAGAAGGGCCAAGCCATGATAGTGCAAGAGAGCACAAGTGAGAGTGATATTGATGATGAATCACTTGCACTCATGGTGAGAAGAACCACCAAGATGCTAAAGAAGCTCAACAAGAGTGGCATCAAGTTCGATGGCAAGAAGAAGAAATTCTTCACTAGTACCAAAAGGAAGCCAATCTCTGAAATGGATTGCTTCAATTGTGGAGAACTTGGCCATCTAGCTCATCAATGCCCAAAGCCTCCAAAAGACAAGAACAAGAATAAGTACAAGGGCAAGAAAGATGATTCAAGTAAAGAAGAAGATGATAAAAGAAAGAACAAACCATACAAGAAGAAAGATGGCAAGAAAAGAGAGTTCTATAAGAAGAAGAAGGGAGGCAAGGCTTATATTGTTGGTGATTGGCTCACCGACATTGAATCATCATGTGAGTCCTCCGGCGATGAAAGTGATGATGGAAAAGAGAAGATCGCCGCACTTGTGGTTGGGCCATCATCATCGTCATCAACGTCTTCATCATCATCTTCACCGCCATCCTCACCGTCATCATCCACTTCCCACCTATGCCTCATGGCTAAAGGTGATCGAAAGGTACAAAATAGTGATAGTGATGATAGTGATAGTGATGATGAATATGATGCACCTTCTTATGATGAATTAGTAAAATTGTTAAACAAATATTCTAAAATCATAAGGAGGACTAGTAATGAAAATGATGAGCTTCAACATGAAAATGAAACACTCTCATCTAAGCTTGAAAGTGCACATGAGACTAGGGATGAGCTCATAGATCAAAATGAAACTATGTCTTCTTCTCTCAAGGAGCTCAAAACCTCTAACAAGGAGCTTAGAGATAAACATGATAAAATTGAGAAGAAGCATGGTGAACTCATAACTAGACTCAACTCTCTAAAAGAAGAATATACTACATTGAAAATCAACTATGATACTCTTATTGTTGCTAATGAGCTAGCTCTTGAGACACATGATGCTACTAATCAAATTGTTAAGATTGATATAGCTACATCATGTGATGATTTGATTATTGAGAACCTTGAGCAAGGCTCTAGCGGCAAAGGCAAGAGTGTGGTTGAGGCAAATGACTATGATGAGTATGTCAAGCTCAAGAGTGAAAATGAGATGCTTAAAGTTGAGAACAAGAAGTTGTTGGCTCTTGAAAAGCAAGCTTCAAATGAGTCACTTATTGAAGAAAACAAGAAGCTCAAGCAAGAGAAAGAGCATCTCAAGACTGGCCTAAGCAAGTTCACAAGAGGCCAACATTTGCAAAGTGAGCTACTCATGAACACCGTCATGAAGTTGGATAGGAGTGGCATTGGCTATTTGGCAAATCAAGAGAAGAAGGTCAAAACTCAACAACAACAAAGCAAGTCAAAGCCCAAGCCAAAGAGATGTGTTGAGTGTGGACAAGAAGGTCATTTTGCTCATGAGTGCAAAACTCCACCACCACAACCCTTGCCCAAGCATGCTAGACCCCTTGCTTTCAATGCTCACTACATGCTTAGAAAGGACTCTAGTGGAAAGATGAAAGTTATGTTCTTGGGTCCTCCTAACAAGAATAGGCCAAAGAAAATTTGGGTTGCAAAGTCACTAGTTGAAAAAGTTAAGGGTCCCTCTCAAGTTTGGGTCCCTAAACAAAAGGCTTGATCTCTTGTGTGTAGGTGAACTACAAGACCGGTGGATCTCATTGGGTAATTGATAGTGGTTACACACAACACATGACTGGTGATCCTCGTATGTTCACCTCACTTGAAGAGGATGGGGTATGCCAAGACAAGATCACATTTGGGGATAATTCCAAGAGCAAAGTCAAGGGTATAGGCAAGGTTGTAATATCAAATGATCATTCTCTCTCAAATGTGCTCTATGTTGCTTCATTGAGTTTCAATTTACTATCCGTTGGGCAACTTTGTGATCTTGGCTACCAATGCTTATTTAGTCCAAATAAAGTGGTTGTTACCAAGATAGATGACAAGCAAGTGATTTTCAAGGGTTTTAGATACAACAATCTTTATCTTATTGACTTCACCTCCGAAAATGCAAACTTGATGACATGTTTGTTCACCAAGACCACACTTGGATGGCTTTGGCATAGGAGGCTTGCTCATGTTGGAATGAACACTCTCAACAAGCTATTGAAGAAAGAACTAGTAAGAGGCTTAAAGAATGTAAAGTTTGAAAAGGACAAACCTTGTAGTGCATGTCAAGCCGGCAAACAAGTTGCAAACACTCATCCAACCAAAACATACATGTCAACATCAAGAGTGCTAGAACTTCTTCACATGGATTTGTTTGGTCCTACAACTTACAAGAGTTTGGGTGGAAATCTTTATTGTCTTGTGATTGTGGATGACTTCTCAAGATACACTTGGACTTTCTTTCTTCATGACAAATCCAAAGTGGCAAGTTGCTTCAAGAAGTTTGCAAAGAGAGCTCAAAATGAATTTGAAGTCAAGATAAAGAAGATTAGAAGTGACAATGGAAAGGAGTTTGACAACATCAACATTGAAGCCTATTGTGATGAAATTGGAATCAAGCATGAAGTGTCATCAACCTACACTCCTCAACAAAATGGTGTAGTTGAGAGGAAGAACTGGACCTTGATCACTCTTGCAAGAACAATGCTAGATGAGTACAATACACCGGAGAAATTGTGGGCCGAGGCAATCAACACCGCATGCTATGCTTCAAATCGCCTCTTCCTACAAAAGTTCCTTTGCAAGACCCCTTATGAGTTGCTAAATGGGAAGAAGCCGGACGTCTCATTCTTTCGGGTGTTTGGTTACAAATGCTACATCTACAAGAAGCGTCAACACCTAGGGAAGTTCCAAAGACGTTGTGATATTGGTTTTCTTGTTGGCTACTCATCAAAGTCCAAAGCATATAGAGTATTTAACCACGCCACCGGTTTGGTTGAAGAAACATATGATGTGGAATTTGATGAGTCTAACGGCTCCCAAGGAGCAATTGAGAATTATGATGATGTAGGTGATGAACCATTGAGGGAGGCCATGAAGAACATGCCGGTAGGTGACATCAAGCCTAAACATGATGAAGACGATGTACAAATTGTCAATCCACCATCATCATCATATGTGCCTCAAGATGATGATAAGAATAAGAGAGTTGAAAATGAAGACACCCATGTCTCTCATCATCAAGCCAAGGCACAAGCACAAGACGTTGATGCTCCTCATCCTACCCCTCAAATGGTTGATCGAAGAAACTCACCTCTACTTCAAGCACATCCACAAGATCTCATCATAGGGAGTCCTACAAAGGGTGTAATGACTCGATCTCAAAAATTTAATTCTTTTGTTGAACATCACTCTTTTGTCTCTTGTCTTGAACCTAAGAATGTAGAAGAAGCTCTTCAAGATCCGGATTGGATTAATGCCATGCATGAAGAATTGAACAACTTCGCCCGCAATCAAGTATGGACACTTGAAGAGCATCCAAAAGGTGCAAGAGTCATTGGAACCAAATGGGTGTTCCGAAATAAACAAGATGATCAAGGGGTAGTGGTAAGAAACAAGGCAAGGCTAGTGGCAAAAGGGTTCTCTCAAGTTGAAGGTCTTGATTTTGGAGAGACTTTTGCACCCGTTGCAAGACTTGAAGCCATCCGTATCCTACTTGCATATGCATCACATCATGATATGAAACTATATCAAATGGATGTGAAAAGTGCATTCTTAAATGGCTTTATAAATGAACTAGTCTTTGTTGAACAACCTCCCGGGTTTGAAGACCCTAGATATCCTAATCATGTTTATAGGTTGTTCAAGGCGCTATATGGGCTCAAGCAAGCCCCTAGAGCGTGGTACGAGCGCCTTCGGGACTTCCTCATTGAGAAGGGCTTCACCATTAGGAAGGTTGACACCACACTATTCACCAAGAAATTCAAAGAAGAGATCTTCATTTGTCAAGTATATGTTGATGATATCATCTTCGGGTCAACAAATGAAGACTATTGCAAAGAATTTGGTGAATTGATGTCAAAAGAGTTTGAGATGTCAATGATTGGTGAGCTAACATTCTTCCTTGGGTTTCAAGTCAAGCAAATGAGAGAAGGGATCTTTATCTCTCAAGAGAAGTATACCAAGGATCTTCTCAAAAGATTCAAGATGGAAGAATGCAAGCCAATCAAGACCCCAATGCCAACAAATGGACATCTCGACCTAGATGAGAGAGGTAAACCAATCGATCAAACTCTTTACCGTTCTATGATTGGTAGCTTGTTATACCTTACCGCATCTAGGCCCGACATCATGTTTAGTGTGTGCATGTGTGCCCGCTTTCAAGTGTGCCCTAAAGAACCTCACTTAAGTGCTGTAAAAAGAATCCTAAGATATCTTAAGTATACTCCAAGCATCGGACTATGGTACCCCAAAGGAGCTAGATTCCAACTAGTTGGCTACTCCGATTCGGATTATGCCGGTTGCAAAATTGATAGAAAGAGCACATCCGGAGGGTGCCATTTGCTTGGGAGATCCTTAGTATCATGGTCATCTAAAAAGCAAAATAGTGTGGCTTTGTCCACCGTCGAGGCAGAATACATTGCCACGGGGGCTTGTTGTGCACAAATCCTATACATGAAACAAACCCTCCTAGACTATGGAGTTGTTCTTAAAAAGGTGCCGCTTTTATGTGACAATGAAAGTGCGGTTAAAATTGCTAATAATCCGGTACAACACTCTCGCACCAAGCACATTGATATCCGCCACCACTTTCTAAGAGATCACGTTGCTAAAAATGACATATCACTAGAAGGTGTAAGAAGTGAGAATCAATTAGCGGATATCTTCACTAAACCTTTGGATGAAGCTACCTTTTGTAGGTTGAGAAGTGAACTAAATGTGCTTGATTCTAGTAACTTTAAAAGATGAGCTTGTGTTGTCCCTTGCATTGCATTGTATTATATGTCATGTTTAATTACCCGCAATGCATCTAGGGCTTGACTAACATGGTTACGATAACCCTCCTTTGG
Organism: Saccharum hybrid cultivar R570; assembly: GCA_038087645.1. Classification (NCBI taxonomy): domain Eukaryota; kingdom Viridiplantae; phylum Streptophyta; class Magnoliopsida; order Poales; family Poaceae; genus Saccharum; species Saccharum hybrid cultivar. The sequence goes on along the minus strand of JAQSUU010000625.1, from coordinate 2,025,051 downwards.
AGGAGTGAAGAAGCCTAACCGTGGATCAAACTTGACAAGCAACCTAGCTTTACTTACTTGTTTTGCATATGCATGGTTGTTGTTTTGTCATTCCTTTTCGGTTAAGTCTTGAGCAACCTCTGTGTTCGTCCATGGGTAGAGAGAGCATTTTGACGCTCCCAAGGGTTCAAAAGCTCTATTGCATGGCCATACATTGCTCCTCGGGTGTTTGTTGCCTATTTTCCTAAAAATAATATTAGCCTAAGGCAATCTATTTTGAGAAACTTGAGGGTTTGAGTAAGGTCACTCATATCTTGTTCCAATTGGTGTTTATCTGTGTCTCTTTGAATTGGAACTTGATTGGGAGAAGTCGCGTCTAAGTTCAGATTGAAAAAGGGTGAAAAACAGTGACCGGACGCTGGACCGGACGCTGCACCGGACGCAGTGTTGCTTCACCACCGCGTCCGGTCCCGGCGACCACCAACGTGTCCGGTCATCCTGAAGACCATCTTCTGGTCAAGCAATCGGACGCTGCACCGGACGCGCCCCTGTTGACCACCGCGTCCGATCCCGGTAACCACCACCGCGTCTGGTCATCCGTCTCAGTTTTTCGGGCAAATCAAAACCGGACACTGTCAGCGTCCGATCATGGATAATCGGACGCGTCCGGTCATTCCAGGAGCTTACTGGAATGTGACCGGACGCTGCCTCTCCGCGTCCGGTCACATCGACCACCACGTCCGGTCATCGCGTTTCGAGCGGATCTAACCCCTCATATAATCTTTTGCGTTTCTTCGTTTTTTTTCGCCCGTACACTTGCAACCGCCGCCTCCGTGCCCTAGTGCGCCGCGCCGCCGCTCACCGGAGCACCACCGCACCACTGCTCATCGGAGTTTTCCACCGTGCCTACGCCACCGCCTGGCCCTGTGGCCTCTCCTCTCTCGCGCGCGACCCGTTTCCTCCACAGAGCCCGCGCAGCCGCCGCTCTCTGCGCCGCCACCGCCGTGAGGCACTGCTGCGGCTGCCAGAGACCATCTTCGACCTCCGGCCAGTCCCTGCCATCGTCCTCATCCTCGACCTTCGTCCATCGCGCGTGGCCCTAACCCTAGGGTTCGCACCTCCGTGTCGCATTCGTTCGTCGTCGAATCGTCCTTCGCGTGACGTCTTCGCTCCGAGGTTGTTTCGCACTTCCTTGATCTTCGTATTAGGGTTTGTCAAAATTTTGTTTTCGTTAACCCTTATCGACTTATGTTTCGGTGAATCAGCGCTCGTCCGGTGCGTCGGGAAGTCTCGCGACCTAGGTCACCGTTTTCTCGTCGATCCGAGGTAGCCATCGAGTTTCGTTTCACGTCTTATCTTATATGCTTGCTACCTCTAGGGTTTTGTACCTTTAGATCATATATGTTGCTTATAGTAGATCCATCTATTCCGTCTTTTCAGCGAGTTTGTCGGTGTGTCGGGGTGACTACTGTCATGTTGATTGGATCCGAGGCCAAGCCTGTGGATATGGACTGAGGCCAAGCCTCTCGAGTGTCAGTACATCATCCTTCAGAGGTTTTCCGACAGTGTGACAGCATGGTTCGTTGCAAGAATGCTGGTGGTGCTCCTAGTGACGGGGACGACAGTCCTCCTCGTCTGTCTGAGGTTGCGCGTGGTAAACGCATAAAGATCATGGCTAGAAAGAAGAAGAAGACTCTCACTGATGCAGATATAGCTCTGGCAGTGGCAGATGCAGCAGATGTAGTAGAGAGGGGTGGCAGGAGCAGTGGTATACGCATTGGAGACAGTCGTTTTCATCTTGAAGGACGACAGCTTGGTACAGAGACCACTAAGACCACTGAGGGCACAGAAGTGCCAATGGATGAAGACACTATGTCAGTTGATCCACCTACAGCACCTTCAGAGGGGACAACGGAACAGCCAGCTCAGACTCCATCACATCGCCGCTCCACACGCACACGGACTCAGGTGACTCCCAGGCCAGAGGGCCAGCGTCGTGGAGGACGTCCACCTCCGAGAGTTAGAGGTACACCCCCAGTTGAGCACTTTGACTTGAGAGGTGCTACTGCACGACAGGTGCAAAGTTTGCGATTCGTTGAGGTCAGTCGGTGGTTCCCACCTCAGAGGGACTCCAGAGCTTCAGAGGGATTCTATACTCCTCTCCAGGAGGACTTTTACAGAGCTCTTATTGACAGTGGCATTGCTTTCCGACCACAGAGGGTCTGTCGCATTGAGTCACTTGTTGAGGTAGTGGGTGAGCAGCTACGTCCGCACCTATCCTATCTACCAGGCCTGTCAGATTTTCTTGGACGGACAGGTGCATACTGCGGCACTTGGGTTAGGGAGTTCTATGCTTCATTATGGATTGATCCAGCCCATGAGTTCATACACTTTGCATTCAGAGGCCGCGACCGCAGACTGTACAGCTCTAGAGTACGGGAGATTCTCAGACTCCCGGCTTCAGACACGAAGATTCACCAGCTCTGCTTTGGTCAGATAGCCCCACCTAGACGCCCTCATGGCGGTTCTGTGCCACCTACAGACCTGATCTGACCCTGTTTTCGTGAGCCTTTTGGTGAAGGGTCTCGTCGCACACCTGCCAGTCTGACACCACTTGCCCGAGTCTTGGATGCTATTGTCAGACGCACTCTTCTTCCCAGACTTGGTTACAGAGAGGGACTGACCAGGATGCAGCTTTGGGTTGTTCACCACCTTCTTTCACAGACACCTTTTGACATTTGGGATCTTATGGTCAGTGAGATGGAGGACACCCTGGCAGAAGGCTTCAAGGGACACCGTCAGCTGCCCTATGCTCATTGGATCTGTTTCATCATTAGATCTGCACTTGAGCTGCCTTCAGAAATAAGTGCTGAGTTAACTGAAACCACTACTGTTTTTCCTGAGTATGATATTCGTCAGCTGTGGGCTTCAGTTACTAGAGAGCAGACCCATGCACCAGGACAAAGAGAGAGACCTGAGGTGCCTAAGACAGCGGCTGAGCAGGATGCGACCATACAGGGTCTTGCTGAGGCAGAACTTGCAGATCTAGATGCTCAGCCCGCTGATATAGCTGAGGATGAGGCCTCTAACAGCACTGATGAGGACTATCAGCCTATCCCCAGGTATCGGTCTCCTCGGCCTCACGACCACGAGGCCGGTGGTTCTGGTTCAGCCTCCCGCTCAGACCCAGCCATGGTGGCTATACTTGAGAGGCTAACCCAGGCACAGGAGCGATAGGAGCTTCAGCTACAGAGACAGACTCAGGACACAGCTGCTGCGTTTGCACAGATACAGGCTCGACAGGATGAGTTCCAACAACAGCAGCTTGAGATACAGCGCTAACAGGTCGAGATGCAGCGTCAGCAGTATGAGATGCAGCGCTAGAGTGCAGCCAGCCAGCAGCAGTACTTGGAGCTTCTGCGTCACCTTGTCACAGTTGGGGCTCCTCCACCTGCATCTATCCTGAATTTAGCTTTACCATTCAGTGGACCTTCAAGTCAGGATCAGCCGAGCTTTCAGTTCACATCTCCACAGCTGCAGGTTCCTCAGTCATTCCAGTCCCCGAGCTACACGCCCATTCAGACGGGGTTTACTCCTTCAGACCAGCCTCGCCCTCACATGTTGACCGGCACACCGTTCATTGATCTGAGTGCCACATATAGCGAGTTGACTGGTCAGCCGACACCCTCGCACACCACATTTGCTACTTCTTCAGGGTTGTCAGGTTCAGAGGCAGTTTTCCTTCTAGTGACAGGGATAGGCACTACAGAGACTGTTCCGTCGTCCGTTGCCTCGACAGATCCCCTAGCTTTTGGCTCACTTCAGGCTCAGGTCACAGAGACTGCTTCACTTATCGCTACTTCGGCAGCACCTGTTCCTGTTGATCAGACCCAGACCGCTTCATAGCCGTGTGCTTCTTCAGAGGGTCAGCCAGATAGCTCCGAGTCCGAGGGAGACATCTCTCATTTTGTGATTACTCCGCGCTCCTCGGCACCCGACTCGACTCCGTCTGTTCCCCCGTCAGATCCATAGATTAGCTTTTGGCGTTTGATGCCAAAGGGGGAGAGAGAGTAGATTCAGGGGGAGCTTTTGTTAGAGGGTTTTCGTTCTTTTCTTGTGTGCTACTCTCATGCATCATGTTTACTTTACAGTAATTGCATTCGTGTGACATGTGATCTTATGAGATATCTTAAGTCTATATGGTTTAACTAATCACAGCTTTAAATCATGTCACTTGTTTGTTTATAGCTCATAAGGTTGTGCTTCCGTGCCTTTCTCCAATTTCATATGAGCTATTTTCTATGTGTACTAACCATTCATGTCTTATCTTATAAGTACACTCAGTTGGCTTGGAACACATAAGCATTGTCTAACCCCTTGTGCTTACAGCTGTATGCTTATGTGAACCAAGCATGATCGAAAACCTCAACTCATATCTTCTGAATCTAAGTGTTGTCATCAATCACCAAAAAGGGGGAGATTGAAAGAATCTAGGCCCCGGTGTTGGTTTTGGCAATTAATGACAACACATAATTACCATGACTAACGTGTGTTTTGCAGAAACATCGGTAAGTTAGGTCATGCAGATGATAACTGTTTTGAGCAATATGGCAGTCATGTCCCTTGATGGAAATCGTTTTGGTTTTCAAAGGATCAACGATAAGATTAAGGACGGTTAGTTCCGGATGTCAAGGTGTTGAGATACATCTAGAATAGTCGTTAGGATCTTTGTTTCTTCCTTTGACCGTACTATGAAGAGGGGCATGAGCGAGTAGCTTGACCTAGGTGAGTCTTATGTTTAGGTGTGGTGCACACTTGTCAAACTTAGCACTAGGTAGCTCGAGAAAAGCTCAGAGTACAGTTAGAAGCAACTTGGTTCAAGTTGCATTGCGTTTAGAAGACGTTTGAGCCGTTTACCTATGACCGGACGCATCCGGTCAGTACAAAGACTTAACTGCGTTTTCGGCTGACTGACCGGACGCGGTCCTTGAGAGGACCGGACGCGGTGGTCAGGCTGACACGTGTTTCAGAGGGTAAACAACAAAGATCGGACGCGACTGTGAAAAAGATCGGTGCGTCCGGTCATGTTCCAGTAAGGTCCAGCGGAGACCTGACGCGTCCGGTCACCTTTGAACGGACGCGGTCGTGCATCCGGTCTTGTTCCAGTAAGGTCCCGTGGTGACCTGACGTGTCCGGTCACCTATGATCGGACGTGGTGTTGCGTCAGGTCACATTTCCAGAGAGCTCTTGCATGATCGGACGCGTCCGATCATCCCTGATCGGCGCGTCCGGTCATCTCAGACCGGCGCGTCCGGTCAGCACAGATCGGCGCGTCCGGTCTCTCAGTACAGGTTTCCGTTTTCAACCGTTACAACTGACCGGCGCGTCCGGTCATATCGACAGGCGTGTCCGGTCAGTGCGTGTCTGGCTGTTTCGAAAGGTAACGGTTGGATTTGTCTGAGGGGTCTATAAATACAACCCCTCCACCTCTTTTAGAGGTCTCTTGCTCATTTGTTTAGCAAAAAAAACACCTTTGAAGTGCAAGGGAGTGCAAGAGCCATAGTGAGGATTGAGATTTGCGAATCAAAGTTTGAGAATCATCTCTAGTGACAAGAGTCTAGCAAGTGTGCATCCATCTTCTCATTAGACTTGTTGTGGTCAAGTGAGAGTTCTAGCTTGTTACTCTTGGTGATCGCCATCACCTAGACGGTTTGGTGGTGATTGGGAGTTCGGTGATCATCCGACGGTTGTGGATGACCCAACTCAAGTTGTGAGCAGTTTTGGGTGATTCGCCGCGACGGAGTGTCGAAGAATCAACCCGTAGAGAGCACTTGATCCTTGCGCGGATCAAGGGGGGTTACACCCTTGCGCGGGTGCTCCAACGAGGACTAGTGGGGAGTGGCGACTCTTCGATACCTCGGCAAAACATCGCCGTGTTCCTATCCCTTTCTTTCAAGCATTTACTTTCTTGCATTACTTTCATTGCTTGATTACATTCCTAGAATTGCCTTGCTAGTCTAGGATTGGAACTTAGGGTGCATAACTTTTATCGGTAGAAACACAAGGAACACAAGTAGGCACTAGGGGTGAAGTTTGGCTTGTAGGATTTAATTCTTGCAATTAATTTTTAGAAAAGCCCAATTCACCCCCCCCCCCCTCTTGGGCATCTTGATCCTTTCAGCACCATCTATGCACCAAAGGCGGGAACCCTTCGATATCTTCACCGGCGGCGTGGAGAATCCCTGCGTGCCGGTCCGAGATCAAACATATAGTGCATGATGCCCCAAGCACTTGGGTACATAGACGCCGCATGAACCATGACCACGACAAATTGTTCTCTCCCTCTGCCAAAGCAAAAGCCATTAGTACTATCTGGTCCTCCTGATCAACCGCTGCAGCCATCATTAAAGTGTCCCTGTACTTTCCCATCAAGAAAGCGCCATCAACAAGGACCACTGGCCTACAGAACTGGAAAGCATGCTCCGTCTGAGCAAACGACCAGAAAACACGGTGTAGCACATGCCTCACCGAGTTCTGCAAAGACATCCCACCGGTGTCCACAAATCATTTCATGCCATGGTTGTAGTAATTCATTGCAGACAGTATTCGGGGAACCCGGTTGTACGCCTCCTCCCAACTACCCCATCAGATCGCTAATGCAATTTGCTTTGCATGCCAAGCCTTGCCATACTTCACATGATACTTTACAAGCTCATATATGGACTACTGTAAATAAGACACCGAGACGTCATTGTCCTTGCCAACGAGCCCAATATACGACGGGCAAGGTAACGTGCAGTGAGCTACGGATGATATTCCTTCCCCTTGTTATCCAAGCATAAATGGGGTTGGACAAATTTACTTATCCTCTATTTTCCATCACTCGCTTTCTTCCTTGTAGTAAGCCTCCACTAGCATGGAAAACCTGCTTTGTAGGTAATGTGGTACCACAAGTTTTTGTCGGAATGAGTCACCAAGTATGGCTTGTGGTGGTACACAACATAATCCTGAAGAAAGAGCTTCATCTCTGACATTGTATTGAATATCATGCCCTTCTGAAGGATTACATGCTCATGGTTATACAGTGATTATGCACACATCTGCAGACCTATATCACAAACTACCATATGTACCATGCTGACATCCCTATAGTTCGGACCACCACATAAAGGTACACCGCCCTGGCTCATTTGCATGAGTTCTGCCTCTGTGTAAGGGGGCGGTGCAACATAATGCTATGCTTCGCTGATCCTACCCCACGAATCAAAATACGGCGCACCACCCTCTGGCAAATCATGGACCAGCCTGCCTTGAGTCGGCATGGCATGAAGCACCGAAAGTGGAACATCGAACGTTGTAGCATGAACCGGCTCGCATGGGCAGCTCTATCATCGTCATCGTTGTCGTCGTCATCGTCATTGTCATCATGACCGAACCAGTTCTCTTCCGCCTGCTCGTGCTCTTCACGTTCGAACTCCCTCACATCGAAGTCGTTGCTTATACAACCGACTGGATGTGAATGCAACTACTCCTGCGTCAACTGACCATCCATATACAACTGACTGGATGTGAATGGAACTGATTCTTCGTCACCTCCAACATCATCATCATGATCATCCTCCAACCTGTACCCATTCTCCATAGCCACCTCAGCAATGGGTGAGTTCGAGCCTACGAGGACCCTAGTGTAGGGAGACCAATGAGCAGGGTCGCGCAAAGACATCAGGACATATTTTGCCCGAGTCTTCCCACTGTCAAATCTCTCCTTGATTGTGAAATCACCGCCAAACTTTGCATTCAAACGCACACAAAGGTCATTGAAGCTCGTCGGTTCATCAAACCATTCCAACTCCTCTTCCATATCCTCAAACACACCATCTTCCTTCCTAACAATTCCTCCGAAATAAACTCAGACACAACAATCCATCTGAAAACCATTCGAGCAAACTTCATCAAGTTGTCCAAGCAAACTAACTATACTAAGTTTATTAACTATACTATACTAACTAAACTAACTAAAGTAACTATTTATACCACCTATACTAACTTCACTAATCTAAACTAAACATACTAACTATTCTAAGTATTTATAATACCTATACTAACTATACTTACTTTACTAATCATACTAACTAAATAACTATTTATAATATCTATACTAACTATGCTAACTTTACTAATGACACCAACTAAACAACTAAACTAACTATTTATACTAACAATACTAGCTAAACAAACTAATCTAACTAACAATCAAAATACATCAAAAATTCAAAAAAAAGGAAAACGGGATTACCTTAGCTCGGACGCAGGGAGCTGCTATTTGGGCCGAAGTGCACGGGGGAGGGGGCTCTCTGCGCGGCGCGGCCGTGGGGACGCTGCTCATGGGGGGGCGCCGGGTGGAGGGGGGGCTGCGCCGCGGGGGGCCTGGGGCTACGCTGCTCCTCTGCTCTGCTCTCCTGGGGCCGCTGCGCGCTCAAGGAGGGGGTGCTGCGCCGTGGGCGCGCTCGCCGGGGGCGGGAGTGCGGGCGCAGGCGCGGGGATTGAACAACAGCTTGTCGGGGTCGAACAACAGCTCGTGACACATCAACCTGAGAACAAAAACGTTTGCTCCCCCCGATGCCGCTCCTCGGGGGGGAGCGGCAGCCCCGTCTCCGCGTGCGGTGAGTGCCACGTCAGCATCATTGCCGCTCCTCCACGTGGGGAGCAGCAAAGTTGAAATGCCGCTCCTTCGCGTGGGGAGCGGCCAAAAGTGTTAGGTATAAAAAACTTTTGTTGCTAAAATTAAAAATAGTTTTTAAAAAGTGTTAAAAATAAAAAAAATCAAAATACAATAGCGGACTCTTGGTCCACGATGCCGACCAAGGTCACAAGATTAGTGGTCATATATTTTTGAAATAATTATTATCTTTTCAGTAACAACACTTGAATGTGATGCTATATTCACATGTTATGTTTGAGTGTTTGACACTCTATTTCTAACTTTTCATCCTGTGTTTTTATTCCCGCCATGCTTGCATTTGAAACCACGAAGCGGCAAGCACGAGCGCTAAAAAAGAAGGCCCAGCCCATTTAGTGACAAAACAAAACCTAACCACATTGATCCTCAGGCTGCCACCCTCTCTACTCCCTGCGGCATAGATCCGATGGCATGGAGCGCGTGCCCACTTCTAAACCACCTCGCTTGGCCCTCCCCGTCGACATGGACGATGACGAGGACCGCGATTTGGCCAGGATCATTGTCGTTGTCGCTGTCTCCGTTGGCTGTTCATCATGGACTCGGCCTCTTGCACCGGCGCCGCTCCTCGCTCTGCATGTCCACCTAGTCACGGTGCCGCCGGGCGAGCTTCGTCGTGCCACTCCCCCATCTACCACCGAGCTCCTCTGATACTCAGGTCTTAATCCCCGTTCTCCCTCGTCCCTCCACACTCCATGGCTCCACCGTGCTGCTACACCCCCCAACCAGAACTGCTTGTAAAATCGTTATATTGATTTACACTGACAACTTGATACTCTGTTTGGCTTGGGATCTTAGCAATGCTCTGCTTTTCTGTAGACTTGAATCTTTTTGGGCTCAATATCCGAATCACTATCAAGCTCGTGAAATATTCTTGCTAGGGACACAAGTGCAATTTCTCGAGCATAATTTTGGCACTTAGCAGTTGTTAGAGCAGATACATAAAAGAGATCTCTACATAAAATGGAATTTAGAACACACAGAGCCTACTTTCCAATTAGTCATCTCTTACAACAACAACAACAACAACAATAACAACAACATAGCCTTTTGTCCCAAGCAAGTTGGGGTAGGCTAGAGATAAAACCCAAAAGAGACGAGAAACAGGGAGACACATAAAGGGACATAAAGGACACAAGACAGAAAGAGGTCACGGTTCAGACACGTTGATTGCCAGTCTCCCAGCGCTCTTGCCCATAGCTAAATCATTGGAGATATTCCACTCATTAAGGTTTCTCTTAACATATTCGTCCCAAGTCAGTTTAGGTCGACCTCTACCGCTCTTTACATTATCGGCCCGTTTTAGAACCTAACTACGCACCGGCGCCTCAGGAAGCCTCCGTTGGACATGTCCAAACCATCTCAACCGATGTTGAATTAATTTCTCCTCAATTGGTGCCACCCAACCATATCCCGAATATCATTATTCCGGACTCTATCCCTCCTTGTGTGCCTACAACACCAACGCAACATACGCATCTCTGCTACACTTAATTGCTGGACATATTACCTTTTTGTAGGCCAACACTCAGCACCATATAACATCACCGGGCGAATCGCCATCCTATAGAGCTTACCTTTTAGCTTCTGAGGCACCCTTTTGTCACAGAGGACGCCAAAAGCTTGACGCCATTTCAACCAGCCGGCTGAAATTCTATGCCTAACATCTTCATCAATGTCGTCATCCTTTTGTAGCATCGATCCTAAATACCAAAAAGTATCCTTCTTGGCCACCACTTGCCCATCGAGGCTAACGTCTCCCTCCTCATGCCTAGTCATGCTAAAATCGCACCTCATGTACTCGGTCTTGGTCCTACTAAGTCTGAACCCTTTCGACTCTAATGTATGTCTCCATAGTTCTAACTTCCTATTAACCCCTACCCTGCTATCGTCAACTAGCACCACATCATCAGCAAAAAGCATATACTAAGGGCTATCACCTTGTATGTCCCTTGTGACCTCATCCATCACCAAAGCAAATAAATAAGGGCTCAAAGCTAACCCCTGATGCAGTCCTATTTTAATTGAAAAGTCACTGGTGTCACCATCACATGTTCGGACAAATGTCACCACATCCCTATACATATCCTTGATGAGGGTAATGTACTTAGTTGGGACTTTGTGCTTTTCCAAGGCCCACCACATGACATTTCTCGGTACTGTCATATGCCTTCTCGAGGTCAATAAAGACCTTGTGCAAGTCCTTCTTCTGCTCCCTATATCTCTTCATCAATTGTCGTAATAAGAAAATCGCCTCCTTGGTCGACCTACCAGGCATGAACCCAAACTGATTTTAGGTCACACTTGTCACTCTCCTTAGGCGATGCTCGATAACCCTCTCCTAGAGCTTCATCGTATGGCTCATCAACTTAATCCCATGGTAGTTAGTACAACTTTGAACATCTTCCTTGTTCTTGAAGATAGGTACTAATATACTTCTTCATTCTTTAGACATCTTGTTAGACCAAAAAATAAGGTTAAAAAGCTTAGTTAACCATACTATCACTCTGACGCCTAGGCATCTCCACACCTCAATTGGGATACCATCAGGGCCCATTGCTTTACCTCCCATCATCCTCTTCAAAGTCTCCCCGATCTCTGCCTCCTAAATTCTCCTCACAAAGCGTCTATTGTTATCGTCAAATGAGTCGTCCAACTCAAGGGTAGGACCCTCATTCTCCTCATTAAACAACTTGTCGAAGTACTTTCTCCATCTATCCTTAATCTCCTCATCCTTCACCAGAAGTCGATCTATCCCATCCTTGATGCATTTTATTTGGTTGATGTCCCTTGTCTTCCTCTCGTGGATCCTAGCCATCCTATAAATGTCCTTCTCTCCTTCCTTCATGCCTAGCCGCTGATAAAGGCCATCATACGCCTAACCTTTTGCTACACTTACCGCTCGCTTTGCAATCCTCTTCGCTATTTTATAGCCCTCGATGTTGGCTACACTCTTGTCATGGTGGAGGTGCTTGAAACACTCCTTCTCCCTAATAGCCCTTTGCACCTCGTCATTCCACCACCAGGTGTCTTTCGCTTCCCGTTTGCCTCCCCTACTCATGCCAAACACTTCCGAAGCCACCTTCCGGACACATGTTGCCATCTTTAGCCACATGTCATCGGCATCTTCTCCTTCTTCCCAAGGCCTCTCGCCTAGCATCCTTTCCTTAAACATTTGTGCTGCTTCTCCTCTAAGCTTTCACCACTTCATTCTCGCAATCTTGGCCCATTTGTCCCGGTGGACACGTACCTGAAAGCGAAAGTCCGCCACCACAAGCTTGTGTTGAGGGACAACACACTCCCTAGGTAACACCTTACAATCAAAGCAAGAACATGTATCCTCCCTCCTTGCAAGGTTAAAGTCGATCTGGCTCGAGTGTTGTCCACTACGAAAGGTCACTAGATGGGATTCCCTCTTCCTAAAGAGGGTGTTCGCTATCAACAAGTCATAGGCCAACGCGAAGTTCAAAACATCCTCCCCCTCTTGATTCCTACTACCATACCCGAACCTCCTGTGCACCCGCTCGAAACCTACATTAGTCGCACCCACATGGTCGTCGAGGTCTCCCCCTATGAAGAGTTTCTCGTTGATAGGCACGGTACTAACCATGCTATCAAGATCTTCCCAAAACTGCCTCTTGGTGCTCTCACTAAGACCTACCTAAGGGGCATAGGCACTGATCACATTCAGAGCCGAATCTCTAACTTCTAGCCTGACTAGGATAATCTGGTCGCCTTGCCTCCTAACATTAATGACTCCATCCTTAAGGCTCCTATCGATCAAAATGCCTACACCATTCCTACCCGATATTGTCCCCGTATATCAAAGTTTGAAGCCAGTATCCTCCACCTCATTCGCCTTCTGGCCCTTCCATTTAGTCTCCTGAACACATAGAATATTTACACGCCTCCTAATTGCTGCATCGACTAGCTCTCTTAACTTACCCGTTAGGGACCCTATGTTCTAGCTACCTAGACGAATCCTAGTTGGCTCGGTTAGCTTCCTTACCCTTTGCACCCGTCGAGGGAAGTGCGAAGACCCTTGCCCATTTTTCACTATACCCGGGCGTAGATGTAGAGTGCCACTAAGGTTGCGACGACCCGACCCTTGCTCATTTTTCATCGTGACCGGGTCACGATACGACGCGCCACTAAGGGGATGACGACCCAGCCCTTGCCCATTTAACACCACACCCGGATTCCGATGTAGCGTGTCGCTAAGAGGGTTACGCCCCCAACGAATCTCTTGTGGGCTTCAAATCCATGAGAGTGACTGTTTTTTACTGTTGGTTCGCCAGACCTTAACACACCCTCCTCCATTACCCGGGCTTGGGACCGGCTATGTTGAGATGACTCAAGAAAGTCTTTCAGTCAACATAGGTGGAGTTATCAGTCATCTCTTAATAAAATGGAAATTGAGAAGAATTAACCAAGTACCTTTAATTTGTACAAGATTTAGGGCAAATCAGTCATATCTTAATAGCAGCTTTTGTTCATGTACTGATGTTTTGTGCAGGTGTTCAGAGTTGCAGACTAAATGTTAAAAATGACCGAAGACATGGTTCAGATAATCCGCTAGCCCTTGTAACAAAATCATTCAGATTTTTTTCTGGGCCATTGTAGATCTGGTGATGCATTTCATTGGCCCTTGCATCACTAATGTGCTATAAGCTTGTTGCAGGATGCCTGAAGATAATTACAGATGTGCTATATTCATTTTGCAGAACAGTGTGATACAATATTTCATCTCCTTTCGACTAATTCAATTGTTACAAGTGGAAATCTTGTGCCATCCTTGTGGAAATGTGTTTTTCCCTGTTTTTACTTTTTTATGCACCTAAGGATGTTATAAGAAATTGGATACTAAGATGTTAAATTATGTTCTCGGCTTAGGAAAAACATGTTGAATTATTGACTACCTCGTGTTTTGCAACTTCCAACTCAGGGTAGCTCGTAGTGCACAAGTGCGTGCTTGGCATTTTAGTCTCTCTTTTGTTCTCCAAGATATTGGCAATAGTAGAAATCTTAGCAATTTTTCTATGCTAAAATGAAAATTATCTCATTAACAATTTGTTCATTGCTTGAGCTATGAGGTGCAGAGAGAAAATGAAAAGGAAGCTAGACTGCTAGGAGATACCTGCTAACCATGGTTTAAGTGAGTTCCTATTGAGATGTGGTTGAAATGAGCATCTAATTCTCTGTACAGCATAAATGTTTTCGAGCTTGAAATGTCAAGGAATAAATTCATTTACATTCAATATTTAGAATAGAAGGCATACAAGAGAATAGTGATTATGCTCCAGAACATAGTTCTATACAACATACTAGACTACTAGTCTTATCCAATTGTGACATGTGGATAAAGGAGCTGATGAATTTCTTAGAAAGTAATTAGTGCTCAGTAAAACATGATATGAAATTTTTGTTGATATGAACCAATTTCTTAAAAAGTATTTACTATTAGTCAACCCCCTTTTCTAAAATTACGGAGACGTGAATCAAAATTTTTATGAAATTCAGGAGCACTTGCTTATATGAATTTGCCTTGTTTTAACAATGTGTATACATCTGTTTGATCTGTCAGCTTATATTTGCCTTTTGCTGGAGAGTAAGGTTTCTACTCTAAAATGAAGTGATGAACATTTTCAATACAGAAAAATACCATATCAGTTATCACATTGCATTACATTTATATTTTGTGGGTGCACATGAGGATTTTTATTTATTTTTAACACTTTTTAAAAACTATTTTTAATTTTAGCACCGAAACCTTTTTTATACCTAGCACTTTCGGCCGCTCCCCAAGTGAGGGAGCGGCATTTCAACTTTGCCGCTCCCCACGTGGAGGAGCGGCAATGATGCTGACGTGGCAGTGGCAAAAAGCGGGCACGGGGCTGCCGCTCCCCAGATCAAGGAGCGGCAGCGGTATGCTCTGTTCTTGCGTTTATGCGTCACCGCTTGTTGTTCGTCCCCGTCCACCGCACCCCCCCCCCCCCGCGGACGACAGGCACCCGAGCTAGACGCAGCGCCCCCGGACGCGCCCCCCGCGCCCCCCGCGGACGACCGGACGCAGCACCCCCCTACGGACGCGCCCACCGCGCCCCCCCCTCCCCCAGGCGCCCGAGCCGGATAGCAGTGTCCACCCCCCCCCCACCGGCCCCCGCGCAGCGCACTCCCTCCCCCGCCGCGGAGAGCAGCGCCCAGTGCCCCCACGGTCGCGCCCTCCACGCGCGCCCGAGCCAGGGCGCCGAGAGCCCTCTCCCTGGCACTTCGGCCCCGATAGCAGCCCCCCGCGCCCGAGCTAAGGTAATCATGTTTTCCTATTTCTTTTGAATTTTTGATGTATTTTTATTGTAGTTAGATTAGTTTGTTTAGTTAGTTTAGTTAGTTTAGTTGGTATCATTAGTAAAGGTAGCATAGCTAGTATAGATATTATAAATAGTTATTTTAGTTAGTATGATTAGTATAGTTAGTATAGGTATTATAAATAGTTAGAATAGTTAGTATGTTTAGTTTAGATTAGTGAAGTTAGTATAGGTGGTATAAGTAGTTACTTTAGTTAGTATAGTATAGTTAATAAACTTAGTATAGTCAGTTTGTTTGGATGACTTGATGAAGTTTGCTCGAATGGTTTTCAGATGGATTGTTGTGTCCAAGTTTATTTCGGAGGAATTGTTAGGAAGGAAGATGGTGAGTTTGAGGATATGGAAGAGGAGTTGGAATGGTTTGATGAACCGCCGAGCTTCAATGACCTTTGTGTGCGTTTGAACGCAAAGTTTGGCGGTGATTTCACGATCAAGAGGAGATTTGACTGTGGGAAGACTCGGGCAAAATATGTCTTGATGCCTTTGCGCGACCATGCTCATTGGTCCCGCTACACTAGGGTCCTCACAGGCTCGAACTCACCCATTGCTAAGGTGGTTGTGGAGAATGGGTCAGGTTGGAGGATGATCATCATGACGATGTAGGAGGTGACGAAGAAGCAATTCCATTCACATCCAGTCAGTTGTATATGGATGGTCAGTTAACACAGGAGCAGTTGCATTCACATCCAGTCGGTTGTATAAGCAACGACTTTGATGTGAGGGAGTTCGAACGTGAAGAGCATGAGCAGGCGGAAGAGAACTGGTTCGGTCATGACGACGACGACGACGATGACAATGACGACGACAACGACGATGATGATAGAGCTGCCCATGTGACGCCGGTTCATGCTACAACGTCCGATATTCCATTTTCGGTGCTTCATGCCATGCCAACTCAGGGCAGGCTGGTCCATGATTTGCCAGAGGGTGGTGCGCCGTATTTTGATTCGTGGGGTAGGATCAGCGAAGCATAGCATTATGTTGCACCGCCCCCTTACACAGAGGCAGAACTCATGCAAATGAGCCAGGGCGGTGTACCTTTAAGTGGTGGTCCGAACTACAGGGATGTCAACATGGTACATATGGCAGTTTGTGACACATGTCTACAGATGTGTGCATAATCACTGTATAACCATGAGCATGTAATCCTTTAGAAGGACATGATATTCAATACAATGTCAGAGATGAAGCTCTTTCTTCAGGATTATGCTATATAACCATGGTACATACGTCATGGATCAGGCTACCTGTCGTTTGGTGGTTGCTCGTACCTGCTGCAGATCTGGATCTGGTACCGGTGGCCTGTCGGGCAGCCCAGATTGGCTGGTTTGCCCGTAAGTAATTTACTACGAAACTAATTAAATTAGCATTGCATACGAAACTTTATTTAAGAAATGACTAATTCTTTTTTGTGTACAATGCAGGATTGGGAGCGCGAGGATACAGTGCCTACAGCCTTGTGGGTTTGGAGTGGGGCAGGGCAGGTCACAGGGAATGCAGAGCGCAAGTACAAGGTGTACACCGACTTGATTGACGTGCTAACACACATGCAGGTATGTTGGGGTCTTTGATTTGTATGGTATTAGTTTATCTTGTCAATGTTAAAGACTAACTGAATTGCCATTTGCTAGGTGTATTGGCAACCCTATGACGATCCCCAGCTGCAGGGCCACTTGAGTCCGAAGTGTTGGCAAGAGAACGACGAGTTTTGGTCCGACATCCCGCTCGTTTTCTTCCACGTGGTTGAGATGCACTATCCCATCAGGGTTTTCAAGCAGTTTGGCAAACGTACGGGCGTGCCACCACCTCTTTACTCCACGGGCAAGGAGCTGCACAGGTTGGTTCACAAAATCATATTTATGTATCAACTAATTTGGCATAAGTACTCCATTGCATTTATGTGCACTAACATTGTCTGAACTTGTTGCAGTGTGGACCGCATGCTGAGAATGAAGCAGAAGGACTGGCGTGAGATACACGCACAATACATTGAGAGGTGGGAGAGAAGGGAGAAGCAGCCGCTACAGGATGGACCGCCACATGACTCACACGCCTTCAACGAGTACCTACGGTGGCTTCAAAGGTCGACCTGTGTGCAGGTGAGGCAGGCGTACAAGGGGGGGAGAACTTCCCGCTGACTTCGAGGACAACATCATCACCGATGAATACGAAGAGGCGACTATGCGTGAGACGCAGCCACAGAGAGCCCCCTTCAGAGATACGTGGTAAGATCCTAGGTCCATGCACCTCATTTGTGTACACAGGCTAGACAATTGTCAATGATGTCCAACGAAGCAGCGTTTCAACTACATGATTGCAGGAACAAAGGGCGAGGCACGCTTGAGAAATTTGTGCACATAAGCAACACGTTCGAAATATCCTATAATGGTGTACAAGTCAAAAGGTTGTCCTAAATATATTGAGTCCACACATGTGTTTGCAGAAAATGAGCAAGAGTTTGAGGAAGCTAGCCAGAAGTTGAGCTGCATGGACACTCCGTGGGAGCCGCCAGGAAACCCTCCGCATTCCCAGAGCACAGCTTTGCCTTCTTTGAGGACACCTGTGGGCTCTTCGGACCCCGTGATAGGGTCCACCTCCGGCGCGCGTACACCACCACACCGCCCCGATAAGGCCCCAATTGAGGTAGAGGACAACGAGGAGGACGACTCAGAGTTATCCGACGAGGACGAGGCACTAGGCTTCGGCATACACCAGCACAGGCACCCTACGCAGCAGGGCCCTTCCCACCTCAGTCCTTTCCAGCAGGGCTTCTCCCAGCCAGGCCCATACTCGCAGGGCTCTATCCACCTCGGTCCTTTCTAGCAGGGCAACTTCCATCATGTACCTTTCCAGCAAAGCCCCTACCAGCATAGCCCGTACCAGCCTAGCCCGTACCAGCATAGCTCGTACCCGCCCAGCCCGTACCAGCACAGCCCGGTGGACCCTTCCCAGCACTAGGAGATTGGCATGTTGCAGCTCTTTGATGCCCCATTTGGAACCTAAGGAGACGAATAGGTAAAATTAAATAAGCAAATTTTCTTATTTGCCTAGCCCATGTTATGCAAGAATGCCACAATCTAACATCGATTTGTCTTTTATCTGAGCAGGGGCTGACCTATGTGCAGGGGACAAGCCATGCGCAGGGTCAAGGATGGCAGCACCGTCATTGGAACCATACGGACATTGGCTACACTCCTAACGAGGTGCTTACCAATCCGAAGAGACGAAGGCTTCCGAGGCAGCCTTACACTCCTAGGACATAGAGTGCATGTGAGCATGGCAAATATATAAGGATAACATTTCAACATTAAAAAAATGATCTATGTGTTACTTACCAATGTCATATATACTGTAGGTTCACTTGGTCATTTTCATGGTAGGATGAAGTTGGAGACCCTTTGTTGCACTCTATGTCACCATTTATGCATCCAAGTCATGTGTCGAAGAACCTACTTAGTGTTGAACTTATGTCTCCTAGCAGTGTGTCAAAATAATTTGCAACTTCATGTATTTGGAAGTAATGTGTGTCGCACTTGCAACTTATTGAATTTGAACTAATGGATTTGAGCTTGTAATGTGATGTGTTATGTGTTCCAGTGAACTTGTAATGTGTAACTTCATGTGATGAGCCTTTTGTTTCCATGAGCCTTATGTTGTCCTCATCAAACGGGACTTCAATGCAATACTAGTGATGTGGAACGTTCTCTCAGCTTACATTCTACTTTTAAGCTCACTGGAGCGTTCGACGACGTGTAACAGTGTTTTATGGCTACCACTCCCTGGCTGGGGGAGCGACAACTCTACCGCTCCCTGTCTGGGGGCTGTGTTTCCTGCTACTCCGTGCTTTGATCGGTAACCTCAACCACATGTACTTTTTTTATAATACTAGGACATGTTAGAAAGTGACATGTTGAAAATAAAACACTTGCACGATCGAGGGAAACAGTAGCCAAATGGTACACACTTATTACAAGGTTCAACATTTCCACTACCACTTGCTCCAACACGAACATAGTTCAAACTCAAACACTGATATTAATGAACTAAACAATGACATGTTGCAAACTAAACCTAGCATGCCTAATAATGGTCCCACATATTGAACTGAGTTGCCCCTTCCCCATAGTAACCCCCCATTGACGGCGGCGGTGGCGGTGGCGGCGGAGAAGGAGGCCCGTGCTTCTTATGGCATGGGCACTGGCAGTATGGATTATTGTATAGTGGCTCCTCTGCATCGTTGATGTTGTCGTCCTCCAACTTGTCCCTGTTACCACTTCTAGGGCCATACTCTAGATCAAAGATGCGTCCTTGTAGATATGTGATGTATTGTTGATGGGGATAAATGGGAGGAGGATCGACCCATCGAGTGAACCCACAGTTATCTGGGTAGCTTGAATCCTGAAAACACATCTACTAATAAATACTTCTACAAACCAAATGCAAATCTAAAAAATAAGAGTTAAAAGGAAATACAAATCCTCGTGGGCATCTGAAGAAATGATAGCCTCCACCGTCACAGTCGTTGTACATCTGCACGACGCAATCCTCACCGTGGCGGCATTTTGGCCAATCTTTCGTGCGGTTGTCGTATGATCTAGGGGGTCTCTCGCGGGTGAAGTCACTCTTGCTCTCCAAAGGAAATTGTTCTATTGGTTCCTCAAAAGAATCAGGACCCAGAGAACCCTCTCACACAATCGAAGGTCCCTTTCTCACTCCCTTTCCTCTACCTCTGCTCGACGAACCTTCGCCCGATATTTGAACTACAACTAAACAAGAAAACAAGTTGTGTGATGGCCGAGGGGGGGCGGCGCCGCAACGATGAATGGCAAGAGCTCAAGAGGAGAAGAGAAGAAAAGGCGCCCTGCGCTTGCTGCTCCTTGATCTGGGGAGCGACAGGCTTGCTGACGTGGCAGTGGCGCCACGCGGGCACGACGGGGCTGCCGGGAGCAGCAGCCCCGTGCCCGCGTGGCGCCACTGCCACGTCAGATGCATTGCCGCTCCTCCACATGGAGAGTGGTAAAGTTGAAATGCCGCTCCCTTGCATGGGGAGCGGCCAAAAGTGTTAGGTATAAAAAAAGTTTTAGTGCTAAAATTAAAAATAGTTTTTAAAAAGTGTTAAAAATAAAAAAAAATGCCACATGAGGGTTGCATCTGTACTTTCAGAGTTTGGTCATGAAACTGTTAATCCATCTCCTTTCTGTTGAAGCTAGCACATGGTCCAGTCTCTAGTAACATTGTAAATTAAAATTCTTTAACAATTTCCCTTTCTTTCTGATGAGCTGTTGTTTTCTTTATTTTGTTTAAAAACTAAGCCTTCCACTAAACACTATCTTTCTGTAGGATATAAGAGGCTGACACCTTTGGTGCACGCGATCTCATGCTTGCAACATGGAGGGACCATCGGCTTTTCTGAATGAGTGAGCAGAGGTTGAGAGACCAGGATGACCGGCAGAAGTTGCTTTAGCTCAATCTGAATGAGTGAGCAGAGGTTGAGAGACCAGGATGACTAGCAAAAGATGCTTTAGCTCAACCTTCTTAGCAAGAGTTACTTTTCCATCTACACACGTAAGGTAAAAATTACTTTCTTTTGCTAAGTGAAACCTTGTATAGCTTTGTCCTAAGTGAAACATTTAAATCTTTCACCATCATTCTTGCAATGTTTATAAAATGTAGGGCAACATGGGCATCTAGAAGAATTATGCCTGCATGCAGGTGATGATAGAAAGAGATGAATAACTAAAGCCATACTTCAAGTTAACCAAGATTTAGTTTTTTATGCCAAATATAGTTACATACAATAGTTTGAGAGGATGTTTTTATTCTGGTGTGCTCATGTTTATCTAACATTATTTTGATGATTGTATAATAACTCTCGTTGAGTTTGAGACATGTTTAAAGTTAATGAAGGTTTGATTTCATATATGTGATGATGAAATTTGTAATCATGGTATAATTATCTTGCAACACCAATTAAATACCCAAATACGAAACGAAATGGTGCCAATAAAAATCTCCTCGTTGCAATAAAACATACAACGATTATATGTGGTTGTAATAAATATTATTGCCACACTTTGTGTGTTGCTATAAGACCTATTGACCACCAACAAAGTTTTCTTGCGATATCGTTTTCTTGCCATCAACAAATATACATGGTAATAGAACTTAATGCAACCAAATATTATGCATTGCAATTGAGGCTATAGCCACCAAATGCATTATGTTGTAACAATTCTTGTTGTAACGGAGCACACTCTATTGTAATATGTGTATATTCCCACGCAACAATGGTTTGGCAATATTGCCATATGGCAACCACATAGTTCATGGCAATATTGCCATATAGCAACCATATAGTTCGTGGCAATATTGGATATTGCAACCACATGTTTCGTCGCAACAAACTAATGACACAACGATGACACTCATCGCAATATCCATACTTGCAACCATATCATGGTTGCGTTAGTTTTTTATGTGCATGGCAAAACCACCATTTTGCAACACCACATCTAAAAGGATGCAAGAACCTATTGCACCGTTCCAAATGCAACCACTTGTCAATGACCATAATAGATGCAATTGATCTATATTGCACCCAAAAAAACCATATTGCAACCCAATATAGGCATTACAATAAGGCTGGATACTCACTCTAGAAATGACCAAGAGCAATGGAGGGAGGAGAATAGTAATTGGGAGGACATGTCTAGCAAGAAGACCTTGGAGATCAACAGTAGAAGTCCACAAGTTGCTGAGGATTGAAGAGGGGGAGCCCTATCTCCCTAAGCAACAAGGAGCTTGGAGGAGAAATCAAGAAGAGGAGAAATCAAGAAGGTGACCAAGGGAAGGAAGATGTGGGTCTAGCTTCACCACATCTTGAGAGGCTCAACAACACCTCCACCCTTCGGTGAGCGAATCTCAAGCTCAAAACACCTAGATCACAAATGACCAATTTAGTTGTTCATCACCTAGAAAATTACCCCAATAAAGATTTCGATGATTGGATGCAATGTAGCTAGATTCACTTAACTATATATTCTCTATGGAACCCTAGGAACATCACACAAACACAATTTGCATAGGCACAAACCCTAGAGGTGGATTTAATTTTCGAAGTCTTAGAACACATGAGTTGTGTTCCCACAGACTGTCCGAAGAACATTGGACAGTTCATGAGAACACTCACTCTACACAAACACTTACCCTCCACAACACATGTTCCCGTGGACCGTCTAGGAGAACACTGGATAGTTCATGAGAATACTCACTGAGAATCAACACTTAGTCTCCACGGCCGATGTTCTCGTGAACCGTCCGTGAGAACACCAGACTGACCGATAAATTAAATATTCAAAACCGAGTGTACCCCTTTCGGGTCTTGTAGTCGTGAACCATCCGCCGCTCTGATGGACCATCCATGAACCCAACACTTAAAAACTTTTAAAGATGTTTCCGTGGTCTGTTCCCACAGACCGTTCAGTGCTCACCTGGACTGTCCGGTAGGACATCAATAGCACCTGATCAACTACACTTCACACATAGGTTATATATTATTGTTGCCCATATGTTATACATCATTACAAAGCATGTCATATACTCTAGTTCATATCATAGTACTCATCTCGCATCATGCATTCAATAGGTGATGAAGTTCTCAAGGAGATCACCATCAAGGAGACCCCTACCCTTTGACAAGAACCACCTGAACCCTTGCAAGGTAGGCACCTAAGCATTTCTAACTTGTTTTTGTAGTTTGCATAATGTGCCTAAAGGTTAAGTATGTGCATTGCTATGATCCAATATGACTAGAATTTCCTATACTCGCCTACTTGAGCTTTCATCCTTGTAATTGATCCAATGCCTTATAACATTGCTTGTATACTTTTGTTAACATATAATAATCCATGCTTAGTTTACTTAGATGTAGAAGTTGAGGTGATGATGGGTTTCTCATCTCTCACGCAGTTATGGCATGCTTGTCCACTAAGCAACATATATTGGAGATATGATCTAAAACTTGACCAAGATGATGAGAATGGATCAAGGGCTAGCAAGGGGTAGGACCATGGAAAGACGGGTGAGATCTTGAATGGTGTATCTTGCTGGACTAGTTAAGGACCGTGTATCTATTGTAGTAAGACATCTTGTACAAAACCACTTGTCATTTATGGGTGTGACAAGCCAAGTACTCTATTGCAACCAGCTTTCCCATGGATTCGGCGCGAGGTGTGGCACGGGGTAGCTAGAATAAGCTAGTAACTTGGCCCTCAGTCAAACCATTCATGGGCATCCTTGGCCAGACTTGGGATAGGTTGAGACATCAAGGTACCTCTTATGTACCGACGAGTCGTACGGGCGATATCCCTTGTCATTGCTTGGATTAGTGTACCCCTCTGCATAATCTTGAATTTTATGCTATAAGTTCTATGCTTCTAGATATAGACTAGTGATGGGAAAGGACTCATGGAAGATTGAGTTCCAATTGCTAATTGCTTACATTTGCTTATGTGATTCTTGCTTAGTTGTTAAGATCACATTTTCATTCCTATAAAAATGCATTTATGAAAAACTCACCACAATCCTTGCTAATGAATCAAATGCATAATCCTTGTATTATATTGGGTAAGTCCTGTTGAATACAATCTAGTACTCACTGTCACGGAACCGTCCAAATTATAAGAGCACAAGTCCGAAAACAATCACCGAAGCGATCAAATTCTCAAACTTGAGCCCATATAACTCCGGTAGTCCACGAAATCACGAGGGATTTCAAACCAAACCAAGAACAAACCAAGATCATAGTGATTCAACATAACACACCACCTATTACAATAGTTCATAAGTAGTTCTCATACCTCGGAGTACGAATAAGTTATTACAAACCAAATTAGGAATAGCGGAAGCAACATAGTTTTGAAACCACATTTAGTTCAAGTATTGCCAGTGCGTAGTCACATCCTGCAAAAGCATATTAGAAGAGAAAACTACAGAGACCATGCCCAATGGTCTAGTCTTCACACCTAACAGCGAAGACAGTACTTCAAGTAACCAGTAAGAATTTGCTACCTGCAACAAGGTGGGAATAAACCCTGAGTACAAGAATGTACTCAGCTAGACTTACCCGTCAAAAACCAGAAATAAAGTGACACCAAGGAGTATGCAAGGCTTTATATAAGTGGGCTAGCTTGACACATTTGCATAAAAACTTAAGCATAGATAAGTAATCATTTTTGCTTTAAGCATCAAGTTAATCATTATTAACCTGTCCTCTAGGTTAGTACCTGTACTATAGCAATCACTTGATTCAGCTAAGCAAACAATAGTAACCATATCAGGTTTATAAGGCCATCATTATATCATCATCTTCTTCAGAACCATCAGTAGACTTAGTGAAATCTACGTTGCCTCTGCTCTGTCAAGTTTCTCACTATCCGAGAGAGACAGCGATTCAAATCGATTCCAACTCAGCTGAGGGGGTATTTCTAACACCAACCGGGCATACTTTGCAAGAGTTGTCAATAGTCACCTTTGGTACAACTCAGGATGGGCCCGAACAGCGCCGCGCTCTTAGGGATTCCAGTGGCCAGGAAGCTCAGGACTTTTAACTCAACTGCCCTTGGTCCCACCTGGCTCCCCTCCGAGGCGACTTACACTTTTTGGCTTCGCAGCCTGAGTTGAGCTACTCGGCTTCGCGGTCGGCAACCTCAGGCTGACCAGCTAAGTATTAGGTTGCGTTTAAAATGACAAAGCAAGTACAGCGGATCTGTCGACATAGACGGGGATAGTTCCACACCCAAGACCTCCATACCTTGTTGCTTCACTATCGACATCCTGCCCGGTCTAAGTTCATTATTAACACTTGGTTCTTTTCTACGATAGCAAATATAGCCAACCATAACCAAATACTTCCTACTTTGCAGGTGATAGGAGATCACCTGACATTACCATTCTAATTAAGCAGGGCTAAGCATATAGACGATCCTGTCTACGTAGGATTCATGGATTCATATATCTGGACAAGGAATGATATAATGTAGCAAGGGTTCCAAACAACTCATACCACTTAATGCAACAATACATATAACATATATAATTAATTGCTTTGAAAGTAGGAGGCTTATAATGCCTAGGGCTTGCCTTAACCGACAGAGGAAGACTTTGGGCTCGGCTTCACGAACGGCTCCCACGTCTCCTCCGGTTTTGTCGGACTGGGCCTCCTGCCCCCGAACGGACTCCAACTTTGGGGTTCACGCCTCGCTGAGCTTCGCTCGTACTACGATCCTCAGCACACCTATTGCATGTATATGCACCAAATGAATTTCATGTATGCACCAAGGGGACATGATGATTTATGCACATGTATGAATGATGCGGGATGCGTGTAATGACCTAGCAACATCATGAGCACAAGACCAAGTCATGTGGTGCTCTATTCAAATTACTTTAAGCTTAGATGCAAATCTCCTCTATGTTATTAACATGTTTAATCATCCATAAGCAACCACTAAGTACCACAAAGTTCACATTTAGCACGCATATAACAAGTTCCAGAAATTTAGCACATTGACATGTTGATAGCAGCCACTTATAAAGTTCATAATTGGAGTTCTATAACTCCAAAGGACATACATGAGGACATTCTAGAAATAATATGAAATTGCCTACATTTCATCTTCAGATACCAAAGCATGATTCACAAGTTTACCAGGCCTAATTCAAACATTCCCAGAATCTGTTCTGGGCAAACAGAGAGCAAACCGCAACTGGACACTTCTTAATACATGCATAATTCCTAAACCATGAGACCAAATGCCACCAAATTGGAACATCTACTACATCATAAAGTTTAATACAACTTTTGTATACAACATAGATCATGAAAACCATCATAGTCTTACTCAAAATACAATCCTATCAAAACTGTCCAGAAATCAATGAATTATAAAATTATATAATAACACAATCTAAAAACATTGCAAAGGGCCAAACCAACATGACCAACAATTAGGACATGTCTAAAGAACACCAGATCAAATCATGTTACTTATGTAAACATCTATTTAATTGGACTTTTCTATTTATTTAAATGCAGAGGCACAAATAACATTACTTATAAAATGTGCCCAGAAAATTCTAATAACATTACAGAGGTACATACATGGTACTAGGAGGCTGTCATAAAAATTTTATCTCAATTTTACAAGTATAATTGGAGATATCATAATAAACAAATGTATAAGCAATATAAAGCATATACAAAAAGGAAAATTATAAATGAAGCATGTGATCTCCAAAATTCATGAATGTTTAACTGGAGTAACATCATAGCATGCTTAGCATCTCACAAAATTTTCATAGCAAAAGGATCAATATATAGTAAGATACAAAATTATCTAAATCACCTAATTAAATAAAGTGCTTTAACAAAAGTAATTACCAACTTCAGAAAACATAAACTAACATGCCATATTTTATTACACTACTGCAAAGTCCACATTTTCTATTTTATGATTTTCCTATTATTTTCTATGAATTTACAAAGTTTAGCCAACATTTCACATTTCAGGAAAAAGAAAAAGAACAAAAACCTAAATCTACACGGGCCTTGACCAGCCGCCTGCTACGGCCATAGGGCCACCTCGGCCCAGCTTAAGGCCCACTCAGCCAAAACAGGGGAGGGAGTAGGGGAGGCGCTCGCCAGTGATTTCCTTGCCACCGGCGAGGTCTCCGGCGGAGCCAACCGCACCATCGCGTTAGTCTCATCCAGGCAAACCGATTGAGGTACTACAGCGGTGCTATAGTTAGACCGACAAGGTGCGTCACCGGCCATGGCGGTGGAGGCGGCCTGACGGCGGCGTGGCGGCCAACAGGGCACACGACGACTCGTGGTGAAGGCAGCTACGGACTCCTGGGGACACGGTGAAGCCTTCAAGGTGGGATTAGGGGTGAGGGAAAAGCTTGGTGAGCACGGCCATGTGCCGGCTGACGCGGTGCGAAGACACGGCAATGGCCATGGTGGCGTTCTGCCACAAAGAGATCACCGCGGACGGTGAGGTCAAGAAAGAAACTCGATCTAGTCCTAGGATGGGCTGAACATGAAATATCAAAGACAGAAAGAAGATGAGCATGGAGCGCGCGAGCTCGATGCCATGGTGGCCATGGCGGAGCACGCCGAGAACTCGGGTGCGTTCCAGGCGATTTTCAGCGAGAGAGGTAGTAGCGTCTAAGGATGAGCACCTATGGAACACCGAGACCACCGAACAAGAGGAAAAAGGAAAGGGAAAATGCTGGTGGAGGTCGACCACGTGAGCTCGAGTCGCCGGAGTCTGTGGAGACGGTGGAGCGAGCGGAGCTCAATCAACCATGCTCCCCTGGCGCACCTAGAGGGATAGGGAGATGCTGGGGCTCAAGGCGAAGGGAAAGGCACAAGTGGTTGGCCAGAGGCGCGGCGACGTGGGAGCTAGACTCGACGAGGCGCGCGATGGCGCTGTCGCCTTGACAGAGCAGCGTGGAGTGAGGTCAAACGCGAATGAGAGCGAGGGAGGGGCCTCAGGGCGTCGTGGCAACTTTGGGCAACCGAGATGAGTACAGCGTCGATGCGTGTTGCCACGCGGCGTGCGCTTCATGTGCCCGGTCGGCCACGGTCGAGTTTGGAGTTTCAAACTCTGAAACTGAAACACTGAAACAGAGTTCAGTTAACACCGACTGATGGACGATCTTGAGCATGCTATAGCTCCTAACCTAGGCTGATTCGGCGCGAGGCGTAGTTAGCAAAATTATAGAGGGAATGAGATCTACTAGTTTGTCAATAGGAGCTTGGACTAATTCGGCTTAGTTTGGGAGTTATAGCTTGCCAAAGTAGGTCACATGGAAACTGAAACTAAGTTTCAGTTAAACCCCGACTGAAACCTGGTTTTCTATGCCCTGTATCACATTAACCAGTGAGAACTAGATGATGGTGCTATTGATAATATCATAGAGCTATGTGAGCACTACAAATATGTCAATATGGGTTAGGGCTGGTTAGGTCTAGTTAGTAAGATACAGGGTCCTAAACAAGGGTACTTGGAAACTGAAATGCAGTTCTAGGACTTAGAAAAATTTCTGAGTGTCAACAGCTTTCACTTCCAACTTGTGGGCCAAGTTTGGGCATGATCCATGCTTTTTCATGACTTGGCACAAGAACAACTTTTGTTGTACACAAAATTTTCTACAAACTTTGTTAAGGTTGCACCAACATACAAGGGCTCTAGGTTAGACTTTCTAAAAGGTCAAACAAAGAAGGTCCTAATGGTCAACTAGTCAAAGCATGAGTCAAGATGGAATTAGGACATGGAATAAACATAAACCCTAGCTCATTTTGGATTACTAGCATGCTACTAGAATTGACAAGGCCCTAATCACAAGGTAGCATCACATAAGCATGAAAGTTTCACAAGTAGGCATTGAAACACTATTCTAAAAACTTAGTGAAACATCATGTTACATAACCATGTTGCAAAAGTTGCAATGCTATGTTTCAACAAGTATTGCACATGTTTCATGAGCATGTTTCACATGTTTTTAAGCATAACAAACCTAACACATGTACTAGCATGTCCACATACATGATGCTATCACTAGCACACATAACACACATATGTTGCAATGTTGCAAGGTCATGTTTCAATCAAAGATGCACATGAAATGATGATGCTTATGGTAATGTCATGCTATGACCATGCTCAAATGATGCCCAAATGCAAGGCAAACACCTAGTGTGTTACACTCACTCTATAACTGTTTAAGTCTTGCTGGTATCTCTAGCCCCACCTATAAAATTCTTCTATGCACCTGAGTACTCTGAGGATCAAGAGTGGTAGAGGATGTGGTGATACTTTGATGCATGGAAATGGCACACCCATGCATTGTATCTTAAAACTTATGTTGTTTTCGTGAAAGACTTCTGCTAGTGTACTATGGATGATGTGACTAAGGGTTTGTTTAGTTCCTCATTTCACCCAAAAAATTTTGGGTTTTGGCCCATCATTTTACAGAATATAACTAAACACCATGCAAAATTTTTAGCAAAAAGGTATCCATTCTTCATTTTGGATTTTGGCCTCAAGAGTCCAAAAAAGCCAAAAAACCCTCACCCACCCTATGAAAAATTTGGTATTTTGGATGGAACTAAACACACCCATGAAAATTTTGGCATTTTGCATTTCATCATTCCAAAATAGTTAGCATTTTGCATTCCATATGGAACTAAACACAGCCTAAGTGTAAAACAAAACCATGTTGTAAACTTAATGTACTACTTTCAGTATGGTGTGAACTTGATGTATGTTGGAATGATCCTGTCCATCCGCGTGATCTGGTTAAAGGTTGGTTTAGTACATCATATGAGTGGTGCACCAGAATGACCAATTAAATTTATTATCTAAACGACGATGTACTCTTACTTAAGATGGAGGCGATCCTGCCATGTGGCCCCTTGCTCTAAGGTCATGCAATGGGCCAGTCCGGAGGCCCCCAGATGCCCACCACTCCACATCTCCACCAAAAGGCAGAAGCTCCCATCATGTCGTCGTCTTCAACCTTGTGCTTGGCCACTTGTCGCATTGTCTTTAACCTCGCGCTTGGCCACTTGATAGACCATGACCGGTCTGTCGTCCGTGCTTGGCACTCTGGGGCTAGGGGACAAGGTAGGGACTCGCCGATGGGTGGGTTAGCCTCTGCTATGAATTAAAAAAACAAAAACAACTTACAATTTACAGCCTGTTCACTTGAGATTATCAGTCAGATCAGCCAGCCATTCAACAGTGTTTTTCTCTCACAAAAAACCAGCCAGATCAGCCAGACTTCAGTCCAAGCAAACAGGCTGTTAGATCAGGGAAGAAAAACTAAAACAATTTACGATTTAGAACGGGAAGTATCTCAGGACAATACTTGTTCCAACCAAATTCCTTCACAAGACAAGTTCACAAATTGCTTATAAGCCTACAAATGACAAAATTCAACTTCATGTACATCATTTCAACGTCAATAGTATTTCTTCATCTAAAAGAATCAAAGTGATAGGCAACATGCAAATAGGATCACATAGAGCAACCCTAACATTGATACACGGATTGCAGTCCCGTTTTGAATTTTATAACTGCTATATGCGACGGTCAACATTGATACGCTTATGGTCTGTTTGGTTGACACCAAAACCTGCCACACTAAAGATGCCATAATTTCTTTGGCAGCTGTTTGATTCACTACCACACCTATAGCACGTCATACTTTCTTAGCCCCCTGCCCCATATGTCATACTCACTTTCGTGCCAAGCAACAAGTGTGGCTTCAATTTTGATCGCCACACTTTCTTTGGCAACCACAATTTACCAAAGGTTAAACGTGGTAAGGTTTAGTCACCAACCAAACAAGCCCTACTGACGTCACTGAATAGGCTAAATTGTATAGGTTGCAGACAAAAATATATATTACCGGTGACAGGGGTAAGTGCCGAACTGCAGGAATGAGCAACATCATGACCACGCTGGTTATGAGGTTATCATATCAGTTGACAGCTTCATCACAAATTTTTTAGAGCTACTAGGTCATATGACAAGCAGCAAGCATTACAGGTCTGAGAACACAGTTATTCACTCTTGTACCAACAGAAACAGTCCGCATGACTTGAGATACCAAACATAGATAATAATAAGCAGACAGTTTGCCTTGTCTTCCCTATGCTGCTCCGGGGACACATAACTCAAGTACGAACGCTATTTCTTGCCACGCAGCTTCGTTCCCAGGGCCCTCTCGAGCTTGCCAATGATCTGCTGGTTGGGGATTGCCTTGCCCGACTCATACTCCTGGATCACCTGTGGCTTCTCATTGATCATCTGCAATAAACACCATATCCTCATCTCATTAAGCGGCCAAACAAGGATCAAGCTACTTCTCAGCTAAGAATGGAACTATTGAAGTTCTGAAATTTAATGATTCCACAAAGTACCTGAGCAAGCTGTGCCTGGGTCATCTTCTTATCGAGCCTTGCTTGCATGAGATTTTTCTTCAGGTCACTTGGAACTCGCTCATCTAGCATTAAGTGAGGAGAACCCGAGTTATTATTATCATGAAAAGGATATCATTCAGAAAGTTTAGTGCAATCTTCTGCATATGACTCAAATCATGTTTACTTCCAATCGCAGGTTCAATAGTTCCACAATTTTGAAATCCTTCTAGAGAAAAAACCAAATTTAATCTGTAGTAATTTTCATATGGTCATTAGCATTGGACTACATGGTACAGGCATAACAAGGTGATCATCAAAATGTTGCACCTTGCCCTGGCCAGAAACTTCTTTCTACCTCCAACACCAGCATCACAGATAAAAGCAGAGGCAATAACCATTGCGAAGCAAGCACCCACACCAGAGCAAATGAAATTAGAGACTTTTGGAGGTCCTAGTCTTAAGTGAACCTCAGACACACTTGACTGTTGACTTTAGGAATAAGGAAAGGGTGCTTCATGTGCACACTAATGGGCAAAGGACTATGGTTCGGCAGTACCCTTTTTACTTGCCATGCGTACCATGTCCAAAAAAAATTGACATTGGGTCAGGGTACACTGAGCGCAAATGTGGCATGCCTTTGATCTGCTGTATGAATTTCAGTTACAGTAATAATATTCCGGGTGCATAGGAATCATGCTATGCAGGTTGCAGAGGATGGACTGACTTCACATCAGACTCATCTAGTACTTATCACAAAATTATCATGTGCACTAACAAGCCACGAAGAGTCTCATACAAGATGCTTATACAACAAATATGTTGCCACTGAAGCCTCAATGAATTCACCAAGACACTTTATTCAAGGCATGTCCACTTAGCAATTCATTTTCAATAGAAACTCAATAGCTAACATAATCAAATATACTATATAATGGCGTGCAAATGGCTCATTAGTTGATAGTACCAAATGTTATCAAGGTTGACTGATGCAACAAAGCAAAATTGTTATGAACAAAAATACTGCAATATTTCAAAACTTACTCCCCTAATAACTAAATCAATGTCATCAAAAAATATAACTTATGCATAGACTATGTCAGAACAAATGCCCAACCAAGAAAGCATCATTTTATAACATCCATGCTTTGCCATAACTTAATGTAATGACCAGAAACAAAGAAACAATGGATGCACAATGACAATTTAACAGTTCTGCACACATAAGAGAGATTACTTTCCCATCTTAATCTTAAGAAGAGAAACTTTGGCCAGTTTTGCTAATAAAGTGGGAGGCTTGAAGCACTAGGTGCCGAATCCCATCTTAAGAAGAGAAAACATCAACTGCGAGACATGTGAACATGAACATATATATCTCCTAAATCATTTGTCACATCCACGGTGGACAAGTGCCCGAATTTATGTATTGTATTGGGATCCTAAGCAAACAAGCATGGATCGAATTGTTCATGAGAAAATGGTCCTAGACAGATGATTGCTCACGGGCGAGGTTTTCAGTGTCGTCGTCGAGGCGCTTGGTGTTGAGGGATGTGCCGCTGGACGCCGCCTTGTTCGTACCAGCGTTGTCTGCAGACAAACACAGATCAAGCAGAATCAGAGAAAAGGAACTAACAACAGAAAGATCAACTCTTCCTCAAACCCTAGCTGGCAAAATCAGGAAAAATCCCCAAAGTGAACCAAAAAAACATCATAATCAAAGAATATAAAAAAGAACGAAACCCTATTCGTCGAATCCCATCAACCCAACAGCACACCAAGCTGCGCTGCAAAACGGATGAAATCGAAACCCGAGAGAAAAAGACCCCCAATCGAGTTAGAGAAAAAAAAAGTACCAACCGAAAAGCTACGAAACCACTTACACTTCTTCATGGTCTCGATCTCTGCGCCGGCGCGGCGCGCGGCGTTGACGGCCTTCTCATCCTTCTTGGCGGCGGCGGTGGGTGCCTTCTTCCGCACCACCACCGGCTCCCAGTCCTGCCTGATCGGCCCGATCCCGGCCATCGCCCTCTCCCTCCTTCGCAGTCGCTGACTCTCCGGTCCCTACACGGCAGCCTCTCGCAGGTCTCTCCCACTTCTCTCTCTCTCTCTCAAGACGCAACGCAGGGAAGGCGAAGTGGAGGCGGAGGACCAAGAAGAAGATATGGAAGCGGAAGGGGAACCTTCTGGAGTCCTAATCAGGGGGCCGCAGGGGACAATTATGTGCGAGACGGGAACGGGCATGACAGGTGGGACAGGACGTGCTGGGACCCGTATGTCAGAGACGTTTTCTTTGCGGACGTCGGTGTGCCAGATATTTTCTCACCTACCCAATGGAAAGACACGGGCCCTTTGTTCTTGTGTTTGGATAAGGCTCGAGCCTGTCATTCGTGTCATCATGTGTAAGAACTCAGGCCCATAAGGACGACAGAGCCCAACATGTCTTTTGGGCTGCTTTGTGTCATCGTGTAACCAGGCAGGGATGAAAACACTTAACACTCCAATACGATCGTATTTTAGTTTTTTTTTCACAAGCAAAATCAAATGCGTTATTACCGGAAGTAAACAGCATCGATATACTACAGGAAAAACAAAAACTGAACTATCACCTTGATATTGGCCGAGAAACGATTATTCTTAGGCCAGTGTCAACTGGAGTTTCATTCAAATTTCATCCGTATTTTAATAAGCTGCGTAAGCATTTTTCGATGATATGGCGCCATATTTAAGAAAAAAGAGAAGAAATAAGTTTCATGGGATGAAACTCTCATGTCATAGTTACCAACTTGAAATGAAATTAAATGTTTATGAAACTATAGAATGAAACTATGCATTGAGAGTGGTTGTTTCATTCGAGTTTCATTGCATTTTACTTGATATGGCATTCTTGGAAACAACACTATTAAAAACCCCACTGAGACTAGTCTTAGTTTACTTTTGTAAACATTTGCATATAAGGCTAGTCTCATGGTGGGTCTCATTCACTGATTCCAAGACCACCACGTCAATTTTGTAGGCTTGATTGAGAAATGAAACTGACTTTTCTGAGTGGAGGGTTTCATTTTACTATTTCCAAGACAAGTTGCAGCATTAACGTATGCATGATGTTGTGATCTAATATACCATGTAAACTATGTAGCCATTTAAAATTATATCTAAACTTAGGAACAAAGGCAGGCTTCACACATCAAGCTTGTTTTCATGCTAGTGTGAACTTGTTTTCACACCAGAAATGCCAGGTTCACACATGCATCAAGTTTCAGGACAACTGAATATCAAGTCCACACATGGGGACGCTGAATATATATCATAAAGGAATCGTAATGATGGATATGTCGAGATTACAAGCAAAGCAAAAAAACTATGGACATCAAATAAACTAGAGCTAAACCTCAATGAAAAATGAGTCGGTAATAACTTAGGCACTCCATATTTTGCTGAGAAGGGTATGCAGTCTGTTAGTATCAAGTTTTCTAACGGTCTTCTTGGCGTAGAAGTCACCAAAGTCCGGCTCTGGCAGCTCTTCTTCCGTCCACTGTTGGTCTCAGCCAAGGACATAATAGCCAAGAGGATCAAGCCCTTTGCCATCAACTTGCCCTTAGCTGGATCAAGAAACTGCTTACAGCCTGTATCAAGAAACTACATGCAAGCTGGTTTCACCCACATACAGCAACTTGCTAGTAGAGAATAGGCATCATTTAAAAACGAATATTCATAGATAGATGATTTAGGCACATATGAATTGAAGTAGCAAGCATGTTTTCAGTTCAGTTCTGTATTTCTCACAGTCTGCCTTCTTCAATTCAGTTTAGTTCAGGTTCACAAATTGTAGGATCTCTGGTTAGCCTAAGAGGGAGGGTGAATAGGCCTGTTAAAATAAAACTTGAGCAATTGTCAAATTTGACCCGCGGCACTGTCGCTTTGTGCCCGCGACACTATCGGGCTAGAACAGCGCACTGCCGCACCTGCAGACAACTTCGAAGCACAGTTCAAAAACTATGTATAGAAACTTAGATCGAAGAAAATACTGAGCTTCCTGCAGATATGGAGATCACAGATCGATAGCTAGAAGTGGTAGTAGTGTCACACACAAGTAGATCAGCCACAAACCCTAGAAATCACCTCAACACAATATGAAATGCAAGTGAAGTAAATTAAGCACACGGTGCCACGATGATTTATCCTATGGTTCAGCTCGCCAATAAGGTTTGCCTAAGTCCATATTGTTGAGGTTAGCCACCAAGGCTTAGGGCTTTGTAACTCTTCCTCGTTCTCAAGTTTAGAGACTTAACTCTTGAGCTGAGAGGTAAGTTTATTAGCTTCAAGATATGGTTACAAACCTCCCGGGGCTACCACACAAGTAGGCAAGCTCCACGGACGACACTCTAGCCAGCTAGGAGCCAAGCTCCAAGAGTAACAAACACAAGCGCCGACCAAAACGTGAACCAAGTGCTCTTTTGAGTCGGGGAATCAGTGGATCTATTCTCTAATCGAGTTTGGAGCATTTTTCTCTCAAGGATTGATGGAAAAATCAAAGAAAAAATTATTGGTATAAATTAACGTACATAGATAAATCCGCAAGCGTATGGATACCGCTGTAGCTTTCACCCAGAGGTATTCAAATATCGTATCCACAGGAAAACGTGTGAGGCTAACTACGGTCCAACTTAACCCAGAGCAGCAACAAGACTTAAGAAGATCGAAAGTGTAGAGGAGATCACTAAGGTCTTCTAGTTCTAATCTCGGTAGGTTATGTCTTCTACTATTCTATCTGGGGAGATGTCTTATAAGAAACAAATACAAAATTTCTTCTCTATAAGCAACTAAAAACCCTACTAGTCCTATTAGCGGGAGGTGGACTACAGAGGATTCAACGAAGCTTAAAAGTCATCTTCGCGAGCTACCACTGATCCAGAAAATGAGGGTGCATTCAAGAGTAACCCGAGTCTAAGCACCACGCTTATACTATGAATTATACTTTAACCTAATGGCCATAGATTAAAGCACTCAAAAGAGACTCACAAACCAGAGAACAATATAAACATGTTGCTTACTTGAATAAGAAGTCAATTACTAGAGAAATCACAGACGTAGATTAACTTCTGCCTAGGTACAAGCCGTAGAGGGAGCACCGATAGGCCGTCACCTTCTCCAAACTCTTCCATTCTCTCCTCTCTCTATTTATAAAGACTAGATCCTGAATAGGACTCTCAGTTGATCCTGACTAAAGAATATGAATTAGGGTTTCAAAATGACTCTAGGGAGGGGGTGCAGGCCTATATTTATAGTCCTGGGGTGCAACGTGAGCCTTTGGATCAAACCGACTTGAAGAATGACGTAGATGCAATTCTAGGAGGCGGTGAAGGAAGCTTCTGGAAGCGGACTGTCTGGTGGGGCCAGAGGGGGCTGGGTGGCTTCCCCCATGGGTCGGGTGGCCTGCTATAGTGGCCTCTCATCCCATGCTTCGTCGTGGTGTCTTCTAAAATCTTCTAGAGTTGTATTTTGCAGTTTTTGCGGATAGAATCACTTGTTACCGTCGGGTGACTTGTTTGGGATAAATATGACAGTGGTCCTGAGGCTGTTTTCTGGATAAATCCTCCTACATATAAATTTTCACCAAAGCTCATAGAATTCATTGGTTTAAACCCCTATACCTTTGTTTAGTGATGGAATTAAGTATATATGCAGGTTATGTTGTTGATTTATATTTGATGTTAGTGACCGTCAACAAGCTCCCTCAAGCTTAACCTTTGCTAGTCTCTTAGCAAAGCTCAACTCAGTAATGGATCAGGAGTTGCTACAATGTTTTCACGCCTCAAAAGTACACATGCATTTAATCAAAAATTCTCCTCCGAATTAGAATAATCCGATCTTATTTTCAAACTTACCCATATTATCTTCAACCATAGAGCTTCTTAGCCTTCACTTGAGCCTTGAGTAACTGAAAGACAGAATGATCAAGTCAAGCACTATGTCTCAAGTTTTCTGTTTCACTATTGTTCCAGAGTTTTTTTATAAGTTTTCAAAATAAAACTTAGAGATTCTGTTGTATGACACTCTCAAGTCTTTCAATATATGTGGTATTTGTGCATCTTCACCAAGGCAATAAAGATATTATGCCTTTTCTTCTTCCTACCACTAAGGCTTATGTGGAGTTTATAAGTAGGAAGAAAGCTAAAGCATACTTACAATGCATATATTGTAAAGTCAAACAATGGATCCGAACAGAGTTGAGTCATACAATCAAATCAAGATGTGCATGTATGTGGATATATGGTGGCTAATCCTAATTTTACTTTGCTCTTTGAGAATATATCTTTCTTTTGAATTTTTGAAACACTTGCTAGAGAGTATGCGCTATCTTATTCATCTCTTTTTTCATGCGGGGATCTAGGTACCCAATGTTTTAGATCTCGGACACTCCATTTTTTTCTCAACCCTTTTTTTCTTTCTTTCTTTTTTTTATGAATAACTTTTGCATAGCCCATGCCTCTTTTCTGCAACAAAACTTTGAGAGATAGCAACAAGAACTTTGGAGCATTTATTTGGTAGATGGAAAACCTAGCATATTTTTGTGTTTCACCCCCAGTGTAGGAGTAGAACATTTTTGGGTGGATCTAGATGAAAGGCATGTTTTTGCGTCTACCCCCATTGTAGGAGTAGTGCATATGTAGGTGGTGTGTACGTGATCTTGATTTTAAGAGCATGACAAACCTCTCATAAGGCATCAACAAAGCTTGACAAAATTCAATGCAAATGCAAGTAGCATATATGTGAAAGTTTTTCTAGCCTAAATAACATGCATGGCTTTGGTGGAATTTCAAGCTTTGTCATACAGGAACTTATCATGTAATATTTTTGTGTTTTTTAAAAGATAAATATCCAAAACTTTAGAGTCACTAGGAACAAGATAAACAGCAACTCAGACCTTCTCATATCATATCCGTCAATTACCTAGACTTAGATCAAGCATATGCTACCTATGAGTTTCAAGTTTAGAGTAAATCATTATATCAAAACAGTCTTATCCAATACTCAGGAGAATTCAAGGCTAAAAGTTAGGTACTTGAAAGAAATTACAACATGACAACTATTTATCATTTCTATTAAGAGATTATTCTGAGTCCTCTTATTTATTCAACTCCTAAAAGCAAACTAGACACACCTTTTATTTTATTTTTAAGATCACGCCTTACTAATATACATAACTAGTTAAGATAAGTTTTTCTTTTGTTTTGTATGTTATGCATATTTTTATTTTTTTAGAAAATATATAGCAAACTTAAAAATAATAAAACTAAAAGAAAAAGAATACTTAGCTAGATACATGGGGTATGCTTCTCCCTCAAGCTGGATGTTGTCGTGGTCGAATGTTGAAGTGATCCTTCTTAGAGCAGGTTTGTCGGCATATGTCCTTCTCATCCGGGTGGAGTGAGTTGAAGGTAGCCAAGTGAACTTGCTCTTGATCATATGTATCATTCTGCAAAAATACTCCAACAAGAACAACAAAAACTCGTGGCATAGATTAGGATAAAGGGTTAGCGACCAACTGTTCGAGGATTTGCCTCTTGTGAGTTTAGACAAATTTTCTAAGTTGGTAAAAGTTTTAGCAGGATGTCTATCTTAGCATTTTTGGATTTTCTATTTTATAATACAGAAGGAAAATATGCATGCATGATATTTTTATGCCACCACGATGAATATTCACATGGGGCTTAGGATTTTTATGCGGCAATGATGATATGCAGTAATAAAACTTTTTATTTTTTTTAAATGCAATGCTGATGCAGAAAAGTGAATATGCTAAAGTGAAAATAATTCATGCAATGTTAAAAGTAAATATGGAGAACTACTGATGTTACCTTTCGACGAGATTCGAATTTTTAAGTCCTCCGGACAGGACTTTTTCTTCAATCTTATTATCGCTTAGGTGCATCTGTCAATCTCAGAGATAGAGACCTTGATGGTTGCACCTCTTATGTTCGTGACTATTGATGGCAATTAGCTTATATTATAAACCATCAATAAAACATGAAAAAGAGTATAAATGCAATCACCACCATAGAATAGGGACTCAACTAACAGAATTCCACGAGTTTTTGTGAATTATAGTTTTTTTAGAGATTAAATAGGAAAAACATGAATTATAGATAAGAGTTGGGCCTAAGGAACCAGACCAAATCACATCAAACGAATTGGACCCCGACACTAGAAGACTGCAGAAGACATGAGAAGACACGGAACTGAGATGGGAACCAAGAGGACTCCAGAGGAGGCCGCCCGGCCTCCCTCAGGGCGGCCGGCCTGGCCCAAAGGCCAACCGCCTTTTCCTTCACGCAACGCGTTATAACACATCTCTACATCGCATCTTGATCATCATTTCAAGTCAGTTTGATCCGAGGGCCGCGGTTCGTCCCACTGGACTATATAACCAGATCCCAGACCCTAGACCCCCCGAGACAGAGCATCCTAAAACCCTAATTCATTATCTCCAAATAGGATCAAAGAGAGGTGTCCCTCGAAAGGAAAATCTCTCTAGATCTAGCTTTCAAGAAGAAGACTAGTTCTCCTCTAGTTTAGGTTTAGAATCTAGTCTTGAATTAAAATTAGAATTAAAATTAGCAAAGAGAGAGGAAATAGATTTGGAGGGAGTACTGGCCTATCGGTGTTGCTTCTACGCCTTGTACCCGCGGATTCAAGTTCTTCAAGGGCTTGCGTCTGAGATTTCTTTAGTGATCAACTTCTATTTGTCAGTAAGTCTTAATGTTATTATTCTTCTTCTAGTCTGCGACTCTTTTTGAGTACTTTATTCCTAGTAGCTCTAGGGGTAGAGTAGCCATCGTAGTGTAAGCATGGTGCTTAGAATTGATTGCTCATATGATGTACCCTATATTCCAGATCGGTGGTAGCTCACAGGGGTGACTTTTATAGATGTGTTGAATCTTCTATAGTCCATCTCTCATTTATAGGCCAAGCAGGATTAGTTACTTAGGGGACTACACTCTGATTGTGCTCTTCTATAATAATCCCTAGTTGAATCATAATTAACATAACTTACTACAATAATAGAACTAGACAACCTTAGTGATCCCCTATTATCTTCTATTTTCTCTATCCTTGTTTGCTACTCAGGGATTAGGTTTAAGACCAAAGTACATCATTCCGTTCCTTTGGGTTCAATATTAAAACTGGGTCATTCCGGTGAAGTGCTACATTGGTAGATTATCTGTGCACTTGCGGATAATTAGAGTGTGCATTAATTATACCAACAAGCATTTCTGGCGCTGTTGCCGGGGAACGGTTGAATTCATCTTTAGTCTAGCTCAATCTTGTATTATACTTTTATCTTTTCTTTCTATTCATTCTCTCTTTCCTCATGGATTTTGTCAAGTCTCTTCTAGACACTACAGATTCCACCCCTATCTATCTATACCATTACCCTACGGTAGTAGACTCCTAGCCATTAGAATATGTTAATTCTATCCTTTCAGATGGCTATGAGCTACGCCCATGTTTGATAGAGATGGTGAAAGGTCTTGATGGCTAGAGGAGGGTGAATAGCCTAATAAAACTTTCTATAAAATGTGCTAGACAAGTTGATTAGTAACAACAATTAGCAAGATGCGAGTTTTGCCTAGCCTAGTGGGGTGATGCAAGTCACCTATCCAATTGACAATTAGTTTGGTTCACACAACCGTCATAAGACAAACCGCAAGCTAGCAAAGCTACAAAGCTACTACAACTAGAACTACACAAGCTAGCAACTAAACAAGAGCAACAACAAGCTAAACAAGAAGATACCAAAGTAAGTACAAGAGGGGATTTGAAATGCTATACCGAGGGGTGATGATTGTTCCAACCGAAGTGAATACCAAGATAGCCAAAGAAATAATCAATCACCGGGATGAAATCCAATTGATCAAACACACTTGAGACACAGGATTTATCATGAGGTTCATGTGCTTATCGGCACGCTAGTCCTTGTTGTGTCCCCCTACACCACGTGGTTCGGTGGCTAATCGGTATCACACACCGAGCCTCTCAAAAGGTGTCACAAGAACCTACCAAATGGTGAGAAGTTCTGACACGAACAATCCACTAGAGTTGAAATTCGGCGCTCCGCCGGAGAACCACAACAACCCCTCACAACAAGCTCACCGGAGCCGGCCATGAATAATCACCAACACGTGTCGGACCTCCACCGCTGCTTCAAGCCGTCTAGGTGGTGGCAACCACCAAGAGAAAT
Organism: Saccharum hybrid cultivar R570; assembly: GCA_038087645.1. NCBI lineage: Eukaryota > Viridiplantae > Streptophyta > Magnoliopsida > Poales > Poaceae > Saccharum > Saccharum hybrid cultivar. Next base: position 1,983,739 of record JAQSUU010000625.1, on the reverse strand, counting down.
AAGAATCTCACAGCAAATGAACACTCAAGTGCCAACTAGATGTAAACTCACAAGCAAATGCACTTGAGATCACTCAATCTCGCTTTGATTAGGCAAACCAGCAAGGGAGAAAGAGTGGAGGGCGTGTGCTCAGCTCAAAGGAGTGCTAGAATGCTCAACAAGCCAAAAGTGACTCCAAAGAGCAGGCCAACAAGTATTTATAGACATCCCCAACAAGAACTAGTCGTTAGGCACTTGATTCTGCTGTAGTCACGCTGACCGGACACGCTGGTCGAACTGACCGGACACGCAGGTGCGCACACCACCCACGCACGAAGCACGACCGATGTCACAGAACCCCCTAATTATGATGACCCACATGTACCTGTCATTATCATAATGACCTCTAATAGCCGTACTTATGTTCCTCGTAACCTAAAAGGCCTGCTTTCCTCCGAACAGGATCCAATTATAGGAGTATTGCAATATTACAATAGTTTATTCAAAATACCATCAGAGTAAAGTAACGAAAGTCTTACAATAACTTAAGTTTAGAAACCATAGTTTTCAAATTTCAAACCTTAAGTAGCATTATTACAAACCAGTAGTAGGGAAGTATCAGTAGTAACTTTATTACAACACCTAAATAAGATGCCTTGGCCAGAGGCCACACAGCCTACTCGTCGTCACTTTCTTCAACCACAACGGTCATGCAGCAAGGCTCAAAGCAGACTTACTCATGAACCGCACCTGCAACAAGGGGTTTAACAAACCCTGAGTACGGGAGTACTCAACAAGACTTACCTGACTAAGAAAAAGACTCCAAAGACATGCTAGCTTTAGGGAATCAAGGTATGGGTATTCAAGAATCAAAATTTCTTTTGTAGAAAAGCTTACTAAAGTAAGTCCTTACCTTAAATATTTTATTTTTATCATTGATGATTTGTTAACCAATTCTAAGTGATCCTAATCTAGATCAAAGTAATTCTCATAAAGATCTTTCTCATTCTTTCTTCCAATTCCATTTCTTAACTACGATGTTGGTGCAAGGCCAAGACTCCATTCTCGCGGAGTAACGGTGATTCGAACCGCTTGATTTACCTAGCTGGGGCTTCCTAACCACACAACATATGTAGAACCAAATCTTGCATATATCAACTCTTATTCGGGTAACCCAAAACCAGAACGTGTCCATCATCACCCGAGAGCACAGTACTCCTCGAACCCGGCCCAATTCTAGCCCCGAGGGTACACGCTACTCTCGCCATCTCTCCACTCCCAGTGCGAGGTTAGACGTTCTCGTAATGGAATAGCCGAAGTAAGGCTTACCTAACATGGGTACATGCCTACTAATAAAAACTCCATGACGCGAGAGCCAACAATGTACAGTCCTTAACTGATAAGGTAGAAACACTACATTGAGACTCCTTTCCCAATGCAAGTTAGCAGTGGCCAAACCACCCGCCCGATCTTTCAAGTTCATTCTCACATTTCAATATTCATCAAGTATGCCATCGTGGCCATATAAGCATTTCATTCAAAAGCTTAACTCATTAAGCATAGCGAAGCATACTACGCATTTTTAGTAAAACATGTATCAAGGGTGATATCGCAATAATCAAGGATGACAATGCAGCAATTGGGTTATCACTCAACTCCTAATTACTTAATACAGTAAACCATAGTATAAATGATAAAAACTCATAAAACTCAAGGAAAGGTTGAAATGCACCGGGGCTTGCCTTGCTCTGACGAGACAACTAGCTCGGGCTCAACAACTCAGACGTCCGAACCAGAACCCACCGACGACTGCTCTTATCCGGAGGCTTGCTCAACCACGTCGACTTCCTCGAAAGCGGGAACTACATGAGCATATGACATGTTTCAACATGATGCGGTGATAAACATGATGATTGATGATGACATGCCACGGTTAACAACTTGAGTACAACTTTCCTTCGCGGTACGGTTGCAAAACAACAAAATCTACTAACTAACAACGATTACTTAAGCAACACTAATGCTTCTTAAAGAACATACTACTAACGAGCTCAACCAAGTAATTAAGGTGCCAAGGATCATCAAGAATTAGTGACCCAAGGTCATCACTCAATCAAAAGGGCACACAACACCTAAAGTTATGAATTTAACATTTATTTAAACACTTAATTAATAATAAATCAAACTTCATCTAATTTAGCTTAAACTTTTTCTATAGATTAATCATGGCCTACAATAGTGTCAAAACAAATTTCATGATTTTTGGATTAATATTTCAATTACTAAAATTCCTAGAAGTTGCATTTAACATTTAATTGAGCTAATTAATTAACTTACAAAAAGTAATCAAAATTGGCATTTAACATTTTTCCTAAATAGTTTACACTTTGAAAAGCTTACACAAAAAATTTCACTATTTTTGGAGCTCTATAGAAATTCTATTGAAATAAACAAATACTATTACTATTTACATTTTTTAAAAAGAAAAACAAAAACTTCCTCTCGGGCCGCTTCTCCTCTTCTCCCTCAGCTCGGCCCAGCAAATGCGCGGCCCACCCACGTGCCCGCGCCCGTGCTCTCGCTCGCTCCCTCGCGCGTGGCCCAGCATCGCGCGCGGCCCATCAGCGCGGCCTGCCCGCGCACTCGCACTCGCTCCCGTTCGCTCGCTGACAGCGCGGCCCCGCCTATCATCTCCCTCCTCCCGCTCTCGCCCTCTCTCCCGCAACCTGGCCATGCCCGCACGGCGGCTGGCCGGCGACTACGACACCGGTGACTCTACCGACTCGATCAACATGATCTACACCACCCCGCGAACCTCATTGGACCATTCTCTCGACCGCAAACCCCTCTAAGGTAGCACCCCACCAGCCATGGCGGCACGGTGGTCGTTGTGCCCATCGTCCCGGCGATACCAGCTAGTAGCAGCAAAAACAGAAGGCATGGGAAGCATCAGCAGCTCACTGCGATTGCAGTCGAGCAAACAGGAAGTACAGAGAGGCAGTGGAGGTGGCTCGCCACGGGAGGCGGCTCGGTGGCGCTCGGTCACCGGAGTTGGGAAAGGAAACAGTCGTGCGGGTGATTCGGGCAAAATTGGGCTAGTTCAGGTGGACCAGGAGACGTGCGAGAGCGAGGCAAACTCAGTGGTGCAGTTGGTTTAGCTGGAGGCAGCTCAACGACGGCAGCGGCGAGCGGCGGAGATAAGCGACGGTGACGGCAAAAGCAGAGAACAAAGAAGAAGAAGAACGATGGCGTGCTCGGCCCTTTAAAGAGGTCACTAGTGGTGCTAGAAGGCGCGCGCGCGGACGTGGTGGCGACTGCAGGCGCGTCTGGAAGCCGGCCGAAGTCCACGGTGGCTCGCCGGTGCCCATACCGCGCGGTGGCCGGCCGGGATTCGCCGTGCACTGTAGCTCACCCTAATTTCAAATTCAAACTGTTTTTGCCAAATTACTTCCAAAATCATGTAGCAACTTGAAAAATTCTCAAAATATGAAATCTTCAAAATTTCAAGCTCCACAAGTTTTATATTGAACACATTTTCAAATTAGAAATGGATTTTGAAATTTGAATTTAAAATCAAAAGGGGGACGTTTTTCTAGAATTTGGTAATTTAGAAATTACTTTGAATTTTATATTGAAACTTCAAAAAATCCAAACACCAAAGTTGTACAACAAGCCAAGACCTACAACTTTGCTATTCAAATCATTTTCAAATTCTGCCTCAATTTTGAAATTCGAGTTTGGGGATAAAAGGGGTCAAATTTGAAATTTGCTTCTTTTCAAAATTACTCCACATTTTACACTAAAACTTTGAAAACTCAAAACACCAAAGTTGTAGCCCTTGAAAAGATCTACAAACTTGGTTCTAAACTTTTTCCCAAATTTTTCTTAGATTTTGAATTATTTCAAAAAGGGTAAAATAAGGGTTTTGAATTTAGGGTTTTCGGAAGAATTTCAAATCGAAACTTGTTGCTATTTTAATTGGTGAATATTTAGTAATCACACCATCATCCAAGGGCATCATTGGGTCAAGCCTCACATGTTTGACCAAATTCCACTCTTGGTTGACCAAGTTGACTTTTGAAACTCTTTTAATAATTTCCCAAATTTGAATTCAAATTCGAATCGAAAAACTTGCGACAAGTTTTGGATTCCAATTCAAACTCAAACTTGAAGCTCCATTTTATAAGTTGGACTTGAGTTCATACCCTACACTTAGCACAGTGTGTAACATAGTCACACACCCCAAATCACGCAGGTCATAAACTAAGTATTTGCGGTGACATTCGAAATTAGGGTTTTCGGTTCGAGTCACACCACTTAGAAGCACATCCAACCTAAAAATGTAAACTCATTTTAGTGGATGCACATCGTAATTGACCTAATCATGGATGCTTTGTGGTGCAGTATGATAACATGGTAGGTTATTTAGCCACTATAACACCAGGGGTGTTACAACCGGACGCGCTGGTCCTGTGATCGACCAGACGCGCTGGTCAAGCTGAGCAGTGCTCCAGCGAGTCAGTGACCGGACGTGCACGCTAGATGAACCGGACGACATAGTGCTAGCGTTCGGTCATTTCCAGTAAGCCACCAGGCATGACTAGACGCGTCCGGTCAATTGTGACCGGACGCGCCACCGCGTCCGATCACAAGACCGAGAGGTGCGCAAACACTGAGCACTGATCGGACGCGTCCGGTCAAACAGAGACCGCGTCCAATTTAGTGTCCGGTCACCTCTGTGACCTCCGTTTGCCTTCATTTCTTCACCTCTGGCGTAGTAGAAAATAGGTGTTTCATTTCCCAAAAAGCGCTGCCCAAACCCCTCTCTGCCGCTCAAACTCTACCGCCTTCATAAATGTGCTAACATCACCAAGTGTACATCACCATGTGCATGTGTGTTAGCATTTTCATAATTATTTTTGAGGCGTTAAGTTAGCTCTCCACTAGATCTAAATGCATATGCAAAATAATCTTCATCTAGTGGCACTTAAGTGATCAATAGCCCCAGAAATTCCCCTCTTTATAGTACGGCTATCGATCCTAAGCCATCCACACCCACTATGGTGTCTTGGATGCAAAATGAAAATCCCTACATGATACTTTCCCTTGAGCATCACTTGTCGCACCTTGTTCCAACTCCATATCATGGTAAGCACTTCATCATCACATTACTTGATCACCATGCTTCACCATGTCTCATGCCAATCATCATTGCTACACACATTCTTATGCATATGATTAGCACTTAGGCATTGTCACTAATTGCCAACACCAAACATAGGACTTTTAGATGGTCCAGAAATAATCCTTTTTAGGCAATAAAGATGAGAATCCTCACACTCACTTAAACAAGTTCGAACAGACCTGTGCATGCCCACACATTAAAGGCATGTCTAATAAAACCTTAAGATGGAAGCTTTTTTCCTTTATCTTTGGAGGGGAAAGCTAAAATCTGGTATAAATGAACCGCCCCAAGTAAGGAAGGGAATTGGGAAGCCCTCTACTCTAGCTTTTGTCTAGACTTCTTTTCTATTTCCAAGATCATTTGTCTTCGTTTAGAGATTTTATCTTTTAGGCAAGAAGAAGATGAGTCTCTAATTGCTGCCTGGAAATGTTTTGACAATCTTGTCCATTCTGGTCCAGCCCTATCTATACTAGATCCTATTCTTCTTCAACATTTTTATATGGGTCTGGATAGAGAAACTTCTGAATATCTTAATTTAGCTTCACAAGGATCATTCCTGCATATTTCTGCTGCAAAACGGAGAGAGCATCTCCTTAATATTTCACAAGCCACTCCCACATATGAAGCTAAACCAAAGTTTTTAGAAGAGAAAGAATTCTAGATAGCTAAACATGAAATCATACCCAATCCATCACAACCTTCAGCTGTCTTAATTCCTGATGAGGAGGAAACTCCAGTTTCAGACTTCATCTTTGAATTTGAGGATGAGTATTTTACCGAATTTGGTAATACCTCAAATTATCACTATAAGGAAGCCTTAGAGTTTGAAATCATCAACTCCTGAAAAAAATTTAGATTTTACTGATAGAACTTTCCTTAAAAAGACTACAAAAGAGCTAGTGTCTGTGATAAGCCACGAATGGTTAGAAGAATCAGAACTTTCCACTGACATAATTCGTTTAGACTCACCTTCTACTTATATTTGTTGCCAAATTCATAGAGAACCTTTTTCAACTCTTTACAATCTAGTTGTGGGTATTAATATTATGTCTGTATTTTATGCTCATGATTTATTAGAATACATGCTATTAACCCCAACAACAAAATTTCTAAAAAGCCTCTCAGGACACATTCTTTCTAGTTTAGAAATATTGTATGTCCTACCTATCCAGGTAAAAGAAACTCTGGTGCATATGAGCCTTTATATCTTTGACATCATTGAGTTTGACATGTTGATAGGCCAACCAATTGAAAGACTTATTCAAAGAAGGATAAACAGGAAAATTAAACATTTATCTTGGAAAAAAATCTTAAATTGTCTATATCCTTCTCTCATTCTCTAAATACTAAGAGTGAACCCTGTCCCGAGCCAGACCCAATGGAAGCGATTAATGTAGCATCTCTTGAAGCTTTAATTGAACCCAATCTTGAAGAAGATGCTCAGTTCTTCATTGAGGAAAAAGAAGATCATTTTGTTCTTCTCAAGCCTTTAGATCCATTTGAGGATATTCCTAAACCTCCCATTGAGTTAAAACCCCTACCTTCTGGTCTTTGTTATGCTTTTCTCAATAATGATCCAAAAACTCCTGTGATCATAAGTGATAAACTTTCTTAAGAAGAAACTTTCTGCCTGATAACTGTCTTAGAGAAGCATAGATCAGCCTTTGGCTACTCACTCCAAGATCTCAAGGGCATTAACCCTGCTCTTTACACTCATCGCGTCCCTATAGATCCTGATTCCATACCATCTAGGGAGCCCCAACGTAGACTTAACAATGCAATGAGAGAAGTGGTTAAGAAAGAGGTTTTGAATCTGTTGCATGCCGAGATTATTTATCATGTGCTATACAGTAAGTGGGTGAGTCCTGTTCAAGTTGTGCCTAAGAAGGGAGGCATGACTGTCGTAAAAAATGACAAGAATCAATTAATTCCACAAAAAACCGTCACTGGATGACGGATGTGTATTGATTACAGAAAAACTTAACAAGGCAACAAAGAAAGATCATTTTCCACTACCTTTCATTGATGAAATATTAGAGCGCTTAGTAAATCACTCTTTCTTATATTTTCTTGATAGGTATTCTGGATATCATCATATTCTAATCCAACCTGAAGATCAGAGCAAAACCACTTTTACATGTCCTTATGGAACTTATGCTTATCATAGAATGTCTTTTGGATTATGTAATGCACCTGCTTCTTTTCAAAGATGCATGATATCTATATTTTTTGATATGATTAAAGAAATCATGGAAGTTTTTATAGATGACTTTTCTATTTATGGAAAAACTTTTGATGATTGTCTTAAAAATTTAGACAAGGTTTTGTAAAGATGTGAAGAAAAGCACTTAGTTCTTAATAGGGGAAAATGTCATTTCATGGTTAGGAAAGGCATAGTGCTAGGACACTTGGTGTCTGAACATGGAATTGAGGTAGATAGAGCTAAAATTGAAGTGATTGAACGATTACCTCCACCCATAAATATAAAGGGATAAGAAGTTTTCTTGGCCATGCTGGTTTTTATCGTCGGTTTATAAAAGATTTCTCACATATTGCTAGACCACTTACTAATCTTTTAGCTAAAGATGTTCCCTTTGAATTTAATGAAGCATGCTTGAAAGCTTTTAAAACTTTGAAGAAAGCACTTACTTCTGCACCAATCATCCAACCCCCTGATTGGTCATTGCCTTTTGAAATCATGTGTGATGCAAGTGATTTTGCTGTAGGAGCAGTGTTAGGATAATGTAAGGATAAAAAGCATCATGCAATTGCTTATGCTAGCAAAACTTTGACAGGACCTCAACTTAATTATGCAACAACTAAAAAAGACCTCTGGACTGTTGTTTTTGCTATTGATAAATTTAGATCTTACTTGGTAGGAGTTAAGGTAATTGTTTACACTGACATGCTGCTCTTAAATACCTGCTCACTAAGAAAGATGTTAAACCCCGTTTGATAAGATGAATTTTACTACTCCAAGAATTTGACTTAAAAATAAAAGATGAAAAGGGAGTAGAAAATTCTGTTGTTGATCACTTGTCAAGAATGAAGTTTGAAAATCCACAGGAACTGCCCATCAATGATTTACTCAGGGATGATATGCTCTTTCAAATCTCCAGATCTGACCCTTGGTATGCAGATATTGTTAATTTTATGGTTGAAGGATATGTACCACCAGGAGGACATAAAAGAAAGCTTATCTATGAGAGTCATCTCCACATATAGGATGATATGTACCTCTTCAGAGTGTGCTTAGACGGGTTGCTCAGAAGATGTGTACCAGCTGAAGAAGGAATCAAAATCATTGAACGCTGTCATTCATCACCCTATGGAGGACACTATGGGGCATTCTGAACACATGCAAAGATTTGACAGAGTTGATTCTTTTGGCCAACCATGTATGAAGATACGAAGGACTTTGTCCAAAAATGCAGATCGTGTCAGAAGCATGGCAACATCAATTCAAGAGATGCCATGCCACGCACTAGCAATCTCCAGATCGAGCTGTTTGATTGCTGGAGTATTGATTACATGGGACCATTCCCAAAATCGAAGAATAGTGAATACATCTTAGTGGTAGTCGACTATGTTTCTAAATGGGTCGAAGCTATGCCATACAGAGCTGCTGATTCCAGAAACTCTAAGAAGATGTTTGAAGAAGTGATATTTCCAAGGTTTGGAGTCCCAAGAATGGTGATTAGTGATGGAGGCACTCACTTTATTGACAAGAACTTTCGCAAATACTTGGCAAAACATGAGATCCGTCACAATGTCGCTACTCCATACCACCCTCAGACAAGTGGCCAAGCAGAAATATCGAACAAGCAAATCAAGAATATTCTATAGAAGATTGTTGATGAGATGGGAATAAAGTAGAAGGACAAGCTACTCGATGCACTGTGGGCTTATCGAACGGCTTATAAGACACCGCTTAGAATGTCCCCATATCAACTCGTTTACTGGAAAATTTGTCATTTTTCGGTAGAGTTAGAATTCAAAGCTCATTGGGCAATCAAGAGATGGAACATGGACCTAAAAGTAGCAGGAATAAAAAGGAAGATGCAACTCTCAAAGCTTGATGAATGGCGTGAGAAAGCCTATCATAACGCCAAGATGTACAAGGAAAGGACTAAAATGTGGCATGACAAGAGGATCAAGAAGAAGAGCTTCATTCTGGGAGATAAGGTATTATTTTTAATTCTAGTGCAAAGCTATTCGGTCATGGAAAACTACGAAGCAAATGGGAAGGACCATTCACGGTGATTAACACTTCATCACATGGAGCGGTAACACTTCAAAATGATGAAGGTACGTTATTCAAGGTAAATGGTCAATGACTTAAGATTTTTTTAGAACCTGATAAGAGTCCCGAGGAGTTGGATGTAATCATTTCTCCTTTTCCCATGATTTGAGTCCTCTGTCGCCTCTGATGAGTTTCGTCAACTAAAAATTGGTTTTTCAAAATAAGAAATGAGTTAGAAGACAACATGAAAAAGAAGACCGTGTTTCGCCACAGAGTGGGGCTAGCCGGCCTGTGGGGGACTCTCCTTGCCTCACGTTGCCTCCCTTGTCCCTTCTAGAGCCCTTCTCGTCCAAATTCCAAAGTCTTTCAGTCGAACCGATTTTCCCCGTTACGAACTCGTCGTAGAGAGATCTGAACCCTCCTGCAAGTTGGTCCATAGTATAAAGCTAGACCCCTGCCTACCTCCAAGCCATAACTTCCTGCCTTTCAAACCTTCAACAACAGCCAAGCTCTTCTCTTTTCAATTTTCAATGGCAGACGACCGCAAGATCAACATCAACAAGCCTCCTCCTTCTGACAAGATCGACGCCGATGAGCTTCATCCTTCCAACGACTCCATGGCCCTCACCATCATCCAACTGAAGGAGTAGCTATTGTTTCGTCGAAGGAGCTCGTCATCATGTCGCCAAAGGAGATAGTGCATGCACCTAAACCACAAGCCTTCTACGCCCGCACCATTCCTTGTCTCACCCTCGTGCCGCCATCGCCACGCTTCACCTTTGAAGGAAAATCAGGTGAGCCAAAGGTTCTGACATTCCGTGTACCTAAGGAGCTCAACCTTTTACTGCCTAGACCCGATGAGATGCTGATCGGACTGAAGACCAACAAGTTTGGTGATGTCACCTGCATGAAGTACAAGAAGACTACTCCATATGTCACTCTTGATGGAGTCTGGGCTATGCCAGAGCAGATCAAAGTAGTCCCTCCTAAGAAGAGACCATCATCCTCCTCTGAGCCAAGTGAGCCCAAGCATCAAAAGACCACCTTAGCTACTCTGGAGAAGAAGATGGAAGAGCTCGAACAGAAAATCACTAGGATTCATCAAGACTTAGCTTTTCTAGCTGGGGCTATTAATAGGTTTCTGCGAGGATGGATAAAGTAACCATTAAGCATCAGGGATTGAAGTCCCATGTCAATATTATCTCGCGTAACGTAGCCCGTAGACTTGAGAATTGAGAGAGAGTAATGGTCGATTGATAAGGCACACGTGTTTTGTTTAGTAAATCTTAAGTTTGTGAGTCTAAGTTAGAGTCTATTCGTTATTTGGTTAGTTCATTTGAAATGTGTAATAAAGTGCAATAAATAATATCAATAAAGTTTGTTAGAGTCAAATCATTCTCTCTATTATTATTTTTGGATATGTGTTTTGTCTCCACATGTTGTGCTTAAAGATAAACAGGAAACAAGTGTGGGGGAAACCCATCAAAGAAATCCGATCGTGAAATTATGAAAAAACAGAAGCAATCAATGCCAAGACCATACATGACAAAGCGGGACATGATGGGCCACAAGACCAGGCCGCCCGGCCTCATGGTCAGGCCACCTGGCCTCACACCCCATCTTTTTGCTCCATCTTTCGTCCACGGTCAAGTACATATATCATACTTTCTATTTCCATACATGTTGCTTTCTGTTCTGAATTAAATTGAAGAACTATTAAATAAATGAATTTTAAACAAGTCGTGATTAAAAGTAAGATTGCTTTGCCATGACTTAAAGATAGATTCACATAACACTTTTCCTAAAAGTCTTGTTACTGTTGGGAACTTTTTAGTAGGGACACCATATCACTTAAGTTGTTGTGGAATGTGAGATAGAAGAACAATGAAAATTTGATTCTAGATGTTTTGTCATTTAGAGAATTTCTTTTTAAAAATTATAAATGGGTAGCTATACTTCTCCTTTATGGTAAAGATACATTGCCTACCAAAGCCATACATATGAAAACTAGCACATAGGCTATTTACTTTGTATTGAGTTTTATCAAACTATGAATGACCCTTGTTGAGAGGATTATCATGCTCCCAAGATTAAGATCACGCACACCTAGATATATCTACTGCTCTTACACTAAGAGTACATAAAAATATACCTTTCATCCAAAAATCTATCTCCTACACTGGGAGAAGACCAAAAAGATTGTTAGGACTTCAAATAAATGCTTCAAGATGGTGATTAATCTCTTAAAATTTATTGTATGACAGGCAGAGACATAAGGAGGCTATGTAAAAAAAGAGAGAATGGACAAGTATCCAAGTGTTGAAAAAAAGAAAAAAAGAAGAGAAAGAAAAAGAGAAATGCAAAATTAAAATGATAGCTCATGATCTCTGTGCCTAAAGAAAACTTTTCATTGTCTCAAAAGAGAGATACCTGTTTCAAGGAGCAAAGTAGAATTAGGTTAGCCACTAAATATTTCCACGCACATGCACATCTTGATATAAGGGTATGACATTCCCCTCCTCGGATCCCGGCTTTGACTAGACAATATATTCATGGTAAGTATGCCATATCATTGAAATACCTTCAACTCCATATAAGATTTCATAGAAGTAGGATGTTTTTAAGGCATCAATCATATATGCCTCAGAGAGGATCTACAAATACCGCATACAATGAGTGATCTGAGTGCACCATAGAAGAAGAAGGTAAGCTATGTTTTTTTCAAAATATATACAAACACTCCAAGTAACAGGACTGAAGGATGAAAGGGACTCTATTTCACGCTATTCCATTTTTCAACTGCCTAAAGTTTTATGGTAGACACATTGAATCCTACAGTACAAGTATGACTAGGAATGGTTTAGTGCTGATGTCTTGTCTATGTTTAAAGTAATCCAACCTTTTCTCAAGGATGAGCAAAAGCCTAAGTGTGGGGGAGTTTGTTGACGGTAATTAACTCCTATTATAAACTGTCAATAAACATGAAAAAGAGTATAAATGCAATCACCACCATAGAATAGGGACTCAACTAACAGAATTCTACGAGTTTCGGTGAATTATGATTTTTCAGGGATTAAATAGGAAAAATAGGAATTCTAGATAAGAGTTGGGCCTAAGAAACCAGACCAAATCACGTCAAACAAATTGGACCCTGACACTAGAAGACTCCAGAAGATATGAGAAGGCACGGGACCGAGACAGGAACCAAAAGGACTCCAGAGGTGGCCGCCCGGCCCCTCTCAGGCCGGTCGGTCTGGCCTAGAGGCCAACCACCTTCTCCTTTACACAACGCGTTATAACACATCTCTATGTCACATCTTGACCGTTGTTTCAAGTCAGTTTGATCCAAGGGCCGCGTTTCATCCCACCGGACTATATAACCAGACCCCAGACCCTCCGAGGCAGAACATCCTGAAACCCTAATTCATTATCTCTAGATAGGATTAGAGATAGGTGTCCCTCGAAAGGAAAACCTCTCTAGAGTCAACTTTCAAGAAGACTAGTTCTCCTCTAGTTTAGGTTTAGAATCTAGTCTTGAATTAAAATTAGAAGAGAGAGGAAAGAGATTTGGAGGGAGTACCGACCTGTCGGTGCTACTTCTACGCCTTGTACCTGCGGATTCAAGTTCTTCCTGTACCACATTGTATGTAGCGCCATCAGATATGCACATTAAAAAATTGTTACACTAACTATGCACATTAGCACCATCATATATGTCACATTAAAAAAATATTACACTAATTACGCACATTAGCACCATCGTATCAGTCACATAATTTTTTTTTAAAAAAAAGATACATGTTTGTGGAACTAATGTTTGCCTAATCCCATTTTTGCCCTTGAATGACAGTACTAAAATGACTGATTTACCGTTATTCGAAAATAAAATATAAAATGAAAAATAAATCTTGCTCCGTATATTTGGTAATAGCCCCACCTAATTTGGTACTATTCCCACCTATTTGTACCTCTAGGTACTTTCAGTTGGGTACCTCCTATTTTTCTACCGTTCGATCTCGCCCAATGGTGTAAGGTCCTAGATGGCTAGAGGGGGAGTGAATAGTCTATAAAAATTTCTACAAGAATCACTAAGCAAACTTGTTAGAATAACAAATGGCGCAAAGCGAGTTTTGCTTAGCCTACGGTTGTGATGCAAGCCTCCTATCCACAAGACTAGTAGATTATGATCTCTAGTTCACACAAGGGCTAAGTCACTAATCTTGCACTAGTGAGCAAGCTAACAACAACTAGCAAAGCTACTACTAGAGCTACACAAGATAATCTAGTAAATGTAAATGCAAGAGAGAGGATTGTGTATCTTATACCAACGGTGTAGTGAAGATGTTGCAAATCACCAAGATGATATACAATCAATCAATATTGACAACAACACAATATGAAGACCAATCACCAGGAGACAAGAGACACAATATTTTTGTTCACCCGGTGTTCACTTGTGCACCGACAAGCTACGTCATCGGTTGTGTCGACCAACACTTAGATGGTTCCTCGGTGTGACCCTCAAGTCACTTGCCCCTCAAGGCATGCCCCGCAAGGCACCACAAGACACCACTCTCAAGTGAGGTAACTCAATGACACGCACAATGTAATAGAGTTGCTTTTGGCGTCCCGCCGAGGAAAGCACAAGAACCTCTTACAATCAACCGGAGGTGGCCAAGAACAATCACCTTCTCTTGCCAACGCCTCCAACAATCTCCAAGCCGGCTAGGAGTGGTACTCTCTAAGAGTAACAAGAAATCCACCGGCTAAACCACCCACAAGTGCCACTAGATGCCCTCAAGCTATGCAATGCACTTTGGGATCACTCAATCTCACTTTTGATTTGCAATCAAGCAAGAGAGATGAGTGGGAGGAGATGCTCTAGCTCAAAGGATGCACAAGTATGTTGGAAATCACGAGAGACCTCCACAAGGGCCGGCCAACAAGTATTTATAAGCATCCCATCCAAATAGAGCCGTTATACCCCTTCACTGGGTCTTTTCGGGATGACCGGACGCGCCGGTCATAACTGACCGGACGCGCTCAACCGCGTCCGATCCTCCAACGGTCACTACACCAACGGTCAAACCCTATGACCGGAAGCGCTTCTCACAACGACCGGACGCGCCGGTCCCGAGTGACCGGACGCGCTCCAGTCAACGACCGGACGCGCCGATCGCACAGCATCGCGCGCCCGCGAAGTAACAACCAGACGCGCCCCTCGCAATGACCGGATGCGACAGTGCCCGCGTCTGGTTAGAGTCCAGTAAGCTCCCTCAACGATCAGACGCGTCCGATCGTGTGTGACCGGACACGCCGCGCGTCCGATCGTCCTTGCGAACTGCAAATTCCTCTGGGTGACTGACCGGACGCGCCGGTCTCGCAAGTGACCGGACGCGTCGGTTGCAAACCCTAGCACCCGCGCGCCTGACTGCTGACCGGACGCGTCCGGTCATACCATGACCGCGTCCGGTGCAGCGTCCGGTCACCTCTGTGACCTCCGTTCGCCTCCGTTTCTTTTCTGACTTTCGGTGTAGTGGAAAATAGGCATTTCAAGTTCCCAAAAACGCCAGAATCCTGCGCTCGCAAGCTCGGCGGGAGGGAGAGAGAGACCCAAACCCTCTCTACCGCTCAAACTTCATCGCCTTCGTAAATGTGCCAACACCAACAAGTGATCACCACCTTGTGCACATGTGTTAGCCTTTTTATAAACATTTTCGAAGGTTTTCCAGTTAGGTCACTAGGCCCTACATGTAATGCACTTCATGAATTCACCTAGTGGCACCCGTGTATCGAATAACCGATAAGACTTCCCCTCTTAATAGTTCGGCTATCGATCCTAAACCACTCACACCCTCTATGGTGTCTTGAGTGCAAAATAAAATGGCCCTATGGTTATACCTTTGCCTTGAGCCTATTTTGTTCTCGCAAAAGATATGATCCACTTCATATCATCACATAACCATCTCGATCCATCAACCTTGACTTCACTTGCTCTTCACCGTTGCATCGGTCCGTCGGCGCCAAGTCTTGCTCAAGCTTCACCATCGCATGGTCCTTCGCTTCGAAGCCTCGACTTGCCCTTCACCTTCACAACCGGTCCATCGAGCCAAGCATCATCTTGGTCACATGAGTCAATGTTATGTTTCATATTCAATGACCACCTTTATCTAAATCATCCACTTAGATACAAAGGTTAGTCCTAGGTTTCATCAATTAGCCAAAACCAAACTAGGGACTTTCAAATGGATAGCCCATCTTTTTCCCAACCATTGTAAAATTTCTCTAGAATATAAGGTATCTAAATTTGTCCTAAGTTAGACTATCATAAGTTTGACCAAACTTATAGAAAAAAACAATAATACTTACAACTTCAGCTTAGCGTCATTAGATATATTATGTAGTTTAATAATTTATCTCATAATATGGTAGATATTAACATTCTTCGTTATAAACTCAATCATATTTAAGATAGTTTGACTTAGGACAAATTTTAATCTCTTATATTCCAAGTCAAAGGGAGTATGACTTAAAAGATTGAAGTGGAATATAGCAGAAACCTAGCACAGGCTATTAAAGGCTTGTCGGAAACGCATATGGTAGTTGTTCATGGCTGCATGAATCTCACCGCATCTTCTAACCATTTTCATCTTCTTTCTCTTCTTTTCCTTACCATCTCCTAGCGTCAGTCAAGTCAAAGGTCTTCAATATAGATTGAGAATGCGTGGTGGTGAGCTTTGCTGTGTGAGCCAGATTGATTCCCAATTATTCCTGCCTTCTTGTGCGCTGGTTTTATCCCAAAATCCATATTGCTCAACATGGATGTTCCACGATGCTTGAAATAAGGTGTCATTTATGACTTCGGGTATCTCTTAGCCATGTGTGTGTGTCCCTTTAGGCATAAGCTATTGATCTAGCTTGTGCATGTATATAGCCTTTGTGAATAAATATGTATGATTATCACAAAGGCTTGTTTTGCAAAATCTCTACTTCCCTATTCTTTTGTAATACACGAGGACAAAACAACTCTAAGAAATATATCTAGTAATATTGTTGTCGATATAACATGTTTTCATCGGCATAACACAAGCATCATTATCTTCAGAGACAATGTTTGGTGGCAAGTGGCTTGCTATTTCTCTTCTCCACATTCTCATCATCTTTCTCATTTTTTCTCCTTTCTCTTCTTCAGCCTTGCACAATAAATGTTAAGAGGGTTCCATTAGTTTAGTGGTGGCGCAAGGCTGTGTGTTTGGGTTAAGTGGTTTGCCCTTTTTCTTCTTCACTGGCTTCCTCGATTTCTGAGCTTTGAAGGATTTTCTTGCCAACTCAACTGAGGCAAACTGCTCTCCCACGTTAGCAAGCCTAGCCTTACCAGGCAAGGCAATGTTAGGATCTGTTTGATCCATTAACACTAAAAATATTTTTAGCTAGCTAATTTTTAGTAGAAGGGCGTTTGAATTCACCTGCTAATAGCTACTAGCAGGTGGTTTGACGGTAAGTTGAAATTGAAGTTGAAGATATATATAAACTATTAGCACCTAGACCTACGTACTACTAATTGAACTAATAGTTAGTAGTCATGTAGCTAATAATTAGTAGGTTTATTAGCAGATCTGTTTGGACCCACTAGTCCTAATTTTAGTTGCTAAATTTTAGTACCCAAACAAACCTTTAACATTGTTTTTACTATATGTCTAAACATGATGTATATCTAAATACATAGCAAAAACTATATATAATATCTAAAAAAGGCAAAACATTTCATAATTTAGAATGGAGGGAGTACTATTTATTCTAGATATGCCCTTGTTTAGTTCCCAATTCCATCCCCAAATTTCACTATGCAAAAAGAAGATTCCTCATCACATCAAAATGTCGGCAAATGCATGGAGTACTAAATGTAGATGAAATAAAAAACTAATTGCACAGTTTTGTTGTACTTTGCGAGACGAACATTTTGAGTCTAATTAATCAATTTTTGGACAATTTTTTGCACTAAAAAACAAAAGGTGCTACAGTGCCCCGTCACAGACACTGTACCTACAGTACCCGAATCGGGGCACCCAAGTCCGGATCTAAACACGGGCTATGTTGGAAAGAGTAGTGCTGAAACCTTTTCACAGTAGTTAGTGTCCTATAGGATCCAAGGGCCTACACTTCTATCAAGTAACGATGTGAGAATGACCGTGAGGACCTCGATATGTCTGGAAAGCTTTGGTCACCCAAAGGACAACGGCGATTAAACAACGGATGGGAAAAACACGAACGAAAAACTGACATGTCGACCCACTTTTGCAAGGGCAAAATTGATATTCCATACTCTTTCTTGGGGCGTGCTATGCATCCACCAGTGTGGCACACAGGATCGCGCCGACCAGCTTTCTCGCCTCTCGTGTCCGCTTCTGTTCCGCGCATGACAACTTCCGCGCGTTCGCAGGGTCCAATTCCCGCGCCGCAATTTCCCACGTTTTCTGCTTTCGCTTCGCTGTTTAGCAGTGTTTGGTTCGACGAGTTAAAGTTTAACGGACACTGTAGCACTTTCGTCTTATTTGACAAGAAGTTTCTAATCTTGGACTAATTATGTTTAATAGATTCGTCTCGTAAATTACTCCTAATATGTACCGACATGCATGCAATTAGTCTACATTTAATACTCCATGCATTTGAGGGAACATTGATACGACGGGAGTTAAACTTTAACAAAATAAAACCAAACAGGCCCTTAGCACACGTCAGCTCTGGTTTGTCCAGAAAAAGGCCTAGTTTAGATCCCAAAATTTTTTGAAAAAATTCATGTAGCACTTTTGCTCTTATTTGGCAAAATTTGTCCAATCATGTACTAATTAGGCTCAAAAGATTCGTCTCGACATTTACAGATAAACTGTAGAATTAGTTATTTTTTACTTATATTTAATGCTTCATGCATGCGTCCAAACATTCGATGTGACAGATATTTTACAAAATATTTTTGAATCTTTTTGAACTAAACAGGCCGAAATAGAAGTAAAAATAGTACTCCCTGTCAACTGTCATGTCCTGTCCCTGTGAACTAAACATGGTTGCTGTTGCCTATGCCTGACCAGTGACCACATCCCACAGATGCAGGGACGTGAGAAGAGGAGACAAACAGAACAGTAAGCACCAAGCGGTCGTTTGTTTCAAAATTGCTTGGCCTGATCCAGTTGTCCAAAAAATATATCATGGGACACCTCATAGAATGAGGAAAAACTAAATAACAGAAAAAACAAACAAGGAAAAAAAGTCACACAACAATGGAAATAAAATAAAAGTATGAAATAAAAGGAAATAATAATTAAATGTAAATCAATGGAAGGAAAAATAAAATATAATATGGAACAACGTATAAACGTAACAAAAACACATACAACGTCATATAGATACTACAAGAACAACCTAATATATACATAGAACATGCCAAGAGTATACGTGAATACTCAAAAGATCATCGTAGAACATCATATTTATATTGAGTGAACATCACAAAGTACATCGTATAACGTGATACGTATACTACATGAACATCACGACTAAACATAAGAAAAAACATAAATAATGAAAAAACATGTAAAAGAGAAAAATAAAAAAAACATCAGGTATTACTTGAACAATCTAAAAATATATCACAGAGCATCTAACAAGTACTATATGAATATACTCAAAGATAATCAAGGAGGATCTCACATATACTGTGAGAACATATCGTAGAACATTATATGTATACCACACAAACTTCATATATATCTCATGAAAATATAGAAATTAAAAAAAGTAAAAACCACATGATAGGAAAAACAAACAAGTAAAAAGGAAAAGACAAAGAAAAAAGGCCAAGTAACCGTGGAAATCAAATGAAAATATGAAAGAAATAATGAATAAAATAAAAGTTAAATGTAAATAAGTGAAAATACAAAATAAAATAGCATAGAACATCACATGTTTATTGCGTAAACATATATGCATCTCATAAAATATAGAAACATAAAAATAAAAATAATTATAATAAAATAAAATAAAAATGAGAAAAAATAAAAATAAAACGATCGACAAAAAATAAGATAAAAGAGAAAGGAAAAAGAATAAAAGATAGATCGTGAAACATCATATTAATAATAAGGAAAAAGTCTAGATCACCCCCAACTATGTGGGTGATCTACTTAACCCCCAAACTATGAAACGGTCTACTTTACCTCCTGGGGCAGTTTTGGACGACAATTTGCTACAGTAACCATGGCTACAGTAACCGAAACTTTAAAAATCATAGTAAATCACAGAAAAATCATAAAATAAAAAATCTAATTTTGTTGGACTCCACTTGAGTAGATCTACATAATGAACATATAATATGGTATGCTTTAGTACAAAATTTTTGCTATAGCTTTAAATTTATTAGAAAATCCTAATAAATTTAAAGCTACAGCAAAAACTTTATACTAAAACACACCATATTATATGTTCATTGTGTATATCTACTCATGTGGAGTCCAACAAAATTGAATTTTCTATTTTATAATTTTTCTGTTATTTACTATGATTTTTTAAAGATTCAGTTACTGTAGCGAAAACCATGGTTACTGTAGCGACCGCCGTCCAAAAACTGCCCTGGGGTAAAGTAGACGGTTTTGAAAAGTTCAGGGGATAAATTAGACCGTTTCATAGTTTATGGGTTAAGTAGACCACCGCCCATAGTTAGGGGTGATCTAGACGTTTTCCTTAATAATAAAAATACACCATATAGCATCTCAACAACACACCATATATAGAGAAGTGAAAAATCTATACCTAATAATAATAAAGAGGAAAAATTTCTCACCCTTATTTTTTTTGGTCCGTCTCCCTCTAACTACCGAACAATAAAGAGTTTCTTCCATCCAGACTATATAAATAAACTGTGCTTAAATGAGTTAGAATAAATACGGAGTCCAAATCTAGAACGTATTGGGTCAGCGCAGCAGGGAAGGTAACCTATGTATCTATGAATCCTAATCCAAATCACAATATATCTCTCCCTAAGTAAGTTGAATATGAATATTAAACAAATAGAAAATGATATAAAATAGAAATCAAGAAGACTTTTTTCCAAAGAGACAAAAATTTCTTCGATTTGTTTGGTCAGGCCTCCCTTTAACTGCCTAGATGCTAGACAGCTCACCGTCCAGCTGTCCAGCCAACAGTAGAAGACGATAATTAAATACTTAGCCTCGAAGGCAATCCAGCAGATAAGCATGAAGGAATTAAGCTTTTCTGTTTTAATCCCTGTTTTCCTTTAAGCTCGTTCATATGGGGCGATGTCTCTATGCTAGGACCCTAGAGGAAAAACCTCTGCGTGTGTTGTTCTCGTGTTAGCCCTGGTAGTGGTGTTTTTAGAGAACCTTGTTTGCGCAGAGAAGTGTTCCCTTCGAATGGAACTGCCTGAGGAGACGTGATACCACTACAGGGGAACAGGCGGAAACAACCGGTATAAACTGAGGGAAACAAACCCAACCTCAAAATTCAAATTCAAATTTAAAATTCACGAGTTACTATTCATGTCACTATTCAAATTCAGCGGCTACTATTCAAATTCGTGTCACTATTCAAAATACTAGGTACTATTCAAATTCGGGAGTACGAACAGCGCACCCAGGAGTGACTCAGGCAAACAACCAAATTCCTTACTATGCAATCACTATTTTCCTTTGGAATATTTTATTATTCAATCACTATTCAAGCACTATACACCTTAATATTTTATTATTCTCTACCGCGGGATGCAGAATAGATTAAAATATATTAAATAGACTATTTGACGAGTGAAAGCCCAAGTTTGGTTTTGGTAATTAATGACACCAAGTTGCTAATACCATGTGTTAAGTGTTTTGAGTTAGGCATAAGCAACACATGTGATGAAGGTGTATGTGGCAAGGAGTGGTGGCCACAAGATCACAAAAAGATGGTGCATGGACATGAAATGATGATCATGATGGAGATGCACATAAAATGAAGGACATGATGATCAAGTGTAAGAGAAAGATCTAAGAGCGCAAGGCAAATGTATAACCATAGGGTTTTCCTTTTGCCGGTCTAAGATGAGTAGAGAAGTGATTGACCGGGTTTAGGATATATAGCCGACTATTAAGAGGGACAATCACGGTTAGCTCGGGAATTAATTGCCACTAGATCATTGTCTTGAGTATATGCATTAGGATCTAGTAAAAGAGCTAACATAACGCCTTGAGAAATGATTGTGAAATGCTAACACACATGCACATGGTGGTGTACACTTGGTGGTGTTAGCACCTTTTGTGAAGGCGGTGGTGTTTAAGCGGTAGAGAGGGGTTTGGGTTCCTCTCTCTCCCGCCGAGCTTGCGAGGCGGGATTCGGCGCTTTTTGGAAGTGAAATGCCTATTTTCTACTGCGCCGGAAGTCAAAAAAGAAACGGAGGCGAACGGAGGTCACAGAGGTGACCGGACGCTGAACCGGACGCGGTCTCTGTATCACCGGACGCGTCCGGTCAGCGTTCAGTGACTGCGCGTGTTTCAGTGTGAAGATCGGACGCGCAGTGTGTCCGGTCACTGTCGACCGGACGCGTCCGGTCATCCAGAGAGCTTACTAGACTCTAATCGGACGCTGGCACTGTGACGTTTGGTCAGTTCTACAGCGCGTCCGGTCGTTGTTTCGTTGTGCGCTACTCTGGCCTGACCAGCGCGTCCGGTCAGTTGCGGGACCAGCGCATCCGGTCGCACCCAGCACGTCCGGTCTGCGCAACCAGCGCGTCTGGTCGGTGCTTTGGAAATTAGCCATTGCGCGACCGGCGCGTCCGGTCAATATGACCAGCGCGTCCAGTCAGCGCGATTTCGGCTGTTTAAGTTCCTAACGGCTAGCTACGTACCCCTTTGTTATAAATAGACGTTGGCCGGGGTTTGAGTGTAACTCTTGCACATTTTGAGAATTAGAGACATCCTTTGAGCTAGAGAATAATCCCTCCACTCATCTCTTTGCATAGTTGCACATCTTGAGTGAGATTGAGTGAGATTCAAGTGCATTGCTTGAGAGTTGCATTCTAGAGGCACTTGATCTTTGAGTTGCTGCGGATTTCTTGTTACTCTTCCGTGTTTTCCGACACGGTAGACGGCTTGGAGCAGCGGAGGTGATTGAGCTCACAATTGGAGATTGTTGGAGCCCTCACCAAGTGTTGTAAGGGGTTCTTGATCCTTCTCCACGGGAGTTCGCAAATTGGATACTCTATTGAAGCTCGTGGCTTGGAGGATCTCCATCTTGTATGCGGTTGTGCGGTGCCCGCCGAGGGCTCGACTCTTGATAGTCGATTAGCTCGCGAACCGACAAGTGGGTGTATCGCCACAACGGAGAGTAGCTTGCTGGGAAGCAAGTGAATTTCGGGATAAATTCTTGTGTCATTCTCTTTCCGAGGATTTCTCTTGTGTGATTGATTTATTGGTACCTCTCATCTCTACATGGCGGTATAATCACTCGAAGCTCTTTTCTCGTTTTACTTCTTGTTTCTAGCTTGTAGTTGTTGTTGTGTTTAGTGAATAGCCTTGTACTTGACTTGTATAGGTGGCTTGCTTAATTAGTTAGAGCTAGTGATTTTGCTTCGTCACCTTTCGTACTAACTTGTGGTTAAGTAATTCTTGTAGAAGCTTTAATTAGGCTATTCACCCCCCTCTAGCCTATTTGGACCTTACAACGAGAGCGACGTGCGTGATTATAATCTACGTGATTAGTGAGTATGCTGATTATGCGTGCGCGTGATTCACAGGATCTTTGCAGGCTGACGAGACCAAGGATTCAGCTGGTCATGAGGCTTATGCTTGTGTCAGTCCTACTCGGTACTCACCGTATGCAACACTAGCTCGCTTTAGAACCGGGCTAACCAGTTCTTCTCTCTCGCTATCCCCAGCCACGAACACACAGGACTCGGACTCTATCATCTCCCCAGGCAGTTCCACCCGAAGAGAACACTTCTCTGCGCAAACAAGGTTCTCTACAAACGCCATTACCAGGGTTAACACGAGAACAACACACGTAGAGGTTTCTCCTCTAGGGTCCCTAGCATAGAGACATCGCCCCCATATGAACGAGTTTAAAGGAAAATAGGGATTAAAACAGGAAAGCTTAATTCGTTTCTACAGAGCAAGCTTACATACGGCTTTCCCTCTTGGGAAACCTCAAGCACTTACCACAAACCTTAGAGATTACCTTACAAGTGCAGGAAGATCACGGGGACTTCCTTTATTCTTTAATTTACAATACTGGTGGAGTAATACTAATTAGGTGGCTAATTACAGGCGGTCGATGATCTTCAGAGAGTCTCTGAGATCATGTCTTCATGGTGTATAGTAGAGTGGGTGTGGGTGTTGTCGATGATGAATGTGTCTTCGGATGTGTGTGTGTTCGGATTCGATACTGAATGCAAGCGTTTGGCTTCTCCTTTTAAAGAGCGAGAGGAGCCTTCTGGAGTACCTTCGAGCTTATCTTCTGGCGTCCTTCATGTTTATCTGCTGGATTGCCTTCGCGGCTAAGTTTTCAATTATCGTCTTCTACTGTTGCCTGGACAGCTGGACGGTGAGCTGTCTCCAATAATTGCCTAGCTACAGTAGTGTCACTGTTTATTCCTTTTGCGTTATCCTCTGACATGCGGCGTTATCTTCACGTGATATTTTGGATTATTAATCTTCCACGCCTGAATGATTGATGTGCAAACATAAAATCACAAATATATATATATATATACAATTTTGAATAATTAATTTGTATTTGTTAGACATTAAACAATAATAACTAGCCGGTGCGATGACGAGTAGATATAATTTATGTAACAATACTGTCGTTCAATCCCAACACACAGTCTGCTTGAAACGTATTGCTTTCTTCATTTTAAACTATAAGACATTTTGACTTACATAGATATATGTATGGTACATTTAGATATACAGTAAAAGTAATATATCTAAAAATGTAAAAATGTTGTTCCTTCCTGATTTTCTATTTGTTCATGAGTAAGGTTCTTTCTGATTTCCTATCCGTTTCTGAGTCCGATTTATGTTTGCGTTCTGGTTTACGTCCGTGAGTTTGCTTTTGGTTTGTGTCAGGACTGATTTGCGTCAGTTTTTTTTCCATCCATTTAAAATGAAAAGGGAGTAAATTAAGAAACTCTTTGTGGTTTAATTTTGAGGTAAGATAGATTGGACTAAGATTTGTCTAATATAACCATAAACTAAAATGTGTGTGGTTTGTTATCAATCCAGTTTAAATTAATGTCTTTGCATTGTACACATATACCAGTGCAACCCTGACGATTGCCACCATGTGTAAAATAGAGAGATGTCTCTTGTCGTAACGATCTTAGTGCTCTATATATCGGCAACTAATTCCTTGTCGACTTGAATCAAATATTAGAATTACACACTGTTATGGGTCTTCATCAAAGGAAGCACAAAATTTAATATTACTATAGTATGAAAATTAAAGCTATGATATATTTAAGAGTAAATATTTCTGTGTTTTGTACGGAAAAAACTTTTAAAATTGTACTTTTGTATACAAAGGCGTGCTTTAATTGACATAGGTTTAATAAAACATTGTCATATTATTGGCATAATTAACTTATACTATGGATCAAAATAAATTGTAGATTTCAAAGTAAAACATAAATAGATCTACACGTTTCTGTCCTCGTTTTCTTTGAATATTCAATTGCTTATTTTCTCCCGTTGCAATGCACGGGCAAATTTGCTAGTAAAAGTAAAAAAACAAATATTTAGCAAAAATAGAAAGTATAAGAAATAAACAATAACACTACATAGAATCAAAAAATTAATAAATAAAATAAAAGAAAAAACATAAAGGGGAAATCTATACCTAATACCTGTCGGGGAGAGCAGAGACAGGGGAGCGGCCTTGGCCGGCGCTTGCTCGCCGACGGCGGTAGCTCTGACGGTGCTAAGGGCATCGTCATGCCCGCCATGACGAGACACACCCGTGGATGCCTCGGGTTTGGCTTCTACCAGCGTCTACCTACGGTAGTGACGTGCACGGCAGACGGCGGTGAGGTCGCGGCGAAAATCTTGCAACGGCGAGCTCGCACTGTCCCACCCAAGCTCGGTACGAGCTTTATGGTGTCAAGGTGAAGCCAATTGTGAAGAAAAGGGAGGAAAAGGGAGCCTCAAAGTACTCCGGCCATGGTGAGCTCGATCTTCGGTGAGGTCAAGTCATGGCGGCGGAGGCGGATTAGGCAATGTGCCCTCACCTTCGGCCGAATGACTCAACGAGAGGGTGAATGGGGTAGAGGGGATGATGGCGAAGCTGTGGCCGTAGTTAGGCAGGCAAGGGATGCGGTGGTGGGTGCGCACGTCAGCGACAGAGCTAGCGGTTCCTGGTCCTTCGCTTCAGCGCACACAGAGGGAGGGGAAAGGAGAGAATGGAGAGGGAGAGACCAGTTGAGGGCGTCATGGCCGTCTTGAGGGGTGTCGTGGCCTGACCGGTGGACCCCAAGCTGGCGTATGGCTGCCACGACCTGCCCACGCGGCATCGACGGCCTGAGGCCGGTCGACCATGACCGAGTTCAGTTACTGAACTGAAGACGCCGATACAGTCAATAAGCCGACTGACGGACGAACTTCACTGCCCTAGAGCTCCCAATCTAAGCCGATTTGATGAGGACCGTAAGTAGCAAACTTGTAGATCTTTGTGAGGGCTTCAACTTTGTCAATATGGACTTGAGCTAGTTCGGCCTGGATTTGGAACTACAAAGCCCTAAAGTGAGGTACCTTGAAACTATAAGTCAGTGCATGACTTAGAAAAATTTCTAAGTGTTGAAACAACATAGAAACCTGACTTGTGGGCCTGGTTTGAGCATATTCTAGCCATTTTCATGAGATGGTCATATTGAGACTTTTGTTCCTTGATAAATTAGCTACAACTTTGGTAAAGGGTGCACATTCATGCAAGGTCTCTAGGTTGGACTTTCTAATCAGTCAAATAGAGTCACTCTATAGGTCACCCCAAGTCAAACCTCCCCCTTAGAGGGCAAATTAGTCATTTTGGTCAACATGAACAGTGCTCCATTAGGTGTCCTAAGCATAGTTAAGCTACTAGAGATCATGTTAGAGCATCACATGTGTCATCTACACCCAAAAACCCTATTGAAACATTGTGTTGCAAGTATGTGTTGCATAGTTTAACTAAGCATGTTGCATGTGTTGCATGATCATGTTTCAAGATGTTGTGTCACCCATCATAATAATACAAGTCTAAGGCATACATGAGCTATTATTGCAAGCAAGAATACACATAGTACATACACTCAACATGAATGTTGCAGATGTTTCAATGTTATGTTTCAATGGCAATGCACATGGAATGATGGTGCACATGCTCATGTCATGCTCATATGATGCATAGATGCAAGGCAAACACCTGGGGTGTTACAGCATCGATCGTGACCGGACGTGCCACCACGTCCGATCGAATTCGCGTGCTTCGCAGTTTCTCTAGGGCTTGACCGGACGCTCCGGTCCCGTGATCGACCGGACGCGCCGGTGCGCTCACTCGCTGCACGCGGGATGAACTGACCGGACGCGCCAGCCGTGTCCGATCCAGCATCCGGTTCAGCGTCCGGTCACCCTAGTGACTTTCTTTTGTCTCTGTTTCTTCGCCTCCGACGCAGTGGAAAAATAGGCGTTTCACTTTCACAAAAGCGCCGAATCCCGCCGAGCACGGCGAGAGGTAGAGAGGGTCCCAAACCCATCTCTACCGCTTAAACTCCACCACCTTCGCAAATGTGCTAACATCACTAAGTGTACATCACTATGTGCATGTGTGTTAGCATTTTCGCAATTTATTTTTGAGGCGTTAAGTTAGCTCACCACTAGATCTAAATGCATATACAAATAAATCTTCATCTAGCGGTACTTAAGTGATCAATAGCCCAGAAAATTTCCCTCTTTATAGTATGGCTATCGATCCTAAGTGTGATCACACCCTCTATGGTGTTTTGATCACCAAAAGCAAATCCTATCTATACCTTTGTCTTGAGCTCCATAGGATTGCACTCCATCTTCTCTTCTTCTCCAAGTATGACACCAAGTCATCATGACCAACATGCATCTTGTCATTACTTAGGAGTGTACCAATCACCTTTTGCTATCAACACTCAAGCACATGTGATTAGTACTTAGGTTTCATCAATTAGCCAAAACCAAATTAGGGACTTTCACAGGCGCACACCATCCACCGAGCCTGCGCCACTGCAGTTGCCGTCATGGCCACACGACGATGCTGTGTTTCAAGTGTTTTTGGACGCTTTATAGACATGTTGCAAGCTCATGTTTCAAGTGGTTCAGTTGTTTCAGATGTATGTTTCAATTGTTTCATACGGATGTTGCAAAAGTAGATCAGAATGTTGCAAGAATCTATCCCCAATGTTTCATTTGTTTTTTTGTACACGTATGTTGCAAGTGTTTCAGACGCATGTCTCAATTGTTTCATCTGTCTTCTTTTGTATGTTGCAAATGTTGTATCTGGATGTTTCAAAAGTAGATCAGGATGTTGCACATGTTGCAATAGTGTTTCAACTGTTTGTTCTAAATGTTTTATTTATTTTAGACGTATGTTATAAAGTTTTTATCTATATGTTGTAAAAGTAGATGGGGTGTTGCATGGTGTGGCCGGTGGCTGTTGCTACTGTTGGGGCATAGCCGTGGGCCAACTGGCGTGGGTTTTCCTGTGGAGGGTGCGGGATGGGTGCAAGGGCATGAGTCCCTGTAGTAGGGTGTTGGGGCGAGATGCGGGGCGTTGGGCGGGATGCGAACGCGGGAGTGGTGGAGATAGACAATGGTACAGACGGAATTGATCTCTACTCCTAAAAAGATGAAAAGAGGGGATGTCAACACTCATTCAACGTGCCTCCGACTCCCTTGCCTCTTCGACCCACACCCACCAACTCCCTCCACCTCACGACTCGCGAGTCCTCAGAAAAAAAATCACGAGTCACCGCGCGCCTTCGCGGCTTCGCCTGACCCTCGCCCTTCGTCGCGCCCCCGACTGCATCGAGCCTTCGTCCGCGGCCATCGGCCATCGGCAGCGTCAGCGCGCGTGGTGGCGGCGGCTCCCAGCTGCAGGGTTCAGCGCACAAGGGGAGGCGGCGGCGGTCGTCTCGGGCCTCGTGGTGGGTGGGTCGATGGTGGCGCCTGGCCAGGAGGCATGGGGTGCGCGGGTCTGGCCACGACGCTCGACATTTTGCACGCGCGCGCGAGGGCCGCTGGGCTGGCACAGCCGAGCGATGGCCTTGGTGGCACGCCGAGCATCGGCTTCCTGCAGACTTCACCGGTGAAATGCACGCAGAGAAGACTGGCGCGTAGAAGACAAGGCCCAAGGGCCGACACAGGCGTGGCCGCCGGGATTGGCGCGAGCGCTAAGGAGCCAGGCAGCGCAGGCGCGCTAGGAAGGAGCCTCGCCGAGGCGCCAGTCGTCGGGGCGCACGTGCGGTGCAGCTTCGTGGGGCGCACCAGCCGTCGGGCCACGCGACTTGCCGGGGAGCGCGCCAGCCACTGAGGAAAGTGAGTCGGTGAGGCGCGCCAGCTGCCGTGCTGCTGGATATCGGGGAGCGCAAGCCAAGCGCGCGGGGACAGATGGGGACGGGCTGAGGAGGAGACGCGGGCGTTACGGCGTGGGAGATGAAGGGATAAAGTGGAGAGAGAAAAGGGACAGAAGAATAATAAAACAAGAGGAAAAATAGAAAAAGAAAAAAAAGAAAGGTATTATAGATATTTCACGTTTACTAACAATCAAAAGGAGTTGTTTCATCGAATGGATCAAATCAAATTCAGCTCTATCAGTAAAACTGCTTTTGAAGCCAAAGCAAAAAAAAAAAAAAACTGGTGAAGCTAAGTTGTACCAAACACGTATAGAAGAATATAGAAGAGAAGGATTTGATTTTGATTTTCTTTTTCATTAAGTCTGATTTGAAATAATTTTGCAAATTTCGCTTATTTGACCAAACCTAACCATTTTTGTCAAAAATACAATATAATGTCTTACTCCAAATCAGGGGTAAAATCATAAATAGCCATAAAACATGGGCAAAATCAATGGGCATATCTATCCTTTCGTACAAAAGTTAACACAGTTAGGGAAGGATGGCGAAATAGGGGCAAAGTGATGCTTCATTTGGAAAACGCAAGAGTAAATTGACAAAGATTGTGATCTTGCTCCCGTCAACAGACCAATTGTAATTTTACCTTTGATTTTTCAACATTGTGATTTTGCCCTTACTAATATTTCATTTCCACTTATACCAGTGATGCAAATTAATACATCATGTGTCGCTTTAATTTTATTATTGATATCAACATTATTTTGAAAACCCTTTTTACTGAAGCAACAAATTAAATTACTATATTTTTTTATCCGTAGCCATGCACGGACATTGGCTAGTTAATTAATTAATGGCAGCATGTGTAAGGGCAGGCATGTGCGGACGTTCGACGGGGCCAGCGTCTGCATGTCCGGCGCGCACAAGGTCTCGTTCGTCGGAATGGCCCGTTCTGGGACCCATTCCAAATGGATCAGAGCGGCCCGTTTCGAAGCCAGGTGGTGAATTGGAAGGCCTGTTCGCTTCGGCCTAACTCTGCCTATGCTGGATTGGAGTGGAGGGGCGCAAGAGGCGACGAGGCGACGGCGCGAGGTGACGCCGCGGCACCGCACCGACTGCGACCATCTCCCACCCAACGTCCGCCCTCTCCCCCGCCTTCTCACCAGTAAGGCGCCGCCCTCTTCTTCCTTCCCTCTTCGGTCCTCGCGTTTCTTGTTCTTGAGGTCCGCCTGGAACTGGGTCTGGGATCGGGATCGGGCCATGGCGGGGAGCGGAGTCGGCGGCGGCGGCGGCGGCATGCCGTCGGCTAGGCTCCTGGCAGCGCGGCGAGGATTCGATGCAGTTTTTTGGTTGGTGGGGAAGGGTGGCCTGGCAGATTGCACGGACGTGCTCAGGGTGACCGTTCCCAAGACCAAGGACGTGTTCGAGATCACGATCGAGTAGGGGGTGGGGATCGAATGGGTCCTCCGAGGTCTCCTGGTTGCAGTCCATATCGTAGTTGCAGTGAGCAGTCGTACTAGTAGAGTAGTAGTAGTTTTAATTACTGGAGCAGTCGTTTCTGATGCAGAGCAGCATGGCTGCGAACGAGAGGGATTTTTGGTGGTGGTGGTGTCTCGTGCCTGATGTGAGGCATCCATGTAGCTTCTGGACTGCTGTAGCTTGGATGCTTCATCTGATTTTGGGGGGGAAATAGAGAACAGAGGGAGAAGTGTGAGCTGCTACTTCTGGCCTGATGTTGATCTGCTCGTGATGAATAAGTAGCACAGAGAAAGAGAGAAATTTGCCCAGGTGCAGATGGGTGTAGGGAGCTGCTAGCTGCTGTGCTCATGTAGAAGTAAGTGGAGAAGGAATAATTGATAGAGGTATATGTTTGCTGCTTGCTTGTTTAGTGCTTAGTTGGGACCATTTTGGTCAGTCGCTTCCATCGATTTAGATGGTAAGAGAACGGAAAATTGATTTTGGCTAGACGGCAAAAAATGGAAAAATGATCAAACAAAGTGGATGTGAACTGATTTTTTTTCCTGCTAGTGAATTGGATCTGAACTTGTTTTATGATATTAATGATCTTATTACAAAATTTACTGAAATGTCTCGCGTATAAATATTGGGTGTCCTGTCGTTTTCTTGCATTGGCTTCAAATTGACATGGGTGTTCAGGCTGCAAAGATGCAGTGTCTTATTGGCCGTGATATCTTGGCTTGTGTCTTTTTCACATGGTGCTTCTATGATGGCCATCATTGGATTTTGACTGGTGCCATTGGCGATGTATTAGCAATAGCAATCTGTCTCATAGGTTCTGCTATATATATCTTAGCAAGTAGAAGTTTAGCAGTTGTGTAACCCTACAGTTTACAACTGCTGAACTGGTGCCATTGGCCATCATTGGATTTTTTCCCTGCAGTTTTAGTCTCTGCTGTGATATCTCGTTGCTTTGGGACCGAAACAGGTGCAGCATAGGATATGTTCTCTTTAGAGACTAATAATTTACGGACTTTGGTCCCCACCTAGATCATTGTTATGATAATGTATGTTCCAATGCTTTTTCTCCAAATCTTAGCAATTTTGCACTATCATCTTTCTAGATCACTCAGAGTTTGATCCCGAGAAAATAGGAATCTGAATTTGACTTCCTGTGTACCTGGAAACTGGTGTGTGTCTATCATCTTGCAGATTGAAAAACTCCAATGGCCTTAACTATTGCACCTCAATGTACTGTTTGGTCCATTCCTATCTCCAATTTACTCTTGTTCTTTTTAGATTTGATTTCAAAGATGCATGATTTGACATGAGTCTGACCTGGTAGGGAGCATATCACCTGTTTTCTCATCATGCTGGATTGCTAATATGGAACATGATACCTATTTGAGTATGCTGAATTTGGGGCTGGAACCTATTTCATTATTCTCTTGCCAAGAAGTGATATTTACTCAACTTGCTAAGAAATTATTCGGAAACTAATGCCAAATTATAAAGCTAGTAAAAAAAATCAGTGCATATACTATTTGGAAAGAGAAGTATAATGCTACTGTAGACAGTTAGTAGCAGCTGTGTTGCCCAAGTGTGGCACTGTTGCAGCTGCTGTGGATCACTAGGGATGAAAATGGATCGGATACGGACGGATATCACTGATATCGTATTTGTTTTCATATTTATGTCCGGATTCGGATTCGAATACGGATAGTATAAAAAATGCCGGATAGGATACGATTGGATATCGACATCATAAATATATAATTTAAATATTCGGATACGAATACGGTATCGGATGTTAAATATCCGGACTCGGATACGGACGGATTAAAACCCCTCTAAACGGATTCGGTCTCGAATACGGTCGGAAAATATCCGTACCGTTTTCATCCCTATGGATCACTCACTGTGCACGGCCGCCTTTTGTTTCTGCTGTGGGCTGTGGCCCATGCTGCTTTCCTTCTCCTTCCTGTTGGGCCACTGCAAGCATGCAATTTTGTATTACAAGAGACATAATTCAGAAATTTCAGAAATTTCCCGTTGATCCTTGCTTTGCATATTGACTTATATCTGCTTTGCAAGGCTTCTCAGTCAGAGATCTGACTTGTCGATTGTATCGGAGGTGAAAGGATTTGCTAACTAATGAGCACCACATCTGGTCATGTTCATTGTTAATCCATGCCGGCCTTATTAGCACACAGTGTGGGTTTAAATTTCTTGGCAATAGATGGTCATGTGCATTCTAGCGATTGAGACTGAGAGCTTGGTTTTTGGTTTCGTGCGTTGCTCATTATTCTGCATCTAGCAATGCATAACTGATGGGAAAGAACTAAAGATATATTAACCTGAACATTCTTTTTGTTTCCTTACTGTCTAGTAGTATCATTTTCGACAAGTTGTTTAATGGGGATAATGAGGGTCCTGCCCTTGAGTTGGACGACTCATTTGACGATACCAACAGACGCTTTGTGAGGAGAATTCAGGAGGCAGAGATCGGAGAGGCTTTGAAGAGGATGAAGGGAGGTAAAACGATGGGCCCTGATGGTATCCCCATTGAGGTGTGGAGATACCTAAGCGCCAGAGCGATAGTATGGTTAACTAAGCTTTTTAACCTTATTTTTCGGTCTAACAAGATGCCTGAAGAATGGAGGAGAAGTATATTAGTACCTATCTTCAAGAACAAGGGAGATGTTCAAAGTTGTACTAACTACCGTGGGATTAAGTTGATGAGCCATACGATGAAGCTCTGGGAGAGGGTTATCGAGCATCGCTTAAGGAGAGTGACACATGTGACCCAAAATCAGTTTGGGTTCATGCCTGGTAGGTCGACCATAGAGGCGATTTTCTTATTACAACAATTGATGGAGAGATATAGGGAGCAGAAGAAGGACTTGCACATGGTCTTTATTGACCTCGAGAAGGCATATGACAAAGTACCGAGAAATGTTATGTGGTGGGCCTTGGAAAAGCACAAAGTCCCAACTAAGTACGTTACCCTCATCAAGGATATGTACAGGGATGTGGTGACGTTTGTCCGAACATGTGATGGCGACACCAGTGACTTTCCAATTAAAATAGGACTGCATCAGGGGTCAGTTTTGAGCCCTTATTTATTTGCTTTGGTGATGGATGAGGTCACAAGGGACATACAAGGTGATATCCCTTGGTGTATGCTCTTTGCTGATATGGTGCTAGTTGACGACAGTAGGGCGGGGGTTAATAGGAAGTTAGAACTATGGAGGCACATGTTAGAGTCGAAAGGGTTCAGACTTAGTAGGACTAAGACCGAGTACATGAGGTGCGATTTCAGCGCGACTAGGCACGAGGAGGGAGACGTTAGCCTCGATGGGCAAGTGGTGGCCAATATATATGTCCATACAGCCCGCGGCACGATAGCCCGGCACGAAGCCCGTATTTTTGGCCCGACACGAGCACGGTCCGGCCCGGTGGCGTGCGGGCCCGGGCTGGCCCGGCCCGGAGTAGCAGGCCGTGCCTAGGCCTTACCCCAGGCACGACGTGCCAGCCCGGCACGGCCCGACCAACAACCGCAGGCCCGGTAGCGGCCCGACCTCCCCCAGTCCCCCATGGCCTGCTAAAGGCCCATCGCCCCTAACCCTAACTCCCCCCTCCCACGCACAGGCGCAACCCCTCCCCGTAACCGCGCTGCACTCACAAAGTCGCCGCTCCCCCTTTCCCACGCACGTCGCGAGCAGCAGCCTCGCTCCTCTCGCCTTTGCCTCTCTCCCTCTCTTCCACATGGCAGCGTCGTATCACCTCTCTCCCTCGCTCCCTTTCCGCGACTTGCCGGTGGGGTGCGCCGCCGCAGGCTCCTCTCCTTCGCGAGGACGCACCTCGGGAGCGAGCGCGGCGTGCCCGAGCTCCGTCCCTCCACTACCTCGAGGCTCGAGCTCGGTCCACCGAATCCCCTATGCCCGCCTGCTCTCTTCGCCAAATCTGGCATCGAGGGCCTCGAGGGAGAGCGCTCCGGCGGCTGCGGCCACCTCCATGCCTCCCCGCGCGGCCCCACCTCCAGGGCGAGCGCGCCGGCGGCCGGATCTGCCTCGGGTGTGAGCAGGGAGCGCGTCGGTGGCCGGATGTGCCTCGGGGGCGAGCAGGCAACGCGTCGGCGGTCAGATCTGCCTCGCGGGCGAGCAGGGAGCGCATCGGCGGCCGGATCTGCCTCGGGGGCGAGCAACGAGCACGCCGGCGATGGTCGCCCTGCCTCCTGCTCCTCTTCCCTCTCTCTATGGGCCTCGAGCCAACCCGGCACGCTGGATGGGCCGTGCTTCTCGGGCCGGCCCGGCCCGAAAAACGGCCCAGCAGGCCGTGCCTGGGTCGTTGGTCAGGCACGACGCCCGCCTCGGCACGGCCCGGGTGGCACGGTGTGCCGTGCCGGCCCGACTCCCTTCGGGCCGTGCCTGGCACGGGCCGTGCCGGGCCAGGCCGGGCCGGCCCGTTGGCCATCTATAGTGGCCAAGAAGGATACTTTTCGGTATTTAGGGTCGATGCTACAAAAGGATGGAGACATTAATGAAGATATTAGGCATAGAATTTCAGCTGGCTAGTTGAAATGGCGTCAAGCTTCTGGCGTTCTCTGTGACAAAAGGGTGCCTCAGAAGCTGAAAGGTAAGTTCTATAGGACGGCGATTCGTCCGACGATGTTATACGGTGCTGAGTGTTGGCCTACAAAAAGGCGACATGTCCAACAATTGAGTGTAGCAGAGATGCATATGTTGCGTTGGTGTTGTGGGCACACAAGGAGGGATAGAGTCCGGAACGACGATATTCGGGATAGGGTTGAGGTGGCACCAATTGAGGAGAAATTGATTCAACATCGGTTGAGATGGTTTGGACATGTCCAACGGAGGCCTCCTGAGGCGCCGGTGCGTAGTGGAGTTCTAAAGCGGGCCGATAATGTAAAGAGCGGTAGAGGTCGACCTAAACTAACTTGGGACGAGTCCGTTAAGAGAGATCTTAAGGAGTGGAATATCTCCAAGGATTTAGCTATGGACAGGAGCGCTTGGAGATTGGCAATCAACGTGCCTGAACCGTGACCTCTTTTTGTCTTGTGCCCTTTATGTCCCTTTATGTGTCTCCCTGTTTCTCGTCTCTTTTGGGTTTCATCTCTAGCCTACTCTAACTTGCTTGGGACAAAAGGCTATGTTGTTGTTGTTTTTGTTGTTGTACTATCTAGTAGTATCATTGCATAGTATCATATTTCTATTTCCTTGCATAGTATCATATTTCTATTTCCTTGCATAGTATCATTTTCCAGATTTGTCACTGTTCCTGATTATGAATCCAAATACTATTGTCATGCTACTGGAACTGATGCTGAACTTTTTGTCTACTAGGCTTGAGTGTGCAGGAGGTCTAAGGAGTCTTCACATATTTATCAACATCAATAGATAACCTAGAGTGCTTGTAACTTCTATGAGAGATTTATGCTTCTGCCAGTTCAAACTCTATTTTATCTTGATCAAGACTGAAAGACTGAAAGGATGTTGCTATTTTTTATTGATCAAGACTCTATTTTTGTTTGCTACTTGTCTGCTACTTCTCCCTTATTTCAGTCCCTTGCTTTTCATGCATGTAGATAAATGTTTACCGTCAAGTTGCTGTCAAACAAGCTGTCAAGTTGCTGTCAAACAAGTGACCTTGATTTGCTGTTAAACAAGCATTTACGTCAAGTTGCTAATGTTTCATTCCTGGCTGAAACGAATGGGCCTCATGTTGTAGAGTTTCGATTCCTGAGCCAGATCCATTGGTGACCAGGTTTTAGTGAACCACCAGGATCCACTCGATCCGGCCCAGGAAGAGAAACAAGCCTTGTTTTCAACCTGGAACAACTGAACAAGGCCTAAAACCTCGCTCCCCCTTTGGTTTGTGCCATGTGACAGGATCTGTTCCGCGGTGGCGACGCCGAATACCACACGTATGGACGGCGGCGGCGACCTGCGGAGCACCATCAAGAAGTGGAACGTCATCTACCCTGTCTACCTCAACTCCAAGAAGACGGTCGCCGAGGGCCGCCGCATTGCCACCGCCAAGGCCTGCCCAGACCCCACCTGCATCGAGATCGCTGACTGCTGTTCGCACCTCAAGATCCCCCATGCCATCGAGGTACCCACCCTGATTCCTTCTCCGATTGTTTCCTTTTCCAGTTCAGGATTGACAGTATCGTTTGTTTGCACCCTTGACTGATGGGCCAATTGTTGCTATGCGTAGTTGGATAAGGCGTACCCAAGGGATTTCTTCCAGGTGGGGAGGGTCAGGGTGCAGCTCAAGAAAGATGACGGCTCCCCCGTCAATCCTGCTATTAAAACAAGTAAGTGCCGAACTGCATACTTGCTTTCACCTAAGCTGAATTTAGAATGGGACTGCATACATATTATACTCTATTCCGAAGAATGTGTTCAAGATATCATGAATTGCCAGCGATTCATCTGGGAAGAATAAGTATGCAAGCGTTTCCTTCGCGTAAATATCGTATAGCTTTTGCTTATTGATGATCGCATCTAGGAAGGAAGGTGGCAAACTGGTACTCTGGTAGTGGGTTGTAGTTAAGCCTGGGAATGAGTCGTCGCCCACCCCTAATCCAACCTCAACCCTATTTTTTAGACGGGATGGCCTGATCCTGATCCAATCCACTGGTCAGCTTTATATCCTGATCCAGCTTGGCCCCTTGAGAATGAAATCTCACTCCTATCCTGATCCTAATTAAATCCTAGGGCCAGATCTATTACTATTTGCACAACTCAGCCCTTGGGCCCTAGCTTGCACGCTTGCATGTACACAGAAATACAATGCTTGTATCGTTTGCATGTACACAGAAATGCAATGCTTGCACGTTTGCCTGTACACAGAACATTTGCACATATGAATCCTGACAGAAGCATGCTGAATGTGTTTCATAGTACACAGAAGTAGCTAAAAGGATTAATTAAGTAGCTAAAAGGATTAATTAGGATTGAGCATGAATCAACATGCTAAAACAAAATTACAAATTTCTGGCCATACGATCTGGATGAATCCAACAAGAACAATAAAATTGATTATTATGACTTGCAAACATTATGCAAAGGTTCAGTGATCAGTGAGCCTGCGCCGCACATCAGAGATCAATGAGCTCTTGCTAGCGACAACAATCTGCCATGAACCCACAATCTGCAAAGACACCAAGCACAAAACTCATAAACTTGTTACTTCCAAAGATCAATGAATGGACTTGGGATGTCAACTGCAGCTACGCTAAAACTTCATGCTTCATCAACTATATGACTAGGCAGAGGCACCAGTGAAAAAAAAAGAACTTCATGCTTCATGTGCATAGTAGGTAGTAGGTACTGTGGTACAGCTATAGTTTCAAATCCATGTCAACTCATAATAAAATTTCCCAGGCATCAATCAATATACGTAAATGTGGAAAGTGGGTGGTGTGTTCCTTTAACTAGATAAGACCTAACTTGATAAGGGCTCACTCAAATTACTTCTTCTAAATTTTACAACTTCCCATACAAGAATGTGTCCCCCCCTGCTCCCTTCTTGTGGATTTGGAAGTCCAAATGTTGCAACAAGCTGAGAGTTTTCTCCTGGCTCCTACTAATGGGCAGACTCAACACTAGGAACATCCTTAGGGGGAAAAAGCACAAGCCGGAAGGCAACAACTACAACTGTGTCCTTTGCAATACGAATGTTGAAGAAACAGCCTTTCATCTCTTCTTCGCTTGTTCTTTCAGCTAACACTGTTGGCAGTTCCTTGGCATTCAGTGGATTACGACAAATTTCCTACAACTGATGATACAAGCCAAACAAGCTTTTCCGTATCCTTTCTTCATGGAAGTGTTCATTATCTCTGCATGGCAAATCTGGAAGCAGCGCAATAACCTCATTTTCTTGAGAGGACCTCCTTCCTTCTCTTCTTGGAGAAGATCTCTCAAAGATGAAGCTCGACTTCAAGCGTATAGGATTTCTGAAAACAAGCGATCTGTTTTTCTCTCCTGGGTTGATTCTTGTGTTTAGTGGTTCTTTGTTTTTGAAGGGCAGGCCTGGTGCAGTTGGTGAGTGCTAGCTCGCCGAGTCACCAGGTTCTGGGTTCGAAGCCGTCTCTCTGCAGAATTTCTGCGGGGGTAAGACTTTGCTTCGGTTATTCCCTTCCCCAGACCCCACTCGTGTGGGAGCCTCTGGCACTGGGTCTGCCCTTTAGTGGTTCTTTGTTTTTCTTCTTGTTCTAGCCTTGCTAGGGCTTAGCTGAAGTGTTTTCCGTTTGTTTGGCTCAGTATTTGTTTTTGTGGTTTAATAAAATCTAACAGTGGGGGCTTCCCCTACTGTTTTCCTGGTTCAAAAAAAAGGGCCAGCTGAGCCAGTTTCAGTTTCACGCTTCAATAACTCAAAATTATATAGATGTGCCCCCATATGCCAAGTTGAGCTTTGTCAGTTGGGTGCTTAGACAAAAATTTCAGATAATTGTTTTCGGGCTTTAACTAATACATATAGCAGAAAATGTAATAATAACTTCTCTGAATAAATGCACAAAAGTTTAAACCACAATAGTTTGCACCTGAACTATCTTGTAGAGACATGGACACTGCCCTGGGCTTCAGCAGGGGCTTAGAACTTGTTGGAATGTGAGTGTATTAGGCCCATGAGGCTAGGCCCATGTGGCCCATGTATAGTTACCTATATAGCTACCCTTCTAGGGTTAGCCCAAATCAATTGAATCACTTTCCCTAACATGGTATCAACAGCATAGGGTTAGCTTTCCTCTTTCCTCCCCACCCCAGCCGCCGGCGCCATGGCCGGCGCCCCACCCCCTCCTTCCTACTACAGCTTCTCTCCCCTACCCTCCTCCTGGGTCCAGGTGGTTGCTCATCCGCCTGCTTCTTCTCCTGGCGCGGACGCTCCTGGCGCGGACGCTGATGGATAAGTCTCTGTGGCTGGTGGTTGTAGGGCTGCTGCATGCTGCAGCACATGATCTTTGTGTCCAGCATCTTTTGACTGCTTTTAGGACAGCAATTAGCATCTAGGACGGTATCTAGGACAGCATCTGCTTTTAGGACAGCAGTTAGCATCTAGGACAGCATCTGCTTTTAGGACAGCAGTTGGCATCTAGGACAGCATCTCAGACTAGCATCTTAGACTAGCATCTTGGCATATGCTTGGCTGGCTAGCAGCCTATAAGTATGTAACCCCAACCCCTCAGGTTGGTATGACATTTGTGTGAGTTTGTGTGAGAAATAAACCAGAAAATTGCCCCAACTCCTAGTGTCATCCTCTCTCGATGAGAGTAAGGATTCAGCTACTACCAAGAGTGCGAATCCAGCGACTAACAAGTGGTATCCGAGCCGTACTATCCTGTAGCCTGAGCATCTCCTGCTCTTCTCCTTCCCCGGCCTCGCAGCAGCCCCAACCGCAGCCGGTAGCAGCAGCAGCTCCGGCTGCCCCTGCTCTCCACACAGCAGCCCCTTCGATAGCGCGCCATGTCCGCAGGCCAGTCTCAGGGTTCGGTCGCCTCGAGCGCGCGGCGTCGGCAGGAGGCCGACCTCGCCACGGCAGACAAGCGCGAGCGAGCGGCAGCAGACGCCGCTGCAGCAGCGGCAAGGGCATCGAGGCTGGCAGCAGCGGAGCTAGCAGCAGCTAGAGCGGAGGTGGAAGCAGCGGCGGCGGCGGATGCAGCGCGTGCAGCAGCAGCGGAGGTCGAGGTTCTACGCGGCAGCAACAGCAGCTCCATCGCTGCTGATGATAGCGCCGACGCGGACCTCGAGCTGCTGGAGAGGGAGGCATCGCGAGGGCGAGCGACGCAGTGGGCAGCCGTGCACGCCCACGAGCGCGGCGGCAGCCCAGACAGGCGCAGACACGCCGGCGGCGCTCCTGAAGGAGGCGCGCACGGCGGTGGCGCTCTTGGAGGAGGCACGCATGGCGGCGGCGGACGGGTCGACGGAGAGCGCGGCCTTCACAGACAGCGCGGCTCTCTCTCCCCGGTTCGGTACCGTGGTCACCATGAGTACCAGGCTGTCGTCAGGGACGTCGGCCCCGGCGGCGGGTGGCCTACCCTCACCAAGACCAACTATGTTGAGTGGGCTGCGGTGATGAGGGTGAAGTTCCAGGTGCGGCATATGTGGGATGCAGTCCGGTACGGCGACGTCGACTACGACCAAGATCGACGGGCGCTGGATGCTCTCATTGCTGCAGTCTCGTCCGAGATGCAGTTTTCGCTTACCAGCAAGCGGACTGCCAAGGAGGCTTGGGACGTCATCGCTGCAGCACGCATCGGCAGCGACCGCGCCCGCAAGTCCACACTGCAAGCACTTCGCAAGGAGTGGGAGAACCTGGCCTTCAAGCCAGGTGAGGACGTTGATGACTTTGCTCTCCGTCTCAACACTCTGTTGCAGAAGTTGGTGCAGTTCGGCGACGACACCTACGGCGAGGAGAGAGCTGTTGAGAAGCTCTTCCGCTGCGTCCCCGAGAAGTACAAGCAGATGGCTCGCTCAATCGAGTCTCTGCTGGACCTCTCCACGATGACGATCGAGGAGGCGTTGGGCCGCCTCAAGGTCGTTGACGGCGATAAGCCACAGCGCCTCTCGGGACCCGTCACCATTGGCGGAAAGCTCCTCCTCACTCGGGAGCAGTGGGCTGCCGGCCAAGGTGACAGGAAGAAGGGGGAGCCTTCTTCCACGACAGGCTGCCGCAAGCGTGGCAAGCCGTGCAAAGACACCCAGGCAGGGGCGCGAGGACGTGCCGAGGGTGATGATCGTGGAGGCGCCCAGGGCGGCGCCGCTGGCAAGCA
The DNA here is from genome assembly GCA_038087645.1 of Saccharum hybrid cultivar R570. Classification (NCBI taxonomy): domain Eukaryota; kingdom Viridiplantae; phylum Streptophyta; class Magnoliopsida; order Poales; family Poaceae; genus Saccharum; species Saccharum hybrid cultivar. Next base: position 1,942,461 of record JAQSUU010000625.1, on the reverse strand, counting down.
ATAGCCAGCACGAGGCGACCCTTGCTACAACTGCGGCAAGCTTGGTCATTGGGCCAAGGATTGTCGACAGCCACGACGCGGCCAGGCCCACGTCGCGCAGGCGGAAGAGGAGCAGCCGGCTCTGTTCATTGCTCGTGCGAGCATCGAACTACCTCCAGCGGCACCGGCCGCAACGGCTTTCCTCCACCTTGACGAGCCAAAAGCACACGCCCTCCTCGACGACAGCTCCGGCAACGACAAGACCGACGGGTGGTGCCTTGACACCGGCGCCACCCACCACATGACCGGGCGGCGGGAGTTCTTCACCGAGCTCGACCCAAGCGTTCGAGGCACCGTCAAGTTCGGCGACGCCTCCGCTGTGGAGATCAAGGGTGTCGGCTCTGTCGTCTTCGTCGCCAAGACTGGCGAGCACAGGCTGCTCACCGGTGTCTACTACATCCCCGCGTTGAGGAACTCCATCATCAGCTTGGGACAGCTGGATGAGAGCGGATCGCGCGTGGAGATCGAGCACGGGGTGCTGCGCATCTGGGATCATCGACACTGGCTCCTGGTCAAGGTCAACAGGAGCAACCGCCTCTACGTCCTTCACGCACAGGTGGCGCAACCTCTCTGTCTTGCAGCCCGCCGCGACGACGACGCTTGGAGGTGGCACGAGCGCTTTGGGCACCTCAACTTTGAGGCCCTGAGGCAGCTCGGCAGCAAGGAGATGGTGCAGGGCATGCCGCACGTCGACCACGTGGAGCAATTCTGCGACACCTGCGTCCTCACCAAGCTGCGGCGGCTCCCTTTCCCCCGCCAGGCGAGCTTCCGCGCCAAGGAGAAGCTGGAGCTCGTACACGGTGACCTCTGTGGCCCCGTGACACCGGCTACACCTGGAGGCCGGCGCTACTTCCTCCTCCTCGTCGACGTGTCCCGCTACATGTGGGCTGTCCTGCTCGACGCCAAGGCAGCCGCAGCGGACGCCATCAAGCGCCTTCAAGCTGTTGCGGAGGCGGAGTGCGGCCGCAAGCTTCGGGTCCTACGCACGGACAACGGCGGCGAGTTCACGGCGGCCGAGTTCGCGGCGTACTGCGCCGATGAGGGGATCCACCGCCACTTCTCCGCGCCGTACACTCCGCAGCAGAACGGCGTCGTCGAGCGCCGCAACCAGACGGTGGTGGCCACTGCCCGTGCCCTCCTCAAGCAAAGAGGGATGCCGGCGATCTACTGGGGTGAGGCGGTGATGACCGCCGTCCACTTGCTCAACCGCTCCCCCACCAAGGCCCTCGACGACAAGACGCCATACGAGGCCTGGCACGGGCGCAAGCCCGCGGTGAGCCACCTTCGCGTCTTCGGCTGCCTGGCCTTCGTCAAGGAGCTCAACCACGTCGGCAAGCTCGACGACCGGAGCACGCCAGGGGTCTTCATCGGCTACGCGGAGGGCGCCAAGGCCTACCGCGTCCTCGACCCTGCGACACGGCGCGTGCGCATCATGCATGACGTCACGTTCGACGAGGGGCGAAGCTGGACGTGGGGCAAGATGGTGGATGACGACTCGACTCCGACGACCAGTGATTTCGTCGTCGACTACGTCCACTTCAAGGAGGCGGGGGGAGCTAGCAGCTCGTCCTCACCGAGCTCGCCTACCCCCACCACCTTGTTCGCCACCACCTCCGGCGAGTCCTTCACCACCGCCACCACCAGCTCCGGCAAGTCCACAGGCTCCGGCGAGTCCACCAGCACCGCCGGCCACGCCTCGCTCTCCTACACCGGACCCTACCTCTTCAGGCTCAGCACCGGCAGCTTCGGCCCACGACGAGCAGCGCACAGTGGAGTTCGCAACTCCGCTGTCCAACGACGAGGATCGCATCGACGCCTACCACGGCGGCGAGCCTCTGCGCTACCGTACCGTGGACAACCTCCTCGGCGAGCAGCAGGTCCCTGGACTGGCACAACACGACTTTGAGGCGGAGCTGCACCTCGCACAGGACGATGGCGAGCCTCGTTCCTTCGCCGAGGCGGAGAGGGACGCGGCATGGCGTGCCGCGATGCAGATGGAGATGGACGCCGTCGAGCGGAACAAGACGTGGGAGCTGGCCGATCTTCCAGCCGGCCACCACGCCATCTCTCTCAAGTGGGTCTTCAAGCTCAAGAAGGACGAGACCGGAGAGGTGATCAAGCACAAGGCGCGTCTGGTGGCGCGCGGCTTCGTCCAGCAAGAAGGAATCGACTTCGACGACGCCTTCGCGCCCGTTGCACGGATGGAGTCCGTGCGACTCCTCCTTGCGCTAGCTGCCCAGGAGGGCTGGCGTGTCCATCACATGGATGTCAAGTCGGCGTTCCTTAACGGTGACTTGAAGGAGGAGGTCTACGTGCATCAGCCGCCGGGATTTGCGATTCCCGGCAAGGAGGGCAAGGTGCTCCGCCTGCGCAAGGCCCTCTATGGTTTGCGGCAGGCACCGAGGGCGTGGAATGCCAAGCTGGATTCCACGCTGAAGGGGATGGGCTTCGAGCAAAGCCCACACGAGGCGGCCATCTACCGGCGGGGCAGCGGAGGAAAGGCCCTGCTAGTAGGCGTCTACGTCGACGACTTGGTGATCACCGGCACCAAGGAGGTGGAGATCGAGGCGTTCAAGGAGAAGATGAGGGCGACTTTCCAGATGAGTGACTTGGGCCCTCTCTCCTTCTACCTGGGGATCGAGGTCCACCAGGACAGCTCCGGCACCTCTCTTCGCCAGACTGCCTACGCCAAGCGCATTGTGGAGCTAGGCGGTCTCACCGGCTGCAACCCAGCCCACACTCCTATGGAGGAGAGGCTGAGACTGAGTCGGGAGAGTACGGAGGAGGAGGTGGACGCGACGCAGTACCGGCGCATTGTGGGCAGCCTTCGCTACCTTGTCCACACGCGACCGGACTTGGCGTTCGCCGTCGGCTACGTCAGCCGGTTCATGCAGCGACCGACGGCGGAGCACCAGCAGGCCGTGAAGAGGATCCTTCGCTACGTCGCAGGCACCTCAGACTACGGCTTGCACTACCCGAGGTGCCCCGGTGCAGCGCATTTCGTCGGGTACAGCGACAGTGACCACGCGGGCGACATCGACACCAGCAAGAGCACAAGCGGGGTCCTCTTCTTCCTCGGCAAGTGCCTCGTTAGCTGGCAGTCGGTCAAGCAGCAGGTGGTGGCCCTGTCCAGCTGCTAGGCCGAGTACATAGCGGCTTCCACCGCTTCGACTCAGGCGCTCTGGCTCGCTCGACTGCTTGGTGATCTCCTCGGCAGAGACACTGAAGCGGTGGAGCTCAAGGTGGACAGCAAGTCCGCCTTGGCCTTGGCAAAGAATCCTGTCTTCCACGAGCGCAGCAAGCACATCCGGGTGAGGTACCACTTCATCAGAAGCTGCCTGGAGGAAGGGAGTGTCTGGGCCAACTACATCAACACCCAAGACCAGCTCGCCGACTTCCTGACCAAGTCTCTTGGGCGGGTCAAGTTCCAGGAACTTTGCGCCAGGATTGGATGGCCCAGATACCCCACAAAGAGCCACACAAGACTTAGGGGGGGAGTGATGGATAAGTCTCTGTGGCTGGTGGTTGTAGGGCTGCTGCATGCTGCAGCACATGATCTTTGTGTCCAGCATCTTTTGACTGCTTTTAGGACAGCAGTTAGCATCTAGGACGGCATCTAGGACAGCATCTGCTTTTAGGACAGCAGTTAGCATCTAGGACAGCATCTGCTTTTAGGACAGCAGTTGGTATTTAAGACAGCATCTCAGACTAGCATCTTAGACTAGCATCTTGGCATATGCTTGGCTGGCTAGCAGCCTATAAGTATGTAACCCCAACCCCTCAGGTTGGTATGGCATTTGTATGGGTTTGTGTGAGAAATAAACCAGAAAATTGCCCCAACTCCTAGTGTCATCCTCTCTCGATGAGAGTAAGGATTCAGCTACTACCAAGAGTGCGAATCCAGCGACTAACAGACGCTGTCCTGGGCGCGGGCGTCGCCGACGCTCTGGCCGCGTCCCCTGCTGGCCATGGCAGCGACGCCCCTCATCCCCTGCCTGATGCAGTGGAGGAGGTCGGGGATGGTGGCGCCCTTGCGGTTGCTGCGGCTGCAGGCGTCCACCCTGTCCAGCCGCCGCCGCCTGGCGTGTCCGGCCCGCCTGGCGGGTTCGGCCCTGCTGCCACCGCTGCTGGCGGCCTGGCACCGTTGTTGCCGCCTGGAGGAGCGCCCCTGATGCCGCCTGGAGGACCTGGTCTGCAAATCAACCCGGCCACGCCTGGAGGACCTCGTCTGCAAATCAACCCGGCGGCTCGGCTCCCACCTACCACCACTGGTGGGGTGGCCGTTGGTGCTCTCCCTCAGGGCACCGATCCGGCCCCGCTCCACAGTCGTCCGGACTCCGCCCTCGCCGCCGCTCTCGTCGCTGCACGGGCTGCCGCCGCGGAGGGGCAGGCCCGGGTGCGAGCGGCCGCCCTCGTGTGGGAGTGTGAGCGCGACGTGGCCGACACCCTGGCCCGCCAGATCGCCGAGGCAGAGCAGCTCCTCATCTCTCCCGCCTCCCAGGACGCTGGGACCACCTCCTCCGACTCGTCGGGACGCCGCGTGTCCCACACCGCCGTCCTCTGGCACGACCCGGCCGACCCGCTCGTGACTCAGCTGCACTACCAGGCCGGGGGGTCCAGAACATTCGCCTCCTCGTTCCGGTCGTCCTCGAGCCTGAGTCGCCCTCCTACGCCCGCTGACGGGATCTGGTGCTTCTCACTCTCCGCCGCTACGCCCTTGACGACCACGTCCTTGTTGACGTCTCGGTCGCCGTCCAGACTCCGTCGTGGCTCCGTCTTGACAGCATCGTCCTCTCCTGGATCCTGGGGACGATCTCCCTGGACCTCCACGACCTCGTCCGCAACTCTCCTGACGCGCGCCGGGCATGGCTTGCCCTTGAGGGACAGTTCCTGGGCAACGTTGTGTCCGTCTGCTCCACCACGTTTGTCCGCTCCACCGCTGGCGTCTCTCCTTGGTCCCCCTCCCTCCGGGCCGAGCGGGAGTGGGGGGGGTCGTGGCGGTCGTCGTCGCCGTGGTGGGGGTCGCGGGGGAGGACGTGGTGGTGTCACCCAGGCTCCGACTGGTGGTCAGGCACCGGTTGGACCGCAGGGGGGCACCATGGCCTTCGTTCCACAACCCGTGGTCAGGGCGCATCTCTATGTGGCCCTACCACGCTCCCGGTGGTGAGCCTCGCCCACCGGTGGCCATGTTCACTGGCGCTCCATCTCTTGGTGTCTCCACTGCGCCTCCGTGGGCTACACCCACCAGCACCCCACCTGGGGCTGCCGGCTGGGACCAGGCGGCCTTGGCTCGCTCGTTCAGCATCATGGGCCTGACACCTCCTGTCGGACCGGAGTGGATCGCCGACTTGGGTGCCACCTACCACACCACCCCTGACCCTGGTATACTTTCATCTGTCCATTCTCTCTCTTCTTCTCTCCCTTCGTCCATTATGGTCACAAATGGTTCGTGTCTTCCTGTCACGTCTGTGGGTACCGCCGGTGCTCATGGTTCCTTCTTGATGTTCTTGTTGCTCCTATGGTTCACAACCTTATTTCTATTCGTCGTTTTACAGCTGACAATTCTTGTTCTATGGAGTTTGACTCTTCTGGTCTTACTGTAAAGGATTTGGCTTCCCGGCGTCCTCTGCTCCGATGTGACAGCACCGGGCCCCTTTACACTCTTCGCTTCCCGGCGGCTACTTCCTCTACTTCGCCGTCTGTTTTGTCAGTTGCTTTCGCCGCCTCTTCTTCCTCTACTACTTGGCATCGGCGCCTCGGCCATCCTGGATGTGATGCTCTGATGCAGCTCAGTCGTAGCTCCGGTCTTCCATGTACTCGGGCTCATGATGAACATTTGTGTCATGCGTGTCAATTGGGCCGACATGTTTATCTTCCTTTTCATATTTCTACTTCACATGCGGCCTGCATTTTTGATCTTGTACATTGCGACCTATGAACATCTCCTGTTATCAGTATTTCTGGTTACAAGTACTATCTTGTGGTGGTCAATGATTTTTTGCATTATTCGTGGACTTTTCCCCTGCGTGCGAAGTCTGACACTTTCCCCACGCTCCTTCACTTCTTCACTTGGGTGTCCACACAGTTCGGCCTCACCATCAAGGCCGTCCAGTGTGACAATGGTCGTGAGTTTGATAACTCCACCTCCCGTGCCTTCTTTCTCTCTCACGGTGTTCAGTTGCGCATGTCTTGCCCATATACCTCTTCCCAGAATGGCAAGGCTGAACGGATGATTCGCACCACCAAGACACCGTGCGCACCCTTATGTTTCAGGACTCTCTTCCTGCTCGCTTCTGGGCTGAGGGCTTGCACACCTTCACCTACCTCCTCAACTGTCTTCCTTCCGCTGCCTGTCCCGCTCCTACGCCCCACCACGCCCTCTTCAGTACCCCTCCTCGGTACGATCACCTTCGCGTCTTTGGGTGTGCGTGTTACCCCAACACCACTGCCACTTCTTCCCACAAGCTGGACCCCCGCTCCACTCTCTGTGTCTTCCTCGGGTACTCCTCGGATCACAAGGGGTACTGGTGCTTTGACCTTACCTCCCGACGAGTCCCCATCTCTCGCCATGTGGTGTTCGATGAGTCCATCTTTCCCTTCTCCAGCACACCCACCACCACTCCGGTTCCTGATCCCTCCTCCCTCTTTCCCACTGACACGGTGGTCCAGCCACCTTTTCCGTGGTCTCCTGCAGGTACTGCTTCGCCGCGCTCCTTGTCGGGCGCCTGTACCGGCTCCTCGGCGGGTTCGGGCCCGTCGTCCTCTGCCGCGGCCCCGACCTCTCCGTTTGGCGCAGACCCGGGGACCTCATCCCCCGATACTGCCCCGGGGGGACCGTGCCGGTCGCCGTCGCCCGGTGCTGCCCCGGCACCTCCTTCGGGGTTCGCTGCGCTGGTACGGGTGTACCAGCGCAGGCCGCGACCGCCGCCACTCGATCCCTTCTCCGTCGGGGACACCGACACCACCGCCGCAGTCCCCGCTGGCCTGTGACGCACCGCCAGTCTACCACCTGTCGCTTCACCGACACCCGCGGCATGTCCACCCGATGGTGACACGGCATGCGGCAGGCACACTACCACCCCGGGCCCTTGCAGCATCGACTGGCGACGCGCTGGTCTCCCCGGTACCCTCTTCCGTCCGTGACGCCCTGGTGGATCCTCACTGGCGCCGCGCGATGGAAGAGGAGTACGCCGCGCTTCTCGCCAACCAGACGTGGGAGTTGGTGCCCCGGCCACCGGGCTCCAACGTCGTCACCGGCAAGTGGATTTGGACCCACAAGCGTCGGGCTGATGGCACTCTCGAGCGCTACAAGGCTCGCTGGGTTCTCCGGGGCTTCACTCAGCGTCCTGGGGTCGACTATGATGAGACCTTCAGCCCGGTGGTCAAGCCGGCCACCGTCCGCACCGTGCTCTCGTTGGCGCTTGCTCAGTCATGGCCCGTCCATCAGCTGGACGTCAAGAATGCTTTTCTGCACGGCCTTCTCACCGAGACAGTGTACTGCAGTCAGCCGGCGGGGTTCGTTGATTCCTCCCGTCCTGACATGGTCTGCCGGCTCAACAGGTCTCTCTACGGCCTCAAGCAGGCACCCCGGGCGTGGAATCATCGGTTTGCTGCTTTCCTGCTGACACTAGGGTTTGTGGAGGCCAAATCTGATACATCTCTGTTTATCTATCACCATGGAGCTGACACTGCGTACTTGCTGCTCTATGTTGATGACATTGTCCTCACAGCCTCCAGTGAGCCACTTCTCCGCCGGATCATTACCGCTCTCCAGCAGGAGTTTGCTATGAAGGATTTGGGTGTGCCCCACCATTTTCTCAGGGTCACTGTTGAGTCTCGTCATGCCGGGGTACTTCTTCACCAGCGGCAGTATACTCGGGATATCTTGGAGCAGGCTGGGATGACTGACTGCAACCCCTGCTCTACTCCGGTTGATACTCAGGGCAAGTTGTCAGAGACTGAGGGCCCCCCAGTGTCAGATCCAACGGCATACAGGAGTCTTGCTGGTGCCCTTTAGTACCTCACCTTCACCCGGCCGGACATCACCTATGCAGTTCAGCAGATCTGTCTTCACATGCATGATCCCGGGGAGCCTCACCTCACGGCTCTCAAGCGCCTCCTCCGCTACCTCTGAGGCACGATCGACTACGGCCTCCTACTTCACCGGTCCTCCTCCGCCGACCTTGTCGTCTACACTGACGCTGAATGGGCGGAGTGTCCGGACACTCGGCGCTCCACCTCCGGCTACGCTGTTTTCTTGGGCGGCAACCTGGTGTCCTGGTCGTCTAAGCGCCAGCCTGTGGTTTCCCGGTCCAGTGCTGAGGCGGAGTACCGCGCTGTCGCTAACGGCGTGGCTGAGGCCTCCTGGCTCCGGCAGCTTCTCGCTGAGCTGCACACTCCGCCCTCCCGGAGCACACTGATCTACTGCGACAATGTCAGTGCGGTCTATCTCTCCACCAACCCCATCCAACACCAGCGGACGAAGCATGTGGAGATCGACCTACACTTTGTCCGTGATCGGGTGGCCATGGGCGAGGTGCGGGTCCTTCATGTTCCGACCACCTCCCAGTTTGCGGACATCTTCACCAAAGGCCTCTCGTCCTCGACCTTCACCGAGTTTCGCTCCAGCCTCAACATCACCGGTGGCTAGTTGCGTCTGTGGGGGGACGTGTGTGTGGTCTTTCTTCTTTCTTGTTCAGGCTGGAACTCCGCTGCGCCGGTAGTTCAGACTGCGGGAGGGTGTTGGAATGTGAGTGTATTAGGCCCATGAGGCTAGGCCCATGTGGCCCATTTATGGTTACCTATATAGCTACCCTTCTAGGGTTAGCCCAAATCAATTGAATCACTTTCCCTAACAGAACTGAACCAGAAAGTGTGGCCAGGCAACCAGCAGGGGCTTCGAACTGAACTTCAAGAACATTTTGAAAACACTAGAGAATATATATTCTGTATAATTTAGCATTATTTGCTGATTATTCTTAGTGTATAATCCATCCAAAATTCCGTTGCATCAACATGTAAAACTAATGACTCTTGCAATATCCATATTACTACTTAACATATGGTGTTTGTGTATGTTCCCTTGTGTTTCTAAATTTCTGTTTGAAACTCTCTGAATTTCACTAAACATTCAATGCAAATCTCTATTGGGCAGAACACAGATTTTATCTATATGGTGTTTGTATATCAGCAGACTGTTCTAGTTCATTATGAATGGCTTGCTATATCAGCAGACTGTTCTAGTTCATTATGTATATCAGCAGACTGTCCAAGTTCGTACTTTTGAGTGAAGAACCTGGCCGTTATATGTAGCATCCATTATATATTAAAATAAAATGGACCAACAATGCAAAAAGAAATCTGTAGCAACCAAGGTGATGGCTCCCTAGCGGCCGGCCTCTCTGGAGCGGTAGGATCGATTGGACAGTGAGGCACAACTGGCAGCGGAGGTGTGGGCGTAGGAGAACATTGGACTTCTTCTTGCTCTTGGAGGATGAGGAGGGCTTCTTCTTCTTCATGGAAGGCACGGGTGTGGAGACCTCAGCGGGCTTGGCGGCAGAGAGGCGCGCCGGAGGACGGATCTTGGCGACGGATGGAGAAGCGATGGGGCCCGAGGAACTGATGCCCTCAAGCTCCTAATATTGCTGTACTGCTGTGCGTACAATCAGTAGACCAGTCTTTGTTAAGTACAGTTGTGTGAATGATTGGTGGGATGTTTTTTCATTACCTGTGTTTATGGCGACTTAGCTACATCTATGTTCTATCGCCTAGAGGGGGTTTATGCTGAGTTGAATAGAGGTGTTTAAGGACTACAAGAAAGACTTTTAAGGGCTTGCACTGATATGATGCTTTATTCCAAATTGCATACCTTGAAATTTGATGCCATATTTATTTTGCTTTACCATGTCCTTTTTTTCTTTTCATTTTGTAAAAATGAAGTATGAAACTCTGCAGCTTCCAGTTGTAGATGTGGGAGTCCACCATTAGTTAATTTATTTACGGGCTTCCCATATTACAGAGAAGCAGCTGATGATCCAAATAGCAGAGCTAGTTCCCAAGCATCACGGAAGGACAAAGAAGCAGGAATCAGCGCCCAGTTCTTCAGCCGGTGGCAGTTCAAAGAACACAAAAGGCGGGAAAAAGAAAAAGTGATGACATTATCATTTTGTGTTTTTTTTCCTGTTCGTCCTCATACTAAGCTTCTGTGGAAGTTGTCTTTCTTAGGCCTGAAAATCATTGACTTTTGGTGGGATTTTTTTCCCTGCTAGTAAATTAGATCTGAACTTGTTTTATGCTATTAATGATCTTATTACAAAATTTACTGAAATGTCTCGTGTATAAATATTGGGTGTCCTGTCGTTTTCTTGCATTGTCTTCAAATTGACATGGGCGTTCAGGCTGCAAAGATGCAGTGTCTTATTGGCCGTGATATGGTGGCTTGTCTTATTCACATGGTGCTTCTATGATGGCCATCATTGGATTTTGACTGGTGCCATTGGTGATGTATTAGCAATAGCAATCTGTCTCATAGGTTCTGCTATATATATGTTAGCACAAGTAGAAGTTCAGCAGTTGTATAACCCTACAGTTTACAACTGCTGAACTGGTGCCATTGGCCGTCACTGGATTTTTTTTCCCTGCAGTTCGTCTCTGCTGTGATATCTCGTTGCTTTGGGATCGAAACAGGTGCAGCAAAGGATATGTTCTCTTTAGAGACTAATATAATTTACGGAGTTTGGTCCCCACTTGATCATTGTTATGATAATGTATATTTCAATGCTTTTTCTCCAAATCTTAGCAATTTTGCACTATCATCTTTCTAGATGACTCCGAGTTTGATCCCGAGAAAATAGGAATCTGAATTTGACTTCCTGTGTACCTGAAAACTGGTGTGTACCTGTTATCTTGCAGATTGAAAAACTCCAATGGCCTTAACTATTGCACCTCAATGTACTGTTTGGTCCATTCCTATTCCTACCTCCAATACTCCTGTGTTCTTTTTAGATTTGATTTCAAAGATGCATGATTTGACATGAATCTGACCTGGTAGGGAGCATATCACCTGTTCTCTCGTCATGCTGGATTGCTAATATGGAACATGATACCTATTTGTGTATGCTGAATTCGAGGCTTGAACCTATTTCATTATTCTCTTGCCAAGAAGTGATATTTACTCAACTTGCTAAGAAATTATTCGGAAACTAATGCCAAATTATAAAGCTAGTAAAAAAACAAAAGAGTTAAATGCGTCACAGACCCCTAAACTTGTAAGGGTGTGTCACGTAGGCCCTTGAACTTTGAAAATGCATTTCTGGGCCCCTGAACTTGTCACGTGGTGCACCGCAGGCCCCTGAATAGTAGCATGCACGTCGGCCAAGTAGCGAGCACATGCCTATCGGCCAGCGAGCTGCCGACAGGGCCCCTATCGGCCGTTGAGCAGCCGACAGGCTTATATACGTCCATTTTTTTATAACAACTTCTAAATTTGTAATTAATCATAAAAAAATTGGTGCGGACCACGAGCTTACATTGGGTCCCGTTCCGTTGGTCCCATGCACGTCTGTCGGCTCGTGCGCTGCTGCTGCCGCCCCATGCGTGCATGTCCGGCGGCAGGACACGTAGTACGGATATGGATGCCACGTACGGGCGCACCACACATAGTGCATGTCGCGGCCAGGGGTCCAGCCCGGTTGAGCTGTTTCATCAAATTCAAAGGCTAAATGCAGTTGTACGCTATGTTGCCCAGATACGGATACGAGTATCCGATACGATACGTATCGGATACGCGGATACGCTACAATGACAATACGACTTGAATATTGTAATATTAATAATTATAAATGAAATAACTAAGCATTAACTCTCATCATGTGTTGTAGCAAGAATTCTGAGTGGTCTATTCGCTTTAGGGGACAACATGAACGAAGAAAAATAAAACAAAATAATCAGCTGCTTCGGTCCTCATGTTCTTTTTGCTGTACATATCAAACGCCACCACTGCTCAGTCACAAACACACACAAGTGACTTCCTGGAAGATGAAGCAGAGGGTGCAGACTTACCATAGGGGCTCGCCGCCGGCCACTGTGATCTGGATCGCTGGTAGCGAGAACTGTATTTCGGCCAGGGGTTAGAGCTCGCCGAGGAAGATGCCACAGGCCGCAGAGGGGCAACACGGGAGAGGAAGATGCAAGAGGAGTGATTGCTACGGCTATGAAGGGATCATTGTCGGATGCTTTGACTTGGGAAGGAACTCGCCTGCGGCAGCGGCAGGCTCCAGAGGGGCGGCGCAAGGTGTGAGGCGAAAGGAGACAAGAGACGCGGGACCCAATACAAGCTCGTGGTCCGCGCTGATATTTTTTAAACAATATTTTTTTATGATTAATTACAAATTTAGAAGCTGTTATAAAAAATAGACATATATAAGCCTGTCGGCTGCTCAACGGCCGATAGGGGTCCTGTCGGCAGCTCACTGGCCGATAGACATGTGCTCGCTACTTGGCCGACGTGCATGCTACGGTTCAGGGGCCTGCGGTGCACCATGTGACAAGTTTAGGGGCCCAGAAATGCATTTTCAAAGTTCAGGGGCTTATGTGACACACCCTTACAAGTTCAGGGGCATGTGGTACATATAACTCAAAACAAAATCAGTGCATATCCTATTTGGAAAGAGAAGTATAATACTCGCTCGATTGACTAAATTTAAGTACTAATGCTTATGATACCAAATAAGTATTATTAGATTTATCATGAAATATATTTTCATATTCTACCTATTCGGTGCCATGTATATTATTGTTCTTTCCTATAAATTTGATCAAACTTGAAATTGTTTGACTTAGGAACATCACTTATTTTGGGACAAAGGGAGTGTAGATGACTAGTAGTAGCTATGTTGCCCAAGTGTGGCAGCTGCTGTGGATCACTCACTGTGCACGGCCGCCTTTTGTTTCTCCTGTGGGCTGTGGCCCATGCTGCTGAAAGCCCAAGTTTGGTTTTGATAATTAATGACATCAAGTTGCTAATGCCATGTGTTAAGTGTTTTGAGTTAGGCATAAGCAACACATGTGATGAAGGTGTACGTGGCAAGGAATGGTGGCCACAAGATCACAAAGAAATGGTGCATGGACATGAAATGACGATCATGGTGGAGTGCACATAATATGATGAACTTGATGATCAAGTGAAGGAGAAGGATCTAAGAGCGCAAGGCAAAGGTATAACTATAGGGTTTTCCTTTTGCCGGTCTAAGATGAGTAGAGAAGTGATTGACCGGGTTTAGGATACATAGCCGACTATCAAGAGGGGCAATCACGATTAGCTCGGGAATCAAGTGCCACTAGATCAATGTCTTGAGCATATGCATTAGGATCTAGTTGAGAGCTAACATAACGCCTTGGAAAATGTTTGTAAAATGCTAACACACATGCACTTTGTGGTGTACACTTGGTGGTGTTAGCACTTTTGCGAAGGCGGTGGAGTTTAAGCGGTAGAGAGGGGTTTGGGTTCCTCTCTCCCTCCCGCCGAGCTTGCGAGGCGGGATTCGGCGCTTTTTGGAGAAGTGAAAAGCCTATTTTCTGTTGCGCCTAAAGTTGGAAAAGAAACGGAGGCGAGCGGAGGTCACTGTGTTGACCGGACGCTGCACCGGACGCTGCACCGGACGCGGTCACGGTTTCATCGGACGCGTCCGGTCAGTTCATCGCGGCGCGAGCGCTAGGGTTTGTGACCGGACGCGGGTCTGGCCTGACCAGCGCGTCCGGTCAGTTCAACTGGGAGTAAAAGAAAAGCGCGCGACCGGCGCGTCCGGTCCTTCATGGGACCGGAGCGTCCGGTCAAGCGTCCAGAGAGGCAGAGCAAAGCGGAGTGACGATCGGACGCGCGGCGCGTCCGGTCACGTATGATCGGACGCGTCCGGTCTCAACGGGAGCGTACTGGAACGCGACCGGACGCGGGCACTGTCGCGTTCGGTCACTTGGTTGAGCGCGTCCGGTCAGGGCAACGGCTAGTTCTGACGCGCACTGTTCACGGTTGTCGTGTAGTGACCGGACGCGTCCGGTCACCCTGACCGGAGCGTCCGGTCAGCGCGATTCTCGCTGCGTCATCTGTAACGGCTAGTTGCGTACCCCTTCATTATAAATAGACGTTGGACGGGGTTTGAGGGTAACTCTTGCACATTTTGAGATATAGAGACATCCTTTGAGCTAGAGAAAAACTACTCCGCTCATCTCTTTGCATAGTTGCACATCTTGAGTGAGATTGAGTGAGATTCAAGTGCATTGCTTGAGAGTTGCATTCTAGAGGCACTTGATCTTCGAGTTGCTGCGGATTTCTTGTTACTCTTCCGTGTTTCCTGACACGGTAGACGGCTTGGAGCAGCGGAGGTGATTGAGCTCGCAATTGGAGATTGTTGGAGCCTTCACCAAGTGTTGTAAGGGGTTCTTGATCCTTCCCCGCGGGAGTTCGCAAATTGGATACTCTAGTGGAGCTCGTGGCTTGGAGGATCCCCATCTTGTGTGCGGTTGTGCGGCGCCCGCCGAGGGCTCGACTCTTGATAATCGATTAGCTCGCGAACCGACAAGTGGGTGTATCGCCACAACGAGGAGTAGCTTGCCGGGAAGCAAGTGAACCTCGGTAAAAAATCTTGTGTCATCTCTTTACCGAGGATTTCTCTTGTGGTTGATCATTGTGATTGATTCTTCAAGTGCTTTACTTCTCTACATCTTTGGTATAAGAATCAAGTCACTTGCTCTTTACTTTCTCGTACTCTTCTAGTGTAGCTTGTTTAGAGTAGCTTTTATCACATAGGAGTAAGTAGCTTAGTGACCTAGCTTTGTTGGTGTGTATTAAAGATCATAGCCTTGCTTCACTAAGTTGTATAGGTGGCTTGCATAGTATAGTTGAGCTAGTGCTAGAATTAGCTTAGCCATATTTTATACTAACGTGGTTGTTTAGTGAAGCTTGTAGATTTTTGAATAGGCTATTCACCCCCCCTCTAGCCATTCGGACCTTACAAGTGGTATCGGAGCCGAGGCACCGTTTATTTGAGGCTTAACAACCTACGGTGAAAAAGAAATGGCTCAATTAAGCTTGCACATCAACAACACCAAGAAGGCACCTCACTTTGAT
Organism: Saccharum hybrid cultivar R570; assembly: GCA_038087645.1. Lineage (NCBI taxonomy): Eukaryota > Viridiplantae > Streptophyta > Magnoliopsida > Poales > Poaceae > Saccharum > Saccharum hybrid cultivar. Next base: position 1,927,298 of record JAQSUU010000625.1, on the reverse strand, counting down.
GGCACAAATTATGCATATTGGAAGGTTAAGATGACCGCACACCTAAAGTCAATCAATAGAGAAGTGTGGAAGGTCACCGAAACAAAATTTGAGGTTGCTAATCCGGAAGCACCTACACCGGTGGAAGAAAAGAAGCTCCAATGCAATGACATTGCCATTAGTGCTCTTCATGAGGCATTAGATGACAAGACATTTGAGCAAGTAAAGAACATAGAGATTGCTCATGATGCTTGGGCTAAGCTAGAAGAAACATTTGAGGGCACCGAAGGCACAAAGATCGCTAAAGCATATATCTTGCAAGAAAAATTTTCAAGCTTCAAGATGCAAGATGATGAGAGTGTACCGGAGATGTTTCATAGGTTGCAAGTCATTGTTAATGAGCTTAAGGCACTTGGTGAGGAGGTCAAGGACAATCAATTCTCTATGAAGTTCTTGAGAAGCTTGCCCAAGAGATTTGATACATTGATCACCGTGCTAGTGAGGACTACATTGAAGGATTCAACTCCTCAACAAATATTTCAAGAAGTGATGACCGATGATTCATATAGAGAAGATGATGAGAAGGATGAGTTGGTCAAGAAGAAGAAGAAGGAAAATGAAAAGAAAGATGATGAAAAGAAGAAGAGTGTGGCATTCAAAGCCACCACATCCAAGGGCAAGTCCAAGATCGAATCACCAAGTGATGAAGACTCAAGCTCTTGTGATAGTGATGACATTGATGAGAAGATGGCTCTCTTTGTCAAGCAATTTGGCAAATTCATGAAGAAGAAGGGCTATCGTGCAAGGAGGAGGAAGAACTCATCTAAGAAGAATGAGCATAACATGAGATGCTTTAGATGCCATAGCAAGGATCATCTTATTGCAAAGTGTCCTTATGATAGTGATGATGAAGATGCTATCAAGAAGGAGAGGAAGAAGCAAAAGAAGAAGCAAGAAAAGAAGGAGAGCTCTCATAAAAGGAAGAATGATTCTCATGTTGCTACATGGGATAGTGATGATTCCTCAAGTGATGATGATGATGACTACAAGAGCAAGAAGAAGGGACATGCTAGCATTGCCTTCCAAAAGAAGGTCTCCCTCTTCGACACTCCATCATGCTTCATGGCTAAGGCCGCTAAGGTATCATCCGATGATGAGAGTGATCATGATAATGCTAGTGATAGTGATAGTGATGAAGAGGAATTCACTAAAGATGAACTAATCACTATGCTAGAAGATTGCACTCAACATTTTAAAGAATCTAGAAAGGAGTGCAAGGGCTTGCTTAAGGAAAAGAAAAACCTTATGCAAGAACTTGATGAGCTTAGGGCATCTTATGAGAGTCTAAAGGTAGACCATAAGAAGCTTCAAAAGTCTCACACTAAGCTAGAAGAAGCTCATTCCTCTCTAGTTGAAAAATATGAAAACATACCAACTAATGTTGAGAAAGCTAAAACTTGCAACATAGGCATATCATGTGATATAATTGATGAATCTTTACATAAGCCTATTATTGTTTCCACTAACCCTCCATGTAGCACATCTACATCATCCCCATCTAGTAGTGATAGTTTCACTTGTGACTCCTCACTTATAGTTGAGAATGAAAATCTCAAGAAGGAGGTAAAAGAGCTCAATCACACCTTAGCTAAGGCTTATGGTGGTGAGGACCGCTTGCTTATGTGCTTGGGTAGCCAAAGGGCATCTCTCTACAAAGAGGGATTGGGCTATAACCCCAAGAAAGGCAAGGCCGCTTTTGCTCCTCACAAGACTCGTTTTGTGAAGAACAATGGTAGCTATTGCAAAAGTTGCAAGCAAGTTGGTCACATAGAGCAACATTGCATGAACAAGAAATCCAATGCAAATGTATCCTCAATCAAGTTTAATTCTTTCTATATGCTTACCAAGGGTACAAATGGTGTTCATGCTAAGTTCATTGGTGCACCATGGATGGGCTCAAAGAAGAAAGCCATTTGGGTACCAAAGAGCTTAGTCTCTAACCTTGGAGGACCCAAACAAGTTTGGGTACCTAAAAAGAATTGATCTTGTCTTGTAGGTCAATTACAAAGCCGGAGGAAGGCATTGGGTGCTTGATAGTGGGTGCACTCAACATATGACCGGAGACTCTTGTATGTTCAATTCAATTGATACAAGTCAAAATGGTGGTTTTGATGCTATCACTTTCGGCAACAACAAGAAAGGCAAGGTCAAAGGGCTTGGTAAAATTGCTATCTCAAATGACATGAGCATATCTAATGTGTTACTAGTTGAGAGCTTAGATTTCAATCTTTTATCGGTAGCACAACTTTGTGATCTTGGCTTCAAGTGCATATTTGGTAGTGATGATGTTGAAGTCATAAGTGTTGATGGATCAAACTTGATATTCAAAGGATTTAGACATGGTAGCTTATACTTGGTTGACTTCAATGATAGTGAGACACAATTAACATCATGCTTGCTTAGTAAATCTAGTATGGGTTGGTTATGGCATAGAAGGCTTGGTCATGTTGGAATGAAACAATTGAACAAACTTTTGAGGCATGACTTAGTTAAAGGATTGAAGGATGTCACCTTTGAGAAGGATAAACTATGTAGTGCTTGTCAAGCCGGCAAACAAGTTGGAAATACACATCCTAGTAAGAGTGAGATGAGCACATCAAAGGCATTTGAGTTATTGCACATGGACTTGTTTGGGCCAACAACATACACTAGCATTGGTGGGAACAAGTATGGCTTTGTGATAGTGGATGACTACACTAGATATACTTGGGTGTTTTTTCTCTATGACAAGAGTGATGTTTTTGATCTATTCAAGTCTTTTGTCAAGAGGGTACAAAATGAGTTTGAGACTACCATCAAGAAGATTAGAAGTGACAATGGTAATGAGTTCAAGAACACAAGAATTGAGGAATTGTGTGATGATTTTGGTATTGGACATCAATTCTCACCAACATACACTCCTCAATCCAATGGTGTAGTTGAAAGGAAAAATAGAACTTTGATTGATATGGCTAGATCAATGCTTAGTGAATACAATGTGAGTCATTCATTTTGGAGTGAAGCTATCAATACGGCTTGCTATTGTAGTAATCGTCTCTATTGCCATGGGAAGCTTGGAAAGACACCATATGAGCTATTGAATGGAAGAAAGCCCAACATTGCATACTTTAGAGTGTTTGGTTGCAAATGCTATATTCTCAAGAAAGGCACTAGATTGAGTAAGTTTGAAAAGAAATGTGATGAAGGGTTCTTACTTGGTTATTCTACCACAAGCAAAGCATATAGAGTTTGGAATCTCACAAATGGCACCTTGGAAGAAGTTCATGATGTTGAGTTTGATGAAACCCAAGGGTCTCAAAATGAAGCTCAAAACCATGATGATGTGAGAGGAGATCAATTGTCAAATGCAATGAAGAACATGGACATTGGTGATATTAGGCCAAGGCAAGTTGATGATGATGATATTCATGTGATCAACCAAAATGTGCAAATTGATACAAATCAAGCAAGCTCTAGTGGTACTCATCATGAAGCTCAAGCTCAAGGTCAAACAAGTGAAAGCAATCAACTCCCAATACTCCAACCTACTAGCATTGCAAGAGATCATCCATTGGACCAAATCATTGGTGGAATTCAAAGTGGTGTTCAAACTAGATCAAGGCTAGCATCCTTTTGTGAGCACTACTCATTTGTGTCACTTGAAGAACCAAAGAAGATAGAAGATGCATTGAAGGATTCCGATTGGGTAAATGCCATGCATGAAGAACTAAACAACTTTGCTAGAAATCAAGTTTGGAAACTTGTTGAGAGGCCAAAGAACTACAATGTGATTGGTACTAAATGGGTCTTTAGAAACAAGCAAGATCAAGATGGCATGGTTGTGAGGAACAAAGCAAGATTAGTAGCACAAGGATACACTCAAGTTGAGGGTCTTGACTTTGGAGAGACATATGCACCGGTTGCAAGATTGGAGGCAATTAGAATCTTATTAGCATATGCGTGTGCACACAACATCAAGCTCTATCAAATGGATGTCAAGAGTGCATTTCTCAATGGCTACATCAATGAAGAAGTTTATGTTGAGCAACCTCCCGGTTTTGAAGATGACAAGAAGCCCGACCATGTTTAAAAGCTAAAGAAGGCATTGTATGGTTTGAAGCAAGCACCTAGAGCATGGTATGAGAGGTTGAGGGACTTTCTTCTCTCTAAAGGGTTCAAGATGGGAAAGGTTGACACCACTCTCTTCACCAAGAAGCTTGGAAATGACTTGTTTGTGTTGCAAATCTATGTGGATGACATTATCTTTGGATCAACTAACCAAGACTTTTGTGAAGAGTTTGGAAATATGATGGCTAATGAGTTTGAGATGTCTATGATTGGAGAGCTTAGTTACTTCCTTGGACTTCAAATCAAGCAAATGAAGAATGGCACTTTTGTAAGTCAAGGCAAGTACATCAAGGACATGATCAAGAAGTTTGGATTGCAAGATGCTAAGCCAATGAGCACACCAATGGGCTCTAATGATCAATTGGGTATTGATAATAGTGGAAATATGGTAGATCAAAAGCAATACCGATCCATGATTGGAAGTTTGCTCTATGTCACCGCTTCTAGGCCGGATGTGATGTTTAGTGTGTGCAAGTGTGCAAGATATCAAGCTTCACCTAGAGAAAGTCACTTGAAAGCAACCAAGAGGATATTGAGATATCTTAAGGGCACTCATGATGTTGGATTATGGTATCCCAAGGGGTCTAATTTTGAGTTGATTGGATATTCGGACTCCGACTATGGTGGATGCAAGATTGATAGAATGAGCACAAGTGGCACTTGTCAATTGCTTGGAAGGTCTCTTGTTTCATGGTCATCAAAGAAACAAAATAGTGTTGCACTATCTACCGCCGAGGCCGAATACATTAGTGCCGGTAGTTGTTGTGCACAATTGCTTTGGATGAAGGCCACTTTGAATGACTTTGGAATTAAATTCAAGAATGTGCCTTTGTTTTGTGATAATGAAAGTGCTATCAAGATGACACAAAATCCGGTTCAACATTCAAGAACCAAGCACATTGACATAAGGCATCACTTCATAAGAGACCATCAACAAAAGGGTGATATTAGTATTGAGAGCATTGGCACCGAAGATCAACTAGCCGACATCTTTACAAAGCCACTTGATGAAAAGAGATTTTACAAGTTGAAGAATGAATTGAACATACTTGACTTCTCCAACTTGAAATGAGTGCACCCCCATATTTTTATATGACATGTCTCTCCTCCAACATAGCAAGGTAAAGTTGTTTGGCATATCATTCATACTTTGCTAAGGACATGGTTAGAACATATAGACATGTTTGCATGATAATAGGATCATTCATGAAAATCAAATGATTTTAATGTATATATGGTACCACTATTGCTTCTATGTTTGATTGATCTAGTGGTAGCATATGACATGTATGTGGGCTTGCAAACCTAGTGTTGGATCTAGAAAACGAGCTCATGACGTGTAATTCAACATGGTCAAGATAACCCTTATACTTCATGAGGTGTGAAAAAGCTTGTCCTTGGATCAAACCGAATTACATATTCTAGGCAAGTGATCTAGGTTGAACCATAATTTGAACTCCCTCATAATTGATTGACTTATCTCTCACTAAAATTGGCACCTTTTTGGTGATTGTTGACAAAGGGGGAGAGAAAAGTCACAAAGATAAAAGGTTAAGTTACTAAGGGGGAGAGAATAGTCAAAGGAGGAGAGAAAGCACAAAGATAGAAAAGTCACAAAGAAAGAGAAATTAAATTTGAGCACATAAGTAAGGGGAGCGAGCTCATGGATTATTTGTTGCATTTGTATGTGCATTAACATGATAAATTGTTGCATTGCAAAGCTTAAATTCATATTAATGATTGTTTAGTGAGTGATAGAAATAGAACTTGAATGATGATTTGTTAAGAATAGCTTTACAAGTGGTATCTAGACACCCTTTGCTCATAATGTTGATCTCACAAGGTATTTTAGTGTTTGTGATCTTTACAAGTGATGTATTACAAGTGGTGTCTAGCTACATCGATGCTAAGGATGGTATATAAAGGCAACTCCGATTGGTATCACGCTTCAAAGGTCCATTCTATATACCTTAGCATCAATTTGATAGTAGTAACTCTCCCAAAATTCAAATCCATACATATGTGCACAATTGAACCAAACTCATGGAAGCACATATGTAGGGGGAGCTAATACTATCGAAATTGAAAATTGATTTCATTTCATATCTTTGTGATGGTTGTCATCAATTACCAAAAAGGGGGAGATTGAAAGCCCAAGTTTGGTTTTGATAATTAATGACATCAAGTTGCTAATGCCATGTGTTAAGTGTTTTGAGTTAGGCATAAGCAACACATGTGATGAAGGTGTACGTGGCAAGGAATGGTGGCCACAAGATCACAAAGAAATGGTGCATGGACATGAAATGACGATCATGGTGGAGTGCACATAATATGATGAACTTGATGATCAAGTGAAGGAGAAGGATCTAAGAGTGCAAGGCAAAGGTATAACTATAGGGTTTTCCTTTTGCCGGTCTAAGATGAGTAGAGAAGTGATTGACCGGGTTTAGGATACATAGCCGACTATCAAGAGGGGCAATCACGGTTAGCTCGGGAATCAAGTGCCACTAGATCAATGTCTTGAGCATATGCATTAGGATCTAGTTGAGAGCTAACATAACGCCTTGGAAAATGTTTGTAAAATGCTAACACACATGCACTTTGTGGTGTACACTTGGTGGTGTTAGCACTTTTGCGAAGGCGGTGGAGTTTAAGCGGTAGAGAGGGGTTTGGGTTCCTCTCTCCCTCCCGCCGAGCTTGCGAGGCGGGATTCGGCGCTTTTTGGAGAAGTGAAAAGCCTATTTTCTGTTGCGCCTAAAGTTGGAAAAGAAACGGAGGCGAGCGGAGGTCACTGTGTTGACCGGACGCTGCACCGGACGCTGCACCGGACGCGGTCACGGTTTCATCGGACGCGTCCGGTCAGTTCATCGCGGCGCGAGCGCTAGGGTTTGTGACCGGACGCGGGTCTGGCCTGACCAGCGCGTCCGGTCAGTTCAACTGGGAGTAAAAGAAAAGCGCGCGACCGGCGCGTCCGGTCCTTCATGGGACCGGAGCGTCCGGTCAAGCGTCCAGAGAGGCAGAGCAAAGCGGAGTGACGATCGGACGCGCGGCGCGTCCGGTCACGTATGATCGGACGCGTCCGGTCTCAACGGGAGCGTACTGGAACGCGACCGGACGCGGGCACTGTCGCGTTCGGTCACTTGGTTGAGCGCGTCCGGTCAGGGCAACGGCTAGTTCTGACGCGCACTGTTCACGGTTGTCGTGTAGTGACCGGACGCGTCCGGTCACCCTGACCGGAGCGTCCGGTCAGCGCGATTCTCGCTGCGTCATCTGTAACGGCTAGTTGCGTACCCCTTCGTTATAAATAGACGTTGGACGGGGTTTGAGGGTAACTCTTGCACATTTTGAGATATAGAGACATCCTTTGAGCTAGAGAAAAACTACTCCGCTCATCTCTTTGCATAGTTGCACATCTTGAGTGAGATTGAGTGAGATTCAAGTGCATTGCTTGAGAGTTGCATTCTAGAGGCACTTGATCTTCGAGTTGCTGCGGATTTCTTGTTACTCTTCCGTGTTTCCTGACACGGTAGACGGCTTGGAGCAGCGGAGGTGATTGAGCTCGCAATTGGAGATTATTGGAGCCTTCACCAAGTGTTGTAAGGGGTTCTTGATCCTTCCCCGCGGGAGTTCGCAAATTGGATACTCTAGTGGAGCTCGTGGCTTGGAGGATCCCCATCTTGTGTGCGGTTGTGCGGCGCCCGCCGAGGGCTCGACTCTTGATAGTCGATTAGCTCGCGAACCGACAAGTGGGTGCATCGCCACAACGAGGAGTAGCTTGCCGGGAAGCAAGTGAACCTCGGTAAAAAATCTTGTGTCATCTCTTTACCGAGGATTTCTCTTGTGGTTGATCATTGTGATTGATTCTTCAAGTGCTTTACTTCTCTACATCTTTGGTATAAGAATCAAGTCACTTGCTCTTTACTTTCTCGTACTCTTCTAGTGTAGCTTGTTTAGAGTAGCTTTTATCACATAGGAGTAAGTAGCTTAGTGACCTAGCTTTGTTGGTGTGTATTAAAGATCATAGCCTTGCTTCACTAAGTTGTATAGGTGGCTTGCATAGTATAGTTGAGCTAGTGCTAGAATTAGCTTAGCCATATTTTATACTAACGTGGTTGTTTAGTGAAGCTTGTAGATTTTTGAATAGGCTATTCACCCCCCCTCTAGCCATTCGGACCTTACAGCTGCTTTCCTTCTCCTTCCCGTTGGGTCGCTGAAAGCATGTAATTTTGTATTACAAGAGTCACAATTTAGAAATTTCTCATTGATCCTTGCTTTGCATATTGATTTATACCTGCTTTGCAAGGCCTCTCGGTCAGAGATCTTACTCCTCCATTGTAGATAATTGTGATATGCGATGTGTTTGATGATTGGTTCGTATAACTCGACTGTCAGAAAGATTCTGGAGAGAAAGTGATGGCCTGTGTTGAAAGGTCCTTGTTTGGTTTTGGTAATTGAGTGACAACTTAGGTGGACTAATATGTGGTTATGTGAGATACACAGAAGATTAGTCCACATGTGATTGTGTCATGAAGGAGCTTATTGCATATGAGACATGACATGGAGTCATGTGACCAAAGTGGAGAAGATCGAGATGAGGCTTGGCTCAATGGACCGGTTGCTAGGGTGAAGGGCAAGTTGTGTGATGGCTTGGCGCCGAAGGACCGAGGTAACGGTGAAGAGCAAGTGAGGTTAAGATCGATGAACCAATACAGTCACATGATGATATAAAATGGATCATATCATTTGGTGATTGGTTGGTGCATGTGTTGCATCAACGTCGGAGGAGTTGGAATGAAATATGCAAGATAAAGGTATAACCATAGGACATTTCTATTTCACCGGTTATAGGTGTGTAGAGAAGTTGATGACCGGGTTTAGGATAGATGACTATACTATCGAGAGGGGCAAACTTGTTTACATATCGGTCATCTAGTGTCACTTGAGCGATCTAACTTTGCATACGTGCTAGGATCGAGTGGCGAGGCAAGTTGAGTGCTTAATTTCTTCGGAGAAAATGATTGTGAAAATGCTAACACACGTGCACAAGGTGGTGATCACTTGTTGGTGTTGGCACATTTGCGAAGGCAATAGAGTTTGAGGGGTAGAGAGGTGTTTGGGGTTCTCTCTCCCTCCAGCCGCGCTTACGAGGCGGGATTTAGGCGTTTTCGAGGAGATGAAACGCTTATTTTCTATTGCACGGAAGGTTGGAAGAAATGGCGAAGTCGCGGAATCGTTTGGCGCGGAAAAAGGACCGACGGACACTGGCTTAGCGACAGACGCTGAGGGCCATGTCTGTCTAGTTCACTGCGTAGCCGCGCGAGTTTGCACGCGACAGACGCGGGGTGTGTGAGCGACAGATGCGCGAAGTCCGCGTCTGTCGGCTGAGCGCGGCGCGGGGTTCTTTGTGCCGCGTCTATCGCTGCGACAGACGCTGGGGGGCTGAGCGTTGGACGCGTCTGACGCTGGAGGGTTTTGACCGTTGGTGTTTTGAACGCTGGAACACGTGGCAGTCGTAGGAGCGACGGACACGGACTGTAGCGTCTGTCGCTCACGATTTTTAGCCTAGTGATGGCATAACGGCTATATTCGTTTGTGGGCTTATAAATAGAAGTGGTGGCCGGCCTTGGCAGCAGCTTGGCACCTTTGGGACTTAGTGTCCATGCTTTGGGAATGCTAGGAGAGCCTTTAACTCACTTGTGCTTGCAAGAGTGTGAATAGATTGCGAGTGAGTTGATTCTAGTGCGTTGCTTTGAGAGATTGCATCGAGTGGCACTAGGTGATCGTGTTGCAAGCCGGTGGTGCTTGTTACTGAAAGGTCCTTGTTTGGTTTTGGTAACTGAGTGACAACTTAGGTGGACTAATATGTGGTTATGTGAGATACACAGGAGATTAGTCCACATGTGATGGTGTCATGAAGGAGCTCATTGCATATGAGACATGACATGGAGTCATGTGACCAAGGTGGAGAAGATCAAGATGAGGCTTGACTTGATGGACCGGTTGCTAGGGTGAAGGGCAAGTTGTGTGATGGCTTGGCGCCGAAGGACCGAGGCAACGGTGAAGAGTAAGTGAGGTCAAGATCAATGAACCAATACGGTCATATGATGATATGAAGTGGATCATATCATTTGATAATTGGTTGGTGCATGTGTTGCATCAACATCAATGGAGATGGAATGGAATGCGCAAGGAAAAGGTATAACCTAGGGCATTTCTATTTCACCGGTCATAGGTGTGTAGAGAAGTTTATGACCGGGTTTAGGATAGATGGCCGTACTATTAAGAGGGGCAAACTTGTTTGCATATCGGTCATCTAGTGCCACTCGTGTGATCTAACTATGATCGTTGCTAGGATCGAGTGGCGTGGTAAGTTGAGTGGTTAACTCCTTCGATAAAATGATTATGAAAATGCTAACACACGTGCACAAAGTGGTGATCACTTGTTGGTGTTAGCACATTTACGAAGGCGATGAAGTTTGAGCGGTAGAGAGGGTTTGGGGTCCTCTCTCCCTCCCGCCGAGCTTGCGAGCGTGGGATTCAGGCGTTTTCGAGAAGTTGAAATGTCTATTTTCCACTACGCCAGAAGTCGGAAAAGAAACGGAGGCGAACGAAGGTCACAGAGGTGACCGGACGTGGTCATGGTATGACTGGACGCGTCCGGTCAGTACAGCGCAGGCGCGGGTGCTAGGGTTTGCAACCGGCGCGTCCGGTCACTCGCGGGACCGGCGCGTCCGGTCAGGTGTCCAGAGAAAACTGAGTTTCGCAAGGACGATCGGACGCGAGGCGCGTCGGTCACACATGATCGGACGCATCCGATCGTTGAGGGAGCTTACTGGACTCTAACCGGACGCGGGCACTGGCGCGTCCGGTCGTTGCTTCGTGGGCGCGCGAGTCAGTGCGATCGGCGCGTCCGGTCGTTCGAAGCGGCGCGTCCGGTTGTTTGACGGGCGCGTCCGGTCATTGCCTGGGGCACGTTCGGTCGTTGTTTTGATTGTTGGGGTCAGTGACCGTTGGAGAATCGGACGTGGCTGAGCGCGTCCGGTTAGTTACGACCGGCGCGTCCGGTCGTCCCGAAATCTGCCTAGTGAAGGGGTAACGGCTCTTTTTGTTCGTGGGGTTATAAATAGATGCCTTGGCCGGCCGTGGCCGGTAGCTGAGCACACTATAGTCTTTGTGACTTGTGTGGTAGTGCTTGGGAGCCCTCTAACTCACTCATGCTTGATAGTGTTCATCGGATCGAGAGAGAGAGCGATTCTAGTGCGTTGCTTTGAGAGATTGCATCGTGTGGCACTAGGTGATCGTGTTGCAAGCCGGTGGTGCTTGTTACTCTTGGAGATTGCCACCTCCTAGACGGCTTGGTGGCTTGTGGCTCCGTCGAAGCTCGCAAGAAGATTGTGCGAGGCTCCGGAGAAGCTTTGTGAGGGGGATTATGCTCACCCCGCGGGGATCGCGAAGAGCAACTCTAGTTGAGCGTGTCATTGAGCTACCACACTTTATGGTGGGATCTTGCGGTGCCTTTTGAGAGGCTCGGTGTGTGACCGATTAGCCGCCGAACCACGAAGTGTTGGTCGACACAACGGGGACGTAGCTTGGTGGCAACCAAGTGAACCTCGGGAGAAAATCACCGTGTCAACATTGTCTACTCTTCTCGGTGGTTTGCCTTCATGCAACACAAGCTTGTATTTACTTTCATATATATTTATACTTGTGTAGTTGCTCTCGTAACTAGTTTGCTTGTGTAGCTTGCTAGTTGTCTTCTTGCTTGTGTAGTTAGAAGCTTCCCTTTGCGCTCTCTAATTTGGCTTGTGTAGCCTTGTTATTGAGCCTTGCTAGTGAGCTTAGGATTTGTGCGCTTTGCTTACTAGAATTGTGTAGGAGCTCCCTCTTGCTTGCAAAGTACTAGTGCATAGGTTTGTGTGACCTTGCTCTAGAATTAAATAGGAGAGCTCTTGCTAAGGAAAGCACCTTAGTTGCTTAATTAGGATCTTTGTGAGGTGTTTGTGAACTTAGTTAGAGGGGTGTAGTCTTGGCTAGACCGATAAGTTTAATTCCGCATTTGTTTTGGTTAGTCAATACGTTTAAGTTTTAGAAAGGACTATTCACCCCCCCTCTAGTCTGCCATCTCGACCCTTCAATTGGTATCGGAGCTGGGTCTCTCATTTGTGGTCTTCACCGACCCGAGAGGATGGCAGCTTATGGGCTAGATGTTAAGTGTCCACACATTTTTGATGGCACACACTTTGCACGGTGGAGAAATTGGTTAACATGCAATTTTAAGTTTATTTCTCCTCAATTGTGGTGGATCGTAGATGTGGGTTTTTCCTTTGCAATTGATAAAAAGAATGCAACTCAAGCGCAAAGTAAATGCCTACATCTCGATAGCCAAGCTACTAATATTTTCTATCGATCTATGGATAGTAGCATACTTTGTGAGATCATGGACTTCAAGTCCGCCCATGAGATTTGGGTGTTTCTAAATGAGAAATATGGGGCGATCTCCAATGATTATGAGCCCAAGGAGGAGGCGCATGAGGATGTTGAGCATGACCACAACAAGGTGGTTGTGGAGGATAGCTCCACCTCACGGTCAAGTGATGACAAAGATGATCATACCACAAGATCACTTGATAAGAAGAATGATAATGCCACAAGTGATGCAAGCAATGATTCTACTTCATGCACACTTGATGGTGAAGATGATGGCTATGAGAGTGATGCTTCAACAAGCTCTTCAACATCATCACATGGTAACATTAAGATACATGTTGGTGGTTTTGTTGTGGATTGTGATGATCCAAATTTAGAGCTTTTATATAAACTCTCAAGAGCCTTGAAAAGGGAAATGGAAAGAGTAAGTAAATTGGAAAATGAAAACTCTTTTCTAAAGACCACATGTGAACAACAAAAGCATCTACTTTATGTTACTACTTGTTCACATGAGGAGCTAAAATTGGCTCATAAGGAACTTAGTGTTGCTCATGATAACTTGGTACAAGAACATGCTTTACTCACTAAGAAGCTTTCTAATGAAGAAACCAAATCTAGTGAGAGCTCATCATTTGGGTCAAATGATCAATCACATGTTACTAACCCTTGTGATGTAGGCAAGAAGCATGTATCCATCTCTTGTGATGACTTATTATATATGCCATGTTCTTCACAATTAGATGCTTGTTCTACTTCTATATCTTGTGAGACTAACCTTTTGAAGGAGAACAATGAGCTCAAAAGTGAAGTGAAGAATTTGAGCAACAAGTTGAAGAGGTGCTACAACTCTAAAATCACCATTGAGCATATCATGACCAATCAAAGAAGATATGGTGATAAGAGTGGTATTGGCTACAACAAGAGCAAGGGCAAGATTAAGAAGAAGCAAGATGCAAAGAAGCTATCCCAACTCATGTGCTACCAATGCCATGAAGTGGGAAATATTGCCAACTGTTGCCCTACCAAGAAGTCTCAAGTTGAGCCAAAAGCAAAGCCCCAAGATCAAGTCAAGATCAACCATAAAGATGATGATGACTTGATGATGAAGAAGAAAACAAGAAGGGGTGGTAGAGCAAGGCATCCAATGCAAATCCAAGATGCCAAGATGATGAGCAAGAATCAAATCGAGAAGAAAGTACATGCTCACATCAAGTGCTTCAAGTATGGAGATATGGGACACTTTGCCTCGGGGTGTCCTACCAAGCTTGAGAAGAAGGCTCAAGCAACTCGTGAGAGGCAAGGCAATGAGAAGCAACATATGAGCAAGGAAGAAAAGGCTCAATCTAAGAGAAGTTGCTACTCATGCCGGAAAAGGGGACACATGGCACATTCATGTCCCCTAGGTGAGAATTCTAAGCCTAGTTCAATTAATGATACTAATATGCTTAGAAAGGATGGCAATGGTACCTTATTGGTTGAAATTGCAAAATATCCCGCTACTCATACTAAGGCTATGCCTAAGTATGTTGCACCTAATTTGAGAGGACCCAAACTTGTTTGGGTACCATCAAAAAGTGGATGAATGTGTGTAGGTACTATGGCATTGGAGGCTTGACTCAAATTGATTTCATCTTGTTCATCATATATTGAGTCAAGTTATGAAGCTCAATGTATATCCAATCCCAATGCCAAGTCAAAATAAGTGAAGTCCAAGTGATACAACATATAAGTGCAATGTTAAAGATTGTGGTGATTTATTGGAATTATTTTATGGCTTGCAATTTATTTGAGTAAAAGCTTGCTATTGAATGATCATGAGCTAACCAAGGTATATCTCTTGTTGATCATTTTACTTGGGTGCATATGAGTTGATTGAATTGGATATATATGCAATGTTGCTTGCTATGAGATGATTGAATGTATTAAAAGCTTAGTAATCAAGTTTGGATTGGTTTGTGTTGGATAATTTCATGAGATGACATTTAGTAAGTGGATTGGATGGATATATGTCTTGTAAAAGTATTCAAACAAGTTAGTTTCAAGTTTGATTCATATTTGATGAAGTATTGCTCAATGTATTGAAATCTGTTCAAAATTAAAAATCTGAGCTAGCAGTGATCTTAGCCATGTTTGAGTGATCAAATCTATTTGGATTGGCTTGAAATTTGGTATACATGCTCTGCACTTATGGAAGAAGATGTTGTAGAAATTTCATGAGAAGTGGATAAGAGATGCTTCGACTTTGGAGTACATCTTGTCAGCTATAGTGCAGCAGTTTTCAGCATGTAGCAGTGGTGGAAGATTTGAAATCTGATAGCAATCTGGATGTCAAATGAATCTCAAATTTTTACAGCTGCTAGATGACTTAGTGAATCACATCTCCACCAAATTTTATGGCATTTGGATCTGTATATTGGGAGATATGAATTATTCTTTAAAGGGTACAGAATCTGCCAGAAAAGTGACCATCATTGGATTAATCTAGAGTCACTTTAATTGAAAGGTCCTCAAGTTGGAAACATGTTTACAAATGGTTGAGGTACCTAAGTTTGGTTTTGGATTGATCTAGAATCATGAAGAGCAATGAGTATAAGAACATTTGATTGTGGAATATACTTGGTATACATGTTTAGTACTCAAATTTGAAGATCAAGATCAAACTTAAGATGAAGATGAAGTTTAAGTTCTAGTGATGATTAGAGATCATTTGGTAGAAAGAAAATTACTTAAACAAGTAGAAAGAGTTGGACTAAAATGTAGATTCAAGGATCTTTCATCAAGATTGAGTTCATCATTTGGATCAATCAAACTATATCATTTCAAGTGAGTATCAAGAGTGGTTCTTTGGAGAAAGGTCACTTCTCCCTAGTGAGGGGCTTGCCGCCGTGTGTAGGTGAAACCAAGTTTGGGACTTGGAAGGCTAACATGGAAGTGGTGATCCGAGGAACTTGTGATGCTTAGTTGAAGCAATCAAAAGGGTTGATCAAGAAAAGCAAGCAACACCCAAAATAGAGCTAGTCATATATTTCAAGTGGTATTCTAAGTAGTTCTCTCATGCAAGCATTGATCAAAAAGATGAAGCAAGCCAACCACAACTCAAGAGATAGTGCACTTGATCATAAGTGGTTTTTATTTCATATGGGTGAAGAATGGATTTATCTATGATAATTGGTCTTCACCAAGCTTATAAATTGGACTTCACATTGCTATTAGAGTAATGAATTGGAATCTATGTGACTATCCTCTACTTGTAATGTGCATGATCATTTCATTCCTTACTAGCATGTGGTTAGTGCATATAGTACATGCTTATTAGGATCATGCATGACAAATGAAAATTTTAGATTCATTGCCTACCACTATTGCTTGAATGGTTAATTGACCTAGTGGTATAAGTATGAATTTATTCATGAGCTAGTGAACCCAAATACTTGATCTAGTTTGGATTGCTAACAAGTGACAAGTACAATATTGGCAAGGTAACCCTTAGCATGAGGTGTGAAGAAGCTTGTCATTGGATCAAACCGAACTTGGAATCTTAGGCAAATCAATATAGTTCAAGTCATACAAGAAGCTCATGACAATGATAAGAGTACAAGCACAAGACAACAATGAAAATAGATATCTAGTTTGTTTCAAGTAGTATCTAGACTCAAATTGATCTTCCAAGTGGTATGTACAAGTGGTGTCTAGATAATGATCTACAAGTGATATCTTACAAGTGGTACTCATGAAGATAGCAAATGTTCAAGAAGTGAATATTATTGTCAAATCCTTCAAAGTGGTTCCATACTAGAAAATTCTTTCAAATAATATCACATTCCTACTCATGATATCTTCACATGGTATCATTCGTGCAAGACAATAGTTTCACAAGTGATCCTCAACTTTAAGTGATCAAATCAAGAAATGCTACCCTCATCCTGCAAGTGGTATCTCAAGTGAATGACACATGCTATGACATAGGGGGAGGAGCCCCACCGATTGGTATCAAGGTCAAAGATCCTATGTGGAATCTCAAGAGCAACCATAAAGTTTGTCATTTCCAACATATGTGGTAATGTCCATCAAAAATGCAATATTCAAGTCTCAACCATCTATCCCAATACAAGCCTTTGTATCAATTGAGAAGAACACCTTTTATGGAAATTGATGACAAAGGGGGAGAAGTTGGACAAAGATATGAAAGTTTTTTGAGCTTTGGGGAGAGATTGTAAAGATTGGACATGAACATGGACAAAGAGGGAGTAACATTGAAGAATGTAAGGGGATCAAACATTCTTGGACAAAGAAAGCACACAAGTAGGGGGAGCAAGCTCATGAACTTTGATTGATTACATTTGATATGTGCATAATTCATGTGCTTGCTTGCATTGCATAAGTTCTTAAATTCAATATGCATTCTTGTGTGGTGTATGCTAGTTATAGAACTTGAATGATGATTTGATAACTAGCATGCATAGGATGTTAGCTAGACTTGTGATTATCATACAAAAACTAGAACCTTGCTTATAATGTTGATCTCACGAGGTTTCTAGCGTTTTTGATGTCTAGCTACTCATGATGCTAAGGATGGTGGCAAACTTGTGATTTTCAAATGGTATCAAGCTACTAATTGTTATAAAGCTACAAAGGTTTATTCTATACACCTTAGCATCACTTAGTAGTGCTAACCCTCCCACAAATTTCATATTTATGCATATGTGCAAGCTTGAAACCAAACCATTTGAGCACATATGTAGGGGGAGTTATCACTACCAAGTCAGATTTTATGGTGCTTATCCAAATTCTAACATAGAGCTTAAATGTTGGATAAGTGGCATAAAGTCTAAAAGAACTTAATTTCCATATCTTTGTAGAGTTATCATTAATTACCAAAAAGGGGGAGATTGAAAGGTCCTTGTTTGGTTTTGGTAATTGAGTGACAACTTAGGTGGACTAATATGTGGTTATGTGAGATACACAGGAGATTAGTCCACATGTGTTGGTGTCATGAAGGAGCTCATTGCATATGAGACATGACATGGAGTCATGTGACCAAGGTGGAGAAGATCAAGATGAGGCTTGGCTTGATGGACCGGTTGCTAGGGTGAAGGGCAAGTTGTGTGATGGCTTGGCGCCGAAGGACCGAGGCAACGGTGAAGAGCAAGTGAGGTCAAGATTAATGAACCAATACGGTCATGTGATGATATAAAGTGGATCATATTATTTGATGATTGGTTAGTGCATGTGTTGCATCAACATCAATGGAGATGGAATGGAATGCGCAAGGCAAAGGTATAACCTAGGGCATTTCCATTTCACCGGTCATAGGTGTGTAGAGAAGTTTATGACCGGGTTTAGGATAGATGGCCGTACTATTAAGAGGGGCAAACTTGTTTGCATATCGGTCATCTAGTGCCACTCGTGTGATCTAACTATGCATCGTTGCTAGGATCGAGTGGCGTGGTAAGTTGAGTGGTTAACTCCTTCGATAAAATGATTATGAAAATGCTAACACACGTGCACAAAGTGGTGATCACTTGTTGGTGTTGACACATTTACGAAGGCGATGAAGTTTGAGCGGTAGAGAGGGTTTGGGGTCCTCTCTCCCTCCCGCCGAGCTTGCGAGCGTGGGATTCAGGCGTTTTCGAGAAGTTGAAATGTCTATTTTCCACTACGCCAGAAGTCGGAAAAGAAACGGAGGCGAACAGAGGTCACAGAGGTGACCGGACGCGGTCATGGTATGGCCGGACGCGTCCGGTCAGTACAACGCAGGCGCGGGTGCTAGGGTTTGCAACCGGCGCGTCCGGTCACTCGCAGGACCGGCGCGTCCGGTCAGGTGTCCAGAGAAAACTGAGTTTCGCAAGGACGATCGGACGCGAGGCGCGTCCGGTCACACATGATCGGACGCGTCCGATCGTTGAGGGAGCTTACTGGACTCTAAACGGACGCGGGCACTAGCGCGTCCGGTCGTTGCTTCGTGGGCGCGCGAGTCAGTGCGATCGGCGCGTCCGGTTGTTTGACGGGCGCGTCCGGTCATTGCCTGGGACGCGTCCGATCGTTGTTTTGACTGTTGGGGTCAGTGACCGTTGGAGAATCAGACGTGGCTAAGTGCGTCCGGTCAGTTACGATCGGCGCGTCCGGTCGTCCCGAAATCTGCCCAGTGAAGGGGTAACGGCTCTATTTGTTTGTGGGGTTATAAATAGATGCCTTGGCCGGCCGTGGCCGGTAGCTGAGCACACTATAGTCTTTGTGACTTGTGTGGTAGTGCTTGGGAGCCCTCTAACTCACTCATGCTTGATAGTGTTCATCGGATCGAGTGAGAGAGCGATTCTAGTGCGTTGCTTTGAGAGATTGCATCGTGTGGCACTAGGTGATCGTGTTGCAAGCCGGTGGTGCTTGTTACTCTTGGAAGTTGCCACCTCCTAGACGGCTTGGTGGCTTGTGGCTCCGTCGAAGCTCGCAAGAAGATTGTGCGAGGCTCCGGAGAAGCTTTGTGAGGGGGATTGTGCTCACCCCGCGGGGATCGTGAAGAGCAACTCTAGTTGAGCGTGTCATTGAGCTACCACACTTTATGGTGGGTTCTTGCGGTGCCTTTTGAGAGGCTCGGTGTGTGACCGATTAGCCACCGAACCACGAAGTGTTGGTCGACACAACGGGGACGTAGCTTGGTGGCAACCAAGTGAACCTCGGGAGAAAATCACCGTGTCAACATTGTCTACTCTTCTCGGTGGTTTGCCTTCATGCAACACAAGCTTGTATTTACTTTCATATATATTTATGCTTGTGTAGTTGCTCTCGTAACTAGTTTGCTTGTGTAGCTTGCTAGTTGTCTTCTTGCTTGTGTAGTTAGAAGCTTCCCTTTGCGCTCTCTAATTTGGCTTGTGTAGCCTTGTTATTGAGCTTTGCTAGTGAGCTTAGGATTTGTGCGCTTTGCTTACTAGAATTGTGTAGGAGCTCCCTCTTGCTTGTAAAGTACTAGTGCATAGGTTTGTGTGACCTTGCTCTAGAATTAAATAGGAGAGCTCTTGTTAAGGAAAGCATCTTAGTTGCTTAATTAGGATCTTTGTGAGGTGTTTGTGAACTTAGTTAGAGGGGTGTAGTCTTGGCTAGACCGATAAGTTTAATTCCGCATTTGTTTTGGTTAGCCAACACGTTTAAGTTTTAGAAAGGACTATTCACCCCCCTCTAGTCTGCCATCTCGACCCTTCAGTTACTCTTGGAGGTTACCATCTCTTAGACGGCTTGGTGACTTGTGGCTCCGTCGAAGCTCGCAAGAAGATTGTGCGAGGCTCCGGAGAAGCTTTGTGAGAGGGATTATGCTCACCCCGCGGGAATTGTGAAGAGCAACTCTAGTAGGGCGTGTCATTGAGCTACCACACTTGATGGTGGATTCTTGCGGCGTCTTTTGAGAGGCTCGTTGTGTGACCGATTAGCCGCCGAACTATGAAGTGTTGGTCGACACAACGGGGACGTAGCTTGGTAGCAACCAAGTGAACCTCGGGAGAAAATCACCGGGTCAACCTTGCCTACTCTTCTCGGTGGTTTGCATTTACTTTACACAAGCTTATATTTACATTCATATACTTGTGCTTGTGTAGTTGCTCTTGTGACTAGTTTGCTTGTGTGGCTTGCTAGTAATCTTCTTGCTTAGTATCCCTTGCGTGGCTAATTTGGTTTGTGTAACCTTGTTAGTCACATTACTTAGTTTGTGTAGCTAAGTAATTTGTGCTCTCTAATTTAGCATTGGTTGCCTTGTTATTGAGCTTTGCTAGTGAGCTTAGGCTTTGTGCGCTTTGCTTCACTAGTTTGTATAGGTGCTCTACGGTTTGATTGAAAGTACTAGTTGCATAGGTTTATGTGACCATGCAAGCTAGAATTGTTTAGGAGAGCACTAGCTAGCCTGGCACCTTTGTTGCCTAATTATGATCATTTCTAGTTAAAGGGGTGAAGTCTTAGCTAGACCGATAAGTTTAATTCCGCATTTGTTTCGGTTAGCCGTCGTGTTTAATATTTAGAAAAGGACTATTCACCCCATTTAGTCCGCCATCTCGACCCTTCATGTGTTGGTTGGCACTAGGTTGGGTTGGTCGAGAGGATGACACCCAAACTAGTCAGACAGGCGTGCGAAAACCCCCTCACACCTTACATGTCCCCGTTCAGTCAACAATTTGGTTGGGTTCAGAACCTGCCTACCTGGGTGAAGTCTTCGATTTGGCACGGGTGCTCGTATTTTCCTGGATTTATTCAGATTTTAATGGCGCTATGCTTTTAGTGGTAGGCGACGTCCCTGTCGACAGCGAGAAGCCTCGTGAATATCAAGATGTGTCGGTTCAGTTCTTCAGAGGTGCTCATAGGAATAGAGTTTGCGTACGCGTGTTTATGGGGATAAGTTTACGTGTGTGTTGTAAAAAAACTCGATCCGTGAGGGCTAGACAACCTCTGGGTATTCCGGCTTAAGAAGAAGATCTTTTCATGCAGATCGAGAAAATCTCCGAACCCCCGCCCTATCCATACATAGGGAGCTAAGTTCCGTGAGAAGGTCGTCTTTTGACCTATGTGCACACAGGGAGTCTAGACCCGAGCCATCTTTTGTGCTTTGGCATGAGGCGAGTAAGAGGATTTTTTACCCTCAGCCTAAAATCCGCCTCCATGGAGGTTCGAACTCAGGACCTGAGGGGTGCTTCCGGAACTACTACCCAACTGAGCTAGCATCCTTCGGCTATGTGTGTGTTATAGGCAGAGCGTTGTACTCCCTCTATTTCTAATTATAAGTCGTTTTGATTTTTTTTATCCATTTTGTTATGTATGTAGATATATTATTTATTTAGATGCATAACAAAATAGATGTAAAAAAAATTAAAGCGACTTATAATTTAGAACGGAAGTAATACTACGTAATTAAAAAAAACAATTCGCCATTGTTGACTGTGCTTCTCCAGTTCGAGAAATTGGCTATAACAGGACTCCAAACATTGGACTTCTCTAAAATAGGACTTCTAACGTTGACTTCTCTAAAATAGGACTCCAAACATTTAGACTAAGCTATAATGACATTTTGTGTCTTTTTAATCTCTTTTCTTATCTAAATACTTGTATTTGTTCTCAAAGTGACCCTTTTACCCTTCAGCCTTCTCACCGTGAGTTGCCTGGTTTAGAAAAAAAAAACATCACTGCATGCACCTGGCTGGGCTGGACGTGGCCGAGGCTTGCCACCGCATGCTGCCTGGACATGGCCTTGGCTGCTTGGCTCGGCGCTGCTGCCTTGGCTGGGCGCATGCTGCCGGCCGTGGCTGGCTGGCCGTGGCCATGGCTGGCTGGCCGTGACCATGGCTGGCTAGAGCGTGCCGTGGCCGCCATGTACAGTTAATAACAAATTGATTCATACACAATTACAAGTAATATATAACAAGTATTTAGCACAAACGAGTTCATCTCATAAAACCATGTTGGTAGCATAAACAAGTTCATCTTAGAAGACCATAATGATGTTCCAAATGAGATCAAAGTCATATGAAATAAATAATGAGTTTACATCTCATCACAACTAAAATGCTCATCATCCAATATTTAGCTTCCTCTTTGGAGTCATCTTTTTTGGTGGCACCGGGGTAGGCATGGCCACGGCCAGCCAGCCAAGGCAGCTGCGGCCAGCCAGCCATGGCCACGGCCAGCCAGCCACGGCCGGCAGCATGCGCCCAGCCAAGGCAGCAGCGCCGAGCCAAGCAGCCAAGGCCATGTCCAGGCAGCATGCGGTGGCAAGCCTCGGCCACGTCCAGCCCAGCCAGGTGCATGCAGCGATGTTTTTTTTTCTAAACCAGGCAACCTCACGGTGACAAGGCTGAAGGGTAAAAGGGTCACTTTGGAAACAAATACATGTTTTAGATAAGAAAAGAGATTAAAAAGACACAAAATGTCATTATAGCTTAGTCCAAATGTTTGAAGTGAAGTCCTATTCTAGAGAAGCCAACGTTAGAAATCCTATTTTAGAGAAGCCTAATGTTTGGAGTCCTATTATAGCCAATTTCTCCTCCAGTTCTGCCCAGCGTCCAAAACCCTGCAAAACCCGCAGACCCATTGTTTGCTTCCTTGCTCGCTCCAGCCTTCCGACTCCCAACTCTGCTCCAGGCTTTGCAGCTGCCTCTGTTCTCGATTCTCCCGCTCTCCCACCGCCTCGTGCTCTCCATTCCGCCGCTTCTTCCCTCCCCAAGTCCTACATCACCTCCCCATCCGCCTTTGGCTCGCAACCGGCGTCCCTCGCCGCCGATGGACTCTGACTCCTCCCCATCAGCGGCACCGCCGGCCGCCGCTGAAGCGGGGCGGTACACGTACAGCCCGAGGCTGCGGTGGCAGCCGGAGGTGGAGGAGTACTTCGCCGCGGCGTACGGCTGCGACCACTTCGCCCGCATCTCCGAGGCCCTCGCGTGAGTACTCCCCCGCCCACCAGTTGCTGCCTCTGGCTGTTCCCCTTCTCTCCTTTGATTGATTGCTGCTGATTCTAGGATTCCTGTGTTTTAAATCCAGGTTCTAGGGTTCTTATTAGCTGTAGCTGTGTAGTGTAATGTTCTACCTGAGTAGACTCCGCAGATTGATAATGAAATGTAGGCCCGAACAGAAAAGGCAGGTTCTTTGCATATCCAGTGGCCAAGATGCTCGAGTCTTACATCACCCCTTCCATTGGTTAGTAACAGAATGATTCAGAATTAACAAGAAGGATATATGGTTATGTTGTCATGAAATACAAAACATGCTACTGTTTGGGATCTTGGCAACGGACAACCAATAATGCTTGGTTATTAAGTATATTCTGAGTGAATTTTATGCTGTTGAACACATTCATCACATGAAAATTTGCCGACCTGATGAAACATTTCTGCATCACATGCTTTCTCAGGTTATAAACACTAAACAAGTCAACTTAGTGCACAGTTAACGTTTAAAATATTTGGAAGATAAGATGATCACTAGATTAGCACATCAGACGGTTGGTCTGAAGTGACTAGTATTTAGGTATGTGATTGGTGTCTTTGTTCATAGTTATTCAAATGTGCAATGTTATGTTATAGTTAGTTCTTGGCTTCGACTCGCTACATAGTTTTTCTGAAGTATGAACTTCTATGTGTTATCTTAGCCAATTTGTGTTTAGGGACTGTTCTGAACTCCGTTGCTAATTTTCAGTTTGTGTTTAGGGTGCTTATGCCAAATTGGTGCTAATTTTCAGTTAGTGATGGCTGTTACTGTTATATATGACTATTACTTCCTGGTGCAGGCATCCTTCTTGTTATTCTTGTATTCGTGTCAATACTCTGAAGTCTTCCACTGATGCTGTCATGCATAAACTGATGGATCTAATAAGCAAAAATGAGCTATCTGCTGTAATCAATGGTTTGGAGGTTGTGGAGCTGAATGGTGGAGAGCAACAACATGAACGGGGCTCTCTGGTCCACAAGTGCCCCTATGCGGGCCTTGAAAATGTTTTGTTTGTTCAGGGATCAGGACCACATGTGCTGCATTATGGTAGCCAACCAGATCAAGCTGTTAAGGAAGTAGTTGTAAGTCGAAAATGTGCAGAGTCAGTTCTTCGGGGTGCCCAGGTATATCTTTCTTTTCCTGCATGTGTGCCTATACAGCAAACGAGTCTAATGACTAATGAGTGAGAGCCACTCCTAAAATAAGAAAATGATAACCGTCTTGTTTGCCAGCGGTTGTGATCTCAGCATCTGATATAAATCTACAAGAATCATCAGACATTTGGTGAAACACGTTCTAAGTTGTCTCATACAATGTTTTCAGATCGTATTATCGAGGCTAGTCGTATGACCACCGATCAGACGACTAATCGCGATTAGTCGTCGATAAGGGTCGATTAGTCGGTCCTAATCGGTCTAATCGGCTAGTCGAACATTTAGTCGTCCTTGTGCCAAGATGACCTGATCGACCATGTATTATACTATATAATATGATGTAATACACAGCAGCAGAATAGAGACAATAACCTTCAGAGGAGGCAGAGTGGTGGGACTGGTGGCTCATCTTGATGCTTGAGGCCTCCCGTGTCCATCCTCCAGGCGTCGAGGAAGGAGCCTCAGAGGCGGGCGGAGCTACTGGGTTCCGGTAGGGGAGGAGACAGGAGCGAGCGGAGGTGGAGGCGCGGACGGAGCTGCGGACGGAGCTGCGTGCGGAGCTGCTGCGGGCGGAGCTGTGGACGGAGCTGCGGGCAGAGCTGCTGCAGGCGGAGCTGCGGACGGAGCTACGGGCGGAGCTGCTGCGGGCGGAGCTGCGGACGGAGCTGTGGGCAGAGCTGCGGACACCGGCGAGGGGCGCGGACGGAGCTACGGATGCCGGCGAGGGAGATCCAGAGGCAGGCCAGCGGCGGCTGCGAGAGAGAGGCAGAGAGCAGTGGGAGCTGGAAATGTGCCGTGCGGCTGCAACTCAGGCCACTCACTCACTCCTCTTCTTTTTACCCCTAATGGGCCAGCTAAAGGTGGGCCGAATTCTTTAGCTGGGCCAAATTCTCCCTCCCCTGAACTAGTCGTCCGGCTAGTCTGATCGGACGACTAATCGTGATTGGTCGCAAGTTATCGGACGATAAGTTTTCTAATCAGTCTAAACTAATCGAGGGCCCTTATCGAGCACCTAGTTACGATAAGGACGACTAATCGCGATTAATCGCGATTAGTCGTCCGATCTGAAAACACTGGTCTCATATCCACTATCACTTCCCTCCAAATTATAATATGGGCCATTGGATTGAATCTGCAGATTTTTTTTTTTCAGGATCAAATAGAATCTAGATTTTTGGGGACTGGCCCTGGCAGAATCTTTGAAAAGGAAGTGTAAACTTGAATTAATACCTAACATTGCTGTCCTTTCATGAGCACAACAGCTGCATGTTTTTGGTGCATTCTGTGCCTACTTAGTTCATGATATGAGTAAAATTATTGTTGTTTTCTGGTGTCACAAAGCTTATGTGCATGTTATATGGTGAACACTTGTTATATTCTGCTGTATTTGGTTGAACAGGTCCACAGTGTTTAATGTGTTAACCTTCAATAATCAGGCTAATTTACCTTTTTATTTGGTTGAACCCTGAATATTATAATATTGCATCCTTAACACTTTTCTCGAAAACGCACATCTTCACCTCATTATATTAAGAAGAATGTAAGGGGCTAGAGCCCTACAACACACACCTTGACACACCCTCTTCCCCTCTTCTTTTTGATTCAGCAATTTTTGTACCCTTTCCTGATCTTGCCGGAATTTTCTGAAGGAATTAGTAATGTTTAGTCCTTGAATTTAAACTGAATAGTGTGCTGCATAAACTTCATTGTCTAAATTCAATTATGATTTCCTGTATTTTGATTTTGAAATACCACAATGTCCGTGCTACTACACAAGTTCATTGTTGTAAATCTCTACTTGTGTTTGATCTTTTCCGTTCATTGTGTTCAGGTGTATGTTCCTGGTGTTTTAGCTTGTAGTTCACATGTTGAAAAGGGTGATAAGGTTGCAGTGTCAGTTGCTATTGAGCAGCCTGTCAAGGAAGATGGCTGGGCTGTGGGCATAACACGAGGAACTGTTTTACAGGGATTGCAATCAGGCAAGCTTGTTTTTCAGTGGATGCTTTTAGTGCGTTTTATATACTTGTTAAATAGATTGATTTTGTTTCCTTTGTAAGTGTTTATTTTCCCTTGAAATAGATGGTTGCACTTGGTGTTGCACTATTGTTTTAGGTTGTGCTGCAAGGTTTTTTCATTGATAAAGGTGGCATATTCATGAACTATTAACATACACAATGTTGCAGATGCACATTATGAAGAAAGGAAGGGTTTGTACATTGGTCAAGGAACCACTGCAATGTCAAGGTCTGCGATATTTCGTGTTCCTCATGGGATTGCAGTAGAGATGACTGAGAGGGTATACAAGCTCCCATCTTTCAATGGTATATTTGCATTTTTCTTATTTTGTTGTATAATTTTTAGCAATAGATGTAAGCATATTTCATTAGTTTATACTTTATATGCAATGTGTTGTAGCAATCTATAGATCATTTTTATGCTATCAAATAACCGACAATGTTATTGACAGATATGTAACCTTACAGTGTTAATATAGAACTTGAGGACAGACTATATAAACCCTTTGGTTGGCAAACAACATACACATACTATCATTTCTCTGAATGGTATTTTTATCATTTCTACCCTCAACTACAACTCATGCAGCTAGCTGGGCTTTGCTCCTTTGCCCAGCTGTTCTCTCGTGGCAGCTACCCAGGAATTACATCTGGATAAGCTCTGCTCCGACCTACCATCTGAAAATAATAGACAAACATGCCTTAAGCTGTATTAAGGCTTCATTTTCCATCAGAAGCAACCCAAAAGGCACCAATGTAAAATGGTGTGAATGTTGCCAACTCCTTAATTTTGTTTCTTGCATACCTAGTTTTGAATTCTGTCCATCTACTTTTACTGTGAGAAGGATTTAAAAAACAATACTTTGATTGAGTTGATATAAATTGTCAACTAATTTATCTCATTACCCATTTATCATATTATTGATTTTAAGCCTAATTAATAATTTGTTTCGTCTGTAGATGTGCTTGAAGGGGAGATATTTCTTCAAAATTTACCAAGTGTTGTGACTGCTCGTGTCCTTGGTATGATTTCTATATATTTTTTGGCAGCTAGTTTCAATGTAATGTTTCACCCAATATTATGATCTAATATCATGCAATTGTTACAAATATCCAACACTGTGTTAATTGTGTTAGTTTAAATCCAGGCAGTATAGAAAACCAAACGATTACATAGAGGACTGTGCATCGTATGGAATAATATGAAGCACTCATGAGGAACCTTGGAGAAAATGCATGTTTAGTTTGCAGATGTTAGAGGAGTTCACTGCATTGATTGGCTTCTAGTTAAAGAGAAAACCTAGGACTCCCTTGTGTTTGCAGTTTAAAAAACCAAAGCAATTTGTCAAGTTAAAAACCCACTGCACATAATCTTGCTAGAAATAAACAGTTGAATCCCAGGCTATCTCAATACTTGTTTTCCCCTAGATGCTGACCTTTTTACATTTGGTTGGCTTGAATGTCACTTGCATGCTTTTGAGAAATTTTGTTTCTTCAATGGTACTACTGATTAACTTTGCTGTGTGGTACATATGTTTTTTTTTTGGATATATAATTCACAAATAGAGGTGTGGAGATACCTAGGCGCCAGAGCGATAGTATGGTTAACTAAGCTTTTTAACCTTATTTTTCGGTCAAACAAGATGCCTGAAGAATGGAGGAGAAGTATATTAGTACCTATCTTCAAGAACAAGGGAGATGTTCAAAGTTGTACTAACTACCGTGGGATTAAGTTGATGAGTCATACGATGAAGCTCTGGGAGAGGGTTATCGAGCATCGCCTAAGGAGAGTGACACATGTGACCCAAAATCAGTTTGGGTTCATGCCTGGTAGGTCGACCATGGAGGCGATTTTCTTATTACGACAATTGATGGAGAGATATAGGGAGCAGAAGAAGGACTTGCACATGGTCTTTATTGACCTCGAGAAGGCATATGACAAAGTACCGAGAAATGTCATGTGGTGGGCCTTGGAAAAGCACAAAGTCCCAACTAAGTACGTTACCCTCATCAAGGATATGTACAGGGATGTGGTGACGTTTGTCCGAACATGTGATGGCGACACCAGTGACTTTTCAATTAAAATAGGACTGCATCAGGGGTCAGCTTTGAGCCCTTATTTATTTGCTTTGGTGATGGATGAGGTCACAAGGGACATACAAGGTGATATCCCTTGGTGTATGCTCTTTGCTGATGATGTGGTGCTAGTTGACGACAGTAGGGCGGGAGTTAATAGGAAGTTAGAACTATGGAGGCACACGTTAGAGTCGAAAGGGTTCAGACTTAGTAGGACTAAGACTGAGTATATGAGGTGCGATTTCAGCGCGACTAGGCACGAGGAGGGAGACGTTAGCCTCGATGGGCAAGTGGTGGCCAAGAAGGATACTTTTCGGTATTTAGGGTCGATGCTACAAAAGGATGGAGACATTGATGAAGATGTTAGGCATAGAATTTCAGCCGGCTGGTTGAAATGGCGTCAAGCTTCTGGCGTTCTCTGTGACAAAAGGGTGCCTCAGAAGCTGAAAGGTAAGTTCTATAGGACGGCGATTCGTCCGGCGATGTTATATGGTGCTGAGTGTTGGCCTACAAAAAGGCGACATGTCCAGCAATTGAGTGTAGCGGAGATGCGTATGTTGCGTTGGTGTTGTGGGCACACAAGGAGGGATAGAGTACGGAACGACGATATTCGGGATAGGGTTGGGGTGGCACCAATTGAGGAGAAATTGATTCAACATCGGTTGAGATGGTTTGGACATGTCCAACGGAGGCCTCCTGAGGCGCCGGTGCGTAGTGGAGTTCTAAAGCGGGCCGATAATGTAAAGAGCGGTAGAGGTCGACCTAAACTAACTTGGGACGAGTCCGTTAAGAGAGATCTTAAGGAGTGGAATATCCCCAAGGATTTAGCTATGGACAGGAGCGCTTGGAGATTAGCAATCAACGTGCCTGAACCGTGACATCTTTTGTCTTGTGCCCTTTATGTCCCTTTATGTGTCTCCCTGTTTCTCGTCTCTTTTGGGTTTCATCTCTAGCCTACCCCAACTTGCTTGGGACAAAAGGCTATGTTGTTGTTGTTGTTATATAATTCACAAATAGCTCGGATTATGCATTTTTCATGCTATACATTCCATATATTCGTCCTGCATCACAACAAGATTTCAGCAAAACCTGATATGTATTGCATAAAATTTGTGACCCATTTTATAGATCCCCAGTCAGGAGAGCGAATACTAGATATGTGCGCTGCTCCTGGAGGAAAAACGACAGCAATTGCTATCCTTATGAGGGACAAAGGAGAAGTTGTTGCCCTTGATAGATCTCACAATAAGGTAAACTGTTTTTTCACATCAGATTTTAACATATATTTTGACCTAGGTCTATGATCTCACAATAAGGATTATAGCTTCATGAACACATATCCTTTTGTAAGTCATAACAAAATGTTAGCTGAGTGGTGTGTGTAGTGTTCACAGAAACTGATTGATGGTGGAACAAGGGGCCTAGCTTATTTGCTGTCAACCAAGCAGCTTAGCATTGCAGTTTCCCTTTGGCATGTTTGTTTCTTTTTGTCCCTTCCATCCCAATCTTGTTTTGTTTATTTTAATGGGGGTGGTCCAACCTTGTAAAGATACTTCATTCCTTCTTTAATGCAATGTATGCAGTTGTTTTTTTTTCTCAAACACGCAGGTAAGAAGAAAAAATGGGGGCAATAACCCATACAACCCACCACACACCCCTCTAGGTCATAGTCATACTAAATGAATACAGTTCTTTTTCATGCTTGATAAAATTAAAATGATATGTAACTGTGCTTCTCTAACATGAAAGTAGATTACAGGTGATGGATATTCTAAAGTTGGCTTCTGAGATGGACTTGAGTTGTATTAAAGCTTATAAACTTGATGCCCTCAAATCTGTATGGAAAACTGATGAAGCAAGAAACCTTGGCATGGCTGATAATCACAGTGAAGCAATTGAGACACCAACAGAGGACCCTTGCCATGCCACAGTAGATGGAAGATCTACCAGTGTAGATGAAGACAACTCAATAACAACAGTGGTGCATTCTGGTAAGGAGCATGCAGATGTGCACCCATTTCTTTCTACACTATTGATATTATGTCAGCTTACACATTATGCTTGAGTTCCTGTGATCCTTTCTTTCACTTGATGGATTGCATGTATATTAAATAAGCTACTTCACGTTCAGTGCAAGGAGCTATGTCTAAATTGTTTAGATACTGCTTATTTCCTCTATTCAGAACTACATGGCATTTTAAATTTAAGTGCTCAAAATTTCTCAACTTGGATCACTAAGGTGTACAATACTATTTAGATTGATGCCCTAAAAAGTGCTGCTATTGGATTTTTTCTAAGAGATGCTTAAAAAATTATATGTTTTTAATGATTATTACTAACATATACAGCAAAAATTGATGGTCAAAGTGCCTTATTTGAGGAAAAAAGAAAAACTCGACTGGTGGGGGATGACATCCCCCTGGCTTTGCCTTGATGTGGGAAGTACCAAACCCTAGCTGGCCAAGAAACTAGTTGACCAGTTCTCAGGGAGGTACAAATTGTTCCATCCAATTGGATTGGCTGGGTCTGTTCCTGGATGCACTGAACTTAGCTTTGCTAATTGGTCAAAATAATAAGAACTGAGAAGCACAGGGAGGGACTGAATTCTTTAATTATCCTAGGCGCTTGGATTATATGGAAGCATAGTGTTGACGCTGAATTGGATCACACACCAGCTAGGGCTAGATCGCCCGGGTCGCTACGGACCGAGAAACACAGCGGGTAACCAACACGCTTTCGCGGTGAAGACCGGCGAGGTTTACGAGCAAACCAGCAAAAGATAACCAACACTCTTTTGTGGTGAAGAAAGGAGATGTTTACGAACAAACCACCAAAGGATAACCATCGTGCTTGCGTGATGAAGAATGACTAGTTTACGAGAAAATTAGCAAAGAAACTGTCGAAGCTCTCGCCCGGGAGGGACCCCATCAGGGCGAGGACATCAACGGGTTGCCCTAGGTCGGCTGGCAAGCCTAAGGCGCCATCCTTGGTCGTCGGATCAAGAGATGAACAGCAACATGGGGTTTGGAAAAGGATTAGGGAAAAGGGGATATTAAATGTAAATGTCGATTGGGTGTTGGAAAACCAATGTGGTACTATTATTATGTCGCTTTATAGAGTTTTCCTTAGACTGGGCCAAAGCCTCTTAAAATTGGCATGGGCTCAATTTGAGTGTCAACACTTAGGAATGCTTGCGAGGGTGCTTCTCCATCTGTAAACGCCATTCTGTGGGAATTCAAGGATGAGCATAGCCTCTCTGGTGCATGGCTGGAGCTAAGAAACTTCAGGGTCTAGACTCTAGAGCTTAGTGCTAGAGTCTAATGTGGTGGTCGAGTCCTTTTTTTGTACTCAAGATGATCATGTAATTTAACATAACCACCTCTCCGTATGAGATGTGTGTGATGTATGGGGATAATACAATGAAGCACATCTCTCCTGCGTATTAAGGAAAAAAGTTCTCAGGGAGGTATCCACATTTTTGTCAGCCTGGTGGATGGGCCGCCTTGTGAGACACTACTAACCAAGCAAGAGCTGACTGATGACATGAGATATTTTAACAACTGAATAAAAGCATGCTATTGCTCCATTCTCAAATTCCTAATTGGAGACAATATCTTGTCCAAAGCGTCACACTCTTTAACAGAGGGAGTAGAGATTATTACTTCTGATTGCAAATATATATATTTATTAGAATTTCTGTTATTCAAACGCTTATAGCCTTGACAATCGATATATAAAAAGTTACATAGATTCACCAATGTATTCTTGGTGTTATTAGATTCATCATGAAAACACTTTTGTAGTATCTGACTCTTTCTATTTAAAATATCACATAGTATGCTTGTTGAATTATTTGAAACAGTTTTGATGTCCTAAACAACTCGTATTTTGTGAGAGGGAGTGTGGTATCATCATCACACAGCCTCTAGGCTAGATCACTCATTCACTCTAGATGAAGTGTATTCCTGATACAGAAATTGAACAGAGTGTGGTATCATCATCACACAGCCTCTAGGCTAGATCACTCATTCACTCTAGATGAAGTGTATTCCTGATACAGAAATTGAACATTCTTTTTTGGTAGATGACAATCTAAATGCCAAAAGATATATTAGCAAGGCAGAACTCAGGAAAAATTTAAGGCGGATGAAGAATGGACCCGGAAGAAATAATTGCTCTGGTGGTAGAGTTGAAAAGTCAAAAGGATTTTGTCCTAACAGCTTTGATCGTGTCCTCCTTGATGCTCCATGCTCTGCGCTTGGTTTGAGACCTAGGCTCTTTGCTGGTGAGGTAAGTTCTACCTAATTTAGTTATGTTGTTGATTACGCATCAATGCTGTAAAAAAGACTCAATTTATTTTTGAATCAGTTAAAATAACGGGCTCATAGTTGATTGCCAGCATTTTTGTGTTATAATTTAATGTTGAGAAGAATATGGTGATTAGAGAATAGATAGTGCTACTCTTTTGCCCACCTGGATAGCAACTGATACTGACAGCAGTTCATAATGTTCAGCTAGTGCAGTAACCTTAAAATGGTTGTATAAATTTAACATTGTCTTACATGCTAATGTATCTTTTGGCATTTAATTCGTTCTGCCTATCAATTGTCACTTGGATTTTTGAAACTCCTGATTATATGCTTTGTTTCTTGGCAAATTTTCAGAGCTGAGCTTGACATGGTAGCCATTCCAGTTAATAGCTTGATGTGCTTTTTATCTTGTTACCTTGAGTATTTGCTCGTACCAGTTAATAGCATGGAAGATTTCTTTTGATTTTTTAGATCCATTATTATGACAGGAAACTCTAGAATCGCTGAAAAATCATGCACAGTATCAGAGGAGAATGTTTGATCAAGCTGTCAAATTAGTTCGTCCTGGTGGGGTGATTGTTTATTCAACGTGAGTTTCTGTCCAACTC
Source organism: Saccharum hybrid cultivar R570 (assembly GCA_038087645.1). Taxonomy (NCBI): domain Eukaryota; kingdom Viridiplantae; phylum Streptophyta; class Magnoliopsida; order Poales; family Poaceae; genus Saccharum; species Saccharum hybrid cultivar. Next base: position 1,894,110 of record JAQSUU010000625.1, on the reverse strand, counting down.
CATACTTCACCTGTGGTAGAAGATTAAAAAGAACTTGCACATGTAGTTATTTTAGCTGTTACCTGGATGACCCACATTTCAACTTACAGCAGTTGCTTACTGGACATGGATTTTTTCTCGAACACATAGGAGAGTTGTGTATCATTATATTAAGAAGAAAAGGAGGGGGATTAGAGCTCCACACAGATCACACACACACTAGCAGAAAATACAACTCACGTGCCTAGTAAACACTTACTGGACATGGCTAGGAGCTCCTAAGGCCACCTTATTTGTCCTATCCAGAGATTGAACATAAAGGACAGGGCCAGGATACAACAGTGGAGCTAGTGATTTATCATCAGAAATTCATTGTAGTTGCTGCATAAATACCAGTCATAAGTCGTTACTATGTAGTCAAGAAATTTAGCATTTTGTTGTTACCCATGTAGTCAAGAAAACAACTAGTTGTTCATATATTGCAGGACTATCCTTGATTGCTATTTGATTGAAGAACTTGATTTGTAATCCTAGTTTGTGTACATGTTGCTAATTTACAATGTTGTCCTATCTAGTATCTGCATGTCATACAATACGAACTGGTATAGTAGTAGATGTGATCATCAATTCAAAGGACGAACAATAGACTCAGTGAATAGTTTGTTTATTAGTGCTCATCCTTTTTTTCTGCATTGCCAATGTAGTATAAAGCAGAGCTCAGTGAATAGTTTGTTTATTAGTGATCGTGCCTTTCTTTTCTGCGTTGCAGGTGTACTATAAATCCAGGGGAGAATGAGGCTTTGGTGAGATATGCATTGGATACCTACAAATATCTGTCACTGGTACCACAGGTAAGTTCCATTATTTGCAACTGATTAATTTGTACGTTGCTAAAAAATTTTCACCAATATTATCTTAAACTACATCAGGAAGTAGATTGCAAAATAAGAAAGTAATTCATAAAGCCATACTCCATAGAATGCAGCAAAACCTTGTGATATATACCTGCTTAGGTTTTTCGAACTGTGTGATGGGGGGCGGTCTACTTAACCCCCCAAACTATGAAACGGTCTAATTTACCCCCTGAACTTTCCAAAACCGTCTACTTTACCCCCTAGGGCTGTTTTGGACGGCGGTTTGCAAAAATTTTGTACTAAAGCATACCATATTATATGTTCATTGTGTAGATCTACTCATGTGGAGTCCAACAAAATTGGATTTTTCATTTTATGATTTTTCTGTGATTTACTATGTTTTTTTAAAGATTCGGGTACTGTAGCAAAACCATGTTACTGTAGCAAACCGCCGTCCAAACACAGCCCTAGGGGGTAAAGTAGACAGTTTTGAAAAGTTCAGGGGGTAAATTAGACCGTTTCATAGTTTGGGGGGTTAAGTAGACCACCCCCCATAGTTGGGGGGGGGGGGTGATCTAAACTTTTTCCTCACATTATTGTTCAAAAGATGGATGCGAGATTTTCCAGGCTACTAAAATTGATATTTACGGGACTTTTGACTGCATTTTCCACATCATCTTCATTCTTCTTTTTCAGTTTCCGAAAGTTGGAGGGCCTGGTATTGTTGGTTCGTGTGAGCTGTTCAACAAATCATATACTGAGTAAGATTATTGTTTTCACCTTGTCAGAAATTCAACAGCTGAGCCTGTTATTCAGATAATGCTTGGACAATTCAATTTCATTTATTGGTAAATATTGGCAACTCCACCTAAAACTGGAACAGGACTGTTCCACTTGCTGGGCAAACTGGCGACTTTCAGGCCAGAAACAGTTATGTTAGTTCTTAAGGTGCATGTAACTTTTTCTTATGTCCAAATTCAAATCATTAGGGTGCTGTACCGTATATGTTATACATGGCATTGGAATATGGATAACTTACTTTATCAAGTGAAATTAGCAAGAGGTGTAGATTGTTACATGTTTTTTTTGTCACTTATATCATTGGTTAGGAGCCAAATAATCAGTTGTTTATGTACATAATCAATAGTGAGGCATATTAGTTAGGATTAAGTCCAATTTTGCCCCCTTAACTCTTGTGTTTGTCTAATTTTAACCCCCAACTACAAACCTGGTTGAGCCAAATAGTTGAGGTGCCAAACATACTCGATTCTGTAGTTGGGGGCTTAATTTAACACAGGCACAAGAGTTTTTTTTTCGTGTGTGTGCGTGTGGGGGTGGGGGGGGGGGGGGGGGGGCAGCGGGGCGGGGTTGGTGTTACAAAATGGACCTAATCGTGTTAGTTATAAGATTATTATTCATCAACGAGGCTTTCCTTTCATGATGCACCTTACTGAAAGTTGTCCTTCCAACTCTGAAAAATCTTTCAAATGCACCTTACTGAAAAGTTGATTTTCCATCTCTGAAACGCTCATGCCTTGCAGAGAATGGTTGAGAGAGGATGAAGCTGAACTTGTTCAGAGGTTTGATCCGTCATCATCAGTGGATACCATTGGTTTCTTCATTGCGAAATTCAATGTTGGAGAGAAAGATGAATAAACGAAAGGGATTGAAATTCAATGTTTGACACCCGCAACTTACAGTAGGGGTATCAGCGCTTTCTGCAATCAGATGGTGAACCTATACCCGTGGAGTGGAATGCAGGGTGTCCCCTGAAATTTTGTTTGCCAGTGTTTGATATTTTTTCTTCTTTTCGAAGTACATTGTTCATTATGGTGAAATGACGAGGCAACTAAGATTCAAGCATTTGGACACAATAAACGGCGGCACTTTGGGCTGCAACTCCAATGATAGGAGTGGAAGACAAGAAGAGGGATTTGTGTTGATAGGCCTTTGCATTTTTAACAACGTAATAACAACTTTTTTTGTTTTTTTGGTCGTTGCACTTTGTATACAAGAAGTGAAAATGCTAGCTTTTTTTTTATCTCACATGCATGGCTCAAACTTTGAAATCTGTCAGTGCAACTTGGACGTGTGTTTTTGACCTCCCTCGGTCACGGTGGAGGTTTTATTTCCTTTAACCATATAAACCTATTTTCTATAAACTTAGTTAAACTTAAAAAGTTTGACCACGATTCTCATAGCGACAAATAATAAGGGGCAGAGCGAGTAGAAATGGAGAGCTAGAGAACAAGCATCGCATAACATCATGGCAGATTATACAATTCCTATTCCTATGAATTTTCTATAGCCATCCAAACACCTACCTAAAAAGTTTTCCTGTGTTTTTAAATCTACTGTTTTGCAATTGCATTCCTGCAAAGTTCCTATGTTTTTCCTATTTCTACGTTTTTTCAATCCAGTGTTCCAAAGAGGGTCTTAATAAAACTAAATGCTAGACCATTTTACACCGATAGAACCACCTAAAATGTACTCCCTCTGTCCCATTTTAATGGTTGTTGTTGCCTTGGACCTGGTACAACCAACATGCTTTGAAGCTAGACGCTACCTCTGTCCATATACATGCAGGAGACAATGAACGTAGACACTTTAAAGGTGTGCCAGAACGACAAGTAAACTGGGACGGAGGGAGTACGTACTTCTTTCGTCCTTATTGTCGTTCTCACATATAAAGGTGTCAAACATACTCAGCTTTAACAAAAAATATATATCAATTTACTAATATTTATGATGCATAATAAATATCATATATTAATCATTAATCATTGAGTATATTTTTATAATATACTTATTTGGAGATACAAATGTTGCCAATATTTTCTATAAATCTAATAAAATTTTAAAAGTTTGATTTACAAAATTTTAGGTGACACTTACAAATGAACGGAGGGAGTACAATGTCCCTTTGGAATGGAGGAAAAACATAAGAATTTTGAAGGATCCAAATCCTATAGAAAAAATTCCTATGTATGTTTCAAATAAACGGCCTGCTCGCTTGAACTTATCAGCCTGACTTATCAGTCATGGTATAATATTTTTCTCTCACAATAAATTAACCAATAGTACTTTCAACCATGGCTTATCAGCCAAACGAACAGGGCGAAAAAATTTCTATGAAGCCTTTTGAAACAAAGGAATATTTTTCAACAATTCCTTTGAAACTCATATGAATTTGGCCATTCCTAAAGTAATTTTGCAGGAAGCTAACACGAGCTCCAACCTCATTGTTTTGTTTCCTATATTGCTTCTAAAGGTTTCTTCGCAAACTTTCCTCTCTTCTAAAATCCTATAGGATTTGAAGTGTTAATGCATTGTATTATTATGTTTTTCCTATTCCAAAGAGGCCTAAAGAACAAGCTAACAAATATACATTAAAGTTTTTCTAAGGCTCTAAGGCTTCCCCAACGCACCACGCTGGAGTGCTGCCTCAACCTTCATGTAGGCACTCAACATCCACGTCGCATCAAACAGGAGCTGCCTGCATAGGCTACAGTGCTTGGTCTGAAACAAAGTAGAGGCAACCACTCAATTGCGCGTTGGGGAAGAACTCAATCTGTATTTGCATATTTAGGCAACCACAACCCAAATACTCCCTCCGTCCGGAAGAGAATACAACTATGGGATCCGTGTCGGTCAAAGTAGCTGAAGTTTAACCAAGTTTATAGCAAAATAGTATTAATATTTATATCTCTAAATAAATTTATAATGAAAATATATTCTATGACTAATCTAATGATATTAATTTTGCATCAAAAAAATGTTAGTATTTTTTTATATAATTTTGGTCAAAGTTCAAACTAACTTCTCGGGAAGCGAAAATTGCATTCTTTCGTGGACGGAAGGAGTACAATATATAATTAAAAAGGTTAAGTAGTTATGGACCCTACAGACTCAGATTTTTATACGGCTTGTGTCGTAGGACTGACCACCTTTGTTGTGGCTGCGTCTAAAACGACATCACTTTTTCTTAGGACAAAAACCGTATATTTGGACACTAATTTAGAGTATTAAATATAGATTAATTATAAAATTATTTGCACAGATGAAGACTAATTTATGAGACGGATCTATTAAGTCTAATTAGTCTATGATTTAACAATGTGAGTAAACATGTGTTAATGATGGATTAATCAGACTTAACAGATTCGTTTCGTAAATTAGTCTCCATATGTGTAAGTAGTTTTATAATTAACTTATGTTTAGTCCTTCTAAGTAGCATCTAAACTTTAGGGCCTGTTTGGTTTCATTTTGTTAAAGTTTAACTCCCATCACATCAATGTTCCATCAAATGCATGGAGTACTAAATGTAGACTAATTGCATGCATATCGGTACAGATTATGAGTAATTTACGAGACGAATCTATTAAGCCTAATTAGTATAAGATTGAAAACTTTTTGTAAAATAAGACGAAAGTGCTACCGTGTTAGTTAAACTTTAACTCTTCGGACGAAACACCCTTTGTTAATAAAAACAATGCTTGGCGCAACCATTGTTCTCAGGTCGGCTGGTCGAACCTGGTCGCCCTGGGGTCGATCGGACGATTAATCGCGATTAGTCGTCGACCAGGTCGATTAATCGAACCCTGGTCGACCTGGTCGTCCACCTAATCGTCCACCTTATCAGGACATATATACTTATATATATAGACCTATATATACTATATAGTATACACAATAACGCAAGCATCAAGACTGCATTAGTGTTTAGCTAGTGACTTACTTGTGGGAGTTGTTTTCTTCTCTTTTCTACACTGTCCAGAGGTCCAAATTCCTGTCTCAAACTCCATTTCTTCGCTGAATTGTTGCTGCAAGCCTACAGGACCAAAGAAGACCATAATTAGCAAGTAGCAACACTACCGTCTTGATCTTGACACACCTTAACAGCAGCACTGCCGCACTAGCAAATAGCTACAAATTAGCAGACCATAGTAGCCATATAGCCAGCTGCCAGCATATTACAAAACCAAGTTCAAGTTCAGTACAGAATAGATAAGCTAAAGCGTTCAAGTGTTCAACAGTAAACACAAAGTAGGCAAACTAGCCCATAGCCATCTAATGGTTCTAATCAAGCAACAAATCATTATTCAAATGGAATTCTCCATCTCCATCTCCATCTCCATCTCCATCTCCAATAGCCATCTAATGGTTCTAATCAAGCAACAAATCAATACAAAGTAGGGCCAACAAAAAGTTCCCAAACTGGTCGTCCATGGCCTGGTCGGACGATTAATCACAATTAATCGACGATTAATCGGACGACCAGATTTCTGGTCGAACTAGTCGAGTCGAGGACGAGCGGACGACCTGAAAACCATGGGCGCAACCCACCGGCCCACCCCAAACCGTCGCCGGCGACTAGAGAGCGGCGCGATGCCCATTTCCGGCTCCTACAGGAGATATTCAAACAGTAGCCACTGGGCGTTCAGCCAAATCAGTCAAGCCACACACGACACCCCGCACCGCCACACGACGCGCGGCCGCGCGGGGGGATCCAGACTTCGTTGCAGTCGCTCCCGGCCGCACCCCGCTACCGTCCCACGCCGTATGCTGTCGCCCGCACCACGAGTCCCCGACCGGCACTCCCCTCCTAGACCCCCTCCGGCGACTCTCCCTCACCAATCCGGCGTCCACACGTCCCCCTCCTTCAGTCCACTCCAAGGTGAGCTCCAACCCTAACTTTACCTCCGTTTCCCGTGGAATTCGATTTGGGCAACTAGGGTTCTATGAAGTTGTTGGATATGGTTAGATCAGATGGAAGATGTCCAATTTTAGCCACTGGCTGTTGAAAATGAGAGACATGGTTACTTCTGCTCTCTAGTATATATTCCGAGCCGATTGGTCTTTTTTCAAAGCATCACTACTGGTTTTGAGATTTTTTTTCAAGCAAATTACTGATTTGAGATTGTTGTTGTACTTTTATAACTTGCTAACCTGACTTTGTATGTTCAGGTCACGTATATTGGTTTGGTGGACAATATGTCAAGCTCTAACCAGATGTGTTCTGATGGCAAGTTTGGGAGAGGTAAGCTTTTTGGTTCTTAATTCAACTCGCCTTACTTTTAACTTATAAAGGAAATACTGTAGAGTTCCAGGCCATCTTTTGAGGTAGCATGCTGTATAAATTTCCCAAATGGTTAAGTTTGGAACTACTTTTGATACAAACATAGATAAATGAATAAAGAAAACAGATAGACTTATGGATATTTTGATTTGTGATCAAGGCACAAATTGACATGTGGATATTTTGCAAATGTTGCAGTGATAGTGCTCTTGCTAAGGCTATTTCTTGTTAAGTTCATGCTCTTGCTATCCTCTATTGCACTATTAGTATTGACTGTACCTTTTGACAATGCCATGTAGAATTTTTAAGTAACTTGACTTCAACACAATCAACTTTGTACTTTAATTTTGCAGCCCTGGTGGCATTTGCATTGGACCTAGTCCAGGAGGCCTCGATAATAATGCACCTTTTTGATACAGCTAATTAGGGCAACCGGATTGTGAATGAAAAGTACACCTTAATAAACAATAAATGCAGGTTTGTTGCCGGCCATAAACATTGCGCAAATACACCTTAGAAAAAAAAACCTTATGGCCCACTGTAAAGCTTACTGTGTGCCAATAATAAGGAATTAAAAAAAAAACTCTCTTGTCTCCCTCTGGTTCCATTGGGCTGTTGTGTTGGCTTCCTCACCGGGAGCATAAGCGGAGCTAAATAAGATGACGGCCACAGAGGTGCGCCACAGCTCTGTGAAGTGCTAGACACCACGAGATCTGATTCCAGTTGGTTGAATTTGGCCATGGTGTAGACAGGGACGCTAGAGACTCGACCCAGGTACTGGCACGGTGGCACCTCCTGATCCGACTGCTTGATGTGGTTGGTGGGGAGGTAAATCTGGTGATAAGGACCTTCACTCAGCCAAAGAGTAGCTCAATCTGGCAGCTGAGAGCTCGATTCTATATGTAGCATCTCCGATTTTGGTGGAGGGGTGTCACAGCCATGGAGAAGCAGGGGAAGAGGTGCCGGTATTCAGGGAAATCGCTGTGAAGGGAACGGGGAATGGGAATGGGAACAGGAAGAGGATCTCATCGCTGGGGAGCGGAAGCAGAGAGGCGCTGCTGCTGTTATGGTGCAGGAATGACATAGGGTGTGTTTGGTTGGTCAGCTCCACTCATCCTGCATGGGCAGAGCCGTATAAAGCTGAGTGAGAAGTCTGAAGTCTGTTTGGTTGGCTGCATGCAATTGCATGAGTGGATACAGGTTGGCGAAATACGTCCAAATTGAGCTTCACTGCCTGGCTAGGCTGAGTGGATACAGTATGAGGGTGACGGGCCCACGTGTTAGTCTCACAGGTTAGACTGGTTGCATCCGCTCATGCAGGCAACCAAACAACATCTTAGTTTTTTTTTTTTTTTTTTTTTTTTGGCATCCGCTCATGCAACCCCACCAAACACCTTTTCTAAAATATGGTTCCACTCAGCCTGCATCCCCTCAGCTAGGATATACGATGCAACCCCATCCACCAACCAAACACACCCATAGTTGCAGAAGGTGGGAGGGATGATTGGAGCTATAGGTTTTGTTTTTCTATTTATATTATGCCTTGTGACCTGCCAACAACCTTCTTTGAGCGATACAAGTTGTGACGGAGGAGGTAATAAAACTCACTTTATCAGGTGGCCCACCCCTATGGTCATGTTGACTGTAAGTATTGTGCATGCCCTTAGGGAATTAGTTTTTGACACGTGACACTGGCACCATGTATGCCGTTGGTATCTTGGTGCCTGTAATGATATTAGAGGTTCTATGTAGTATACAAACTACGGCTAGCTTGTTGACTTCTTTACTTCTGAGGGCAAATATATTCGTTTCAATTAAGTCTCTTTTGTTTATGATGCACAAAGCATCACCGTTTTCCAGTCTTTGGCTCCAAGAGCCTGGATCCTTGTTATTCACAATTGCTAATTCTATTGCCCAGAGTAGATACTCAACCACCATGATTTCTTTCGGTATTTCAGGTCCTCGGGAGCTTAGTGGTGCTGTGGACTTAATTAGTCGCTACAAGCTGCTGAATCATCATAGTTTCTTTTGCAAGAAACCTTTGCCATTGGCAATTTCAGATACAAATTATCTTAACAATGTTGTGGGCGACACAGAAATTCGTAAGGGGGAAGGGATGGAGTTGGACCAACTCTTTCAGAACTCATATTCAAGTGAGAAGACTGCTTACATTCAGCCATTTGACATGGAAATACTAGGACAAGCATTTCAGCTGCGAGAAACTGCACCAATAGACTTGCCTTCTGTAAGATATGTTCGGTTAGAATTTTATGTCTTTGATTATATTGACTCTTCCTTATTACTGAAGTAATCTGTACTCAAAACAGGCTGAAAAAGGTACACCAACCATATCTGGGAAATCCAAGGTCAAGTCCAAGGATAAAGTAAAGAAACATAAAAAACACAAAGAGAAAGATAGAGACAAGGAGAAGGAACAGAAGAAACACAAACATCGGCATAAAGATCGGAGTAAAGATAAAGATAAAGATAAGGACAAAGACAAAGAAAAGAAAAAGGACAAGAGTGGGAATCATGATTCAGGAGGTGATCATTCCAAGAAACATGAGAAGGTTACCTGATCTATCCTATTATTTTAGATATGAGCTTGTCTGAACTGAGGATTTCTATGCTCTAATATTTTCCATTTATTATTTCAGAAGAGAAAGCAAGAAGTAACTGCAAGTTCGGCAAATGTCCAAAATCACAAGAAAAGTACTGTATCATATATATTATTTTATGATATTTCCATAATTAAAATAAATATTTCCTAATATTGCCATTTTGTCCTTGTCTGTTTATGACAGCACAAAAGCACAAAAATCAGTGAAATGTATGATGGACTTCGTTAATTGGCAGCCGTGCATGTTTCTATTTTAGTTCAACTCCATTTATGTTGTTAATGAGTGGCTCTAAAGTGTTCCTTTTCCACATTTCTTCTGGCAAAGGTATGTGCTTCTTGACCTCTTGTAGTATATTGGTTAATTTATTTGGATATGCTTAATCGCGTGCTATATATAACTTTATTTGCATATTTGGGCATCTTATTCTTCATTTAGAGCCATATACTTCCATTTTCTTTGAGTGAAGTTTTGCCTTTAGAGTACATAAGTATGATTAACTTTATATAATTTTTTTTTGCATGACCAGCTGTTCTTCATTTGGAGTTTGGCATAGATTAACTAGTGCAGTACATGGTATGTTACTCTAATAAAAATAAGATGATTATTCATTATGGGTATTTTCTCACAAAGAAAACGCAGAAAACAGGTTTAGATGATGGGAGAATTGGAAATGAAGAGATGATAACTGTGCAAAATAACAAAAATGGATGTCATAGTTCTCTATTTTTTCCTTGAACGTGCAGGAGTTGTGCATCATTATATTTTAAGAGTAAACTCCACTGGCGGTCCTCAAACTTGTTTTGTTGTGCCATCTTGGTCTCTAAACTCCCAAATCGACCATTTAATTCCACAATCTCTATTCAGGTCTCAGATCCAGTAAAATGGATCTAGCCCATGCCTGTATACTATTGTGCATGCTGACATGTGGGTCTAGCCCATTCTCCACCATTCTCCTCTCTTTGGCATGGATTGGGGAGGCGCACGTGTGGCTTGGGAAGGTGTTGCTAGGGGCTCGGGTGCTATGGCCCTGCCACTGCTTAGCTTAGGGGAGAGGGAGCATGGGCACATGCAAAGCTGCAGCAACGACGAGGAGCTACTGGCGGCGGCACAGGGACTACACAGAGTTGTCGATCGTGAGCTGGGGCGCCTACCATCGGGCGCTGGGAGAGACGCCGACCCGCCTCCACGACTGTTTCGTCGACTGGTCCACATGCATCTAGAACGAGATGCGCCGGTGCCTCACGTGGTTCAGCTTTGGCTTCGTCATTGGCACCGACATCTTCGTGCTCACCGAGTTCACCGTTGAGATCCCCATGAGCGGTGGCTTCTTTGCGTACCTGTTGAGATCCCATGGCCATCATCAGTGCCGGCTTTCGTGCCCATCGAGTACAAGGATGATGGTTGCTTTGATTCGGATGTGCGGCCAGGGGCACAACCCACTTAGCTAGGGTGGCGTCAGCACACTTTCCCTGCCAGAGCAGCTCACGCTGCCACCAGCTCTAGCCAGCCATCTTGGCATGCACGATGCATGGCCATCCAAGCCTAGGGTGACACGTGGCCTCTGAGCAACTGAGAGAGAGGAGAGATGAAGCTCAGGGGAGAGGCGAGGGGTGAAGCTCATGTTAGTATGCCACATCAGCAAGGTTCTTGACCTGCTTGGACGGTCTCTTAGACCCGAACAGAGATTGAGGAGCTAAATCGACGATTTGCGAGTTTAAGGACCGAGATGACACAATAAACAAAGCTTAAGGACTGCCAGTGGACTTTATTATAAGGAAAAAAGGAGGGAGTCTTAGAATAATCAATTACTCATACAAGCATGTTACTATATGGTTCCTACAAGAGGATTGACCAAATAAAGAAACTACGGCCAATGTCCTATAAGCAGAATAATTATGGCTAAACGCTACTGAGGACTTGCCACCTGCCTACACCACAATTGGGCTTCATCCCTAATGTTCTGCATAACATCATTGACATTTGGAAGCTCCCTCAAAAACACAAATTTCTATGCTTCCAAATCTGCCTAGCCACTGAAACAACTAAGGAATTGAAGCCTTCGTTAATTTTTGCACTTTGCTGTTTTTTATTTCACGGTTTTAAAAATTCTTTGCATTCATGGTGTCATCGTCTTTCTGGTTTCTAAAAGAGTTGTTTTGGCCACATCGTTATCATTGAAGCAGTGCAATGATTTTTTAGTGCAATGATTTTTTTTGAAGAATGCTCAGGAATTATTATGATTTGAATCTTTATCTCGAGATAAAAGCATACTGTTCTTGTTTTCGGTGTACCACCTGACCAATCTAACAACACTTGTTTTATGTCATAGATGCAATTATCGCAGATGGAAAAAATATTCAATACTACGCTGCTACAGAGGAAACAAGATACCTGTACTGATGGGATATGATTCATGTATTCCTTGGGGAGCTTGAACTTATCATATGGAGTTGTAAATTATTTTGTCATTTCGACTTATTTTCACTTCATCATTGCCTTGTATGATCATGTAATTCAGAGACCGCAGAGCCAAAGGTGGGCTGGGGCTTGTATGTAAGCCTAGGACTATATTATTATATTCAATAGGGGGCAGCGGATAAACTGCCCATGATCCAGGAAACTTGTGTTTTAGCTGTATGATGAATACGGAGTGCTTCCTATCAGCCTCGTATGACAATCAATCGAGTTATACCGGTAGCCAATTTGAAGACCGTGACGTATCAAAGTTGCAGCAGTGGAACTGAAGCTATTCACGTAGCTGCTCGTATTTATGTGTGGGTATGGCCTTAAACTAGGTGGGCTTTGGAAATTTGTTTTACTATTAGTGCTTGTCTGCGTTTATAGGGGTGAGTGTGTGCTCGTGTATGTGAGCATCTGCATCTGTACTGGATTGCCTGCTTGCTTTGCGGGTTGCCTGCCTCCTAGGCCGTGGCAGCGTTGCCCTCTGTGGTCAGGTTGAGGGACCTTGAATCCGGATGGTTTGGTGAGAGTTGATTCTTGGTCATGAGCTCCATGCCTGCAGTGGGTACGGCCGTACGCCTGTCTATCGAGTTAGGCGGGGATCAGGTGGCGCTGAGCCACGCCCTGAACGTAGCCTGGTTAGGGTATGGTCTTGTTTGTCAGAAGGATGTGGCCCAAGGGGTGACACTTTGCCCTAGGATCCAGTGGTTAGAGGGGTAGCCGTCTTTCTTTATACCTAGGGGAGTGTACCTAGGGGAGTGCGCAAGCGCATGCGCTCTTGTCCGGGGCAGGCACATTTAATGCTTCTACCCACCTCCTACCCTTCCCTTGTGGCTGAGGCCGGAGGTGGTTGAGGCAACTGCATGGTGCATGGTCTACGAGGGAGTAGTCGAGGTGGGCCGTATGCCGTTTGGATCAGACGAATGAGTGGTTGAGACGGGCCACGGGAGCTAGGCCGTGGCTAGCTAGGCCGTCCCGAGTGATTTGTTAGGTGAGCCTTGGGTACCCCGGTTATGTACCCCCGACAGTAGCCCCCGAGTGTCTTTATGATTTAGAAATAATCATGAAGACACTCTTCTCTGTGAGCGGTGCTCGCGTGGTCACGACGTTAATGCGGAATGCAGCCATTGCGTGCTGTCTTGTCGACTGTGCCTCAGGCGTAGCACGCGCGTCCACCCGTCAGCCACTTGCAGCCTCCGCTCGACCGGTTAGGTTGATTTGCATGTGTCAGGAGTCTAGCGACTCCGTCTGTGCTGTGCGGTCTTGTCGAGCCTACTCGCCGTGCTGCAAGCGTTGTGCCCTTCGGGGAATCTTGAGGCTGTGGCTGCGTGCAGACTTTACCCCTTGTCACTCTGTCTTGTGCCACGCGCGGCACAAGGCTTACACGCTGCACAGTCACGCTTGGGCCTATAAATAGGGGCTTTTTCGTTCGCTTTGAGTCATCCTTTGTAACAAAACCGATCAATTATACGAAATTAAGTAAGAAAATCAGCTGCTAGAGCAGATAATTTAGCAAACTTAAGCCCGTATAACCCAGTAGTCCGTGAAATCACGGCGGATTTTAAACCAACCAACATACTAACCAAGATCGTACAAGTTTAGCAGGCACAATCACATATTACATAAAGTTCGCAACATCATTTCGAATTCCTCAGAGTTCGGAACATAAAGTTATTACAAAACAAGTTCATAATAAAGTAACGGAAGCAAATAGTTTTGAGACTTCACACACACACTTAGTTCGAATTACAGTGCCAAATAGTAGTCATGTCCAATAAAAGCATCAGGTAAGACGTACGGAGCGACCAGGCCCTTGATCCTAATTGTCGCCCATCACGTGATACAGACAGTTGATGCAATATCTATAGTACATCTGGTCATCTGCAACAACAATGAGAACAAAGCCCTGAGTACGAGAATGTACTCAGCTAGACTTACCTGCCTTAAACGAAAATAAAATGACACCAATATGTATGCAAGACTTTCTTTTAGTGGGCTAGCTGACTCATTTGCGAAAAGCATAATTTATCTTGAATAAACTATTTTAAGTATTAGCATCATCTTTATTATAACCTGTCACTCTAGGTAAGCACCTATGCTATAGCAATCACTTGATTAACCATTCACATCAAGTTATCATCTCAGGTTTAGCGTTTCCAACATCATCCATATAACCATCTGTGTTCCATCATCATGACTACGATGCCGTAGCTCAAGTCAAGTGCTCACTATCTAGGAGCGATGACGATTCAAATTGATTCCTAACTAGCTCGTGATTTATTCCTCACATAAAACCATACTCACCGATCAAGTGAGCTACAGGTCACCAATGACATTATTTCGATAAACGTCATAGGACAAAACTAGAGCTGCAATACCCAGGGGCCGCCCGACTGCCAGGGAATCAGGCCATGCCTGCCCTTGGGCTCACTCTTCGCGCCCCCTTGTCATACCCCCATTAGCACCAATACACGCACCCGTGTAGATCCCGGCCCGAATAGTGCCATTAGGTTCACGGTCGAAAGATACTTTATTCGGCCAGCTAAATGTGAAGCATGTGTTCAACATGACAAGAGGGACAAGCAACGATCGGTCCTTAACCGACACAGGAGAAAACTACAAGCACCCCAGAACCCTGTCTGGTTGCACAACATTCATCCCGCCCAGTCTCTAATTATCCATTAACACTTGGTTATCTCCAGGATATCATCCATAGCTAAATATTCCGGTAACCACCTATAGTTGCCGGTGACAGGAAATCACCGACTGCTACCGGTCTAAGCAAGGCTAAGCATTTAACACGGTCCTAGACTTAGCAGGGTATACAATATAACAAGGTAACAAGGATATAATAAATGCATCAACAGTTTTACTCAACTCATATAACTTAATGCAACAATATATATAGAACTTATATAATTAATTGTTTTTATAAAGTAGGAGACTTATAATGCTCTGGGGGTTGCCTCTTTCGAAGGAACTAGGTTGATGGTTCACGCACTCGGGCAGATCCTCTCCTTACCCCTCGGCCTCGGGCACCTTCTGTGCCTAGATTTCCTGTGAGTCGGCCCTGGCCTACTCCTCTTGTACCACTACTTGCACTTCCTCATGCGATCCTATATGATGCATTTGTATAAGTAATTATGCAACTGGTGCATCAGATGAGATGGCATATGATGCACATTATTGTATGCAATGTAGATGAACATGTTTAACTTTATTCGACAGAGTAGGTATAAATCTCTTCTACCAGGTAGTCAATATCATTCAAGAACATGTACCATAAGCACATGTCATCTACTGCATTCTCTTCTACTACTAACTACCATCATGCACCGCTAACTAATATATAGCCACAACACAGGTACTACTATACTAAAATCACAATGACTACCCTAACATGCCAATTCATACCAGCAAGTCAAGATGCTTCAAAGATACACCAAAGCTAACAAACTAAACTAGTCATGCATTAAGAAGATTATTTTATTTCAATTTAAACTAAGGCTACACCAACAACATATAGTTCTGGTGTTCAGAAAATTATGAGAAAATTATAGTAGCTTTCTCATATAATGGCCCTGTTCATCTGGCTTATAATCTGTCTTATTCGGCATGTTTTTTCAGCCGGAACAGTATTTTTCTCTCACAAAAAATCAGCCAACAGTATTTTTCAGCCGGCTTATAATTCCAGCCGAACGACCCCAATAAGTAGCCTACCATAAAATTTTTATTACATTTGGATAAGTATAACAACCTATACAAAAATAGCAAAAAGCACGACATAAATACACCTGAAAATACTTTGTACTATGAAAAGTATCAAACAATAAATTTAGTATTTTTCTCGTGATCTACTTAGTATATAATCACTATATAAAAAGTTTCGCCTACATGTATTATTCATATTTTTTGGCCTTAGCAATTTTACAAGAAATAGCAAATAAATACACCTAAATTGCTTGGCCATATTTTCCACAGAACATGCATGTCATATATTTTTCATAGAAAGTACAACACATGAGTAGAGTAAAAAAATTAGAAGCATATTTTTCTGAGACATATATGATTTATTACACATTTCTAAAGATAACAACATTTATAACAATTAAATAAAGCTATATAGAAAAGTACCACAAAAATGATATGCAACATTTTTATCAGCTAGATTTAGTCACAAGAAGTCTAACAAAATTGCTCTCATCAAATTTGGAGCTATTTTGACCAAGATATGAATTTTTGAAGCATTTAAACATTTTCTGGAAAACATTTCTTAAATCCCCTTCTCAAAACCGGCCCTCAAAACGCTAGGTGCACCCAGTGCGTTTTCCCCAGCTCTACACCAGAGCGGTTGACAGTGGGGTCCCCGGGCCCACCTGTCACACACACAGGGAGGGCACGGTGGCGTTCTCGCCGGCGGTGAGCTCCCCGGCGACGGGGTCACCACCAACCGACTCCCCGCGAGGAGGCGAAGCCGGTGGTGCCTAACATGCGGCCAGACGAGCTTGGCATTGAGTTCGCCGGCACGCATGGTGGCGTGGCGGCACTGGCGCACGGCAGCCAGCCGAAGCAAAGCCATGGTGGCGGCTAATAAGGCGCGCACGAGCTCTGCGAGGTGGAGGCAGACACGTAGCCTGCGAAGGAGGAGGAAGAGAAGGAGCGGAGGGGCTCCAACCATGGTGGCCGAGCACAATGGCCATGGCGCCGGTGGCGGAGAAGAAACGCCCAATTGGGCCTTACCCTGGTGAAATTGAGGGTGAGAGCGTGCGCACGAGATGGTGGAGGTTGAGGCAGAGCCGTGGGCAAGCGGAATCGGGAAATGGCATGGCGGGGAGAGCACTCGACGCCGGCAGGAAGGTGCGGTGGCGTTGCGCTGCGCTGGTGCTGAGGAGGCGAGAGGCGAGGCGAAAAGAGGCGAGTGGAGCGGAGCGGGACGCTGCTGCCGGTTTTGGCGGCCTACGGGCGCGGCGAGGGCCACTGGACCGCCAGCTGCGCGCCGTCGCGGGCACATGGCGGCCACGCGGCGACGGCCCTCTGCCGCGGTCGGAGCGCGACGCGGGCGTGCGCGGGCGCGGGCGCGGGCGAGAGCGTGGGGCGGGCTAGGCCGGCTTCGGCCATGGGCCGAGAAAGGAAGGTGTGGCCCAAAAAGCAGGGAAAAAGATTTTTTTTTCAAATAACAGCCCCCAAACTCTCAATTTGAGCAAGGTAAAAAGCATTTTCACAAGATGACCCAAAAATAAAAGTTGCTTTAAAATTTGTGATCTTCAACTTTGCCAAAAGAAGCAAAGTCAAAATCCCCATAGATTCTGAACTAGGGATTTAAAGTTGATTTTAAATCAAAACTCTAGTTTTCTATATTTTTTTAAAAGCAAAAAATTGAGAAAATTTTGAATACAACCCTTGCTCTAAATTGTTTGCTAAACATTTCTAAGTTGTTCATTTACTCAAACAAGCACATACAAGTCCTAACAAGCATCAACATAATTCTAAATCTACTGAAACAACACACTACAACATGCATGTTTTTGTTAACATGCTTCAACTCTATATTTCATGTGATGCTTACCAATACATGATTATGCTTATGCACATGATTTGCAAATGCTAATGCAAGCCTAACACTGGGGTGTTACAGCCTTAGCCAAACCTTCAGGCACATACTTGTGTGTTTGAGCTCCTAAAGATAGGATGCGGCCTTCTAGGGGCCGATTACGTTCGCCGGACGTCGGTAGCATGCCTACCAACATCTGGTGCTAGAAGAATGCTTGCAAGCAGTGGTGCGCGAGATGGTGTCATGGCCTGTTCCGCAACCTTATCGCCTTGACGTCTCCAGGGACCGATGGGTCTGGGAGTGTGAGGCGCACAGGGATCTGAGATTTCGACCGGTTCCTCCTGAAATCTATCGATAGTCCGATGGCGCACTGTGGTCTCACTGGAAACCGTCTGGTGACTGTGGGAAGCTGCGCGAGATGTGGAGGAGGTTTCACGTTGCCCCGGCGGCTTCCTTCCGTCATGGAGGAGATGACGGCGGTGCTTGCAGCTTTGTGTGTTGAAGTGGTTTAGATTAGAAATCATTTGTTACTAGTATTGTGTAGAAGTTTGCTTGGGTGAAATAGAGCCGATGCAAATTTAAGCAGTTGCTATTAGGGCCATATTTTGTACTAATCAACTTTGCTCTAGTCTTGTGATGTTGTAGAGAATTGTTTATAGGCTATTCAAGCCCTCAAGCGATCTAGATCCTTTCATTAGTTTATTAGTCTATCTTGCTAGGATAGTGATTAGGATTGGAACCTAGTTTGCATAACTATTTTAGGTTAGAGATAGCAATACTTAACAAAACCCTATTGCACATTTAGATAGATATCTTGCATAGGTTTTGATAAATATGTTTTAGAGGCCATTAGGTTTTAAGTGACCTAATCCATCTTCTTCCTAGACGTCACAGTCTACAACCATGATTTTACAGTTCTGAGATCAACATCAATTTCATATTATTGTTGGGCATCCCAACTGAAACTTATGTCGTCTTATCCCTAATAGCCGCCACAAAGATAATAGGGTTCTCATAGAGAAATTTAAAATATGCCCAGCATCAGTACACAATTTTACGGGTGTGAGATGGATTAATTTGGTTGCAATTTTACAGTTGGGCAACATGTTGAAAAGTCACCTCATGACTAGTCACTCCAGCAGAGAAATTATGGTCGTGGAGAAACAAATACGAAGAAAGACCATCCCTAATCAATCTCTCTCTATTGCAAGATCGATTTTGACTAGATTTTAGGGTTGCATGTTCATCACTGGACTTGCATTTGGTTGGATGGCTTTCTTGGATGAGATACGGCCATCGATGAATAGATGTTTGGTTTATGGATGAGTTAGATATAGATATCCTCGATAGGAGAATAGTTTTCTAGACACTGAATATTCTTGCCACCGAAAATTAACAGACAGCTCATCTATGTTTTTTTAATCTTTGTAATTAGTAAATAAATTAAAGATTATTAGTATGTGATATTATTTAGTAACTATGATGATTTATATAAGTGCTAATATGTGGATTAGTCTAGGTCATATGTGCCAATTAGGGGTAGTAGTGCTACCTAACATATTTTATATTAATTAGTGACTATCAAGACAAAATTAGTGTTAGTGATTAGTATATAATTAGTTGTTATTATTTTAAATAATAGATACAGTTAGTCATCTATTCTCATTTCATCCACCTCATCCATTCAACCAAATAGAAAAATAGTTCGTCCTATCCATTCAACCAGACATGAAGCATGGATAAATTGATCACAAAATACATGAACGGCCATATCTCATCCAACTTTGCCGTTAAACCAAACACACACCATCAACCCACTACATGTTGTATAGCTATATGCACCTTGAAAAATCCCATAATTTTATCTTTTAGTATATATGCACATGAAATTAGTTATTTTTATATGATTTTTTAGAACAAGTTTTGTACCTTAACCTTTGTTATAATATACATCAATAGTGGATGTGTATCGTTTCAAAAATTTTAAAACTTATAAGTACGTGTTTCAAATATGGTTTTTATGTTTGATACAATATACATCTTTATATGTTTGTTGAGGTATAATACTCTTTCTTTATATACAATTGGCTCTCGACTGACATGGGCTTGTAAAAATAAAATCATGTATATAAGTAAAAAATGGGAGTTGCTAGTGCCCGGACATCCCATCCGGGATGCTAGCATCAGACGCTGCCACAGGTTGCACATCTGAATCATCAGACATTGCCGGAGGCCGCAGTCTGATATGGAGAAAATTAATTCACGCGTGCGTTCGCGTGATTCGCTCGCATAGGCGGGGAACTCCCTGTTTCTTGTGCCACTCCTTTCCTGCACACATGCAAGCCCGCGCCTGCTCCGCTTCCTGCACATACGCAGGACCGCCTGTGCCCACGTGAGTCCCAATCACCTGCCCTGCCTATGGATAAGCGCCTGGATGCATCTGCTAGCCTCAGCCGCCCGCACGGTAACCCACGATCGCGCCTCAGCAGTTGCAGCAGGCGGCTACGGTAGATAGGTCCTATTGCAACATGTACAAAACTAGATCTACTTTTGCAACATCAAGATAAAACACTTGCAACATACGTCCTAAATAGGTGAAACACTTGCAACATACATATGAAACACTAGGAAAACACGTGTAGTTATGTTTGTGTAGTTATTGCAAACATATGCAACATCTAGATAAAACACTTGCAACATATATATGAAACACCTGAAACACTTGAAAATACACGCTTACAACATGCATTTATATGCAACATCTAGATCCACTTTTGCAACATCGAGAAAAAACACTTCCAACATATATCTGAAACAGATGAAATATTTGGAACATACACTTAAAATATATGTGTATAGCCATTGCAACATATGCAATATCCCGATCTACTTTTATAACACCGATATATAACACTTACAACATACCTCTAAAACATCTAAAACACTTGAATAAATGTTTGCAACATGCGCTTTCAGTGCAACATCTCCTTGCTGCTTGAGAATGGAGGCTCGTCAGTACGTGGCCGGTGTAGAGCTCGCTGGTGGCACAGAGCTCACTGCTCTACTGGAGAAGCCATGGCAGGTCTGGTGGAGAAGGTCGTGGCAGGTCACTCCGGTGGAGAAGGCGAACCGCACACTAGAGAAGGCTACGAGGCGGAGTGGGGCACGCGCTGGAGAAGGCCGCAGCAGGTCACTTCTGTGGATGAGGTAGGTACGGCAGCAACGATGGCGCAGAGGGCAGGTGGGTGCTGAAGCAGGAAGCTTGGATGGGGGAGGATCTATGGTGGCTTGGATTTCATGCTACCCAACATGGGCGTGAGTGGACGCTGTGAGTGGAGGGGAGGACGGATGACATGGTGAACATCGTGATGGCATGGAGTGGGGAAGTTACAGTCATAGTCTCATTGAGACAGGGGAGTAAGGAGGCAGGCTAGTAGCCTATTGGGTCGATTCACATGCAGGCCTAGGAGGACAGCGTCTGTCGAATGCCCTATAGCCTTACCATAAAAAAGCAGTCATGTATTTCAATTTGAGTGGTGTTAACACTAAAATTGGGCCCATGCCAATTTTAAGAGGCCCATTGAGAGGTCCTAATATGGTTAGAGGGGGTGAATAGCCTATTTAAAATCTCTACAAAGCACTAGAGCAATCAATTAGTATAACAAACGACATAATGCAAATTTGCTCTAGCTCTTCAAGGGTTGCAAGCCACCTATTCCAACAATTCTAGTAGCTATGATCACTAATACACACAACAAGCTAGGTCACTACTCACTAAGCTAGTGTGCTCTCAAAGACTAACTAAAGAGCCACACTAACCAAAACTAACAAGCTCTCAAAGACTAGCTACACTAAAGAGCTTGACAACTAATTTGAGGGAATGTAAATGAGTGAGTAGGGTAATTACACCATCACGTAGAGGAGTGAACCAATCACAATATGAACATCAATTCAATCATAGGAAGAATACCTAATGGCAAGAGACAAACGATTTTTCTCCCGAGGTTCACATGCTTGTCGGCACGCTAGTCCCTATTGTGTCGACCAACACTTGGTGGTTCAGCGGCTAATAGGTATCACACATCTAGCCCACCACAAGAGGTGCCACAAGAACCTGCCCACAAGTGAGGTAACTCAATGACACGAGTAATTTACTAGAGCTACCTTGCAGCTCTTCGATGGGGAAGGTGCAAGATGTAATAGAACCGACCAATTATACGAGATTAAGTAAGAAAATCATTCACCGAGCAGACGATTTAGCAAACTTAAGCCCGTATAACCCGGTAGTCCGTGAAATCACGACGGATTTCAAACCAACTTACATACCGGCCAAGATCGTAATAAGTTCAGCGGTCACCATCACAAGTTATATAAAAGTTCGCGTCACAAATACATCGGAGTTTAAACATAGTTATTACAAACCAGTTTCGAATGAAAATAGCGGAAGCATTTCGTTCAAATCACACACGCACACAGAGTTCAAAATACAGTGTCAGTTTAGGATCATCTTCCATCAAAAGCATCAGACGAAATGTAGTAAATGACCATTGCCCATGGTCCTAAGCTTCTCCCATTGCAGGATAAAGGCAGTTGATACAGTAGCCGTAATACATCTGCCCATCTGCAATAAGTGGGAACAAAGCCCTGAGTATGAGAAAGTACTCAGCTAGACTTATCCGACAGAACCAAAATAAAAGACACCAAGGAATCATGACAGACTTTCTGGTGGGGTAGCTGACTCATTTGCAAAAAGGCATTTTTAGCATTTGAAGAATCTTTCCAAAAGCTTTGCATCAAGTTAAATCTTTATTAACCTGCCAACTATATTTGCACTTGTACTAGAGTAACATGTAATTAAACAGGTAATGATAACCAATGATCACTAACAACTTCCATTATGTCATATTTTATATAACTGTCCAAGTGTTCCATCAATATTACTATGATGAAGTAGCTCAAGTCAAGTGCTCACTATCCAGTGAACGATGGCGATTCGAATCGATTATTAACCAGCTGGTAATTTATTCCTCACATAAACCTCACTCACCCGCTAAAGTGAGGTGTTGGTCACCGAGTTAACCATTTAGGTAAAGTCGCGAGCTTGCCAGGAACCACATGTACCCGGGGGCCGCCCGACTGCTCTTTGGCCTTATCATCGCGCCCCCGTATCCTGCCACTACTGCTCCGGTACAGTGCGTTGCGGGCAATCCACTCGGCCCGAATAATCTCCCAGCTTCGCGGTCGAAAGGTACATTATTCGGCCAGCTAAATATAAGGCATGCATTCAACATGACTCGAGGCCCAACAACATCGGTCCTTAATCGACACAGACGGAAAATACTACAGTCCAAAATCCTGCAAGTTTCCGTCCGGTCTCAACTTCATATTAACACTTAGTTATTTCATGATGACATACTTTCTCAAGCAGATCCATGTAACCACCTATAGCTCGCAGGTGATAGGAAATCACCCGACTTCTACCGGTCTAAGCAGCTAAGCAAGTACTTGACTGCGAATAACAGGGTGACAAGGATAGGGTAGAACAGAGTAAGCAAGGTATAATGCAGCAACGGTTGCAAACAACTCCTAAACATAATGCAGTAGTTAAAATAAAGCATTCATAAAATATTTGCAAAACGGGGGAGAAAAATGCTCCGGGGCTTGCCTCTCTCAAAAGAGCTCGGACGGTGGTCTAGGCATTCTGGAAGATCCTCACCGACCTCCTCGTCGGCTTCGGGCACTTCCTGCTCCTCGGACTGCTCTTCCGGCTCCTCGGGAACTGCTACCGGCGTTACTTCCTGCGATCCTGTATGATGCAACCGTATAAGTGCTTATGCCTAGGTGCATTGCAGAAATGATATGTAATGGTCATGATGAATGAAATGTAGATAAATTGGTTCACTTTATTTCATAAAGAGGGAATACATTTCTTCTACAAGGTAGTCAACATCATCCGAGAATACAGACTACAAGCACATGTCATCTACTGCATTCTCTTCCACTACTACTGTGCTAAGTCAACATATCTTATTAAATGCTTCAAAGATACACCAAAGAAAACCTTATTAACTAATCATGCATAAACAAGGTTAATTAAACCTCAATTGCAACTAGGTTTGAACAGCAACACATATTTTAGTAGCACAGAAAAATCTGAGAAAATTACAATAGCTTTCTATCATCAAATCTAGCATACCACAAAAATTTCATTGCATTTGGATTACTAGAACTGCCTACACAAAAATAACAAGCTAGGACCTAAAAATGAGCATAAAAAAATACTTTATACTATGAAAAGTATCAAACAACAGATTTAACATTTTTACTACATTCTACACAATAAATAATACCTATAGAAAAATTATTACATACATGTTTTATTCATATTTTTCTCTCTAGCAAAAATAACAATTATTAGCAATATTAAACACTTGTACTACAACTCAAGATTTTTCCATAGAACATGAATGACATATATTTTTCCTAGAAAGTACATTACAAAAGAAAATTATAACAAGTGGAACCATATTTTGCTGAGCTTTCTGTGATTTACTACATATTTAACAAGAAACAACAGTTTCATTGATTAAATAAAAACTCTACAGAAAAGTATTTCAAACTTGACATGCAATATTTTTAGATCATAGATCTACTTATGAGAAACACTATAAAATTTGTTTCATAATTTTTGGAGCTATAAAACTCGATTTATGATTTTTGAAAGCTTTTTAACAATTTCTGGAAACATTTTATTTAAACCCTTTTGAAAATCCGACCGCTCAGCGCTACGTGCACCCACGAACTGAACACAGAGAACAAACACGAGACCGATAGGTGGGCCCGTGACCTCGCATGTCCGTCACATAGAGAGAGAGAGGAGGACACCGACGTCCACAGTTCACCGGCGGCGAGGTCTCCGGCCAGGCCAAAGGCACCACGCGAACCACATCATGCTTGCGAACTCAACGGTACACACGCGGTGGCCAATGGAGCTCGGAGGACCGGTCACCGTCGGTCATGGCGGAACGGTGGCGCGGGTGACCGCCGACCGGCCACCTCCGACCATGGAACGGTCGGTGGAAGGGTGCTCGAGCACCGGTGAGCCAAAGCGAACAAGATGCACGTGCTAAAAGGGAAAAAGGTGGGGCGGAAGGGAACTGTCCACGGAGCGGAAAAACTCCGGCGAGCTCGGCTCTACTCCGGCAAGCAATTCACGCGGAGAGGAGGCTTACCACGAGCAACGGAGGCGAGCACTGGCTGCGTTATGGAAGAGCAGAGCTCGGGGCTAGATGGAGGCGTCGATGGTGCGCTACGGTGGTCGGAACGGCAGTGCCGGCGATGGCGCACGGTGGCGGAGGCGGAACCGCGGCTGCTGCTGGCTCACTGCTGTGAGGCGAGAAGGGAAAGAATAAGCGAGTGGAGAAGGAGGAGGCGACTCTGGCAGAGGTAAGCTCGGGCAGCGGGGGCCACAACGGCCACGCGCTGAGCGTCGCCGGCATGCGGCCGACACGCGGCGGACGCGGCGCACGCGCGGGAGGGGGAGGAGGAGGAGGCCGCGCGGCGTGGGCCAGGTCGTGGTCACGCGCGGGCGAGCGCGGGCCGGCTTCGGTCGCTGGGCCGGAAGTGGCGCGACGGCCTGTTATGGTAAGAATTTCATTTTCCTTTTTCTAAATAAAATTCCAGATTTTATAATTTGATTCAAATTCAAATTTTGAAGCTGAAAAAGACATTTTCACAAATTGCCCCCAAAACAAAAGTTGTTCAAAATTTTATTCTCTACAACTTTCATTTAGGACACTTTTCAAAATTCTAAACAAATTTTAAATTAGGGATTTAAAGTCAAAATTTTAAATGAAACTCAATTTTCTGAAATATTTTTAGAAGCAAAATTTGGGAAGATTTTGAATACAAAACTTGCTCCAAAAATCATGCTAATTATTTCTAAGTTATTTAAAGTTATAGCTCAACAAATTTTTACTACTTTTACCTAGGATTTTTACTAATTCAGAGCTCAAACATGTTTATCATAGTTTAAATAAATTCCAACTTAATTTGCATGTGATAATGAACATGTATGAAATGCAAATGCTCATGATTTAGGATGTGAATGCATGCTTAACACCCAGAGGTGTTACACAAGACCTCTCACAATCACCAAAGACGACCACAAACAATCACCAACACATGTCGAAGCTCCTCCACTGCTCCAAGCCATCTAGGTGGTGGTAACCACCAAGAGTAATAAGAACTCCACAACCACAACAATCCCCAAGTGCCACTAGATGCAATCACTTAAGCAAATGCACTTGGAATCACTCCCAATCTCACTATGATGATGAATCAATGATGGAGATGAGTGGAAAGTGTTTGTTTAGGCTCACAAGGATGTTGAGTCTGTCAAAGTGCCAATAGAGATCACTTGGAGCCGACCACACACTATTTATAGATGTCCCCAAATGAATAGAGTCGTTAGAGTTATGGAGGAGATTTCTGTGAGATGACCGGACGCGTGGGTCTAGTGTCCGGTCATAGCCCCGAGCCACTCAGCGCTCGCCATGTCACGCAATTCAAATTTGACCGTACCCTCCAACATGTGCGCAAGTCAAGTGATGATCGGACGCATAGCTCGCGCCACCTGACGCTCATCCCTTCAGTGTTCGATCATTTCCAGTAAGCTCTCGGAGCATGAAAACCGTGACTAGACACGTTAGGTCAGGCGTGACCTGACACGCCCCAGCATTCGATCCTTGCTCCTCTTCTCTGCGCGTGTAGGCAAGGCTAACATCAGCGTACATCAGCGATCACCTGATGCTCCTCTTGCGCGTCTGATCATGTGATCTCGCCGCCTTTCAATAAGTGACCGGATGCACAGGTCAGTCTAGCCCTAGCGTCCGGTCTCAAATCCTCGTTCTCGGCCAGCTGCGCTGCTTGGCTAAAAATGACCGGACGTGCCCGAGGTGAGTCCGGTCACCCCGCGGCCAGCATCCGGTAGTGGACTGTCTCCTCCTTTTCTTTTTCTAAGTCCACAACCACTTTACCCTTGCTTCCAACTTGCTAACCAAAAGTGTAGAACTTGTGTGCACATGTGTTAGCGTTTTCAAAGCATTTTACGAGGGTCAAAGTTAGCACACTAGGTTTCTAAATGCATATGCAAGAATCATGTCACCTAGTGACACTCGATAAACCGTTTAGCCAAAGATTTCCCCTCTTTATAGTACGGCTATCGATCCTAAGTCACTCACACCCTCTATTGTGTCTTGAGTGCAAAACAAAAACCTATCTTATACCTTTTCCTTGATCATCTTGGTTTTTGTTTTTCTCTTTCTTCTTTTTCAAGTTGAGCTTGATCATCATCAACACATGTCCATTTCCATGTCCATGGACTTCATCTTGCTCAATCACTTGGATTGCACCAACCTAGCTCATATCACCATTCATGACAAAGGTTAGTGCTAGGTTTCATCAATTATCTAAAACCAAACTAGGGCTTTCAATCTCCCCCTTTTTGGTAATTGATGACAACCTATTTACAAAGATATTCAATTAAATCTTTTTGATTTATGTTGCTTGCCCAGGTATATTAACATGTGTAAAGATTATGGACAAGTTTCATCAACCCAAATTGGTACTATTAGCTCCCCCTACATATGTGCTAAGAGTTTGGATTTGAAAGCTTGCATATATGCATGGATTGAAAGTTTGGGAGAGTAATAGCAACCAAATGATGCTAATATGTAAAGAATGGACTTTTGTAGCGTGATACCAATCGAAGTTGCCATTTGAACACTATCCTTAGCACGATGGTTAGTTAGATAGCTCTTACAAAACATGAACACTAGATACCTCATGAGATCAACATTATAGGTAAGGCTTTAGTATCACTTGTAAAACATGCAAAGCATATCTAACTATCATCCTAAGAATGCTAGTTTTCATTTCATCAATCATTTTCTATAATCTAGCATACACCACACAAGCATGGATAGAGAATTTAAAACTTGTGCCATGCAAGAAAACATATATAATGCACATACAAATGCAACATACAAGTTTATGAGCTTGCTCCCCCTACTTGTGTGCTTCAAATTTTAATTGATCCCCTTACAATGTCATTTCATTTGTTTGCTCCCCCTATCTTTACTATCTTTATGAATTTCTCTCCCCCTATGTCATCAATGACCACAAAAGGTGAGCTCAAATTTTAGATAGGTTGTGTGAAACCATGATAAGTGAGGATCATTTTCCTAACTTGGTTCAATCTAGATCACTTGCAAAAGATATTTAACTCGGTTTGATCAAGAGCAAGCTTCTTCACACCTCCAAGTGAGGGTTATCATGCACCATGTTGAGTTAAACACTTATAGCCCATTTTCTAGATCAAACACTAGGTTCACAAGCCCACAAACATGTCATATGCTACCACTAGATCACATCAAGCATAGAAGCAATAGTGGTACCATACAAGCATCAAATTCATTTAATTTTCATGAATGAGCCTAAGACATGATAGAAATGACTAGATGCACTAAACAAGTCCTTAGCAATAGATGAATGACATGTCAACCAACTTTACCTTGCTTTTCTCAAGGGAGAGGCATGTCATATAATGGGGGTGCATCTACACATATTTGAAAAGTCAAGTATGTTCAATTTATTCCTTAGCTTGCAAAACCTCTTCTCATCAAGTGGCTTGGTGAAGATATCGGTAAGTTGATCATCGGTGCTCACACTCTCAATGCAAATGTTCTCTTTTTGTTGGTGATCTCTTATGAAATGATGGCGGACATCTATGTGCTTTGTTCTGGCATGTTGAACCGGATTGTTGGTGAGCTTCATGGCACTTTTATTGTTACATAGTAATGGCACTTGTTTGAACTTGATTCCAAAATCATTCAAGGTGGCTTTCATCCAAAGAATTTGTGCACAACAACTACCGGCGGCTATGTATTCGGCTTTGACTGCTAAAACTGCAATATTATTTTGCTTCTTTGATGACCAAGAAACAAGTGATCTTCCCAATAGTTAACATGTGCCTGATGTGCTTCTTCTCTCAACTTTGCATCCCGCGTAATCCGAGTCAAAATAACCAACTAGCTCAAACTTTGCTCCTTTGGGATACCATAATCCAACATTTTGTGTATGCTTCAAGTACCTCAATATTCTCTTGGTTGCCTTTAAGTGACTTTCTCTTGGTGAGGCTTAAAATCTAGCACACATGCATACACTAAACATCATATAGACCGATACATCTTTTGATCCACCATATTGCCACTTGCATCACTATCCAAGCTTCCATTTGTCCACATTGGTGTACTAATAGCTTTAGTATCATCCATTGTAAACTTCTTGAGCATGTCTTTATTGTACTTGCCTTGACTTTCAAATGTGCCATTTTTTATTTGCTTGATTTGAAGACTAAGAAAGTAACTAAGCTCTCCAATCATAGGCATCTCAAATTCACTTGCCATCATCTTTCCAAACTCCTCACAGAAATCTTGATTGGTTGATCCAAATATGATATCATCAACATAGATTTGCAACATAAACAAGTAATTACCAATCTTCTTGGTGAAAAGAGTGGTGTCAACCTTGCCCATTATGAATCCCTTAGAGAGTAGCAAATCCCTTAATCTCTCATACCATGCTCTTGGTGCTTGCTTCAAGTCATACAAAGCCTTTCTCAACTTGTAGACATGGTTGGGCTTCTCATCTTCAAAACTAGGACGTTACTCAACATACACAAGCTCATTGATGTATCCATTGAGAAATACACTCTTCACATCTATTTGGTACAACTTGATGTTGTGGGCATAAGCATAGGCTAACAAGATCCTAATTGCTTCCAATCATACAACCAAAGCATATGTTTATCCAAAGTCAATGCCTTCTACTTGAGTGTAACATTGAGCCACTAATCTTGCTTTATTCCTTACAACTATACCATCTTGATCTTGCTTATTCCGAAAGATCCACTTTGTTCTGATCACATTATGATCCTTAGGCCTCTCAACTAACTCCCATACTTAATTTCTCTTAAAGTTGTTTAGCTCTTCATGCATGGCATTGACCCAATCAACATCCTTCAAAGCTTTATCTATCTTCTTAGGTTTAATGGATGACATAAATGAGAAGTGTTCATAAAATGATGCCAATCTTGATCTTGTTTGCATATCTCTTGAGATATCATCAATTATGAAATCCAAAGGACAATCTCTTGCAACATTGGTAGGTTGAAGCACTTGCACTTGATTGCTTGCATTTGATTGATCACTTGGTTGAGATGACGAACTAGCCACTTGTTGTTGATCTTGCACTTTATCATCACAAGCACTAGCTTGACTTTGATTATGAGAACCACTAGCTTGCACATTTGAGTTAGAGAGAACTTGATTTTTGTCATCTTGAATGTCAATCACCTCTCTTAGCCTTATGTCACCAATGTCCATGTTCTTCATTGCATTGAGCAATTAAGTGTCTCTCACATCATCTAGATTCTCATCTTTCTCTTGGAAACCATTGGTTTCATTAAATTCTACATCATGAACCTCCTCAAGAGTACCACTAGCCAAATTCTAAACTCTATAAGCCTTGCTAGTAGTTGAGTAACCAAGCAAGAAACATTCATCACATTTCTTCTTAAACTTGCTCAATCTTGTGTATTTCTTTAATATGTAGCATTTGCAACCAAAACCCGAAAGTATACAATATTGGGCTTTCTTCCATTCAAGAGCTTATATGGTGTCTTCTCCATCATGGGGTGACAATAGAGTTGGTTGCTATAGTAGCAAGCCGTGTTGATTGCTTTGGCCTAAAAAGACTGACTCACAATGTATTCACTCAACATTGATCTTGCCATATCAATCAAAGTTCTATTCTTTCTTTCAACTAGGCCATTTGATTGAGGAGTGTACTTGGCCAAAAATTAATGCCTAATCCCAAACTCATCACACAAATCATCAACTCTTGTGTTCTTGAACTCACTTTCATTGTCACTTCTCACTTTCTTGATGGTGGTCTTAAACTCATTGTGAATTCTCTTGATGAATGTCTTGAAGGTTGCAAATACATCACTCTTATCAACAAGAAAGAACACCCATATATATATCTAGTGAGATCATCCACAATCATAAATCCATATTTGTTTCCACCAATGCTAGTGTATGTGGTTGGTCCAAATAAGTCCATGTGTAACAACTCAAATGCCTTAGATATGCTCATCATACTCTTCGTAGGATGCATGTTACCAACTTACTTTGCGGCTTGACATGCACTGCATAGCTTATCCTTCTCAAATGTGACATCTTTCAAGCCTCTAACTAGATCATCCTTAATCAACTTGTTCAATTGTTTTATTCCAACATGACCAAGCCTTCTATGTTATAACCAACCCATGCTAGACTTAGTGAGCAAGCATGTTATCAATTGAGCTTCTCTTGCATTGAAATCAACCAAGTATATATTCTCATATCTAAATCCTTTGAATATCAAGTTAGAGCCATCTACACTTATGATCTCTACATCATCCATACCAAATATGCACTTAAAACCAAGATCATAAAGTTGAGTTACCGACAATAGGTTAAAGTTCAAGCTCTCTACTAGTAGCACATTGGAGATGCTCAAGTCATTAGATATTACAATCTTACCAAGCCCCTTGACCTTGCCTTTGCCATTGTCACCAAAAGTGCTACTATCAACCCCATTGTTATCATTTCATTGATTGAATTGAACATTCTTGAATCACCAGTCATGTGTTGTATGTACCTATTATCAAGCACCTAATGCCTTCCTCTAGCTTTATAATTGACCTACAAAAGAAGATCAATTCTTTTTAGGTACCCAAACTTGCTTGGGTCCTTGAAGATTAGTTACCAAGGTTTTTGATACACAAATGGCCTTTTTCTTTGGGCCCACAATTGGTGTACCAATGAACTTAGCCTTTACACCATTATCACCCTTAACAAGCATATAACAAGAATCAAATCTAACTGAGAATACATTCGGTTGCTTGTTCTTGTTAGTCTTGCAATATTGCTCTATATGCCCAACTTGCTTGCATCTATTGCAAAACCGACCATTGCCCTTCACAAAGCTAGCTTTAAGAGTGACAAAGGCCGCCTTGTCTTTCTTGGGGGCATAGCCGAATCCCTCTTTGTTGAGATAAAACCTTTGGCTACCCAAGCACTTTAGCAAGCGGACATCTCCACCATAGGCATTGCCTAAGGCACGAGTGAGCTCATTCACCTCCTTCTTGAGGGTCTCATTTTCCACCATTAGTGAGGCATCACAAGTAGTAGTGCTATAAGAAGGGTTAGTGGGAGCAATAACAATGGGCTTATAAAATGATTCATCAAGAATATCACATGTTAGTCCCACATCACATGACACAATCACTTGCTCCTTCTTGGCTTCTTCCTCCTTGACTTGCTTGAGGAGAGAGGAATGAGCCTTTTCAAGCTTAGAGTGAGCTTTTCTAAGCTTCTCATGGTCTTCCTTTAGGCTCCCATGAGTAGCATTGACCTCATCAAAGGATTGCTCAAGAAATTTGAATTTCTTATGTAATTCTTTGCACTCCTTTCTCTTCATCTCTAGACACGTGTGGGCATTCTCCAACATGTCCATGAGAGCCTCCTTGGAGTTCTCCTCATCATCATTATCATTACTCCTACAATCATCACTTTTACAAGCATCATCATAGCTATTTTCATATTTTACCTTGGTGGGCTTTGCCATGAAGCAAGTTGATGAAGTGTCGAAGATGGAAGGTTTGTTGTTGATGGCTATGCTTGCAAGTGCTTTCTTCTTGGATTTCTTGTCATCATCACTTGAGTCATCATCCTCCGAATAAGCATCACTATCCCACGTCACTACATAGCCACCACCCTTCTTCTTTTGGAAGGTCATCTTTTTCTCCTTCTTCTCATTCTTTTTGCTTCTTCTTCTCATCCTCATTATTGTCACTATTGTAGGGACAATCTGCCGTAATATAGTTTGGGCTCTTGCAATTGTAGCATCTTCTCACATATTCTTTGCTCTTGTTGTTGTCTCTTCTCTTTCTTGCACCATAGCCCTTCTTCTTCATAAATTTGCCAAACTTGCGCACAAAGAGAGCCACGGCCTCATCATCAATGTCACTACCATCTTCATCATCACTTGATTCTTGTTTCTTTGACTTGTCGTTGTTCTTGGATGATGAGCTAGCCTTGAATGCTACACTCTTCTTCTTATATTCATCTTCCGTCTTCTCATCCTTGTCAACCCCATCCCTTTCCACACGGTATGTCTCTTATGTCATGACATCACCTAGTACTTGGTTAGGGGTGAGTTGCTTCAATCCTCCTCTAATGATGATCAATCTCAATGTCTCAAATATAGGAGGCAAGCACATCAAGAACCGATGAGAGACACCATCATCATTGATCTAGGAGGCAAACTGTAACACCTCAGGTGTTTAGCTCCATAATTGCATTGCATTGTATGAGCATAAGCATGCATCATTTCATGTTAATTCATGTGGTTGCAACAAATGTGACTTGTTTTTAAAGTTTTGTTTTACTCATGTCATGTGACACTAGGGAGCTAGTGTAACTAAAAGGTAGAGTAGCTAATTATATATCACAACACCTTAGTTATACTTAGGGTCACTCATGGAGCAAGGTTCATGTTGACCAAAATCACCAAAATGCCCTCCAAGGTGTAGTTGACCACCATTTAGCCCTAGGATGCTCTAGTTTGACCAATTAAAAAGTCCAGCTTAGAGACCTTGCATGGAGGAGCACCCTTAAGCAAAGTTATAGAGAATTTCATAAGGAACAAAAGTTCTAATATGGCCATTTCATGAAAATGATCAGAACATGCTAAAAAATGGCCCACAAGTCAGTATTAGAGGCTGCTTTGGGACTTAGCAATTTTGGCTAAGTGTGAAGCTGAAAACCGTTTCACTGTACCTCACTTTGGCAACTTGTAACTCACAAACTAGGCCAAACCAGTCTTTGAGCAAATTGACAAAGTTGTTTTCCACACATAGCTCTACAACATTGTCAACATGACCATCACCTAGTTCTAAATGGTTTAGGAGTTATGGTGTCTTGAAAATTGGGTTTCAGTCGGCCTAGTGACTGAAACTAGGTTTCAGTTTCCAAGTACACTACTTTGGAGCCCTGTAGTTTCAAATCCAGGCCGAACCAGTCCAAACTCCAATTGGCAAACTTGTAGCCCTCATGTAGCTCTACAACATTGCCAACATCAATCACGTCTGGTTCTCACTGGTTTGGGAGTTAATCGTCGATGAAGTTGCTCTGTCAGTCGAACATGGACGGCCTCCATTCAGTCAACGGCGACGCCATGCAGCCGGACAGCCGGCCCGCGTCGTGGCGCTCGGGCAGAGCCCGGTGGCCGCGTGGCGCGCGTGCTCTGCTGACGCCCCACGTCGACTGCTAGCTCATCGTGAAGACCTGGACGAACCGCTTCCCCCTCCATTTCCATCGCCCTCCTTCCCTAGCTCACCGGTAAGGCGACCGAGTATCCTCCACCCCCACAGTCGGCTCCACCGCCTTCGCTTGCTTCAACCATCGCGCCACCACACCCGAGGGCTCACGCACAGCACCGCCTGCCCCTACTCTACAACCTTCGCACATTGGGTCAGCCGTTGGGTCAAGGTAGAGGGTGAATCGCCAAATCAAACCTCGGCGGTGCGGAGCTCCACCATGGTCGCCGCCATTGCGAGCTCACCACCGACGTCCTCTTTCACCCTTCTCTCTCTGTGGTTAGCGTTTGGAATAGGGTAGACCTTCCTCGAGCTCTAGGCATGACCTTACCGTGGGATGCGACCTCGCCGGAGCGGAACACGACGACCACCGTCGTCGCGCTCACCGCCCCGCATCACGGCGCTCCGTGGCCAGGGTGGTTAGGACCTCTTCCAAACCTCCTTTCTACCTCAACAGATTCGCCTGGGCGTAGGGTAGCTCGTACCGAGCTCAGATTTGGTCGTGCGGCCTCACCGGCGACGACATGCCCTCACCCGACCCTCACCGGCCACCGCTCACGACGGCGAGCCTTCCCGCCCCTACCTAAGCTCTTCCACTGGCACGAATCGAAGCGTCAAGGAACGGGGAACGTGTGGGTGGGCTCGATTTTCCCGGTGAGCTTCCCTCCGATGAGCTTGAGCTCGCCGGAGCTCGCGGTTCGCCGCTCCCCTGCCCTCCGTCACTGACCGCGGGGACCCACCTGTCGGTTGCCGCGTGCGAGAGCGGGCCGCGCGCGCGAGTCATGGGCCGCGTCTTTCCCAGGCCGGCCCAGTAACGAATAAGATTTTGTATCATTTTATTTATTCTGTCACAGTTTTGGTTAAGTTTTGGAAAATGTAGATTTAGGGTTTTACTTGCCCAAAAATTATAAGATAAATTTTGTTAGGATCTACATGATGTGTAGTATTTTAGAAAAATATGAATTGGTTATGTGATGTTTGGTTTCTGGGATATTTAAATAGATCTTTGAAATGTGTTTTAAATCACATGCAAACTTGTATAAATCATATCTTGAGTTTCAGTATTCCAAAAATTATGAAATTTGGTGGGTATACTAATTTATACTTGCTCTAGCTCTGGTAAAAATTTGGGCAGTAGTGCTTAAGTACTTTTCAAGTTATAATGCTATCTTGTTATTTTAGGAAATACTTAAATGAATTTCTGTAATTTTTCTACATGTGCAATGTTCATATAAATTTTTGGAGAATGTCTTGGTATCATAAAGTGTCTAAGAAAAATATGAAATCTGTTGTTTGATACTTTTCAATATGATTTGTTAATTATACAAAAATCAGCCTTTTGGGCTTGTGAATTTTGTGTAGGGAGTTCCTATGAATAAATTTAGTTCAAATTTTTACAGTAGCCTATTTTTGGGCCAGAGAGTCTCCTGTAATTTTTGTAGAATTTTAGGAGCAGTTTACATATATGTTTGAAATTCCACTTAATTACTTAAGTAAATTAAGAAATGAGTTTAAATAAATATTCTAGGTGGGCACACCTTACTTTCTGGTGTTTTTGTGACCTTTGTGAACTTGTAGTAGTATTAGTTTGGTCTTAGAGAATGTTTGCCACATAAATAATTATTTAATCTTTGCAATTCTAGGTTTTCTGGACAGCTGGTAGTATATTTGGGTTTGACCCTTAATAAAAGTGGTTGCTGGAAAACTTGTAAATACCAAAGTTGGAGTAAACTTGATATATTAGCTTGTGTCAAAATTTGGGAGCATTTGGCTTAGTAGTTTAGGAGTTATTGCTGTTTTAAGTGACAGTCCAGAATTGGCTGCTCTCTGTTTGGGGAGGGCAGATTCTGGAACTTTGGAATTTCGACTAGGTAAACTTTGGAGTTAAGTGTTGTGGTCTGAAAATATTTTGTGGTGCATTTCATAAGCTTTCCAGATTGTTAAAGATCATATCTTTTGGAGTTGGGAATCTCTAGTTATGTTAGAAACAAGTAGCTGCTGTCCAGAATGTCTTACCGTGATATTTTGGGTTGGATGTGGTAACCGAAATAATGTCACTCTTGTGTTTGTTAGGTGTTAGGGCCTTAACCGAAGATGAACAACTATATCTTAGGTTGGGTAGATTAGGTAAGTACTTCTCCACCGGAGAAGAGATTTGCACGTACTGATAAAGTAACTTGATTAGATTATTATATTTTATTTCTGAAATGCATTTCATTCCGAGCATGTTGCACCATTATGCACCTATGATATTTATTGTGCACTCATGCAATAGGTGTTCCGGAGGGGGTAACTCTCCTCGAATTCGAGCCTGTGATTCCGGAGGAAGTCCAGGACCAGCCGGAGCAGCTAGAGGAACCAACCGGCGGAGAAGTTCCCGCAGAAGACCTGCCTGAGTGTCCTGACCACCGGCCTTCGACCTTTCTGAAAGGCAAGCCCCGGTGCATGCTGAACCTACTGATTTATGAATTAATCTTGAGTACTTTTAATTGTTTACTGCATTAAGTTGTAGAAGTTATATGAAAACACTTGTTGCATTATACCTGTCCTTGTCCAGATATCGTACTTACTCCTATATTAGGTTTAGGCACGTGTCAATGCTTAGCCCTGCTTAGTACGGTAGAAGTCGGGTGATTTTCGGTCATCCGCGAGATGTAGGAAGGAGTCACGAGTGGCTTATGGCTATCGTGGATGGAACCATGCCTTAAAATGAAATTGAGACCGGGCGGGAGTTCGATAGTACAGCCGCAAGACACTTCACGTCTTGGGTGTGGAGCTATGCCCGTCTGAGTCGTTTAAGGACCGATTCGCTATACGTCCTTGAGTCATGTTGAACGCAGTCTAACACTTAGTTGGCCGGATAAGTCGTTCCGACCGCGAAGCCGAGTAATTTGATTCAGGCCGGGAATCGAATGGTAGGTTGCTTCTTGGAGGAGAGAAAGGATGTGCTTGGGGACATTGGCGTGAGACCAAGGGGGGGTTAGAGTCCCTATCACCTGGCAGAGTGTCGCCCTTGGGGTCGCGACATCATTCGGACCCGCGATTCCTGAATCATATGAAAAGGTGGCTTGTGCGACCCTGGCAGGGGCCTGCGCGGTGAGTGTTAGAAATACCCCTCCAGCTGGATAGGAATTCGATTCGAATCGCCATCGCTCCCGGTTAGTGAGCACTTGACTTGAGCAGCGGCAACGTAGATCTCATTAAATGAACTGGTGGTATAAGGGAATGATACAATGTTGCCACAATTTATACCTGCTCTGGATATAATGATGATAATTGTTTGATTATAATCAAGTGCATGTTTAGTACAGGTGCTAAGATAGATGACAGGTAAATGCTAAAAATAACTGCTAGTACAGGTTATAAGAGTCTCAATTACTTATGCCTTTATGCAAAAATGTGATGTCAGCTAGCCTCTTATGAAAGCCTTGCATAATCCTTGGTGTCATCTTATTTCTGGTTTTCGACGGGTAAGTCTAGCTGAGTACATTCCAGTACTCAGGGTTTATTCCCTCCTGTTGCAGATGATATGCTCTACCAAGGCTTCTGCAAAAATTGTCTCCACCCTGCGGGTGACGAAGACTAGATCACTAGGGCGTGATCATCTTTATGTACTTTCCTGATGCTTTTTGTGGGTTGTTGATCAACAAGACTGGCAGTAGTTAAACAACTGGTGTGTGTTTGCTTCCGCTACTTTTATAAACTTGGTTTGTAATAATTGCGACTCCGTGTGTGTAAACTTATTTCAGAACTACTTGTGAAATGTAACATATGATGTTGTATGTTGAATGATGCGATCCTGGTTGTAAGCAAGTTGGTTTGAAATCCTTCGTGGTTTCGGTTGACTACCGGGATTATATGGGCTCAAGTTCGAAAATTTGAGCACTTCGGTGCTTGTTTTTGTACTTGTGCTCTTATAATTTGGTCGGTTCTGTTACAGCTGGTACCGGAGCATAATTCAACATTAAACACATCGTACGAGTATTTAAAAATAAAAGTATTTGATTATGAAAAAGGGTTAAAACACTAAAAATTATTTTTTTTAGGTATGCCAGTGATCACATCCCTTAGCCCACATAAGGACTCTTAGGTGGCTTGTTATAAAGACTAACTTGGGGGCCTTGTTTGTTTTTGTTTCGTCGTCCATACAGCATGATATTGTATGGATGCCATCCACTTGGGTGGTAATGTATGGATCAATTGCCTCGACGCTCTGGTAAGTGTGAGTTGTGAGAGCATGATTGTCCAACCGGCGATCTAGGGGAGAGTAGTTTTGGTGACTTGCATACTTACATGTTTAAACCATGTAATTACGTAAGCACTTAATTGTGGGAATATATTTATATCGGGTAGCTTTGATACTGAAGTATATACATCAGGGGATGTGTATATGGAAAGTATTTAAATTACTGCTTTCTTGTGTGCATATATTGGGAAACTGTTGGGCTGAAATGAGGTTTTCTGCAGGTACACTAACAGCGTAACGAGTAGACCGATAGTTTCGCTTATATGAGAGAACGTATGGATGCCACCGCCTAGCGTTAGAACTTTAGGTTTCCACTAAGGTGAGAGGGCGTACGGAACGTGCATGCATCATGTTTAAATTATATCATACATATCATTTACTCCCTCCTTAAAAATTTCAGTACTCCCGACTAAATTAAATTTTGTATCCCCTAAATGATCCTCACTTTAAGTCGTATCTTGTTGCTACAGATGGCACGTACCAAGAGGACCGCTCGCAAGTCCACTGGGGGCAGGGCACCGCGTCACCAGCTCGCTCCACGTGAGCCCCGCCCTGAGCCTACTGAGGTGGAAAGGCTGAGGGCAGAGTTGGCTGAAGTGACTGCTGCCAGGAATGCAGCGCGTCAGCAACTAGAGCAAGTGATCCATGATCGTGACCAGGAAACACTTGCAGTCTAGAGATTGACAGTAGCACATCGCAACTGTCAACGCATGCTGGTCCATGTCATGAATCAGAGGGATGAAGCCTGGCACGAGGAGAACGTTCTGAGAGCTCGTCAGTTTGAGCTCGAGCAACAGTTGGAGAATGCTGAAGAATACAATGACAATCTTCATGAAGAAGTGCACCGCCTGAACAACCAGCTAAATCCTCTGCTGCCTCGAAATATCAACGCAGATGATGACATGGGTTCGGGAATCTTCTTGGCTGAAAATGATGATGAAGTGGAGGTCAATGGGCCCCAAGATGCCGCACCAGAAGAAGCACCAGAAGAAGAAGAAGACGAGGAGTTAGAGCCTGTTAGTGATGAGGACGGCGGGGAGATCCTTGACACCGACTCTGAGGACGATGCTTAGAGTAGTTATCACGTAGCTATAATGTTAGGGTTGTCTTTTGTGCCCTCCCTGTGTTGGAGTGAGGCTTTGTAATAACTTGACTTGTGGGATGTAGGGTCGAACCCTATGTTTCCTGGATGTTTAGTTAGAACCTGTTAATTTCGATCGCAATTGGATGTCTTATTGTGTGGCGTTCGATGATGGTGTCACGATTAGCACCCTTCGGTTCCGCGACGAAACCGAGGGCCTCCTATAGCGCGCGACATAAGGTTGTGCTGCTTGGCACACGCTGGTATCAAGGTGGCTAGTCATGATCCACCATGGAGCTCTACCATTGAGAAGTCTCTTTGTGGTCAGTTTGAAGTAGCCTTTCTCAGTCAACTAAAAACTTTGAAATCGAATCCAAGTACCGGACGAAAGATCAAAAATCACATAGATTTTAACGTAAACGGTTCAGTAACTGTTGTGCTCCTTGTGAGTGAGCCTTTATCAAAGTACATCTTGTTGGATTCTCTCGCATGATTGCGCCAATTGATCCGCTTGAATGGGTTGTGCGGTTGTGATGAATTATTGTGCCATGATTATTTTGAGAAGTCTATTTCATGAAGTCAGTTCGACATATTTACAATAATTCATCTACAAACTTCCCACATCGTCAGTGCTCATTGGCTATGCATTTTGCAGATGTCGTACAATCTCCGTCGGGGTCGTGGCAATGAGGATGAGGAACAGCCACCCCCTCCGCCACCACCTACCCCGGCTGAGTTAATGCAGACCGTGGTCGAAGGGCAGCGCATGCTGGCAGATGCTATGCGCCAGCTTGCCAACCGGGAGGCTCGTCATGGCCGCCAGGGCCCAGAACCAAATCAATACAGTGATTTCAAGGACTTTCTTGATACTAAGCCCCCGCTCTTTAAGGAGGCGGAGGAACCACTGCAAGTTGATGAGTGGTTGAATACTATTGAAGAAAAGTTTCGTCTGCTTCGCTTGACCGATGAGCTAAAAACTGAATATGCTTCTCACCAACTACATGGTCCAGCGGGTATTTGGTGGAGCCACTATCGTTCCACACTGCCTGCAAATGTCCCTATTGCTTGGGATCAGTTCAAGGCCGCATTTCGTGGGAACTATATTCCTCCAGGTCTTATGGCCATCAAACACACAGAATTTATGAGGCTGTCGCAGGGCAATAAAAGCTTGACTGAATATCTGCAATCTTTCAACAACCTGGCAAGGTATGCCACCGAGTTTGTGGATACCGATGCCAAGAAAATTGCTAGCTTTAAAAGAGGTCTCGGCCCAAAGCTGATGAAGACTATGGGCACTAGCAAGTGCACTACTTTCAACGAATTTATCAGTGATGCTCTGACTCAAGAGAATAATAACTCTATCTATGCTGCTTCTAAGAGCCGCAAGAGGGCACTTGAGGCAGGTGCTTCACAGTCTCGAGCTCCAGCTGCCCCGAGGGCTCCTCCTCGCCCTCCTGCCATAAGTGCTAAGTTCCGTCCTCCGCAAAAGAAGGCGCCAGTGAAGATGGGGTTTTGCAAGGCATATACAGTGGCTCTGCCAAAGAGTAATTCGAGCCAAGGCAGCTCCAGTGTCCCTCCTAGCAACATGCCTTGCTGGAACTGCAACAAGCTAGGCCATTGGTCCAGGAACTGCCCTTACCCTAAGAAGAATGTCAACCAAGGTGGCCGTCAAGGGCACGCTCATTATAACAGTATTGAGGAAATCCCATCTGGTGAGGTTGTCACTGCTGGTAAGTTCCTAGTTGACCAACACCCTGCAGTGGTACTTTTTGATTCAGGTGCTTCGCATTCCTTTATCAGTCCTAAGTTTGCATCAGAGTTTGCACACAAATTGCATACGGTTGAAGGTGGGGGTTATTGTATTAGCGCAGCAAGTGGGAATATTTCCACAAATAAAGTAGTGGGGAATCTTGAGCTTGAGATAGAAGGGCGAAAGTACTCGCTTGCCTTAGTGGTTTTGCCGGGCTTAGGCATAGATGTTATTTTGGGCATGAATTGGATGAGTCAGAATGGAGTACTCATTGATACATCCACTCGGGTAGTTATGCTCAGAGATCCTACAGATCAAAAGGATTTTCTGGTACAACTTCCTAGAAAAATTGAATTGTCTGGGGAAGTTCATGCTGTGCAAGCAAAGGCGTTGGCCGAAATTCCTGTAGTAAATGAGTTTTCGGACGTTTTTCCCGATGATTTGCCGGGGCTCCCTCCGGATCAGGATGTGGAATTTAAAATTGAGTTGTTGCCTGGCACGGCGCCCAACTCTAGGAGACCCTATAGGATGCCTCCAAATGAACTCGCTGAACTTAAGGTGCAATTGAATGAACTTTTGAAGAAGGGGTTGATTCGTCCTAGTTCGTCGCCGTGGGGATGTCCTGCTATCTTTGTAAAGAAGAAGGATCAGTCGTTGCGGATGTGCATAGATTATAGACCTCTCAATGCAGTCACTGTCAAAAATAAGTACCATCTACCACGTATCGACATCTTGTTCGATCAGTTGTCTAAAGCTAAAGTTTTCTCCAAGATCGATCTAAGATCTGGCTACCATCAAATTAAAATCCGCCCGGAAGATGTTCCAAAGACAGCCTTTTCTACCAGATACGATCTTTATGAGTATCTTGTTATGTCTTTCGGCTTGACAAATGCCCCCGCACACTTCATGTACTTGATGAATTCGGTGTTTATGCCCGAATTGGACAAGTTTGTGGTGGTATTTATTGATGACATCCTGATATATTCTGTAAATGAGGAAGATCATGCTGAACATCTGCGTATAGTCCTCACAAGACTGCGTGAACATCAACTATATGCAAAGTTCAGTAAGTGCGAATTCTGGCTTCGAGAAGTACCTTTCCTTGGGCATGTGTTGTCCGATGGAGGAATTATGGTGGACCCCGCCAAGGTACAAGAAGTATTGAACTGGAAGGCTCCTATCTTGGTTCACGAGGTTCGGAGTTTTCTTGGTTTGGCTGGCTATTATCGTCGCTTCATCCCGGATTTCTCCAAAATAGCCAAGCCAATGACTCGGTTACTACAAAAAGACACCAGGTTTGTCTGGACTCCTGAGTGTGATGTGGCTTTTCACCAACTGCGAACCCTCCTAACCTCAGCTCCGGTTTTGGCACAACCGGATATCGAGAAACCATTTGATGTTTATTGTGATGCCTCAGGCATAGGTTTGGGAGGTGTGTTGATGCAGGAAGGTCGAGTAATTGCATATACCTCTCGACAACTTCGGAAGCATGAGGCGAATTATCCAACGCATGACTTAGAACTCGCCGCAGTTGTTCATGCTTTGAAAGCCTGGCGGCACTATCTGCTGGGCAATGTCTGCAACATCTACACAGACCACAAAAGCCTCAAATACATCTTCACCCAACCCAAGTTAAATATGCGTCAAAGAAGATGGCTCGAGTTGATTAAGGATTATAACCTTCAAGTGCACTTCATCCTAGCAAGGCAAATGTGGTTGCAGATGCTTTAAGCCGTAAGTCTCATTGCCATTCTCTAGTTGAAACTGATTTTCATCGATCTCGCCTTCTACATCCAGCGGTCTTGTACAACATCACTGTCAGTTGTACTCTCAAAAGCAGAATTATTGAGCTCCAAAAGACTGACACTGGTATATTCCACATCAAGCGTAAGATGAAAGAGCAGGAAACTACACAGTTCAGGGTAGATGAAGAGGGTGTACTATGGTTCAAGGATAGGTTAGTTGTGCCTAAGGACCGGGAGCTTAGAAATGATATTATGTCTGAAGCACACTCCTCTAAGTTGTCCATCCATCCTAGTAGCAATAAGATGTATTATGATTTGAAGCCATACTATTGGTGGACCAAGATGCGGAAAGAAATAGCTACATATGTGGCTAGGTGTGACACCTGCTGTAGAGTTAAAGCTGTGCATATGAAAGCTGGGTTGCTTCAACCACTTTCTATCCCAGGTTGGAAATTTGAAGAAATAAGTATGGATTTTATTGTCGGACTTCCTCCTACTGTCAAAAATCATAACTCCATCTGGGTAATTGTGGATCGTTTGACCAAATCAGCTCACTTCATTCTAGTTAGAGTGGACTATCGTCCCACTGACTATGCTGAGTTGTACTTTAATCAGATAGTCCGGCTCCATGGG
Source organism: Saccharum hybrid cultivar R570 (assembly GCA_038087645.1). Lineage (NCBI taxonomy): Eukaryota > Viridiplantae > Streptophyta > Magnoliopsida > Poales > Poaceae > Saccharum > Saccharum hybrid cultivar. Next base: position 1,850,625 of record JAQSUU010000625.1, on the reverse strand, counting down.
ATACCTCGTACTATCATATCTGACCGTGGTCCCCAGTTCACTGCTCGCTTTTGGGAGCACTTGCATCACCTTCTGGGAACCAAGTTAGTGAGAAGCTCTACTTATCACCCCCAGACATCAGGACAGACGGAACGGGTTAACCAAATCTTGGAAGATCTGTTGCGGGCATGTGTCATTTCATCCAAGGGTTCTTGGGAAAAATGGTTACCTCTAGCCGAGTTTTCGTACAATAATAGTTATCAAGAGAGTATTAAGATGGCTCCATTCGAAGCTTTGTACGGTCGTAAGTGTAGAACTCCACTAAACTGGGTAGAAGCTGGTGAAAGGAGGTATTATGGTATTGATTTTGTTCATGAAGCTGAGGAACAAGTCCATACCATCCAAAAACATATGGCTGCAGCCCAAGCTAGACAGAAAAGTTATGCTGATCGTCGTAGAAAACCACTCGAGTTTGAAGTTGGAGACTTCGTGTATCTGAAAGTTTCTCCAATGAAGAGTGTCCAACGTTTTGGTGTTAAGCGGAAACTTGCGCCGAGATACGTGGGTCCTTTCCAGATCATAGGCAAGAGTGGAGCTGTTGCGTACAAAATCCAGTTACCTCCTGAAATGAGTGCCATATTCAACGTCTTCCATGTATCTCAGCTCAAAAAGTGTCTTTGAGTTCCTGAGGAAAGAGTCCCTTTAGGAGATATCAGACTGGAATCCGATTTAACTTACGAAGAAAAGCCAGTCCAAGTGATCGATACTCAGGAACGAGTGACTAGAAGCAAAGTGGTTAAGTGGTATAAAGTAATGTGGAGTAATCAGGGTAGTGAAAGTGACGCTACATGGGAACGGGAGGACTATTTGCGGGATGGTTATAAGGAATTCTATGAAAAATGGTACGCTTTCCAAATCTCGGGATGAGATTTTTATAAGGGGGAGGGGTGTAACACCTCAGGTGTTTAGCTCCATAATTGCATTGCATTGTATGAGCATAAGCATGCATCATTTCATGTTAATTCATGTGGTTGCAACAAATGTGACTTGTTTTTAAAGTTTTGTTTTACTCATATCATGTGACACTAGGGAGCTGGTGTAACTAAAAGGTAGAGTAGCTAATTATATCTCACAACACCTTAGTTATACTTAGGGTCACTCATGGAGCAAGGTTCATATTGACCAAAATCACCAAAATGCCCTCCAAGGTGTAGTTGACCACCATTTAGCCCTAGGATGCTCTAGTTTGACCAATTAAAAAGTCTAGATTAGAGACCTTGCATGGAGGAGCACCCTTAAGCAAAGTTATAGAGAATTTCATAAGGAACAAAAGTTCTAATATGGCCATTTCATGAAAATGATCAGAACATGCTAAAAAATGGCCCACAAGTCAGTATTAGAGGCTGCTTTGGGACTTAGCAATTTTGGCTAAGTGTGAAGCTGAAAACCGTTTCACTGTACCTCACTTTGGCAACTTGTAACTCATAAACTAGGCCAAACCAGTCTTTGAGCAAATTGACAAAGTTGTTGTCCACACATAGCTCTACAACATTGTCAACATGACCATCACCTAGTTCTAAATGGTTTAGGAGTTATGGTGTCTTGAAAATTAGGTTTCAGTCGGCCTAGTGACTGAAACTAGGTTTCAGTTTCCAAGTACACTACTTTGGAGCCCTGTAGTTTCAAATCCAGGCCGAACCAGTCCAAACTCTAATTGGCAAACTTGTAGCCCTCATGTAGCTCTACAACATTGCCAACATCAATCACGTCTGGTTCTCACTGGTTTGGGAGTTAATCGTCGACGAAGTTGCTCTGTCAATCGAACGTGGACGGCCTCCATTCAGTCAACGGCGACGCCATGCAGCCAGACAGCCGGCCCACGTCGTGGCGCTCGGGCAGAGCCCGGTGGCCGCGTGGCGCGCGTGCTCTGCCGATGCCCCACGTCGACTGCTAGCTCATCGTGAAGACCTGGACGAACCGCTTCCCCCTCCATTTCCATCGCCCTCCTTCCCTAGCTCACCGGTAAGGCGACCGAGTATCCTCCGCCCCCACAGCCGGCTCCGCCGCCTTCGCTTGCGTCAACCATCACGCCACCACACCCGAGGGCTCACGCACAGCACCGCCTGCCCCTACTCTACAACCTTCGCACATTGGGTCAGCCGTTGGGTCAAGGTAGAGGGTGAATCGCCAAATCAAACCTCGGCGGTGCGGAGCTCCGTCATGGCCGCCGCCATTGCGAGCTCACCGCCGACGTCCTCTTTCACCCTTCTCTCTCTGTGGTTAGCGTTTGGAATAGGGTAGACCTTCCTCGAGCTCTAGGCATGACCTTACCGTGGGATGCGACCTCGCCGGAGCGGAACACGACGACCACCGTCGTCGCGCTCACCGCCCCGCATCATGGCGCTCCATGGCCGGGGTGGTTAGGACCTCTTCCAAACCTCCTTTCTACCTCAACAGATTCGCCCGGGCGTAGGGTAGCTCGTACCGAGCTCAGATTTGGTCGTGCGGCCTCACCGGCGACGGCATGCCCTCACCCGACCCTCACCGGCCGCCGCTCACGACGGCGAGCCTTCCCGCCCCTACCTAAGCTCTTCCACTGGCACGAATCGAAGCGTCAAGGAACGGGGAACGTGTGGGTGGGCTCGATTTTCCCGGCGAGCTTCCCTCCGATGAGCTTGAACTCGCCGGAGCTCGCGGTTCGCCGCTCCCCTGCCCTCCGTCACTGACCGCGGGGACCCACCTGTCGGTTGCCGCGCGCGGGCGGGAGCCGTAGCAGGCCACGCGCGAGAGCGGGCCGCGCGCGCGAGTCGTGGGCCGCGTCTTTCCCGGGCCGGCCCAGTAACGAATAAGATTTTGTGTCATTTTATTTATTCTGTCACAGTTTTGGTTAAGTTTTGGAAAATATAGATCTAGGGTTTTACTTGCCCAAAAATTATGAGATAAATTTTGTTAGGATCTACATGATGTGTAGTATTTTAGAAAAATATGAATTGGTTATGTGATGTTTGGTTTCCGGGATATTTAAATAGGTCTTTGAAATGTGTTTTAAATCACATGCAAACTTGTATAAATCATATCTTGAGTTTCAGTGTTCCAAAAATTATGAAATTTGGTGGGTAGACTAATTTATACTTGCTCTAGCTCTGGTAAAAATTTGGGCAGTAGTGCTTAAGTACTTTTCAAGTTATAATGCTATCTTGTTATTTTAGGAAATACTTAAATGAATTTTTGTAATTTTTTTACATGTGCAATGTTCATATAAATTTTTGGAGAATTTCTTGGTACCATAAAGTGTCTAAGAAAAATATGAAATCTGTTGTTTGATACTTTTCAATATGATTTGTTAATTATAAAAAAATCAGCCTTTTGGGCTTGTGAATTTTGTGTAGGGAGTTCCTTTGAATAAATTTAGTTCAAATTTTTACAGTAGCATCTTTCTGGGTCAGAGAGTCTCCTGTAATTGTTGTAGAATTTTAGGAGTAGTTTACATATATGTTTGAAATTCCACTTAATTACTTAAGTAAATTAAGAAATGAGTTTAAATAAATATTCTAGGTGGGCACACCTTACTTTCTGGTGTTTTTGTGACCTTTGTGAACTTGTAGTAGTATTAGTTTGGTCTTAGAGAATGTTTGCCACATAAATAATTATTTAATCTTTGCAATTCTAGGTTTTCTGGACAGCTGGTAGTATCTTTGGGTTTGACCCTTAATAAAAGTGGTTGCTGGAAAACTTGTAAATACCAAAGTTGGAGTAAACTTGATATATTAGCTTGTGTCAAAATTTGGGAGCATTTGGCTTAGTAGTTTAGGAGTTATTGCTGTTTTAAGTGACAGTCCAGAATTGGCTGCTCTCTGTTTGGGGAGGGCAGATTCTGGAACTTTGGAATTTCGACTAGGTAAACTTTGGAGTTAAGTGTTGTGGTCTGAAAATATTTTGTGGTGCATTTCATAAGCTTTCCAGATTGTTAAAGATCATATCTTTTGGAGTTGGGAATCTCTAGTTATGTTAGAAACAAGTAGCTGCTGTCCAGAATGTCTTACCGTGATATTTTGGGTTGGATGTGGTAACCGAAATAATGTCACTCTTGTGTTTGTTAGGTGTTAGGGCCTTAACCGAAGATGAACAACTATATCTTAGGTTGGGTAGATTAGGTAAGTACTTCTCCACCGGAGAAGAGATTTGCACGTACTGATAAAGTAACTTGATTAGATTATTATATTTTATTTCTGAAATGCATTTCATTCCGAGCATGTTGCACCATTATGCACCTATGATATTTATTGTGCACTCATGCAATAGGTGTTCCGGAGGGGGTAACTCTCCTCGAATTCGAGCCTGTGATTCCGGAGGAAGTCCAGGACCAGCCGGAGCAGCTAGAGGAACCAACCGTCGGAGAAGTTCCCGCAGAAGACCTGCCTGAGTGTCCTGACCACTGGCCTTCGACCTTTCTGAAAGGGAAGCCCCGGTGCATGCTGAACCTACTGATTTATGAATTAATCTTGAGTACTTTTAATTGTTTACTGCATTAAGTAGTAGGAGTTATATGAAAACACTTGTTGCATTATACCTGTCCTTGTCCAGATATCGTACTTACTCCTATATTAGGTTTAGGCACGTGTCAATGCTTAGCCCTGCTTAGTACGGTAGAAGTCGGGTGATTTCCGGTCATCCGCGAGATGTAGGAAGGAGTCACGAGTGGCTTATGGCTATCGTGGATGAAACCATGCCTTAAAATGAAATTGAGACCGGGCGGGAGTTCGATAGTACAGCCGCAAGACACTTCACGTCTTGGGTGTGGAGCTATGCCCGTCTGAGTCGTTTAAGGACCGATTCGCTGTACGTCCTTGAGTCATGTTGAACGCAGTCTAACACTTAGTTGGCCGGATAAGTCGTTCCGACCGCGAAGCCGAGTAATTTGATTCAGGCCGGGAATCGAATGGTAGGTTGCTTCTTGGAGGAGAGAAAGGATGTGCTTGGGGACATTGGCGTGAGCCCAAGGGGGGTTAGAGTCCCTATCACCTGGCAGAGTGTCGCCCTTGGGGTCGCGACATCATTCGGACCCGCGATTCTTGAATCATATGAAAAGGTGGCTTGTGCGACCCTGGCAGGGGCCTGCGCGGTGAGTGTTAGAAATACCCCTCCAGCTGGATAGGAATTCGATTCGAATCGCCGTCGCTCCCGGTTAGTGAGCACTTGACTTGAGCAGCGGCAACGTAGATCTCATTAAATGAACTGGTGGTATAAGGGAATGATACAATGTTGCCACAATTCATACCTGCTCTGGATATAATAATGATAATTGTTTGATTATAATCAAGTGCATGTTTAGTACAGGTGCTAAGATAGATGACAGGTAAATGCTAAAAATAACTGCTAGTACAGGTTATAAGAGTCTCAATTACTTATGCCTTTATGCAAAAATGTGATGTCAGCTAGCCTCTTATGAAAGCCTTGCATAATCCTTGGTGTCATCTTATTTCTGGTTTTCGACGGGTAAGTCTAGCTGAGTACATTACAGTACTCAGGGTTTATTCCCTCCTGTTGCAGATGATATGCTCTACCAAGGCTTCTGCAAAAATTGTCTCCACCCTGCGGGTGACGAAGACTAGATCACTAGGGCGTGATCATCTTTATGTACTTTCCTGATGCTTTTGTGGGTTGTTGATCAACAAGACTGGCAGTAGTTAAACAACTGGTGTGTGTTTGCTTCCGCTACTTTTATAAACTTGGTTTGTAATAATTGCGACTCCGTGTGTGTAAACTTATTTCAGAACTACTTGTGAAATGTAACGTATGATGTTGTATGTTGAATGATGCGATCCTGGTTGTAAGCAAGTTGGTTTGAAATCCTTCGTGGTTTCGGTTGACTACTGGGATTATATGGGCTCAAGTTCGAAAATTTGAGCACTTCGGTGCTTGGTTACACAAACGATGGAACATCTCTGGAATGCTCCCATCATCCTTCATCTTAAAGCTTGTCAACTTGTCCTTGAGAATGTATAACTTGGCACTCTTTACCACTGGTGTGCCCTCATAGGTCTCCTCCAACCTCTTTCACACCTCATAAGCTTTGTCATAATCCTTGATTTGCTCAAACACCTTGAAGTCAATGGCATTGTATATGGTGTTGAGAGCCATTGTATTGCATTGCTTGTTGTCCTTGTCTTGGTTAGTGAGGTTGTCGGGATCAATGATAGCATAGTCACTCTCGGTCACATCCCACACTTGGTCATTGATTGAACCAAGATACATCTTCATCTTTCTCTTCCAATAATCATAGCATATGCCATCAAAGAATGGTAGTTTGCCCCCCACATGGTTGAACACAACTTGAGCCATAATTTGACACCGAGGTTGTTAAGCCTTCAATCAAATGGTGACCATGGCCCTGATACCACTTGAAAGGTCCTAATATGGCTAAAGGGGTGAATAGCCTATTTAAAATCTCTACAAAGCACTAGAGCAATTGATTAGTATAACAAACGACGTAATGTAAATTTGCTCTAGCTCTACAAAGGTTGCAAGCCACCTATTCCAACAATTCTAGTAGTTATGATCACTAACACACACAACAAGCTAGGTCACTATTTACTAAGCTAGTGTGCTCTCAAAGACTAACTAAAAAGCCACACTTACCAAACAAATAAGCTCTCAAAGACTAGCTATACTAGAGAGCTTGACAACTAGTTTGTGGAAATGTAAATGAGTAAGTAGGGTAATTATACCACCGCCTAGAGGAGTGAACCAATCATAATATGAACACCAATTCAATCATCGAGAGAATACCAAATGGCAAGAGACAACTGATTTTCTCCTGAGGTTCACATGCTTGCTGGCACGCTAGTCCCCATTGTGTCGATCAACACTTGGTGGTTCGGTGACTAATAGGTATCACACACCTAGCCCACCACAAGAGGCGCCGCAAGAACTTACCCACAAGTGAGGTAACTCAATGACACATTGAAAGCCTAAGTTTGGTTTTGGTAATTAATGACACCAAGTTGCTAATGCCATGTGTTAAGTGTTTTGAGTTAGGCATAAGCAACACATGTGATGAAGGTGTATGTGGCAAGGAGTGGTGGGCCACAAGATCACAAAGAGATGGTGCATGGACATGAAATGATGATCATGGTGGAGATGCACATAAAATGAAGGACACGATGATCAAGTGGAAGAGAAGGAACTAAGAGCGCAAGGCAAAGGTATAACCATAGGGTTTTCCTTTTGCCGGTCTAAGATGAGTAGAGAAGTGATTGACCGGGTTTAGGATACATAGCCAACTATCAAGAGGGGCAATCACGGTTAGATCGGAAATCAAGTGCCACTAGATCAATGTCTTGAGCATATGCATTAGGATCTAGTTGAGAGCTAACATAACGCCTTGGAAAACGTTTGTGAAATGCTAACACACATGCACATGGTGGTGTACACTTGGTGGTGTTAGCACTTTTGCGAAGGCGCTTTTTGGGGAAGTGAATTGCCTATTTTTCTACTGCGTTGGAAGTCAGAAAAGAAACGGAGGCGAACGGCGGTCACTATGGTGACCGGACGCTGCACCGGACGCGGTCGCGGTTTGACCGGACACGTCCGGTCAGTTCTCAGCAGTTGTCAGGCGTGCGGGTGTTAGGGTTTCTGACCGGACGCGGGTCTGGCCTGACCAGCGCGTCCGGTCAGTTCACCTGAGCGTAGAAGCAGAGCGCGCGACCGGCGCGTCTGGTCCTTCATGGAACCGGAGCGTCCGGTCAAGCGTCTAGAGGGGCAGAGCGCAGCAGAGTGCTGATCGGACGCGCGGCACGTCCGGTCACGTGCGATCGGACGCGTCCGGTCGTGGTGGGAGCTTACTGGATTACGACCGGATGCCAGGTGCGGCGCGTCCGGTCAAACGCTAGAGCGCGTCCGGTCACAGCAATGGTAACTTCTGACGCGCACTGTTCACGCTTTTCCTGTAGTGACCGGATGTGTCCGGTCACCCTGACCGGTGCGTCCGGTCAGCTCGTTTTGAACTGTGTCGTCCGGTAACGGCTAGCTGCGTACCCCTTTGCTATAAATAGAAGATGTCCGGGGTTTAAGGGCAACTCTTGCACATTTTGAGACCTAGAGACATCCTTTGAGCTAGAGAACAACCCCTCTACTCATCTCTTTGCTTAGTTGCACATCTTGAGTGAGATTGAGTGAGATTCAAGTGTATTGCTTGAGAGTTGCATTCTATAGGCACTTGATCTTCGAGTTGCTGTAGATTTCTTGTTACTCTTCCGTGTTTCTCGACACGGTAGATGACTTGGAGCAGCGGAGGTGATTAAGCTCGCAATTGGAGATTGTTGGAGCCCTCACCAAGTGTTGTAAGGGGTTCTTGATCCTTCCCCGCAGGAGTTCGCAAATTGGATACTCTAGTGGAGCTCATGGCTTGGAGGATCCCCATCTTGTGTGCGGTTGTGTGGCGCCCGCTAAGGGCTCGACTCTTAATAGTCGATTAGCTTGTGAACCGACAAGTGGGTGTATCGCCACAACGGGGAGTAGCTTGCCGGGAAGCAAGTGAACCTCAGGATAAATTCTTGTGTCATTCTCTTCCCGAGGATTTCTCTTGTGTGATTGATTGATTGGTACTTCTCTTCTCTAAACGGCGGTATAATCAATCAAAACTCTTCTCTCGCATTACTTCTTCTATCTAGCTTGTAGTTGTTGTTGTGTTTAGTGAATAGCCTTGTTCTAGACTTGTGTCGGTGGCTTGCTTAATTAGTTAGAGCTAGTGCATTTGCTTCGCCACCTTTCGTACTAACGTGTGGTTAAGTTATTCTTGTATAAGTTTTAATTAGGCTATTCACCCCCCCTCTAGCCTATTTGGACCTTACAAGTGGTATCGGAGCCGAGGCACCGTTTATTTGAGGCTTAACAACCTACGATGAAAAAGGAATAGCTCAATTAAGCTTGCACATCAACAACACCAAGAAGACACCTCACTTTGATGGCACAAATTATGCATATTGGAAGGTTAAGATGACCGCACATCTCAAGTCAATCAATAGAGAAGTGTGGAAGGTCACCAAAACAAAATTTGAGGTTGCTAATCCGGAAGCACCTACACCAGTGGAAGAGAAGAAGCTCCAATGCAATGACATTGCCATTAGTGCTCTTCATGAGGCACTAGATGACAAAACCTTTGAGCAAGTGAAGAACATTGAGATTGCTCATGATGCTTGGGCCAAGCTAGAAGAAACTTTTGAGGGCACCAAAGGCACAAAGACCGCTAAAGCATATATCTTGCAAGAAAAGTTTTCTAGCTTCAAGATGCAAGAAGATGAGAGTATATCGAAAATGTTTCATAGATTGTAAGTCATTGTGAATGAGCTCAAGGCACTTGGTGAGGAGGTCAAGGACAACCAATTCTCTATGAAGTTCTTGAGAAGGTTGCCCAAGAGATTTGATACATTGATCACCGTGCTAGTGAGAACTACATTGAAGGATTCAACTCCTCAACAAATATTCCAAGAAGTGATGACCGATGATTCATATAGAGAAGATGATGAGAAAGAGGAGTTGGTCAAAAAGAAGAAGAAGGAAAGTGAGAAGAAGGATAATGAAAAGAAGAAGAGTGTGGCATTCAAAGCCACCACATCCAAGGACAAATCCAAGATTGAATCATCAAGTGATGAAGACTCAAGCTCTTGTGATAGTGGTGACATTGATGAGAAGATGCCTCTTTTTGTCAAGCAATTTGGGAAATTCATGAAGAAGAAGGGATTTCGTGTAAGAAGGAGGAAGAACTTATCCAAGAAGAATGAGCATACCATGAGATGTTTTAGATGCCATAGCAAGGACCATCTCATTGCAAAGTGTCCTTATGATAGTGATGATGAAGATGCTGTCAAGAAGGAGAGGAAGAAGAAAAAGAAGAAGCTAGAGAAGGAGAGCTCTTATAAGAAGAAGAATGATTCTCATTTTGCTACATGGGATAGTGATGATTTCTCAAGTGATGATGAGGATGACAACAAGAGCAAGAAGAAGGGACATGCTAACATTGCCATCTAAGAGAAGGTCTCCCTCTTCGACACTCCATCGTGCTTCATGGCTAAGGCCGCTAAGGTATTATCCGATGATGAGAGTGATCATGATAATGCTAGTGATAGTGATAGTGATGAAGAAGAATTCACTAAAGATGAACTAATCACTATGCTAGAAGATTGCACTCAACATTTTAAAGAATCTAGAAAGGAGTGCAAGGGCTTGCTTAAGGAAAAGAAAAACCTTATGCAAGAACTTGATGAGCTTAGGGCATCTTATGAGAGTCTAAAGGTAGACCATAAGAAGCTTCAAAAGTCTCACACTAAGCTTGAAGAAGCTCATTCCTCTCTAGTTAAAAAATGTGAAAACATGCCAACTAATGTTGAGAAAGCTAAAACTTACAACATAGGCATATCATGTGATATAATTAATGAATCCTTTCATAAGCCTATTGTTGTTGCTCCCACTAACCCTTCATGTAGCTCATCTACATCATCCTCATCTAGTAGTGATGGTTTTACTTGTGACTCCACACTTATAGTTGAGAATGAAAATCTTAAGAAGGAGGTAAAAGAGCTCAATCACACCTTAGCTAAGGCTTATGGTGGTGAGGACCGCTTGCTTATGTGCTTGGGTAGCCAAAGAGCTCTCTACAAAGAGGGATTGGGCTATAACCCCAAGAAAGGCAAGGCCGCTTTTGCTCCTCACAAGACTCATTTTGTGAAGAACTATGGTAGCTATTGCAAAAGTTGCAAGCAAGTTGGTCACATAGAGCAACATTGCATGAACAAGAAATTCAATGCAAATGTATCCTCAATTAAGTTTGATTCTTTCTATATGCTTACCAAGGGTACAAATGGTGTTCATGCTAAGTTCATTGGTACACCATGGATGGGCTCAAAGAAGAAAGCCATTTAGGCACTAAAGAGCTTGGTCACTAACCTTGGAGGACCCAAATAAGTTTGGGTACCTAAAAAGAATTGATCTTGTCTTGTAGGTCAATTACAAAGCCGAAGGAAGACATTGGGTGCTTGATAGTGGGTGCACTCAACATATGACTGGAGACTCTTGTATGTTCAAATCAATTGATACAAGTCAAAATGGCGGTTTTGATGCTATCACTTTCGGCAACAACAAGAAAGGCAAGGTCAAGGGGCTTGGTAAAATTGCTATCTCAAATGACATGAGCATATCTAATGTGTTGCTAGTTGAGAGCTTGGATTTCAATCTTTTATCGGTGGCACAACTTTGTGATCTTGGCTTCAAGTGCATATTTGGTAGTGATGATGTTGAAGTCATAAGTGTTGATGGATCAAATTTGATATTCAAAGGATTTAGACATGGTAGCTTATATTTGGTTGACTTCATTGATAATGAGACACAATTGATTTCATGCTTGCTTAGCAAATCGAGTATGGGTTCGTTGTGGCATAGAAGGCTTGGTCATGTTGGAATGAAACAATTGAACAAACTTTTGAAGCATGACTTAGTTAGAGGCTTGAAAGATGTCACCTTTGAGAAGGATAAACCTTGTAGTGCTTATCAAGCCGGCAAACAAGTTAGAAATGCACATTCTACTAAGAGTGAAATGAGCACATCAAAGGCATTTGAGTTATTACACATGGACTTGTTTGGGCCAACAACATACACTAGCATTGGTGGCAACAAGTATGGTTTTGTGATTGTTGATGACTACATTAGATACACTTGGGTGTTCTTTCTTTATGACAAGAGTGATGTTTATGATCTATTCAAGTCTTTTGTCAAAAGGGTGCAAAATGAGTTTGAGACTACCATTAAGAAGATTAAAAGTGACAATGGTAGTGAGTTCAAGAACACAAGAATTGAAGATTTGTGTGATGATCTTGGTATTGGACATCAATTCTCACCAACATACACTCCTCAATCCAATGGTGTAGTTGAAAGGAAAAATAGAACCTTGATTGATATGGCTAGATCAATGCTTAGTGAATATAATGTTAGTCATTCATTTTAGAGTGAAGCCATCAACACGGCTTGCTATTGTAGCAACCGTCTTTATTGCCGTGGAAAGCTTGGAAAGACACCATATGAGCTATTAAATGGAAGAAATCCCAATATTGCATAATTTAAAGTGTTTGGTTGCAAATACTATATTGTCAAGAAAGGCACTAGATTGAGCAAGTTTGACAAGAAATGTGATGAAGGGTTCTTACTTGGTTATTCTACCACAAGCAAGGCATATAGAGTTTAGAATCTCACTAATGGCACCTTGGAAGAAGTTCATGATGTTGAGTTTGATGAAACCCAAGGATCTCAAAATGAAGCTCAAAACCTTGATGATGTGAGAGGAGATCAATTGTCAAATGCAATGAAGAACATGGACATTGGTGATATAAGGCCGATGCAAGTTGATGATGATTGTGACATACATATGATTAATCAAGATGTGCAAATTGATACAAATCAAGCAAGCTCTAGTGGTACTCATGATGAAGCACAAGTTCAAGGTCAAACAAGTGGAAGCAATCAACTCCCAAACTCCAACCTACTAGTATTGCAAGAGATCATCCATTGGACTAAATCATTGGTGGAATTCAAAGTGGTGTTCAAACTAGATCAAGGCTAGCATCCTTTTGTGAGCATTAATCATTTGTATCACTTGAAGAACCTAAGAAATTAGAAGATGCTTTGAAGGATTCCGATTGGGTAAATGCCATGCATGAAGAACTAAACAACTTTGCTAGAGATCAAGTTTGGAAACTTGTTGAGAGGCCAAAGAACTACAATGTGATTGGTACTAAGTGGGTCTTTAGAAACAAGCAAGATCAAGATGGCATGGCTGTGAGGAACAAAGCAAGATTAGTAGCACAAGGATACACTCAAGTTGAGGGTCTTGACTTTGGAGAGACATATGCACCGATTGCAAGATTGGAGGCAATTAGAATCTTATTAGCATATGCTTGTGTACACAACATCAAGCTCTATCAAATGGATGTTAAGAGTGCATTTCTCAATGGATACATCAATGAAGAAGTTTATGTTGAGCAACCTCCCGGTTTTGAAGATGATAAGAAGCCCGACCATGTTTTCAAGCTAAAGAAGGCATTGTATGGTTTGAAGCAAGCATCTAGAGCATGGTATGAAAGATTAAGGGACTTTCTTCTTTCTAAAGGGTTCAAGATGGGAAAGGTTGACACCACTCTCTTCACCAAGAAGCTTGGAAATAACTTGTTTGTGTTGCAAATCTATGTGGATGACATTATCTTTGGATCAACTAACCAAGACTTTTGTGAAGAGTTTGGAAATATGATGGCTAATGAGTTTAGATGTCTATGATTGGAGAGCTTAGTTACTTCCTTGGACTTCAAATCAAGCAAATGAAGAATGGCACTTTTGTAAGTCAAGGGAAGTACATTAAGGACATGATCAAGAAGTTTGGATTGCAAGATGCTAAACCAATTAGTACACCAATGGGCACAAATGATCAATTGGGTGTTGATGCTAGTGGAAACATGGTAGATCAAAAGCAATACCGGTCCATGATTGGAAGTTTGCTATATGTCACCGCTTCTAGACCGGATGTGATGTTTAGTGTGTGCAAGTGTGCAAGACATCAAGCTTCACCTAGAGAAAGTCACTTGAAAGCAACCAATAGGATATTGAGATATCTAAAGGGCACTCATGATGTTGGGTTATGGTTTCCAAAGGGGTCTAATTTTGAGTTGATTGGATATTCGGATTCCGACTATGGTGGTTGCAAGATTGATAGAATGAGCACAAGTGACACTTGTCAATTGCTTGGAAGGTCTCTTGTTTCATGGTCATTAGAGAAACAAAATAGTGTTGCACTATCTACCGCCGAGGCCGAATACATTAGTGCCGGTAGTTGTTGTGCACAATTGCTTTGGATGAAGGCAACTTTGTATGACTTTAGAATCAAATTCAAGAATGTACCATTGTTTTGTGACAATGAGAGTGCTATCAAGATAACACAAAATCCGGTTCAACATTCAAGAACCAAGCACATTGACATAAGGCATCACTTCATAAGAGACCATCAATAAAAGGGTGATATTAGCATTGAGAGCATTGGCACCGAAGATCAACTAGCCGACATCTTTACAAAGCCACTTGATGAGAAAAGGTTTTACAAGTTAAAGAATGAATTGAACATACTTGACTTCTCCAACTTAAAATGAGTGCACCCCCACATTCTTATATGACATGCCTCCCCTTCGACAATGCAAGGTAAAGTTATTTGGCATATCATTCATACTTTGCTAAGGACATGGTTAGAACATATAGACATATTTGCATGACAAATAAGCTCATTCATGAAAATCACATGATTTTGATGTATATATGGTACCACTATTGCCTCTATGGTTACTTGATCTAGTGGTAGCATATGACATGTTTGTGGGCTTGCAAACCTAGTGTTGAATCTAGAAAATAAGCTCATGATGTGTAATTCAACATGCTCAAGATAACCCTTATACTTTATGAGGTGTGAAGAAGCTTGTGCTTGGATCAAACCGAATTACATATTCTAGGCAAGCGATCTAGATTGAACCATAATTTGGACTCCCTCATATTGATTGACTTAACTCTCACTAAAATTGGCACCTTTTTGGTGATTGTTGACAAAGGGGGAGAGAAAAGTCAAAAAGATAGAAAAGTCACAAAGATAGAAAAGTCACAAAGAGATAAAAAGTTAAGTTGCAAAGGGGGAGAAGTAAGTCACAAATGTATAATAAGGGGTAGAGAAATCAAGGGATCAATTAAAATTGAGCACAAAAGTAGGGGGAGCAAGCTCATAAATTATTTGTTGCATTTGTATGTGCATTAACATGATGAATTGTTGCATTGCAAAGCTTAAATTCATATTCATGATTGATTGGTGATTGCTAGAAATAGAATTTGAATGATGATTTGTTAAGAGTATCTTTACAAGTGGTATCTAGACACCTTTTGCTTATAATGTTGATCTCACGGGGTACTTTAGTGTTTGTGATCTTTACAAGTGATGTATTACAAGTGGTGTCTAGCTACATCGATGCTAAGGATGGTATATAAAGGCAACTCCGATTGGTATCACGCTTCAAAGGTTCATTCTATATACCTTAGCATCAATTTGATAGTAGTAACTCTCCCAAAATTCAAATCCATACATATGTGCACAATTGAACCAAACTCATGGAAGCACATATGTAGGGGGAGCTAATACTATCGAAATTGAAAATTGATTTCATTTCATATTTTTGTGATGGTTGTCATCAATTACCAAAAAGGGGGAGATTGAAAGCCCAAGTTTGGTTTTGGTAATTAATGACACTAAGTTGCTAATGCCATGTGTTAAGTGTTTTGAGTTAGGCATAAGCAACACATGTGATGAAGGTGTATGTGGCAAGGAGTGGTGGGCCACAAGATCACAAAGAGATGGTGCATGGACATGAAATGATGATCATGGTGGAGATGCACATAAAATGAAGGACACGATGATCAAGTGGAAGAGAAGGAACTAAGAGCACAAGGCAAAGGTATAACCATAGGGTTTTCCTTTTGCCGGTCTAAGATGAGTAGAGAAGTGATTGACCGGGTTTAGGATACATAGCCGACTATCAAGAGGGGCAATCACGGTTAGCTCGGAAATCAAGTGCCACTAGATCAATGTCTTGAGCATATGCATTAGGATCTAGTTGAGAGCTAACATAACGCCTTGGAAAACGTTTGTGAAATGCTAACAGACATGCACATGGTGGTGTTCACTTGGTGGTGTTAGCACTTTTGCGAAGGCGGTGGAGTTTAAGCGGTAGAGAGGGGTTTGGGTTCCTCTCTCCCTCTCGCCGAGCTTGCGAGACGGGATTCATCGCTTTTTGGGGAAGTGAATTGCCTATTTTTCTACTATGCCAGAAGTCAAAAAAGAAACGGAGGCGAACGGCGGTCACTGTGGTGACCGGACGCTGCACCGGACGCAGTCGTGGTTTGACCGGACGCGTCCGGTCAGTTCTCAGCAGTTGTCAGGCGCACGGGTGTTAGGGTTTTTGACCGGACGCTGGTCTGGCCTGACCAGCGTGTCTGGTCAGTTCACCTGTGCACAAAAGCAGAGCGCGCGACCGGCGCGTCCGGTCCTTCACGGAACCAGAGCGTTCAGTCAGGCGTCTAGAGGAGCAGAGCGCAGCGAAGTGCTGACCGGACGCGCGGCGCGTCTGGTCACATGCGATCGGACGCGTCCGGTCGTGGTGGGAGCTTACTAGACTCCGACCGGACGCCAGGTGCAGCGCATCCGGTCAAATGCTAGAGCGCGTCCGGTCACGGCAACGGTAACTTCTGATGCGCACTGTTCACACTTGTCCTGTAGTGACCGGAAGCGTCCGGTCAGCTCGTTTTGAACTGTGTTGTCCGGTAACGGCTAGCTGTGAACCCCTTTGCTATAAATAGAAGATGTCCGGGGTTTGAGGGTAACTCTTGCACATTTTGAGACCTAGAGACATCCTTTGAGCTAGAGAACAACCCCTCCACTCATCTCTTTGCTTAGTTACACATCTTGAGTGAGATTGAGTGAGATTCAAGTGCATTGCTTGAGAGTTACATTCTAGAGGCACTTGATCTTCAAGTTGCTGTGGATTTCTTGTTACTCTTCCGTTTTTCCCGACACGGTAGACGGCTTGGAGCAGCGGAGGTGATTGAGCTCGCAATTGGAGATTGTTGGAGCCCTCACCAAGTGTTGTAAGGGGTTCTTGATCCTTCCCCGCGAGAGTTTGCAAATTGGATACTCTAGTAGAGCTCGTGGCTTGGAGGATCCCCATCTTGTGTGCGGTTGTGCGGCGCCCGCCGAGGGCTCGACTCTTGATAGTCGATTAGCGCATGAACTGACAAGTGGGTGTATCGCCACAACGGGGAGTAGCTTGCCGGGAAGCAAGTGAACCTCGAGATAAATTCTTGTGTCATTCTCTTCCCGAGGATTTCTCTTGTGTGATTGATTGATTGGTACTTCTCTTCTCTACATGGCGGTATAATCACTCGAAACTCTTCTCTCGCATTACTTCTTCTATCTAGCTGTAGTTGTTGTTGTGTTTAGTGAATAGCCTTGTTCTAGACTTGTGTAGGTGGCTTGCTTAATTAGTTAGAGCTAGTGCATTTGCTTCGCCACCTTTCGTACTAACGTGTGGTTAAGTTATTCTTGTAGAAGTTTTAATTAGGCTATTCATCCCCCCTCTAGCCTATTTGGACCTTACACACAAGCAATTTACTAGAGCTACCTTGCGGCTCTTCGCCGGGGAAGGTGCAAGACCCCTCACGATCACCGGAGCCGGCCACGAACAATCACCAACATGTGCCAAAGCTCCTCCGCTGCTCTAAGCCATCTAGGTGGCAGCAACCACTAAGAGTAACAAGAACTCTGCAGCCACAATGATCCTCAAGTGCCACTAGATACAATCACTCAAGCAAATGCACTTAGAATCACTCCCAATCTCACTATGATGATGAATCAATGATGGAGATGAGTGGGAGGTGTTTGCTTAGGCTCACAAGGATGTCAAGTATGTCAAAGTGCCAAGAGAGATCACTTGGAGCCGGCCAAACACCATTTATAGATGTCCCCAAACGAATAGAGTTGTTAGAGTTAAGGAGGGGTTTTCTGCGAGATGACTGGATGTGCCAGTCAGGATGGTCGGACGTGCTGGTCCAGCTTCTAGTCGAAATCCCGAGCCACTCAACGTTCGCCATGTCACATGATTCAAATTTGACCATTACCCGCCAACCTATGCGCAAGTCAAGTGATGATTGGACGCATAGCTCACGCCACCTGACGCTCATCCCTTCAGCGTCTGATCATTTCTAGTAAGCTCTCAGAGCACAAAAATAGTGACTGGACGCTCAGGTCGGGCATGACCTGACGTGCCCCAACGTCTGATCCCTGCTCCTCTTCTCTACGCATGTAGGCAAGGCTGACTTTAGTGTACGTCAGCTATCACCTGACGCTCCTCCTGCGCCTCCGATCGCATGATCTCGCCGCCTTTCAATAAGTGATCGAACGCGTAGATCAGTCTAGCCCCAGCATTTGGTCTCAACCCCATGCCTCGTCTAGCTGTGCTGCTCGGCTAAAAATGACCAGACGCGCCCGTGGTGAGCCCGGTCACCCCGCGACTAGCGTCCGGTCGTGGACTGTCTTCTCCTTTTCTTTTTCTAAGTCCACAACCACTTCACCCTTGCTTCCACTTGCTAACTACAAAGTGTAGAACTTGTGTGCATGTGTGTTAGCATTTTACAAGGGTCAAAGTTAGCACACTAGGTTCCTAAATGCATATGCAAGAATCATGTCACCTAGTGGCACTCGATAAACCATTTAGCTAAAGATTTCCCCTCTTTATAGTACGGCTATCGATCCTAAGTCACTCACACCCTCTATGGTGTCTTGAGTGCAAAACAAAAACCTATCTTATACCTTTGCCTTGATCATCTTGGTTTTTATTTTTCTCATTCTTCTTTTCCAAGTTGAGCTTTATCATCATCAACACATGTCCATTTCCATGTCCATGGACTTCATCTTGCTCAATCACTAGGATTGCACCAACCTGGCTCATATCACCACTCATGACAAAGGTTAGTGCTAGGTTTCATCAATTATCCAAAACCAAACTAGGGCTTTCACCCATGCTAGTTTTGGCCCATTCTAAGTGACATAATAATAGTACCACATTAGTTTCACCACTACAAAAATTCTTTTGGGAGGCGTTTGGCAAATCTTTACCGACGCAGGTGGCTAGCAAACCGCCTCGGTTAATCGAGGTCGACCGAGGTTGGTCTGCTTGGCCGGCAACTGCCTCTGTTAATAGGATATCTGAGGCAGGCGGCCTAACTTAACCGCCTTAGTTAATGCCTATTAACCGAGGCGGTTAGCCTAACATGACCACCTCAGTTATTCAATTAACTGAGGCGGTTGGCTTAATACAACCGCCTCGTTTAATATACGATTAACCGAGGTGGTTTCTTTAAGGTGCCCGCCTCGGTTAAGTCCGTACCTATAAAACAGTAGCCAGCCCCCTTCTTCCCCCGTGGCTTCACCTCCATTTTTTAGGGTTTTGACCTCAAAACCCTAAAAGTGGCCATTTTAGGGGGAAGGTTTTGCCCTTGGATTTGGTGAAGGGGGGCACCGCAAGAGGTTGATTCTTACTCTCCAACTCTCATTTTTCTCTCTGTTACATGATTTAGGTGCTTTTTCACTAGATCTGGATCTAGATCTAAATAGAGGTGAGAGAATAACAGATCTAGAGCTACTCTGATGCATTTTTCTTATACCGCTCTGCTAATATGACCTTTTGTTGCGTTTGCAAGGTCCCGGTCATGGACAGGGATGATTGGATGTACAAGGCATCTAGGCTAGATCTGTCTTTCCTAGAAAATGTGAGGAAGAAGTTCCTCCCCTTTGCGCAAAAGCATCGTCTGAGTCTGGGTCGAGATCGCATGATTTGTCCATGCAACGACTACAAGAATTGGCTTGCCTAGGAAGATAACGTGGTGCAATCTCACTTGTTATGGTATGGTTTCATCAAGGATCCGAAGTACACTGTGTGAAAGTATCACGACAAAAACGATCTGAGTGTCACCGATGCACCTAGAGGAACCTCCTCATCGATGACATCGACAGCTGCGATGAATGATGAAGGACAACAACCCTCAGCAGGAGCAGGAGCAGCAGCCGCTAGTGATGATGATAATGCGAGTCGTGAGTACATCACGATGAGTGATCTGCTCCAAGACATGGGAGGCGACGATGGTGGTGGGGATGGTGAACCGGTTGATATGTTGCTGCCTAAGGATGTGGAGCTTCTTGAGGAGGTTGCTAACCGTCTCAACCACGACGATATTCTATTTGGGAATCTAAAGTGGCTTGACAATTTTAGAGAGATGATGCAGGCGGCAATTGATCCCCTCTACAAGGATAGCGACAAATGTCCAAAGCATTGGACGACGCTGTGTTTCAACCTCCAGTTGCTAATGCTAAAGGCTTGCCATGGATGGACCGACACTAGCTTCAACGACCTGTTACGTATCCTTGGTGACACGTACCCAGAGGGTAACAAGGTGCCCGCATCTACCTATCAGGCAAAGAAGCTAATCCGACCAGTGGCGATGAAGCTTAAAAAGTTCCATGCATGTCCTAACCACTGTATTCTATATCGGGGCAGGTATGAGAATTTATAGAGCTATCTGCACTGCAGCACGAGTCGGTACAAGAAGAATGCCGGTTGTCACACGGATGATGAGGAGGGACCCTCAAGAGGGCTGAAGAAGAAGACGGCCAAGAAGCAGCCGCCTCCTGAGGATGACGAAGAAGAGGGTTACACATAGAGGAAAAGTCCTACCCTGTAGGTGTGGTACCTGCTAGTCATTGATTGGCTGCGTGCACCATTCGAGAACCCAGAGGATGCCAAGCTCATGTCCTGGCATGCATCAACTGAACGTAATAAGAAGGACGATGGCAAGCTGTGACATCCCTCCGATGGCAAGTAGTGGAAGTGTTTCAACGCCAAGTTCCCAGAGTTTGGGGACGAGGCCAGGAACGTCAGGTTCACGCTGAGTACTGACGGGATGAATCCCTTCGGTGACCTCAATAGCTCACACAGCACCTGGCCGGTCACCCTCACCATCTACAACCTACCTCAGCACCTATGTCAGAAGCGCAGGTATCTTCTACTAACCATGCTTATTTCAGGACCGAGGCAGCCAGACAATGATATAGATGTGTTCCTAGAGCCGTTAATGAGGACATGCAGAAACTATGGGAGGATGGGGTCAAGATGATGGATGCGTCCCTAAAGAAGGAGTTCACTCTAAAAGCCATCATCTTAGTCACCATCACCGATTACCCTGGTCCTTTTTCACTGTCGGGGAAAATTAAAGGGAAGACCGGTTACGTAGTTTGCATTGATGGTACCTGCTACACTTACCTTAGTGCATCCAAGAAGATGGTGTACATGAGGCATAGGTGATGCCTCCCCAAGAAGCACAGGTACTGGCATCCTTCGATGAATCTGTACTTCAACAACCAGGACAAGCCTATAACTGAGCTAGAAAGGACAGGGTACGAGCAAAAGGTGTTTGACATGGTGAAGGACATAAACGTTGAGTTCAGAAAGAAGAAGAAAGAGGAGGAAGATGGGTCAAAGAAGCCAAGGAAGAAGGGAAAGTGGGATGCGATAGAGAAAGAAGTAGAGCCTACCCCGGCCCTCATTCCATTCAAGAAGCAGTCATGTTTTTTCAAGTTCGTGTCATACTGAAAGGAGCTAGATACACCCCATGCCATCGACTACATACACCTGGAGAAGAATGTCTTCAAGAGCACGATTAGGGTCCTGCTTGACATCAAGACTAAGATGAAAGATGGTCTCAAGTCATGTCTGGATCTCGTGAACCAGGACATCAGGCATGAAATCCACCCGACACCGGCGGCACAGAGCGGAAATAAAGTCAACCTTCCGGGTACGAGCTACAACCTGACAAGGGATGAGAGAAGGGCTTTCTGCTAGTGGCTTAGGGCTGTGAAGGTGCTGACTGGTTTCTCTTCCAACATCAAGAGCCTGGTCTCGATGAAAGACCTCATAATGACCCACTTCAACACCCATGACTGCCACGTTATGCTGACAGTGTTCCTTCCGATTGTGATCGGGGTTATCGGTCTAGAGTATGTAAAGATGGTCATCACACGCATGTCCTACTTCTTTAACCACATCACAGAGAAGGTCATTGATGAAGCTGAGCTATCGGTCCTAAAAGAGTTCATCACAGAGACTCTTTGCCAGCTCGATATGTGCTTTCCACCGTCTTTCTTCGATATTATGCCACACCTGATGATGCACATGGTCGATCAGATACAGGAACTAGGGCCTGTCTACTTGCACCAGATGTGGACGTACGAGCGGTTCATGTCCACCCTCAACAGATACATCCATAACCGTGCTTACCCGGAGGGCTCGATGATCGAGGCATACACAACAGAGGAGGCCGTTAACTACCGCACGAGATACGTCTAGGATGGAAATGCTATTGGGCTACCCATCCATTAGCATGAAGGTAGAACAATGGGGATGGGGTGCATGGGGAGGAAAGTATGCACTAATATAGAGTACGAAATCATGCAAGAAGCCCATCACGGCGCCCTTAATCAGTTACTATCAATGGACAAGTGGGTTGAGTAGCACCTGAACGAGATCCGCCACGCTAGTGACGGACGCATGGAGGCGTGGGTACAGAGACAGCACAAGATCAATTTCACAACGTGGATCCAAAAGCATGAAATATCGACCGATTTAAATACCGAAGAATCAAAGCTTGCATCCGGACCGTCCAGCCAAATCACCACGTGGCAAGGGTATGACATTAATGGATACAGGTTCCACATGAAAGAGAAGGACAAAAAGAGTCCAACAAAGGGTCCAACAAGCATGTGGTTGTGTCAAGAAAGCAGAGGATCATGGGAGCCGATGGAGTCCAGAGTCCCGAAGAATACAGCAACTACGCAGAGTTCTCGCTCTTTACCGATCATCCACGCAAGATCAAGATCGTCGAGAACTACGTGAGCAAGACCAAGATGAAGCCCTAGTTCCACCCTAATGATGAGAAGAAGTCTGTCATAGGATCACTTCCAGCAAAGTGATATGTATGCCACACATTTATGTAATAATGTACTCACTTATTTATGAACGAAAACTTTTTATGTAACTGACTTTTATTGTAATGGAACTCCTACTACACTACTACTACTACTACAGTACTACTACACTACTACTTTCTACACTACTCCTACACTTGTACACTACTACTCCAACTACTAGTACTACACTACTATTACTACACTACTACTTACTACACTACTCCTACACTTGTACACTACTACTCCTACTACTAGCACTACACTACTACTACTACACTACTACTTACTACACTACTCCTACACTTGTACACTACTACTACTAGTACTACACTACTACTACTACTACACTATTACTTTGTACACTACTCCTACACTACTACACTACAAATTAAATATCAATTTTAAAACGTTATGAAAAAAAACAGAGGTGGTACAAGAAATACAAAAAACCAAAAATCTTAACCATGGCGGGCAACCTAAGTCGTCTACCTCGGTTAATCCATTAATCGTGACGGGCAACATAAGAGCCTGCCTCGGTTAATATTAACTGAGGCAGTTATCTTTAGCTGCCCGCCTCGGTAAATAGAGGTCTATAAATACCCCCTCCTCCCCCGAATTTCTAAGTCCTTCGCTGGTTTCAAAACGACCCCAAAGGGCTGCCTAGATTTTTGCTGAGCGCCGCCACCGTCGCCGCCATCTCCGGTGCCACCATCTCGCACGCTCCGTCCTCGTCTCCGAACTCATGCGTTCCCCGACCTCACCATCCACCGTGGTGCCACTGGTCGCCATTCGAGGAGCTCACGCTGCGGAACCCTGGCCGCGGCGGGAACCCTAGCGCTGCCGCCGCCATCTCTAGTGCCGAGCCCCTCTGCTCTCGGCCCCACCCCTGTTCTCGCGCGCTCTGTCCTTGCCTTCAACCTCGCGTGTTCCCTGACCTCGCCATCCGCCATGGTGCCGCCGCCGCCACAAGTGTCCAGGTGAGTAGTCGCCTCCGGCCGCTGCCGCCGCCCAAGCTCTCCAAGCTCGAGGTTAGTGCCCGATTTGCTTGCTCCCCCTGTGTTGACTAAATCGCCCCTGCTGAGGGTGACTAGCATTGGTTGTGATGCGTCTTCACAAAGGAATTGACTTGTGCTTATCCAATTTCCTCTTGGGCTAATTAGGTGTTTATTACTACCTCTGTTGTTCGAATTGCCGGTCTCAACTGCATTTGGGATCTGGGAAAAATTAAATATTGTGGTGATTTTGAAATGCTAATCATGCTGGGGAATTCACTGTGACTGTTCCTCGTTAGCTATGTATCTGTTTGTCCATCTTCAACTTTGTAGGATGGAGTTAGCTCTATTTCTTCTTCTGGAACTCCTCCAAATTATTGTTGGGACTGCATGCAATGCACATTACTAAAATTCATTTTTGCTTCCTGAACTCCTCCAAATTATTGTTGGGACTGCAAGCAATGTGCATTATTAAAATTCATTTTTGCATGCTGAACCATTTATCGGACTTGTTTGCTGTGATCTAATTGCAAAACTACCTGCATCTCCGCTGCGTTGCTTAGCTGGTTAATAAATTGGTTTGGTTAGTTTCCTAATATTGTCAAACTATCATGACAAGTTCGCCTTGTTTAGCCTGTACAAATGGCTTCGACTGCATGGTCTTTAGACATTGCTGCACGGCAACTAGCGTGCATACTACTCCTACCTACTACTACTACCAAGGACTGAATGCCGGTCTACGGCGACATAGATGTTGGCACCCGGTTTTTGTTCTGCCTCTGTGCACCTTTTCGAAAAAGGAGATACTCGTTGTATGCCACGTTTACTACGACTTTGCTTGGTCAAAGGATATGTATATCCAGGGCCGTCTCAACAATTTCTAAGGCCCTTGGGCAAGCAAGACAGTAAGGGCCTAGCAACCTAATATTTTAACATGACGGTTGAATTATATAGTAGTAATAAGAATTAACTTGCAACATATACTTAGTTCAAAAAATAGCCATAATACAGCAAAGAAACTAAACAATGGTGAAATAACTATATTATAAGTCGCTGAGAATATACAGACGCAAACGGCCACAACACATGACACTCATGCCGTCATGGAAACTCACGAATACAAATCACGAGTGCATACGAAGGTTTGCAGACAGGCATGTACGGAGCCGGGGACTAGTTATCGAACGCCCCGCACACTAGAGTGAACTTAAACGAGTGAACTATGAGCCAAATACTGAAATACATATACTATAGATACATGTACTTATGGGCCCCAATCGACATGGGCCCTCGGGCATCGCACCGGCTGCCCCTACCCCTAAGACGGGCCTGTGTATATCTAATCTAAATTTCAAGCATCATCCATGTCTCTTCATGTACCGAACTTGAAAACTGATATTGCTATGTTTATCTTGAAATAATACTGAAAACCCAAATATTTCTATAGCTATGGGACCAACCGATAGAAAAATTATAATTATCCTGTCGGTTATCCTATAAAACACATAGAAAAAATTGTAATTTACTCTCTCTATTCCAAATTATAATGGTTTTTCTGTATACGTAGCTTTTACTGTGTGATACTGCCTATTAGTTGATTATGAGAGCAATGATGCTTTTTGTCTCTTCAAATTTTTGGGAACAGCAGGGAACTACTACTGCTATTTGGTACATGGCGCACCAATTCTTCTCGTTTGTGTTGGTACTGTGTGATGCTGCCTATGATGCAACACAAGCTAATTTTAAATGAGCAGATGCCACTGCTAATGATTTTAATTGTGATAATTTTAACTGAGCAGATGCCACTGCTCTCCTACTGGCTGCTCTCCTACTACTACTTACTACTTACTACTACTACTTACTACTTTTACTACTACCAGCTACTCCTACTCTCCTACTGGCTACTGTGTTGTGCAGCTACTACTACCTAACTACTACTACTGCTATTACTACTCTACTACTACTCCTACTTGACTACTCCATTCCTCTATGTTGATTGCTATGTTGTGCAGCTACTACTACCTAACTACTACTACCTAACTACTCTACTACTCTTTACTACTCTCTACTACTACTCCTACTTAACTACTCCATTCCTCTCTGTTGCTTGCTATGTTGTGCAGCTACTAGTACCTAACTACTACTACTACCTAACTACTACTCTGTACTACTCTCTACTACTACTTGTACTTAACTACTCCATTCCTCTCTATTGCTTGCTGTGTTGTGCAACTACTACTACCTAACTACTCTACTACTCTACTAATGGCAACCAAACATAGTCAACAAATTATGTGTTCGTAGATGATGCTAACAGACTTTTTCACTCCTTGTCTCTATTACAGGGAGCGAACCCCGCCGTCAGTTTGGCCCCTAAGTCCAGATTGCCCCGACAACTATGAGAATGGCAAGTTCATGTTGCCCTTGGGCACTCCTAGAGGAGCCGTGGGAGGTTCGAAGGTTCCATATCTGGTATATGCATGCTGCGAAGTTAGGCATGAAGGAATTCGTTACGAGAGTCCCTAAGGAGTACTTCCACTTGGAAGATGACTGTGTTTTCTTTGTTGTCTTCCACGACATGTATAGGCTGCTGCGGCACAAGGACCTCGACGTTGCCCAAATCACCCTTTTGCCATGTAAGTTATTGCACCTCTGCATTGTTGTAGGTATGTTCATTATGATCAAACTAACAATGCCATGACAACAACATGTGCTTGCAGGATGCAATCATATGTATGCAAGGAACTGGGGCAAAATATTATTATCTACCTATCTCCTATGCATATTACCCAAAGGGCAATCATTGGCCATGATGTACTGGACACGGATCATAGACTGGTGAACTTGGACAGGATGCAGCGAGTGCTAGCCTGGGTTAATATGCAAGGCAAGATCAAGTTCAGAAAGGGACAGTACATCTTACAAGCCATGAAGAAGATTCGGGAAAATGGGTGTATCCTTGCTGCCCACCAGTTCGGGTAAGTCAAAACGATGCCTGCAAGAGCTATTGGGTTCACCACTTTTTATATTTCAAGATTTGAGATGCATATTGTTTCAATGGTGTAGCTTGGGCATTATGGGCCATTGGATTGTATTTATAATCTATCCTCGAGATGAAAAGACTGTCATTTTTTACTCCTTGCGGAAAATGGATAAAATGTTGTACAAGGATTTCGATCACTGTCTGCGATAGTAAGTGACGACACACATCTTCTTTTATGCACTCAAAGTACGTATCAAATTTGTTGTTGACACTAGTGGTTGGCATACTACGCCTACAGGAAGTACTCGGAAGACCCCGACTACTATGATCGGAGGTCCGAGAGGCAGAAGAAGAAGTATGGCACAAAACTATGCGTGATGCGAGAATTCCAGGTACTACTAGTACTCCTCCTACTCCTATTACTACTACTACTAGCCTACTACTACTCCTCCTCCTCATACTACTACTACTACCCTACAACTACCCTACTCCTCCTCCTCATCCTCGTCCTACTACTATTACTTCTGCACTACTACCCTACTACTACTACTAGCCTACTAATACCACCAGTCCTAATGATTTTGTGTTACATATATCATGCATGCAGTGTGCCAAGCAACCTGTAGGCTCAGTCTTGTGTGGATACTGTACTTGTGAGTACCTCAGGGCTTGCGGGAGTTTTCACCAAAGCTGGCAGCAGCTCAAGAAATCCCAAAATTAGTGGCAGAAGGAAAAGGTGGACAGTAGGAAAATCACTCAAACAGTAGCCAACATTTGTAAGTTTGTCATGGATGAATGTTGTTTAGTTGGGGGAAACTTCTTCTACGCCGAGAGCGAGCTAGGGACGGAGGAGAAGTACGAGAAGCTACGCAACTGGAGAAACAACGATCTAGACATGAATGACTATAGGTTGCCGGACATCTTCGAGTAGGTGACTATAGCTTCTCATGCATGTAAACAATGTGATGTGCTTTTGTGATGTACCTTTTGTAATATGAACGGTGTGTGTGACATATGGATCGCATGGAACAATGATAAGGACGACATATGAATTCATGTAATATATGTGTTTATTCTTTGTACGCGTATTTTCTGCTTTATATATGTTTGAATCTGAGAAAATTCGGTTTCAAATTCAAATTCAAATTAAAAAAACATTTTTTTATTCTGGAAAATATTAACGAAGGCGAGCGCATAACAAAAAACCGCCACGGTTAAAATATAAAGGAGCCGGTTTCCTTTTATATAACCGCCCTGGTTAAAATATTAAACGAGGCAAGCAAATTAAAGTAACCTTTAATCACCCGCCTCGGTTAATACCATTAACCATGGCGGTTGGCCAACCGCCTTAGTTAAGGCCACGATTTACCGTGACCTTAGATCCGAGGCGGTTGGCCTGCCCGCCTCGGTTAATCAATTTTGACTGTCACGGTTAAAATTTCTATAGTAGTGTTTTTCAACGGGATAAGACCACCCCTACTCCCTATAAAATAAGGGTTACATGGCTGATTGAGTATCCCAACTTTCAATCGTCAAAATACAACACAAACTCTCTTTTTCCCTATCTTTTCTAACCCTATGCTGTTTAGCACTTGATCTGACAACTAAGGATGGCGCCCTAGACTTGCTGGCTGACCTAGGGCAACCTAGCAACATCCCCGACGAGGTTCCTCCCGTGCGAAAACTTCGACGGTTTGTTTACTGGTTTGTCCAGAAACTAACCATTCTTCATCATGTAAGCGTGATTGCGATGGGGTCCCTCCCGTGCGAGAACTTCGATGTTTACTAGTTTGTCCAGAAACTAGCTGTTCTTTTCGTCACGAATGTGCGATTGCTTATCCATTGGTGGTTTGCTCGTAAACCTCTCCGGTCATCACCACGTAAGTGTGATCCTCGCTGCGTTCTTCGGTCCGTGACGACCCCGGACGATCCAGCCCCAGCTAGTGTGTGATCCGAGATCAATCCAGCGTTGTGGAAAAAAGAGAAACCAGATTTCAAACACATGATATAAAGACAAAATGATCATTTTCAGGTACAACTTAACATCATTTAATAACAAAATAGATGGAAGTGGCACGTCCAGGAAACATAAATTAAAGATTTAAAGTGGATGATAAATACCGAGTGGACTCAAAACAGATACACCGAGGGGGTGTTTAGTTCCTCCCACAAAATTTTTTATCCCGTCACATCGGATGTTTGAATACATGCATGGAGTATTAAATATAGACAAAAAAATAATTGATTACACATATTGCGATAAATTTATGTGACGAATTTTTTAAGCCTAATTAATCCATGATTTGACAATATCATGCTACAGTAACATGTGCTAATGACCGATTAATTAGACTTAATAAATTCATCTCACGGTTTCCAGGCGAGTTATGTAATTAGTTTTTTTATTAGTATCCGAACACATCTTTCAACATCCCATTAAACATCCGATGTGACATCCAAAATTTTTCGAGCAGGAACTAGGGGGTGTTTAGTTGCCGGGTGTAAAATTTTTCGTGTCACATTGGATGTTTCGTGGGATGTCGGAAGGGGTTTTTGGATACCAACAAAAAAAACTAATTACGGAACTCGCCTGTAAACTGTGAGACGAATTTATTAAGCCTAATTAATCCGTCATTGGAGCATGTGGTACTGTAGCAGTTTAGTGTCTAATCATGGTCTAATTAGGCTCATTAGATTCGTCTCATAATTTACAAGCAAACTGTGTAATTAGTTTTTTTATTTCATCTATATTTAATTCTCCTTACAAGTGCTGCAACCATTTGACGAGACACTTTAGGAATTTTGAATTTTTGATCTAAACACTGCCTAGCGAATTCTCGCTTGAGCTGGGGCCAGGACAGAAGAGACGTTCAGCAATTGATTACTCCTCACGTATGCAACTACCGGGACCGGGTCTGCGCGCTCGTCAATGCTACAGTAGTAGTTCTGATCCCAAGCTCTCCTCTGCCGGTGAAACACCGCCCCCCCCCCCCCCCCCCCCCCCCCCCCCAACACCGGTTCCTTCCGCCCTTGGCTTTCTTGTTTCCCAGCTGACCCCAAGCGACCGACCGACCGACAAATCCAAACCCGCGTCGCGTGCAGCCGCCGCACCGCACGCACTCCTTCTGATAAACCCTCTCCTCCCGATCGGCGTATGGCCACAGCGCCCGCGCCGCACTCCGCCACCGAGGAGACGACGAGCAGGAGCAGCCATCTTCACCAATGACGCCGCACGTGCCGAGAGAGCACCGGCAGCGGCACGCGCCGCCCGGGGAAGTCCCGCCGATGAGCGCCGAGGACGTGGCCGCCATCGAGGCCGTCCTCGGCTACGAGTTCGCCGACAAGTCCCTCGTCGAGCTCGCGCTCACGCACGGCTCCTTCTACTTCCCCTACCGCCCCGGGGACACCTACGAGCGCCTCGAGTACCTCGGCGACGGCGTCCTCACCTGCCTCATGTCGCGGGAGGTCTTCCGCACCTACCGCACCCTCCCGCCCGGCCCGCTCACCAGGCTCCGCGCCGCCAACGTCGACACGGAGAAGCTCGCGCGCGTCGCCGTCGACCGCGGCCTGCACCGCTTCCTCCGCCACAAGGCACCCAAACTCCAAGACCAGGTTGAATACTAGCAACTTTTATTGTCCGCTGCTACCTATGTGGTGTGATTGCCTTGGGATAGATGTTTGTGGAAAGCGACAGCCAATTCATCCGGCCCCTTTAGCTTCTTGGAGAGGATCAATTTTGTCCCTTTGCCTGCTGATTCTTGATAATATATATACTGCAAATGCAATCCAATTGGCAAACGGATTCGGGATTCGTAATCAGGATCATGCCTGTAGTATCTTTTTGTGTATTCGAATTCTCCTAGGTGCAGTTCAGATAACGAATGGCATGTGCTGTCCTTATTGGCCGGGTTCTGGGCCCTGGATAGGATCTCCTGCCATTACTTTCCGCTGAAAGGGGAGAATCTTTTGGTTTCCACCTTTTCCTCTGCTCCAGTATCTTTTGGCGTTCAGACTTAGCATATTTTTAACAGGGGTGATGCTAGATCGAAGAAGATCTGGTGCCAAACTTAATCATTTTAAGCTCCCATGCACCACGGTGAATGAACTTGGCGTTGCCCCTTAGTTTTAAGAACATGTTAAGCCAATATTTGATCTTGTATAATTGGAGTGTGTCCCACCTCTACCTTTATCCATATTAGCATCACTACCAGTAAGCTGGCCTCATTAAGAGAGGGATTGCAGTCAGACACTCAGACAAATGGAACCAAAAAATTCTATCTTTATCACATCAAAAGGCAGGGCATCACTCTGCATGCCACGATCATTGCCTTATTTACATTCTGACTGATTGAATGGCATTGGGACATCAGCAAAGCACAAGTGTGTCCCGGAGCTCCAAGGTAGAGAAACCCTGTGTGTTTTGTTCGCTGCCTGCGAGCCATAAAGTGCTCTGCTTGTCATTATGTTTGAGAAAAGAAAATTTGTCATTTCTGTGACAAATAGAGCATTCTATTTTTATGGCAATGTCCATTGTTTGTAGTCAAAATATGTTTCTTGATATTATCTAAATGAATACATAGCTAAGTGAAACTAATAACGAATGTTCCTGTGTGTTTCTTGTGCCAATTAGTAATATACTAGTTGTTAGTGCTAGTCTTCTCCATTGAAGCAGTAAACTTTAGGATTTCATCTGGCCACTTAATTTTTTTACAGGATTTCTCGCTTGACAATTCATCTTTGTAGATGTGGGCTCATCAAGTTGTTTATGCATTGTAGTGCTAAACACTTCAACTTTTAATGCAACATACATCCTAGGTATTGCATTTTAACATGTTCTTCAAATGAACAATATGAAAGATGGGTATCAAGTTCTTACCATGAAAAAATTAACCTGTCTTGTGTCTTTTCTTGTCCCTTATACAAATATTTGTAAGCTATGCACATGGATAAAGGAGAAAAGTAATCAACTAGATCGTATCCAAACGTAAACATGGTGTTGGATGGCCTAAAGTCTACCACAGTACCCTCACCACTTCGCACTTCTGCATCCCACAGCAATACATTATTACATAGGGATTATCTAGATTACTGTTATGCTTTATCTTATTTACTTCTGTTCTGTTTTGTGTGATAACTTTTTTATTTATCCTTCATGTTGGCATTTACAGATCTGTTATTTCATAGAAGAAATGCGCAAATATCCAGTTCACTCAAATGGACTATTGGATCCTCCTAAAGTTCTGTGTGACATTGTGGAATCTCTTATTGGTGCCATATACTGGGACTCCAACTTCGACCAAGAGGAGGTTTGGCGGGTATATATTTCTCTAAACTGAGAAACCTTAATCATGCTTTTGAGTCAACACTTGCTGATATTTCAGTTTCTTATGTTAGGTCTTTCAAACTTTGGCCGATCCACTTATTGGCTTAGAGACATTAGGCAAGCACCCGGTAACTGAGCTTTTTGAGTTTTGCCAAAAGACTCGCCGAGGGGTGAAATTTGTGAAAGGTGAATGGGATAAGAGTTTGAAGGTTGAGGTGTTGATTGATGGTGAGCTAGTTGCAAGTGCTACTTATGGTCAAAAGAAGGAGATAGCTCAGAACCGTGCTGCGAAGGCTGCTCTGGATAAGCTAAAGGAAACACTTGGACAGACCCAAAATGAATCAGCATCAGCAGATGTTTCTGAGGCATTGGACGAACTAGACATAGCTGGAACACTAAAATGTCAGTGACATACAGATGCATCATAGGTTCAATGAATGGCGTGTTCTGTTATGTGCTTCTATGCTTCACCATTTTGACAATTAAGTCCTAATGAAATGGTGAAGCATAGAAACACTAGGTTGGTCCATTTTCATTGAATTTCTATGTTGCTATGTAATTATCGATATTCAAACACTGTCGTTACCAACAATTTAGGTGACAAGTTACTAAGGTATTGTTCAATCGATTTAATTTCAAGCCTAACCTTTAATTTTTGAAGTGCATCTGGGAATCACAACCCAATATTATGTTCTGTATTGCAAGGAGTGATGCTCCGGAAAGGGATTGTTTGAATCAGACATGTGACTGATTTTGCTGGCATTGTGTTGGTGTTTGTTTTAGCTAAAATAACCCTGTAAAGATCTAGTTCCTGCTCATATATGATGGCCGGGAGTTTAACAATAAAAGGTTATCTATATGGAGGGG
The DNA here is from genome assembly GCA_038087645.1 of Saccharum hybrid cultivar R570. Taxonomy (NCBI): domain Eukaryota; kingdom Viridiplantae; phylum Streptophyta; class Magnoliopsida; order Poales; family Poaceae; genus Saccharum; species Saccharum hybrid cultivar. The sequence continues at coordinate 1,817,839 of JAQSUU010000625.1, read as the reverse complement.
TAATCTTTGAATGAATTAATTAATACCATTCCTTTGTGCTTGTTGCATTGTAGTTTTATCATTATTTTCTAAATCAGTCAAAGTTGTAAAATTCTATTTCACAAGTTGGTAGCTTTCACAAGATCCGAAAGAACTCAAACAAGATGGCTATCATAAATTAGCCAAATTAACAAGGTAGACAATCTGCCCTTTGATTTTATTTTATATTATATCTGTCCATTCTATTTTTTATTATCAGTCCATTATGTCTGGAATGACTGTATTTGATATGATGATAAATGGATTAGCTTGGTTTGGTGTTAGATGGTTTGATTTGATGATAAATGGAGCTATTTTCATATAAAACTTTGTAGTTTTCACAAACTTAAATGCAGCTATTTTCTCATTGTAGTTTTCTAAAGAATGAGCCTTTAGCACTTACCAAGGCTAATATGCAGTTTCTCATTGCAAGTGTGATCCATAGCACTTACCAAGGCTAATATGCAGTTTTCTCATTGATGTGTGTGTTATTTAGAACACAAGCGGTAATAACCTGGGGAGATGAAGAGGGCCCAGCTCCTTTTATCTCTCTTTTGCAGTATGTGTGTGATCACACGTGTTTGTTGCAAATAATCTTATTCCTAGTAGGTCCTATGGTTGCAATTTTGGTTGATTTGTTGCATACTCTTATGCCATCTACTATGGCCACGGTCAGAAGTGGTGGCACCCCATTTAAGTATCCGCACTCTACGCTGTCACTGCCATCCTCTGATCCTTCGACGAGTAACAGACCAGCTGGTACTGATTCGTCGTTTGACGTATGAAGTTTGCACCTTTATCCTTCTAACTTCTTATGCATGTGTTCAAGAGTTGCTATCTGAGACCCTGTTTGGTACGAATCATTCAGTTTAACTCTCATCACATCAATGTTCCCTCAAATGCATGGAGTACTAAATGTAGACTAATTGTATGCATGTCGGCACAGATTAGGAGTAATTTATGAGACGAATCTATTAAGCCTAATTAGTCCAAAATTGAAAACTTTTTGTCAAATAAGACGAAAGTGCTACAGTGTTTGTTAAACTTTAACACCTCTAACTAAACAGACCCTGAATATCTGATGACTCATTTGCTGAGTTGGTGCTTGCTGGATCTTTGTACAGTGATATGCATCTTTGTAGGCAGCATGGGATGGCTTGCTGCTTCGATTCAGTGTGTTATATTTACCTAAAAATATAGCAAGATGGAGGTCTGTCCAAACTGTTGTATTCTGCCATTTACTAGTTCGCATTACCCCTGTGTGAATCTGGATTGCACTGCCCGTGCGTTGCACCGGGGTCACGAATTTTCGTCCATGTCTAACGCATGGCTTAGTCAAACATGTTAAAGAAATATAGAATTCTAATATTTATCTTTTCTTATACAGAAGTATAAGCTTAAATATAGATATTTTCAAAAATATAAAACTGTATAAAAAGTTGCAAATTTCTGTACACATACCTCTTATTTTGGCATTTGTCTTTCCGTTACCTTTGGAATTCCCTGCATCATTATTTTTGTCGAACTTCTGAATCAGACAATGAATGAATCAATGAAAAACAAAAGTACACAACAATTAATCGACAACAGCGCACACGGCTAAATGCCTAAATTAACCATTAACCAGATGCGCTCCATCATTAGAACAAAACAGACAGAAGTACCTGCTCGTTGCCTACGCCACTTCCGCTCAGATCTGACGAAAGATGGAACCAATGCATGCACTAGTACGGCCGCCTGAGGCGGAGCGACGCAGATCGATAACCTTATGGTTTATTAGGGATTATATAATAAAAAATAGGTATATAGGTAATAGTTATAGATATAGATAGAACATAGATAGAGTGCATGTGCAAGCACGGGAGCAACCGCTGCTTCTGCTGTCACACCCGCTTGCACAGGTCAATCAGCACCAAACACCACAACCAAAACTAATTTCCTCGACAAGGCAACAAGAAAATTGCCTTTCGAGTTAAAAGGGGTGTTTGGTTTGAGGAGTTAAAGTTTAACAAATACTGTAGCACTTTTGTCTTATTTGACAAAAAGTTTCTAATCTTGGACTAATTAGGCTTAATAGATTCGTCTCGTAAATTACTCCTAATCTGTACTGACATGCATGCAATTAGTCTACATTTAGTACTCCATGCATTTGAGGGAACATTGATGTGATGAGAGTTAAACTTTAACAAAATGAAACCAAACAGACTCTAAGACAGCCCCCCATCCCTCCTGGCTTTATAGTATACCTGGGCATGAGATCTTTCTTGTGCTAGCGAGGCCGGATAAATTTGATTGAGCAAAATGCACCATAGGTCTATTAATTTTTGAGCAGGTGTCATTTAGGTTTATCAACTTTTAAACTGTATTTCTGGGTCTATTAACTTTTGGTCATGCATCACTTAGGTCCATTAACTCTCAAACTGTATTTCTGGGTCTATTAACTTTTAAGTAGAGTGCATTGGAGATCCATTAACTTTTGAGAAGGTGTCATCTAGATCCATCAACTCTCAAATTGTATTTTTGGGTTCCTAAATTTTTTAAGTGGTTCACCGGAGGTCCGTTAACTTTTGATGAGGTGCCATGCCCATGTGCTTGATCAGGGGAAGTCAGATTTTTTTTGTTGAATTCAGATACACACGTTGTGTATCCCGGCATGCAGCTTGCCTAGATTTTTTTTACTAATTTAATTTATTTATTATTCTCCATATTTAGCAACGACGTGAACAAGGTAATTTTTATTACTAATAATATCATTTGGCCTATAAATAATTCCGTCCGGACCTATGTATAGTAAAATTTGTTGTAATAATCACAGGCATATGTTCCGCCTCCGGTCAGGTTTTTTTATTACAAATATTATCATTAAGGCCTATAAATAAGTACGTCTAGCCTTGTGCGTAGTAAAAAATTACTGTAAAATTCAGACTAGGTAATTTTTATTACTAATAGTATTATTTTGGCCTATAAATAACTCTGTCTGGGCCTGTGCATAGTAAAATTTGCTGTAATAGTCACCGGTAGTGGCGCGTTCGGTATCCGGTCAAACTTTTTTTATTACTAAGAGTTTCATTTGAGGTCTGAATTTACAGTAAATTTTACTACGCATAGGCCTAGACGTACTTATTTATAGGTCTTAATGATAATATTAGTAATAAAAAAACCTAAGCGGAGACGGGACATGCCGGTGATTATTACAATAAATTTTACTATACATAGGACCGGACAAAATTATTTATAGGCCAAATGATATTAGTAGTAATAAAAATTACCTTGTCCGCGTTATTGGTACATGAAGAACAATAAACAAATTAAATTAGCAAAAAAAATTCAGGCAAGCTGAATACCGAGATACACGACGTGTGTATCCAAATTCAACAAAAAAAATCCGACTTCCCCTGATCAAGCGCATAGGTATGACACCAAGCGCATAGGTATGACACCTCATCAAAAGTTAATGGACTTCCGGTGAATCACTTAAAAAGTTTAGAGACCCAAAAATACAGTCTGAATGTTGATGGACCTAGATGATATATTCTCAAAAGTTAATAGACCTCTGGTGTACTCTACTCAAAAGTTAATAGACCTAGAAATGCAGTTTAAAAGTTAATAGACCTAAGTGACACATGACCAAAAAATTAATAGACCCAAAAATACAGTTTGAGAGTTGATAAACTTAAGTGACACACGTCTAAAAGTTAACGGACATGTGGTGCATTTTTGCTCAATTTGATTCCTTGCGTCGCGAGTGCACTGTGCAGCAACATCAACGAGGCAACAGCGCTGACTGGGCCCAATAGCGCTGGTTTGGTCCAAACCCAGTGACGAGCCTGGGCTCACGTTGAGTAACCTAGCTAGTTTGCATTTCTTTCACCTTCCATGATTTTTTTAAATTTTGTTTTCAAAGGTAAATAATGAAAATTAATATTAATGTTTCATAATGCTAGTCATGTCCTGTGTAACTTCTCTTCTATAGTATTCTATAGTGGACCGGATTTTGTATAATGCACCACTTGATAGCTAGGCACCACTACAAGTACAACTATGAGCTAGGCCAATTCCATTGATCCTCAGATCGGCGAAGGTGCCACCAATTGAAACGCTGATATGGGTGAAGTTGTCAATGCAAATGACCCATGAGCTTGACAACTTCCCACTCGTGCAATGAAGATCGGTGCTTGTATGATGTATTTGTATCTTATCTCTTATGTGTTGCTTTACTCTTTAGGCTTAATCTAGATGGATTCTAGACTCAGAGAGTAGTGTAATGGTTTGCACACCTATGATATATATATATATATATATATATATATATATATATATATATATATATATATATATATATATATTGCTTTTACTCAATATCCGATTAGATATTTGTTTATGACATTCTCCGAATCTGATTCATACCGTATTCGATACTCATTATTCGTATCTATAACCGAGACAATCCGTATTCGTATATGTATCCGATAGCTATCCGTGTCTGAACCCGAATCCGAATAAAAATATAAAAACAAATATAATATCAGCGATATCTGTTCGGATCCAATCCATTTTCTTCCCTAACATGGGTGACTAATCCTTGGGCATTTTATTTTCGCAATGGTCAGCTGCATGGCTACATACAGGCTCCTTAGTTATAGATGCACATTTTACCCATATGACAACCAATCTTTTCACAGGACATGTCTAATAAATAAGCAGGGTGCTCGGCGCTCCTGCAGCAATCATAGCCGAGCATAGCAAAGGGTAGCGTGGTCATTTGACTTCCACACTAATTTGTTTTAAAATAGCATCCTATTTTGTCAAGCAAGCTGTCCACATCAGCATCAACTAACATATACAATTATGATATTTATTCATTTATATAAGTAAATATAAATAGTACAACTGTGATTCCAACAACAACGCACAGGGTATTCACGTAGTTTACTAGAATGACAGGTTTCTTTTTGGGAGGGAGAATTATTATTTTTTAGATCGGCCACAAAACTATATGTTTTTAAAACTAAACAATATGATGGTGCACGTTATCATCACATAGTTCCTAAGCACACATTGAGAGTACTGATAGTAGTAGGTAGCAACAAATTCTTATTAATTAATATCATTATATAAAAACAGAAACAAGCTTATTGTCGATGTTTTACCACCGATAGCCTATCACGGGGGTACTCAGGACAGTTGTTCGACCTTCGGCGTATGTTGGAACTCGACGGTGAACGTAGAGACAGTTAATTTATACTGGTTTAGACCCTCAATCGTGATCGAGTAATAGCCTTTATGTCCAGTCAGCATTAGCCTTTGCGTTGGATTGATTGATATGTTGTCTCTCTTTACAGGGGTGCCCACGACCTCTCTTTATATCGATAGAGAAGGCTGTGGTGCGGTTACAATCCTAGTCGGATCCAAAGAAGGTGTCCTGAATAAAATACAGAAGATACTTTTCATAGGAATCTAGCTAGTCTAGCCTATCCTACTCAGGTTCGGTGTAGCGAACGCTGCACCTCTTGCTTCTCGCTGAGGGCCAGGCCAGGGCCCACAGCTTGTAGTCACATTGTTGAGGAACCCTATGGGTCCCGCCTCAACTAGCCCCAAGCATTTTATGGTTGAACTCGAAGGTCTCCTTGTTTCTCCGGCTTTGCTTGGTGAATCGAGCTTGGTCCGGGTTCTTTCAACGTGAAGCCTTAAAGTGGTCCTGTCTTGAAGAAGTCTTTTAAGTGACGTGCGCTTTTTTGAACAAAAATAGCACTCACTAAGTGTAGCCCCCGAGCCTCTTGCTATTTGAAATAAAAAGTTGGAGGGTCTTGTATTTTATCGTTGGAAAAACTGAAAATCTCATCTGAGAATATGTACCCTATAGCCCCCGAGCATATATCCGGGTTCTTTTTATTGGTCTTTTGTCATATTCTCAAGTAACTTTCTTTTTATGAGTGGTAGGTGATAGTTGGCCATTGGGTTGGTTAAATGCTGCGCAGTCACGGGTTGTACAGTGTTGGCATATTTCTTTGGATATACTGTCCTTGAGTACTATGTCTTCATATGTGGTAGCTTTTCCTTTACTGCTTTCTGTCAGTTCTCTGAATACTTCGTCAGGTTGGATTTGTTTGGTGCACTTGTTCTATGTACGCCGCTCCTTGACCTATAAATACCCCCTGGCGAGCTGCTGCATACCGAAAAGGTCTTGTTGTAGTTCTTAAAGTCTTATTGTTATAAATATGGTAGTTTGTGAAGTAGAGCAGCCCCCGGGCGTGAGTTGTAAGTCTTGTTAGATCTTGTAGCAGATGGAAGAAGTCTTGTGATCGAGATTAGAGGTAGACTAGTCTCGTGACAGCATTGCGCCGGGTAGTCCATCCTGGCAGGTGGAAGAAGTCTTGTGATGTGGGATGCGTTCCCTCATCCAGCAGTTCGGGTTGATCCTTCCACTCTGCCTTGCGACTATCCGGTGCAGATCAGCATCTGATCCAGGATCACATCAGGCTTGGATAGACAGATGCCTCTGAGCCTCACCTGGTCCGTGTTGTCACGCTGTGCTGCTGACACTAATCTTGGATGCACTGCGCTCCTCCTTTGAAGAAAACAGTGTAGCTGAGTGGGGTGTGTTCTGCCGAGTAGCAACTAGGGGCACATAGTCATTTTTAGAGCCGTGTTCTTTCTGTGCTTCTTATTGCAAGCTTGTTCGTCTAGTTCTGAATTCGTTGGTTCTTGTCAGATATGTAATCTTGTATCTTTTGAAGATATTTGTAATAGAAAAAATCTCGCTTTTGAGTTATCATCTCCTTTTTGTTTGTCTGAGTGCTATTGAGTTTTATCCGGGTTGTTCCTAGAAAATCCAGGTTGTTTTTGGTAGCATTCTGTAATCTCTTCTGTGTATCTTGCGAATGACGAGTTTTTTCTGAGTTTGTACGAGCTGTAACAATTCGGCAGTGGCATAGTGTGAACGGGTAAGTTTGAAATCTGCCCGTTGTACTGTTTGGTTGTGAAAAGGTGTGCAATCTGTCATTTTAGCTATATCAGTTATGGCAGGAAAAAGACTGCTACGTTTCCATGCCACGTTAAACAAGCCTGGTGGGCTGCGTTTTTACCACTGTAAATCTATTTAAGGGTCTTTCTTCTTCTTCTTCTTCTTCTTTCTCACCCTGCCTTTTGCCTTCTAGCATTCAGCCTTTGCAAAAACCCTAGCCTTCAGAGCTCTATTGCCGCCGTCGTTCGAGCGTTGTTGCTGTTAGTACTTTTGCCGTCAACCTTAGAGCCCCGTCATTGCATGGGCAAGAAGAAGTCGTCAAGCAAGTCAAACGAGGTCTTGGTGGATGAGGAGGCATTGCTCTTGATCATCGAGAACAAAGAGTTCATCGCTATGAGGGCTGCGAAGAAGCTCTGGTCAGCTCCGACCACGATGGAGGACTAGCTGCGCGAGTTAGTCAGCGACGACCTCATCCAGGAGAAGGGCTTCACAGACTGGAAGATCCAAGGCCAGCACCAGATTCCTACTCCTGGTCCTGGTGAGATTGTTCTGTTTATCTCTTTCGTTCGAGCCGGTCTCTGCCCGCCCGCTTCTGCTTTTCTTCATTATTTCCTTCATTATTTCAATATCTCTCTGAACCACTTAACCCAGAACATTGTTCTTCATCTGTCAGTGTTCGTCCATCTCTGTGAAGTTTTTCTTGATCATTCCTTCAATATCTCTATTTCACTACTTTTTTTGTCTAAAGCCGTAACCCCAGAGTGACAATACTTCTCCGCTGGGTGGTTGTGACATCCAATTCCGTCAGGGGAAGAAAAAACTCTTTTTTGATTATGGTCTGGTTGATTTTGTTTGGGACTGGCATTCTGAGTGGTTCTATGCCACGAACATGATCCCTCCCCTTGCTGTACATTCCAATTTTGGACCCACAGTCAATGATCGTTGGGAAAAGAACCTTGTGACGAGTGAGGAGCAACAAGGTGATCCAGCCGCTACTTGAGAGGATTTGGACTCTAAGGCAGCAGGGCTTGACTAGCTTTGGGATCATCGCTAGCTACTTGCATCATCGAGTTCAACCCCTGAAGGAGAGGGAGCAATATGGCTTTGAGTATTTTGGGGCTAAGGACCCATCTTGGATGGTCCTAGCTCCTGAGTTGACTGAAGAAGAGGTGTTAGAGCGCCTGAAGAAGGTTTTCAAGGGGGTGACCATCATCCCCCACATAGTTTCTGAATATCGCGAAGACAATCCGCCTCCAGCTGTAAGTTATCTGTGCTTTCACAAGTATTTTTTTCTTCATAGTCTCTTCATCATGAGTTCTTTCTGTCTTCACTTTCTTGCTTAATCTTTCTTCTTTGGTTGTTTTACTTGTAGGAATTGGGACGTAACTTTGTTGACCCGATCCCCTCTAACAACAACCCTGCAGGGGTGAGAGTCAGGGAGGACCTTGCTGGAGTGTCTACAATCAGTAAGTCTCAAGCCACCACAATCCTTTCTGGTGTTTCCTCTACAGAACTCGACCCATACGTTGAGTATGTTCATCGTCTAGTTCCTCGAGCTTCTTGTAGCACTAGTAAGAGGGCATGGGTGGATGATACTTCCATCAGTGTGTCTGTTGTCAAGAAGCCTCATCAACCGAGTACTCTTCTAGGTTTTCAAGTTGTAGGTAGCATGCTCCTAGGTAAGCATATCAATATGTTTTGTCTTCTTTGTTGTTTGTTTGCGTCTTTAACCGAATATTTTATCTTTTCTCAGATGATACTATGGTTGACTTGCTCAAGGGTAAAGAGGATGATGATGCGGCCCTTGACACACATCAGTGAGTTGTCATTGCATCACTTTTTGTTTTCTTGTTATTATTCCTGAGTAATTCTTTTGACTTGTCTTTGTCCTTTTGAGTAAGCAGGGGTCGAGCCTGAGTTCTTCTGGGGCTCAGGCGCCAGTCACGCTATCCTTGGCGTAGGGTGGTGATGACATTTTTGCCACCACCATGCCCCCATCAAAGTCATCAGTTCGGCTTGTGGGCATCAGTCTGAGGAAGAAGACGGCCAAGTAAGTGAATCTTGGTTAGGTTGTTTGTAGCCATTCTCCCTTCTAGTTCATCTTCTTATTGTTGAGTTCTTCACCATCTTGTAGGTCCTCGCCCTCGCCTTCTCCCATTTCCCAGTCGGCTTCTTCTCAGTCTGCTGGTGTGCCCCTACGTACTGAGTCTCAGGACTTAGAGCGTACGGTCAGCGAGGTGACTGTGGGGGAGACGGGGGCCCCTGATGATCAAGCTTTTGCGGAGTCGCCAACTCCGGAGGTGACCATGGCTGTGGCGATGGATCCAGCTATGGAGGTAGCCGGGGCTTCTACTACTACGGCTTAGGCTTTGGTGGTGGTCTCCATGGCTCAGCTGACTTCTTCCCCTGTTAGCCATGCTTCCAGCAGTCTCCATCTGGAGGACGATGTGGTGTTACAATTTGATGCCACCCATCATCTCTCTGAGTTGACCGTGTCTTGGGGAAGGCTGGCGTGGCTTCCTTTGGAGAGCAGCTCTAGGTTAGAGCTTCTTCTATTTATTTTTGTTCTATGGTCCTTCGACTTCTTCTATTTCTTTTTCTTATCTTCTTATTATTCGTGTTGGAGAAGTCCTTCTCTTAGGATCACTCTAGCTTCTTTGGCTTAGGTGAGACCGAGAAGAAGTTGTCCTTCGAGGTGAGCAGTCTGAAGATGGAGCTTGTCCTCCATCAGGCTGAGCTCAAATTGGAGCACAAGACCGTTAGATGATCGAACAAGCTCTCCATGTCCAAGTAGTTGAGGCAGGAAAGAGAAGGGACGACGCCATGGCCGCTGTGCAGGAGGCTTCCGAAAAGGTTGAATCCTTGGAGAGAGAGAGAGAGTGTAATGGTACTCTAGGTTCTTTGTGGACTTTTGTTGGGCTTTTGTATCTCTGCTTTGTATTTGCTTTAATCTGTGGTTTTGACCAGCTCTCCGAAAGGATAAAAAGAAGCTCTTGGATAATGTTGAGGAGATAAAGGTTTCTGTTCTCCATAACCACAGCAGGGCTAAGGAGGTAACTGCTCGAGCCGAAGAGGATCTAGCCCTTGCTAGGTTGATTAGGCGGGGAGCTGGCAGAGAAATTATGCAGGCGCAGAAGACGATCGAGGATCTGACCGGGCAGCTGGTGGTGGCAAAAAAGCAGTGGGCTTCTTTGTGGAGGTCATTTCGCTGGGTGGCCGAAGTCTTGCGTACTCCAGCAGATGAAGGGCAGTCCTGGGCTCAATTTATCTCAAACATCCCGACTCATTGAAAGGTCTTGATGGCTAGAGGGGGGGTGAATAGCCTTTTAAAGTTTTCTACAAAGACAAGCTAAACAAGTTTATCAATATAACAAGTAGCGAGATGCGAGTTTTGCTTAGCCTACGGGGTGTTTGCAAGCCACCTAACCAATTCACAAATCTAGTATATTTGCACTCAACCGCACAAGTCAAACCGAGAAGGTAACTACAACTACAACTAGCAAGCTACACAAAGGAGCTACTCTAGCAAAGCTAACTAGCTAACAAAGATAACTAAGAAGGTAATGCGGAGTTGAGTTAGGAGAGTTTCACCGAGGGGCGAAGTATTGAGCCAACCAATATGATCAACAATGAATACCAAAGACAACCAAACACTGGAATCAATCAATCACAATATGAAAGTGATGACACGAAGATTTATCCCGAGGTTCACGTGCTTACCGGCACGCTAGTCCCCGTTGTGTCCCTCTTCACCACGTGGTTCGGTGGCTAATCGGTCTCACACCGAGCCTCTCAAAAGGCGCCACAAGAACCTACCAAATGGCAAAAGGTTGCAATGACATGAGTAATTTACTAACGTTGCCTTTGGTGCTTCGCCAAGGTAGGCACAAACCTCTCACAATCACCAGAGGTGGCCAAGAACAATCACCAACTCTTGCCAATGCCTCCAAGCTGCTCCAAGCCGTCTAGGTGGCGGCAACCACCAAGATAAACAAGAATCCCGCAGCAAATCAACCACCAAGTGCCAACTAGATGCAATCTCACAATGCAAATGCACTTGGATCACTCAATCTCACTTCGAATATTCAAAGAAGCAAGAGAGATGAGTGGGAGGGGAGTTGCTTAGCTCAAAGTGCTCACAAGTATGTTAAAGATGCAAAAGTTAGAGCTTTGAGCCGGCCAACGAGTATTTATAGACGTACCCCTTCGAATATAGCCGTTAGGCACTCGAAACAGCTGCAGTCGCGCTGATCGGACGTGCCGATTGCACAGCGCCTACGCCGCGAAGCACTGACCAGACACGCTCGTCGCGTGGACCGGACGCGTGAAGTATGACCGGACGTGCTGGTCCCGTAACGATCCAGACACGCTGGTCAAGTCTGAGCAGCGCTCCACCGAGATAGCGACCAGACGCGCTGTAGAACTGACCAGACGCTACAGTGCCAGCGTTCGGTTGAAGTCCAGTAAGCTCCCAGATCGACTGGACGCGTCCGGTCGACTGTGACCGGACGCGCCACCGCGTCCGATCAAAAAATCGAAACACGCGCAGACGCTGAACACTGACCGGACGCGTCCAGTCACACACAGACTGCGTCCGGTCCAGCGTCCGGTCACCACTATGACCTCCGTTCACCTCCGTTTGATTCACCCTTTCACATATGAGCTAGACTAAGTATGTGTGTCACTTTAGCGCATGTGTTAGCTCATGAAACAACATGTGACAACGCCTCCAAAACTCAACATTGGCGTAAAGGAAAATAGGCGTTTCAATTCCTCAAAAATGCCCGAATCCTGCCTCGCAAGCTCGACGGGAGGGAAAGAGGACCCCAAACCCTCTCTACCGCTCAAACTCCAACGCCATCGCAAATGTGCTAACACGACCAAGTGATCACGTCATGTGCGAGTGTGTTAGCATTTTCACAATCATTTTTCGAGGTGTTATTAGTTCTATCCAAATGCATATGATTATGAAATGCACACCTAGAGGCACTTAGGAGTTCAATAGCTGTGTCATTCCCCTCTTTATAGTACGGCTATCTATCCTATAATGTAACCACACCCACTAGGTGTCTTGGTTACTAAAACACAACCTTTAAGCATATACCTTTGCCTTGTTCACGTAGGGTTGCATCCAAATCCAAGTGTGGCCATCATGATCACCATGTCCATCTTGCCACCAACCTTGGAATGTACTAATCCTCATATGCTACATACAACTTAGGCATAGGATTAGTACTTGGCATTGTCACTAATTACCAACACCAAACATAGGACTTTTAATCTCCCCCTTGTTGGTAATTGGTGAGAAACCTTTCACAAAGATATTATGATAGAATTTTGATTGAAACCATGTCACATTGTCCAAATGTGTTACCATGTGTAAGAAGTATGGACAGGTGATCATGAATTCAAATTGATAGCAATGGCTCCCCTACATGTATGTTATATGTTTGGATTTTGGAAGCATACATGTTAGATAGGAAAGATTAGGAGCATTGACTACCAATAGGTGCTAAGTGTTTTAGATTATAGACCTTTAAAGCGTGATACCATCGGAGTAGCAATAAACACCATCTTAGCACCTTGTGTAGTTAGATACCACTTGGAAAAGCACAAACATAACTAGAAACCTCGTGAGATCAACATTATAAGCAAGGCTCTAGAACCACTTTGAAAAACATGAAGCAAGAAAAAATCTAACTACTTCCTATTTATGCTAGTACCTCAATACATCAGTCAAATTATACTAGCAAGTCACCACACAAGCAATGTATCGGAGAAAAAGAAAAGCATAACTATGCATCATACATATGAAGTGCACATGGAAATGCAACATTCATATTTAAGAGCTTGCTCCCCCTACTTGTGTGCTCCAAATTTTAGTTGATCTCCTTCTTTTATCAATTCTCCCCTTTAGGTTTTCTCCCCTTTTAGAATCTATCTTTGTGAACAACATTTTCTTCCCCTTTGGCACCAATGACCACAAGGGACCAATCTTAGATAGATTATCATGTTGAATTATGGGGTGAGGATCAAGTTTGTGATTCAACCTAGATTGCTTGCATGAATAAAATGCTTTGGTTTGATCCAAGGGCAAGCTTCTTCACACCTCACTAGAAGGGTTATCATGCACCATGTTGAAGCAAATATTTAAACAAGTGATCTAGATTAAATACTTAGAATCACAAGCTACTTAAACAAGTTATATGCTACCACTAGATCATACATAGCAAAGAAACAATAGTGGCACCATATAAACTTTAAATTCATTTGATTTTCATGAATGAGCTTAGAACATGTAAATTATGACTAGATGCACTAAACGAGTCCTTAGCATAGAATGTATGACATGTCAACCAATTGTACCTTGGGGCTCGAAGGAGAGGCATGTCATATATGAGGTGCATCAACTCATGTTGGAGAAGTCAAGTATGTTCAACTCATTCTTTAGCTTGTGAAATCTTTTCTCATCAAGTGGCTTGGTGAATAGATCGGCTAATTGATCTTCGGTGCCCACATTCTCAATTGTAATGTCACCCTTTTATTGATGATCTCTAATGAAGTGATGACGAACATCAATATGCTTTGTTCTTTGATGTTGAACCGGATTGTTGGTTAGCTTCACGACACTTTCATTATCACATAGCAATGGCACATTCTTGAAATTGATTCCAAAATCCTTCAATATTGCCTTCATCCACAAGATTTATGCACAACAACTACCCATGGCAATGTATTCGGCTTCAGCGGTAGATAGTGCGATACTATTTTGCATCTTGGATGACCATGAGACAAGTGATCTTCCCAACAATTGACAAGTCCCGGAGGTGCTTTTTCTCTCCACTTTGTCACCGGCATAGTCAGAATCTGAATATCCAACTAGCTCAAAGCTTGCACCCTTGGGATACCATAATCCAACATCTTGTGTATGCTTTAAGTACCTCAATATTCTCTTTGTTGCCTTCAAATGACTTTCTCTTGGTGAGGCTTGAAATCTTGTACACATGCATACACTAAACATTTCATCGGGCCTTGATGCCGTCACATAAAGTAGGCTACCAATCATTGATCTATATAACTTTTGATCCACCATGTTGCCATTCTTGTCACTATCCAAGCTTCCATTAGTGCTCATTGGAGTAGTGATTCCTTTTGCATCTTCCATACCAAACTTCTTTAGCATATCCTTTATGTATTTGGTTTGGCTTATAAATATTCCTTCCTTCATTTGTTTGATTTGAAGTCCAAGAAAGAAACTAAGTTCACTAATTATTGACATTTCAAATTCCTTTGCCATCATTTTTCCAAACTCATCACAATAATCTTGATTGGTTGAACCGAATATGATATCATCAACATATATTTGCAACACAAACAAGTCTTTTCCAATCTTCTTGGTGAATAGAGTAGTATCCACTTTGCCCATGACAAATCCTTTGGATAGCAAGAAATCTCTTAATCTTTCATACCATGCTCTAGGTGCTTGCTTCAATCCATACAAAGCTTTTCTTAATTTGTAGACATGATTGGGTTTCTTGTCATCTTCAAAACAGGGAGGTTACTCCACATACACCTCCTCTTGGATGTATCCATTGAGAAATACACTCTTCACATCCATTTGATATAGCTTGATATTGTGAGCACAAGCATAGGCAAGTAAGATCCTAATTGCTTCCAATCTTGCAACCGGGGCATATGTTTCACCAAAGTCAAGACCCTCTATTTGTGTGTAACCTTGAGCCACTAGTCTTGCTTTGTTCCTTACTACTATCCCATCTTGATCTTGCTTGTTACGAAAGACCCATTTTGTTCCAATAACATTGTGATCCTTATGCCTCTCAACTAGTTTCCATACTTCATTTCTCTTGAAGTTGTTGAGCTCTTCATGCATTGCATTTACCCAATCCGGATCTCTCAATGCTTTATCAATGTCCTTGGGTTCTTCCATTGACACAAAAGAAGAGTGAGCATAAAATGAAGCCAATCTTGATCTAGTTTGAACTCCCCTTTGTATGTCACCAATGATGCAATCTAATGGATGGTCTCTAGCAATGTTGGTTGGTTGAAGCACTTGCACTTGATTGCTTGGATGTTGATGTTGATCATGAGTTGGAGATGATGAACTAGCCACTTGTTGATCTTGTTGCACTTGAGATGATGTACTAGCTTGATTTTGCATAAGAGAACCCCTAGCTTGAGTGATTGGTCTTTGGAGCACTTGATCTTTGTTGTCATCCACATCAATCACTTGCTTTGGCCTAATATCACCAATATCTATTTCTTTCATAGCATTGGTCAATTGAGTTCCTCTCACATCATCCAAGTTATCTTTCTCATCTTGAGAGCCATTTGTTTCATCAAACTCAACATCATGCACTTCTTCAAGTAAACCACTAGCCAAATTCCAAACTCTATAAGCTTTGCTAGTAGTTGAGTAACCAAGTAGGAATCCTTCATCACATTTCTTCTCAAACTTGCTTAATCTAGTGCCCTTCTTCAAGATGTAGCATTTGCAACCAAATACCCGAAAAGTATGTAATGTTGGGCTTTCTTCCATTTAAGATCTCATATGGTGTCTTCTCTAGAAACTTGTGGCAATACAGGCGGTTGCTATAGAAGCAAGACGTGTTGATTGCTTCGGCCCAAAATGAATGACTCACTTTATACTCATTCAACATTGATCTTGCCATATCAATTAAGGTTCTATTCTTCCTCTCAACTAGGCCATTGGATTGAGGTGTATACTTGGCCAAGAATTGATGCTTGATTCTAAGCTCCTCACATAGCTCATCAACTCTTGTGTTTCTAAACTCACTTCCATTGTCACTTCTCACTTTCTTGATTGTGGTCTCAAACTCATTTTTTACCCTCTTGATGAACTTCTTGAATATGTTAAATACATCACTCTTGTTCACAAGAAAGAATACCCATGTGTATCTAGTGAAATCATCCACAATCACAAAGCCATACTTGTTGCCACCAATGCTTGTGTATGTAGTTGGCCCAAATAGATCCATGTGCAACAACTCAAATGCCTTAAAAGTACTCATAATGCTCTTCAATGGATGAGTGTTGCCACTTGCTTTCTGGCTTGACATGCACTACATAGCTTACCCTTCTCAAATGTGACATCCTTCAAGCCTCTAACTAAGTCATGCTTCACTAACTTGTTCAATTGCTTCATGCCAACATGACCAAGTCTTCTATGCCATAACCAACCCATACTTGATTTGGTGACCAAGCATGTTGAAAGTTGAGTGTCACTAGCATTGAAATCAACCAAGTATAGATTCTCATATCTAAAACCCTTGAAGATCAAATTAGAGCCATCAACACTAACTATCTCCACATCATCAACATCAAATATGCACTTGAAACCAAGATCACACAATTGATCAACCGAGAGAAGATTGAAATTCAACTTTTCAACTAAGAGCACATTGGAAATGCTATGATAATTTGAGATTGCAATCCTTCCAAGAGACTTTACATCACCCTTGATATTGTCACCAAATGTGATGCTATCAATGCCACTATCATTTGATTTGAGAGAGTTGAACATTCTTGAATCACCGGTCATATGTTGAGAGCACCCACTATCAAGCACCCAATGCCTTCCTCTAGCCTTGTAATTTACCTACAAAACAATTTAATGTCTTTTAGGTACCCATACTTGCTTGGGTCCTTGGAGGTTAGTAACTAAGCTCTTTGGTACCCAAATGACCTTCTTCTTTGGACCCACAATTGGTGTACCAACAAACTTAGCTTGCACACCCTTCTCACCCTTGGTAAGAACATAACAAGAATCAAAAGGAATGCAATCTATTTTAGCATGAAACTTATTGTTGTTCTTATTCATTTTATTACAGTTAATCTCTAGATATCTAACTTGCTTGCATCTATTGCAATAACGACCATTGCTCTTCACAAAGCGAGGCTTTGGGGTAGCAAAGGCCACCTTACCCTTCTTGGGAGTATAGCCCAATCCCTCTTTGTTAAGAGAGAACCTTTGGCTATCCAAGCATTTTAGCAAGCGGGTATCCCCACCATAGGCATTGCCTAATGCGCGGGTGAGATCATCCACCTCTCTCTTGAGAGTCTCATTCTCAACCACAAGTGATGAATCACTAGTAGTAGAGATAGAGTTAGTTGTGTGGATGATGATGAGCTACATGAAGCATTAGTAGGACCAACAAATAAAGAATCATCAATAATATCACATGTTAGTCCAATGTCACAAGTGACAATCACTTGCTCCTCCTTAGCTTCCTTTATTAACTTCTCCAACTTGAGGTCCTTTTCCTTGATGAGCTCAAGTAGAGTGGAGTTGGCTTCTTTAATCCTAGTGTGAGAAACTTCAAGGTCCTCGTGGTCTTCCTTTAGACACTCACGAGAGGCCTCTAGCTCATCAAAGGATTTCCTAAGAGCTTTGAGCTCTTGTTCAATTTCTTTGCACTCCTTACTCTTTTTGAGAGCTACAATCTCCTACATCAAGGTATCATTTTTATTGCTCTTGGCAATGAGCTCATATTCCAAGATTTTGTATTTCTTGGTGGTCCTCTTGTAGCCCTTGCTCATTTGATCTATTATGCCCAATAGATCATCCTTTGAGTAGTCCTCATCCTCCTCATCATCACTCATACAACCATCACTAGCACAAGAATCATCATCATTATCATCATATTTTACCTTGGTAGGCTTGGCCATAAGGCATGTCGATGTAGTGTCAAAGATGGATGGCTTGTTGGAGAGGGCACTGCTTGCAATGGCTCGCCGAGTGGTCCTTTCATCATCACTAGAGCTTGCATCATCATCACTATCGGAGTTGTCACTATCCCATGTGACCACATAACCACCACCCTTCTTCTTCTTGTTGAATGTGAAGCTCTTCTTTGCTTTCTTCTCCTTCTCTTTCTTATCCTTCTTGTTCTTCTTGAGCTTCAAGTCCCCATTATAAAATCTCTTATCTTCATAGAGGCAATCCGCCACTATGTGATCGGGGCTATTACAATTGTAGCAAAGGATCTTTGCCTTCATAGTGTCTCTCCTCTTCCTTTCCCCATATCCTTTCTTCTTCATGAACCTTCCCATCTTGTGCACAAGGAGGGCCATGGTCTCATCATCGAATGGATCATCATCACTGCTCTCCACCTTGCTCTTGTCGTTAGAAGATGAAGCCTTGGATGCAATGGGCTTCTCTTGCTTGACCTTGATCTCCTTCTTCTCATCTTCATCTTCATCATCATCATCATATTGAGCATCGGTCATGACATCTCCAAGCACTTGGTTTGGAGTCACCTTGTCTAAACCCTCTCTTTGGATCATCTTTCTCAAGATAGCAAACTTCTTAGGTAAGTTCATCAAGAACTTATGTGAGAAGTCCTTGTCTTTGACATCTTCTCCTAGGCTCTTGAGATCATTGACAATAACTTGTAGCCTATAGAACATCTCCGGTATGGACTCATCATCCTTCATCTTGAAGCTTGCAAACTTATCCTTGAGCATATAGAGGTTGACACTCTTTACCGTTGAAGTGCCCTTACATGTTTCCTCTAATCTTGTCCACACTTTACTTGCCATCTCAAGATCCTTGATTTGCTCAAAGACCTTTTCATCAATCTCATTGTAAAGAGTGTTGAGAGCCATAGTGTTGCATTGATTGTTGATGCGGTCATTGTTGGTGAGGTTGTCAGGATCAATGATAGCATAATCATGATGTGTCACCTCCCAAACCTTCTCATTAATAGAGCCAAGATATTGCTTCATCTTTCTTTTCCAATGATCAAAAGATGAGACACCATCAAAGAATGGAGGCTTGCCCCTGACATGGTTGAATACAACTTGAGCCATCTTACAACGAGGTTGTTAAGCCTTACAAATGGTGACCACAGCTCCGATACTACTTGAAAGGTCTTGATGGCTAGAGGGGGGGTGAATAGCCTTTTAAAACTTTCTACAAAGACAAGCTAAACAAGTTTATCAATATAACAAGTAGCGAGATGCGAGTTTTGCTTAGCCTACAGGGTGTTTGCAAGCCACCTAACCAATTCACAAATCTAGTATATTTGCACTCAACCGCACAAGTCAAACCGAGAAGGTAACTACAACTATAACTAGCAAGCTACACAAAGGAGCTAATCTAGCAAAGCTAACTAGCTAGTAAAGATAACTAAGAAGGTAATACGGAGTTGAGTTAGGAGAGTTTCACCGAGGGGCGAAGTATTGAGCCAACCAATATGATTAACAATGAATACCAAGACAACCGAACACCGGGATCAATCAATCACAATATGAACGTGATGACACGAAGATTTATCCTGAGGTTCACGTGCTTGCCGGCATGCTAGTCCCTGTTGTGTCCCTCTTCACCACGTGGTTCGGTGGCTAATCGGTTTCACACCGAGCCTCTCAAAAGGCACCACAAGAACCTACCAAATGGCAAAAGGTTGCAATGACATGAGCAATTTACTAACGTTGCCTTTGGCGCTTCGCCGAGGTAGGCACAAACCCCTCACAATCACCGGAGGTGGCCAAGAACAATCACCAACTCTTGCCAACGCCTCCAAGCTGCTCCAAGCCGTCTAGGTGGTGGCAACCACCAAGAGAAACAAGAATCCCACATCAAATCAACCACCAAGTGCCAACTAGATGCAATCTCACAATGCAAATGCACTTGGATCACTCAATCTCACTTCGAATATTCAAAGAAGCAAGAGAGATAAGTGGGAGGGGAGTTGCTTAGCTCAAAGTGCTCACAAGTATGTCAAAGAATGCAAAAGTTAGAGCTTTGAGTCGGCCAACGAGTATTTATAGACGTACCCCTTCGAATATAGCCGTTAGGCACTCGAAACAGCTGCAGTCGTGCTGACCGGACGTGCCAATTGCACAGCGCCTACGCCGCGAAGCACTGACCGGACACGCTCGTCGCGTGGACTGGACGTGCGAAGTATGACCGGACACGCTGGTCCCGTAATGGACCGGACGCGCTGGTCAAGTCTGAGCAGCGCTCCACCGAGATAGCGACTGGACGCGCTGTAGAACTGACCGAACGCTACAGTACCAGCGTTCGGTTGAAGTCCAATAAGCTCCCAATTCGACTAGATGCATCCGGTCGACTGTGACCAGACGCGCCACTGCGTCCGATCAAAAAACCGAAACACGTGCAGACACTGAACACTGACCGGACGCGTCTGGTCACACAGAGACCGCATCCGGTCCAACGTCCGATCACCACTGTGACCTCCGTTCGCCTCCATTTCATTCACCCTTTCACATATGAGCTAGACTAAGTATGTGTGTCACTTTAGCACATGTGTTAGCTCGTGAAACAACATGTGACAATGCCTCCAAAACTCAAAAATGCCTGAATCCTGCCTCGCAAGCTCGGTGGGAGGGAAAGAGGACCCCAAACCCTCTCTACCACTCAAACTCCAATGCCATCGCAAATGTGCTAACACCACCAAGTGATCACGTAATGTGCGAGTGTGTTAGCATTTTCACAATCATTTTTTGAGGCGTTATTAGTTCTATCCAAATGCATATGATTATGAAATGCACACCTAGAGGCACTTAGGAGTTCAATAGCCATGTCATTCCCCTCTTTATAGTATGGCTATCTATCCTATAATGTAACCACACCCACTAGGTGTCTTGGTTACTAAAACACAACCCTTAAGCATATACCTTTGCCTTGTTCACGTAGGGTTGCGTCCAAATCCAAGTGTGGCCATCATGATCACCATGTCCATCTTGCCACCAACCTTGGAATGTACTAATCCTCATATGCTACATACAACTTAGGCATAGGATTAGTACTTAGGCATTGTCACTAATTACCAACACCAAACATAGGACTTTCACTCGTCTTCAGGAGTTCCTTAGGAGGAGCGCCTAGGTCATCGTTAGGAATGTTTTGGCTTGGGTTTGGGTGCTTTCTCCAGATGTTCCCTTGGTGAGAGTGGCAGAGGATGACAATCAGGAATTCCTAGACGTAGTGGCGCAGGCAGAGCCTGAGTTCGAGGAGTTGGCTGGGAGGGTTGCTAAAAACCTTACTGTCACCTTTGCTTCTGATGATGAGGGAGACAACTAGGCCTCCTCTTTCTTGTAAAGTCTTTGTAATTCTAGCTCTCATTCGGGTCATAAAAAGGCCCTAGGATAGGTGAAGTGTTGGCTTATTAGCCTTCTTATTCTCATCCAAGCCTGGAAAGACTTGGGATAGGCGAGTTCAAGCATCTTTTCAACTCTTTTGCTCTCATCTAGGTTGTGAAAACAACATGGGATAGGGCAAGCGCTATCTAGCTCTCATCTAGGCTGTGAAAACAACCTATGATAGGTTCAGTGTTAGCTTGTCAACTTTCTTACTCTCATCCAAGCCTGAAAAGACTTGAGATAGGCGAGCTTAAGCATCTTTTTAGCTCTTTTGCTCTCATCCGAGTTGTGAAAAAAATACAAGATAGGGCAAGCGCTATCTGGCTCTTATCCAGGCCATGAAAACAACCTAGGATAGGTCGAGTGTTAGCTTGTCAGCTTTCTTACTCTTATCCAAGCCTGAAAAGACTTGGGATAGGCGAGTTCAAGCATCTTTTCAGCTCTTTTGCTCTCATCCGGGTTATGAAAACAACATGAAATAGAGCGAGTGCTATCTGACTCTCATCCAGTTCGTGAAAACAACCTAGGATAGATCGAGTGTTAGCTTGTCAGCTTTCCACTCATCTAAGCCTAAAAAGACTTGGGATAGGCGAGCTCAAGCATCTTTTCAGCTCTTTTGCTCTCATCCAGGTTGTCAAAACAACACGGGATAGATTTTGTAGATCTTAGTAGGTCAAACATTGACGAGGAAAATTATCTTTATTTCTTTGACCAGGAACCTTGATTACATAAGGTTTTCTTGCTACATAAAATCTGTCTTGTGCTCTTCAGATGTAGCATCTTCTTAGTTGGCTGATGTGCCAAGAATTTCTAACTTATACCCCGTCATCGGTCATTAGCTCATATGTTCCTGGTCCGGTGACCTTGGTGATGACAAAAGGGCCTTCCCATGGGCTGAGTAATTTGTGACATCCGTCTGCTTTTTGTATTCTTCGAAGTACCAGATCCTCGACTTGGATGGAATGAGGTTGGGTACTTTTGTTGTTGTGGTGTCTTAAACCTTGAAGATAACGAGCGGATTGTAGAGTAGCGTTGACTCTGAATTCTTTTGTGCTATCTAGTTCTAGTCTTCGGGTGTGTTCGGCTTTTTCTTCTTCATATTGCTCAATCTTTGGTGATGTCTAGATTAAGTCGGCTGGTAACACGGCCTCTGATCCTTAGACTAAAAAGAAAGGTGAGTACGCGGTGGCTCTGCTTACTTGAGTTCGTAGCCCCCCAAACTACTTTGGGTAATTCTTCAATCCATTTGGAGCCATAATCTTCTAGTTCTTCATATAACCTTGGTTTTAACCCTGCCAGTATGAATCCATTGGCTCTTTCTACTTGTTCGCTGGCTTTTGGATGTGCCACCGATGCGTAATCTATGCTGATGTCATAGTCTTATGCCTAACTTTTGAATTCTATAGCCATGAAGGAAGAACCCAAATCTGTGATGACTCAATTGGGCATGCTGAAGCGATGCATGAAGTCCTGAATGAACTCGACTACTTTGGCTACGCTGTATTTTTTGAGTGGCTTGTACTCGATCCATTTGGTGAACTTATCAATAGCCATGAATATGTACTCGAAACCGCCTTTAGCTTTCTTGAGAGGTCGTACTTGATCCAGCCCCCAGCAGGAAGACGGCTAAGCGGGCGGGATGCAGATAAGATTGTGTGCTAGGATGTGAGCCTCTCTTGTAAATATTTCACAACCTTTATATTTTTTGACGAGTTCTTCTGCATCTTTCAAAGGAGTTGGCTAGTAGGAACTGGTGCGGAATGCTTTACCGACCAATGTTCTTGAAGCTACGTGATTTCCACAGCAACCTGAGTGGATTTCGTCTAAGATCTCTTTGTCTTTTCTAATGAGACACATTTGAGGAGTACTCCTGATGAAGCGGCTCTTCTGTATAGGTTGTATCCTATGAGGACATAGTTCTTGCTCCTTCAAATTATCCAAGTAGCTTCTTCTTTATTTACCAGTAATTTATTTTCTTTGATATAGTCGATAAAATCTTGTGCCCATGATCTTGTGATTACCAAAATATGAGTTATTGGTGCTGGGAGTTCAGGGGTTATCTCATTGGGTTGTTTGATAGAGGATGCTGACAACTCCTCCATGAACACATCGGGTGGGACCTTTGCCCTGTTCGATCCTAGCTTTGTGAGGATGTCTGCTGCGATATTTGAATCATGCAAGACATGTAGAATTTCTAGTCCCTAGAAATTTTTCTTGAGTTTGCTTACTTCAGCATAGTAAGCGTCTATGTTATCTTTGGTGCAATTCTAATCTTTGTTGACTTGATTGACAACTTCTGCTGAATCACCGTAGACAAGAAGTTGCTTGATTCCAAGAGAGGTAGCTACTCGGAGCCCATGGATGAGTGCTTCATACTCTGCTTCATTGTTCATAGTTTGCCATAATATCTGAAGGACGTATTTGAGTTCTTTTCCATTTGGAGAGATGAAGAGAACACTTGTGCTAGCTCTGCCTAGTTTGAGTGATCCATTGAAGTACATCTTCCAATGGTCGAGGATGACATCTGGCATAGGTTGTTAGATTTCTGTCCACTCGGCAACAAAATCAGCAAGTGCTTGGGACTTGATTGCTCTTCGTGGGGTGAAATCAACGTTGAGAGCGCCGAGTTCTACCACCCACTTAGATATGCGCCCGGTTGGGTCTCTGTTGTGTACGATGTCTTCGAGTGGAAAGTCTGTTACCACAGTAATCTTGTGGCTTTCAAAGTAGTGACATAGCTTGCGGGAGGTGATCAGGAGAGCGTAGAATAGTTTTTATACATGTGGGTACTAGATTTTGGAATCTGACAGTACCTCGCTGATGTAGTAAACGGGTCGCTGCACTTTGTATACATGCCCTTTTTCTTCCCTCTCTATGACGATCGCTGCATTGACCACCGTAGAAGTTGTCGTTATATATAGCATCATATCTTCATACTTCTTTGGAGGCGTGAGTATGGGTGAGGAGATGAGGTATGCCTTAAGGCTTTCGAAAGCCTCCTTGGCTTCCTCTGTCCACTCGAACTTGCCTATCTTTTTTAATAACCTAAAGAAAGGTAATCCCTTTTTGCCGAGTTGAGAGATAAAGCGGTTGAGTGCTGCCATGCACCCTGTCAGCTTCTGTACATCTTTAATGCCGTGTGGAGGACCCATCTCTGTTATGGCTCGAATTTGCTTGGAGCTTGCCTCGATTCCTCGATGGCTGACCGAAAAACCGAGTAGTTGTCCTGATGATACTTCGAATACACATTTGTTTGGGTTTAATTTCCAATTCCACTTCTTCAAGTTTTTGAAGGTCTGTTTCAAGTCTTCAATCAGCATATCTGGGTTCTTCGTTTTCACAACGACGTCACCAACATAAGCTTCCGTGTTGTCGCCAATCTGCTCCCCAAGACATGTTTGGATAGCTCTTTGATAGGTAGCGCCTGCGTTCTTGTGTCCAAATGACATAGTTTTGTAACAGTAAGCGCCGAACGAGGTGATGAAAGATGTCTTGCTTTGGTCTTCTTCCTTTAATACGATCTAATGATATCCTGAATAGCAATCAAGAAAAGATAGCAGGGTGAATCCTGCTGTTGAATCGATAATTTGATCAATATACGGTAACCCAAAAGGGTCCTTTGGGCAGTGCTTGTTGAGATCTGTGTAGTCGATGCACATGTGCCATTCTGTTGTATTCTTTTTTGTACTAGAACGAGATTTGCTAGCCAATCTAGATGAAGAATTTCTCTTATGAATCCGACTGCTATCAATTTTGTAATCTCCTTTTTAATTGATGTCTTCTTGTCTGGTGAAAATCTTCATAACCGTTGCTTGATTGATTTGGAGCTTTCATTGACATCAATTCTATGCTCAGCCAACTCTCTTGGGACACCTGGCATGTCAGCTGGCTTCCAAGCGAAGATATCTTTATTGTCCGGAAAAAAGTTGGTGAGCGTGAGTTCCTATTTAGCCGAGAGGTGAGCACTGATGGTCGCCGTCTTCTCGGGATCGCCAGTACCCAGGTCAATTTTCTTCACATCTGCTTCTTTTGGTTATGCAAGGATGCAAGACTTCTTACCCGGGATCTCTAGTTCCTCCGGGTTTATTTGTGCAGCAACGGTGGCTATTTCCTTTCTACTGTCGGCTACCTATGCTTTGGCTATGATTTGGATTGCTTGTATGTCGCAATCGAAACCACGCTTCAAGTCACCCTGGAGGGAGAGTACCCCATGGGGTCTTGGCATCTTGAGCAGGAGATATGGGTAGTGAGGAATACCCATGAACTTGGCAAGCGCTAATCTTCCAAGGATGGCATGATATGATGTCTCGAAGTCTGCTACTTCAAACTAAATGAATTCAAATCAGTAATTGGTTGGTGTTCCAATTGTAACTGGTAGAGTGATTTGTCTGAGCGGTATGGCGCTTTGCCGAGTACTATCCTATAGAAAGGTACACTTGTTGAGGTAATAAACTTGGCAAGATTTAGTCATATCTTCCTTAGTGTTTCTGAAAATATGATATCAAGTCCTACTCCTCCATTGATCAGAACCTTGGTGACTGTCATTCCCGTGATAGTTGGATCTAAAACAAGTTGATATAGGCCAGCGTTCTCAACACTGGTCCATTGATCTTCTCTACAAAACTAGATTGACTGGTTCTGCTACCATGATGCTGCAGAGAGCCAACTTGTCCTAGTGCTTGCTTCTAGAGCTTGGAATTCCTGAAAAGATGACCAAGACTATTCCTTTTGATTGATACTATCTTCTCCTTTTTTCTGGTCATCTTCTTTCTTATCTCCCTTGTTGCCCTTTCTTGTATATCGATCAATAAAGGTATGGCAATCTCCAGTTGTATGATTTTCCAACGGATGCCATATACAATGTATATTTTTAATGTCTTCAAATCTCTTGAATTTCGAGAACTTTTTTGATTTGTCAGCCATGGCTACGGTGTTGTTAGACCCGCACTTTCTGTCTTGATGTCTGTTGTTTCGATAATTTTGTCTATTCGAGTTGTCTCGGTTGTTATCTCGATTATTTCTATCTAGAAATCTTTCCCGTGTCTTTTCTTCTGTAGTGATCATCTTTTCTACTGTGCGCCTGAACTCTTCATTGTTTCTTGGATTTTCTTTGCAAAAGTCTTGAAACTGCCACTTGGCCATGATCCCGTGGGAGAAAGCTTCGATTACTTCTCGTTCAGTGATGTCATGTACTTGAGCACGTAGTTTGCCAAATCGACGATAATAATCTCTAAGGCTTTTGTCACCTTTCTGTTTGAGTCCATTTAGTTCTGCATGGGTGATAAGGTGCGTGATGATACCTGTGAAATTTTCATAAAAAGCTCTCTGCAAGTCCCCCCCGTCCCGTAATTGACCCAGGGCTTAGCTTGTCAAACCATTGGAGAGGCATAGTCTCTAATGCCATAGGGAAGAAGAGCACTTAGATGTCATCATCTCCGCCGGCTAGTTTGATTGACTGAGAGTAGATTCTAAGCCACTGCTTAGGTTTGGTTTTGCCATCATATTTGGAGTGATTAGAAGGCTTGAATTTGTGAGGTAGACGTACAGAAACAAGTTGGCTTGCAAAGCAAGGGAATCTGTCGTGTGCTCCTGAAAGCCCAAGTTTGGTTTTGGTAATTAATGACACGAGTTAGGCATAAGCAACACATGTGATGAAAGTGTATGTGGCAAGGAGTGGTGGCCACAAGATCACAAAGAGATGGTGCATGGACATGAAATGATGATCATGGTGGAGATGCTGTCACACCCAAAATTTTCTATTTTGGGTTGTGCATGAAAAACACTAAATAAAATAAATAATTTCAATATTTGAATAAATTTATTAGATAAGTAAAGTTGCTGCTAATTTAAATATAGAAAATTGTGGTTTTAAACTTTTTCATATTAATTTGATAATGTGGTGTTTGTGTGATGCTTGTCTTTGGTGTTGTTGAGTGCTATTATTTTCAAAATATCATAGGACGACGTTTACTTCTCATCGGAAAACTTTTTGGTATTTTCTGGATTCAAAATTCTAATTTCCGTGAGCTTAATCTTTTTCCTTGATCTCTTCATCCATCTTTTCATAATCTCCAAATACTTTATTTGGGTTCCTTATGTTCCATAATGTCTCTAGAAAATTCCCTCGAATTTTCGGAGCTTTCGGAGTATTTTTCGCGGCTTAAATAATAATTCTGGACTTTTCTAGAATTATTTTATCCACGAAATTAATTAATTCCGAAAAGTTTCCAAACCCTACAACTATATATATGCCGGCGTAGCCCTCGACGCCCTGGTTCCAGAAGTACAACTCTTATCGCGAGCCGTCGCTCGTAGCTCCCTCTATCTCTCGTCGTATCTTAAATATACATATATACATGTATACGTGCAAGCAAAGGACTTTATACCCTCACGTCATGCTGGCCAAGGGTGCTGCTGCGGTGCAGCAGGCGCTGATGTGCTTTCCCTTTCAGTTTGCATTGCTAACGCCGTGGCCCACTGTACATTGTCAACTCTTATTTTGTATTGTCCAGGAGCCGGACTCTGTTCCGATTCGATTTAGCCGCCAAAGGAAATAAGTCGTATGCAATTCGGATTCCTGAGGAATCTTCCCACGAGAGGGGCACGTCTGGACACCCTATAAAATCCGCAGCCTATCCCTTTTGCTATTCTTTCCTATCTTTGAGTTGCTACGGCCTCGCATCGAGCTCGCAGCCCTAGCAGCGCCGCCGCTTCTCGAATTCGCTGTTGCCGCCGCCGCCGCTGTCGCCGTTCGCCGTCGCTGTTGTCATCCGCTCGCCCTCCTGTTTGATCCCGCCGCCGCCGCCTCAGCTGCTACTCCTCCCTCTCCATCCAGGTTGCCCTGCCGCTCCCTCGAATCGCAGCCTCAGAGGCCTGCACGCAGCCGCGTAGGATCGGCTCGCTACTGGGCGTCATCGCCGCTGACCTCCTCGTTCACCAATCTGCATCCTGATCGCCGTGCACTGGAGACTAGGGGATCGATTCCCCTTCTCGTTCGTCGCGGATTTCTCGCTGCGTGCCGTATGGTGCGGTGAGTGATTCTCCAAGAAATCTGGGGTCACTGATCTGAGGCCGCACAGAACGCAGCGGCAGCCGGCCAGGTTCCTGATCCGCATAGGTACGAATCTCTCTTTCCTATCTCCTATAATCGCTAATTTCCTATTCCCTAATCATGTACAGCCCACCACTAAAGTTAATCAGTGATTCAGATTTCAGAGGCCTGGAGGACGGACATCATTTGGGATTTCAGATTTGCAAATTGCAATCTGCTAGGACTCTCTAAGACCTAAGGTAGTGTATAATTGTTTAATCTTTGTGAATTCTCTCTGGGTATAAAAAGGTCCAAAACTTTAGTTTCGTTCTAGGTCGAAATATACTCAGGACCGGCCAGGAGGGCAGAGGATTCCTACGTGAAGCACCATCTCCTTCTCCAGAGCGTACGTGTACCTAGCGCTTACCATGCAAGTTCATTTGGACACCGTGATGTTTCATGTTTAGTAGATGCAAGTCGTGGCCAACCACTTCGTCGAACAGCAGAGCAGCTCGGTCATGTGCACGCCCAGTTTTGATTTGTTAGCTTGATGACATCATCATCACATCATACATGCATTATGGCCGCTTTCTTTAAGAAAAACAAATCCCGAAATACAATAGAAATACATATATACATACAATCTTGTTTAGGCCATATCTTTCACGTTTTAACTCCGATTTGACCCGTTCAAATTGTGTTAGGTTCATATTTGCGAGCTCTACATGTTGGTAGTATTGTACAGTAGGTTTGTGAAAATTTAATTTTCGAGTTTATATTAAAGTAATTATTTATCTATAGGAAATCTTAGAAAATTTATAACTTTCACGTTTTAGATCCGAATTTCGTGATCTTTACGTCTGTGTGATCGTAGTAACGTGTAGAAGAGTTTTACAAACTTTTTATACTGTTTTGTTACTGTTGGTGTACTGTTTTAATTATGTCTCTTTGTTTGCTTTGTGTATGATTGCTCGGATGATTGTGTGTTGATGCTTGATGATCGAGTATAGACGGTGAGCAGTTTCTTGACGATCAGAAGTATTATTTTGAGCCGGACCAGCAGTATCTATCGGAGAACTTGATCAAGGCAAGTATAACATGGGACTATCCTTGTTACCTATTCACTGAAATTATCATACATATGCATGTGTCTTCCTTGACAACCATAGAGATTATAACTTAGCTATTGATATCTTGTTTCCTTGTCACCTATGGGTTGTGCATTTGGGTAGCTATTGCTAGTGCTTAATTATGAACAATGATCTTGTAATTTGATTAATGGATTAAGCAATCAACCATTAAGATGATTTTATTATTGTTGAAAAGGGGGCTAGAGCAAGGGGTTATATTGTTGCTCTAGTTTCTCTCCATAAGGACTTATCTGTACGTGATCATCCGGGACATACAGTACAGCTGTGAGGGCTATATGGCTCTGGCTCTAGTTGTTCAAGAGACCTTTTCTAGCTTGTTAGAGGTTACCTTAAATGGCGTAAGAATGGCTTGACACTTTGGGTGTAGTGCGAGCCCCTGGCCTAGTGTGTATAGGCTGCGGTTGTTGTGCCACAGGGAAGGGGGGTTCTACATCTGCCTGCCGAGTGAATCTAATGGCCCTAACTTGTTAGACGAACTTTTGAGTGGCTTTATATGGTTTTCAATGTTCTGGGCCTTGCAAACCCATGCATTTGGAAATCATGACTCACAGTGAAAGTGTACACCTCTGCGCAGAGTTTAAAAACTGGTATACTAGCCGTGCTCACGGATACGAGCGGCCTTGGAACATTTACAGATAGATGATCACCATTGTTATATCACGCTTAATTACTGTTGTTATTATTATGCTCATGTTAATGCTATTCATTATCCTTATTACATTTGATCATTGATTCATTAATGGGAATTGGAATACCTTGATGCTACTCAACTGCTAATTATATGATGAATAAAAGCTAAACGCAGTTAAACAGTGTCTAGCCTTTTTGAGCCTCATGAACCCTGTGTTGTACTTGTTGAGTTCGACATGGACTCACTCTTGCTATTTCCCCAACACTCCAGTGTGTAGTAAGATGCTACTCGGAAGAAGGACAAAGGTGTAGTGGAGTTTCCAGAAGACTAGTAGAGGTGCTAGGCATATGTTACCCCCAGTCAGCCGTCCCTGAGAAGAATGGAGCCCGAAGTTTAGTCACCGTTCCGCGATACTCTGATGTAAGTGTTAATATAGCTATGTATACGTTATATAATAACATTGTTTATGATACTTTTTCATTCTGGCATATGTGTGGACTTCCTGGGCACACATATGATTAGCC
The DNA here is from genome assembly GCA_038087645.1 of Saccharum hybrid cultivar R570. Classification (NCBI taxonomy): domain Eukaryota; kingdom Viridiplantae; phylum Streptophyta; class Magnoliopsida; order Poales; family Poaceae; genus Saccharum; species Saccharum hybrid cultivar. The sequence continues at coordinate 1,787,373 of JAQSUU010000625.1, read as the reverse complement.
TGGTTTTGTTCTTTAGAAAACCGGGTGTGACAGAGTGGTATCAGAGCGGTGTTGACTGTAGGACGTATGCCAAGTAGCACTGGACGTATTCTAAAACTTATTTTACGATAAAACTGTTTTGGTCATCCCTTGACTCATTGATTTTGACTATTCCTCTTCCTTGTCTTGTTGTATCCCCTCCTTGATATAGCTTCCTTTGAGCTATTATATCTTACTCCCTTGGTTTTTGTTTTACGTTGTTTTTATTAAAAGTTTTCTGATCTCATCTTGTTCTAAAGTTTGATGGTCTTTTATCATCCATAATTTTCCCATAGGATGACCACCATTGTTGAAGAAGCACGTGTAGTACCGATGATGTGATGTGTGCTTGTTGTGCTTGATGTGTTGCTTGTGTGTTGTTCTTGTTCTCGTGTTTTGAAAGTGGCTCGGAAGGTATAAGTCTTGAGGAGTAGCTTGATCTATGCTAAGTGGGGTAGGTTTTACGTAATACTCCGCATGCTGATTTCTATAGCAGTCTGCAATGTTTCTGTTATATCTCAAGATATGGACATGAGAAATTTATGAAATTTTACTGGGAATAACTAGACTTCTGTATCTTTCCAAACCCACTGGATTTACCTTTTTACCTATTTTGAGCTAAGAGATATACCTGTTCCAAGTTGGGGTCACTGCGCAGTCTGGAATCCTGAAACAGTTTCGGTTAAGTTCAGTTTTTGACTAACTTATGGACAGAATCTGGAAAAGTGTTGTGAATAAAAGTTGTAGATAATTTCATAAGCTTTCCAACCATGTAAAGATCACTTCCTTTGGATCTTTGTAGCTCGAGTTATGCCAGATTTACTGAACTGCTAAAATTGGAATTCGCCCAGGAATTTTCTGCATTACTTCCTTATCTTGTACAAGTGAATATATCATTGGATATCTTTGAATCTCATTGATTTGCCTTGTAATCTTACATTAGAGATGATTATGGTTATCTAGTATAAAAGGAGATGCAAGTTACTTTGGTGTCCCCTAGTTCTTTTTCTTAAGGGGGTAGCAAAGTTGTGAGTGTTGCAAGATGAATGTTTTGTATGTCCTAGTGCTTCACTTGGAAGAAGTGGTTATCTCTATGATTGGAAGTCTACTCATGTGCTAGTGTTGTTTGCTTGAGATCAGTGCTTTGTTGGATCATCTACAAGAAGCTCGGGTATTCGTTAGGACTGGTCTTCACTTCAAACTATCATCAGTTGGGAGTTCAACATTCAATTCAACATACTCTATACAAGTTAGCATAGACGACATAGGAAGGAGATGTTAGAAGTCTATAGTTAGTTTCATGAAAACTTAGATGACATCACTCCCATATCAAGTATGTTTAGTAAGTTTTAAGTGAAGGACTCATCGATAGCAGCAAGCCTTAGAGAAAGTGTTTCCTTCAATGACATCGTCAGGTGAAACAAGATCTTTGTTAAGTGGGGTAGCATCTGCTATCAACAACAACAAGTCCTGAATATCTCAAGTGACGAGGCATGAAGAGGCATGAAGAACTAAAGATCAAACTTTATCTTTCTTGTCATCTTTTGGCTATCCTCGATCCATGTCTTATATCTCATCAACATAAATCAAAGAAGCATGAAGATTTAAAGATTAGTGTTATCTATCTCTCTAATCTCTCTGAATCTCATTTGTATCTTATCCTGTCTTTTTAGAGCAGTCTGTCTTCCTTAGCTTATATCTCTATTTTTGGATGCCCAAAAATCATGGATAAATTCTGGACAACAGTAGACTTCAATATCTTTCTCTGACGGTAAGAACTGCCCTGATAGCTAATATGGTTTGGGAATTATGAAAATCACAAGGCGACGGATCTGTGCTGTCAGCAACCTGGAATAGTTTCTGTTGTGCACAGTTTTCGACTACCTTAACTGCAGAATCTGGAGAAGTGTTCTATAAGAAAGTTGTAGTAAATTTGATAAGCTTTCCAACGGTATAAGCTACAATATCATCGGATTCATAGAACTCAAGTTATAACTGTATTTCTGCACTGCTGTTTTTCTGCTCGCGAGGAAGTGCAGGATTACTTGTTCTTGCATATGCTCATGAATCTCTTTGATGCCAGAAGGACACAATAGTAATTATCACTCAGAAACAAATGCAATCTATCCATTGGTGTTATCTAGCTGATCTCTTCCTAAGAGGGGTTTTCAAACTAAAGACGATACAAGATGGAGGTTTTATACGTTCTATTTTCGTCATCTGGAAGCAACAGCTATCTACATGATTGCAAAGTCATTATCGAGCGCAAGTATCTTTTCTCAGAGTGGGTAACCTGTTGAAACCATCTACAAGGATCGTAAGGGTCTAAAGGAGATATTTACAAAGTTGGATTTGAGTTTGTGGCATCATCATCATTAGATAAGAATTGATCAGAGAAGAGTGAAGACTTGCAGATCAATTTTATCCTTCTCCCTAGTCTCTTCAAATCTCGGGACGAGATTCCTGTTAAGTGGGGTAGATTTGTCACACCCAAAATTTTCTATTTTGGGTTGTGCATGAAAAACACTAAATAAAATAAATAATTTCAATATTTGAATAAATTTATTAGATAAGTAAAGTTGCTGCTAATTTAAATATAGAAAATTGTGGTTTTAAACTTTTTCATATTAATTTGATAATGTGGTGTTTGTGTGATGCTTGTCTTTGGTGTTGTTGAGTGCTATTATTTTCAAAATATCATAGGACGACGTTTACTTCTCATCGGAAAACTTTTTGGTATTTTCTGGATTCAAAATTCTAATTTCCGTGAGCTTAATCTTTTTCCTTGATCTCTTCATCCATCTTTTCATAATCTCCAAATACTTTATTTGGGTTCCTTATGTTCCATAATGTCTCTAGAAAATTCCCTCGAATTTTCGGAGCTTTCGGAGTATTTTTCGCGGCTTAAATAATAATTCTGGACTTTTCTAGAATTATTTTATCCACGAAATTAATTAATTCCGAAAAGTTTCCAAACCCTACAACTATATATATGCCGGCGTAGCCCTCGACGCCCTGGTTCCAGAAGTACAACTCTTATCGCGAGCCGTCGCTCGTAGCTCCCTCTATCTCTCGTCGTATCTTAAATATACATATATACATGTATACGTGCAAGCAAAGGACTTTATACCCTCACGTCATGCTGGCCAAGGGTGCTGCTGCGGTGCAGCAGGCGCTGATGTGCTTTCCCTTTCAGTTTGCATTGCTAACGCCGTGGCCCACTGTACATTGTCAACTCTTATTTTGTATTGTCCAGGAGCCGGACTCTGTTCCGATTCGATTTAGCCGCCAAAGGAAATAAGTCGTATGCAATTCGGATTCCTGAGGAATCTTCCCACGAGAGGGGCACGTCTGGACACCCTATAAAATCCGCAGCCTATCCCTTTTGCTATTCTTTCCTATCTTTGAGTTGCTACGGCCTCGCATCGAGCTCGCAGCCCTAGCAGCGCCGCCGCTTCTCGAATTCGCTGTTGCCGCCGCCGCCGCTGTCGCCGTTCGCCGTCGCTGTTGTCATCCGCTCGCCCTCCTGTTTGATCCCGCCGCCGCCGCCTCAGCTGCTACTCCTCCCTCTCCATCCAGGTTGCCCTGCCGCTCCCTCGAATCGCAGCCTCAGAGGCCTGCACGCAGCCGCGTAGGATCGGCTCGCTACTGGGCGTCATCGCCGCTGACCTCCTCGTTCACCAATCTGCATCCTGATCGCCGTGCACTGGAGACTAGGGGATCGATTCCCCTTCTCGTTCGTCGCGGATTTCTCGCTGCGTGCCGTATGGTGCGGTGAGTGATTCTCCAAGAAATCTGGGGTCACTGATCTGAGGCCGCACAGAACGCAGCGGCAGCCGGCCAGGTTCCTGATCCGCATAGGTACGAATCTCTCTTTCCTATCTCCTATAATCGCTAATTTCCTATTCCCTAATCATGTACAGCCCACCACTAAAGTTAATCAGTGATTCAGATTTCAGAGGCCTGGAGGACGGACATCATTTGGGATTTCAGATTTGCAAATTGCAATCTGCTAGGACTCTCTAAGACCTAAGGTAGTGTATAATTGTTTAATCTTTGTGAATTCTCTCTGGGTATAAAAAGGTCCAAAACTTTAGTTTCGTTCTAGGTCGAAATATACTCAGGACCGGCCAGGAGGGCAGAGGATTCCTACGTGAAGCACCATCTCCTTCTCCAGAGCGTACGTGTACCTAGCGCTTACCATGCAAGTTCATTTGGACACCGTGATGTTTCATGTTTAGTAGATGCAAGTCGTGGCCAACCACTTCGTCGAACAGCAGAGCAGCTCGGTCATGTGCACGCCCAGTTTTGATTTGTTAGCTTGATGACATCATCATCACATCATACATGCATTATGGCCGCTTTCTTTAAGAAAAACAAATCCCGAAATACAATAGAAATACATATATACATACAATCTTGTTTAGGCCATATCTTTCACGTTTTAACTCCGATTTGACCCGTTCAAATTGTGTTAGGTTCATATTTGCGAGCTCTACATGTTGGTAGTATTGTACAGTAGGTTTGTGAAAATTTAATTTTCGAGTTTATATTAAAGTAATTATTTATCTATAGGAAATCTTAGAAAATTTATAACTTTCACGTTTTAGATCCGAATTTCGTGATCTTTACGTCTGTGTGATCGTAGTAACGTGTAGAAGAGTTTTACAAACTTTTTATACTGTTTTGTTACTGTTGGTGTACTGTTTTAATTATGTCTCTTTGTTTGCTTTGTGTATGATTGCTCGGATGATTGTGTGTTGATGCTTGATGATCGAGTATAGACGGTGAGCAGTTTCTTGACGATCAGAAGTATTATTTTGAGCCGGACCAGCAGTATCTATCGGAGAACTTGATCAAGGCAAGTATAACATGGGACTATCCTTGTTACCTATTCACTGAAATTATCATACATATGCATGTGTCTTCCTTGACAACCATAGAGATTATAACTTAGCTATTGATATCTTGTTTCCTTGTCACCTATGGGTTGTGCATTTGGGTAGCTATTGCTAGTGCTTAATTATGAACAATGATCTTGTAATTTGATTAATGGATTAAGCAATCAACCATTAAGATGATTTTATTATTGTTGAAAAGGGGGCTAGAGCAAGGGGTTATATTGTTGCTCTAGTTTCTCTCCATAAGGACTTATCTGTACGTGATCATCCGGGACATACAGTACAGCTGTGAGGGCTATATGGCTCTGGCTCTAGTTGTTCAAGAGACCTTTTCTAGCTTGTTAGAGGTTACCTTAAATGGCGTAAGAATGGCTTGACACTTTGGGTGTAGTGCGAGCCCCTGGCCTAGTGTGTATAGGCTGCGGTTGTTGTGCCACAGGGAAGGGGGGTTCTACATCTGCCTGCCGAGTGAATCTAATGGCCCTAACTTGTTAGACGAACTTTTGAGTGGCTTTATATGGTTTTCAATGTTCTGGGCCTTGCAAACCCATGCATTTGGAAATCATGACTCACAGTGAAAGTGTACACCTCTGCGCAGAGTTTAAAAACTGGTATACTAGCCGTGCTCACGGATACGAGCGGCCTTGGAACATTTACAGATAGATGATCACCATTGTTATATCACGCTTAATTACTGTTGTTATTATTATGCTCATGTTAATGCTATTCATTATCCTTATTACATTTGATCATTGATTCATTAATGGGAATTGGAATACCTTGATGCTACTCAACTGCTAATTATATGATGAATAAAAGCTAAACGCAGTTAAACAGTGTCTAGCCTTTTTGAGCCTCATGAACCCTGTGTTGTACTTGTTGAGTTCGACATGGACTCACTCTTGCTATTTCCCCAACACTCCAGTGTGTAGTAAGATGCTACTCGGAAGAAGGACAAAGGTGTAGTGGAGTTTCCAGAAGACTAGTAGAGGTGCTAGGCATATGTTACCCCCAGTCAGCCGTCCCTGAGAAGAATGGAGCCCGAAGTTTAGTCACCGTTCCGCGATACTCTGATGTAAGTGTTAATATAGCTATGTATACGTTATATAATAACATTGTTTATGATACTTTTTCATTCTGGCATATGTGTGGACTTCCTGGGCACACATATGATTAGCCTGGTTTTGTTCTTTAGAAAACCGGGTGTGACAGATGCACATAAAATGAAGGACATGATGATCAAGTGAAAGAGAAGGATCTAAGAGCGCAAGGCAAAGGTATAACCATAAGGTTTTCCTTTTGCCGGTCTAAGATGAGTAGAGAAGTGATTGACCGGGTTTAGGATACATAGCCGACTATCAAGAGGGGCAATCACGGTTAGCTCGGGAATCAAGTGCCACTAGATCATTGTCTTGAGCATATGCATTAGGATCTAGTAAAAGAGCTAACATAACGCCTTGAGAAATGATTGTGAAATGCTAACACACATGCACATGGTGGTTTACACATGGTGGTGTTAGCACATTTGTGAAGGCGGTGGAGTTTGAGTGGTAGAGAAGGGTTTGGGTTCTTTTCTCCCTCCCGCCGAGCTTGCGAGGCGGGATTCGGCGTTTTTTTGGAGAAGTGAAACGCCTATTTTCTACTGCGCCGGAAGTCGGAAAAGAAACGGAGGCGAAAGGAGGTCACTGTGGTGACCGGACGCTGCACCGGACGCGGTCTCGGTATGACCGGACGCGTCCGATCAGTTCAATCCGGTCAGCACGCCTAGGGTTAATGACCGGACGCTGGTTTGTCTTGACCAGCGCGTCTGGTCAGTTCATCTATGCGCAAAAGTAGAGTGAGCGACCGACGCGTCCGGTCCTTCACGGAACCAGCGCGTCCGGTCAGGCGTCCAGAGGGGCAGAGAGCAGCGAAGTGATGATCGGACGCGCGGCGCGTCCGGTCATGATGGGAGCTTACTGGACTCTGACCGGACGCCAAGTGGGGCGCGTCCGGTCATACGCTATGGCACGTCCGGTCATACGCTATGGCGCGTCCGGTCATACGCTAGGGCGCTTCCGGTCATAGCAACGGTAACTTCTGACGCGCACTGTTCACGCTTGTCCTGTAGTGACCAGACGCGTCCGGTCACCCTGACCGGTGCGTCCGGTCATCCCGTTTTGAACTGCGTCGTCCGTAATGGCTAGCTGTGTACCCCTTCGTTATAAATAGACGTTGGCCGGGGTTTGAGGGAAACTCTTGCACATTTTGAGACCTAGAGACATACTTTGAGCTAGAGAACAACCCCTCCACTCATCTCTTTGCATAGTTGCACATCTTGAGTGAGATTGAGTGAGATTCAAGTGCATTGCTTGAGAGTTGCATTCTAGAGGCACTTGATCTTTGAGTTGCTGCGGATTTCTTGTTACTCTTCCGTGTTTCCCGACACGGTAGACGGCTTGGAGCAGCGGAGGTGATTGAGCTCGCAATTGAAGATTGTTGGAGCCTTCACCAAGTGTTGTAAGGGGTTCTTGATCCTTCCACGTGGGAGTTCACAAATTGGATACTCTAGTGGAGCTCATGGCTTGGAGGATCCCCATCTTGTGTGCGGTTGTGCGGCGCCCGCCGAGGGCTTGACTCTTGATAGTCGATTAGCTCGCGAACCAACAAGTGGGTGTATCGCCACAACGGGGAGTAGCTTGCCGGGAAGCAAGTGAACCTCAGGATAAATTCTTGTGTCATTCTCTTCCCGAGGATTTCTCTTGTGTCATTGATTGATTGGTACTTCTCATCTCTACATGGCGGTATAATCACTCGAAGCTCTTCTCTCGTATTACTTCTTGTTTCTAGCTTGTAGTTGTTGTTGTGTTTAGTGGATAGCCTTGTACTAGACTTGTGTAGGTGGCTTGCTTAATTAGTTAGAGCTAGTGCTTTCGCTTCTCCACCTTTCATACTAACTTGTGGTTAAGTAATTCTTGTAGAAGTTTTAATTAGGCTATTTACCCCCCCCTCTAGCCTATTTGGACCTTACAAGTGGTATTGGAGCCGAGGCACCGTTTATTTGAGGCTTAACAACCTACGGTGAAAAAAAAGAAATGGCTCAATTAAGCTTGCACATCAACAACACCAAGAAGGCACCTCACTTTGATGGCACAAATTATGCATATTGGAAGGTTAAGATGACCGCACACCTAAAGTCAATCAATAGAGAAGTGTGGAAGGTCACCGAAACAAAATTTGAGGTTGCTAATCCGGAAGCACCTACACCGGTGGAAGAGAAGAAGCTCCAATGCAATAACATTGCCATTAGTGCTCTTCATGAGGCATTAGATGACAAGACCTTTGAGCAAGTAAAGAACATTGAGATTGCTCATGATGCTTGAGCCAAGCTAGAAGAAACATTTGAGGGCACCGAAGGCACAAAGACCGCTAAAGCATATATCTTGCAAGAAAAATTTTCAAGCTTCAAGATGCAAGATGATGAGAGTGTACCGGAGATGTTTCATAGGTTGCAATTCATTGTCAATGAGCTCAAGGCACTTGGTGAGGAGGTCAAGGATAATCAATTCTCCATGAAGTTCTTGAGAAGTCTACCAAAGAGATTTGATACATTGATCACCGTGCTAGTGAGGACTACATTGAAGGATTCAACTCCTCAACAAATATTCCAAGAAGTAATGACCGATGATTCATATAGAGAAGATGATGAGAAGGATGAGTTGGTCAAGAAGAAGAAGAAGGAAAATGAGAAGAAAGATGATGAAAAGAAGAAGAGTGTGGCATTCAAAGCCACCACATCCAAGGGCAAATCCAAGATTGAATCATCAAGTGATGAAGACTCAAGCTCTTGTGATAGTGATGACATTGATGAGAAGATGGCTCTTTTTGTCAAGCAATTTGGCAAATTCATGAAGAAGAAGGGCTATCGTGTAAGGAGGAGGAAGCACTCATCCAAGAAGAATGAGCATACCATGAGATGTTTTAGATGCCATAGCAAGGACCATCTCATTGCAAAGTGTCCTTATAATAGTGATGATGAAGATGCTATCAAGAAGGAGAGGAAGAAGCAAAAGAAGAAGCTAGAGAAGAAGGAGAGCTCTTTTAAGAAGAAGAATGATTCTCATGTTGCTACATGGGATAGTGATGATTCCTCAAGTGATGATGAGGATGACAACAAGAGCAAGAAGAAGGGACATGCTAGCATTGCCATCCAAGAGAAGGTCTCCCTCTTCGACACTCCATCGTCCTTCATGGCTAAGGCCACCAAGGTATCATCCGACGATGAGAGTGATCATGATAATGCTAGTGATAGTGATAGTGATGAAGAAGAATTCACTAAAGATGAACTAATCACTATGCTAGAAGATTGCACTCAACATTTTAAAGAATCTAGAAAGGAGTGCAAGGGCTTGCTTAAGGAAAAGAAAAACCTTATGCAAGAACTTGATGAGCTTAGGGCATCTTATGAGAGTCTAAAGGTAGACCATAAGAAGCTTCAAAAGTCTCACACTAAGCTTGAAGAAGCTCATTCCTCTCTAGTTGAAAAATGTGAAAACATACCAACTAATGCTGAGAAAGCTAAAACTTGCAACATAGGCATATCATGTGATATAATTGATGAATCTTTTCATAAGCCTATTGTTGTTGCTCCCACTAACCCCTCATGTAGCGCATCTACATCATCCTCATCTAGTAGTGATGGTTTCACTTGTGATTCCACACTAATAGTTGAGAATGAAAATCTCAAGAAGGAGGTAAAAGAGCTCAATCACACCTTAGCTAAGGCTTATGGTGGTGAGGACCGCTTGCTTATGTGCTTGGGTAGCCAAAGGGCTTCTCTCTATAAAGAGGGATTGGGCTATAACCCCAAGAAAGGCAAGGCCACTTTTGCTCCTCACAAGACTCGTTTTGTGAAGAACAATGGTAGCTATTGCAAAAGTTGCAAGCAAGTTGGTCACATAGAGCAACATTGCATGAACAAGAAATCCAATGCAAATGTATCCTCAATTAAGTTTGATTCTTTCTATATACTTACTAAGGGTACAAATGGTGTTCATGCTAAGTTCATTGGTGCACCATGGATGGGCTCAAAGAAGAAAGCCATTTGGGTACCAAAGAGCTTAGTCTCTAACCTTGGAGGACCCAAACAAGTTTGGGTACCTAAAAAGAATTGATCTTGTCTTATAGGTCAATTACAAAGCCGGAGGAAGGTATTGGGTGCTTGATAGTGGGTGCACTCAACATATGACCGGAGACTCTTGTATGTTCAATTCAATTGATACAAGTCAAAATGGTGGTTTTGATGCTATCACTTTTGGCAACAACAAGAAAGGCAAGGTCAAGGGGCTTGGTAAAATTGCTATCTCAAATGACATGAGCATATCTAATGTGTTGCTAGTTGAGAGCTTGGATTTCAATCTTTTGTCGGTGGCACAACTTTGTGATCTTGTCTTCAAGTGCATATTTGGTAGTGATGATGTTGAAGTTATAAGTGTTGATGGATCAAATTTGATATTTAAAGGATTTAGACATGGTAGCTTATACTTGGTTGACTTAAATGATAGTGAGACACAATTGACATCATGCTTGCTTAGTAAATCTAGTATGGGATGGTTGTGGCATAGAAGGCTTGGTCATGTTGGAATGAAACAATTGAACAAACTTTTGAAGCATGACTTAGTTAGAGGCTTGAAGGATGTCACCTTTGAAAAGGATAAACCTTGTAGTGCTTGTCAAGCCGGCAAACAAGTTGGAAATTCACATCCTAGTAAAAGTGAAATGAGCACATCAAAGGCATTTGAGCTATTGCACATGGACTTGTTTGGGCCAACAACATACACTAGCATTGGTGGCAACAAGTATGGTTTTGTGATTGTTGATGACTACACTAGATACACTTGGGTGTTCTTTCTCTATGACAAGAGTGATGTTTATGATCTATTCAAGTCTTTTGTCAAGAGAGTGCAAAATGAGTTTGAGACTACCATCAAGAAGATTAGAAGTGACAATGGTAGTGAGTTTAAGAACACAAGAATTGAAGATTTATGTGATGATCTTGGTATTGGACATCAATTCTCACCAACATACACTCCTCAATCCAATGGTGTAGTTGAAAGAAAGAATAGAACTTTGATTGACATGGCTAGATCAATACTTAGTGAATACAATGTGAGTCATTCATTTTGGAGTGAAGCTATCAACACGGCTTGCTATTGTAGTAACCGTCTCTATTGCCATGGGAAGCTTGGAAAGACACCATATGAGCTATTGAATGGAAGAAAGCCCAACATTGCATACTTTAGAGTGTTTGGTTGCAAATGCTATATTCTCAAGAAAGGCACTAGATTGAGCAAGTTTGAAAAGAAATGTGATGAAGGGTTCTTACTTGGTTATTCTACCACAAGCAAAGCATATAGAGTTTGGAATCTCACAAATGGCACCTTGGAAGAAGTTCATGATGTTGAGTTTGATGAAACCCAAGGGTCTCAAAATAAAGCTCAAAACCTTGATGATGTGAGAGGAGATCAATTGTCAAATGCAATGAAGAACATGGACATTGGTGATGTTAGGCCAAGGCAAGTTGATGATGATGATATTCATGTGATCAATCAAAGTGTGCAAATTGATACAAATCAAGCAAGCTCTAGCGGTACTCATGATGAAGCTCAAATTCAAGGTCAAACAAGTGGAAGTAATCAACTCCTAATACTCCAACCTACTAGCATTGCAAGAGATCATCCATTAGATCAAATCATTGGTGGAATTCAAAGTGGTGTTCAAACTAGATCAAGGCTAGCATCTATTTGTGAGCATTACTCATTTGTCTCATTAGAAGAACCAAAGAAGATAGAAGATGCATTGAAGGATTCCGATTGGGTAAATGCCATGCATGAAGAACTAAACAACTTTGCTATAAATCAAGTTTGGAAACTTGTTGAGAGGCCAAAGAACTACAATATGATTGGTACTAAATAGGTCTTTAGAAACAAGCAAGATCAAGATGGTGTAGTTGTGAGAAACAAAGCAAGATTAGTAGCACAAGGATACACTCAAGTTGAGGGTCTTGATTTTGTAGAAACATATGCACCCGTTGCAAGATTAGAGGCAATTAGAATCTTATTAGCATATGCTTGTGCACACAACATGAAGCTCTATCAAATGGATGTCAAAAGTGCATTTCTCAATGGCTACATCAATGAAGAAGTTTATGTTGAGCAACCTCCCGGTTTTGAAGATGACAAGAAGCTCGACCATGTTTACAAGCTAAAGAAGGCATTGTATGGTTTGAAGCAAGCACCTAGAGCATGGTATGAGAGGTTGAGGGACTTTCTCCTCTCTAAAGGGTTCAAGATGGGAAAGGTTGACACCACTCTCTTCACCAAGAAGCTTGGAAATGACTTGTTTGTGTTGCAAATCTATGTGGATGATATCATTTTTGGATCAACCAATCAAGATTTTTGTGAAGAGTTTGGAAATATGATGGCTAATGAGTTTGAGATGTCTATGATTGGAGAGCTTAGTTACTTTCTTGGACTTCAAATCAAGCAAATGAAGAATGACACTTTTGTAAGTCAAGGCAAGTACATCAAGGACATGATCAAGAAGTTTGGATTGCAAGATGCTAAGCCAATGAGTACACCAATGGGCACAAATGATCAATTGGGTGTTGATGCTAGTGGAAACATGGTAGATCAAAAGCTATACCGGTCTATGATTAGAAGTTTGCTCTATGTCACCGCTTCTAGGCCGGATGTGATGTTTAGTGTATGCAAGTGTGCAAGATATCAAGCTTCACCTAGAGAAAGCCACTTGAAAGCAACAAAGAGAATATTGAGATATCTTAAGGGCACTCATGATGTTGGACTATGGTTTCCAAAGGGGTCTAATTTTGAGTTGATTGGATATTCGGACTCCGACTATGGTGGATGCAAGATTGATATAATGAGCACAAGTGGCACTTGTCAATTGCTTAGAAGGTCTCTTGTTTCATGGTCTTCAAAGAAACAAAATAGTGTTACACTATCTACCGCCGAGGCCGAATACATTAGTGCCGGTAGTTATTGTGCACAATTGCTTTGGATGAAGGCCACCTTGAATGATTTTGGAATCAAGTTCAAGAATGTGCCATTGTTTTGTGACAATGAAAGTGCTATCAAGATGACTCAAAATCCGGTTCAACATTCAAGAACGAAGCACATTGACATAAGGCATCACTTCATAAGAGACCATCAACAAAAGGGTGATATTAGCATTGAGAGCATTGGCACCGAAGATCAATTAGCCGACATATTCACAAAGCCACTTGATGAGAAGAGATTTTACAAGTTGAAGAATGAATTGAACATACTTGACTTCTCCAACTTGAAATGAGTGCACCCCCACATTCTTATTTGACATGCCTCTCCTCCAACATAGCAAGGTAAAGTTGTTTGGCATATCATTCATACTTTGCTAAGGACATGGTTAGAACATATAAACATATTTGCATGACAAATAGGCGCATTCATGAAAATCAAATGATTTTGATGTATATATGGTACCACTATTGCTTCTATGTTTGATTGATCTAGTGGTAGCATATGACATGTTTGTGTGCTTGCAAACCTAGTGTTAAATCTAGTAAACGAGCTCATGATGTGTAATTCAACATGGTCAAGATAACCCTTATACTTTATGAGGTGTGAAAAAGCTTGTCATTAGATCAAACTGAATTACATACTCTAGGCAAGTGATCTAGATTGAACCATAATTTGGACTCCCTCATATTGATTGACTTGACTCTCACTAAAATTGGCACCTTTTTGGTGATTATTGACAAAGGGGGAGAGAAAAGTCACAAAGATAGAAAAGTCACAAAGAGGGAGAAAGATATAGTAAGGGGGAGAGAAATTAAAATTGAACACACAAGTAGGGAGAGCAAGCTCATGAATTATTTGTTGCATTTGTATGTGCATTAACATGATGAATTGTTGCATTGCAAAGCTTAAAGTTCTATTAGAGAAAAGTCACAAAGATAGAAAAGTCACAAAGAGGGAGAAAGATATAGTAAGGGGGAGAGAAATTAAAATTGAACACACAAGTAGGGGGAGCAAGCTCATGAATTATTTGTTGCATTTGTATGTGCATTAACATGATGAATTGTTGCATTGCAAAGCTTAAAGTTCTATTCATGATTGTGTGGTGATTGCTAGAAATAGAACTTAAATGATGATTTGTTAAGAGTAGCTTTACAAGTGGTATCTAGACACCTTTTGCTTATAATGTTGATCTCACGGGGTACTTTAGTGTTTGTGATCTTTACAAGTGATGTATTACAAGTGGTGTCTAGCTACATCGATGCTAAGGATGGTATATAAAGGCAACTCCGATTGGTATCACGCTTCAAAGGTCCATTCTATATACCTTAGTATCAATTTGATAGTAGTAACTCTCCCAAAATTCAAATCCATACATATGTGCACAATTGAACCAAACTCATGGAAGCACATATGTAGGGGGAGCTAATACTATCGAAATTGAAAATTGATTTCATTTCATATCTTTGTGATGGTTGTCATCAATTACCAAAAAGGGGGAGATTGAAAGCCCAAGTTTGGTTTTGCTAATTAATGACACTAAGTTGCTAATGCCATGTGTTAAGTGTTTTGAGTTAGGCATAAGCAACACATGTGATGAAAGTGTATGTGGCAAGGAGTGGTGGCCACAAGATCACAAAGAGATGGTGCATGGACATGAAATGATGATCATGGTGGAGATGCACATAAAATGAAGGACATGATGATCAAGTGAAAGAGAAGGATCTAAGAGCGCAAGGCAAAGGTATAACCATAGGGTTTTCCTTTTGCCGGTCTAAGATGAGTGGAGAAGTGATTGACCAGGTTTAGGATACATAGCCGACTATCAAGAGGGGCAATCACGGTTAGCTCGGGAATCAAGTGCCACTAGATCATTGTCTTGAGCATATGCATTAGGATCTAGTAAAAGAGCTAACATAACGCCTTGAGAAATGATTGTGAAATGCTAACACACATGCACATGGTGGTTTACACATGGTGGTGTTAGCACATTTGTGAAGGCGGTGGAGTTTGAGTGGTAGAGAAGGGTTTGGGTTCTTTTCTCCCTCTCGCCGAGCTTGCGAGGCGGGATTCGGCGTTTTTTTGGAGAAGTGAAACGCCTATTTTCTACTGCGCCGGAAGTCGGAAAAGAAACGGAGGCGAAAGGAGGTCACTGTGGTGACCGGACGCTGCACCGGACGCGGTCTCGGTATGACCGGACGCGTCCGGTCAGTTCAATCCGGTCAGCGCGCCTAGGGTTAATGACCAGACGCTCGTCTGGCATGACCAGCGCGTCCGGTCAGTTCATCTATGTGCAAAAGTAGAGTGAGCGACCGGCGCGTCCGGTCCTTCACGGAACCAGCGCGTTCGGTCAGGCGTCTAGAGGGGCAGAGAGCAGCGAAGTGATGATCGGACGTGCGGCGCGTCCGGTCACATGCGATCGGACGCGTCCGGTTGTGATGGGAGCTTACTGGACTCTGACCGGACGCCAGGTGGGGTGCGTCCGGTCATATGCTATGGCGCGTCCGGTCATACGCTATGGCGCGTCCGGTCATACGCTATGGCGCGTCCGGTCATAGCAACGGTAACTTCTGACGCGCACTGTTCACGCTTGTCCTGTAGTGACCGGACGCGTCCGGTCAGCCTGACCGGTGCGTCCGGTCATCCCGTTTTGAACTGCGTCGTCCGTAACGGCTAGCTATGTACCCCTTCGTTATAAATAGACGTTGGCCGGGGTTTGAGGGAAACTCTTGCACATTTTGAGACCTAGAGACATACTTTGAGCTAGAGAACAACCCCTCCACTCATCTCTTTGCATAGTTGCACATCTTGAGTGAGATTGAGTGAGATTCAAGTGCATTGCTTGAGAGTTGCTGCGGATTTCTTGTTACTCTTCCGTGTTTCCCGACACGGTAGATGGCTTGGAGCAGCGGAGGTGATTGAGCTCGCAATTGGAGATTGTTGGAGCCTTCACCAAGTGTTGTAAGGGGTTCTTGATCCTTCCCCGCGGGAGTTCGCGAATTGGATACTCTAGTGGAGCTCGTGGCTTGGAGGATCCCCATCTTGTGTGCGGTTGTGTGGCGCCCACCGAGGGCTCGACTCTTGATAGTCGATTAGCTCGCGAACCAACAAGTGGGTGTATCGCCATAACGGGGAGTAGCTTGCCGGAAAGCAAGTGAACCTCGGGATAAATTCTTGTGTCATTCTCTTCCCGAGGATTTCTCTTGTGTCATTGATTGATTGGTACTTCTCATCTCTACACAGCGGTATAATCACTCGAAGCTCTTCTCCCGTATTACTTCTTGTTTCTAGCTTGTAGTTGTTGTTGTGTTTAGTGGATAGCCTTGTACTAGACTTGTGTAGGTGGCTTGCTTAATTAGTTAGAGCTAGTGCTTTTGCTTCGCCACCTTTCGTACTAACTTGTGGTTAAGTAATTCTTATAGAAGTTTTAATTAGGCTATTCACCCCCCCTCTAGCCTATTTGGACCTTACAGCTCTGGCTTCTCTATACTCTGATTCAGCCTCTTCTTCTTGTCAGCTATCGTTTTGGTGAGAGTAGTTCCGTGGGGCTGTTTGGACAGGTACTCTGCTCCTGCTTTCCCTCGGTTGTTCAACTCAATTGATTTGACTATGATTCCTTCTGCTTTCTCTATTATGGCTTTCATTTGGCCTTAATCTTTCAAAAGTGGACCTCCTTTGACTCTGATTTTCTTGTCTGTGAGATGCTGATCTTGTGGGTAGTCTTGAGTGGGTTATCCCATCATGTGCTCTTAAGGCTGTCGACCAGAGAACCTCCTTGAGTTGTTCTTGTTCTTCATGGGGGTGAGAAATGGCTTCGAGTTCTTCAGCTAGTTCTCTGATCCTATCGTGAGGAGAGTTGTTTGTCTTTCTAGCTGTGTATCTTTCTTATGCTTCTTGTTCCAACTTCTTTCTATCATATTCAACCAGGTCAGATTCGTGTCTTGTCCAGGCTTCTTTGTGTTGCCTTGCATGGTGTCTATGACCTTCTTTCAACTTATTCTTCCTTTCCCTGGCACGCTTTTGGCTCTTAGTCTTGCCATTGTATTCTAGAGCATTGGATGATATGTTGGATTTTGATTCATCTGAAGATCTGACATCGGGTGCTCTTGGTGGGATCAAAGGTGGTCATCGAATCATGAATACTTCTTGGGCACGTGTTGCTTCTGCATCTGTGACTGTGCCCTTAGAGTTGCTCATAATCTCTATAGAGGTGTCAGTGTCGTAAAGCGTACTCCCCTCTTGGTAGGGTAGAACGGTTGTCTCATCAACTAGTCGGGTGTTGTTGCTTCTGAAAATAGAACTCGGCCAGTGGACAAGGTAATCTTGAGATGTCATGTTAGTATGAGGCCTTCTTGTGCTCCAGTCAGCCGTAGCCCTCACACTAGTCTGGCTATTTCTTGGAGCAGGTCTTGATAAGATCTTGCCATGTTGTTGATTCTGATTGGAAAAGGAACTAATTTCATGGAAGGGTTATGAAGTAAGCTTGAATTGATCTCTAGATGGATTGAAGCCAAATTCTGGAGACCCATCGGAAAAGAACTCGGTTTGTCATGAAAAGAACCCAGATTGGTTTCCGAGGCAGATTCTGTTTCAGAGTCTGAGTTGAATTCGATCGTCGGTGAAACCTGAACTGATTTAGACATTGTGAGATGCGAAAACCTTCCAGTGAGTTCTTCTGTCGATCTCGCTAAAAGACTGAGGTCTTCTAGGTCTTTTCAATCCTTGAGGAGATGCCCTTGGAGCTTGCCTTGGTCGTCCACCTCGTAGATCCACGATCCGAAGGTGAAAGTTGATCCTACCGAGAAGATCATGTTATCGAGGTCCATTGATCTCTCAATCACAAATCCGCTAAAAGCCCCTATCTGGCGTGCTAGCTGTCGATGTTTCACCACCGATAGCCTGCCACGGGGGTACCTAGGTGTTGACACTTCTAACACCACTTTAAGTACTAGGTTATCATCCCTAGCATGGCGCTAGAAGTGTTGGTATTATAAATGCTCTTCTAGAAAATAAATAAGGGATCCACAAGCGCACAGATTAAATACCATTGTAGCACTTCACCAAGAAATATTCTAGGTATCGTTAATTTATATTTAGCTCAAGGGAAAGAACTAAGGACTTAAACTAGAGATGAACTTGCAAAAAATGACTACTTATGAGAATCAATCACACAGTCACTTGCTTTGACAAGTGGTAAGCCATGATAAATAAATATAATGAATTGATAAGCTCAGAGGATAACACACACAGAGATTAGAGATAGACTACTCATCATAAAGGTAGGTAGACATTTGACTAGGCAAAAGATTGAATTCTAGGTAGGTTCTAATCAACTAAGCCTTTCATCTACTCTAGCACATACACTATCATATATAGCACAAAAGACTCTTCATCTATGTATAAGGAACATCACTGAAGAAAGCCAAAACATAGCATGTGTAACAGAACCGTCCAAATTATAAGAGCACAAGTACAAAAACAATCACCGAAATGATCAAATTCTCGCACTTGAGCCCATATAACTCCGGTAGTCCAATGAAATCACGAGGGATTTCAAACCAACCAACATACAAGCCAAGATCGTAGTGATTCAACATAACAAGTCACATGTTACAACTATTTCACAAGTAATTCAATATGCATCGGAGTTCAACATAGTTATTACAACTTAAGTTCAAAAGTAGCGGAAGCAAAGTAATTTGAAACTAACATTATTCTTATTTCAAATATATGCCAGTGCCACGGTCGACTTCCAACAAAAGCATTAGAGATAAGGTAGCTCAGAAGGATCATGCCCATGATCACACTCCGCCACTAAGGCAGGAGCCAACCAACTCTTGCAGTCGCCATGATACATCACAACCTGCAACAAGTGGGGATAAAACCCTGAGTACGAGAAGGTACTCAGCTAGACTTACCCGTCAGAAACCAGAAATAAGGTGACACCAAGGATCATGCAAGGCTGATATAAAGTGGGGCTAGCTTGACAACATTTTGCATAAAAGCTTAATATAGATGATCAATCATTAATGCTTAAGCATCATGTTAATTATCATTAACCTATCATCTATATTAGAACCTGTACTAGAGCACTCACTTTATTAGGAGCAAACAATATTAACCATAGCAGGTATAAATTAAGGCAACCTTTCCATCGTGATCCAATTAACCATCCGTTCAATTTAATGGAATCTACGTTGCCGCTGCTCAAGTCAAGTGCTCACTAACCGGGAGTGACGGCGATTCAAATCGAATTCCTATCCAGCTGGAGGGGTATTTCTAACACTCACCGCGCAGGCCCCTGCCAGGGTCGCACAAGCCACCTTTTCATATGATTCAGGAATCGCGGGTCCGAATGATGTCGCGACCCCAAGGGCGACACTCTGCCAGGTGATAGGGACTCTAACCCCCCCTTGGTCTCACGCCAATGTCCCCAAGCACATCCTTTCTCTCCTCCAAGAAGCAACCTACCATTCGATTCCCGGCCTGAATCACATTACTCGGCTTCGCGGTCGGAACGACTTATCCGGCCAACTAAGTGTTAGACTGCGTTCAACATGACTCAAGGACATACAGCGAATTGGTCCTTAAATGACTCAGACGGGGATAGATCCACACCCAAGACCTCCATGCCTTGTTGCTTCACTATCGTCATCCCGCCCGGTCTCATTTCATTTTATTACACATGGTTCCATTCCACGATAGCACATATAGCCAACCGTGCCATATATGAATATTCCTATATCTCGCAGGTGACAGGAAATCACCTGACTTCTACCGCTTAAAGCAGGGCTAAGCATCTACTCGATCCTAATCTATGTAGGATTCAAGGATTCATATATCTGGACAAGGAATGATATAATGCAGCAAGGTTTTCAACCAACTCCTACCACTTAATGCAACAATACTTATAACATATATAGAATTAATTGCTTTGAAGGTAGGAGGCTTATAATGCTCCGGGGCTTGCCTGGGATCCGACACAAGTTAGTGGTTGTCAGACATCACTCGCCGAATACTTCCATCTTCGGGATAGTTTCCCAAACACCGTCTTCGGGTTTGGCTCCACATTATGTCCTCCACGTAGTGCATCTAGCGTACCTAGATGAGATGTAAGATGCAAGTGTATGAATACATGGAAATGCAATGGATGATGCATCACATACTAAACAAGGCAAGTACAAGGTTATACTAAAGACACTTAAGCATATCACTTTGCTTAAATAACATCACACAAACCAACATGCTAAGATAGCAAGGAGGGCACACTCAGCATGGCACACAAGTTCCACATGATCTCAGGTGTATTTAACTTAATTACCAAGGACATGAATCACACATAGCAACATGCAAAGCAAGTCAAGGTGAAGCAACAACTATAACTAGAATATGTCAATTTCTGGACTTGCAAATAGTAGCTTCATAAATCAATCATATCTGGAGTTTCATAAATCCAAATGACTTGCAAGAAGACATTCTGGAAAGCTTAGGAAATTATCTACATTTCATATTTAATCATCTCAACATGATTCCCAAGTTATCATGACCAAACATGCCAATCTTTAAAGTCTGCACAGAAGGTAATTAAAATTTGACAGTAGACTTATTAAGCATGCAACTCTTAAACTATCAGACCTGGGATCATGAGATTTTAACACAAGCAAGATAAGATAATTATCTACAAATTTTGTATTTACCAAAATCACAGTAAACATCATTTACACCATGAAACTAGTTGCACGAGTAACACCACACATGCAGCCCAACAGCAGTGGTACAATTATAGACAGAAAACTGATAGAAACTTCAGAGAAGCATAAATGGAGTTCTAGACCTCCAACAAACATGATTCTCAACTTTATGAAAATCTTATAAAGTTACCTATAACTTTCTTGTAATCATCTTAAGATGATTCTACAGTTAACATGGTCAATTAATTAAATAATTGCATCTCTGTCCAAAATATGGACAGAATCTGATATGCCACTTTAAACCGTTATAACTTGAGTTTCACAAATCCAATAATTATGGTTCTGGACTTTTTAGAAAGCTTAACAAGTTGTGAACAATTTTGTTATAAACATCTAGAGCTAATTGTGCTACTAACTAGGTCACACATTATAAACAAGGCAACCCTGTCTGGGTTTGGACAGAAACAGCTACAGCACTTTAGACTACTATAATTAAACATATACTTAGCCAAAAATTGTGCTCTTTAGCTTTTTGAAAAGATTAAGAAAAGTAATACAACTCATTTATTGTCATCAAGGCATAATTCATAACTTAACTAAGCCAAACAATGCATACATGCAGAACTATCCAGAATAGAAGCAAAGCAGCATATAGCATTTGTTATTTTTATAGCTCCTAAACTATCAAGCGTAAAATCTTGAAATTTTTACTAGACATCATACATCACAAGAGTAACATTCCAAAAAAATTGCACTTCATTTGGAGTTATATATTTACAGTTATTAAAAATAACAGATCCAACTAGCATTCAAAACCTAGTTGCATAAATATATTTTTACAGCTAAAACTTTAAACTAAAACATTCCATATTATAGATCTACTGCATAGACAATTTCACAAGGATTCCAAAAAGTCCTCATTTGCTATTTTATGATTTTTCTACCAATTACTATGTATTTTTGAAGTTCAGCCATTTAAATGCAATACTAATTCCGAAAAAAAAAGAGAAAACATTATGCAGAGTGAACACAAAACTCTCCACAATTCATGTAAGCCCCTAAATGTAAATCCTTTGTCTCTAGCACTTTTGCAAAGTGAACACAACAAAGAGCTTCTATTTCTAATCTACTCCCTTCTTCTTCCTCTTCACGGACAGAGCACGCAGGGACGGGCAGAGCACGCAGGGAACGGAGGAGCACGCCCGGGGAGGTCGCTGTGGGTGATGGGGAAGGGCCGACCAGGCTCTGGCCGTGGCTAGTCGGGGCTACGCCAGGCCGTGGCCATGTCCGGCTGCAGCCAGCAGCGGCAGAGCTGCGGCAGCATGCGACACCGACACCCGGAACGACGACGATGCAGCCGGCAGCGCACGGATTTCGACTAGGGTTGACACGTGCGGTGCAAGGAGCGGAGGGCGGCGTGGCTGTGCGCTACAGGGAGGAAGGGCAGCGCTGCTGCTCGGCCGAGGCTGCGAGGTCGAGGGAGAAGGGGCGACAGCGACGACAGCGAGTAAGCGAGAGACCGAGGGAGGATGTGAGTGAGCGAGGGGGAAGACCGAAGGAGGGGCTCGACTTCTTCAATACGGTGCAACGACGCGTGGGCGCGAGGTGTCGAACAGCGGGCGTCGTCGAGGGCCACGTGGCGTCAAGCCTCTGCACACGGTCAACCACGACACGGCTTCGATCAAGTTTCAGAAACTGGAAACCACCCAAAACTACTGCAAACATATAGCTGAAACTCTATTTTCTCTCCTCTATATCTCTCAAACCAATTCATTATTTGATCACCCGATTTCACTATTGTGTAGTGCTACAAGAGTACTTCAACTTTCGTTAAAGGATCAAAGACTAATTCGACATGGTTGGAGAGATACAAAGCTCCAAAGTAGGGTACCCGAAATTGAATCATGCAGTTCAGTTTTAGACCGACTGAAACTGCATTGTTCGTCCATCTCCATCTCCCAAACCGAGTAAGGAAATGCTAAATCAATTCCATAGCGTTGTAGAGCTATATGAGGACAACAACTTTTCTTAAAGAACTTTCATCTAATTCTCAACGGTTTTCAAAAGAAAATGCGCCAAAGTAAGGTACACGCAAACTGAAACTGAAAAGTTCAGTCACCCAGACTTAGCCGATTTTCGAAGCTTCAAAACAGCATGAACTTCCAGACCTTGTAGCTCATGAACTAGGCCGAATTAGCCAAAGTGCCAATTGACAAACTTGTAGCTCAGGAAATTCTCTACAACTTTGCTTTAAGGAGTCAAGCTTGAATTAGCATAGTTTGCGAGATATAGATCAAGGAATAGAATCTGTTTTTGGGAACTAACAGAATTCCAGAACAGTAGTAAACTGCAGTTTTGATAGGCTTAAGAGCTGAATCATGAGATGGGTCAATTGACAAAGTTGAAGCTTATAAAATTTACTACAACTTTGAGACAATTGACTTGGACTGATTCAAAATCTAAGATGGAGATTCTGAGAGGTCAGCTAGCACACTATACTAACAAAGCATGGAAAACAACACTTTAGGAGCTAAGTTAGCATAAGCTATTAACATGAGAAATGCTCCAAATGCATAGTTAAGCAATCCTAACATGTTTACAAACATTCAAAGCAATAACTTACATTTGCACACATGCTCATAGCATTACAAGACAAAGAATCATAATGGCACAAGCATGTTTCACTTACTTAAACTTAGGCAACAAGATGAGATGCTTATGATAAGGCTATACTCATGTGAAGCAAGTGCATTAGGAGGCAAGATAACACCCGGGGTGTTACAGCGTGACTTCCCACGTAATACCAATTCTGCCTATCCTACTAACGGGGGGTGGATTATATAAGACTCAATGAAACTATCACTTCCATGAACTACCACATGACCCAGCCAATAGGGTGCATTTGCAGGTAAACAGCATCTAGGCACCACGCCTACATGTAATTTACCACTTAACTTCCTCGAGAAAAGAGCTAAGCGCTTTGTAAACTTATACATAAACTCATCGTCAATCATAACTATATCAAATATAGAACTAGAGTAAACTAGAAACATAATAAATAGAAACATAATGATATTTAGAATAAAGTCATAGAGAAAGATACAAGATAGTACCAAACTTGTAGATGATGATCCGAATCCTAGGCACAGGCGCCCAACTCTTGAATCTATCTAGTCTAATCCTATGTAGAATTTGAAGTATTGGAGTAGCTATTCTAATTCTCTGGTGGAGAGAGATCTCTAAACCCTAGCTCTGATGATGGCTTCCTCTTGATAATAATAATCATGAATTAGTTAGGGTTTCAACCCAAGGGTATGGCCTTGCTTATATAGCCTTCTCAAATGCACCAGAGCCCTCGGATCAAACCGACCTTCATGCACGGTGTAGATTGATCCTCAAAGGTGGTTAGGGGCAAGATCCAAGAGCTCAGCCCTGATTGGCTGAGGGGTAGGGCGGGCACCCTAATGACGTGGGAGGGCGCCCTGTCCACCTGACAGGTGGGCCCCATCCTCTAGGGGGTGCTGTCGACAAAATATGGTCAGTAGTCCATCGAGGGGTATGCCCATGATGGTAGATTAGTTGGTAGATAGGTGCGCAAGACACGAACCGGATGGTAACAAGACACAAGACACAAGATTTATACAGGTTCAGGCCATCAGTATGATGTAAAACCCTACATCATGTGCTCTGTTATATTGTATTGAGTTATGTGGTTTTATGAGATGTATGACCTGTCCTCTAGGGGACCCCTTCCTCTCCTTATATACTCTAGAGGAGGAGGGTTACAAGTAAAGTATCTGATTTGGTACTATTACAATGTCTAGTACACCTTGTAGCCTTGCGGTGCATGCCTTGATCTTGCGGGCTGGGCCACCTCTGAGGGTGTGGCCCATGTATAGCCATGAGGGTACCCGGGGATATATCCCCCATAGCTAGTCCCCGAGCGCTATGTACTATGAAGCAACACACCGATGACCTTCTTTCGACTAATGAGGCTTCAGCTTCTGGAGTCTTCGACCACTGAACATACCATCTAAGTAGTTGCTGACGGTCTTTGACCTATCATGATATTAGCCGACTGGATTTACCAAAGAAGTTGGTTGTTCGAATAATGCATGGTGCTCTTGAGAAAAAGAAAAAGATTTTCTTCCTAGAAAGTGTAGCCACTTAGACTCCTTGGTCGATAAGGAGTGTAAGCCAGAAGAAAAGCACAACATTTACCGCGAGGTGAAGTGTAGCCACTTAGTCCCCGAGTCTGGTAGTAGGTGACGTAGACACGTGGTGCCAGGGTCTAAAGAAAATAAATCCAAAAGCTTGTCAGCCAATGTCACCAGCGATGTACGCATCAAGCCCCTTGATGTGCCTAAGATCAGCACCCTGATCTGAACAACATGGAGTAGATTGATAGCGCACTAATGAGACGTTGTGACGAGAGCTCAACGAGGAGTCTCTAGTGTGACCGGAGACATGGTCGAGCGGTGAGAGCTCAGCGACGAGCCTGATGAGGAGTGACAAGAGCTCGGCGAGGAGTCCCCAACGTGGCCGGAGACGTGGTCTATTGACGGTAATTAACTATTATTTTAAACCATCAACATAAGAGGAATAAATGATAAAAAAGGATCACCACAGTAGGTCTAGAGGTTTAAACTAACAAATTCCACGAGTTTTGATGATTCTGTATTTTTTAGGGGCTAAGCTGCATAATACAAAATTGACCCTCCTTCCAAAGGAAGAAACCAAAGCAATCGGCCTAATATCCATGTCACGGATGTAAATAGGGATTCTAGAAGACCTAAACTGACTCCATGAGGCGACACGAGCCAACCCGCCGCCAGGTGGGGCCGACTAGCCCTAGGGCTAGGCCGACCGGCCCTCCCCTGCGCTGCCTCAGCTCCTTCTCTTGCAAGCTACCTATACTGCCTCTAAGGATGCATCTAAACCCCACGCTAAGGTCGGTTTGATCCAAGGGCTGTGGTTCCACGCCCTGGCTATATAAACAGCCCCTAGGATCTCCTCTCAAGGAATCAATTGAAGAATTACATCATCTCTTCCTCATTTGTGAAGGCAAGGCCAGAAGTTAGGGTTTCCAGAGAGAAAGAGAGTTAGAGTTCTAGTTCAAGTTTAGAATTTAGTCTAGATTGATTCAAGTAGAGGCAAGCAACTGCTTGGGATCAGGATCGTTCGTCGGAGACGTGGTAATTTTGTTGTAATCATCATTCGACTTTATGCTACTTCAATATATTTCTATATTTCAACTTTATTCTGTTCTTGAGATTGTTCTTGTTCTACATCTTGATATGAATATGATTATTAGAGATTTTATGAATATGTTCATAGAAAGCTTGATCCAATTCTAGATAGGATTGAGTGGGTGGCATATTGTAGACGTGGTGCTTAGATTATGCTTGTCTGCGAATGCACTCTATGCTCCAGGCCATGTGGTAGATCGCGGGTGTGACATTCATGTTGAGTCCTTTGTAGTCCACTCCTCGAGTATAGAACTTAGTAGAACGCGGTTACAGGGAAGAGATCATTACTCTATTCTCGACTTTTCTCTCAGTAATGTTCCTTATTCATAGATGACATGTTGATTATATCATAGATGATTGTGTATAGCTAGATTGATTAATAGACTGATTGAATAAGAAATACTTATGATTTACATCTCTAAATTAATCTCCATGACTACTTGACTTGAATAATGTTAACTCCCTCTTGTCTCTGGAATACCCATGATTATCATTTACCATTTATCTTATTTGTCTTACCCCTTTCATGACAAGTGATTAGTTGTTTTGATATTTATTATTGAGTAAGTGCAAATGATTATCTCTACTGCCATTGTAACTATTTATATAGTCCCGTTTTGATTTTCCTTTCCTTGGTAAAATTATAAATAACGATACTTAGGAAAACCTGGGTGAAATGCTACAATGGGTGTATTTATCTGTGCGCTTGCGGATATATACTATAATATCTTTATTTAGTTAAATGGCATAAGTATAATACAGCCACACTCTTGGTGTCATGTTGGGGATGACAACCTAACACGAGTGACGTTAAGAAGTGTCAACAAGCATTTCTAGCGTCGTTGCTGGGGAGATGGAAAACTTCACTTTCTGACACGGGATGTCATAGGGATTTACTTTTCAAGGGAATTACCTTTATGGCAATAAGATATTAATCAATACCACTTACTCATAATAAAAATCACAACTAGTACCTCTGTCTTGACAGGCTTACCCTTGTTTCATCTTTGTTCATATCTTATGCAGGGTAATACAGGTTCGGTTGTGACTTATCAATTTCTAATCCTAGAGTCAACCAAATCTAGAGGAAGATCAACACCAGTAGTGAAGCTATGGCTAATAAGACTTTACTTGAATGTTCAGCTCCAAGTGTAAGGAACATTTGTACCGGACCAACACTCTAGACGGACAACCTTGAATTCGAGCTCAAGCCAAGTCTAATCAACCTAGTGCAAGCTACTACATTTGGTGGAAAGGAAGAAGAAGATGCAACTAAACATCTATAGATTTTTTTGGAGATTGGAAGCACCATCATCATCAAGGATGTCGCCAAGACATCATACTCCTTCGTCTCTTTCCATTCTCACTATAAGGGAGAGCGAAGCAGTGGTTCTACACCAACAAAGAAGACATCAACACATGGGATAGATGTTTGAAGGCCTTTCTATCAAAGTTTTTCCCTATAGGCAAAACTCATGCCTTAAGAGGAAAGATTTATAATTTTCAGCAGCAAAAGGAGAAACCATTTCAGAGGCATGGGAACATTTTCAAGAGAACATCTTGGAATGCCCACACCATGAAATGGAAGATTGGTTACTCATGCACAGATTCTACTATGGATTAACCTAAAGATCACGTGAGCAACTAGATGCTACTGCTGGAGGTTCATTTATGTCACTCACTCTTGGAAAAGCAGAATATCTGATGGAGAAGATAGCAAAGAACCAGAGTTGGAAACAAGACAACACTCAACGTTGTCGTCAGATTGAAGAAGTTCCAGAAGAAGTGTGTGCACTATCAACAAAGATGGATACAATGTTGAACTAGCTTGACCAAAGAGTCAATTTCAAGAAAGATCGTCAAGCAATTCAAAATGCATTCGATGCTCAGACCAGATGTGAAGAGTACCTAGGAATGGAAATTCCGGAGAATCAAGAAGATGCAAACATCATCAACAACTCTTCCATGCTGCAAAAGCAAAGATGGAATCAAAAGCAACAGACTACATATCTAGCTAAGTACTCAGACAATTTTAATAATTCTTCCAATTTTAAGCAACCCCCTCTACGAAATTTAATTTTGGAACAAGCTAGAATTAATGATACTATTATTAAGAAACTTGCTTCTAATTATAAAATTCTAGAGGATATAAATACTAAAATGGATGACTTTTCTTCTGCTATAAAAGACCAACTTGATCATAATAAAAAGGTAGAAACTCAATTATCACGGTTAGCTGCTTCTTTTGCCACTAACAATGAGCAGGTCAAGGGTATAACCACCAGACATGGTAAAACCACTAAAGACCCACCTTATCTAGAAGGGGCACAGAGAAAACTAGTACCAGTGATACCCACAGTGACAGAAGAAAAGGAGATGAAGTAGAAGAAGTTCAACCACAAGTGCAAGATTTCCAAGACACCAATATCTTACCCTTCCCACGCAGAGATCGAAAACTCAAGATGGATGCACAGTTCAGTAAGTTTGTTGAGATTATTCAAAAATTATATATCAATGTCCCTTTGTTAGATCCGTTGCAGGTTCCCACCTATGCAAAGTATGTTCGAGACATCCTCACCAATAAAAGACCACTGTCTATCACTGAAGTGATCAAGCTGACAGAAGAGTGTAGTGCGGCCATCCTCAACACATCAATCAAGAGAAGGATCCAGGATGCCCCACTATCGACTGTTCAATTGGAGATCAACATTTTGACAATGCGCTGTATGACCTTGGAGCAAGTGTCAATGTGATGCCCAAGGCGATCTTCGATAAACTTCCACATGCAAAGCTCGACCAACCTCGATGTGCCTGTAGCTAGCGGACCAGTCACTCCATTACCCTATGGGAATCACCAAGAATATTACAGTCAAGATCAGAGAATTCTTCATACTAGTCAACTTTGTGGTTCTGGACATGCAACCTGACTCAAGAATGTCACTCATTCTTGGAAGACCCTTTTTGAGTACCGCAAATGCCCACATCGACGTTGGAATTGGAGAAGTCAAATTCAACATTGATGGACGAGAAGAGTGTTTTCCATTCAGACCAAGACCTGAGTTAAGCTCCACTACGAAGATGATAGATGAAGGAGTCACACAGTCACCACTCACAGGGATGACTATAACCCCTGAAGAATAAATCCAACTGGAGTAGTCCAATTCGGTGGACTTAAAAATCCCGAACCATCATTGGGAGGTAACTCGGTATTTATCTTAATTTTTGCAAAGCATATTTACTTATTCATGCATAGAAAAAATAATAAAAATCAATCTCATGGCATAATAATTAAATCCCCATATAATTAATATTTACCGAGCGTGAAAACCTCTGGTAAATAATAATCACTGTGGTGGCAGAAAAATATAAAAATACCATCATTAGAATTCTAATTTTTCATAGATATAAAAAAGTAATTTTTCTTTGCATACTTGTGTGATTATACGGTGCAAATACAGGAGACATACGGACCCATGGGACCCACCTCAATCACCTCACTTCACATCACTTCACTCCACCACCTTCACTCTCCTCCATTCTTTTTCAACCACCACATCACATGGAGCGTCGGCAGGTGAAGGCATCTCTTAATAACGAAGTAAGGAAGTTAGTGGAGGAAGGGATGGATGAGTGGGCCCCACATGGGGCCGGTCGGCCCCACCACTAGGCCGGCCGACCTCCCTCTCTCGCGCCTATAAAAAGGCTGCTTCTCCCTCTACTCCACACACTGCAAAACACTTAGAAAACATACCCCCAACTCAAAATTCCAAAATCCAAGTATGGTTTGAGAATTCTTAGTTTTTGAGTAGATTCTGGAAGTTCTTGAGTGGAGAGAAATATTCTGAAATTTTTAGAGCCACATTGAGATAAGAATCAGTAAGAGAGAAGTGTTAGAAGTTGTTTAGAAAATCATTTAGTAGGAGAAGTGCTGCCCAAATAATCTAAGTACTAGGAGAAGTCAAGATATAAAATTTCCAACTTGAATGACTGACTTCTGGACGACTGACTTTCGGATCACTGACTCCTAACTATTTATTTATTCTAACCCCTCATTATTTTGACCAGTTGTGTTTGTGTTTCTGTCTATGTAACATGATGAGTGGACTCAAGAAAACACTTAGGAGTGCGGTTGGAGCATTCTCTTTTCATAAGAGAACCCGCTCCCAGACCGGATCATCATCACGGGCTAGTTCTGACTTAGACATGTCATCCGTGCCCCGATCCTCGTCCGCCAGCTAGCTAGAACACCACGTACTCCTTCAAGAGCGTCATATAAAGCTTTGCACCACCTACGAGAAGGATCTAATGAGATTGTACAAAGATCATGAGTTCGAGCATACCCCAACCTTTGACCCCTACTTCTTACAAAAAATAGGTATGGATGCTGAATTCAATCTTATTTTTCGCAATATTGGATGGGATAATAATTGAAGTATTTCGGAGGATGGATGTAAATTACTTACTTTATAATTCCTCTGCACTCTATCTTTCACCGAGACTTATGTTTCCTTTAGGCTGTTTAACGAACAATATGAATTTACTTGGAAAGAATTCAGCCTCAGACTAGGATTCCCTAATGCTTGCAAAGTAGAAATAGATAAACTTTTGAGCGATTTTCATAGAGAGCAATTTTGGGAAGATATTTCAGGCAAAGACTACTGTTCTGACCCATGCACGAATGACATTCACAATCCCACTTTGAGAATTATGCATAAATGGTTAGGGATCACTTTCTTTCCTAGGAGGGAAGGTCGCATAGTTAGAATCGAGGAGATGAAATTAATGTATGCTATGATCAAGAAACGTAAAATATCTCCTGTTAGGCTCATGGTAACATTCTGGGCTATCCTTCACACTTTGCGAGGCCCTATCACCATCACTTCTTGGATTACACGTCTTGCTAAAAACCTGAATTTGTTAGGGAATGCTAGTATTACCTACATCTCCACACCCCGCCGATCTCTTGACATTTACTTTTTCAGTCAAGCACATATGTTGAAACAAAAAGGGCAATAGAATCTTTGTAACATACAAGGGATTTATAAATGAATATGAACTGCCGAATAGACAACTTGTTCTATATGCCGTGGAGACATTTTTGCTTGATTTGCAGAGACCGACCAGGGGAGTTAGAACAAGTCCGTTTTCCAGAATAACGAGAAACACTGTGCCTAGGTACACAGGGGAAGATGGTGCACCCCCTGCACCAGCTTTCACTCACTATTAAGGATTTGACCAACCAAAACCATCTGAACTGAGACACCGGGCATGGGAAGATCAAACTTCCTATGATCCACCCACACCAGAAGAAATTTGGGGGCAAGGTAATTTTTCTAATTATGTTTCGCAGGAATACGAAGATTCAGCGTACATCCAGAGAGGACGCATGTCTTTTTCTGTGAGGGGAGTCCATGATGCAGCACCTACACCACCACCGTACTCATATCATGCCTCTCATGGCTACCCCGTGTAAGGTCCAAATAGGCTAGAGGGGGGGTGAATAGCCTAATTAAAACTTCTACAAGATTTACTTAACCACAAGTGTTAGTATAAAAGGTGGCAAAGCAAAATGCACTAGCTCTAACTAATTAAGCAAGCCCCCTACACAAGTCTAGTACAAGGCTATCCACTAAACACAACAACAACTACAAGCTAGAAACAAGGAGTAAAGCGAGAGAAGAGCTTTGAGTGATTATACCGTCGTGTAGAGATGAGAAGAACCAATCAATCAATCACACAAGAGAAATCCTTGGGAAGAGAACGACACAAGAATTTATCTTGAGGTTCACTTGCTTCCCGGCAAGCTACTCCCCATTGTGGCGATACACCCACTTGTCGGTTCGCGAGCTAATCGACTATCAAGAGTCGAGCCCTCGGCGGGCGCCGCACAACCGCACACAAGATGGGGATCCTCCAAGCCACGAGCTCCACTAGAGTATCCAATTCGTGAACTCCCACGGGGAAGGATCAAGAACCCCTTACAACACTTGGTGAGGGCTCCAACAATCTCCAATTGCGAGCTTAATCACCTCCACTGCTCCAAGCCGTCTACCGCGTCGGGAAACACGGAAGAGTAACAAGAAATGCGTAGCAACTCAAAGAACAAGTGCCTTTAGAATGCAACTCTCAAGTAATGCACTTGAATCTCACTCAATCTCATTCAAGATGTGCAACCAAGCAAAGAGATGAGTGGAGGGGTTGTTCTCTAGCTCAAAGGATGTCTCAAGATCTCAAATATGCAAGAGAGAACACCCCAAACCCGGCCACCATCTATTTATAGCGAAGGGGTAAGCAACTAGCCGTTACCGGACAATGCAGTGAAAAACGTGATGACCGGATGCACCGGTTAGGGTGACTGGACGCCTTTCCTCTACGCCTAGGTGAACTGACCGGACGCGCTGGTCAGGCTAGACCAGCGTTCGGTCACAAACCCTAGGCGTGTTGCGCCTCTGCCCTCGACTAGAGCTGACCGGA
The DNA here is from genome assembly GCA_038087645.1 of Saccharum hybrid cultivar R570. NCBI lineage: Eukaryota > Viridiplantae > Streptophyta > Magnoliopsida > Poales > Poaceae > Saccharum > Saccharum hybrid cultivar. The sequence goes on along the minus strand of JAQSUU010000625.1, from coordinate 1,754,986 downwards.
CGCGTAGGTCCACCCTGGACCGCGTCCGGTCCAGCGTCCAGTTGAAGTTTTTCAGTGATAAACACTCTGGACTTTCGCCACATTTCTCGCCTCTGGTGCAATGAAAAATAGGCATTTCATTTCCTTGAAACCCAAACCCTCTCTACCGCTCAAACTCCACCGCCTTCGCAAATGTGCCAACACCACCAAGTGTACACCACCATGTGCATGTGTGTTAGCATTTCACAAACATTTTCAAAGGGTTATATTAGCTCTCAACTAGATCCTAATGCATATGCTCAAGACATTGATCTAGTGGCACTTGATTCCTGAGCTAACCACGATTGCCCCTCTTGCTAGTCGGCTATGTATGCTAAACTCGGTCAATCACTTCTCTACTCATCTTAGACCGGCAAAAAGAAAACCCTATGGTTATAACTTTGCCTTGCGCTCTTAGATCCTTCTCCTCCACTCGATCATCATGTCTATCATTTCATGTGCATTTCTTCATGATCTTGCTCATCATTTCATACACCAAATCATGTGGTCTTGTGGCCATCTCTCTATGCCATTTGCTCCTTCATCATGTGTGTTGCTTATGCCTAATTCAAACCACTTGACACAATGGCATTAGCAACTTGGTGTCATTAATTACCAAAACCAAACTTGGGCTTTCACCCCGAGTACCAGCCGGAGCAATACCTGCCTCATCATTAGCCTCAGCCATACCACCAGCTAGACTTCCAGAACTTTGATACCCGTCTCACTCATCTTGAGACGGGGCAACAAGGTATCATAAACACGCTACATCAGCATACACAGTGCAGGAGAGCACGAGCAACACGCTTGGGGAGATGCGTGAACAAGGGACACAAACGTATGAAGGCCTCCTCTACTTCTTCAAACAAATGGGTGTCGATTACCCGCCACCAGCACCACCTCAGTGACCGAAGTAGAGCCAGCTTGGGGGAGGACCCCCTCAGACAGTAAGTTTTTCTTACCCGTATTATTATTAGTATTAATATTAGTATTACTACTATATCTAAAAAATGGGGAATATGATAAAAATACAAAAATATATATTAATATATTTAGATTATTTTTCTTTGTGAGCCTTTTGAAATAAAAATCGAGTGTGTATGAACTTGTTTTTTTTGTGTTGAATAAAAAAAACTTGAACTATTATAAATAGTTGCTTCATTTGTAATTCTTCTGAAGTACCTAGCTTCATTTAAGAATTATTCCTTTGTTCCAAAAATATTTATTACCAAATCTTTAAACCTATGGAGGAATATGCTTGATCCAAAGCTTAGGTAGTTGGGAGATAAGAAGTGAAAGAGTTTTGAGCTGCCATTTATATTGTTTTAAATTTCAATAAAGTCCTAAAGAGTTCACTTTTGAAAAAAATTAAATGCACATGATGAGTCTTTGTATGACAGAGAGATTAAATTCCTACCATAGCCATACATGCTAGGATATAAAACCAGCACTTATTTTATTGCTACTTGTATTTACATTGAGTACTGTCCAACTTTGTTGACCTTTAGAGACCTGTCATACTCTTAAAATCAAGATCACGTACACTCCACTTAAATTTGCTGCTTATACACTGGAAGTACGCAACAACATGCCTTTCCATTTAGAACCACCATAAAAATATTTTACTCCTACACTGGGAGTGAACAACAAAAACATGCCTTGTAGGATTTTTTCACATATTGATACATTTCATAGCCTTAGTTATTATTGCTCCAAATGTTTATTGTTATTATCTCTCAATTGTTTCATGATAGACAAGAAGTCTGAGCTATGTTTAAAAAAATAAATAATATATAGAGAGTAAAACATGGACAAGTGTCCTACCAAAACAATGGGTGCTAGACACTCGCCTCTCTGAAAAAAATATAAAAAAATAATATATATATATATATATATATATATATATATATATATATATATATATATATATATATATATATATTATGCATAGCCAAGACTTTCTTTGTCTAAGTTCTTAAGTTTTAAGAGAGATCAATCTTTCTAAAGGAGCAAGGTAGAATTAGGATTCATTATTACTTCCACCATATATTTAACCTATTCCTTGTATCCACACACATGCACATCTTGATTTGATTGTATGACTAGTTTCTCTAGATCCATTGTTTAACTTTACAATATATGTTTTGCATGTATGTATGAGTGATCTCACCCATAAACTCCATATAAGCTTCTTAGTCATATGGTGAGAGAGAAGGCACAATGATATTCTGCCTTATTCCAAAATACCTTGAGAGAAGGCAAAACACCATCGTTGCCTTGGTAAGGAATTCCAATGTCACATATTGAGAGATTTGTAAGTGTCATACAATACAGACTCTGAGTTTTATTTCAAAAATATAATTAAAAACATCAGGACGGAAATAGAGATGAAGAATTTGAGACATAGTGCTTGACTTGATTACTTCTGTTTTCTGATTATCCAAAGCTCAAGTGAAAGTTAAAACCCCATGGCTAAGGAACTAGAGCAACAACAACAACAACAACAACATAGCCTTTTGTCCCAAGGCTAAGGAACTAGAGCAAATTTTCAAAATCTTTTTAAGGATAATTCTTTTCTGATTGCTTGTGTATTTTTGAAGGATGATAATTTGAAGTAACTTAGTTATCTCTGGATTTAGATTTGCTAAGGGACTGGCAAAAGTTTAGCTTGGGGGAGTTCTTGACGGTAATTAACTATTATTTTAAACCATCAACATAAGAGGAAGAAATGATAAAAAGGATCACCACAGTAGGTCTAGAGGTTTAAACTAACAAATTCCACGAGTTTTGGTAATTCTATGTTTTTAGGGGCTAAGCTGCATAATACAGAATTGATCCTCCTTCCAAAGGAAGAAACCGAAGCAATCGGTCTAATCTCCACGTCATGGATGTAGATAGGGATTCTAGAAAACCTAAACCGACTCCATGAGGCGACACGAGCCAACTCGCCGCCAGGTGGGGCCGACCGGCCCTAGGGCTAGGCCGACCGGCCCTCCCCTGCGCCGCCTCGGCTCCTTCTCTTGTAAGCTACCTATACTGCCTTTAAGGATGCATTTAAACCGCACGCTAAGGTCAGTTTGATCCAAGGGCTGTGGTTCCACACCCTAGGCTATATAAACAGCCCCTAGGATCTCCTCTCAAGGAATCAGTTGAAGAATTACATCATCTCTTCCTCATTTGTGAAGGCAAGGCCAGAAGTTAGGGTTTTTAGAGAGAAAGAGAGTTAGAGTTCTAGTTCAAGTTTAGAGTTTAGTCTAGATTGATTCAAGTAGAGGCAAGCAACTGCTTGGGATCAGGATCATTCGTCGGAGACTTGGTAATTTCGTTGTAATCATCATTCGACTTTATGCTACTTCAATATATTTCTATATTTCAACTTTATTCTGTTCTTGAGATTGTTCTTGTTCTACATCTTGATATGAATATGATTAGTAGAGATTTTATGAATATGTTCATAGAAAGCTTAATCCAATTCTGGATAGGATTGAGTGGCTGGCATATTGTAGGTGTGGTGCTTAGATTATGCTTGTCTGCGAATGCACTCTATGCTCCGGGCCATGTGGTAGATTGCGGGTGTGACATTCCTATTGAGTCCTTTGTAGTCCACTAGAACTTAGTAGAACACGGTTACAGGGAAGAGATCATTACTCTGTTCTTGACTTTTCTCCTAGTAATGTTCCTTATTCATAGATGACATGTTGATTATATCATAGAGGATTGTGTATAGCTAGATTGATTAATAGACTAATTGAATAAGAAATACTTATGATTTACATCTCTAAATTAATCTCCATGACTACTTGACTTGCATAATGTTAACTCCCTCTTGTCTCTGGAATACCTATGATTATCATTTACTATTTATCTTATTTGTCTTACCCCTTTCATGACAAGTGATTAGTTGTTTTGGTATTTATTATTGAGTAAGTGCAAATGATTATCTCTACTGCCATTGTAACTATTTATATAGTCCCATTTCGATTTTTCTTTCCTTGGTAAAATTGTAAATAATGATACTTAGGAAAACCTGGGTGAAATGCTACAATGGGTGTATTTATCTGTGCGCTTGCGGATATATACTATAATGTCTTTATTTAGTTAAATGGCATAAGTATAATACAACCACACTCTTGGTGTCATGTTGGGGATGACAACCTAACACGAGTGACATTAAGAAGTGTCAACTTGGTCGAACGATGAGAGCTCGACGAGAAGTCCCTAGTGTGACCGAAGACGTGGTCGAGCGGCGAGAGCTCGACGACGAGCTTGACGAGGAGTGATGAAAGCTCAACGAGGAGTCCCTAGCATGGCTATAGATGTGGTTGAGCGACAAGAGCTCAGCGACAATCCTAACGAGGAGCGACGAAAGCTCGGCGAGGAGTCCCCAGTGTGGCCGGAGACGTGGTCGAGCGATGAGAGCTCGACGAGACCGAAGACGTGGTCGAGCGGTGAGAGCTCGGTGACGAGCCTGATGAGGAGCCATGAGAGATCGGCAAGGAGTCTCTAGCGTGGCCGAAGACATGGTCGAGCGATGAGAGCTCGGCGAGGAGTCCTCAGTGTGGCAGGAGACATGGTCGAGCTGCGAGAGCTCGACGATGAGCCTGACGAGGAGCAATGAAAGCTCGGTGAGGAGTCCCTAGCGTGGCCAGAGATGTGGTCGAGTTGCGAGAGCTCGGTGATGAGCCTGACAAGGAGCAACAAGAGCTCGGTGAGGAGTCCCTAGCATGCTCGGAGACATGGTCGAGTGACAAGAGCTCGGTGACGATCCTAATGTGGAGCGATGAAAGCTCGGCGAGGAGTCCCCAGTGTGGCCGGAGACGTGGTCGAGCTACGAGAGCTCGGCGATGAGCCTGACGAGGAGTGACGAGAGCTCGGTGAGGAGTCCCCAGCATGGCCGGAGATGTTATCGAGCAGCGAGAGCTCGGCGACGAGCCTGACGAAGAGCGACGAAAGCTCAGCGAGGAGTCCCCAGCGTGGTCGGAGACGTGGTCGAGCGGCGAGAGCTCGGCGATGAGCCTGACGAGGAAAGACGAGAGCTCGGTGAAGATCCTACAATATAAATATGTAGAGTGGTAGTACGTGATGTAGTAATATATGAACTCTAGAGAGAATCAGTAATGATGAAATAGTATATGATGGTCAACAGTCAGTTGCAAATGAGCATGATGTGATAAAGCAGCAGGTGCTTTGTAAACATCAGTGTTGATGTGAGGTTTGAGTTTACACTTAGCATAAACCGCTTGACCAGTTAGTATGTGAAAGGATCAAGATGCCCAAGAGGGTGGTGAATTGGGCTTCTCTAAAAATTAATTGCAAGAATTAAATCCTACAAGCCAAACTTCACCCCTAGTGCCTACTAGTGTTCCTTGTGATTCTACCGGTAAAAGTTTTGCACCCTAAGTTCCAATCCTAGACTAGCATGGCAATTCTAGGAAAGTAAACAAGCAATGAAAGTAATACACGAAAGTAAATGCTTGAAAGTAAGGGTTAAGAACACGGCGATGTTTTGCCGAGGTATCGGAGAGTCGCCACTCCCCACTAGTCCTCGTTGGAGCACCCGCGCAAGGGTGTAGCTCCCCCTTGATCTGCACAAGGATCAAGTGCTCTCTACGGGTTGATTCTTCGACACTTCGTCGCGGCGAATCACCCAAAACCGCTCACAACATGAGTTGGGTCACCCATAAACTCGTCGGATGATCACCAAACTCCCAATCACCACCAAACCATCTAGGTGATGGCGATCACCAAGAGTAACAAGCTAGAACTCTCACTTGACCACAACAAGTCTAATGAGAAGATGGATGCACACTTGCTACACTCTTGTCACTAGAGAGGAATCTCAAACTTTGATTCTCAACTCACTATCCTCACTAGGGCTCTTGCACTCCCTTGCACTCCAAAGGTGTTTCTCAGCTGAACAAATGAGCAAGAGACCTCTAAAAGAGGTGGAGGGGATGTATTTATACACCCCTCAGACAAATCCAACCGTTACCTGTCAAAATAGCAAAACTCGTACTGACCGGACGCGCTGGTCGACATGACCAGACGTGCTGGTCGAGTGTAACGGTCGAAAACCGAAAGTCAGCGCTGAGTGACCGGACGCGTCGGTCAGAGATGACCAGACGCGTCGGTCAGGGATGATCGGACGCGTCCGATCATACAAGAACCTAACTGAACTTTGACCTGACGCTCGACCGCGTCCGATCATAGATGACCGAACGCGTCAGGTCAGCTTGGGACCTTACTGGAACATGACCGGACGCGTCCGCTCACTTCACAGTCACGTCCGATTACACTGTTTATCCTCTGGAACACATGTCAGACTGATCACCGCGTCCGGTCCTCACAGGGACCACGTCCTGTCAACCAGTTAACGACACAGTGACTTGTTAGTACTGACCGGACGTGTCCGGTCATGACAAAGACCGCGTCCGGTCACAGGTAAACTGCTCAAACGACTTCGAAACGCGACGCAACTTGAACCAAGTTGCTTCCAACTAAACCTTGAGCTTTTCTAGAGCTACCTAGTGCTAAGTTTGATAAGTGTGCACCACACCTAAACAAAAGACTCACCTAGGTCAAGCTACTCGCTCATGCCCCCCTTTATAGTACGGTCAAAGGAAGAAACAAAGATCCTAATGACTATTCCGGATGTAACTCAACACCTTGACATCCAGAACTAACCGTCCTTAATCTTGTCGTTGATCCTTCGAAAACCAAAATGATTTCCATCAAGGGACATGAATACCATAGTGCCCAAAGCAGTTATCAAGTCCATGACCTAACTTACCAATGTTTCTGCAAAACACACGTTAGTCATGGTAATAATGCGTTGTCATCAATTGCTGAAACCAACATCGGGGCCTATATGCTTTCAATCTCCCCCTTTTTGGTGATTGATGACAACACTTAGATTCAGAAGATATTAGAGTTGAGGTTTTCGATCATGCTTGGTTCACATAAGCACAAAGCTGTAAGCACAAGAGGTTAGAATTTGCTTATGTGTTCCAGGCCAACTGAGTGTACTTATAAGATAAAACATGAAGAGTTAGTACACATAAAACATAGCTCATATGAAATCAGAGTAAGGCATGGAAGCACAACCTTATGAGCTAAACACAAAAAAGTGACATGATATGATATAAAGTCTCACGAACTCATAGTCACACAATGCAAGGCGAGAAAATAAACATGATGCATGAATGTAGCACCCAAAAAGATGAAACCCTCTATCAACACTCCCCCTGAATCTATGCTCTCTCTCCCCCTTTGGTATCAAACGCCAAAAACTAAACTAAGGATCCGACGGGGGAACAAACGTTGTCGTGTCGGGTGCAGAGGAGTGTGGAGTGATCACAAACTGTGAAGTGTCCTCCTCAGACTCTGAACTGTCAGGCTGACCCTCTGTAGATAGACGTGGCAGTGAAGTGGTCTAGGTCTGTAGAGTAGGTGCAGTAACTGAAGGTGTAGTAGCAACAATAGGAGCAGTCATTGTCGCCTGAGCCTGAAAGACACCAAGAGTAGGAGGATCTGTCGAAGCAACTGAGGATGGTACAGTCTCTGTAGTTGTGGCTCCTATTACTGGGAGACCGACAGTCTCTGAAGTTGACGTCCCTGAAGAGGTCACAACTGTGGTGTACGAGGGAGTCGGATGTCCAGTCAGCTCATTATAGGTGGCACTGAAGTCAGGGAACGGAGTGCCTGAGAGGAGGTGAGGTCTCGGCTGAGCTGGTGGAGTGAACCCTATATGTATAGGAGTGTAGCTCAGAGACTGAAACGTCTGAGGCACATGCTGCTGGGGAGAGGTGTACTGAAAACTCGGCTGTCCCTGACTCTGAGGTCCACTAGACTGTAGTGCTGGAGTCAGGACAGACGGTGGTGGAGGTACCCCAACAGTGACAAGGTGTCGCAGGAGCTCTAGGTACTGCAGCTGGGTGGCTGCCTGTTGCCTCTGCATCTCGAACTATTGTCTCTGAAACTCTAGCTGCTACCTCTAGAACTCATCCTGATGAGCCTGAATCTGAGCGAATGCGGCAGCTATGTCTGAGCCTGTCTCTGCATCTGAATCTCCTGTCTCTCCTGGGCCTGGGTTAGCCTCGCAAGAATAGCCACCATGGCTGGGTCTGAGCGGGAGGCTGAGCCTAAACCACCGGCCTCATGGTCGTGAGGCCGAGGAGAGCGGTACCAGGGGATGGGCTAGTAATCCTCATCTGTGCTATCAGTAGCAACATCCTCAACTGGATCAGCTAGCTGAGCATCAAGATCTGCTAACTCGGCCTTAGCAAGACCCTGAACGGTCTTGTCCTGCTCAGCTGCTGTCTCTGGTACCTCTGGCCTCTGACGTTGTCCTAGGCCAGGTGCCTGCTCTCTGGTAACTGATGCCCACAGCTGTCGAATGTCATACTCTGGAAAAGCTATAGTGGTATCAGATATCTCTACTCTAATCTCTGCAGGCAGTTCACATGTAGATCTGATGATAAAACATATCCAATGAGCATACGGAAGATGCCTATGACCCTTGAATCCCTCTGCCAAGGTGTCCTCCATCTCACATAGCATCAGATCCCAAAGGTCGAACGGTGTCTATGAGATGAGGTGATGCACTACCCATAGCTGCATGCGAGTCAATCCCTCTCTATATCCAAGCCTCAGAAGTAGTGTCCGCCTCACAATAGCATCAAGTACTCTGGCTAGCGGTGTCAGGCTAGCACGTGTACGTCGAGACCCCTCGCTAAAAGGCTCATGGAAGCAGGGTCTGATCATGTCGGTAGGGGGCACTGTCCCGCCATGAGGGCGTCTCGGAGGTGCAGTCTGTCCAAAACACAGCTGGTGTATCTTCGTCTCTAAAGCTAGGAGTCTGAGGATCTCCCGTACCCTGGTGCTATATAGTCTGCGGTCACAGCCTCTGAATGCAAAGTGAATGAACTCATGTGCTGGGTCAAACCAAAGTGAAGAATAGAACTCTCTGACCCAAGTCCCGCAGTATGCTCTAGTCCATCCAAGAAGATCTGACAATCCAGGTAGAAAGGATAGATGCGGATGAAGCTGCTCACCAACCACCTCAACTAAGGCCTCCAGTCAATAGACTCTCTGAGGTCTGAAAGCAATCCCACTGTCGACATAGGCTCTATAGAAGTCCTCGTGCAGAGGAGTGTAGAAATCCTCTGAAGCCCGGGGATCCCGCTGAGGTGGGAACCACCGAGTGACCTCAACAAACCTAAGGGCCTAGACCTATCTAGTTGTAGCTCCCCTGAGGTCAAAGTGCTCAACTGGGGGTGACCTCGAGCCCTGGGAGGTGGACGACCTCCACGACGCTGACCCTCTGGCCTAGGAGTCACCTGAGCTCGCGTACGTCCTGAGCGACGACACTTTGGAGAGTGAACTGTCTACTCCTCAGTCTCCTCTAGGTCCTCGGTAGGTTGCTCTGCAGGTGCATCCACTGTCTCTTCGGTAGCCTCAGTACCGAGCTGTCGACCTTCAAGGTGAAAGCGACTCTCGCCAATACATATACCACTACTCCTGCCACCTCTCTCTGCTGCCTCTGCTGCATCTGCAACTGCCTGAGCCACTTCTGCCTCTGTAAGTGTCCTCTTTCTCTTCTTGGCAGCTATCTTCACTCGCTTGCCATGAGCTACCTCTGTCCTCCTGGGAGGACTCTCGTCCCCGTCACTAGGTGCACCACCAGCATTCTTGTAGCGAACCATACTGACAAACTGCTGTATCTGAGAAAAACTGGACAGTAACAGATGATGAACTGACACTCGTGAGGCTTGGCCTCAATCCGTATACACAGGCTTGGCCTCGGATTCACAACTGATCACCTGACACACACAGCACCGATAGGATGAACTGAAACGATATAATAGATGGATCTACTATAAGCAACATATATTATCTAATAGATGAGTAAGATCCTAATGAAAGCAAGCATATTAGATAAGATATGGATGGACCATGATAGCTACCTCAGGTGAGCGAAGTTCCGATGAACGGAAGATGATCTCGACGCGCTAGGGTTACCTGGAAATGACGATCAAAACCCTAGAGTACCGAGAGATCAACGATTGTATTAGTGATTCACCGGAAAATCAATGACAAACCCTAATCCAAGACAAAGACGTCACCTTGCGGAGACAAAAACGTTCGCGGAGATGGAAACTCGCAAAAAACCCTTCGACGAAGAACGATTCTTTGCAAGGCTAGGGTTAGGTCTCCTAGGATTAGGTCTTCGTGGCAGCGGGCGCGGGCCTCGGAGCGGTGGCGCGCGAACGGCAGAGAACACGGGCACGAGGCGGTGGGGCTCAGGCGCGATGGCGCGTGGAGCGGCTCCGGTGGCTCCGGTGCGGTGGCGTAGGGCGGCTGTGGTGGCGCGCGGGGCGGCTGCGCACGGCTGCTGTGGCGCGCAGGGCACCTGCGGTGGCGAGCGGGGCGGCGGCGCACGGCTGCGGCTCGGCTACGGCGGCGCGGCGGCGCTGGGCTGCGGGTAGCTCTAGTGGCGCGTGAGATTCCGGCGAGGTGGCTAGGGTTCGGAGTGGCTGTGGATCGAGAAGAAAGAGGAAAACGCGAGATCCGAACGTATGGTTAAAAGGGTGAGATCCACTTTTCACGCGATGACCGGACGCGGTGGTCGCATGACCGGACGCGGTGGAGGCAGCGTCCGGTCACAGTCCAGTAAGCTCCTAGAACGACCGGACGCGTCCAATTATGCACGATCGGACGCTGACAGAGTCCGGTCAAATTTTGCCCGAAAAACTAAAACGGATGACCGGACGTTGTGGTGGTGGCCAGGACCGGATCCGGTGGTCAGCAACTGCACGTCCGGTGCAGTGTCCGGTTAGAGATCTTAAAGAAAATCTTCGAGAATGACCGGACGCGCTGGTGAACGCCGGGACTAGACGCGGTGGTGAGCAACGACGCGTCCGGTGCAGCGTTTGGTCGCTGTTTAACGCCTTTCTTCAAACCGATCTTCGACGCGACTTCTCCCAATCAAGTTCCAATTCAAAGAGACTCAAATAAACACCAATTGGAACCTGATATGAGTGACCTCACTCAAACCCTCAAGTTTTTCAAAGTATTTTGCCTTAGGCTAGTATTATTTTTAAGAAAATACGCAATAAACACCCGAGGAGCAACGTATGGCCATGCAATAGAGTTTATGAACCCTTGGGAGCTTCAAACGCTCTCTCTATTCATGGACGAACACAGAGGTTACTCAAAGCTAAACCTAAAAGAAACGACAAAGCAACAACCATGCATATGCAATGCAAAGCGAGAAAGGAAGACTAGATTGCTTGTCAAGTTTGATCCACGGTTAGGCTTCTTCACTCCTCCAAAGGAGGGTTATCGTAACCGTGTTAGACAAGTTCTAGATGCATTGCGGGGAATTAAACATGACATATAATACAATGCAATGCAATGCAAGGGGCAACACAAGTTCATTTTTTAAAGTTACTAGAGTCAAGCACATTTAGTTCACTTCTCAACCTACAAAAGGTAGCCTCATCTAAGGGTTTAGTGAAGATATCCGCTAATTGATTTTCACTTCTTACACCTTCTAGTGATGTATCATTTTTAGCAACATGATCTCTTAGAAAGTGATGGTGGATATCAATGTGCTTGGTGCGTGAGTGTTGTACCGAATTATTAGCAATTTTAACGGCACTTTCATTGTCACATAAAAGCAGCACCTTTTCAAGAACAACTCCATAGTCTAGGAGGGTTTGTTTCATGTATAAGATTTGTGCACAACAAGCCCCCGCGGCAATGTATTCCGCCTCGGCGGTGGACAAAGCCACACTATTTTGCTTTTTAGATGACCAAGATACTAAGGACCTCCCAAGCAAATGGCACCCTCCGGATGTGCTTTTTCTATCAATTTTGCAACCGGCATAATCCGAATTGGAATAGCCAACTAGTTGGAATCTAGCTCCTTTGGGGTACCAAAGGCCGATGCTTAGGGTGTACTTAAGATATCTTAAAATTCTTTTTACGGCACTTAGGTGAGGTTCTTTAGGGCACGCTTGAAAGCGAGCACACACGCGCACACTAAACATGATATTGGGCCTAGATGCGGTAAGGTACAACAAGCTACCAATCATAGAGCGGTAAAGAGTTTGATCAATTGGTTTACCTCCCTCATCTAGGTCGAGATGTCCATTAGATGGCATTGGGGTCTTGATTGGCTTACACTCTTCCATCTTGAATCTTTTGAGAAGATCCTTGGTATACTTTTCTTGATAGATAAAAATCCCTTCTCTCATTTTCTTGACTTGAAAACCAAGGAAGAATGTTAGCTCACCAATCATTGACATCTCAAACTCCTTTGACATCAATTCACCAAATTCTTTGTAATAATCTTCATTTGTTGACCCAAAGATGATATCATCAACATAGACTTGACAAATGAAGATCTCTCTATTAAGCTTCTTGGTGAATAGTGTGGTGTTAACCTTCCTAATAGTGAAACCCTTCTCAATGAGGAAGTCCCAGAGGTGCTCATACCACTCTCTAGGGGCTTGCTTGAGCCCATATAGCGCCTTGGACAACCTATAAACATGATTAGAATATCTAGGGTCTTCAAACCCGGGAGGTTATTTAACATAGACTAGTTCATTTATGAAGCCATTTAAAAATGCACTTTTCACATCCATTTGATATAGTTTCATTTCATGATGTGATGCGTATGCAAGAAGGATACGAATGGCTTCAAGTCTTGCAACGGGTGTAAAGGTCTCTCCAAAATCAAGACCTTCAACTTGAGAGAACCCCTTTGCAACTAGTCTTGCCTTGTTCCTCACTACTATACCTTGATCATCTTGCTTGTTGCGGAACACCCACTTGGTTCCAATGACTCTTGCACCTTTTGGATGCTCTTCAAGTGTCCAAACTTGATTGTGGGCAAAGTTGTTCAATTCTTCATGCATAGCATTCACCCAATCCGGATCTTGAAGAGCTTATTCTACATTCTTAGGTTCAAGACAAAAGACAAAAGAGTGATGTTCAACAAAAGAAGTAAGCTTTTGAGATCGAGTCATTACACCCTTTGTAGGACTCCCTATGATGAGATCTTGTGGATGTGCTTGAAGTAAAGGTGAGTTTCTTCTATCAACCACTTGAGGAGAGGGATGGGGAGCATCAACATCTTGAGCTTGTGCCTCGGCTTGTTGATGAGAGACATGAGTATCTTCATTTTCAACTCTCTCATTCTTGTCATCATCTTGAGGCACATGTGATGAAGATGGTGGATTGACAATTTGTACATTGTCTTCATCATCTATAGGCTTGATGTCTCCCACCGGCATGTTCTTCATTGCCTCCCTCAATGGTTCATCACCTACATCATCACAATTCTCAATTGCTCCTTGGGAGCCGTTAGATTCATCAAATTCCACATCATATGTTTCTTCAACCAAACCGGTGGCATGGTTAAATACTCTATATGCTTTGGACTTTGATGAGTAACCAACAAGAAAACCAATATCACAATGTCTTTGAAACTTCCCTAGGTGTTGACGCTTCTTGTAGATGTAGCATTTGCAACCAAACACCCGGAAGAATGAGACGTCCGGCTTCTTCCCATTTAGCAACTCATAGGGGGTCTTGCCAAGGAACTTTTGTAGGAAGAGGTGATTTGAAGCATAGCATGCGGTGTTGATTGCCTCGGCCCACAAATTTTCTGGTGTGTTGTACTCATCTAGCATTGTTCTTGCAAGAGTGATCAAAGTTTGGTTCTTTCTCTCAACTACACCATTTTGTTGAGGAGTGCAAGTTGATGAAACTTCATGCTTGATTCCAATTTCATCACAATAAGCTTCAATATTTGTGTTGTCAAACTCTTTGCCATTGTCACTTCTAATCTTCTTTATCTTGTCTTCAAATTCATTTTGAGCTCTCTTTGCAAACTTCTTGAAGCATTTTGCCACTTTAGATTTGTCATGAAGGAAGAAAGTCCAAGTGTATCTTGAGTAGTCATCCACAATCACTAGACAGTAGAGATTTCCACCCAAGCTCTTGTAAGTTGTAGGACCAAACAAATCCATGTGAAGAAGTTCTAGCACTCTTGATGTTAACATGTAAGCTTTGGTTGGGTGAGTATTTGCAACTTGTTTGTTGGCTTGACATGCACTACAAGGTTTGTCCTTCTCAAACTTTACATCCTTCAAACCTCTCACTAATTCTTTCTTCAATAGCTTGTTGAGAGTGTTCATTCCAACATGAGCAAGCCTCCTATACCAAAGCCATCCAAGTGTAGTTTTGGTGAACAAACATGTCATCAAATTTGCCTTTGAAAAGATAAAGATTATTGTATCTAAAGCCTTTGAAAATCACTTGCTTGTCATCTATCTTTGTAACTACCACTTCATTAGGAGTGAACAAGCATTGGTAGCCAAGGTCACAAAGTTGCCCAACAGATAGTAAGTTGAAACTCAATGAAGCAACATAGAGCACATTTGAGAGAGAGTGATCATTTGATATTGCAATCTTGCCTATACCCTTGACTTTGCTCTTAGAATTGTCCCCAAATGTGATCTTGTCTTGACATACCTCATTCTCTTCAAGTGAGGTGAACATACAAGGATCACCGGTCATATGTTGTGTGCAACCACTATCAATCACCCAATGAGATCCACCGGTCTTGTAGTTCACCTACACACAAGAGATCAAGCCTTTTGTTTAGGGACCCAAACTTGAGAGGGATCCTTGACTTTCTCAACTAGTGACTTGGCAACCCATATTTTCTTTGGCCTATTTTTGTTAGGAGGACCCAAGAACATGACTTTTATCTTTCCACTTGAATCTTTTCTAAGCATGTAATAAGCATTGAAAGCAAAGGGTCTAGCATGCTTGGGCAAGGGTTGTGGTGGTGGAGTTTTGCACTCATGAGCAAAATGGCCTTCTTGTCCACACTCAACACATCTCTTTGGCTTGGGCTTTGACTTCCTTTATTGTTGTTGAGCCTTAGCCTTCTTCTCTTGATTTGCCAAGTAACCAATGCCACTACTATCCATCTTCATGACGGTGTTCATGAGTAGCTCACTTTATAAATGTTGGCCTCTTGTGAACTTGCTTAGGCTGGTCTTAAGATGCTCTTTTTCTTGCTTGAGCTTTTTGTTTTCTTCAATAAGTGACTCATTTGGTGCTTGCTTTTCAAGAGCCATCAACTTCTTGTTCTCATTCTTAAGCATCTCATTTTCACTCTTGAGCTTGACATACTC
The DNA here is from genome assembly GCA_038087645.1 of Saccharum hybrid cultivar R570. Classification (NCBI taxonomy): domain Eukaryota; kingdom Viridiplantae; phylum Streptophyta; class Magnoliopsida; order Poales; family Poaceae; genus Saccharum; species Saccharum hybrid cultivar. The sequence goes on along the minus strand of JAQSUU010000625.1, from coordinate 1,739,753 downwards.
ATCATAGTTGTCGGACTCAACCACACTCTTGCCTTTGCCGCTAGAGCCTTACTCAAAGTTCTCAACAATCAAATCATCACATGATGTAGCTATATCAATCTTAACAACTTGGTTAGTAGCATCATGTGTCTCAAGAGAAAGCTCATTAGCAACAATAAGACTATCATAGTTGATTTTCAATGTAGTATATTCATCTTTTAGCAAGTTGAGCCTAGTGATGAGTTCACCATGCTTCTTCTCAAGTTTATCATGTTTATCTCTAAGCTTTTTGTTAGAAGTTTTGAGCTCCTTGAGAGTAGAAGACATAGTTTCATTTTGATCTTTGAGCTCATCACTAGTCTTATGTGCATTCTCAAGCTTAGATGAGAGTGATTCATTTTTATTTTGAAGCTCATCATTTTCATTTCTAGTTCTTCTTATGATTTTAGAATATTTGTTCAACAATTTTACAAGTTCATCATAAGAAGGTGCATCACATTCATCATCACTATCACTATCATCATCATTACTATCATTGTTTTGTACCTTTCGTTCACCCTTAGCCATAAGGCATAGATGAGTAGTGGAAGATGATGGTAAAGGTGGTGGTAAAGGTGGTGATGAAGATATCGGTGAAGATGATGATGGCCCAATCACAAATGCGGCGACCTTCTCTTTCTCATCGTCGCTCTCATCGCCGGAGGACTCACATGATGACTCAATGTCAGTGAGCCAATCACCAATAATGTAAGCTTTGCCTCCCTTCTTCTTCTTGTAGAACTCTCTTCTCTTGCCATCTTTCTTTTTGTATGGCTTGTTCTTCTTTTTCTCATCTTCTTCATCACTTGAATCATCTTTCTTGCCCTTGTTCTTATTTTTGTACTTGTCTTTTGGAGGCTTCGGGCATTGATGACCTAAGTGGCCAAGTTCACCACAATTGAAGCAATCCATCTCGGATATTGGCTTCCTTTTGCTACTTGTGAAGAATTTCTTCTTCTTGCCATCGAACTTGATGCCACTCTTGTTGAACTTTAGCATCTTGGTGGTCTTTCTCACCATGAGTGCAAGTGATGCATCATCAGTATCACTCTCACTTGAGCTTTCTTGCACCATCATGGCTTGGCCCTTCTTCTTTTTCTTTTCATGGCTAGCTTTGAAGGCCAAGTCTTTCTTCTTGGAAGATGATGAGCCCTCTTTCGGAGTGATGTGCATGTACATCTCATGTGCATTGATCTTTCCCAATACTTGAGTCAGTGTTGCGGCGGAGAGATCACTTTGGTGAAGTACGGTGATAATGTGTCCATACTTCTCAATGGAAAGAACACTCAAGATCCTCCTTGCAACATCCGATTGACTCATTTGAGTGAGTCCAAGAGCATTGAGATCTTCTACAAGAACATTCAATCGAGTGTATATTTCATTAGCACTTTCTTTGGGAAGCATCTCAAAAGAATTAATTTTCTTTAAAGCAATGTGATAGCGTTCCTCACGCTCACTCTTAGTTCCCTCATGGAGAGCATAAAGGTTTTCCCACAATTCATGAGCGTTTTTGGCGTTACGCACACGATTGAAGATATCCTTGCCTAAGCCCCGGTAGAGTGTATTTTTTACCTTTGCATTCCACTGGTCGTACTTCTCCTCGTCACCACTTGGGTTGGCGGGATCTCTAATAGGGGGAAGCCCTTCGATTGCGGCTCTAAGGCACCCACCATCTATGGCTTCGAGGTACGCCTCCATATGAATTTTCCAATATGGAAAATCGTCTCCCTCAAAAGTGGGAGGTGGTCCTTCCCCATTAGACATCTTGCTCTAGGCGGTGAAGCCTAAATAAAGAGCAACACTGCTCTGATACCAATTGAAAGGATCAAGATGCCCAAGAGGGGGGGTGAATTGGGCTTCTCTAAAAATTAATTGCAAGAATTAAATCCTACAAGCCAAACTTTACCCCTAGTGCCTACTAGTGTTCCTTGTGATTCTACCGGTAAAAGTTTTGCACCCTAAGTTCCAATCCTAGACTAGCATGGCAATTCTAGGAAAGTAAACAAGCAATAAAAGTAATACACGAAAGTAAATGCTTAAAAGTAAGGGTTAGGAACACGATGATGTTTTGCCGAGGTATCGGAGAGTCGCCACTCCCCACTAGTCCTCGTTGGAGCACCCACGCAAGGGTGTAGCTCCCCCTTGATCCGCGCAAGGATCAAGTGCTCTCTACGGGTTCATTCTTCGACACTCCGCCACGGCGAATCACCCAAAACCGCTCACAACATGAGTTGGGTCACCCACAAGCTCGTTGGATGATCACCAAACTCCCAATCACCACCAAACCGTCTAGGTGATGGCGATCACCAAGAGTAATAAGCTAGAACTCTCACTTGACCACAACAAGTCTAATGAGAAGATGGATGCAAAGTTGCTACACTCTTGTCACTAGTGAGGAATCTCAAACTTTGATTCTCAACTCACTATCCTCACTAGGGCTCTTGCACTCTCTTGCACTCCAAAAGTGTTTCTCAGCTGAACAAATGAGCAAGAGACCTCTAAAAGAGGTGGAGGGGATGTATTTATACACCCCTCAGACAAATCCAACCATTACCTGCCAAAACAGCAAAACTCGTACTAACCGGACGCGCTGGTCGACATGATCGGACGCGCCGGTCGAGTGTAACGGTCGAAAACCGAAAGTCAGCGCTGAGTGACCGGACGCGCCGGTTAGAGATGACCGGACGCGCCGGTCAGGGATGACCGGACGCGTCCGATCATGCAAGAACCTAACTGAACTTTGACCTGACGCTCGACCGCGTCCGATCATAGATGACCAGACGCGTCAGGTCAGCTTGGGACCTTACTGGAACATGACCGAATGCATCCGATCACTTCACAGTCGCATCCGATTACACTGTTTACCCTCTGGAACACGTGTCAGACTGATCACCACGTCCGGTCCTCACAGGGACCGCGTCCGGTCAACCAGTTAACGACGTAGTGACTTGTTAGTACTGACCGGACGCGTCCGGTCACAGGTAAACTGCTCAAACGACTTCGAAACGCGACGCAACTTGAACCAAGTTGCTTCCAACTGAACCTTGAGCTTTTCTAGAGCTACCTAGTGCTAAGTTTGACAAGTGTGCACCACACCTAAACAAAAGACTCACCTAGGTCAAGCTACTCGCTCATGCCCCCCTTTATAGTACGGTCAAAGGAAGAAACAAAGATCCTAACAACTATTCCGGATGTAACTCAACACCTTGACATCCGAAACTAACCGTCCTTAATCTTGTCGTTGATCCTTTGAAAACTGAAATGATTTCCATCAAGGGACACGAATACCATAGTGCCCAAAGCAGTTATCAACTCCATGACCTAACTTACCAACATTTCTGCAAAACACACGTTAGTCATGGTAATAATGCGTTGTCATCAATTGCCGAAACCAACACCGGGGCCTAGATGCTTTCAGTATGTAGCTGAGTTTCCAGCCCTAGCTTGCCCGCGTTACGCTAAGCGCAGAGCCCGTGTGCGTGTGGATGGCATCACTAAGGAGCCGCTGCCAACCACCCGTAACGCAGAGGGTAGACGCTCATGCATGTGTGGGGAGAAGCCAAAGACAGGGCCGTCTCTAGAGACATCGAGTGTCAATGTGACTGGTCAGGGATTTGCGTTAAGCATAGATGTATGTCATCTTTAAGATGGTATACATGGACAAACGTTATTTGAAGAATAATCATGACGAGGACGTTGTGAAGAAACATCATAGTGAAAACATGACAAGGACGTTGTGGAGAAACGTCATAGCGAAAACATGACGAGGACGTTGTGGAAAAACGTCATAGTGAAAATTATATTAAATATAAATATTGGAAGTGTACTTAGCTTTAGTCGAGACATTGTCTCGTCGGTGGTGATGAAATTGTCCGGTCCTCGAGCTTTCTGATCCGTCATGACGACGGCATCGCAATTGTCGTAGCACCTTTTCTTGCGGCGATTATTATTGCGACGTGGCAGGTGGTCAGGGCTAGAGGCCGTGATCGTAGTCGGAGCATGTTGGAACTGCTCTCCTGCCGCTGAAGCCGTCGAGTCCGTCGTTGTTGAGTTAATTCTCAATGTTAATCCCAGCGAGCTCTAGGGCGATGTTAGCGAAGTAGATCAGGAACGAGGGAGATGTCGTTACATGCAAAAAAATCAATTTGTATTAGATATTTGAAGAACAGACTAATCCAATCAACAACATAGAACAACTCACCCGGTTTTTAGTAGAGAATCTCATCTGGCTCGTATGGGAGTCCGTACGCACACCCCCTACCTTGCGCGCCACTATCGATGAAATATGGTCAGCAGTCCATCGAGGGGTATGCCCGTGATGGTAGATTAGTCGGTAGACAGGTGCGCAAGATACAAACCGGATGGTAACAGGACACAAGACATAAGATTTATACAGGTTCAGGCCATCAGCATGATGTAAAACCCTACATCCTGTGCTCTGTTATATTGTATTGAGTTATGTGGTTTTATGATATGTATGACCTATCCTCTAGAGGACCCCTTCCTCTCCTTATATACTCTGGAGGAGGAGGAGGGTTACAAGTAAAGTATCTGATTTGATACTATTACAATGTCTAGTACACCTTGTAGCCTTGTGGTGCATGCCTTGATCTTGCGGGCTGGTGAAAGGTCTTGATGGCTAGAGAGGGTGAATAGCCTTTTAAAATTTTCTACAAAGACAAGCTAAACAAGTTTGTCAATATAACAAATAGCGAGATGCGAGTTTTGCTTAGCCTACGGGGTGTTTGCAAGCCACCTAACCAATTCACAATTCTAATATATTTGCACTCAACCGCACAAGTCAAACCGAGAAGGTAACTTGATGAATACTGGTCCGATCTTCCGAGAGGTAACCGGTAAGTTCGATTTGTGGAGATCTTGACGTTGGCGATCCGGCTTCAAATTAGACACGATTCGAACCCTGCAACCGTTACACCACTGCTCCGTTAGTTATCAACCAAGCACAACTTGATTGACCTCACCAAGAAGGCTTTTCCTGCAAGCGAATCGAAGAGCACAAGCAAGAAGGTAAAAACACGCAATCTGAAATTACAAATATGAATGATGCGAATATCAATAAAGGGTTCAAGAACTTGGTTCCAAAGGACTAATCAACACAGTGGAGGAGATCAAGAACAGGGGCCCTGGATCACTGGAAAAGGATTTGTCACCACAGTTACAATGAACGATTCAGTTTCTCGATGGAAAACTAAACTCTAAACAAAACCCAATTGTCTAATAGCGGCGGCGGATATATTTATAGTCTAAGACTCGACCTAGGGTTGGGAACGGCCAGGGGTTGGGCTCCCACAACTTGGGTTTAAGGCCCGACATGATACATGGCCAAGTTGGCCCAAATAGGTGACGCAACACCTTGACGTCGTCACACAGAATAATCCACGGACCTTCTGGAGCTACGACCAGATCCAAAACGACGGCGTCGTCGTCCCCTTTCCAACGCATCCAAGAACGCCCCGTTTTGATGTCGTATGAGAGAGTTATGACCAAAACAGTGACGACGTGTCTGCTGAATCCGAGGGTGATGTGGCAGCTGAGTTGGGGACGAATTACAACTTAGGGAAGACAATAACGTCGGGGTGTCCAGCGTGGCGATGTCCTCTAGCAAAGCTACACAAAGAAGCTACTCTAGCAAGCTACACAAAGAAGCTACTCTAGCAAAGCTAACTAGCTAGCAAAGATAACTAAGAAGGTAATGCGGAGTTGAGTTAGAAGGGTTTCACCGAGGGGCGAAGTATTGAGCCAACCAATATGATCAACAATGAATACCAAGACAACCGAACACCGGGATCAATCAATCATAATATGAAAGTGATGACACAAGATTTATCCCAAGGTTCACGTGCTTGCCGGCACGCTAGTCCCCGTTGTGTCCCTCTTCACCACGTGGTTCGGTGGCTAATCGGTCACACACCTAGCCTCTCAAAAGGCGCCACAAGAACCTACCAAATGACAAAAGGTTGCAATGACACGAGCAATTTACTAATGTTGCCTTTGGCGCTTCGCCGAGGTAGGCACAAACCCCTCACAATCACCAGAGGAGGCCAAGAACAATCACCAACTCTTGCAAACGCCTCCAAGCTGCTCCAAGCCGTCTAGGTGGCGGCAACCACCAAGAGAAATAAGAATCCCACAGCAAATCAACCACCAAGTGCCAACTAGATGCAAACTCATAATTCAAATGCACTTGGATCACTCAATCTCACTTTGAATATGCAAAGAAGCAAGAGAGATGAGTGGGAGGAGAGTTGCTTAGCTCAAAGTGCTCACAAGTATGTCAAAAGTTCAAGAGAGAGAGCCTTGAGCCGGCCAACGAGTATTTATAGACGTACCCCTTCGACTATAGCCGTTAGAAACTTGAAACAGCCGAAGTCGCGCTGATCGGACGCGCTAGTCACACTGACCGAACGCGCCGGTCGCACAACGGCTAAGCTACGAAGCAACGACCGGACGCGCTCGACGCGCAGACCGGACGCGCTGGGATCGACCGGACGCGCTGGTCCCATAACGGACCGGACGCGCTGGTCAAGCCGGAGCAGCGCTCAACGAAACAGCGACCGGTCGCGCTGTAGAACTGACCGGACGCCACAGTGTCAGTGTCCGGTCGATAGTGACTAGACGCGCTGCGCGTCCAATCAGCAAACTGAAACACGCGCAGATGCTGAACATTGACCAGACGCGTCCGGTCAAACAGAGACCGCGTCCGGTTCAGCGTTCGGTCATCTCTGTGACCTCCGTTCGCCTCCGTTTCTTTTCCGACTTCCGGCGTAGTGGAAAATAGTCGTTTCAACTCCTCGAAAACGCCTAAATCCCGCCTCACAAGCTCGGCGGGAGGGAGTGAGGACCCCAAACCCTCTCTACCGCTCAAACTCCACCGCCTTCGCAAACTTGCTAACACCACCAAGTGATCTCGTCATGTGTGAGTGTGTTAGCATTTTCACAATCACTTTTCGAGGCGTTATTAGTTCTATCCAAATGCACATGATTATGAAATGCACACCTAGAGGCGCTTAGGAGTTCAATAGCCGCGTCATTCCCCTCTTTATAGTACGACTATCTATCCTATAATGTAACCACACCTACTAGGTGTCTTGGTTACTAAAACACAACCCTTAAACATATACCTTTGCCGTGATCACGTAGGGTTACGTCCAAATCCAAGTGTGGCCATCATGATCATCATGTCCATCTTGCCACCAACCTTGGAATGTACTAATCCTCATATGCTACATACAACTTAGGCATAGGATTAGTACTTAGGCATTGTCACTAATTACCAACACCAAACATAGGACTTTCAGCTGGGCCACCTCTGAGGGCACGGCCCATGTATAGCCATGAGGGTACCGGGGGTATATCCCCCACAGGTGCCTTCCCGAGTCTTCTAGAGTCTTCTTACAGATACGTGGGTCTTTATCTCTATGTAAACATGACATGTGGGCCTTCTTTGGTTATTTCCTGATAACCCCCTATAGAAACAGACATTCACCAAAACTTGTAGAAATCGTGAGTTAAAACCCCTAAGTCTATGGTGATGTTCATTTTAAGTCATTTATCTTCTTTTGTTGACATTTAAAATTGATAGTTAATTACTGTCAACACCGGGACAGTTGTTCGGACTTCGGCGTATGCTAGAATTTGACGGTGAATATAGAGACAGTCGATTTATACTGGTTCGGTACCTCGATCGTGATTGAGTAATAGCCTTTACGTCCAGTCGGCATTAGCCTTTGCGTTGGATTGATTGGTATGTTGTCTCTCTTTACAGGAGTGTCCACGGCCTCTCTTTATATCGATAGAGAAGGCTGTGGTGTGGTTATAATCCTAGTCGGATCTAAAGAAGGTGTCCTAAATTAAAAACAGAAGGTACTTTTCATAGAAATCTGGCTAGTCTGGCCTATTCTACTCAGGTTCAGTGTAGCGAACGTTGCACCTCTTCTTGCTTCTAGCCGAGGGCCGGGCTAGGGCCCACAGCTTGTAGTCACGTTGCTAGGGAACCCGTGGGTCCCGCCTCGACACTCATCTTATTATATTAAGTTGTCGGATCCCTATGTGTCATGTCCTCGTCACCTACACACTATTTTGTTGATGATCTAATATACATAATCCATGGAGGTGCCTCTAAGTTGTTAGTTGAGGACAAGTGGGAGTACACTATGTTTTGATAAAAAAAACTGACCCAAATGAGGCTAATGAAAAAAAAATCCGTATAATGCCATAGAAAAAGAATAATGAAGGAAAACATATGATCCATGGATATGACTCTGGTGTTTGAAAAACAAAGTTGTAAGTATGGAAGTTTCATTCTAGAAGAACCACGAGCTCCATGCTCACACGAGAAGTCTCCAAAGTCAATAATTCTTTACGGCAAAGGCAATAACGAGAACCACCACCTTATGCTCCTTGTTCATCAAACTTTAAAGGGATGGTTGTAAATTGCTTTGTCTACCGTAAGTATTGCAAATTTCGTAGTTATTTTGGCACAATCTTGCAGCTAAAACTACAAATAGGTAATGAAGAAACGAACCACAATTGCATTGTTAGATGCAATGTGAAGGTTTTCCAAGGTTGAGCATTTGACGTTAAAATAGAGCAGCGAGTGGCAGCTGATGGTGGCTAGCGCATGGAGCCAAAGGCCCTACCTGGCCACCTCGGGTTCAAACTCCAGTGACCGCGGTATTTTCGTGCATAGTGCACGGGAATGAGAAGAAAAGGCTCCCCAGTTAAAAAAAATAGAGCACTACTGAGAGATGACACGTATTCTCGTCCTTTCTAGTCTAATAAAGTTTTTTTTTGTTTCCATCATCATAAGAAATGCCCTTTTTCCTACCAAATTAAATGACTTGGTAAAATGAGCTAAGGACACAATTATAGAACTTATTTTCTTTGGGTAGTTTTGTAGCAGTTAACCATTTCAAATTAAAAAACAAAAAAGAACGAAGGGAAGCACAATCTAGGGAGAACTCAACCTTTGAAGCTTGATTTTCAGCGTTAAGTATTGCTAGCGTCTTATATATCCGAGAGGACGTGGTTACAAAGGATGAGTAGTGGTGGTGCTAACGCCTTCCTCTCCTGTCGTTTAGACGTCTAGTCTAACTTTGTCACCGTAGGCGGTTCTGGCGTGATTTTGTACTTCGGCTGACCCTCGGCGTTCGGTTTTTTTTTTTGGACTGACCCTCGGCGTTCGGTTGGATGATTGGATCCGAGGTGATGGTGGCGATATATAATAATGTCGCTCATACCAGGTTAGGTGGCACGGCGTTACCCATGCCTGGTTCAGTATAGGGTTTGTTCACTTCGCGAAAAGTAGGTAAAAAGTTACTGTAGTATTTTTCCGTTGTTATTTGACAAAATTTGTCCAATCATGAACTAACTAGGTTCAAAAGATTCGTCCCGACATTTACAGACAAACTATGCAATTAGTTATCTTTTTTAACTACATTTAATGCTCTTGTCCTATCATCATGCCATAAGTAGAATTTGTCCTATCATCCTGCCATAAGTAGAAAAAATTCATCGAAAGATTTGATGTGATGGGTGAAAGATAAAATATTTTAGGTTGAGACGAGGAAGTGAACAAGGCCACAAGTAGAATAGTACTGTCAAGCCTGTGCGACACTGCTCTTGTCCTATCATCATGCCCGTCTTTTTTGTTTTTTGGCCCTTTTTTTGAAAGATTCTCTCAAATAGGCCCCTGACGGAAAGATTTCAAAAAATGGACCCTCAGCTTGGCGCCATGGTCCATGGCGCCAAGCTACAACGTCATGGCGCCATGTATCCTGGCGCCAAGAGGCATCCGACGTGGCTACACGGGGATCTACGTGGCGCGTAGGCTTGGCGCCATGGAGCATGGCGCCAAGCCTTGGCGCCAAGATCCATGGCGCCAAGCTTTGGAGCCATGCTGCATGGCGCCAAGCACCCATAATATAGCCTGCCCCCTTCCACAGAAGGCAGTTGAAAGCATTTGAATACATTTCATTATTTGTACTTCTGTTCAGATTGCTCAAAGAAACAGCTTGGACATTGATGTGGATCTAGCCCTTGGCTTTGCCGCTCACTATGGGAAGATTGAAACCATGGGGTGCTTGGTTGAAGAAGGTAATGCTGTTGGCTTTCTTGGCCCTTTGATGCGTGCTGCTGAGCGTGGATGTCTCCAAGTTGTGAAATGGTTTGTCAACCATGGGTGTCGAGAAATGGAGCTTTGTCTAGCCCTTACTGCTGCCACCTCTAGTAGCCAGATTGCAATTGCTGCTTATCTTCTTCCTCTTGTCCCGCAACATGTTCTTGCGCCCCTCAGCATTGAGATTATCAAGGCTGCTGGTGAGAGGAGTACAGGTTCCCTGCATGGTGTCAATTTTCTTCTCTGCTCGGACTTCCTCAATGACCCAGCTGCCACATATGCCGTGGCAGACAGTATTGCAAGATGTACCGATGAAGCTGTGGATGCAAAGCTTAGGTCTTTCATGAATGAGCACTGGAGTGAGGCAGCTTTTTCTGCGGGATTCGAATCTGCACAACAGCACTTTGTTAACTTCATGAGGATAATGGAAAGGGGTGAATCACCAATCCGCCTAGGGGACCTCCCTCTTGAGCTGGTAATTGCCATGGCCTACCTGCCACTCAACCATTATTTATGACATTCACCTTAAACAAATATATGATCATCATCAGCACCCACGTTTAAAGTGCATATGTCATAAACTCCATCTGAAGCTCATTCAGTACATAAGAATAGGATATAAAAGTCCATAATAATAGTCCATACAGTCCCAAATTAGCCTACAGTCCCTCACTGTCTCCTAGACTTACCCTTGCCCTTGTGTCCAAGAGCGTGGGTGCCTGGAGTATAAGGGTCAGGTGGTCGACGTCGCCTGGTACCGACCGGCTGCGTAGGCTGAGTCCAGGGAGCATCGTCTAGCTGAGACGGTCCAATCTCCTCGTGGCCCTGGTCCTCGTCCTCGTCCTCGTCGTCGTCATCGTCGTCCTCGTCGTCGTCCTCCTCGGTGCCGTGGTCTCGCGACCCTGTAGGTGGGTGGCTAGACGAGCCTACGCCACCTCTGGGTGCAGAAGGCACGTACACATCCTCCGTCGTGCCTGTCCTGCAACCACAACGCGCCGCGGTACGGCGTAGCCGACGTGCCAATCTCTGGTGCACAAAATCATGTTTAGTCAATTAATTTAACATTTTAGTAACTAACTAATTAATTAACTAAAAAAAGATATTAACTACTACTAACTACTAAAAATTACATACTATAACTAAAAATGACGAATTTAGTATACTACTACTTACACTAAAAAAATAATTAGCTAACTAAATAACTAACTAATGAATATATAATTAGCTAACTAAATAATTATCTAACTACTTAGCTAACTAAATAACTAACTAAATTATATAATCAATCTAAACAATATTAACATATATATTTAAACTAAATTTCACTAATCCTAACTAAATTTCATACTAAATTAAATAATAAATAATAACTTCAAAAATATATTAAATTTCAATAATCCTAACTTAATTTAAAAAAAAAAACTTACTTGTGGCCGGCGGCGGCCGGCGGCGGAGGCCGGCGGCGGGTGATGCGGCGCCGGCGGAGGGGGCGACGGCGGCCGGCGGGGGCCGCGCCGGGCCTAGTGGCGGCGGCCGGCGGTGGCGGCGCCGGCCGGCGGCGGCGCGGGCGCTACGGCCGGCGGGGGCGGCGGTGGCCGCGCGCGGCACGGGCGGCTCCGGCGGCGCCGGGAGCCGGCGGAGGGCGCGGCGGCCGGCGTGGTACGGGCGGCGGCGGGCGGAGCGACGACCGGCGGCGGCGACGGCGAGTGGCGGCGGGGTCGGGCGCGAGGAAGAGGAAGAACAAATGAGGAAGAAAGGAAAGAGAAGGAAGAAGAAAAGGAAGGGCCGACAGTTATTAAGGTGCTTGGCGCCAAGATGCATGGCGCCAAGCCTACGCGCCACGTAGATCCCCGTGTAGCCACGTCGGATGCCTCTTGGCGCCAGGATACATGGCGCCATGACGTTGTAGCTTGGCGCCATGGACCATGGCGCCAAGCTGAGGGTCCATTTTTTGAAATCTTTCCGTCAGGGGCCTATTTGAGAGAATCTTTCAAAAAAAGGGCCAAAAAACAAAAAAGACGGTCATCATGCCAGTTTCAGGGTGTACTGTAGCTTAGGTTCTGTTCCATCGTTTGACTCAGGTTCTTACAGTCTGGGTGCACTGTAGCTTCATTCAGATGCTTATCTGGGCCACGTTTAGATTGCAAAAAAATTCAAACCGATAAATAGTACCATTTTCGTCTTATTTGGCAAATATTGTCTAATCGTGGACCAACTAGGCTCAAAAGATTCATCTCGTGATTTTCCAACTAAACTGTGTAATTAGTTATTTTTTTACCTACATTTACTACTTCATGCATGGGTCCAAAGATTGATGTGATAGAGAGAGTGAAAAAAATTCAACTTTTGGGTGCATCTAAACAAGGCATTGGAGTGTTTCCTCTGCTAAGGCCTTTCTTAGATACCCAAATTCACCCTAAATTTCACTATGCAAAAAGAAGATTTCTCGTCACATTAAAATGTCGGCACATATATGGAGTACTAAATGCAGATAAAATCAAAAATCAATTGCACAATTTTATTGTACTTTGCGAGACGGATATTTTAAGCATAATTAATCAATGTTTGGACAATTATTACTAAATAAAAATAAAATTACTACAGTGTTCAACGGTGATTTAGGCGCCCCCGACGGGCATCTAAACGAGGCCTAAGACTGTATGCACCACGACCTGTAAACGATCCGGTAAACGTATATACAGTGTGAAACTCCCGTAGCGGGGGGCGGTAAAGGCCCCGGTAAAATTCCGGAAGGGCTCTCGACCGCTAGCTGTGGCGGACGTACGGAGATCCCAGTATACGCCACGCGGGGGCCGCGCGTCGTCCTCCTCCGACCCTGCTTTTCCTCGTCCACCTCGCTCCCGCCTGCTCGACCGCGGAGGGGCAGCGCCGCCGAGGAAGCGAGGAAGGTCCGCCGCCGGTGGAGCAGAGGAACGCGCCTCCCCGCGCCATCTCCCCGCGCTAGAGCCGCGCTCGCCCGCGCTTGCCCGGAGTCGCGCCGCCGGAGCCGCGCTCGCCCACGCTCGCCCGGAGTCACGCCGCTCCCGGAGTCGCGCCGCCGGAGCCGCGCTCGCCGGCGTCAGCCTCGCCTCGCCGCGCCACCAACGACCGCCCCCACCGCCCGCCGCCAGCGCTCGCGAGGCCGCCCGCCCGCGCGCTCACGAGCCCGAGAGAGTAGTCGCGCGGGGAGGGAGAAGGACGGGGCCGAGCTGCCGATGGGGAGAGAGAAGGGAGGAGGGAGGCCGCTCGCCGCCTGGGGAGGAGCCGACCGAGAGAGAGAGCGGAGAGAGAGAGAGTGGGGAGGGAGGGCGTGCGGTCGAACGGATAAAGGAGGAGAGGGGAAAAAAGAAAAGAAAAGAAAAGAAAAGAAAAGAAAAGGAAAGAGAAAAAGGGGGGAAATCTGACAAGTGGGTCCCACAGTGGATAGAGTATGATATAGAGTATGAATGGGTGCGGGAGAAATTGATATAGAGGATGAAATCTCAATGACTAGGACGAAACATTCCTTTTAGAGGATGAATTTAGAGTACGACGAGTGTGAATAGTCTAAGTGGCGTTCTCATTCTTCAACTTAGGGTCCATTGGTTAGTGCTTTATGAACTTAGAGATATTGTGGGCCTATAGCCCCACAGCGTATCCTGCCTCCGAATACTGATTATGATCTTGGTTGGGATACCAGAGGTCCATGTACTCGGCACTTGTACTTGAAACTTGGAATAAGAATGAGGCAAGATAGTCTTTTTAGCTGTATTTTAACTCTACGACCTCAAAAAAAAGTATCTGCAAGGCTATATGGGGTACAAATACTATACCATATGTAAAATAGGGAAGAAATATTTTCTCCACAAGGAAGCCAATGAAGTTTTCGAGGCAAACAAGAAATTTTGTCCTTACTCTATCACAACCTGTTATGGGCCCGAGACTCACTCTTCTTTCTCACTGGCCTACCAGGCCGTGACAAAAAAAAGCTTGTCAAGCTGACATATGGCTTTAACGAAATTTTATTTTTGAAATTAGCTTTATTAGGAGAGCGTACGTGCATTATGAGTGTCGTAATTCAAAAACAAGAGTAATTGTTCTTGTTATTTGCAACGAATGAGTGATGTTTCAGAGGTATTTTCCTTCGTTCTTTCCTTTCTTTCTTTCTCTTTTTTGTGCTTTATTTAGTGCACGTTTAACCACATTTTTATAGAAGTACATGTACATATTGGCACGCCCTGTAAAAGGCTGTAAGTGAAAATGGTACATCGTACGGAGTACATGCCAACATGCGCTCGTTGGCGCCGGATTCCAAATTGATTATTTATATATATATATATATTTCACCTTATTGCAAACACTTTTCTATGCTACAACACGAAGCCAACATATATATTTTTGGGCAAAATTCCACAACTTAACTTAGATACTATACTTGCGATCCATCCACGCGCGGCTAGCTTAGGTGTACCGTGTCTCCTATCAATGCGTTGCAACGGTGGATGCGTGGTCGGAGGTCCAGCCGTCGGCCATCTCGAAGCCGTTGCGGCGGCGGCGGTAGTCCTCCCGCGCCTGCTCCACCTCCTCCGTGGAGTTCATGACGAAGGGCCCGTCCCTTACCACCGCCTCGCCGTGCGGCCGCGCCGCCACCAGCAAGACCCTCGCGCCCTGGCCCTGCTCCGCTGCATCATCGCCCTGGGCCCGCACCTCCACGCCGTCGCCGTCGCCACCGAACACGACGAGCGTGCGCGCGGCGGCGGCGACGGTGGAGCCGTCGTTACTGGCGAAGGCGGCCTCGCCGTGGCTGACGTACGCGCACGCGCTCCACCCGCGCGGGACGGGCTGGCGCAGGCGCGCGCCGGGCCGCAGGGCGACGTCGAGGCACAGCGCCGGGGTGCCGGGCCGGAGCGGGGACCGCGTCCCGAGGCACTCGCCCGCGATGACCTTGACGGAGACGCCGTCGGCGGTGACGACGGCGGGGATGTCGTGGCTCGCCACGTCCTGGTACCTCGGCTCCACCCTGCACACGCGCGCAGCATGCATGTTTGTTAGCAACCAAATGGTGGCCGGCACAGAATGATATCGAAGATGAGGAACGATGATGCGCATGCACGCAACGCATACATCTTGTCGGCGGCGGAGAGGTTGATCCAGATGTTGATGCCCCGCTGCACGCCCTGGCCGGCGGGCATCTCCGCGTGCACGACGCCGCGCCCCGCCGTCAGCCACTGCATGCACACGTACGGTACGGCGGCGAATCAGTTGACGATCGACACGATGGCCGACCACAAATACAATATACATAGCAGCACATGCATGCATGTCAACTCTGTTACGAGCATGCATTATGTTCGTGCCCGCACTAGTCTCTCGTGCTGGTCAGCTGGAACAGCGTTTGTCATGTAGTACGTGCTAGCGGTACGTCTACTTTTGACGCTGGATTTTGACACGAGGCCAGCCGCCAGGATGAAAGGAACCGGGTCCGGACATGCTACATGCCTACATCCACTTTGCATGAATATTGGACCGAAGCGCCTTTTGCTTTCACACAAGCAAGCATCATATGCATCTTTTACAGGGTATATTTGGTAACCTGATCAGTGCTGCTTTTCCACGTAGCAAATTCAGTATATAACTGACGAACAATCTACAGTTTTTTTGTTTACTTTTCAATATGAGTAGAGTTTAGTTTCCACCACCCTTGATTTATCTGCGCTGCTTTTCCGTGTATATATCTAACAGATTCAGTATATAATTCACGAACAATCTACAAATTTTTGCTTACTTTTCACTATATATGAGAATTTGATTTGCACAACCCTTGATCTTAAGATGGAGGTGAGATTACTTTCTAGGGGGGTTTCGGGCAACTATTTTTTTTCTCCCTCCTTTTCTTCACTATTAGTTAATTTGTGCATTGAGCTAATATTAATTAAAATTTAGGAAACTGTGCATACAACATCCTAACTGAATCTACTATTAGAATAGAACAGGGACCAGTGAATTGAAGGAATAGGCTCTTAATATAGTGTTTGCATGTTAAATGCTGCAGTTGATGGGAGACCTAACCTGAACGTCTCCTGTGCTGATGGTTCCCTTGTGCCCTGAAAAGTCATGGTAACTGATGCCGCCCTGAAAGTGAAAGCAGCCGGTGGGCAAACATTAATTAATTTGTCCAGCAATTTAAATTGACGAAACAAATAACGTCATTAAATTTTATTTATATCAGCCTATGCAACAGTATTGTGTACGTAAGGAGTCATAAGGATCATGAGAAAACCATATGAATTCATACCTCCAGCATATAGGTGACATTCTCAAATCCTGAGATATGACACGAAACAGCGAAGAAAAAAACAAAAGGTCAGGATTGATGATCGTTTTGCTACAGTATTCAAGTACTAATCGATTCATGGTCTAAGAAGAAATTTACTACAAACCTCTGTGAGGATGGTCAGGAAAGCCAGCTGGCGCAGAAACTGAAACACAGAAAAATGAGAAAAGGTGCGTGTGAATGGATTCTGTGTTATATATGATTCCATACAGTATTATTTAAGGTTTTCCATCAGAGCACCCCCCATCAAGACTTTTTATGTGTCTCATTCATATTAAAACCGTTATAATTACTCAATAGTGAGGTTTATATACACACATATACGCGTACGAAACAGCATGACTTTTGACAGTGAACAATAAGTGTGGTGTATATCAGGACATGTTAAAAAAGCCACTTTTATCAGTTGCCATTTTTGTTATGTTCAGGAACAAGATGGGCAGTATATGTCAGTATCGTCTTGACGCATGCTAGCAGAAAAAAAAAAACCATGTTCTTGACTACTGCATAAGCATGCAGCTGCGCGTATAATTGTGAAGTTAACAGCATACACTCGAACTCGTCGAAGGACAAGATAGGATCCAGTTCCGGAAGCTCAGGCCTGCAGCAAGAAACGAAACCATCTATCACAGATTAGTATAATCATCATCGTATCAGTTTTGTACATGCATGAGGATTTGTATGACAAAATGAGATCGATCCTGCCGACTGCGAGTCGACCGGAACAGAATGGATGGATCAATGGGTGGGTGGTTTGGTTACCTGCCGATGCTCCGCCAGAGCGCGAAGCCCTCACAGAAGGGCTTGCGCTCGCACGTCAGCGTCTGGACCACCGCCCGCGGCCTGCTCATCATCATCACGTCGCCGTCGTCGTTCCCAGCACAGTCCTCGTTGCCATGGCTGCTGATATGATGGAGTATTCGACACATATTGTCAGCTCAAGGAGGGAACAACAGCACACATGAAGAGAGGTTGGCCGGCCGGTCGGTCAACCACCACCGGTCGTTCATGGTTACGCCGGCCGGCTACACGGGCAGCTGCAGCTAGCGAGGAGCTAGCTAGGCGGTCGAGAATGGTTGGTCATGAACCGTGCGTGCGTGTACCTCTTGACGACGCAGCCGACGAGCGTTCCCTCGGAACCACCGGTCTTGGTGGTCTCCTCGGCACCGGGCTGCCGCCTCTCAACGGCCGCCATTGCCGCCGATCCATGGAGAGGGGACGGAGGAGGGAGAAGGGGCATGCAAGCAGTGGCGCCAGACATGGCAGGCTGGCCCGTGGAGCAAATGACCAGCGGAAGCGGAAGGGGTACAGTGGTGGTGGTGGTGGTTCTGGTGGTCGCCACGGCCGGCGTTTAAATACCCGCGGCCGGTGGTTCTGGAGGAGAGGCAGAAGAACACGGAGAGCGTAATCGGGCCAATCGCGTGAACCCGACGCTCGCTCGGTGTGTCATGCAGTCATGCTCATGTGTGTGGACACAACAGGTGTGAACGCCCGTCGCGGGTGGGGCCCGGCGGCTTTTGTCCGGCGGTTGCGTGCTTGCGCTGCTGCGGTGGCGTGGCGTGGGCGCGGGATGCGGGTGGTCCCACCCACCTCCACGGCCGCCTCTGACGCCGACCGAGCTCGGGTGTCAGGGTGTGGGGAGAGAAGACGGATGGGAGTGTGAACGCGGAGGTTGTCGTGGCAGCAGCATCCGTGAGTGACTAGGCCCGTCCGTCCGTGCGTGCGACTCCACCAATCAGTCGCCAGATCTTGGATTTGGATGGAATGGATGGAGGAGGGATGGCAGCATCTTCTTGTTTTGTTCGCTGCCAGTGGGCCCACTGTTCAGTGACAGTGAAAATGATGGCGACTAGAGAAGCACGTGTACGTAGTGTACATTATTGAAAACCATTGTAAAATCCAATTTGTTACATTATTGTTTATCCGTGTTAATGTGTTATAGCTGCTCACACAACACCTCTTCACCTTGCCTCCTGACTTTCTACTCCTTTAATTTATCTTGGTATAATCGGCAAGAACGAGGTTGTGCAACGCGCCATATACAAGGAATACTAGGCATAAAAGACCTTTTTTTGCGACTGTAGCGCTGAGGTAAGGAGTATTTTATTAAGAGAAAATAAACCTATCCACTTGGGTATGGTCTATACCTTATTGGCTCAACCTATCTTGTGATGCTTTTTTTTCATTTTTACCAATAGTATATCTCTTTACATAAGTATGTGTGGACATGATGAAATCTCGGAGGTACCTACTCTGTCGGTCCTGAAATACAAGATATCTAAGCATTCAAAATTTATCCTAAATTATAACG
The DNA here is from genome assembly GCA_038087645.1 of Saccharum hybrid cultivar R570. Classification (NCBI taxonomy): domain Eukaryota; kingdom Viridiplantae; phylum Streptophyta; class Magnoliopsida; order Poales; family Poaceae; genus Saccharum; species Saccharum hybrid cultivar. The sequence goes on along the minus strand of JAQSUU010000625.1, from coordinate 1,720,973 downwards.
GATTTTAGATAAAATAATTGTCCAACTCAATTTAAAAGCCAACATTTACCTGTGTACCTATCATTACTTTCTATTACTAATCTAAACATGGTAACCAGAAATGATTATATGTGTCATTTTATTTACCCACTTCTCCTATATTTCAGGTGCCTGAATTTTAAGATAATTTCAGGAAACACTCTTGCACTACTAATTAGTACAAGTAAATTGTCACTATTGTCACTTTTATGATTTGTTATTTGTCTTTGTGTCGTAACATATCAAATTTTTGTCCTTATCTGACTATAAAAATAATTGTAAATTGTTAAATTATCTTTGTTCCAACACATATCAGATTTTATCAGATTTGCGGTTTTGTCTAACGGGTTTTCTATTCTCGAAACTGAAAATTGCAGATTGTATCTACAGAAATTGCAATGAACTAAAACTGCAATTTAAGTAAAAATATGTGCAATAACCGTCGCCTGAAAGAAAACTAAAATTCAAGCCCCTGAAATTTAGCCAATCCATTTTTTACCACATCCACATGATGTGCCCTAAAATTTCACTATGTATTCCAGGATAGAGGGATTACCTTTTCCCTCTCTTGTCTAAAGGAATAATGGCAATTACATCTAGGCCATGTTTAGTTCCCAAAATATTTCAAGATTCTCCGTCACATCGAATGTTTGGACACATACATGGAGCATTAAATATAGATGAAAGAAAAAAAACTAATTACACAGTTTGGTAGAAAATCACGAGACGAATATTTTGAGCCTAATTAGTCTATGATTGGACACTAATTGACAAATACAAACGAAAGTGCTACAGTAGCCAAACCCAAAATATTTCACCAACTAAACACAGTCATAGGCCCAGTTTAGTTGTGAAAATTTTTGGGGAAAATTTCCTGTAGCACTTTTCGTTGTTATTTGGCAAAAAATTGTCTAACCATGGACTAACTAGGCTCAAAAGATTTGTCTCGACATTTACAGATAAACTGTGCAATTAGTTATTTTTTTACCTACATTTAATGCTCCATACATGCGTCCAAAGATTCGATGTGACAGTTACTATGCAAAAATTTTTGGCACTTTTTGGCCATCTAAACAAGGTCATAGTATGTTTATTTGGTTTTGGAAAAAGAACCTATTATTACTTCATCTGTTTCTTTTTAAGAATGTATTTTAGTTGGGCATATGGAATAATGGAACGGTCGGGGTCGCTCCGCACCTTGATGAGGCCCTCATTTTGGGACCGTGCATGCTAAGCTTCTAGTGCGGTCTTTTTTTTTTTGCTGGGGGGGAGCTTCTAGTGCGGTCTGAATATTTCGTGTACGCCTTTCCTGGTCCCTCACGTTCAGTGGCGGATCTACAGGGGGCTTGGGGGGCTCCAGCCCCCTCTAATGACTTGATTTACCACTAAAAATACTGTAGCAAAACTTCAAATCACCATTAAATCTTCATACAAATCAACATCTCCATTGTTTTAGCCCCCTTGATTCTCATCCTGCATCCGCCACTGCTCACGTTTGTTGGTCGCTAGAAAGTTCATGAGCGTTTAATATTTTCTTTATTCATGTTTGTAGCTGGGTGCTTTGTTTAATTTGTATCTTTCTGTTGTGATCTTTTTTGTGTGTTTTGTATGTATGTATATTGTTGTGTTGTCAACTCCACCCTACTAATAAAGGTATAGGTGCATGACACTTCCTTGAGAAGGAGAGTACTAGAGCAGAGAATGATGGATGAAGAAAGGAGAACAATTATGCACGTACAAGACGATAAATCGATACAGATGAGAGAGAAAAGAGATATCGATGGTGTGGATCGAACTCCGTGGAAAAATTTCACTATTTGACATCCAATTTGCCTGTCTCACAAGATTTGACATTCAATTTGTCAGTCTTTCAAAATTTAACACTGGGACTGTGAATTGTTTTGATTATTTTCTCTCATTTTTCTTTTTCCTGTAATGTTTTCATCTATCCCAGCCATCTAAAGAACCAAACTACCCCTAGCCTGATTAGAACAGACCTGGGGGTGCCAGGGGCTTGGCTCCTGTGCACCAAACAACTCAACCCCTTCCTTGTTTTGGAGAACTGTTCTTCTGTTAGCTACTCCTACTAGTTAGTCTGATTTCGTGTCTTATCACGCTGGCCAGCGTTCCTGCCATGCCAAGACCATGGCCCGACGGCTTCGTCGCTGCGCGCTGCCCCACCGTCCTCCCCGACGCTCAGCGCATCCATGCAGGCACGACTTCATCTGCAGGATTGCAGCGGCCCACTGGTGGAAAGGATCAACTACACCAAGGAGAAGGTCGCCGACTCCATTGACCATTGGCTTCGCTATGGGGGTGGCGCTCCATGCCTTTTCCTAAGGCCCAGCCAAAACCCTAGCCGTCTGGTGGCTGGGCCTGGCTGCTGCAACTTCATGGCAGCCCGTTGGGCGGCAGAGGGGAGGGGCGGAGGGGGCACCCCGGCGATGGAGGGCCGGCAGACGAGTGGCGCATGGGCGGCCGCTAGTCCGTCTCGTGAATCCTGCTCTGCTCGTGTGAGTCGCGACCGAAGGAAGCAGAAGGGAGTCGATGTTCGATTAGGCCAGGGGTAGTTTGGTCCTTTTAGGTGGCTAGGTGAAAACATTATAGGAAAAGAAAATGAGAGAAAATGGGTGAAATCAAAATAATTTGTAGTCTTAGTGTCAAATTTCGAAAGACAGACCAATTGAATATCAAATCTTGTGAGGCTTGCAAATTGGATGTCATATATTGAAATTTCTCAACTCCGTGGATGTTGGAGAGGGTAGAGATGGGTTTAAAAACCACATCCAGTTTGAAAACTAAGAAGGCAAAAAAAAAGACGGAGCATGTGGGAATCCATCTTCATGTCGCTCTGGCAGTAGTGTGAATGGGTTTGCATTTGTATTTTGTCTATATATGCTGGTTGTCTGCAAGTTAGGCCCTGTTTAGATGCCAAATTTTTCCCAAAATTTTACTATGCAAAAAGAAGATTCCCCATCACATCAAAATGCTGGCACATGTATGGAGTACTAAATGTAGATGAAATCAAAAACTAATTGTACAGTTTTATTGTTCTTTACGAGACGAACATTTTGAGCCTAATTAATCATTTTTAGATAATTTTTTACACTAAAAACAAAATGCTACAGTGCGCAACAGTAATTCGGCCGCCACCAAATCGGCCGAACTAAACAAGGCCTTAGGTTGGAGCCAAACCAATTAGTCCGGCCAGCTGACATGTACGTGCCAAATCAGTCATGGTGTGAGCGCGCGAGGTATGGATCCAGGGCTAAAGTTTAGTCCGTGGACGTTCGGATGATGCTAACCAGGAGTGAGCTAATTATAAAATTAATTGCAGAAGTCGTGGCTAATTAGCGAGACGAATCTGTTAAGCCTAATTAATCTATGATTAGCATATATTTATGGTAGCACCATATTGTCAAATCATGGACTAACTAGGCTTAATAGATTCGTCTCGCAAACTAATCTCAAACTGTGCAATTAGTTTTGTAATTAGTCTATATTTAATACTCTAAATTAGTGTCTAAACATCCAATGTAATAGGACTAAACTTTAGCAGCAGGAACCAAACACCTTTATTCTTATGCAATAACAGCTTACACTTGCACTTCAAAAAGGTGTTATCTGTTATATAACAGGGTATGCTCGATGTGAGCATGAAGGAGACCCGGGCCCGGACGTAAACGCTGCAGCACAAGGACAGTGCACCAGGTTAAGGCAGCCGTGAGAACGGCCTTCTTATATTACACAACAGCAGATCAAGCGGCTATCCTGAGGATGAGTGTCTCTAAAACCAGGGATCGGAGTCGGAGCCAAATTATCTTGCCTGACCTCCGAAATGGAGCTAGCGCATGCTGTGAGAAATGGACAGACTATATATATATATATATATATATATATATATATATATATATATATATATATATATATATATATATATATATATATATATATATATATATATATATATATATATATATATATATATACATACACACACACGCCCTCCGTTAAAAAAAATGTAATTCTCATTTCCTAAAATGTCAACTAGTTTCAAATTTGACCGAATCTATATAAAAAATTACTTACATTTATGATATCAAATAAATAAAACTAAATTGCTTATGAAATATATTTTAATAATAAACTTATTTGAATACATAATGAATATTGATACTATTTTCTATAAATTTGATCAATCATAGACTAATCCCAAATTTAGAATTGTATATTTTTTTTCAGGACGGAGTGACTAATAAGTACGTAGTAAACCAACATTCGCTTAACTAGTATATTCTTGCTTCGCTAGTGTGAACATGCTTGATGCATTTGTCTTTGTTGTTTGTTGGCTAGTAGTTGGCCCGTACCAAACTTAATCAGCTGTCCAGCTGAGCTCTACTACGCACCTACTAGCTGGTTACAGCCAGTACGGCTGCTGCTCTTCCTCCTTCCTGCAGAGACTGTTCAGACCACGCACTCCTCGTACTTGTTACTTCTCTCTTTCGAAGAACGACCTTTCATCGATTTAATTAAAAATGGTAACGGTACATGCATGATTTGCCAATTCTTTTATATAAAAAAAGAAATGCAAGGACCACAGGCTGCCTTTGTTAAGTAATTAGGCAATTTCCAGATCAAAACCAAAATATAAATAATGTAAAATAGATGAACTAGATCAAGTATGTGTAGCATACTACAATAACAGATCGGTATATTGGATAGTATGACCGACAAGATTAGATCACGAGAATTATACATGCTGACTGTAGCTGTAGTCGTTGGTGACGCAGATGGTGGTGGTGATAGAACGAGGTCGATATCAAAGTCGTCGATGTTGAAGTCGTCGTCGAAGTCGTCAATGAGAGATGGAGGAATAGCTCAACGCAGTTGACGACGAATACGCCGGGACGTAGCGCCGCCTGACTTGGATGGAAGACGACCCGTTGTGAAAGTTGGGTGCAGTCGCGCGGATAGCGCTTTCCAAAAACCTTATTCGCCTTCTCCCGGTGCAGAATTGCAAAGACGAGGGTTTCAGAGACCTGCTCGTCCGGTCGCTGGTGCACGCAAGCGATCGGACTGGAGTAGCTACAACGGCAACGCAATAGCGAGAAGACGCAAAAACTCTAGGTCAATTAGATACGTTTTGGCGTGGCCTCTAGGTTGCTTATTGTCGGGTACAAAAAACAAGGGGTACCCACAATCAACGATTAAGAAAAACAAAACCAACGGGACTAGCGAGACAGCGAACGAAACGTCTCGACCACGTCCCGACTCGTACGAGGCTCGCTCGACGGGATGCCTCGACCACATTCCGACTCGTACGACTCACTCGATAAGACGCCTCGACTACCGAGAAATCTCTGACTCGCACGACCCAGGGTCGAGCTGGTCGACCCACCCCATTCACCAGCTCTGAGACAAAAGTCAAAGCATTTAATGTAAATTGCCAACCACTTCCTACCATCATGGCTACAACAACAACCGACATAAGAGCAGTACCGGTGTCAAATCTCACTTTTTACCGCCCATCCCGGGATGGGCGGTGAAAACCTGTCACTATACGCACCATACTGGGCACTATTCCACCACTGATCACCCTCGAGGGTGAATACGACGAGTACCGTACCCCACGATTCCGAGGACTCGGCCTTATCCGTTCACCGTCGACCCACCTCGACCCGACCTCGACCTGGTCTCGACCAACCGACGGTCAAAACAAGAATGCAAGGCTTGCGTGACACAGGACCCGGAGTCTTTTCACCGTCTCATCCTCTACGTCACCGTGGTGTCCATGGATGACCGGCCATTCTCGGGGCACGTCGCTACAGCAACCTCCACAGCGTTCGACAAAACTTCACCTCAAAGGCACCCCCAGCGTCCCTGCCTCCTCTTACCCTATCAAAAGGGCAGGCAGGGGACTCTACATGGGGGCGGCAGACAACGGACGAAAAAAGACCAGCCACCTTCCCACGATAGAAGATCAACTTCAAAGGAACCTATATGCGCCCCGGCAACTCTTGGGATCTCCGAAGCTGCAAACAGAAGCCGGGCGAATCCCTCCGGGATTACATCCGGCGTTTCTCCAAGCAACACACCGAGCTCCCCAACATCACCGACTCCAACATCATCATGGCCTTCCTCTCTGGTACCACCTGCAAAGAGTTGGTCTGAGAATTGGGCCGCAACACTCCCATCACTACCAACAGTTTGATGGATATTATCACCAACTTCGCCGCCGGCGAGGAGGCAGTTGGTGCCATCTTTGGTAGCGACTAGGACAAAGGGAAGCGCAAGGAGGAGGATTCCGCAGGCTCCAACCAGGTCCCGAAGAGGAACAACAACAAGAAGAAGAAGAACCAGCAGGGCAAACAAGAGGCCCCGACCGATGACCTTGTTGCTGCTGCTGATCGTAAAAAACCTTGAGGGGCCCCGGCGGGGGCATTTTTGACAAAATGCTCAAAGAGTCGTGTCCCTACCACAAAGGGCCCACGAACCACAACCTCGAGGACTGCCACATGCTCCGGAGATACTTTGAAGCATAGGCATCAAGAAAGACGACAAGAAGGAAGATCCCAAGGGAGACGACAAGGATGAGGGGTTTTCTGAGATCCATGACTGCTTCATGATATACAGAGGACCCTCGACGCGCCTCTCAACACGGCAGCGCAAGCGGGAACGTCGAGAGGTCTTCTCCGTGCAACTCGCAACCCCCCTCTTCCTTGATTGGTCCGAGGTGGCCATCACTTTCGACCGTGACGACCACCCAGACTACGTCCCTAATCCTGGGGTCTACCCACTTGTTGTCGATCCCATCATCGCCAACACATGCCTCACCAAGGTGCTCATGGATGGCGGCAGTAGTCTTAACATCATCTATGCCTAGACACTCGACCTTCTGGGAATCACCAGGACGTGATGAGGACATCCTCCGCTATTACCCCCTGGCAAAGACGCAACAAAAAAGGGCCAAGTGGCCTAGTTGTAGTCGGGCGGCGACCGTGTGAGCCTCTGAATAATCCCACCTTGCTTCGCTTGGGAGGAGGAAGCCACCTTAAAAGAGAGAGCCACCCTTCCCCTATTGGACTAGTCTTTTAGGGATATTGGGCTTTTCCCCGAGTGGGTGTGCATAAGAACTATTGGGGTCCGGGCAACCTTAATTTATTGGGCCTCGGCCAACCCTACCTGGGCCGGATGTGTCAGGACGCACCTCTGACCCAGCGTCAGGGGCTTCCATGGAGTCGTGCCGGGGAAGCGAGCAGAGCCTGTCGGACGGGTCGACCTGCCTGTCTGTTTTGGCACTCCTGCCAACTTCAGGAAGGAGACTCTCACTTTTGAAGTGGTCGAATTCCATGGAACATACCACGCCATTCTCGAACGCCCCTGCTACGCCCGGTTCATGGCGGTCCCCAATTACACCTATCTCAAGCTCAAAATGTTGGGCCCCAACGGTGTCATTACTGTCAGGCCCTCCTATGAGCACGCCTACGAGTGTGACATAGAATGCATCGAGCACGGGGAAGCCATCTTGGAGTCGGCGACCTTGGCGGCGAACCTCGACGGTTTGGCCAACGAGACCCCCAACCCCAAGCGCCACGCCAGAACAACAAGGGACGACACAAGCTTACTCCACCATGGGAAGGGCCATACATCGTCGCGGAAGTACTAAAGCCCGGCACCTACAAACTATTGAACGAGAAAGGCAAAATCTTCACCAACGCATGGAACATTGAACAACTACGTCGCTTTTTTCCTTAAAACCTCGAGGCTCTGTAAATTGTTTCACAATCCCATGATAGAATAAAGAATACATCGGTGTTCAAAGCATTTTTTCATAACAACCAGGAAGGACCGACCCTGTTTTCTCAGAGTCGACCCTCCCTCGGGGGCTGCAAGGGGGGAACCCCCTACGTATCCCCAAAAAATTCGCATTTTTTTGAAAAAAGAAGAGAACTGTTACATAAGTCGACCAGGCCGCAAGCGCACCCTAAAGCTCGAGGGCAGCCGAGCCGCGAGATCACCTACGCCTCTGAGCTATGGTACCTCCACTCACCCCCAACGCCAAGGGGTGCAACCGCGCGCTAAGTAGACCTAGTAATAGTTCACGACTTTGAAAAAGCTCACGACTAACATTCCCGTTTGCTTCGAATCAAGTTTTTACACGGTCTACGAAGCCACAAACACGCCCTAAAGCTCAAGGGCAATCGAGCCGTGAGATCACTTACGCCTCCGAGGCTACGGTACCTCCACTCTCTCCCTCACGCCAAGGGGCATAACCGCGCGCTAAGAAAATCATGCAAGAATACGATTCAAGCGAGAAAGGGAAGAAAAAACTTGAACAAAAATGGACATCTAGTACAAACTTACATCTAAATGTTTCAAGGCCCCCGAGGCCATCACAACGAAAGTTACGAATATTAACTCATTTACACAAGCTCTCATGCCTAGTCTTGGCTCACAGGCCCTCATCGTCGGTAGGTGGGACCACCTTGACCTTGAAAAGTTTTTCAAGGTGACCCCCGGGCTCCTCAGCGGCCTCGATCAGGTTTAGGCAGGTGACTTCATTCTCCTCATTCGTCCGGTCTAGATCCGTGATGAAGCCATTAGCGATGAGATCGATGTCGTACTCGAACCCAGACTAAACGACTGCCATGGCCCTCTTTCACGCCATGATGTAGCCCGCCTCGTATCTTCTCGTGGATGAGGCGGCCTAGCGCCGCCATTCGATGGACAAAGGAGTTCCCTGGCGCATCCTCCTCGGTATCGGCATTGGGCTCGACCCCCAGGCCGTCACACACTAAGTTAATAGCACCCTGGAGCAACTAAGTCCGCCCGGCCTCGACCTCAAAGAGGTTCTGGAACGAGGTGGCCGTCGCCTGGGTCGTATGTTGCTGCTTCTCCAACTCTGAAACATAAGCACTGAGTTAGCATAAGCCTGGGACCTCGAGGCTAAGGCTAGAACACAACAAGAGGTTTACCCTCAGCGTGGGTCTGCCAACCCACGACCTCATCGCGCAGCTCCCCGCACGCCTTCTCTGACGCTCGAAGAGCCTCGTCCTTGTCATGGACCGCCGCCCTCAATGCCTCAATCTCCTGACCGGTGCCTGAGAGAGCCTCGTCCCTCTCTCAGACCATCCCCTTCAATGTCACAACCTCATCCTCCAAGGTTCTGATGCGAGCGGACGCCATCCCGATTTGGATGTTGAGGGCATCACGCTAACCGTCGACCAAGGCGACATCCTCTTCGAGCTCCTTCACACGCGCCAGCAGTGGCGCGAGGTCCTCACGAGCCTTAGCCGCCTCCTCCCGAGCCCTTGCCGTGTCTTCACGTGCCTTGGCCTCGGCTTCCCGAGCCTACGCCGCCTCCTCCCTAACCACTGCATGGGCGACGCGGAGCTCACCCACCTCGGCACTCTTCTGGGATAGCCGCTTGTTGGCTTCCTCGACTAGAGCCTGTTGACAAACAAGCGCTGCCCACACGCCACTCTCATGACGAATAAAGAGTGACTTGTGGTGGGAATGCTCCTTGAGCTCCTGACCACAGTCAAAACCTAAAAATCAGAACCAAGGAGAAGGGAAGGATAAAACATAAGGAAAGACTAGCGAACCCGGCTTACCTCGAAAGCCTCCGACATACCCCGGACCAGGGTATCCGTGACCAAGCGCAGGGATTGCAGGGAGTGCTTATGGAGTCCCTCGACAAACTCCTAGTGTTGCACCTCGTCCTTGTCGTCGATGGCAAAGAAGGGCTCAGCGCTAGGGTTAGACGCATCCCTGAACTCCAGGGTCAACCGACCCCAACGTGGAAGCTCCTCCTCCACCCGTACAAGAGCCAACCCTGCGTAGTTGGGCCACCTGGCCGACGCCTCGGCCAGGTCATCCCCTAACGCCGAGAAGTACCAGGCCGATCCGGGGCGTCGACCGTCTCGACGTCTGTCTTCTGCTTCCCCTTGTTAGAAGGAGGGTCATCGACGGTTAGGTTGATCACGGCCAGGGTCGACCCTTGGGGTGTGGCTGGCGTCTCAACTGTCGGCACCACCACCTGTACGACGGACGGTGGCACGACTACCTCCCATTCCGCCTCGACCGCCTGCTCCGTTGGCCAGTCCTGCTGCGGCTGCGGCTCCTCCCACGCCGGTTGCGAGTCCGGCTGTGCTGCCTCTTGCCCTGCCTCTGGCGGGGCCTCTGCCACCTCCCTTAACTTTTTGACATCCACCCGCCCCGTGTCACGGACGGATGCTTTGGCCTCAGCAGCCTTGATGGTCACCTAGGTCGTCGCAATCGACCCAAGCTCCAACCCACCAGCTCTAGGCACCTCGAGCCTGGCATCACCCGGGACCGCCTCAGCCGGCTTTGGCCCCCGCGCGGCGTCACCAGGACTAGCGACCTCCTAGGTGCTTGCCCCCGCCTTGGCGGCCGTCTTCCTCAGCCTGAGCCGCTCTATCGTAGCCTGGCACCTCGTGACCCAGGCAGCGTCGTCGGCCGGCGTCCGCATCATCAGGGCGGCGCCCGACCTAAGCGCCTTGACGGGAGTCGGAGTCACGAGCTCCTCCTTGCGCTTATGGCTGAGCAGCAACTAGACGCGTCAGAATAAAGAACGAAATCACCGATGACAAAAAGATAAGGCGAGATACTTACCCGGATATGGGAAGCAAGGGCCTAGACCCCGGCAAGCCCGAGCCACCCAACGACACCTGTGACGGCCCCTCCGTTGAGCCTCCTATCGGCCGGGTGCTCCTCGGAGCCCAGGTTGATGGGGCATCGAAGAACCTCTGCGCTGACAAGGCTATTTGGCCTCGAGTCCTTACGCCCGTCGACAACACCCTGGCCTCCGACGCCGATGCTGTTGCCCCACCCGCTGGCCAAGTCCAGGGAGATCGGGCTCGCGGGAGCGGCACCACCGACCTCCCCTATGAGACCCCAGGCGAGGTATCTCCCCTCTCTGAAGGACCCGCTCGGGCCCTTCCCTCTGCTGGCTCTCCTTTCCCCTCGACGGGCGCTGAGACTTCCCTCGACGCCTAGGAAGTCAATCCCCCAACGGGCTCCAGCAGGGGCCGCACGTCGGCGAGATGCGCCAGAAAAGTCACGATATCATACCGTGACCTAGCGTCATCATCGCCGCTGTCTTCGTCCTCCCCCGAGACTGTCTCGGAGGGAGACTCCTCGATTGGGAGCCCCTCGAGGCTCTGTTGGCGGCGGCGCTTCTTCAACGCCTCACGCTCGAGGGTTTTCTAGACTTGACGCTTCTTGGCAGCGTCCTTCTCTTCCTTCTTATGGGCCGCCAAGAGGCATCTAGCCTCCTAAGCAGCCTGATCCTCTGCAACCGGCGGCCATGACTCCTTGACCGCCGACAAATCCTGTATAGAGGCCTCGACCGACTTAGTCGAGGGAATTAGGAAACAAAGGGACTTAAGGCTGTCAAAAAACGACACTTACCAGAGGCTCAAAGCCTTGAGTGGGGCGCATTAGGACCCTATCGATGTCCTCCTGCTTGAAACTCCCCACCATCCATCATGCACGCCGAGCGACTTCATCGAGGGGAAGGGACTCGTGCGACATCTGACTCCCCTCTAGCGAAGCCTCCGGCATCATCTCGTCAAGCCGGAGCCGGCGCTGCGTCAGCGGCAGCACCCTCCGGCGGTGGAACGCGGTAGCCACCATTCCCGCCGTCAACCCGCGCTGACAAAGCCTCCTCAACGCGTCGAGGAGCGGCTACAGTTTCAGCTTGTCCTCGACGACACCGTACGACCAGTTCTCCTCGTGCGACATCAGCACCTGGCCAGAGAACCTCGGCAGCTGGTCGTCATCATTGTGCAGATAGAACCATCCGTCGTGCCAGCCGCTATTCGACGAGATGAGCTGTGTCGGGATGTACTGCTCACCTCGACCCGACCAGACTTGGAGAGTGCAGCTCCCTGCATGCACTGTGCGCCGCACTCCTCGCTCGCCCGCCTTCTTAGCGAAATGCTCCGCCCTGAAGAGGTGGAGCCACAGATTGTAGTGTGGCTCCATCCCCAGGTACCCCTCGTAGACCACCGCGAAAATGGCAGCCTGCGAGATGGAGTTGGGGGCGAGATGATGTAGCTCCACCTTGTAGTAGTGGAGGAGCGCCCGCATGAAGCAGCTCGATGGCACTCTGAGCCCCCTCTCATGGAAAGCTATGAAGCTTACCACGTATCCCTCCGGGGACGCCGGCTCCCGGTGGTCGGACGGCGGCACCCTCCATTCCGGCTGGGTCTGGCTTGCCCTTGGTCACAAAAGTCCATCGTGGAACAACTCCTCCAGCTTCCTCTCTGTCACCGAGGAATGAGCCCACGCATCTGCGGGAAGGATCTGGCTCTTGCCCGCCATGGTTGTCGGAAAACGGCGTGCGACGGCGGATGAAGAAGCAACGACGGCGGTGGATGGCGGCTGAAGGGCGCACAAAGAGCAAGGAAGGTAGAGATGCAAATGGCCTATAGGGGGCATATGGAACCCCGGGCCTCACACTTATACCCCGACGGAAGGCCAACGGGCGGGCAAAAAGGTAGGAATAGTTTCCGCATTTAATGATCTTATCTAACCGCTCCCTCAAAACCCACAGGTAAGGGCACGTGTCTGTCGTTTAATTCCATAACCATCGCACCACGCCACCCACTACCGCGCCGATCTCGCTTCCCCTCCTAAAAAGACGCGCCCCAAACAGGCCAGAAGGGGACCCACAGACGGATACTCCCAGACGAATGGGTAACGGGCTCCGAGCCTGATATAAACCTCGAGGGATCAAAAGCTGGCCCTCGACCAGGGTTCAATAGCTGCCCTCGAGTAACGGAGTCAGGGACAACTAGGGACACGCCTGTACAAGGCCAGGGCTCGAGCCATGCTCTCGAGGCACCCCCAGACATATTCGAGGCTAAAAGAGAGGTCGACGGAGGAATCCCTTCGAAGGGAGGCATCGAGCCCTCGGATCCTATCGCAAGGAACCGAGATCCACACGACTACTCTTTGGCATTTTTTGAGAGTGCCTCCGTGGCCGCTAGCCGACTCCTACCGAATGGAGCATGGGCTCTCACTCGAATTCCCCGCTAACAGCTCACTGGAGACCGTTGGAACTCACCCAACGAGGGTAGTACGACGTTCCCCACCCCTCCTCCTTTTTTCTAAGAAGGAGCGTGAGGGTCAAACGATAAAAGACGGCCAAGACTCTGATCGACCTCGTGCGCATGAGGCTCGAGGGATCAACCGCTGAAGGCCAAACCTCAAATGAAAAAGGACAAACACGCCACGATACAAGAGCATTCCTCGATAAAACGTACAAAAGACCTTGGAGGAGTCTAAACACTCCACCGAGGCCTCGGGGGCTACACCCGGCGGGTGTGCTCGCGCGCACCCACCGGAAAAGGCTACGACGCTACGACTCTAGTTCATGACTCACTGAGCCTCTGTGAGAGTGACCCACACTCACCCAAAGGCTTGGGGGCTACTGTCGGGTACCAAAAACAAGGGGTACCCACAATCAATGATTAAGAAAAATAAAACCAATGGGACTTGTCGAGATAGCGAACGAAACGCCTCGACCACGTCCCGACTCGTACGAGGCTCGCTTGACGGGACGCCTCGACCATGTTTCGACTCGTACGAGGCTCGCTCGACAAGACGCCTCGACTATCGAGAAATCTCTGACTCGCACGACCCAGGGTCGAGCCGGTCGACCCACCCCATTCACCAGCTCTGAGACAAAAGTCAGAGCATTTAATGCAAATTGCCAACCACTTCCTACCCTCATGGCTACAGCAACAACCGGCATAAGAGCAGTACTAGTGTCAAATCTCACTTTTTACCGCCCATCCCGGGATGGGTGATGAAAACCTGTCATTGTACGCACCACACTGGGCGCTATTCCACCACTAATCACCCTCGAGGGTGAATACAATGAGTATCGTAGCCCACGATTCCGGGGACTCGGCCTTATCCGTTCACCGTCGACCCACCTCGACCCGACATCGACCCGGCCTCAACCAACCGACGGTCAAAACAAGAATGCAAGGCTTGCGTGACACAGGACCCGAAGTCTTTTCACCGTCTCATCCTCTATGTCATTGTGGTGTCCAGGGATGGCCGGCCATTCTCGAGGCATGTCGCTACAGCAACCTCCACAGCGTTCGACAAAACTTCACCTCAAAGGCACCCTCGGCGTCCCTGCCTCCTCTTACCCTATAAAAAGGGCAGTCAGGGGACTCTACATGGGGGCGGCAGACAACGGACGAAAAAAGACCAGCCACCTTCCCATGATATAAGATCAACATCTCAAGCAATCTCCTTTGTACTTTCACTTTCTCTCTGAGACTTGGGATCGGTTCCCTCTCTCACAGCTTATAACCCCTACGCAAGTACTTAGGTGCAAGGAAATACAATACTCCTCCCTCCCCGCTGGACGTAGGGCCTTCTTTCGCTTGAACCAGGATAAACCTCCGTGTACTCTCCCTGCATCACCATCTAGATTAGGGACACATAGCATTGATTCACTCGTTGGCTTAGGACCCCCGTAGGACCAAACGCCGACACTTATATAGTCATGTCCAACCGACCTCATGTCGCGATCACGATCTAAGTCGTTTTAGGACTCTTAATTTGTAACCGTTTAGAACTCTGCAACTTGAAAGCCAAGAAACCAAAAACTAAAACTACAAAAAGAGATCGCGCTCCCGCAAGGCGAGGAGCCGGATTTTAGCGGACCATTCACGCAGGTGCCACGCGCCCTTCGCCCCGCCCCGCCTGGCCCGGGCCGGTAAGGCGAGCGAGCGAGCGAGCACACGCGTGTGGACTTCTCTTTCTCCTCCTCACACTAGACTTGAGGAAGTGGAGAGGACTTCCATATTTAAGTATGGCTACCTCTACTTCAACAAGCAAGGTGGTACTAAAGAGTTCTCACATCCCCCTTCTCACATGAATGCGCTTTTGAGATTTATTAGGAATTTTGCAATTGGTTATTGGGCCAAGTCCATATAAATTCCAACAACCTCGAAGAAAATCGAATTGACTGTTTGTTTATGTTTTTCCTCCATTGTTTGAGCTTATAGGGGAATTATCTTTGTTTTGAGGTGAATTGAGCGTTTAATTTATTCAAGTTAGGACATTCTTTTTGGGACAAAGGCAGTAATCGTTACCCTTCGAGACTGAAAATAATACTTTTTTAAAAAACTTTACTTATTATACACAACTTTTATTAACTTTTTTTTCCAACAAATGACAATCAACTGTTATTTTTTCTGAAATTAAAATTTTGAATTACCTATTTGTAAATTATAATTGCTCATTTAGTTTTTTTTCTTCTCAGTTCGTTTGGGATCCAATAATTAATTTTCATAGTTTTTGTTCAAATTTTGGCCTTTTTTTGAAGCACGTTTTATATGGACTCTAAATTTAGGTATTTTATTATTTCCAACCCATATGGAAAGCAAATTACTATTTTTTCTTAATTTATTTATTGTTCCAACTTTTTATTTATTAATTGTATTAGGCTGAACTTGTTTCTTTAATCCAAATTATTAAAGCATCATTAAATCCAACAGTTTAGGTTTTTTTTCTCTCTTTTAATGTGTTAATTTCTAGACTCATCTCTCAATGACATTGTGGTGGCTTCTTTTAAAGCTCTTGGAATAAAATAATAGATTTAGATCTTGTTCAGTAAGGCTCCTATGAGCTCCAACTCCATTACATAGACCCTAGTGCGAGAGCCAATGTTGAAGACAATAAGGGTCGGTTTGGTTGGGTGGTCAACTCCCAACCAAGCTTTAGAAAGCCACCTTCAGCATGTTTGGTTGCCTGTTTAGAGTCGAAGCCTGGCTCAGATAAGCCACCAAGAACCCTCAAGCTAGGCTTCTAGAAACACCAGGGGCGGCCGTTCCTAGTTAGCCAGGCTTGGCTAAGCACGCGTCTGAAAGCCCAAGTTTGGTTTTGGTAATCAATGACACCAAGTTGCTAATGCCATATGTTAAGTGTTCTGAGTTAGGCATGAGCAACACATGTGATAAAGGTGTATGTGGCAAGGAGTGGTGGCTACAAGATCACAAAGAGATGGTGCATGGACATGAAATGACGATTATGGTGGAGATGCACATGAAATGATGATCATGGTGATCAAGCATAAGGAGATGGACATGGAACAAAGTGATCAAGGCAAAAATATAATCATAGGGTTTGCTTTTGCTGGTCTAAGATGAGTAGAGAAGTGATTGACCGGGTTTAGAATTGATAGCCAACTATCAAGAGGGGCAATCACGGTTAGCTCGTGAATCAAGTGCTACTAGGTCATCATCTTGAGCATATGCAATAGGATCTAGTAGAGAGCTAACATAATGCCTTAAAAATGATTGTGAAAATGCTAACACATATGCACATGTTGATATACACTTGGTGGTGTTAGCACATTTGCAAAGGCGGTGGAGTTTGAGCGGTAGAGAGGGGTTTGGGGTCACCACCGAGCTTGCGAGGCTGGATTTAGGCGTTTTCGTGGAATAGAAATGACTAACTTCCTTTACGCCGGAAGCGGGAAGAAGTGGCGAAGTCGCGGGACGTTTACTTGTTGAAAACCAAGCGATAGACGCGGCGTTCGGCAGCGACAGACGTTGGGCCGGCGTCTGTCGCTTAACCCTAACAGCGTTGTGCTGGCTTGTGTGCAACGAACACGCTGGTGGTGCTACGATAGACGCATGGCGTCAGCGTCCGTTGGCGGTGACGTCAGCCGCTTCCCAAGCCAGTGATTGCGTCGGATGTGGGCGCGAGTCTGTTGTCGCACCGACGGACGCGTCTATTGCGCTCAGGCAAACACAGACCTTACTGGACTGCATCTGTTGGTGCGACAGACGCTGGGGCTATTCTCGATGGACGCATCTGTTGATCAGCGTTTCGACCGTTGGAACTTCGAACGCACATGACACGTGGTGACTCGGGGTGCGACGGACGCGGCCAACCGCGTCTGTTGCCTAGCCGACCAGGGCATAACAGCTAGTTGCTTACCCCTTCACTATAAATAGTTGGTGGCCGGTTTTGAGGGGCATGCTCTTGCACTTCTAAGAAATTGAGACATCTTTTGAGCTAGAGAACACTCCCTCTACTCATCTCCTTGCTTGATTGCTAATCCTAGTGAGATTGAGTGAGATTCAAGTGCGTTGCATTAAGAGTTGCATCTAGTGGCACTTGATCTTCGAGTTTGCTGCGGATTTCTTGTTACTCTTGGGTGTTTCCCGACATCCTAGACGGCTTGTAGTAGCGGTGGTGTTGAGCTCGTGATTGGAGATTGTTTCGAGTCTCACCAAGTGATTGTGAGGGGTTCTTGAGCCTTCCCCACGAGAGTTCGCGAATTGGCTACTCTAGTGGAGCTCGTGGCTTGGAGGATCCCCATCTTGTGAGTGGATGTGCGGCACCCACTGAGGGTTTGACTCTTGATAGTCAATTAGCTCGTGATCCATCAAGTGGGTGCATTGTCACAACGAGGAGTAGCTTGCCGGGAAGCAAGTGAACCTCGGTAAAAAAATCTTATGTCATCTCTTACCGAGGATTCTCATTGTGATTATGTGTGATTGATTCTTTGGATACATCTCATCTCTACACCGTCGGTATAAGAATCAATTCACTTCCCTTTTATATTCATGCACTGCATTTTGTCTAATGTGCTTAGAGTAGTTTGTATCTCTTGGGGGTAATTAGTTTAGAGACTTAGCTTTGTTGGTGTGAACTAGAGATTATAGCCTTGCTCTAGAATTGTATTTGTGGCTTGCATAAAAGTAGTTGAGCTAGTGCTAGAATTAGCTTCGTCATCTTATATACTAACTTTGTTGTTTAGTGAAGCTTGTAAAAAATTTAAATAGGCTATTTACCCCCCTCTAGTCATTTGGACCTTACAGCGTCCCTCCCCACATGCCCGCACGTGTACCCCACGGTGATGGCGTGGCGGCTCCTGCCTTGCCTTCCTGCCCCGTCCGAGATGGAGGTGGTGCGGCAAAGTCTAGCAGCAATGGTGAGGCTGCTCCCTCGTTCCCTCCCTTCCTAGTCATGACAGAGAGGCGATGCGGTAGATTCTGGCAATGACGACACATGAATCCCGCTTCCCTTATTCGGTCCCCTGTCCTTCTTCATCAGGCAAGGCAAATGCTAAGGCAACGGTTGCAGTGGCGGTGGTGAGAGGTTTCGGTGGTCAGAGGATGGGCATGGAGACAAGAGTTGTCCTCTCCCCCTCCATTCTCACTGCTGGCGTTGGTGGGGCAAGACGGGGAGCTCTCTCATCGGCGGGCAAGTTGGAGTAGCATGGGCCTCGGGCACACCATAGGTGTCGACACTCTAGGAGGAGAGAGGGTAGCGGGAGACGAGTGAGGTGGCGACGGCGAGCGCGGTGGTGGGCGGTGAGCACTAGCTGTTCGATAAAATGTCAATAAATATTAGATGACTGTACCAAAACTATCCTACCACAGATCTTAGATTGTCATGTTTAACTAATACAGTCAAATCAAACAAATGGTCTTGTACTAACCTATGCTGGCTTGGACTAGCCAGGCCTATTTTTCTAGCCAGGCTCTAGTAAATAAGCACAACAAAATAGGCCCTAAAATGCAGTTTCACTTGTTTCCTATGTTTGTTGCTCCCTCTTTCGGAATTATAAGTCGATTTGACTTTTTTTGTTCATCTATTTTGCTGTGTATCTAGACATATTATTATATCTAGATGCATAGCAAAATAAATGTACCAAAAAGTCAAAGTGAATTATAATTTAAAATGAAGGGAGTAGTTCATTGGAGGGGGAAAATGATTTTGTGCTACAGTATCACTACCGTACTCGGCGTAGGAGGAGCCGAAACTAGAAGGAGCTGCGTCAAGCGAGCCTTTTACTTGGTTAGCTGAGCCAAAGATCCCATGAATATAAACTACTACGGTGTGAACACAGTGATATCCAAAAAAATCACGTGTTTTGGAATATAATTATTCCAAATCTCAGTTAGGACAAGCAAGCACACATGTGCTCTTCCAATATACAAATAACTGATGTGTACATACTTGTTCTTTAGCTACCATGTAGCGCTAAAGAGTCTTCATAGTTCATAGAAGTAGGATAACATATGCAAACAAAAACAATGTCATATATCCAAGTTCTCTTAGTGTGAAACGAATTTATGTCATCACAAAGATTTTCTTTGCGCAAGCCTAAAGAATTCAAGACTTGATGGTACGTTTTTCGTCATCCATTTCATTAAGCAAGCAAGGTCATCAGGACACTTGATAATATAAGCAAAGAACAATCAGAGAACCTATAAACAAGTTGCAACTTTACTTTTTAATGGCAACTATAAAGAAGAGATTTCTTTCGATTGAATGAATAGGTGTACACCGTAATAGGCAGATGCTAGAACTGGATTGTTGTAGTAGCTTTCACTATGTGAACACTAGGCGCACGGTTTTCAGCGCGGCGCGCTAAACTACGCGGAAGTAGTCATAGTGAATGACAGTTTCTGTAAGATCATCTCAAGTCTCAACCATGACTATACAGAAGTAGTATGAATGAATACTTCTGTAAGTCGTCGGCTGTAGCGTCATAGTTGCAAAGGAAGAAGCGCAAGTTTTGGGCCAATATTTTTCATGACTTTATATGAATAATATATGTACTAGAAAAATTAGATTCTTGTGAAAGCGTTTCTTATTAAAACATGATGTATTCTTCAGTTTTCATAAAACCAACCATGATAGTGTTAAATTAAAAAAAACCGTGATAGTGTTAAACGTATTAATTGTCATAATTTTTAATGTTCAAATGGCATGAATTCAGGAACATCAAATAAAAAGGATAGAGGGAGAAAGTGGTTAAAAACAACTCAACTTGCAAAATATATTTTTCAGATGGTGGAAGTGGACGGAGAAAGTGACCCTAGATTTTTGGAACTCAAGAATTTCAGTCTCACTGACACAAACATTTACGAAACAATATGGTTCATGCATGTTTTTTTTATGAAATTCTAACCATAATTTCAAGTAGTTCCTTAATGTAGAGAGAGAGAGAGAGAGTAAAATGTGTCCATGATGAACAATAATATAGTCATACAGTGGGGCATGTCTTCATAGATCAAAATAGTTTGCCTAGCTTACATCATATTCTTTCAATTAACTCTATGTAAAAACTGTTCGAATAAATCCACTATGGAATATATCCTAAAAGTGCATTTATTTGTAGGTGACTAAAATCATACAAGTTTTGACTGAGAACAAAACTAAAACATAATTAAGAGAAGAGAGTATCTAAGAATCCTCATAATTCATAAAGAAGGATCACATATACAAACAAAAATGATATATCAAATAAAGTTCTTTTAGTCCATAATGAACTTATGCCATCACAAAGATTTTCTTTGCACGACAATTCTCGATGCTGAGATATCTACGATGAGTTGGCCAATCTCAAAATCTGCATCTATTGGGTCAGTGGTGCTTATAGGAGTGTGTATTGTGTTTTGAAAATATAGATTTATATATAGAAGGGCATTAGGCCAGCCTCAGTGGTAGTTTATTTTCATTTAATAAGGTGACACATCAGCAAAAATGATGATGTGCGGAGAAATTATAAGGAGAGAGAGGAGATATATTTCATCTAGATGAAACTTTTAGGAACACAGAGCTGACTAGAGAGAGGGTAAATAGTCATTTCTAAAAACTAAACGCACCGACTAATCGAAGCAAATGCAGAATTAAATTAATCGATCTAGTTTCGACTACACCCTTCTATTTATCACAAGTGCCTTACAAAAGATACTACAAGATACGTCTAAGCCACTGAGCTAGAGTGAGCTCACCTAATCAAGTTCAGTTATTAGCAAGATCACATAAGCCTACGCAACTAAGCACAACGCAAGCTCCTACACATACTAGTGAGCAACAAGTACAAAGCCAAAAGCCCTCTACTTGCGCTTCACCGCCTCGACGATCCATTGCACCCAAGCCTCTAGCTTTCCCTTCACGCTTGCAAGCCGGTCCATCATAGTCAAGCCATGCCTCTTAATCTGGTCCATCGTAGCCAAACCATGCCTCTTAATCTTCTTCACCTGGCCACCTCATTGAGCTCCTTCATCACACAAGTTGAGCACTTGTAACATAACCGAGCCACTTCTCCACCATGCTAGCTTTAAGTGTTGCTCACACTAATGTACATGTGGACTAAACACATGTATATCTCACATCAAACACATTTTAGTCCACATAAATTATCACTCAATTACCAAAACCAAACTATGGCCTTTCAGAACCCAACATGCACAGTTACCAACAACACATTGGAAATAGAGTGAAATTTCATTGTGAGCATTTTTATGTGTAACACCCAAATTTTAGGAGTAATAAATTTTAAATAATTTAGAGAAAGGGAATTAAAATTTTAAAAGAAATATTTGGTGTTGCATTCATGCTGTTGCATTTATTTTATTTTGTGGTGTGGGTTTATTTTATTTTGATTTGAATTTGAAACTCTATTTGAAAAGGTTTGGAAAATAAACAAATGAAGAAAAGAAAGAAGAAAAAAAAAACACAACTTACCTTCTTACCTGATTGGCCCGAAGGCCGTCGGACGGCCTGCTCTCCCGCGCCTGCCCGCGTGGGCCGTCCAGCGTCGTCGCGGCCCAGCCAGCATCCGCAGCAGCCCGTCTCCGCGTCCTGGCCCAGCGGACGAGCGGCCCAGCTTCGTGAATAAGCCGCACCTTTCCTCTCCTTGTGACGCTGATTGTTGGGCCCCGCTTGTCGGATGTTACCATCGTCCTGCTCGTAACCGAGGAGGACTCTACCTTCGAGTCGAGGTTGAATCCGCAAGCCAGAGGAGGTTGTTACCAAATTGATCCAGCCGACCCTTATTTAAGGTGGAACCGAGCCTTGACCGAGTGTTTTTGGATCAAAATCAGCCCTAGCTCTACCATGGAGGTGTTAACCGCCGCCGTAAGATTTTGAAGCCGCGGTGGGGAGGGGGAAATTCGTCGGCTACCTTGAATCTTAGCAGCTGTAAGTTGCTTTAATGATTTTAGCTCGTTTTTGCGAACCCAATTTTGCTATCAATTTTGAAGAGGATGCATTGTTGTCTCATTACCGTGTGTAGGGGGCTCTGCCGTCCGCCTACTGGAGCTGCCCATCACTCTCTTTCCGTTTTTGACTGCATTGAAACCCTAGGTGAGATCTCCACAAGCTTCTCGATCGGTTGATGCGTTCCGCGTGTCTTTTGGTGAGGTTTTGAGCGAGTTTGCATGACCGGCAAGCCTCCGGCCATGGCGCCGCCGTGGAGATGGGGCGGGGCGGCGGCAGCATCACCGGTCTCATCGGTGACAAGCATGAGCCGTTGGATTTGAGATCGAGGGCTCGGATTAGAAGATACCCCTTCGCGGGGTAATCTTTCTAAAGAGACCCTGAACTTTTTAGTAATCAACCCGCCATCCAAAGCGTAAAGCTGGAAATACGTTTTCGCGTTTTGAAAGCGTATTTACTCCCGGATTAATCAAAAATACGTTTTCGGATATTTACAGTTTTGCCACTAAACTTGTTTTGGTCATAAAAACTTCGTTTTAACTCCGATTTGATCCGTTCAAGTTGCGTTAGGTTCGTATTTGCGAGCTCTACATGTTAGTGTAGTTGTACAGTCAGTTTTGATAATTTATTTTTCGAGGTTATAATTAAGTATTTATTTATCTATAGGAAATCTTAGAAAATACATAACTTTCACGTTTTAACTCCGAATTTGGTGATCTTTGCGTCTGTGTGATCGTAGAAACGTGGAGAAGAGTTTTATAAACTTTTATTACTGTTTTGCTACTGTTGGTGTACTGTTCTAATTATATCTCTTTGTTTGCTTCGTGTATGTTTGATTGGATGCATGTATGTGTTGATTGATGATCGAATATAGAAGGTGAGCAGTATTTGGACGATTCGGAGTATTACTTTGAGCCAAGTCAGCAGTATCACTTGGAGAGCTTTGATCAAGGCAAGTATAACACAGGACTATCCTTGTTACCTATACATCAAATTGTCATACATATGCATGTGCTTACCTTGACAACCTTAGAGATTATAACTTAGTGATTGTTATCTTGATTCCTTGTCAACCTTGGGAATGCATATGGGTAGCTAATGCTAGTGCTTAAACTAAGAACAATGATCTTGTAATTTGATTAATGGATTAAGCAATCAACCTTTAAGATGATTCTATTACTGTTAAAAGGGGCTAGAGCATGTGTATTATTTTGATGCTCTGGTTTCTCTCCATAAGGACTTATCTGTATATGATTATCCGGGATATACAGTACAGCTGTGAGGGCTATATGGCTCTGGCTTTAGTTGTTCAAGAGACCTTTTCTAGCTTGTTAGTGGTTACCTTAAATGGCGTAAGAATGGCTTGCCACTTTGGGTGTAGTGCGAGCCCCTGGCCTAGTGTGTATAGGCTGCGGTTGTTGTGCCACAGGGAAGGGGGGTTCTACATCTGCCTGCCGAGTGAATCTAATGGCCCTAACTTGTTAGACGAACTTTTGAGTGGCTTTATATGGTTCTCGGGTGTTTGGGCTTGATCTACCCACTCATTTGGAAATCATGACTTACAGTGAAAGTGTACACCTCTGCGCAGAGTTAAAAACTGGTATACTAGCCGTGCTCACGAATACGAGTGGCCTTGGAACGTTTACAGATAGATGATCACCATTGCTATATCATGTTTAATTATTGTTGATTATTATTATGCTCATGTTAATGCTATTCGTTATCATTATTACAATTGATCATTGGTTCTTTAATGGGAAGTGGTTTATCTTGATGCTACTCAATTGCTAATATATGATTAAAAGCTAAATGCAGTTAAACAGTGTCTAGCCTTTTTGAGCCTCATGAACCCTGTGTTATATTTGTGGAGTTCGACATGGACTCACTCTTGCTATTTCCACCATAACAGATGAAGATATAGAGGAAGATTATCGGAATGAGTACTAGTCTTGGTGTCAACCAGTCAACCGTGTCCCTGTGTGGAGTTTCCGCTGAAGAATTACTATTAGTTATTATTACCTATCGTTCAAGACTATGTCTTAAATACTTATTCGTTATGTAATAAGCACTGTGATGGTACTTTGTAATTTGTCAACTTATGTGTGCGACTGTTTCCTGGGGCGCACATGAGTCTTTTATGCATCCTATTTTTGTCCTTAAAATGGGTGTGACAGATTGGTATCGGAGCCGTGTTGATTGTAGGACACGAGCCTAGTTAGAATGGTCGTTAATAGCATCCATACTTCACTTAATTCATGCTTCCTCTTTTCACCTTGTTAATTACTAAAGTTTTATGCTTCCTCTACTTTATTCTATTGCGAAAATACATTGATTCTATTTAATCTATGTCTAAATCTTATAGATGCCTCCTCATCCCCGTCTGTCAGCTACACAGTACGTTGCCCGTTTCAAACCTCAGGAGCCGTATGAAGATGGTGATCAAGAGCTATCTGATGCTGAATCAAGAGTTGGTGATATACCAATGGAGAATGTAGTTATGGGGTGGACTACGAAGTTTCATATCCTGGTTCCTAAAGCTGATGCTTTCTTCCATGACATGTTGACAAGAACCTTGGACAACTACTACTACGACTGGGAAGCTACGTTGGAGTATCGTAGTGCAGAGTATAGTCATCCATGGATGGATTCCTATTGGGAAACGGAGTTGTGGGTTAAGAAAAGGGATCCTACCACTAAGGAGCCTAAGGTGGAGTCAAAGTTCATTACCAGAGTGAGCCGGGCAACTGTGGAGATAAGCATGGAGGATGTCGCTTTTAATGCATTTGTTTACTACCATGGTCTACGCTCGGACAAGACGTTAAAGGGTGCACTCCGGCATTTTCCTTGTTTCTTACATGACAAGGGTATTTGGACCGTGCCGCCTGCAGATGATTCCTCCTTGACTTTACAAGCTACGGTGGGATTAGCTCGAGAATTGGCTCTCCATGAGGTGGATTTGAAGGATGAGTTGCTGAAGGAAAAAGAACTTAAGGAGCAAGCTTATAAGGAGATTGATCAAATTAAGGGCGGAGTTAGGTCATTCCAAGATTTATGAGAAGCTTAATTAGGAAATAGGAAAAAAATCCCTATGTAATAGAAACGATAGTAGTTGCGAGTTAATTTTAAGTTTGGTTTGTTTTAAGAGTCAGTTTGTGGTGTGAACAATTGTGTGATTGATGGATTGTTATTATGATAATGTGTGATTTGGATCTTTGTAATGTGTGCTGGAGTTTTGTAGACATGCCTACAAGTTCCATGGTTGAGAATATTAAGTTTGATCAAAATATATTAGTTGGTTGTGAGGTGAACATAGTTCTGTCCTTTGCTGATTCTTGATCAGTCTGGGATGTTTTAGAAATAACTTAAAATCCGTTCATGAGAAATTTAAGAAATTATACTAGGAATAATTAGACTTCTATATCTTTCCAACCCCGCAAGAATCACTCTAATATCTATTAAGAGCTAAGAGATATGCCTGTTCCAAGTTGGAGTTACTGCACAGTCTGGAATTCTGAAACAGTTTCGGTTAAGTTCAGTTTTTGGCCAATTTATTGACAGAATCAGAAAAAGTGTTGTGAATAAAAGTTGTAGATAATTTTGTAAGCTTTTCAACCATGTAAAGATCATCTGAATTGGACGTCTGTAGCTCGAGATATGACAGTTTTACTGAGTTGCTGAAATTGGAGTTCGCCCAGAAAAATCAGATTTTGCTTATCTATTGAATACATCATCTCGGATCGTACTGAATTTCATCTTCTGTGTTTTTGGAAATAGATGTCAGGCAGAGGACGTGGCAGAGGTCGTGGAGGTGCTAACCTACCCATTACTATGGAGGAACTCATGCAAACTCAGAATCAGATGATGCAGATGTTTATGCAGCATATGCAGAACAATCCCCCTGCAGGAGGACCACCGCCTGTGCAAGTGAGGGATAAGCGTGGGGAATTTTTGAAGGGACGCCCTCCAGTGTTTTCTCATGCTGCTGATCCTTTAGAGGCAGATGATTGGGTGAGGGCAGTGGAGAAACAGCTGAATATAGCTCAATGCAATGATATGGAGAAGGTGTTATATGCATCTGGTCAGTTACAGGGGACAGCTCAGACTTGGTGGGAGTCGTATCAAGCTGCACACCCAGACAATGCTCCTTCTATCACTTGGAATGAGTTTGTTAGAGATTTTCGAGCTCGTCATATTCCTGAAGGTATAATTGAGCTGAAGCAGGAAGAATTCAGAAACCTTAGGATGGGACAGATGAGCGTTAGTGAATATCATGATAGATTTACCCAGTTGGCTCGCTATGCTCCTAATGAAGTGAGGGAAGATGCAGACAGACAGCGTCTTTTCTTGAAGGGAATTTATTATGATCTTCGCTTGCAGTTGAAGGGGAACAACTATGCTAGTTTTCAAGAGCTGGTAAACAAAGCTATTGTGCTTGATAATGAGCGCAGAGAGATGGACAGGAAGAGGAAAATGAAGGTACAAGGCTCAGGAAGCAACAACCGTCAGCGCACTAATTCTCAGCATGGTTTTCATCAGAAGTTTCAGGGACCGGTTAGCCAGTGGAATCGTAATCCGAATCAGAGGTGGTCCTAGAATTGGCAAAGTAATCAGTCACAACAGCGTTCATCATATCCACAGCGTCAACAGTATCCGCAGACTGGGCAACAGACTCCTCGCACTGGGAATTCCAATGTTACCCCCATGAAGAATAGTGCTCCCAGCACGCCCACTAGATGCTTTGTATGTGGTAAAGAGGGGCATATGTCTTATCATTGTCCTGAGAAGCAGAACCAGCAGACTCCTCAGAGTTAGAAGAGCAGCCAGAGGCAATCTGGTACTGGAAGGGTGAATCACGTGTCTTCTGATACAGTTCATGATGCACCAGAAGTTATGATTGGTACGTTCAATGTACATTCCACTCCCGTAACTGTTCTTTTTGACTCTGGAGCATCTCATACATTCATATCCAACATTTTTGTTAAAATGCATAGTATACCCATACTAGCTATGAAAGAACCTCTCTTAGTAAATTCACCTGGAGGTACCATGCAAACCAGTAATCGTTGTCTTCCAATTAGTATGGTATTAAGGGGGGTAGAGTTTAAGATAACTCCTATAGTGTTGAGGACATCTGGTATTGATGTGATATTAGGTATGGACTGGATGAAGCAAAATCAGGCAGAGATTCAGTGTCAGCAGAAAGTGGTAGTTGTGACTGCACCTAATGGAGATAAAATCAATGTGGATGTAGCAGTGCAGAAGCAACCAACCGCTGTGGTGAATCAGCTTGAAGATACTATTAAGGAGAATTCAGTGATTGAGGAATTTCCGGATGTCTTCCCTGATGAATTGCCAGGTATGCCACCTGATCGAGACATTGAATTTCTTATTGAATTATTACCTGGAACTGCACCTATAGCCAAACGACCATATAGGATGGGAGTAGATGAATTAGAAGAACTTAAGAAACAAATTAAAGAATTACAAGATAAAGGTTTTATTAGACCTAGTTCATCACCTTGGGGAGCACCAGTTATTTTTGTTGATAAGAAAGATGGCGGTCAGAGGATGTGTGTTGATTATAGATCACTAAATGAGGTAACTATCAAGAATAAGTATCCTTTGCCTAGGATTGATGACTTGTTTGATCAGTTGAGAGGTGCTTGTGTGTTCTCTAAGATTGATTTACGTTCTGGATATCATCAGTTGAAGATTCGTGTTTCTGATATTCCAAAGACAGCTTTTACTATAAGGTATGGATTGTATGAGTATACTGTTATGTCATTTGGATTGACCAATGCACCTGCATACTTTATGTACATGATGAATAAGGTGTTTATGGAATATTTGGATAAGTTTGTGGTGGTATTTATTGATGATATACTGGTATTTTCCAAGACGGAGGAAGAGCATGCTGAACATTTGAGGTTGGTATTGCAGAAACTTAGAGAGCATAAACTGTATGCGAAGCGAAGTAAATGTGAGTTTTGGTTGAAGGAAGTTTCTTTCCTTGGTCATATTATTTCTAATGGAGGGATATCAGTGGATCCAGGTAAAGTAAGGGATGTATTAAATTAGAAGCCACCTATTGATGCTAGTGAGATTCGTAGTTTCTTGGGATTGGCTGGATATTACAGACGGTTCATTGAAGGGTTTTCTAAACTTGCTAAACCTATGACATCTCTATTAGAGAAGAATGCCAAGTTTGTGTGGTCAGATAAATGTCAAGCTAGTTTTGAGGAATTGAAGAAGAGGTTGACTACAGCGCCTGTTTTGGTTTTGCCAGATTTGAGTAAGAAGTTTTCTATTTATTGTGATGCTTCTCGTCAAGGTTTGGGATGTGTTCTTATGCAAGAAGGCAGCGTTGTGGCTTATGCATCTAGGCAGTTGAGAAAGCATGAGTTGAATTATCCTACACATGATTTGGAGTTAGCAGCTGTAGTTCATGCTTTAAAGATTTGGAGACATTATTTGATTGGACATAAGAGTGATATATACACTGATCATAAGCGTTTGAAGTATATTTTCACTCAGTCAGATCTGAATTTGAGGCAACGTAGATGGTTAGAGTTGATTAAGGATTATGATATTGAGATACACTATCATCCTGGTAAGGCTAATGTAGTAGTTGATGCTCTTAGTAGGAAAAGTTATGCCAATGAGATACGGACATTGTCTATGACTAGTGAGTTATGTGCTGAATTTGAATATTTGAATTTGGGCATTGTTACTAATACAATGGAATTAGTGATAGAGCCTACCTTAGAGCAAGAAATTTACAAGGGTCAGTGGAAGGATGAGAAACTAAAGAAGATAGCGGAAGATATAGTGATTGGTAAGTCACCAGGCTTTCGGATGGATGATAAAGGAATTTTGTGGTTTGGAAAGAGGCTGTGTGTACCTGAGGATCAAACAGTTAGACAGGCAATTCTTCGCGAAGCTCATGAGTCAGCTTATTCTATTCATCCTAGTAGTACTAAGATGTATTTGGATCTGAAACAGAAATATTGGTGGGTTGGATTAAAGCGAGATGTGGCTGAGTATGTGGCATTGTGTGACACTTGTCAGAGGGTGAAAGCAGAGCATCAGAGACCTGCTGGATTGTTGCAACCAATGAAGATTCCTGAATGGAAGTGGGAAGAAGTTGGTATGGACTTTATAGTGGGGTTACCTCGTACTCAGAAAGGTTATGACTCTATTTGGGTGATAGTAGATCGATTAACCAAAGTTGCTCATTTTATACCAGTTAAGACTACTTACCGTGGACCAAAATTGGCAGAGTTGTATATGGAGAGGATAGTATGTTTGCATGGAGTTCCAAAGAAGATTGTATCTGATCGAGGATTGCAGTTTACGTCACATTTTTGGAAAGATGTGCATGAATCATTGGGAACAAAATTGAATTTTAGTACAGCATATCATCCACAGACAGATGGACAGACTGAAAGGACCAACCAGGTATTAGAGGATATGTTGAGAGCTTGTGCATTGTAATATGGAACTAGTTGGGATAAGAGTTTGCCTTATGCAGAATTTTCTTACAATAATAGTTATCAACAGAGTCTTAAGATGGCACCGTTTGAAGCTTTGTATGGACGTAAGTGTAGAACTCCGTTGTTTTGGGATCAGACAGGTGAATCTCAGGTGTTTGGTACAGATGTTCTTAGAAACGTAGAAGATCAAGTGCGAGTGATTCGTGAGAATTTGAGAGTAGCACAGTCTCGTCAGAAGAGTTATGCTGACAATAGAAGAAGAGATTTAGTTTTTGAGGTAGGTGATTATGTCTATTTGAAGGTGTCACCTATGAAAAGTGTGAAGAGGTTTAACATGAAAGGTAAACTAGCACCAAGGTATGTTGGACCATTTAAAGTTATTACTAGACGTGGGGAAGTTGCTTATCAATTAGAGTTGCCTGAGAATTTATCTGGAGTACATGATGTGTTTCATGTTTCACAACTTAAGAAGTGTTTGCGTGTGCCTGAGGAGCAGATACCTTTAGAAGAATTGACTGTTAAGGAAGATCTTACATATGAAGAGTTTCCGATCAAGATTTTAGAAACTGCTGAGAGAGTTACTCGAAGTCGGGTTATTAAGATGTGCAAGGTGCAGTGGAATCGATATTCAGAGGCAGAGGCAACTTGGGAAAGAGAGGATGAATTGAGAAAATCATATCCGCAGTTATTTGAGTAAGCAGTTCAATCTCGAGGACGAGATTCTTTTAAGGGGGGTAGAATTTGTAACACCCAAATTTTAGGAGTAATAAATTTTAAATAATTTAGAGAAAGGGAATTAAAATTTTAAAAGAAATATTTGGTGTTGCATTCATGCTGTTGCATTTATTTTATTTTGTGGTGTGGGTTTATTTTACTTTGATTTGAATTTGAAACTCTATTTGAAAAGGTTTGGAAAATAAACAAATGAAGAAAAGAAAGAAGAAAAAAAAACACAACTTACCTTCTTACCTGATTGGCCCGAAGGCCGTCGGACGGCCTTCTCTCCCGCGCCTGCCCGCGTGGGCCGTCCAGCGTCGTCGCGGCCCAGCCAGCATCCGCAGCAGCCGTCTCCGCGTCCTGGCCCAGCGGACGAGTGGCCCAGCTTCGTGAATAAGCCGCACCTTTCCTCTCCTTGTGACGCTGATTGTTGGGCCCCGCTTGTCGGATGTTACCATCGTCCTGCTCGTAACCGAGGAGGACTCTACCTTCGAGTCGAGGTTGAATCCGCAAGCCAGAGGAGGTTGTTACCAAATTGATCCAGCCGACCCTTATTTAAGGTGGAACCGAGCCTTGACCGAGTGTTTTTGGATCAAAATCAGCCCTAGCTCTACCATGGAGGTGTTAACCGCCACCGTAAGATTTTGAAGCCGCGGTGGGGAGGGGGAAATTCGTCGGCTACCTTGAATCTTAGCAGCTGTAAGTTGCTTTAATGATTTTAGCTCGTTTTTGCGAACCCAATTTTGCTATCAATTTTGAAGAGGATGCATTGTTGTCTCATTACCGTGTGTAGGGGGCTCTGCCGTCCGCCTACTGGAGCTGCCCGTCACTCTCTTTCCGTTTTTGACTGCATTGAAACCCTAGGTGAGATCTCCACAAGCTTCTCGATCGGTTGATGCGTTCCGCGTGTCTTTTGGTGAGGTTTTGAGCGAGTTTGCATGACCGGCAAGCCGCCGGCCATGGCGCCGCCGTGGAGATGGGGCGGGGCGGCGGCGGCATCACCGGTCTCATCGGTGACAAGCATGAGCCGTTGGATTTGAGATCGAGGGCTCGGATTAGAAGATACCCCTTCGCGGGGTAATCTTTCTAAAGAGACCCTGAACTTTTTAGTAATCAACCCGCCATCCAAAGTGTAAAGCTGGAAATACGTTTTCGCGTTTTGAAAGCGTATTTACTCCCGGATTAATCAAAAATACGTTTTCGGATATTTACAGTTTTGCCACTAAACTTGTTTTGGTCATAAAAACTTCGTTTTAACTCCGATTTGATCCGTTCAAGTTGCGTTAGGTTCGTATTTGCGAGCTCTACATATTAGTGTAGTTGTACAGTTAGTTTTGATAATTTATTTTTCGAGGTTATAATTAAGTATTTATTTATCTATAGGAAATCTTAGAAAATACATAACTTTCACGTTTTAACTCCGAATTTGGTGATCTTTGCGTCTGTGTGATCGTAGAAACGTGGAGAAGAGTTTTATAAACTTTTATTACTGTTTTGCTACTGTTGGTGTACTGTTCTAATTATATCTCTTTGTTTGCTTCGTGTATGTTTGATTGGATGCATGTATATGTTGATTGATGATCGAATATAGAAGGTGAGCAGTATTTGGACGATTCGGAGTATTACTTTGAGCCAAGTCAGCAGTATCACTTGGAGAGCTTTGATCAAGGCAAGTATAACACAGGACTATCCTTGTTACCTATACATCAAATTGTCATACATATGCATGTGCTTACCTTGACAACCTTAGAGATTATAACTTAGTGATTGTTATCTTGATTCCTTGTCAACCTTGGGAATGCATATGGGTAGCTAATGCTAGTGCTTAAACTAAGAACAATGATCTTGTAATTTGATTAATGGATTAAGCAATCAACCTTTAAGATGATTCTATTACTGTTAAAAGGGGCTAGAGCATGTGTATTATTTTGATGCTCTGGTTTCTCTTCATAAGGACTTATCTGTACATGATTATCCGGGATATACAGTACAGCTGTGAGGGCTATATGGCTCTGGCTTTAGTTGTTCAAGAGACCTTTTCTAGCTTGTTAGTGGTTACCTTAAATGGCGTAAGAATGGCTTGCCACTTTGGGTGTAGTGCGAGCCCCTGGCCTAGTGTGTATAGGCTGCGGTTATTGTGCCACAGGGAAGGGGGGTTCTACATCTGCCTGCCGAGTGAATCTAATGGCCCTAACTTGTTAGACGAACTTTTGAGTGGCTTTATATGGTTCTCGGGTGTTTGGGCTTGATCTCCCCACTCATTTGGAAATCATGACTTACAGTGAAAGTGTACACCTCTGCGCAGAGTTAAAAACTGGTATACTAGCCGTGCTCATGGATACGAGCGGCCTTGGAACATTTACAGATAGATGATCACCATTGCTATATCATGTTTAATTATTGTTGATTATTATTATGCTCATGTTAATGCTATTCGTTATCATTATTACAATTGATCATTGGTTCTTTAATGGGAAGTGGTTTATCTTGATGCTACTCAATTGCTAATATATGATTAAAAGCTAAATGCAGTTAAACAGTGTCTAGCCTTTTTGAGCCTCATGAACCCTGTGTTATATTTGTGGAGTTCGACATGGACTCACTCTTGCTATTTCCACCATAACAGATGAAGATATAGAGGAAGATTATCGGAATGAGTACTAGTCTTGGTGTCAACCAGTCAACCGTGTCCCTGTGTGGAGTTTCCGCTGAAGAATTACTATTAGTTATTATTACCTATCGTTCAAGACTATGTCTTAAATACTTATTCGTTATGTAATAAGCACTGTGATGGTACTTTGTAATTTGTCAACTTATGTGTGCGACTATTTCCTGGGGCGCACATGAGTCTTTTATGCATCCTATTTTTGTCCTTAAAAATGGGTGTGACAGATTGGTATCGGAGCCGTGTTGACTGTAGGACACGAGCCTAGTTAGAATGGTCGTTAATAGCATCCATACTTCACTTAATTCATGCTTCCTCTTTTCACCTTGTTAATTACTAAAGTTTTATGCTTCCTCTACTTTATTCTATTGCGAAAATACATTGATTCTATTTAATCTATGTCTAAATCTTATAGATGCCTCCTCATCCCCGTCTGTCAGCTGCACAGTACGTTGCCCGTTTCAAACCTCAGGAGCCGTATGAAGATGGTGATCAAAAGCATAACATAGGTTTATCAACATATAGCTTTTTATTAGCATTAATTCAGTATATCAATAATATCAAAGTGTCTCAATGTAACAATAAACATATGATCCATGTGAAATAATTAACGAATAGCAAAAACATATTCATTATTAATGATCCACTATTCCATAAGGGTCCAAGGTCACTCGTGACCGTGAGCATGGCTGTTATAACAGTTTTACACTCTGCATAGGTTGTACACTTTCACTGTGAGTCATGTTGCCCATATGCCCGGGTTAATTACTCCCAAAACACTTCCAAGGTGAGCAGGCAGGGAAACACTATGAAGTCTTTCAAAGGTTCGTCTAACAAGTTAGGGCCGCTAGGTTTCCAAAGTCAGTTTGTGTGATTCTACCACGCAGGGATCCACAGTCTGCTTTTCCCCATTTGCGCCACAAGGGTAACCTGTAACAAGCTAGAAAAGGTCCTTCTATATGACTAAAGCCAGAGCCATTTTAGCCCTCACAGTTGTACTATAAATTCCGGATTTTCATTTACAGATAAGTCCTTATGGAGAGTAACGAGAGCACCAAATAACCCTATGCTCTAGTACCCTTTAACAGTAATAAAATCATCTTTTAGTGTTTATTGCATATTCCATTAGTCAAATTACATGATCATAGTTCATGTTGAGCACTAGCAATACTAATCCATGCAGTATAATAGGTATCAAGGAATAAGATCAACTCTAAGTCATCCTTAACAAGGAATATATGCATAATGATATTATTTGCTTAATGTGAATAGGACAACAAGGATAATCCCATGCTATACTTGCCTTGCTCAAACTGATCCTGGTGATCTTGTTCGTAGAAAAACTCCTGATCTCCAACGAATTGCTCACCGTCTATACTCGATCAACAATAGCAACAACATTTATTCAGAACAATCATGCATAAACAAACAAGACTATAATTAGAACAGTACACCAACAGTAATAAAATAAGATAAAAAGTTTTTAAAATGAATCTACAACTCGCTAGGATCACACAGACGCAAAGATCACAAAAAACGGAGCTAAAACGATGAAGTTATGAATTTACGAAGATTTCCTATAGAAAAGTAATTATTTTAATTAAAGCTTGAAAATAAATTGTCACAAACCTACTGAACAGTCCTACTAACTTATAGAGCTCTTAATTACGAACCTAACGCAATTTGAACGGGTCAAATCGGAGTTAAAACGAATAAATTATGACTAAAACAAACTCAGTGGCATAACTGTAATTAGCTGAAAACGTATTTTGAATTAACTGATATCAAACTACGCATTCAAATGGATATTACGCAATACGGAAATACGCTTTGGACTGCAGGTTACACAATTAAAAAACACAGGGTCTCTTTAGCAAATTGCGCAGCCGAATCGGTATCTTTCATCTACAGCCGTTGGATATCAAATGAACGGCTCAGATCTATTCGGGACGAGCGGGGCGGCGCTCCGGCCAGGAAAACGCTCCGGCGACCATGTCCGCGGCGGCGCCATCGCCAGAGTTCGCTAAAACTCGAAACTGAGCACCATTCGACGAATAAAAAGTACCGGGATGGAGTACAGGGCAAGGCGATCTCACCTCGCGCAAGAATAGAGCCGAGGACGAACCAAAAGGAGGCGCACCGCTCGGTATGGCGGGCGGTCACGGCGGTGCTCCGAGCAACGCCTTCTCGGGATGATTTCGATGCTCCACGTCGAAATAGGATGGAGCGGAAAGAGTCACGGGCTTGGTTTTTATAGCCTGAAGGCGATTCCAAGGAAGGAAAGGGGAGATTGGGAGGAAGATTCGGGTTCGGCGTTTTTGGAAAGAGGAGATCCGACGGCGGCTTGGGGAGGAAGAAGGTGCCTGACGCGCGGGGCCATGCTGTCAGCGACGCACGGAAAAGGAAAGCGCGATAGCTCTTCGCGCGGTTGCTGGGCCAACGGCCGAAGTCGGCCCAGGCGGGGAAACGACGCGCGCGCGGGAGTAACAGGCCACGGGGATAAGAAAAGTACGCGGGCCACGGTGAAGAAGTGGGTTGCCGGGCCGAAAGTGAGGAGAAAGGAAATTTTCTTTTTTCTTTTTCCTTTTCAATTATTTCAAAGCATTTTCAAATGATTTTGAAACCTAATTTGAATTTAAATCAAACCACTCATCACAAAAATTCAAATGCATCAGCATGAGTGCACAAACATGTTTCTACCCTTATATTTGTTTTTAGGTTAATAAAAATTATTATTACTCTAAATTTGCATGGTCACAAAATTGTATAAAAATCATATTTTCCTATTTTTTTAATATCCAAAATTTTAGGGTGTTACAATTCTACCCCCTTAAGATGAATCTCGTTCCGAGATTCGGTTGATGCTTATTCGAACAGTTGCGGGTAGGTTTTCCTTAGATCCTCTTCTCTTTCCCAAGTGGCCTCACCCTCTGTGTACCGTTTCCACTGAACCTTATACATCTTAATAGTTCGACTCCTCGTGACTTTTTCAGCAGTCTCTAGAATTTTAACTGAAAACTCTTCATATGTGAGGTCCTCTTTAACAGTGAGCTCTTCTAACGGAATCTGCTCCTCTGGTACTCGTAAACATTTCTTAAGTTGGGACACATGAAACACATCATGTACACCTACCAAACTCTCTGGTAATTCCAACTGATACGCCACCTCACCACGTCTCTCTACAATCTTGAAAGGTCCAATATACCTTGGTGCCAAATTCCCTTTCATGTTGAACCTTTTCACACTCCTCATTGGCGATACTTTCAAGTATACATAATCCGCTACTTCAAAAGTCAACTCTCTTCTCCGAGTATTAGCGTAACTCTTCTGTCTGGACTGAGCTATTTTTAGATTATCTCTAATCATTCTTACTTTCTTTTCAGCATCTTTGAGTACATCAGGCCCAAACACTTGACTTTCCCCTGTCTGATTCTAGAACAACGGAGTTCTACACTTTCGTCCATACAGAGCCTCAAACGGTGCCATCTGAAGACTCTTTCTGATAACTATTGTTATAAGAGAACTCTGCATAAGGCAAACTCTTATTCTAACTAGTACCATATTGTAAAGCACAAACTCTCAACATATCTTCCAATATCTGATTAATTCTCTCCATCTGTCCATCTGTCTGTGGATGGTAGGATGTACTAAAGTTCAGCTTAGTTCCTAGTGATTCATGTATCTTTTGCCAATAATGAGATGTAAACTGGGTACCCCGATCAGACACAATTTTCTTAGGAACTCCATGTAAACTCACTATTCTTTCCATATACAATTCTGCCAACCTTGCACTGTTATACGTAGTCCTAACTGGTAGAAAATGAGCAACCTTTGTTAGGCGATCTACTATTACCCAAATTGAATCATACCCTTTCTGAGTATGTGGCAATCTAACTATAAAATCTATACCAACTTCTTCCTATTTCCATTTGGGTATCTGCATAGGTTGTAACAATC
The DNA here is from genome assembly GCA_038087645.1 of Saccharum hybrid cultivar R570. Taxonomy (NCBI): domain Eukaryota; kingdom Viridiplantae; phylum Streptophyta; class Magnoliopsida; order Poales; family Poaceae; genus Saccharum; species Saccharum hybrid cultivar. The sequence continues at coordinate 1,684,103 of JAQSUU010000625.1, read as the reverse complement.
CTGCAGGTCTCTGGTGTTCAGCTTTCACCCTTTGACATGTGTCACACAAAGCAACATACTCAGCAACATCTCTTTTCAAACCATACCACCAATATTTCTCTCTCAGATCCAGATACATCTTAGTACTACCAGGATGTATGGAATAGGCTGACTCATGAGCTTCACTCAAAATTGCTTCTCTAATAGTCTTATCCTCTGGCACACATAGTCTTTTTCCAAACCATAGCGTACCCTTATCATCCTTATGGAATCCTGGTGATTTGCCCTTCACTATATTCTCCGCTTGGCATATAACTGGTGTTCTCTGAGCTTTTGCAAGACCAACCTTAAATGTTCGGCATGTTCCTCCTTAGTCTTGGAGAATACTAGAATATCATCAATGAATACCACTACAAACTTGTCCAGATATTCCATGAACACCTTATTCATCAAATATATGAAGTATGCAGGAGCATTAGTCAGACCAAAAGACATCACTGTATACTCATATAACCCATACTGTGTGGTAAAAGCTGTCTTTGGTACATCACTAGCACGAATCTTCAACTGATGATATCCAGAACGAAGATCAATCTTGGAGAATACACAAGCACCTCTTAACTGATCAAACAAGTCATCAATCATGGGCAACGGGTACTTATTCTTGATGGTAACCTCATTGAGAGACCGATAATCTACACACATCCTCTGAGTACCATCTTTCTTATCCACAAAAATCACTGGTGCTCCCCAAGGTGAAGAACTAGGACGAATGAAACCCTTATCCTACAATTCCTTAATTTGTTTCTTAAGTTCTTCTAATTCATCTACTCCCATTCTATATGGACGCTTAGCTATGGGTGCAGTTCCAGGTAATAATTCAATAATAAATTCAATGTCACGGTCTGGTGGCATACCTGGTAATTCCTCAGGAAACACATCGGAGAACTCCTCCACAACCTGGTCCTCCTTGTTGGCACCATCATTAAGCTGATTCACTGTAGCGGTCTCCTGTTTTTACACTTTCACATCAACTCTGATCCTATCTCCCTTTGGTGTTGTCAGCACTACTGATTTCCCCTTGCACTGAATCTCTACTTGTTGTTGCATCATCCAATCCATTCCCAATATGAGATCAATCCCAACTGTTCTCAATACTATAGGACTCACCTTAAACTCTACCCCCCTTAGAATGAGACTAATCGGGAGACAACGATAAGATGCTGGCATGCTTCCACCAGGTGAGTTTACTAATATAGGGTTCTTTATGGCACACAAATGAATTCTATGTATTCTAACAAATGATTGTGATATGAAAGAATGTGATGCTCCAGAATCAAAAAGAACAGTGGCGGGAGTGGAATGGACATCGAACGTACCAAGCATAACTTCTGGTTCCTCCACTGTGGTTTCCTGAGACAAGTGGTTCACCCTTCTAGTGTTAGATGCAGGCTTCTGGTGACTACCCTGCCTCTGTGGAGTCTGCTGGTTGATCTTCTCAGGGCAATTGTAGGACAAGTGACCCTCTTTCCCACATCGGAAACACTTGTTGGGGGTATTGGGAGCACTGGTCTTCATTGGAGTATTATTGGAAGGACCCTGGCACTGAGGCTGATTCCCACTCTGCTGCGGAGGGCGTTGGTTACCATTCTGCGGCTGGAATGGGGGACGTTGCGGGAACTGATTGCGGAAAGGGACCTGACCATGATTCCACTGACCAGAAGAAGGCCTCTGTTGATTACCCTGCTAAAAACCGGTACGAGGACGAGTGTTACTACCAGAAGTCTGTCCCTAAAGCCTTTTCCTCTTGGCATCCATCTCCTTGCGCTTGTTGTCCACCACGATAGCGCGGTTCACAAGCGTCTAAAAATTGGGATAAGTATTGGACATCAGCTGCATTTGTAGTCCATCATACAATCCCTTCAAAAAGCGACGCTGCTTATCATTGTCATTGGCCACCTCATGTGGAGCATATCGTGACAACTGGGCAAACCTATCATGATACTCAGCTACATATAATGACCCTTGGGTCAAATTCCGGAATTCCTCTGCCTTCAGTTCTATTATCCCTTCTGGTATATGATAAGCTCTGAAGTTCTCTCTAAACTCCTGCCAAGTGACTACGGGAGCATTGGCGGGACGACCATACTCATATGATTCTCACCAGTCCTGAGCTTCTCCCTAGAGTTGTCCAGAAGCAAACAACACCTTCTGTCGGTCATCACATTGAGCAATGTTGAGTTGTTTTTCCACGGCTCGGAGCCAATCATCTGCTTCCAATGGATTAGCGGCATGCGTGAACACCGGGGGATGACCCTTCAAAAACTCACCACGCTTATCACGTGGTGGTGCTCCAGCAACTGGATGATTATGTTGGTTCTGCACCAATTGTTGCATAAGTTGCGTCTGCACTGCCAGAAGTTGCTCAATAGTTGGTGGCGGTGGCGGTGGTGGATTTGGGAGAACACCTCCACGACCCCTGCCTCTTCCTCTTCCAGCCATCTGCCATCCATAAGAATGCAAACTTTGAGATTTCCATGTTATCAACCACTTACAAGATAAAGAATGAGATCTAAAAATTTTCTGACGAATATCAATGTTAACAGTTCAGTAAAGCAATCATATCTCGAGCTACAGAAGTCCAATAGAGGCGTGCTTTATATGGTTGGAAAGCTTATGAAGTTCCCCACAACTTCTATTTAGACCATAAGACCAGATTCTGATGTTAAGTTAATTGAAAATAAGGCGCAACAGAAACTGTTCTAGATTCCAGACTGTGCAGAAACTTTAACTTATGACAGTTATATCTCTCGAACCAGATCAGATAAAAAGGTGATTCTAGTGGCATTTGAAAGGTGATTAAGCCTAGTTTCTCTCATAAAAATTTCATAACTGTTGCACGAACCGTTTTTGAACCATATCAGAAATATTGCAGACTGCTCCAGAAAACAGCAAGGACAGAAACGTGACAATACCAAACTCAACTATTATTCCCTTGACTAATAGACTTTTTATTCTTAAAAATGGAACTTGTAGACATGCCTACAAGCCCCAGCACTCATAACAAAAATCCAACTCACACATAAGCATAATGATAAAAGCAATTATCACACCAAAGTTCAAACCACACGACAGACTCGAAGACTCAACTGACGTTACTAAGAATGTTCTTATTACATAAAGGACTCCTATTTTCTAATGACGTGGCTCATGCTCTAATGTCTCATAAATCTTGGTCATGCCTTGATTTGCTCGGAGTTCATCAATCATTGCTTGGCACCTCTTGATGGTCTTCCCCTGTGCCATCACCATCTCCTCTAACTGCAGCTTCCTCTCCATCATATCATAGACAAAGTTTACCATCACCCGAGGAAGTGGTTCTAACTGCACTGGATCCATCATGACCCATCCAAGGTCGGGGTGTGCACGAGGGAAGTAGCGGTGAATATCATGCTTCATGCTGTCAAAGCGAAGGTAGCGGAGACCCATACATACTTCAAAAGCGGCGTCCTCAATGCTAGCCTCCATATTAGCTCGACGACCCATGTGAGCATACATCCTGTCCAGCTGGTACGCCCCTTTTTCCTCATCCTTAGGAAAAATACTCGCTCTTGCCTTCCAGTAAGTGTCCTCTAGCGAATGGGTATACTCCCAACAGACGTACTCCACAGCTGGGTGCCAATCAGCGAAGTAGGCAGAGAGCATTCCCACAAGTCGATGGTGAGAAACAACATTTCCTCCAGCCTTATGGTAGATCTTCACAGTCCAACCCATTGGAGGGGGTGGCACATCCTCAGCAGCTGCACCAGGTGGTGGAGACGGGGGTTGCTCTCCTCCATTGGCTTCCTCCTCTTCATCATCTTCAATCTCGATGATCTCAGGGTCTTCTTCAGGCTCGGGTTCTTCCTGAGGAGGCGCTGGCACTTGGATTGGTGCTTCAGGGGTCTGCTCATTCTCCTGGGGTACTTCCTCTTGTGGCTCTTCAGGTGCAATCAAAGCACGAGGTGGGTAGTGTCCTCCAGTGGTGATGCGGGTAGTCTTGCGGCCACAAACCATCTACAGAATTTTTTAGATGTAATTAGAATAGAGGCAAAATTTAGTAATAGAATAAGACATAAGAAGCATAAAAATTTATCAAATAACAAGAGCAAGATAATGAGCATAAAAATAGTGAAAAGATGACACTAAATCGACCATTTCTAGCTAGACTTGCGTCCTACAGTCAACAATAGCTCTGATACCAATTTGTCACACCCATTTAACGACCAAATGGAGTGCATATTCTTATATGTGCCCAGAGATCAATCACACATAAGTTAACAAATTATAAAGGATGTATCATCACAAATGTCATTACATCACGATTATTATCACATAGTCTTTACAATAATATAGCGGAAGTAAAATATAAAAACTCTCGTGGTAGCTCCAATCACAGGCACATTGACTGGTTGACAACAAGTCTAGTAATCTTCCGGGAAGTAGAAGTAGTCACTACTTGCACCATCTGTTACCCATCCGGGATTTTTATCCAAGAAAAATAAACAAGCGTAAGTACATCTCGTACTCAACAAGTGTAACATGGGGTTCATGAGGCTCAAAAGCATAACATAGGTTTATCAACATGTAGCTTTTTATTAGCATTAATTCAGTATATCAATAATATCAAAGTGTCTCAATGTAACAATAAACATATGATCCATGTGAAATAATTAACGAATAGCAAAAACATATTCATTATTAATGATCCACTATTCCATAAGGGTCTAAGGTCACTCGTGACCGTGAGCATGGCTGTTATAACAGTTTTACACTCTGCATAGGTTGTACACTTTCACTGTGAGTCATGTTGCCCATATGCCCGGGTTAATTACTCCCAAAACACTTCTAAGGTGAGCAGGCAGGGAAACACTATGAAGTCTTTCAAAGGTTCGTCTAACAAGTTAGGGCCGCTAGGTTTCCAAAGTCAGTTTGTGTGATTCTACCACGCAGGGATCCACAGTCTGCTTTTCCCCATTTGCGCCACAAGGGTAACCTGTAACAAGCTAGAAAAGGTCCTTCTATATGACTAAAGCCAGAGCCATTTTAGCCCTCACAGTTGTACTGTAAATTCCGGATTTTCATTTACAGATAAGTCCTTATGGAGAGTAACGAGAGCACCAAATAACCCTATGCTCTAGTACCCTTTAACAGTAATAAAATCATCTTTTAGTGTTTATTGCATATTCCATTAGTCAAATTACATGATCATAGTTCATGTTGAGCACTAGCAATACTAATCCATGCAGTATAATAGGTATCAAGGAATAAGATCAACTCTAAGTCATCCTTAACAAGGAATATATGCATAATGATATTATTTGCTTAATGTGAATAGGACAACAAGGATAATCCCATGCTATACTTGCCTTGCTCAAACTGATCCTGGTGATCTTGTTCGTAGAAAAACTCCTGATCTCCAACGAATTGCTCACCGTCTATACTCGATCAACAATAGCAACAGCATTCATCCAGAACAATCATGCATAAACAAACAAGACTATAATTAGAACAGTACACCAACAGTAATAAAATAAGATAAAAAGTTTTTAAAATGAATCTACAACTCGCTAGGATCACACAGACGCAAAGATCACGAAAAACGGAGCTAAAACAACGAAGTTATGAATTTACGAAGATTTCCTATATAAAAGTAATTACTTTAATTCAAGCTTGAAAATAAATTTTCACAAACCTACTGAACAGTCCTACTAACATGTAGAGCTCTTAATTACGAACCTAACGCAATTTGAACGGGTCAAATCGGAGTTAAAACGAATAAATTATGACTAAAACAAACTCAGTGGCATAACTGTAATTAGCTGAAAACGTATTTTGAATTAACTGAGATTAAACTACGCTTTCAAACGGATATTACGCAATACGGAAATACGCTTTGGACTGCGGGTTACATAATTGAAAAACACAGGGTCTCTTTAGCAAATTGCGCAGCCGAACCGGTATCTTTCATCTACGGCCGTTGGATATCAAATGAACGGCTCAAATCTATTCAGGACGAGCGGGGCGGCCCTCCGGCCGGGAAAACGCTCCGGCGACCATGTCCGCGGTGGCGCCATCATCGGAGTTCGCTAAAACTCAAAACCGAGCACCATTCGACGAATAAAAAGTACCGGGATGGAGTACAGGGCAAGGCGATCTCACCTCGCGCAAGAATGGAGCCGAGGACGAACCAAAAGGAGGCGCACGGCTCGGTATGGCGGGCGGTCACGGCGGTGCTCCAAGCAACGCCTTCTTGGGATGATTTCGATGCTCCACGTCGAAATAGGATGGAGCGGAAAGAGTCACGGGTTCGGTTTTTATATCCCGAAGGCGATTCCAAGGAAGGAAGGGGGAGATTGGGAGGAAGATTCGGCTTCGCCGTTTTTGGAAAGAGGAGATCCGACGGCGGCTTGGGGAGGAAGAAGGTGCCTGACGCGCGGGGCCATGCTGTCAGCGATGCACGGAAAAGGAAAGCGCGGCAGCTCTTCGCGCGGTTGTTGGGCCAACGGCCGAAGTCGGCCCAGGCGGGGAAACAACGCGCGCGCGGGAGTAACGGGCCGCGGGGATAAGAAAAGCACGCGGGCCGCGGTGAAGAAGTGGTCTGTCGGGCCGAAAGCGTGGAGAAAGGAAATTTTCTTTTTTCTTTTTCTTTTTCAATTATTTCAAAGCATTTTCAAATGATTTTGAAACCTAATTTGAATTTAAATCAAATCACTCATCACAAAAATTCAAATGCATCAGCATGAGTGCACAAACATGTTTCTACCCTTATATTTGTTTTTAGGTTAATAAAAATTATTATTACTCTAAATTTGCATGGTCACAAAATTGTATAAAAATCATATTTTCCTATTTTTTTAATATCCAAAATTTTAGGGTGTTACACTTTTCCACTACTACACAACACACTTACATATGACTAGGAATATGATGTTATCCTTTTATATTAACGTATAAAAATATTGTATTGAATATTTTGTCTCATAAGCGATTTCAAATGAAAAAGCTCCAATTTCAAAATTTAGATCTTGTAAAATGCAGTAATTCTGGATAGGGCATGTCTCCATCAGATAACGGAGTTTTTTTTTTTTGAAAAGTTTAATCTCAAAATCTGAAATTTTTAAAATGAATATTTAGAGTTTAGTTGTTTTCAAATAAAAACCTAGTCAACTTTTGTAGACCAAGTTGAAAATTCTAAAATTTGAATTCTAAAAGATAAAAACATAAAATGAATATTTCGCACTCTAAATGACTTCAAATAACAATATCAACTACAAAATTATAGATTGCATTTATAACTACAACTTTTGTATAAACCATGTCAATATCCTAGATCGTTCGAAAATTCTATCTTGAATTTTAAAATTTTAGAACATAAAATGAATTTTGGATTCTAAACAACTGAAATATATTTTTTTCAACTACATAGTTGTAGATCTCTTTGAGCTCTACAATTTTGATATGAAGTCATTCATCTTCATCTAACTTTATATACAAAAGTTATCAACTTTTTTAGACAACTATTATAGGAACTGACCTCTTAAGGGTTCTGCTTGGCGCCTCTATAAATCGATTTATAGAGGCGACACTTTTAAGAGATCCATCTTTGTAAACAGCCATCTACAGAGGCATCTTTCTTAAGCTATCTATGAAAATCCATTTAAGAAGACGGTTCTTCTTTTTTTTTGGATTATCTCCATGAATGGACCGTCTCATAAATTCACATAGTGTTTTGAAGACATATGCTTTTTTTTGTCTCCTATCTGTAAATACAATGGGATGTATTCTAAAATTGTTTTCGAAGTAATGACAGAAGTATCCTTATTTTTTTCATAAAGCCAGCCATGATAGCGTTAAACATATTAATGTGCTTAGAATTTGAAAATCCAATGGTATGAATTGTGAAATTAAATAAAAAACATAGAGGCTGCACTTGCTTTATTAAAAACAATAATTCTATATGTCTTTCAGTTGGTGAAAGGGGACAAAGAAAGTAACAAGCTTAGACTTTTCAACTCAAGAATTTCACACAAAGTACCACAGATATTTTTGTGAAATATCATTCGTGCATGTTTTTTTTTATGAAATTACACCATCAATCTGAAGCGGTTCCTTAATGGGGGGAGAGGGAGAGAGAGACCGTGTAAATTAAGTCCACAATGAGCTATATATATACCATCTCCATCCCAAAATAAGTGTCATTCTCACTTCTCGCTCAAGAAGTCAAACGTTTTTACTTTTACCAAATATATATAAGAAATCATTAATATTTATGGTGCATAATAAGTTTAACTTATTTGAAGATATAAATGTTGCTAATATTTTTTTAAAAAAATCTGGTTAAATTTAATAAAGTTTGACCTGCAAGGAACCCAAAGCGACACATATTTTGGTACGGAGGGAGTACGGTAGTAGTTACATAGTGTTGGTACAGCGTTAAGCGTGTGAACACAAGAGGGGTAAAAGTCTCAGTGTACGAAGTGAAAAGAGTCAAAACCCATGAAAAACCTTCCTGATCAGTCATTCTAGTGTGAAGTCTGGTGTAATATAGTGACTAGTGATACATACGTACTTGGTGGTGACGTAGCAGAAGTAGTCGATGAACGAAAAGAACGTACTATCCACACATTTCTCTTTCACAAAACAGCCAAGCCTAATTAAGGTGTCCGATCCCTTGTTTCATCTATACTCCCTCCGTCCAACAAAGCTTCCAATTATGGGAAACGTGCTAGTCAAACTGACTAAAGTTTGACCAAATTTATAGTAAATAGTATTAACATTTATGTCTCTAAATAAATTTATTATAAAAATATATTCTATAACTAATCGAATGATACTTATTTTGTATTATAAATATTAGTATTTTTTATATAAATTTAGTCAAAGTTCAAACTGTTTGACTTCTCGAAAAGCGAGAATTGCATGTTTTTGTGAACGGAGGGAGTATGCACTTATGCAGTGCCACAAAAATTCCAAATTGACCCGTTAAAGGTGTCATCAATGAATACCGTCATCCTTTCAAAAAAAATGAATACCGTCATGAGGTGGTGATTTGTGCACCAGTTTGAATCGGTCAATTCCTAGCATTTGGCCAGTACCTAGTGGAACAAGGCAGCCGTCTCTTATACTAATATCAAGCAGTACTAGTAAAAAGTGCGTCGGAAATGTATTCCAGTTCGACAATACCTTTCCGCTTATTGGTCTGCCATGCATATGATGATCTGTAAAATAATGTAAAAAAACATTTTGAGCAAATATCTACTACTATATCGAGCTTCTACTACCATGTTAATTAAAATGATCCCAGATAAAGCCTTTGTCGTAGCCAGGGATGGTTTGCTTATTTTGCTGCTTGGGAACAAGGTGAGGAACACCTATTTCGATTAGTCTCTTTTACGATAGCCATGCATGCCAAGTGCCTTTGTCACCATATCATGCATGGATTATGCTAAATATCTTTGTGCAGTCCACGTATATATGAAGGCATGATGCTCTATCTAACATGTACTCCCCCAATTCCAAAATAAGTGTCGTTTTTTTGTCTCGTGCCGGTCAAATATTCTTAACTTTGACTAAATTTGTAAAAAATATTAATAATATTTATATCTCCAAATAAGTTTATTATGAAAATAAATTCAATGATCTATCTAATGACACTAATTATGTAGTATAAATAAATATTTATATTTTCTTATACATATTAGGTCAAAGTTAAAAAAAAGTTTGACTCCTAAGGAAGCAAGGACAACACTTATTTTGGGAGGAGAGGAGTACAACCTTTAATGGAAAAATAAGTAGGAAATCCCCGACTACACATGAGAGATGATACTCCGTGTATGGCTGTGGGAACGACAATAATGGCAGAACCGGAAAATTAAAGGCCCCGAGCCGTTTTGGGCAGTTCACACTCCAATCGATACTCTTTCTTCCTTTTCTTGTTGCCAAAGAGGAAAAGGTCAGCAGCTATAGCCGAGATCGACCGGTGCATGCAATGCATGATTGGAATGGAATCGTTTGGCGGTGGTAGCTAGCTAGGGTTGGAATGCATCCAGTTCTAGTGGAGCAGTACTGCATTTGTGCTTGCACGCCTTTGTGGTTGAATGATTTGGGTTTACCTGAAAGCAAGCAGCCTTTTAAGGGGGCTCTGTCCATACTCTCTAGTGCGAATCAGGGTGTTGCCATCCTATCATTATTGGGAGCCGAGGCCGAGAACAGGAACATGTATATATTTTCCTCGGTGTGGGTGTGGGAACTGGGAACAAGGCTTTCACACTCTTCATCCATATTGGGATGAAACTTGCACTTCAAATATTGACAATGGTATTCACATATTTGATCTTCTGCGAGCTATACTCATCATCATCATCCAAGATATACCAAGGTGAAAGTGGAATATTACATGTTATCTACTAGCTAATATTAGAGGTGGCAACTGAGTTTTATATATAAGGATTTGTTTGGTTTTGAGCCAGACACTACTACGAAGAGGATTTTAGCTAGCAACAATTGGCACAAGCAGTCATGGTGTATTTTTCTTCTACTAGGCACATGGACGACGATCTGGTCTCAGGATTGATAGCCATTAAAATGCTATGCTCTCTTTTTATGTAATGTTCTTTTCAGACCAGTGTGCTTTTATGCAGAGCTGAGAAATGGGTTCATGATTATTGTATCAACATGACGTGTAAAGATCATGAATTAATAAAATTCTTCCTTATAAAAAAATAGTTACATAAAAATAATTCATAACTAGAAAAATGGCTATTAATAGATGAAGACATTCTAACGGCGCCATCTCTAGAAATCGATTAATAAAGGCGCCGACACTCTTAAGAGGTCTGTCTCTAGAAATAGTTACATAAAAAATAATTCATAACTTTTCATATGAAGTTGGATGAATACAAACATTATATCAAAATTGCTTGGATCGGTGTGATCTACAATTTTGTAGTTGACAAGTTTTTTATTTGAAAATATTTATAGTCCCAAAATATTATATAAATTTTCAAAATTTAAAATTTACTTTTAGAATGATATCGTATTTTGACAATGGCTATATAAAAGTTTTAGTATTTAATATAGTCTACAACTTTGTAGATGACAAGTTTTGATGTAATGTCATTTATTAGAGTCCCAAATATGTGTTTGAAATTCTTAAATTTTAAAATTCAAATTTCCAAATGACCTCAATCGTTTGTAGGGTAATACCAAATTTGTATTGGTCTATGCGGTCTACAATTTTGTAATTGACAAGTTTTTTTATTTGACGTCATTTAGAAATTCAAGTTCTCGTATTTTGAGATCAAATTTTTGATTTTTTTTTCCAAACAAACTCGGATGGAGACACACCACCTGATAAAGTTGTAATGCTTACAAGATCTAAAACTTTTAAGTTGAAATTTCTTTCACTTGAGATCATTTAGCGTTCAAAATATTCAATATAAGATTATAAAATGTTAATATAAAAACATAACATCATATACTAACTCACAAGTGCGTAGTGCAATGCTAGAGGGAGGTCATGCGATAAAGTCATGTGTTCAAATCCTAGAAAGTATTATGGTGCACCTCTAGACGGTCAGCCGCCCGCCTCTCTGTTTTTAAAATATGGCCATAGTCTGTTTCCTCGTGAGGCTCCAGGCATAGAAAATGGTAACGGAAGCCCCGTGGATTTGGCCCAACTTTTTATAATTTGGTCTTTTTTTAAAGAAAATTTACGTTCAGCCCCCTAGAGATGTATACTGATCTTTGGACCTTGGAGGGTCGGCGCCAAAAGTCGTGGCTCCGAGGTAACACGTCTCGGCATCCAATGTGGCGGTGACGTGGCCGGTACCTCGACGCCACAGATCTTGGCTCCGAGCTCGGAGCCACAGATCATGGCGTCGAGGTCGGAGCCACAGATCTTGGCGCCGACCTCAGAGCCATGGATCTTGGCGCTGACCTTGGATTCAAAAGCCACGGCCAAGTTTCCCTGCCCGAGCTTCCTTTCATTTGTTCCTCCTTCCCCTCGAGTTCTTGTCCTCCCCCACCCGCCCAATCTCTTCAGTCGAAGAATTTGACCTTGAAAACTTGGATTTGATCCATACATCTTCGCTAGCAAGGTAATCTCTCTCCCCTGCTCATTTTTTACGCATTGATTTGGTATATATTGTTTGTATTTTGCAACCCTAAATATGTGTTCAAGGTGATTATTAATTTTTGTATTATGTAATGGTAGGATGTCGAGGCATGGTAAAGCTAGTAAGCCAAGGTAATTTCTTATCATCGTGTTACATTATGTTTTCATTAAAATGCAACAAATGAAAAATCCTAGGTTTAGGGTTTAATGTTATTTGCTTTCGGTTATTAGAACGAAAATTGTTTCAATTGTAGCTATGGCCGGACGACCGGAAGTCCCTACGACCCAAAGCCTCTCTCTAGCGGTGTTCAAGACCCGTGCTTATGTGGTGATTCTTGCAAGGTAGACATTTCTGAAGATGAGAAAACATATAAGCAAAGGTATTGGATGTGTCACAATTTTGCATGGGAGCCTACAAAGCGTTGGCGCCACAGTAAATTTATTGTGAGTAAATTTTATTGTGCATTAATTTTTTTGTCATACGAAAGTCTTGCTATATTTTTTGTTTTGTAACAATTGCTTTTGTTGCAGACCCTTCCACCGCTCTATGATTTTGAGCAGTGGATCGACACTGAGATCGAGGAGTCGGACAAGCAGCTTCTACAAACCTAAAGGAGTGGGATGCGGAGTGTGCGGAGATATTGGAGAAGCGACGCAGAGAGGAGGCTCTACAAAGGGAGCATAAGGAAGAGGAGGAAAGGAGGCGTGTTTCTATGTACAGGGAGGAGAGGGAGAAGAAGCTTGAGCGTGTTCGTCGAGCGAAGGCAGCGATGGAGGAGAATCTCGATGCCCAAAGGAAGGGAAAGTGGCCTCGTTGCACTAAGTAGTCTGCATGACTTGCTAGTTCTATGGTTTATTGATGAATAATGTTGTCTAGTCTTGAACTTTGCAATGTGTTGTCATGTAATGCACTTTAAGTATGGACGTATGTAGGGCATGTTCTGCGTTATTTAGTTTGTCGTCATGTAGTTCAAACGTTATTGTGTTGTTTAATGTGCCATATTATTGAAACTTACATAGTGTTGTTGGTTTCATTATTTGTGGTCATAGTATTAATCAATATTGCGGAGATAGTGCAAATAAAATGTATGGAAGTAGTGCATTACATAATTCAATACGCACATCACATGAAATGTCATGTCGGAACATGTACCAAACTAGGGTACAGAGGTCCCACACAAAACCTAACATGCCTTAGGTAATTAAAGCTAACAACGAGCACATGAAATGACGTGTGAGAACATGTACCAAACAAGGGTACATAAGTCCTTTGACTAAACCTAACATGTCTTAGGTAATTGAACCAAACAACAAAGGCATAGATGTGGCATGGGACTAAGATAGGTTCATCCTAGTAGTGTGGCCACATAGCAAATTGTGTTGAACCTTCTCCATAGTATCCTCCCATTGTTGGTGGTGGTGGCGGCGGAGGCCCCTTGTTCTTGTAATTAGGGCAGGTGCAATACGGATCATTATAGAGTGACTCCTGTGAATCGACACCATTGTTGTTGTCGTCTTGTTCGTTGTCCTTGTAACCGTTGCTAACTTCTCTTTCAAGATCGAAGATACGGTCCTGCATGTAGTAGATGTACTACTGATGTGGGTAAATTGGTCTAGGATCGACCCACCTAGTGAACCCACTGTTTTCTTTGGACTCGGAAGACTGCAAGAAATATGTCATGTAAGTTGTAGTGCAATGGAGGAACATATTTAACAAACAAATAGTAATAGCAATTACTCATGCTCGCGGGCATTTGAAGAACCGACGATCTCCATCCAACCCCTTGGTGAACATCTGCACTAAGCAATCCTCACTATGCCTATATTTTGGCCAATCTTCTTTCCGGTTATCGTATCCTCTAAGAGGGCAATCTTTAGTGAAATCACTCTTGCTCTTGACCGGAAATTGATAAACTGGTTCCTCAAAGTCATCAGGACCAAGCGAACCCTCCGACACAATGGGACTTCCCTTCGTCCCCCCTTTTCCTCTCCCACTGGCTAAACCCTTTCCTTTAGACGACCCTCTATACATTCCTACTCCCACAAAACCAAACGCTCGTTTGAAGTGAGTAGTAATGCATCAGCACTAAGTATAAATAGGCGTCTCGAGATTTTTTAGCCGTTGTATGGCGCATAAATGTTTCTGAAAAGCCTATTTCAAAGGACACTGAAAACCCTAGATTCGAGTATTGAAAACCCCACTCGACGATGACATGATAGGTCACTGAAAAGGTTACATGCTATGGGTGCACTGTACATATGACATGATAAATCGCTGTTTTCATTGTCCTAGTCTTCCTTGTAACTGAAAAGGCTACTTTGAATGTTTGAAAAGCCTAGATTCGTTTAATGATACATTCGTATCCAAAATAAATTCATCCACAAAAGTAGCTTTACGATACGATTGGACACCACACATTGTAATTAATTTACATGAATGGTTGTATTTGCAATCAAATCATCTTATTCGCTTGTGTATTATAATAAATAATTCACGAAAAAAATTCGCCAGAGTTTTCCTTGTTTTTGGAGCATCCACATTTATAATATGATATCACAATAGCATCCACATTTATTGAACCAAATACCTCATGACAAGCGCATACAATAGTACCATAGTCCATTCATCGAACGGAAATGTCAAGCATTGTCCAAATAGTTCATAATGTCCATACAGTCCATATAAGCAAATAATAACCATAGTCCATACAGTCCAATAGTCCATAGAAGTAACCACATACTGTCCTAATCTCCAGACATGCAAAATAACCAATGTCTAGGCAGCCCAAATAGTCTTAACCTACAAGTCATCGTTACTGTCTCCTAGTATTACCCTTACCCTCGTAGCCTAGAGCACCGGTGCCTGGAGTGTACTTGCAAGGCAGACGGCGTCGCCTTGTTCCTGCAACCTGCGTAGGCTGAGTCGAAGGAGCATCCTGGAGCTGAGAGTCACTAAGCTCATCATAGCCACGCTCATCGGCCTCCTCGTCTTCTTCCTCGTCGTCCTCTTCTCCATTGCCTTGGAAAGTGTCCATAGTTGCTCGAGACGAGCTATATCCTCCAGAACCTATAGGTAGGGGTTAAATGATTTGTGCACATAAGTCATCATATCATGTCATGATTGTATCATTTAACTCCGGTCAACTAAAGAAAACATGTAATGAAAATATACCTCCGTGAGAAGAAGTACCGATGGGCCATGGTTCTCAGTGTGGTGCCTGTGGCCCTTGTACGTCCACCGCCGCGCTAGTACCACAACCACAACAAGCTGCAGCACGCTGCAACCTAGTTGCTAGCCTCTGTTATGCAACAATGCAATTAGGGAGGACGGAGAAGCTAAAAGATGAAAAGAAGAAAGAGAAAAAAAGAAAGGGTACTCTGCTAGCTGTTAGTATTTGTTTGTCACCCTGTATGGCTTGAGTCACAATTTTGGTGATCAGTCCATTTTTTTATGAAAACATAATTAGCCCATTTCAACATCCATTGCATAATCAGCTCATTTCAGCATCCACTACATAAATAATATGTATATTAAAAATGAGCTGTTAAAACGGTATGTGTTTGTCACCCTGTATGGCTTCAGTCATAATTTAGAGTGCTACTGTGGACTTACTCTTCTAGCTAAGACAATAACTTCATTAAGACTACTGTGGACTTACTCGAAGAAAGCTGTCTAGTGTGTGCTCGTCCACGCCTGTCCTTGGAAACCTTTTGATCTCAACCACAGGTTTCTTCAGCGCCCTGCAAAATTAGAAATAGGTGATGCAACAATACCAACTAATAACCACAGATTTAGAACTTGTATAAGCAGCACGCAGCCATAGGTCATTCAAGATTACATCATGTATGATTTAGAATTTGTTTAAATATAGCATAGCTAACTTAAAATATTATGCATGCCTCTTCCATAATGTATTTAGGGGTTAACTTAAATATAAGCAGCACAACTAACTTAAATATAAGCAGCACAGCTAACTTGCTTAGCTACAAGCAAAATAAGTGCACACTGGCACAGGCAATACCTCAGCAATTTAGGAGTCACGTAGTTTCTTCTTAAATATTTTTCTTCTACAAATGCATCAGATGCGATGCATCAGATCAGTGAACTATACAAATGCTTCAGAGTTTGGCACAGGCGCTGATGATTACCAATTCCCAGTTGGTCAGTACACTCATGATCACAATGGTTTGAAACAATGGCTACTGCTAGGACTCATTATCTCATACAAGCAGATGCTACTTCCTAATTCAGAAGTACACGCTAGCTCATTGATAGCATTCAGCAGTACACGCAAACTCAGCTGCATCATAAAGGTCGTCTAGCCAAGCTTAGCCAGCACCTAGCCAACCCCAGCTACTCCTGGCCACCTTTGGCCAGCCCTGGCTAGCCACATCTTAGCAGCAGCTCTGGTCAGCCACGGCCACCCACAGCCTGCTCTGGCCAGCCCCGCTTGGCCACGGCCAGCCAGCAGTAGCAGTAGCGCTTCAGTCTAGCTTGTCAGCATATTTGCATTGCTATAGCATTTGTCACACTTCAACTGTTAGCTGTTGCTGATAAGTAGCTGATCTTATAACAAATAGAAAGAACTTATGAAGCTATATACAGTGAGTGCATATTTTATAGAAGATATACTTTACGAAATTCTTCTAACAAGCCTGATCTGCATGGCCGCAGGGTTCAGTCCTTGCTTAGCAGCCCTGGCGTGTTGGTGCTTCAATGAAGATAACAGTAGGCTTCATTTGGTTTGCAAAGAAATGATACACTGAACTTTTCAAACCAAATGAAGTCTACTGTGCTTGGATGAAAACAATAAAGTACTTCAACGAAGATAAAGATCACTACCAGACTCCCGGCAATAAGTTTCTTAAATAATTCAATGAGGTATTAAAACCTTGATATAAGAAAAAAGAAAAAACAATCCAACAGATATGCATTAGCTAGAAAGGCATATTTGATTGCTTAGCTGCACTTTATTGTTAAGCGATTCAGCCTGCCCTGTAATTTCTTGTTTTTTATTGATAAATCCTACAAGACTGAATATCAATCTCCAATGGGGGTAATTCATCTCAGATCATATAATAGATTTTAGAAAAGGGCTATGGTTGATGTTTAATTCCTCCAGTACATGAAAATAAGAGTAGCTGAGGTTGTTAATTTTGAGCTTATTCAAGCATACCATGGTTGAATAATTAATGGGGTTATAGCTGACATTACCACTCGGTCCAAGATCGGCGCGGACTCCACCTGTGTCCCCGCCCTCGTTGCAAGGTCGTAAGACATTTGTTTATCGTCGGAGGTCTCAATATCGGCATAGTCTGCTTGGGTCCATTGCACCTTCAGCTTGGTCCTTGTTGCCCCTCTGTACCATGTTAGGTACGCTCTGAAGTTCTCGTTCGTGTGGGGCTAGTCATTGTAAACACGTTGTCATTAAAGTTTTCCCACAGGTTGATGTAATGACGGTGCAAGGTCTCAAAGTCCGTCTCCTTCTTTTGCTTCTGACGATCGATCATGCACGTTAACAGAAATGACAATGCAAACTTCATGTTAGAATATCTGAACTAGTCACTCACAAGAAAATGATCTTGATTTTTTATTGCTTTTGGTGGTGAAAGATCAGAGCAAAACTAAACCATAACTTAGGAAAACAACCTATAAAATGTTATTGTAACAAGAAATAGTTTAAGTTGTATTTGGGAACAAGCTACAGCAGTGGATGAGGTCCTGCTAGTGTTATTGGATCAAATCCAGTAATCTTAAATTGACCTCCTTATCTGACAGTCAGACACTACAACGATGAAGAAAAAACCAACACAAATCCAATTATATTCTACCATTTCGCAGTACAAAAACAGGTGTAACTAAACTAAATCATCAAATAGCTGACGCTGGCAGCATAGCAGTTTTCTGAGTCTAGTGATTTCTGTTGTGGGAAACATCTGAACATGTACTACAACCCACATAATACGGCTATCTAGATCATCCTATGCTCCTGTAAACAGATTGGCACAGTCAGTGTGTGGTAGAACAGTTGCACAGATCTTCCCCTGGACCTATGTAGCATGCACCTTATTAAACACAAATAAGCAAATGCACTGTAGTAGCTGAGCTGCATGTCCAGCTGCAAAACAGGCCGGCCGGCAGCACCCCCCCGGAAGACACGAACGGTGACCATCTCTCTCTCCCTCTCTCACACAAACAGGATAACATAAACCAGTTTATATGCTCAGCAAGCTGAATGTGCTACAAAGACGCTTACTTGTGCAAGTCTATTGACGTCGAGAACGGCTCCACGGGCCACTGCTGCCTCAAGCCAAATTGGTGTGCAACCCGGTGTGGCAGGTGCCACTCAACCGCATAGAAACAGATCAACAGGCAACGCATCATGTATCGGTCTTCGTCCATCTTGCACATGACGCTTAACCCAATGTGTGCGTACTGTTTGTCGTCGTACGGCTCCCAAGTAACCTGCTTTTGATTCATTAGTCAAATAGTGCTTACATCGGGAAAAAAAATTAGTTTTTCAAATGCAGCTAACTCACCAGCCTAAGCGTGAGTGCGTCGAGCTCGTTCGTGAACTCGATGTAGGCGTGTTTACTCCGCGCAAAGGGACCCTTAACCTGGTCCCAAAGGAAGGCATACGTTGGCCGACGACGAAGGCCAGGCACCTCAAACCAGTCACGAGACTCCTTAACAATGGGCTGACCTACCGGTAGACGAGTCCACATCCAAAGCTAAAGCAGGTAAACACATCCTCCTAATGAAGCGTTCTGCGAACTCCGGCGACACGCCTCGCAAAGTTGCTGGTACAAGAACCCAGCACTGCACCCGCCGTGTGCCCGTCAGTAAGACAGGGCAGGTATATCCATGACTCGGGCTCCAATCCCATCGGGGAAGAGAACACAACCAAATAGGTGCATGATCCATGCCCTGCAGTAGTAGGTAATTGTCTGTTCGTCTGCATGAACAGGACACTGACCAAAATTATTCCTCAACCAACCAATGAGTACTCCAGAGGTGTGGGTACTCGGTGTCTCTGGAGGAAGCTCTCTTCCAAGGAAGACCTCCACTCTCTCTCTCTCTCTCCAACTAGCAGCATTGCAGTGGCCGATAACTGGCCGGCCACTTATACGGACACCAAGGAACTTCTGTGTGTCTTGAAGAGTAACGGTCATCTCACCGCAAGGTAGGTGGAAGCTGTGAGTCTCCGGCCTCCATCTACAAAACAAGAAAGAAGTTGTACGGTTAGCACATGATACTGATGAAAAGATTTTGAGCAGCTTTAATAAGTTAGACATATCTAGTACTAGTCATGCTAGTTCAAAGGAAAACAAAGAACCTTGTCTATGGTTACGCTGCCATGAAGCTAAAGGTATTGTCTTTTCATTTTTACTATAAGTTGCCTTTTGCCAACTACAATTAACTTCTTTTGAATAAGAATATTGTTTCTGCCTACCTCCACTCTTTTCTTTTTCTCTTCTGGTCTACCTCAACTTTGCTAGGGACTAAGGGCTGGTCGCTGGTACTCACTGTCCAATGCTTTGTACTGAATTGTGAGGTTTTTAGGCAATGCAAAAGTAAACTTGTCATATGCAAATAAGCCATACTAGCGTGGCTGCAAGCTGCTTGCTTTAGCTGAGAAGAGAGCCGACCTTATCTTCTCATTTCTTCCACCAACAAAATAGTGTCAGTTTCAAATATGATTCCTAATCTATTATCCTAAACATTCTAGATGCATACATCTTTTTTTATTGGCAGCCCAAGTACATGTTATAACAGGAATAGTGGAGCACATATACAATTGTAAGTTTACACCCTATTGCCACACATATACAATTGTACTCTCATCATAGTTTCTTTTCTCTAATTTATAACTACTTCTGTAGTAGGATAATCTTAAAAGAGTAGTATTCCTGGCATCATCAGTAATGAAAACTGTCAATTCACAACATTTGCAAACTTCATTTTTGATAGCTTATGTGCTAATGATAGCAGGGTTTATCCTTATTCCTGACAACTGAAAATATCTGGTATATCCAATTATTAATGAAACAGGAGGTTGCTAACTTGGTACAGATCAGCTCAATTTGGATCAGCAATGGAGGAATATGTTGTCGTAACTTAAAACATTTAGTTGCTTATTGTAAATTTGTTACCTGTCAACTAGAGCTGAGATCGCCGCGGGGTTGAAGGCGGGCAACCCATGGCGAACCTGGAATGATACAACGTCAAGTCCATCCCTCTCAAGGAGAGGAGTGTTCCTGTCATCGTACCACATGTCTTCGAACTTATCGTGGGTTCGAGGACGAAGAGGGTGCGGTTCCTGCAAAGAATGAAAATTACTAGATTAAATCATGAACACAAGTACATATACATAGAACAAATAAGAAGCAGAAACTTCTTGTGTTCAACTGTCCATTCAAGTTAACTTGCATTGGTCGACCAACAAAGCAAAAGGCAGACAGTTAAAAAAACAAAGGAAAGTCGTTACCTCCCCCTCCGCGATGAGTCGTCCTCGGTGCTTCTCCTCGTAGTACGGCTCCAGCAGGTGGAACAGCTCCATCCTAGAAAATATAATGACAAATGGCAGATTAGTTTCATATGAACAAATAATTAACTTGTAGGTACTAGTAAACATGGAAGTCAAACTTTGGCGTACCTGAGTTATGCCCAAGCCTACCACATTTACCACATTGGTTCTGCTCGGGGTCAGTAAGAAAGGGAGTTGCTCTCCCTCACCTCGTTCTACCGGAAACCTGGTCCATGACCATCTTATGCCTTGTCCTCTTTCTGGTTCCACGTTTGTCCCAACGTGCTCCTGGATCTACAATATAATTCGGCCCAGTGTAAGGTGGCCACTGACCCTCGTCTAGGAAAGGCTCGAAACAGGGAGACCAGGTCAGTACAAGGCTGTCAACACTGAACTCCCGCGGTATCTGGGTCTCATAGGCAAAGTTGCGATGCTGAGATGCTGCAATATAATGAGAACAAGGGAAGTGGTACCGCCTAGTTCTCCCACATCTGTATGAGAAATTACTAAGTACCACAATATAACTCCTTGATGGCCAGATCTCACCATCGGACGTTGTACCACCCCTTTCTGTGACCTGGTACTTGCCAGTGTTGTGATCAAAGCAATCGACGTCATGTGTGGCATCCCTTTCCTTTGCCTTGTCAAGATGCTTCTTAGGTTTAGGTGCCCATTTCTGATTATTACTCTCTAGTGCCATTGCTTGAGCGTGTCTCTCATTAAACCATGCAACTAGCCTATAAAAGGTGAATGATACAATGGCATTGACGGGCATGGCACATATATCCTTGAGCACACTATTAAATGACTCGGTCATGTTGGTAGTCTGAAACTCGTACCTCCATCCACCATCGTCATAGGCTCTTGTCCATTTCTCCGGTTCTCTCATCAATCCTCTCAGCCACTGCCTACCTTCTGCGTTTGTTGCCATTTTTAGTTGCTCCAAATTCTCCACGAAGAACGGCACCTCAAGCATGCGAGCAACCTCCTCGAATAGAGGAAAGTTGTCCTTCGTACCATCCTTCTGAAGTAAATTCTCGGTAAGGTGCCGAGTGCACCAACGGTGGTGCAAAGGTGCATACCCCGGAATCTACTCCTGTATGACACTGAGTATGCCCTGGTGTCTATCAGATATGACACCAACCTCTCTATGAGGACCAATGACATGTATTTGAACAAGCCGATGAACCATCCCCAAATGTCATTGTTCTCTCTCTCCACCAAAGCGAAAGCCAAAGGAACCAATGCGTTGTCTGCATCACAGGAAATGGCTACCAAAAGTGTGCCCATGTATTTGCCAAGCAGAAAAGTACCATCAATGGGTAACACTGGACGACAGTGCATGAAGGCCTCGATGCACTGGGGAAAGCACCAGAATGCACGGAAGAATATCTGCCTCCCGTCCTTTCATTCATTCAGCTTCGGGATATACTCGTAATGCATGCCTGGATTTGTTGCTTTCATTACATTGAACATTGCTAGCAACTACTCGTACCCCTCCTCCTAGTCCCCATATATCATCTTCCAAGCCCGGTGCTTTGCCCTCCATGCTTTACCATACTTTATGTCATACTTAAATATTTTCTGAGCCATGTCCATAAGTGTCCTGACCTTCAAGTTCAGCTGACCCTTTAAAGTTGTGTACAACGTTCTGGCAATGAGGGTAGAGGTCAATTGTTGATGCTTTTGTTTTAGATCTATCTGGGCATAAGTGTGTGGACCTACAGTTTTGGTGATCTTGAATTTCCCTGTGGCCTTCTGTTTGCGAGCACAAACCCTCCAATTGCAATCTGACATCTCGCACACCACCGTGTAACAACGCTCCACATAAGAGTGCCTCACCTTGAATGGTCTTTTACGTCTCACAGCATATTCCTGTAACCACCTTCTTAAGGTGGGCAAGTCCTTGAAGACAATGCCCTTCTGAATTTCCACGCTATCACCGGCCTCAGGAGCCTCTAGCAGCTCGTCATCTCTTCCTTCTCCATAAGCTTGTTGACAATGACTGACGTCGTTGAATTCATGAACCAGTGGATCATGATCAGGACACAAGCTTCTGATGAGCTCCATTTCTTATTCGCTCAAAGGTGCAACTGGGCGGTCATCATTAGAATCAATGGCCCTTGTCGTGCCATAAGGCTCCCCATCATCCACAATATCAACATCAACACTATTAGAGGCTATGAACCCTGGGTCCACATTAGCAGATGGAGGAACAGGAGCACAACCATCATTATCTGGATTGTCTCCTGCATTTAGAGCAAAAATATGGATACCATTGAGACAAATGAATGGAACGAACGAAGAATAAGGAAAGCCAAAGTGTTACTAAATCACTTACTGGGATGATTCTGGGTCAAAGGAATCTCCTGAGGGCCTACAACAACATCATCATTCGGACATTGTGCACGAACACCAGGACATACACCAACCTCATTCAGGGTGGATTGAGCATCAGGCACCACAACCACATCTTCCACAGCCACCTCATGGTTGGGTAACGGAGGCTCAAAGGTTGCCGGATTCTCCGGTTCAGGCGACAACCCATGAGGGAGTGAATGTCCATTAGGGGGTGACAACTTCTGCACAACCAAATCCAAACATTGAAACTCATTCTTCATGACCGTTTTGACATATTTGTCCCATTGAGCCTCTAATGCAATTGGGACCAACCGCCTCAAAATTGTCCCTGACTTGCCATGGTGAAGCACCCCCTCAACTAAGATGACATCTTCATTTGAATTGCATTTAAGCTCCTCATGAGCCCAACCAAACAACTTAGAAAACAATGGCCGATCATCGAATATCACTGGCACCCTTTGCATTCCAACAAAACTAACATTCCCAAACTCATCTTCCTCCATAGTTCCTCCATGATACAGGATGACTACGTTGTCCATCTAGTTGGCATGCACAACCACCAAGTTATAACTCATACGAAAATTAGTATCTAAGTGTTTACCTAAATAAATAAGTACCTAATAACTATCTATCTAAGTATATAACTAAATTTGATAACTACATTTCCTACAAATAATACCTATCTAACTAAATTGTCACACTAACTAACTAAACTAACTAAGTAAATTATATCACTAACTTACTAAATTAGCTAACTATATGACTATATAACTAAATAGAATAACTATATGACTATCACTAAATTATATCACTAAGTAAATAAATCAGGTAACCAAATTATATAATAACTAAATTGCCACAAAATCTAAATTATCTAACTATATTATATCACTATATAACTATATTAGCTAACTGTATGACTATATAAAATATAAATTGTCAAACTAACTAACTAAATATAACTAAATAAAATAATTACCTAAATTACCTAGGCACCTGTTCTCAGCGATGATGGTCGACGAGATTGGGGGGAGGCGGCGGTGCCTCACGGGCGGCCGTTGGGGGAGGGGCTGGCACCAGGCGGGGCGCAACCCAGGGTCGGCTACCGGCGGCCCGCTGGCCAACGGGGATGCCGGGGAAAAGCGGGGGCCGCCCTCGTCGCGGTGCGCACCTAGGTTGAAGAAGGGGCGACGAGGACGGCCTCAGACCGGACAGGGGCACAAGAGAGCGCACAGGAGTGCGGGTGACGGCGACCTTCGGGCTCTTGCGGTGGTGCTGTCGCAGGGGCCGGCCGGCCGGCGGCACGCGGATTTGACGACGGCGGCGGTAGGGCTGGCGGCGGGGAGAGTGGGAGAGAGAGAGCTGCGACGGTGGGACTATGACAGAGAGATAGCGAGAGGGACAGTTCGCCCACTCGTTATTTTAAAATCTTGGCGCCACATATCTTGGCTCCGAGGTCACCGCCAAGATCTGTGGCTCCGAACTTGGAGCCAAGATCTATGGCGCCGAGGTACCGGCCACATCAGCGCCACATCGGATGCCCTACTGTGTGCGGCCTGGCACCTCAGCGCCTAGATCTATGGCGTCAAGACGTGTTACCTCAAAGCCATGACTTATACTACCGACCCCTAAGGTCCAAAGATCAGTATATGGCCCCCAGGGGGCCGAATGTAAATTTTCTTCAAAAAAGGGCCGAATTATAAAAAAAAATTGGATGGATTTGGCCTTCCAAACACATAGGGTTCAGACGCCTCTGTTGCCATAGGCCGCGATGGTTTGAATGGTTCAACTATCCCGGATACCTCCTTCGATTAGCTGTTTGGTAAAAAAACGTTCGGCTGTCTTCTTCACTCATGGGTCTCTAGAAACGTCATTCCCCAATCCCCACTCGCCGAATTCCAATTTTTGTGCTCCACTGTGACCGCACTCCCGTGGCGCTCTCGACCGCGGCTGGCCGGCCGTCATCCTCATCTCCACCTCATCTGAGCATCGTCAGTCACCTTCCTCCCTCTCCACCGTAGTTTACCGACCATCGCGTGGCTTTAGTTCGTCAAGCCCGCCCGACCACTTATGTCCCTCTACGACGGCACCTCGGGCTAGGAGCAGCGACTAATTGGCCTCTGCCTCTCTTCCTCTCCACAGAGCTCTTCTCTGCATCCTCCCTCGGTGATGGCATCCTGTGATGCCGACGAGATCAGGCAGGGGCAGCGTTGCTCGCCTCTGCTTGCTCTGGTGGTGAAGTCGCACGCTTCAGGTTAGTCCCCACCGAGCCATGGGCACCCACGAAGCACGCCCATGCTGGTGGTGCTCGCGCATTGTCGCTCGGCGTCGGCTCCCACTCCGATGCTAAAATCAATAGCCCTGGCCTCTCCCCCTATGTTGCAAAATGTATGTTTCAAGTGCTTCATATGTTATCAGAGGTATATTGCAAGTGTTTCATATGGATGTTACAAAAGTAGATCGGGATGTTGCATATGTTACAAGTGTTTTACAGGTATGTTGCAAGGGTTTATTCAAAATGTTTCATCTGTTTTTAGACATATGTTGCAAGCTTTTTTTTGGATGTTGCACATGTTTTACACATATGTTGCAAGAGTATGTTCAAAGTGTTTCAGTTATTTCAATCTTATGTTGCAATTCAAGATGTCAACGGGTACGTACCCGACGGGTAGTGCTCACCCGTACCCGTACCCGCACCCGCAAAATTTTACCCGTCGGGTTACCCGTACCCGCATGCGGGTAAAAGAATAGTTCCATACCCGTACCCGTCGGGTAATTCTCACCCGACGGGTAACCCGTACCCGATAGCATACCCGAAAATTACCTAAAAATATCAAATAGTCACATGCAAAAATAAATCATTCTAAGTTTCCAACAAGTTACAAACATGCTAACAAATATTATTAGCATCATTACAACAAAGACAATCTACTAGAAATATAGTGGATGTCTCAATGGACCAAATTTATGACTTATATGCGCTAAAATAACTGAGGTTGGCTAGTTATTTTTGCGGGTATGTCTTACCCGCGGGTATGCGGGTATGGGTAGTATACACCCGCACCCGTACCCGCATACCCGATGGGTATAGGATTTTGCCCAATAACATACCCACGGGTAGAAAATTCATTCCATACCCGTCTCTTTATCGGGTAATACCCGTCGGGTACTCGGGTTTCGGGTACCCGTTGCCATCTCTAGTTGCAATAAGTGTTTTCATGTTGCAAGTTAAAGTGTTTTATCTGGATATTGCATATGTTTTTACAAATATGTTGCAGGTTTATGTTCCAAATGTTTCATCTGCTTCGGACGCATCTTACATTCAAGTGTTTTGTGTTTCAGAAGTACGTTCAGAGAGTTATAGGGCACAACCTAAGAGCCGGGGGTAGGGGCACGACGAGCTGGGTGCCGGCGGATGGGGCATGTGGCGCACCTGGGGTCCTGCGGATGGGGCGTGCTCGTCCTCATCCCAGCTCTCGGGTCCTGCCTGTGTGGAGAGAGAGGAGGCACGGCGGGCGCAGGGCTAGGCGAGGCGGACGGGGCTGGGTACGCGTGAGGGACAGGATGAGACAGACGAAGACGGATGCGCGCGTGCAGCAGCGAACGGCGTAGCAACAGGCGTTGGCGAGCGAGCTGGCGACCAAGGAAGCCGGGGTCGCGCGATGGCGTTTTTCTGATAGGCCGTGTATGTAGGAGTGCCCAGGTTACCGTTCGACGGATTTGTATCTCATTGGACGTTCGGGTGCTAGTAATTCCCTTTGGATTGAGAGACAAATGAGGCTCCTCCCTTGGAGGCCGGTTGGACCGTTTTATGTCTGCCCATCAAAAATAGGATAGGGTAAAGGAGTTCAACTAACAGTGCTCTAAGAGCAATCTCAACCGAGAAACTATAAGATAGTTTCTATATTTGTCAAAATTATGAAGACACTGTATATAGAAACTATATTCTCACCATATATATATTTTTTAAAATTATTAAATCTTTGGCAATCGTATGTTTTCTTTCTCCATCATCTATCTGTTACGTCTCTTCACGTCTCGGTTCCCGTGTAAACAT
This sequence comes from Saccharum hybrid cultivar R570, assembly GCA_038087645.1. Taxonomy (NCBI): domain Eukaryota; kingdom Viridiplantae; phylum Streptophyta; class Magnoliopsida; order Poales; family Poaceae; genus Saccharum; species Saccharum hybrid cultivar. The sequence goes on along the minus strand of JAQSUU010000625.1, from coordinate 1,657,021 downwards.
AATTTCTTATCTAAGAAACTATTTCCACCTCGCTCTCTTTTCCATGCTCTGTTGTTCAATCGTGTAGTGATATGCTGCTCCTCTGCACCTGGGAGAACAGCAAAAGTGAAGACCTAACAAAACCATTATCGAAAGAAGAGCGGCAAGCATAACTCCGAAAAAAAAAACCCAACATATATATAGTCCAAAAAATATCAACGCAAATTTACATACAGGAATACCTCAAATCATTACAAAAGCTATCAAGTAAACAAAGAGTCCATTTTCCATCATATTATGACAGTCCTTTTTTTTGGCGGGCAGAGAGATTTTATTAGCTAGCCATACGCAGATTACAATCAGCATTTAGGAAGGGCCAAGCCCGGTGCTTGTCCTAACCATGCCGCAGAATAGGACAACTAGCTTAGATAGGAGAACTCAGATTTCAACAGAGTATTTGTAAATCAAAACAGAGGACCAAGTGAATACGGTAAAGCTCATGAAACAACAGCTCAAATAGAATGCCAACTATACTTAATATTTGTAGGATCCACGTTTTGATATTCACTAGGTGCCACTGAACGTGAAACTGCTGCTTTATGTCGATGTTAACATTGATGAAGCATCTCTTCCATTACAGAGTACAGAATCTGAAGCTGGCCATTATTGCTGCCCTTGCTAAACCTCTAGATGTAAAACTATACTTAATGAGATTTATATAGCACTAACACTTTTGATACCCTTTCCAACGCCTAATCAGTTCCAATAACAATTTTTTCAACAAAATTAAGGAAAAAGAGAAACTGGGGGTGTTTGTGTAGGGAGGCAGTCTCACAAGCACTTAACCCGCAAATGAAACTAGTAATTTTCAACCTGACAATAACCTCTATAGATTGAATCAGCTTTGTATCATTTCAGTTGCCGGTGATGGAATTAAATCATAACAAGGCACAAATTGAAGAAAGGTATTTGTGATATATTGAATCTTAGAAGGATTGCGAGTTTCAGCAGGGACATTAATATTCATCCCACATGATCCCTCTACAAGCATTTGAACGTGAACGGATTGTCTCTAGCAACCAGGACAACTGGAATTGCCCCCCAGGTATAGTCTAATACTGAAGTGCAAATATGAAACCGAAAAATGCTCGAGATAAGAGGACTGATGATCCTCTTGGATAAACACATTAGCAGAACATGTAAAACAAGAATGTTTCATAATCTAAAAAAAATCTCGTCTGCTTACATGAAACTATAAAATGAAAGCATGAAGCTATCAAATAGCAGATTAAGATTCCTAAAAGAGGGCAACAAAAAAGAGAACAGTATCATGAATCACTTATCGGAGTTACTTTTGTATCAGAACAGTGGGAATTGATCTTGCTTGCTAGTAAAACCTTATGATTCATTGTCTATAACAGACTACACGATGCATCACGTGGATGTTAATCCCCCGTTTATTTAACCCTATGCAAAATGTACTTGCCTCAACCAAAGGGAAAGAGTACATCAAACAACAATAATGGTATATATATATATATCCAGAGGGGACATTCAACTTCCAATGTAATGGGGCTATGTAAGAAACAAAATCTGACTGTATTCAAAGCATTTATCCATTCACCCATGTAAGAACAATGTTACCAGCGAATATGTGAACCTGTATCCATGTGAAATCAATAGTACAATCACAAGAATAAGACACAAATATGAGGTATTCAATCATCGTAAGAATACTAAGTAAACTGGATTTTTACCAAACACATCAAAGAATAAATCGATCAAATGTATCCGGAGAGAACATTTAAGGGTTGAGTGATAAGGAGGCTAAATCTAAACATGAGACTATAGTTTAGAAGTGTTTAATGTATATATCCACTCTCCCATGTAAGAAACAATAACAACCCGGGAACAAATATTCATGTGAAACATTAATTAATAAGTACAATCACAAGAACATAATGCGAGCATGAGGTATTCAATCATCATATGAACAGTGAGGAGAAGCAGTACAGCCCACATCAAATGGGTCTTCCGACCCACAACAATGCCAATACTGGACACTTTGCCTGAATTTGGAGTATCCATGGTCCCTCCAGCATAAACGCTCTCAAATTTTCTCTTTGTTTCTCCTGCCATGGCAGAAACTGGTCATTTAGATATGGATAAACACTACCAGAGAATTTGATGGGTTCAGATGTTTCAGTGACAAACATCTCTCGCTAATGAGGTTGCTAAGCCATCTCATGAGGACAAGAATAGATTCGAGCAACAACAATCAAGGAGCTTCATTCTAAGGGTTCTAATTGTGTGAGGTGGTGAGAGTTTGGAACTGGGACCTAGGAGTACATTACAAGTAAAATCACATGTTTTTCTATTCAAATTTTTTTTGAAGGCAAAAAACTGTGAGGAGATCCCCACAGCACTTCATTTTTCATCATTATATAAAAGGAGAAACACTTACAATGGGTGAAAGAAGGTACACACAAGGTAAACAATGACCTTAACTAAAAGCATCAATCCAAACACAAAAGGAGGACCTGTCATCCACCTTAAACCTCTCGGACTGCAGACGGCATTGATTTTTAAAATTGCTGAACCAAGTTGCAAATCTCGGACTCACATTGTCAAACACTTTCCTGTTTCTGAGCTTCCAAATTTCCCAAGATGCAATCAGACTTATTTCCATGAAGAAGGGCCCTGGGTACTGGCTTCTGGCAGCAGATACTCTTGTGGCCAGATTCTGCGTGTTATCCCAGGTCACGTTTAATTTTTGCCAGCATTGTTGTGCGAACGGGCAGCTGAAGAAAAGATGGTCAATGTCTTCCTCTTCTCCAAGGTTACACATAATACAATTTACCTCCTCTTCTGCTAGCATGTTTCTCCTCTTGAGCATTGACTTGGTGTTTAGTCTGTCCATTAGGATGAGCCAAGCAAAGAATTTAATTCTGTTCATGCACCGTGACTTCCATACCCATGCAAAAATAGGGTGAGTGTCCAGGCCTTGGAAAGCTAGCTTGTATAGCCTACTAGAGGAGTAGGTGTTGGAGCCCCACGCTAGAGTCCATTTGTCTTTGACGGATTCATCAAAGCTGACAGTCTGGAGCAGATCTTGGAGGTTTTCAAGCTCAGTAAAAGCTTCCTGTGTGAGAGGTAGCATAAATAGTGAATCCAAGTCCTCGACTTGCATGACACCCTGAACTGAAATTCTGTCATTTCTGGAGAACTGCAGAAGGTGTGGGAAGGTTTCAGCAAGAATAACATGTGACCATTTATCGTCCCAGAAGAGCACCGTCGACCCATCGCCTAAGCTGCACGATGCTATGCTTCGATAGAGAGAGTTAAGCCTTAGTATATCCTTCCACCAAAAGGACCCAACCTCTCTTGTTGCATGTGGCACTTTATTTATGTAATATTTGCTCCAAACTAAATTGACCCATGGTATGTTTTCTTTGTTGTAGAACTTGTGTAGGTGTTTGAGAAGCAATGCATCGTTTTGCAGACGCAAATTTAAGATTCCAAGTCCACCTTTGTTTTTGGGGGTGATGCATCGAGGCCATGCAACGAGATTGCCACCTCTTTTGTTGTTACTGTTGCCCCTCCAAAGGCATTGCTTGCGGGCTCTGTCGATGTTGTCGATCACCCCTATCGGCAGCTTCAAAGTGCAGAGCGAATATGTTACCGTGGGAGTGATAGCTGAATTGATCATCTCAAGCCTACCAATATAAGAGAGTAACGAGGAACATGCCGATAATCTCCGTTCGATTCTGTCCATCAATGGTGTGAGGTCCTCCATACGCGGCTTTGTCGTACCCATTGGAAGTCCGAGGTAGGTGAAAGGCATGCTGCCAATGGAGCACCCGAATGTGCTTGCCAGGTATTGCATCTTTGCCATGTCAACATTGATCGGGATCATATGCGACTTATTGTAGTTCACTTTGAGTCCAGTACTCTTGGCAAAACTGTTTAGGAGCGCTTTCAGGCAAAAGAGCTGGCAGGCATCTGCTTGAAGAAACATCAGCGTGTCATCGGCATATTGTACGACTGGGAATTGTGCTTCTTGCTGCCGGATGGGAGCTTTGAGTAAGTTTAGTGAAGCTGCTTTGTTGATGATGGCATGAAGGAGCTCAGCAGCTAGGACAAATAGGAGGGGCGATAGCGGGTCCCCTTGATGGACTCCACGTTTGCATTTGAATTTTTTCCCTGGGACACCATTGAGGATTACCGCTGAAGTGCCCGTAGATAGGATATGTCAAGGGCACGGTGGTCTAGGGTAGGCGGCCCTCGACTACGGAGTTCGTAGTCTCCTGCCGTGTCTTCCAGAAGCGGAGGTTATGCCCCTCGCGGCTGCCTGGGCTTGAGAACACGAGAGAGAGAGAGAGAGAGAGAGAGAGGTTCAGGTAATTGATATTGCTTAATCTCCAATTGTCCCGATTACAAGAATATAAGGCCATCGGTCACACCAACGGAAGTAACAAACTCCTGAAATCAAGGATCTAACAATAAAACGGGAAACTAATAATATCTTTCCTTCTTATCCACTTGAACTGACCGAGTCCTTAGCCACTTGAACTGAGCGCGTCATCCTCGCCTGCATGCACCGCGTCCGCGATCACCGCGCGTGCGCCCGCGCGTTCTGCAGCCCGGCGCACATCTCTGGCTCGGTGCCTCCTCGTATAGGTTCTCCCCCACATGACAGGATAGAGTGAATCCAAGAGAGCCATTTGTCTGGGAAACCCATGTGTCTCAGAACCTGTAGGATGGCCACATGTTCCACTGTGTCGAAGGCCTTCTCAAAGTCGAGTTTCAGGATTAGCGCTTCTCTTCTACTTTGCTTGCACTGATGTATATATTCGAAACTCCAAGCAAGACAGTCCTGGATGGACCGATTTCTGATGAATCCTTCTGATGAATCCATATTGGTTATGGTTAACCAAACTGAGTATGACCTGCTGGAGACGATCTGCCAGAAGCTTCGTCAGGAGCTTTAAGCTGCAGTTTAGAAGTGAAATGGCCTATAGTCACTGACCGTCTCTGGGTTGCTGATTTTCGGTACTAGGGTGATGAAGCCATCGTTGAAGTGTGAGAAGCCGTACTATCCTGTAGCCTGAGCATCTCCTGCTCTTCTCCTTCCTCGGCCTCGCAGCAGCCCCAGCCGGTAGCAGCAGCTCCGGCTGCCCCTGCTCTCCACACAGCAGCCCCCTCGATAGCGCGCCATGTCCGCAGGACAGTCTCAAGGCTCGGTCGCCTCGAGCACGCGGCGTCGACAGGAGGCCGACCTCGCCGCGGCAGAGAAGCGCGAGCGAGCGGCAGCAGACGCCGCTGCAGCAGCAGCAAGGGCATCGAGGCTGGCAGCAGCAAGGGCATCAAGGCTGGCAGCAGCTAGAGCGGAGGTGGAAGCAGCGGCGGCGGCGGATGCAGCGCGTGCAGCAGCAGCGGAGGTCGAGGTTCTACGCGGCAGCAACAGCAACTCCATCGCTGCTGATGACAGCGCCGACGCGGACCTCGAGCTGCTGGAGAGGGAGGCATCGCGAGGGCGAGCGGCGCAGTGGGCAGCCGCGCACGCCCACGAGCGCGGCGGCAGCCCAGACATGCGCAGGACACGCCGGCGGCGCTCCTGAAGGAGGCGCGCACGGCGGTGGCGCTCCTAGAGGAGGCGCGCATGGCGGCGGCGGACGGGTCGACGGAGAGCGCGGCCTTCACAGGCAGCGCGGCTCTCTCTCCCCGGTTCGGTACCGTGGTCACCACGAGTACCAGGCTGTCGGCGGACGGGTCGACGGAGAGCGCGGCCTTCACAGGCACCGTGGCTCTCTCTCCCCGGTTCAGTACCGTGGTCACCACGAGTACCAGGCTGTCGTCAGGGACGTCGGCCCCGGTGGCGGGTGGCCTACCCTCTCCAAGACCAACTACGTTGAGTGGGCTGCGGTGATGAGGGTGAGGCTCCAGGTGCGGCATATATGGGATGCAGTCCGGTACGGCGACGTCGACTACGACCAAGATCGACGGGCGCTGGATGCTCTCATTGCTGCAGTCCCGCCTGAGATGCAGTTTTCGCTTACCAGCAAGCGGACTGCCAAGAAGGCCTGGGATGCCATCGCTGCGGCACGCATCGGCAGCGACCGCGCCCGCAAGTCCACACTGCAGGCACTTCGCAAGGAGTGGGAGAACCTGGCCTTCAAGCCAGGTGAGGACGTTGATGACTTTGCTCTCCGTCTCAACACTCTGTTGCAGAAGTTGCTGCAATTCGGCGACGACACCTACGGCGAGGAGAGAGCTGTTGAGAAGCTCTTCCGCTGCGTCCCCGAGAAGTACAAGCAGATGGCTCGCTCAATCGAGTCTCTGCTAGACCTCTCCACGATGACGATCGAGGAGGCGTTGGGCCGCCTCAAGGTCGTTGACAGCGATGAGCCACAGCGCCTCTCGGGACCCGTTACCATTGGCGGGAAGCTCCTCCTCACTCGGGAGCAGTGGGCTGTCGGCCAAGGTGACAGGAAGAAGGGGGAGCCTTCTTCCACGACAGGCGGCCGCAAGCGTGGCAAGCCACGCAAAGACGCCCAGGCAGGGGCGCGAAGACGTGCCGAGGGTGATGATCGTGGAGGCGCCCAGGGCGGCGCCGCTGGCAAGCAAAAGCCAGCACGAGACAAACCTTGCTACAACTGCGGCAAGCTTGGTCATTGGGCCAAGGATTGTCGACAGCCACGACGCGGCCAAGCCCACGTCGCGCAGGCGGAGGAGGAGCAGCTGGCTCTATTCATTGCTCATGCGAGCATCGAACTACCTCCAGCGGCACCGGCCGCAACGGCTCTCCTCCACCTTGACGAGCCAAAAGCACACGCCCTCCTCGACGACAGCTCCGACAACGACAAGACCGACGGGTGGTGCCTTGACACCGGCGCCACCCACCACATGACCGGGCGGCGGGAGTTCTTCTCCGAGCTCGACTCAGGCGTTCGAGGCACCGTCAAGTTCGGCGACGCCTCCGTTGTGGAGATCAAGGGCGTCGGCTCTGTCGTCTTCGTCGCCAAGACTAGCGAGCACAGGCTGCTCACCGGTGTCTACTACATCCCCGCGTTGAGGAACTACATCATCAGCTTGGGACAGCTGGATGAGAGCGGATCGCGCGTGGAGATCGAGCACGGGGTGCTGCGCATCTGGGATCATCGACACCGGCTCCTGGTCAAGGTCAACAGGAGCAACCGCCTCTACGTCCTTCACGCACAGGTGGCGCAACCTCTTTGTCTTGCAGCCCGCCGCGACGACGACGCTTGGAGGTGGCACGAGCGCTTTGGGCACCTCAACTTTGAGGCCCTAAGGCAGCTCGGCAGCAAGGAGATGGTGCGGGGCATGCCGCACGTCGACCACGTGGAGCAGTTCTGCGACACCTGCGTCCTCACCAAGTTGCGGCGGCTCCCTTTCCCTCGCCAGGCAAGCTTCCGCGCCAAGGAGAAGCTGGAGCTCGTACACGGTGACCTCTGTGGCCCCGTGACACCGGCTACACCTGGAGACCGGCGCTACTTCCTCCTCCTCATCGACGACATGTCCCGCTACATGTGGGCTGTCCTGCTCGACGCCAAGGCAGCCGCGGCGGACGCCATCAAGCGTCTTCAAGCTACTGCGGAGGCAGAGTGCGGCCGCAAGCTTCGGGTCCTACGCACGGACAACGGCGGCGAGTTCACGGCGACCGAGTTTGCGGCGTACTGCGTCGATGAGGGGATCCACCGCCACTTCTCCGCGCCGTACACTCCGCAGCAGAACGGCGTCGTCGAGCGCCGCAACCAGACAGTGGTGGCCACCGCCCGTGCCCTCCTCAAGCAGAGAGGGATGTCAGCGATCTACTGGGGTGAGGCGGTGATGACTGCCGTTCACTTGCTCAACCGCTCCCCCACCAAGGCCCTCGACGGCAAGACGCCATACGAGGTCTGGCACGGGCGCAAGCCCGTGGTGAGCCACCTTCGCGTCTTCGGCTACCTGGCCTTCGTCAAGGAGCTCAACCACGTCGGCAAGCTCGACGACCGGAGCACGTCAGGGGTCTTCATCGGCTACGCGGACGGCGCCAAGGCCTACCGCGTCCTAGACCCTGCGACACGGCGCGTGCACATCATGCGTGACGTCGTGTTCGACGAGGGGCGAAGCTGGACGTGGGGCAAGATGGTGGATGACGGCTCGACTCCAACGACCAGCGATTTCGTCGTCGACTACGTCCACTTCCAGGAGGCGGGGGGAGCTAGCAGCTCGTCCTCACCGAGCTCGCCTACCCCACCACCTCGTTCGCCACCACCTCCGGCGAGTCCTTCACCGCCACCACCAGCTCCGGCAAGTCCACAGGCTCCAGCGAGTCCACCACCAGCACCGCCGGCCACGCCTCGCTCTCCTACACCGGACCCTACCCCTTCAGGCTCGGCACCGGCAACTTCGGTCCACGACGAGCAGCGCACAGTGGAGTTCGCCACTCCGCTGTCCAACGACGAGGATCGCATCGACGCCTACCACGGCGGCGAGCCTCTGCGCTACCGTACCGTGGACAACCTCCTCGGCGAGCAGCCGGTCCCTGGACTGGCGCAGCACGACTTTGAGGCGGAGCTGCACCTCACACAGGACGATGGCGAGCCTCGTTCCTTCGCCGAGGCGGAGAGGGACACAGCATGGCGTGCCGCGATGCAGATGGAGATGGACGCCGTCGAGCGGAACAAGACGTGAGAGCTGGCCGATCTTCCAGCCGGCCACCACGCCATCTCTCTCAAGTGGGTCTTCAAGCTCAAGAAGGACGAGACCAGAAAGGTGATCAAGCACAAGGCGCGTCTGGTGGCGCGCGGCTTCGTCCAGCAAGAAGGAATCGACTTTGACGACGCCTTCGCGCCCGTTGCACGGATGGAGTCCGTGCGACTCCTCCTTGCGCTAGCTGCCTAGGAGGGCTGGCGCGTCCATCACATGGATGTCAAGTCGGCGTTCCTTAACGGCGACTTGAAGGAGGTCTACGTGCATCAGCCGCCGGGATTTGCGATTCCCGGTAAGGAGGGCAAGGTGCTCCGCCTGCGCAAGGCCCTCTATGGCTTGCGGCAGGCACCGAGGGCGTGGAATGCCAAACTGGATTCCACGCTGAAGGGGATGGGCTTCGAGCAAAGCCCACACGAGGCGGCAATCTACCGGCGGGGCAGCGGAGGAAAGGCCCTGCTGGTAGGCGTCTACGTCGACGACTTGGTGATCACCGGCACCAAAGATGCGGAGGTGGCGGCATTCAAGGAAGAGATGAAGGCCACCTTCCAGATGAGTGATCTGGGGTCTCTCTCCTTCTACCTGGGAATCGAGGTGCACCAGGATGACTCCGGGATCACGCTTCGACAGACCGCCTACGCCAAGCGCATCGTTGAGCTAGCTGGGCTCACCGACTGCAACCCAGCCCTCACTCCGATGGAGGAGAGGCTGAAGCTGAGCCGCGACAGCATGACGAGGAGGTGGACGCTACGCAGTACCGGCGTCTTGTGGGGAGCTTTCGCTACCTCGCCCACACACGGCCGGACTTGGCATTCTCCGTCGGCTACGTTAGTCGGTTCATGCAGCGACCGACGACGGAGCACCAGCAGGCTGTGAAGAGGATCATCCGCTACGTTGCGGGGACTCTCGACCACGGCCTCTACTACCCGAGGTGCCCTGGGGCGGCACACTTCGTCGGGTACAGCGACAGTGACCACGCCGGCGACATCGACACCAGCAAGAACACGAGCGGGATCCTCTTCTTCCTCGGCAAGTGCCTCGTTAGCTGGCAGTCGGTCAAGCAGCAGGTGGTGGCCCTGTCCAGCTGCGAGGCCGAGTACATAGCGGCCTCCACCGCTTCGACTCAGGCGCTCTGGCTCGCTCGACTGCTTGGTGATCTCCTTGGCAGAGACACTAGAGCGGTAGAGCTCAGGGTGGACAGCAAGTCCGCTCTGGCCCTAGCAAAGAACCCCGTGTTCCACGAACGCAGCAAGCACATCCGGGTGAGATACCACTTCATCTGAGGCTGTTTGGAGGAAGGAAGCATCAAGGCGAGCTACATCAACATCAAGGACCAGCTTGCGGACCTGCTCACCAAGCCCCTTGGGAGGATCAAGTTCCTTGAGCTCTGCTCCAGGACCGGGATGGTTCAACTCTCCCACAAAACGACGCACAAGACTTAGGGGGAGAATGATGGATAAGTCTCATGTGTGGTTGGTCTTTGTGGGACTGTGCTGCTCACATTGGTCCTTGTGGCTGTTTTTCTGTTTTTAGGACAGCATCTTAGACTAGAGGACATCATCTTAGACTAGAGGACAGCATCTTAGTTAGGACAGCACTTTAGCATCTTAGGCTAGCATCTTAGACTAGCATATTGGCATATGCTTGGCTGGCTAGCAGCCTATAAATATGTAACCCCAACCCCTCAGGTTGGTATGACATTGTATGAGTTTGTGTGAGAAATAAACCAGAAAATTGCCCCAACTCCTAGTGTCATCCTCTCTCGATGAGAGTAAGGATTCTACTGCTACCAAGAGTGAGAATCCAGCGACTAACACCCTGAGGCACCATGAGAGGGTATAAACTCAAAACTGTCAAAACGCCTGGGGGCAAAATTACGAATGAAACTAGGGTCAACATGCTCTTTTTTTGTTTCTTGCAGACAAATAACCGAGCATGCACTTTCTTCAATTTTTTCTCTCACCGCGTCCCATTTAGCAGAAGCATTGAGCCCACGGATATTCCAACACAGAATTTGCCAATTGCGACTAGCCATAAGAACACATGTGGAAATGAAATAAGCCGCCCATGACTAGCACGAGACAGAGGGAATAAAAGGTACCCAGCATACGGGAGCATAAATAGTGCTTGATGGCTTGGACAGAACTTGCAGCTTCTGAACTTAGGCTACCCACTCTGCAGAATTTAGTTGTTTTGGTCTTCATTGGGGATATCAGGGGCTGAGGGCGCTGTTCTGAGCGCATCATCTGTGAGCTCCATAGGAGCTAGACCACAAGCAATGCCCCAACTTTGGAGGGAGGCAATGGGGATTGGAGTGCTGCGGTATTCATGTTCGCCAATCTTCAGAACTTCAACTTTCACAGTCTTGTGCTTCTTGTGGGGTTTATAGGAGATGCGGAAGTGAGGGGCCCCTTCTGATGCTTCTAGGCTTCTGTTAAGACGAGGACTGCGCCTGACAACTCTGTCCACTAGGGGGATTCTCGGATCAGAAGCAGATATCACAGTTGGCAGGGCGAGGAAGGAGCCCATCTGACTTGGGAGTTCTTCGGGAGCTGAATTAGGCCTCGGGTGAGGTTCCATCTCCTGCATATCAAAAAGGCCCTGACTGCCAAGCATTGACGAGCCAAAAGAGTATTCAGTATCTTCAACACTACGCTGGCCTGTTGTTACTTGGTTGACAGCATCCTTCGCACACTTCTCTCGAAGCTGCAGGTAATGTGCGAGGACTTGGAGAGCAATGGAGCCAAAGACCGGTGACCATGGCACAATGTCTAGACCATTGGGGACAAACGGCTCATCAGCAGCTATTGCATCCTGTGTAATATCTTCCAGAACAGTTCTTTCAATAGCCATAATACTAGCCGGAGCAACCAGAGGCTGAGGGGCATTGATGCCTAGGAAGAAGTTGTCAGGCAGACCTTTCCTGTTGAAAACCAGCTGATCACTGGAGAGCCATTCAGCAACCATGCATTTGAGAGTGGTCTCATCAATGACAGACGATGCATCACTTGAAGATAAACTCTCATCAACCGGAGAGGTGAGGAGAGAGTCCAGAGGCATGTCCTGCTCAATCTGCTCTTCGCGACAATCGAGGTGGGTTTCTGCCCCCAGCGATTTCTTTCCCAATAAAGTCTCAGAGTCAGCTCTTGGCCAGGATTTGGGCTTCAGATCAGCTTGGGCCGGGCTTGAGTGACAAAAGCATGAGACGTTGATTTAGGCAGCCAGACCCAGTTGGGCTTCACCCGAGAGAGACACCATTTTTTAGTATGCCCATAGTTGAAGCACTGCAGGCAATCGGCAAGCTGGGCGTAGGTGGCCCCAGGCTAGGCAACGAACGCAGCGTTGCTGGGCCAGATCACGGGCCAAGACCAAAGAAGAATTTTCCTCATGATCTGAATTTTGAATGGTCTCCAACTGTTGCGGCTGATTGGTTGGTCCAAGATTTTCGCGCTCAGGTTGAACGGAAGAAGGCTCTGATCGATGATGAGGAGGAGAAGTGCAGCAACGATTGGAAAAAATCAACTTCTTTGGTTCGATCGGATCCAAAGTGGTTGAAAAAGAGCCAAAAGAAATACAAGAAGGTGGCTCAAATTTGTTTTTCGGAGAGGATTGCACAAGCTTCTTGGCAAAATGGACCTTCTTGTTACTTTGTCAGCAGATCTGGCCGCAGCTTTTACCTCTCTCTTGGCTCTTTTTGATATAATAGTAGACCATTCTTTTTCTTGTTCTAATTCCCAAGCACGCTTCTCCCTCTCCCAACGAGGAGTGCCATTGTTCCAGAGATGGAAGTAAACATCGAAACAGGAACTGATGACTCTTTTAAGTTTGTAGACTTGAAAACCCACAGCTTTGGAAAAAACCGAGAAGCGGAAATGATTGTTGCTTAGAAAAACCACGTGAAAATCCGATGCACGGCCACCCAGGCAAGATTGAAGAGCAAGGCCGACTGAGTCCTCCGTGAGGCGAAAAAGGTGACGCCGGAATGTAGCCAGAAGGAAGGAGCCATTGGGGGAGGGAGAGGGGTGGTGCACCGGTGACTTGAAGCGGCAGCGAATTTCATCCTGGAACTCCAGACCAGGGTTGAAATCCAAACGGGACACCAGGTCCGAACTGGATCCCATGGTGTCTAGGGGCGCAGTGGCAGATTACCGGCGATCAGCATAGCCGGCGAGGTTGGTGGTGAGGGTCGCGTGTTGTAGCAGACGACGTCAAGGGGAGGGCATTTCCTCGAACACCCTGCGAGCGGCGTCCTGGAGCGCGTGCCTCACGTAGACGGAGACGAGCGCGATGGCCGCGTGCAGGAACGGGAGGAGGTTCCAGGCGACCGCGACGGCGTGGAGGGAGAGCGACCCGCCGGCGAGGACGACCTTGGTGGAGGCGCGAGGACGAGCTGCGAGCAGCGGCCCCAGCAGCCCCTCGACGGCAAGCCTCGACTTCTATTCAAATTGGAAAGCCCTGACCTCGAACTTAAAATGTGTGTGCACACAATTGTACAGAACAGCTTGCCAATGCGCACCAAGTGAGCCAATCTTTTTCTTTTCTGAACCAAAAAATTGATCCTATATTCACCCTTGGAAACTCGTTGAACAGAAAGTTAACTGAATCGGTATAATCTTCCGGCCAAAGAACTAAACCGTTTGTTCATTTTTTTTATATACCCCAGCTAAACCAATTCAGAACATTAGGCCCCAAATTATACATGTACTTCGAATGATTACTCTGCCAAAATCAGGCAGGGGAGTTACTGGGATTGTGGATGTTTGTCTCACCTCCGAAGTGGGCGGTGTGGTAGCGGCAAGCGGAGGGGTGGTTCACCGACGGGTCGTACTGCTGCTTGCAGTTCTTGCAGGTGCGGAGCACCGGCCTAGCCGCGCCTTCGCCGCTGGCCGCCGTGGCACGGAAACGGCCGCGCGAGGCCAACCGGACGGCGGGAGCTGGGCGAAGTAGGGGTAGGGCCCGCGGGAGCAGCGCACGGGCGAGCGGCGTGGCCATGCCTCGTAGCCTCGAGGTCGGATCCAGCCGGATCGGGAGGCGGAGGCTCTGCATCTCGGATTAGTCGGTTGGTTCTCAGATTGGGCTTTGGTGCGCTCTGGGCCTCACTCGAGGGCCTGGGAGAGATACTTAGTCTCACAATTAAGACTCCTTTTAGTCTTCTGATTTTCAAAAAAAAAAAAAGACCCCCTTTAGTCTTTGTCAAAAAAGAAAAAAGACAAAGACCCCCTTTAGTCCACTTCAAAAAAAATTAAGACCCCCTTTAGAACGTAGGATAAAAAGCATAGAAATAGAAAAGTTATTATAGGAATAGAATAGGAAACCATGAGAAAAAAGAGAAATGAAAAACAAAAGAATTTTGTTTAAACTGGGTGTTTGATTGAGAGTGTAGGAAAAGCATAGAAACCAAAACAATGAGGTTTCACTAGATGTTTTTTCTTTCATTTTTCCAAAAAAGTTAAATGATAGGAAACTTTCCTGTGGTTTTCCTTCCACTGTTTCACGAACCAGAGGCCCCTACAGTGCTCAATCAATAGGATTGCCGGTTCCAATGTTTTTTCCTATAGAAATCCTACGAACCAAGAGGCCCTAAAAATGCATACTCCCTCCGTCCCATTTTTACTATCGTTCTTGTTTTCCAAGAAATCAAGCGTACTTATATTTAACCAAATGTATACAAGAAAATACTAATATTTATAAGACGTAATGAGTATCATTGGATCTATTTTTATAATAAACTTGTTTAAAGATATAAATGTTACTAATATTTTTCTACAACCCCAGCCAAACTTAGAAAATGTTTGACCAACATGCTTCCTATAGCGACAGTTAAATAGTGACAGAAGTAGTAACCTCTAACTTTTCAAAATGATTTGAAGTATTAAATTCCTTACAAAGTTTACCAATTCTTCCGTTCTAAATTATAGTTCATTTAACTTTGTTTTAAATCAGATATATCTAATTTTGATCAAGTAGTCCAATTAAATCAAAATAAAATATATATTGATAGTGCATGCAAGTGTTAATATGGTTCGTATAAATTTGATTAAAGTTAAAATATAATAAATTAAAGTAAACTATAATCTAAAACGAAGGAAGAAACGTTGATATGGTGGCAAATGCACTACCCACGCCGTTGCAGCGAGTGGAGTTTTGCAGAAAAGTGAGTACAGGGCGACACTCCACAGTCTTTACCACGTGGCATGTTTTTTCTCTGTGAAGAAAAAGCTACGCAAACATATGGTATTTGATTTAGGCAAAAAAAAAGAGTGTAAATTCTCAAATATAAGAAAAACAAAAGTGAACAGCCATCCATTTCATTTAAGTCTCACTTTATCACTATAGACGTCTCACACAACTAGAAAAGCGTGGTAATAAAATTTTTGCGCGTCAAACGCGTCGGCTGCTAATTTTTCAGCGGCAAGGAACATGCTAATTGGCCTGTGTGCTAAATCCGACAGAAAAAAAGAAAGCACATAAGGATATAATTTAATTATCCTGTGTGCCAAATATTTCTGTGTTTCGTAAAAACTTACAGGGTTATTTATATCTTCCTATGCACCAAGTGAGCCGACATGTTAAACAAAATTTCTTTGTGAGTATTTTTATGCCCTTCAAAAAAAATACATGACACACAGAAAAAATACCATTTCTAGTAGTTTATTTATTGTTGTATTTGGATTAATGTAATAATAGTTGATAATTGTTTCTTTTTCAACAGAAGTCTTGAGTTCATGAGCTGAGGTAAAACTAGAAGTTTGATATTTTGATATTCAAGTTTCACGCTTTGAGTAAAATATTGAATAAATTATTTAGTGTTTCTATAATCGATTACTTCAATGAGTATGTAGCCTGAGTAAAAAAAAATTAAGTACTTCACCTGCTCCATATTATAAGTTATTTTGGCTTTGTAGATACATAGTTTTTACTATATATCTAGATATTTAGAAATAGAGAATGTTTAGATACATAGGCAATGTATCTATGAAAAATGAAAACGACTTATAATTTGGAATGAATGGAGTAATGGATTCCAAATTAAAATGATAGAAGATTTGAGTTGCGAATTGAAAGCTTAAATATTGTTTAAAGATTCAAAATTTCAAGTGCCGAATTGACCTGTGTAACCACAAAGTTGCATTTTTTTTATTCCTTTCCGTCTAGTTACTACTGATAATAAGCTAATATATAGTGAGAAACACAATTTCCACATCAGAAAGTCATTTTCTTCTTGTTTCCATTTCTTAAGGCTTGAGGTGCCCCAAATTATTGTCTTATGAATTCGTAACTGTTTCCCCAAGTCTAATCCAATATTTTCTGCTCTGGACATTATTTGTCAAGACTTTCTTGGAAAAAAATTCAAATACAAATGACAATTTATTCCCTTTAATCACTCGCAGGGATATTATAGTATACTTGCCACAGTACCGAACAGTCATCACTCAGTAGCCATCCTCTAAAAAAAGCTCACAAAATTGTCACATCAGTCTGTTTTTGCACTTGATGGCATGCCGCGCCGCTCCTTATATCTGCCGGTACATTAGTGTTATAGTTCAGTTTCATTTGTCTAGTATTCCCTAAAGTCTGCTTTTATCTTTTCTGTTTAATTCATACAAATGGTAAGTTAGAAAATCATAACCCTGATTATATGGTCGACAGATCCATCTGAATATAATAGACATGCATGTAGCAGCAAATTAAATGTGAAGTTATAGGCGAAATGCAAACCAGGTAATTAAAACTTGTCATTTGTGTCAAACAAAAGATAACGATGTTCAGCGTGCTATTGCACTTCTTCCACACCTCTTCAAGATATATATTGCTGCCTATGCGCTATGCATGGTTTGTTGCGCAAGCGGCCCAAGTAAATATGACTATCAAGGGCCAATACAACCTTAACATCCTAGTGAAGATGTCTTTGGCTAGCATCAGCAGTGGCCGGATCCCAGCTCTCACATATAGCGGTGCAGCCAGGGCATACATCCTCTGGAAACGCCCTAGGCTCCGGTAGACGATGACCACCATGCTTATCACACAGATTGCAACGGCGGTGCTGTGAGCAACCGGGGACAGCACCGTGTAGCTACCCCAGGCGAAGGCAACGACGAGGGAAGTCAAGGAGCTCGACACGAAGAAGAGCGACCTGAGGAAGTGCCTCTGGCGGATCGGGAGGTCCACGGTGGTGATGCCGGAGTACATGAGGCCGACGGTGCCCAGCGAGGAGCAGATGAACGCCAGCGCGTTGGCCAAGACGAACACCCAGAAGGCGTGCCTCCCCGCGAGCGTCGGCGCGCCGCCGTTGGCATGGTCGTCGGCGATGTAGCCTCCCGGGAGGGCGAAAGTGGCGCCGAACGTCACCGTCGCTATGAGCACGGAGCTGATGCCAAGAGTCTGCGTCGAGTTGTTGAGCTTCACCGACTCTTTCTCCTCGTCCTCTAGTCTTGGCCGCAGGATGTACTCCTCCTCAAACTGGTCCCAGCGACGGATGCCATGGGTAGCGCTCGCACGAGTCAAAGCACGATGGATCATTTGCTTGGGGTTCTGCGTGCATGCGAATTAAAAAGCAACAACAACATTAGCATGCATATATAAAGAGATTTTTTTAGTTTTTGTTAATTATCAAATGCATGACTAATAATAACATACCCATTTATACGACAGCCCTGGAGGGATGTCAATGAGTGACAGGTCTCGACAAGTCTGCCCATTGTTGTTTGCCAAATCCATCCGCACCCGCCGGTTCCCGAACAGGAGGAAGAAGGTGTCGGTATCCCCAGCCTTCACAGCTAGGTGCAGCGCAGTGTTCCCGTCCTTGTCTTGCATGTTGAGAATCCACGCCAACGATGGCGCCTGGCATGCGTGCTTGACTACGCTGTGTCTCTTCTTCTCCACTGCAACGTGGAGGAAAGTCCTCCCGTCGGCGTCGTGCAGGCCTGCGCTGTCCGGAAACATGCTGAGGACAGTGGAGACCGCCTTGTGCGCGCCAACTGCAGCGGCGACATGTATAGGGAATGCCCCGCCGGCGTCACGGCAGTATGCCGAGCAAGGATTGGTTTGAAGTAACAAGAGCGGGATGTCGGCGGCGGCCGTCGATGTCGTCGTCGTGAAGCGAATCCAGGGGAACTTGTTGGAGTGCTGAGAGATCCTGTACAGCAAGCTTCTTCCTTCTTCTGGTTGTTGCGATGTGGCGAAATGAAGAGGCGTGCAGCCATCATGGTCCCCTTGTTCGGTGAGGCCCTCGTTCCAACCCAGGAGCATAGCTGTCATTACTGTCACCATGCAAATGGACGACCCTTGGTATATAGTACACATGTTATGATGAGATGCCATTTACTTTGTTAATTTTTCACTTTAGTTTCAACAGTATTTCACCTTTACTTCTTTTTTTTGTCTTGTACTCCTAGCTACCTTTGCACAAGTGCTGGTAACATAACAAATCTCATCTGGTGATACAATTAATTTTGATGAGATGCCATACATAGTTCTCGTGGGCTTGTTCGGTTGAAGAGTATTACACCTAGGAATGGTTCCAGTTGATCAAAGTTTATATAAATTAGCTAAGCATTCCTAGTGGCCAGGGGCATGGTTCTCTGAAAACCGGATGATGCCTAAAAAGGTTTACGTATCGCCCCCCACACTAAACCAACACACCCCCCCACCCCCCAATTCCATCATCAGTAAACATAGTACATATCATCTTGATATTTGATCAAACTCCTTGGGCATCATGCCAGCCTGCAAGGGCATGGGCTCTGCAGGTGCAGAAGGATAGCTTGAGATGCCATGGAGGATTTAATTTCATGGTAAGAGAACAACGCCCCACAATTCAAAAAAATCGACCTGAGATTTAAACTCTTACAAAGATGTCCAGTCCATAAGATTAATCTCTAACTAATAAGGAAAAATCAAGCACAGTGAAATTTGATACATGCATGATTCCCTCAACTAATTAGTTAACACTTTCCGTTAAGTTCAACCTGAAAAGCTGAGCCATCAAATGCAAAACTTAAATTGTCCATCTTCAAAACTTTATTAATTAGCTTAAAATTTCTAACTTCTGTCGCGGCCATTATTTGATCATTAACATTTCCAAAGTAGCGACGAAGCTTTCTCGACTACAGGAATTTGAAACTCACAACTAAAAGACTGAACGATTAGCATATGAACATAAAAATACAGTTTAAATGGGGAGAATGCATGCATCTTTCATCAACGTGTGAAGTTAGAAGGAACCATGCATGGTTATGGCTACACACTAAATTAAGATCAATGCAAGATAAGGTGCGTGTACCTTTGCCTCGGAGAACTGCAGCATGTAAAGCATTTTGCCCATTTGGTCCAGCATACGAAAGGCAGCCATGACTCATGTCATGCAGTGACCGCGCAATAGCGACCTCCTCCATCACGACGGCGAGGTACAGCGGCGATGCACCTCCTTCCCTTGGGAAGCTGGCCAACTCAGGATCCTCCTCCATTAGCCGGATGACCATGCCCTGGCTCCCCACGCGGACCGCATCGTGCAGAGCTGTCTCGCCGAGCCTGTTCTCGGCGCGCAACAGCTCCTTCACTAACCTCGAGCTCTCGTCGACGCCGTGTCGTCCCTCGCCCTCGTCGTCGGTGGTTTTGGCCAGATGAATCAGGTGAGACACCATCCTGGTGTTCCCAGCCCTAGCGGCGAGGTGCAGCGGCGTGTCACCGTTCCTGTCGGGACTGCCCAGGAGGTGTCTGGCCCTGTCGTGGATCACCTTTGCTGACTCCAAGAACTCATCGCCATCGCCACACGCTGCTACTACGTGGAGCAGGGAGAAGCTGCCCGAGCTGCAGGTGGTAAGGGGCGTTGCTGCTGAAGGTCCTGACGATGACGATGAGCCCTCAACTCGGACAACGAAACCGGGATGTGCATGTGCCCCAACGCTAACGCTTCTTCCATCATCCAGGAGATTCTTCAGCCGCTGTGTGTCCCCGAGGCGAGCAGCCATGAGAAGCCTAGGATGCATGGTAGTGTGGGAGGGTTGCACGTATGGCTGCCTCGTGCAGGGATGCATGGCGGCTGCCATGACCAAACAGCTAGCAGCTTATGATACGATATCTATCGTCTCTCTCAAGTCTCAATGCACACTGCAGTTAATACTTTATCAGTTGTCTCTTGTCTAGCGCACAAAGTAAAAGTTCCTACTTACCTACTAGTATAGGCCAAGATGAGCAGCCACATAGCCATGATCTCGCTTTTTTAAGACTATATATGTGGTCTGATGGGCGCTACCTAGTAAGCTAGTTATACCAGCCCCTGATTGCGCAAATTAAAAGCCATGCTCACGTTTGGCATAGAGTAGCTTCTTTGGGCCGGAGGAGCCAGAGCCAGTGAAGACAGAAAATACTAGCTTTACCGGTTCCTAATTCAATTCTAGAAGAGAAATAAGTAGGAACTAGCTAGTTATACCAGCCCCTGATTGCGCAAATTAAAAGCCATGCTCACGTTTGGCATAGCTTCTTTGGGCCGGAGGAGCCATAGCTAGGGATGAAAACGGATCGAATACGGACGAATATCACTGATATCGTATTTGTTTTCATATTTATGTCCGGATTCGGATTCGAATATGGATAGTATAAAAAATACCGGATAGGATATGATTATATATCGACATCATAAATATGTGATTTAAATATTCGGATACGAATACGGTATCAGATGTTAAATATCCGGACTCGGATACAGACGGATTAAAACCCCTCTAAACGGATTCGGTCTCGAATACGGTCGGAAAATATCCGTACCGTTTTCATCCCTAGCCATAGCCAGTGAAGACAGAAATACTAGCTTTACCGGTTCCTAATTCAATTCTAGAAGAGAAATAAGTAGAAACTTTTACTTTATGACTCTGTTCGGCTGGCTATAAAAGCGGCTGATGCTGATGCTGATTTGTTGTGAAAGAAAAAAACTGCTGAATGGCTGGCTGATTCTAATTGATAAGTTCGAACGAATAGGGCGATTTTTACTATTCATTTATCAACAGATTTTTGCTGTTAAAATCTATCAAATTGTGGACCATTTGATTGTGCCTTAAGATCGGTGCGACATGTGATCTGGTTTCTACAGTAGACAGATTTGAGCTTCAAACATCTGTCATTTTCTACTGAGGTGTCAGGTCTAATTTGTGCAAAATATGACAGATTTCTACGGCAAAATTCTGTCAACAGCTACATAGGCACTCCCGAGAAATAAAAGCGGCTCCTTACTACAGTGCAGAATTTTCCTGCAAGCATGAGAGAAGTACCCCCCGGCATTTGGGTTACATAGAACAAAAAAAAAGGAGCATTTTGAACCCGCGGAGTTATGGCCGAGTTCAACTCGCTACAAATAATGAAATCATCAGCTTAATTGACCCTCTCGCTCTAGAAAAGAGGATACACAATGCATCCAGTGGGTGGTTATGGTAGCTTAGGCCTCGCTTGGCACAGCTCAGTTGTTTTTTTTAAAAAAAACAATTTCACAAGCAGCTTTTCTGGTGAAGCTGAGTTGTTTTTATTCGGTTTGCCAAAATAACTTTACATGATGGAACAAAATAATCAATGACCATAATGCCCTTTTTCTCGATTTTCTTCGTCACGCTCGTGCGCTGGCCCTTCTTCCCCATGCGACGACAGCGGTGCTGGCATAGGTAGCACACACCTTGGCAGTCGTGCTCGTGCACGCCCCGAAGGCCGCGCTTGCATGCGCCCCGGAAGTCGCGCCGGTGCCCCGGCGACCACGTACGACCGCGCCCCAGCGACCACACCTACCCCAACGGTGGGGCCATTTCTGATGGCCCGTGCCCCCAGTGACTGCGCCCCTCACAACTGCTCAACAGCACGTGCTTGGCTCAGTTGCGGCGCCAGTGTCCTCACCTGGCTTGGTGGTGGCGGCGGCACCCGTGCCTCGCCCTAGCAGCGGCATGCGTGCCCTGCTCTGGCGGCAGCGGCACCTCGCCACCATGCGCGGACCTAGCATTGTGCCTGGGTATTTCCGGACATACCTAACATTTTTGGAGATAAAATAGTAGTTAGTAGGTATATATACACGTATAATATATTTAAGCTTCAAATTGCTACTCTCCATCTTAAAGCATCTCGATCTTTCTAAAACTTACTCTCTAAATCATTATTTGGAGAGCTATTTAAATAAAAAAAATCGTTCTTTATATTTTTTGCATCCCCACAACTCCTATGTATCTTGTTCACACTCTAGAGAGCCAACTCCACTCTCCATCTTTAGCTACCGAGAAATTTAGAACAGAAGATGACAATTTTTTAAGATCCAATTAAAAAAGCTGTTAGAGGACATTTTTAAACAAAACCATTATTCCTATATCATGTGGCTCTCCATTCAGCACAACAGCGCTCGCTGCTCATCCTCATCTGCTAGCAAGCACACTACCCATATCATGGCCGCCGCACGCCGGTGGTCGGCTAGGAGGGCACACACCCACAATACACCTAGAAGGTAGAAGCCTAGGTAGATTTTAAATTCACGATTCGATTTCTTCCTTAATTTAGGGCATGTATGGAACGTAGGAATTTTATAGGAATATCGTAGGAATTTCATAGGAATCAATTCAATTTTACATGAAAAATACAGGAACATAAATTTTTTTTCCCGCAATCCAAACATGCTCTTAGAGGTAAAATCTCAAATCCACATTGGTCTTTGCTTGGCATACCTAACTTTGAAATCCTGAATCCGTCACTGCCTCGCACTCCGGCGGCTTGTTCTCCACCCCAGCTGATGGACTTCATCGTGCGCTGCGCGTTCCTCGGTGTCAGCCTCCAACCCCACACCATGGGTGGATTTAAGGGTATTCCCCTGTATTCCCGGGAATACCCAACTTTTTGTGACACTTCTACGTATATATGTGTATATATTTGTATATATAAATGTATAAAGGTATAATCTGTAGAATTTTCGTGTATTTCAGCCCAAACCAAGTAAAAAAACTGGCCTTTTGGCCTTGCTTTCGAATTCCCCGCTCCCCAGGCCAAGCCCACTAGGCCTACTAAGCCATTTTCAGCTGCCCGACGCACAGACCAAGCAAGGCCGCTTGGCCCCGACGCGTCACGTTACAACTTGCAACTCACACCCAACACCCACTGCGGAACCGACGGCCGGCGGGGTACTAACCCTAGCCCCTAGGCTGCGGCGGTGGTGAGCACAGGAGCCGAGCGCGGCAGCAGCAGCCAGCAGAGCAGGCCAGCAGCTAGCGGTCGCCGGGCGGTGCTCCGCGGCAGCCGGCAAGCCGGCAGGGGCCAGGGGCCAGTGCCTAGCCGTCCAAGCGGCGGCTCCGCCGCTAGCCGCGCGGCGCGGGCGGGCCAGGGGCCACGATGCCAGTAGCAGTCACCAGGGTCCCCGGCTCCAGGTCTCCATCCTCTATTGTCCACTCTCCAATCTCCATACTCCAGTTCTTGGATCTTGGTTGCAAATATTGGTTTATTTGTAGTGCTATTGTCTATTGCAATAATAGTATTGCTATTGGTTTGTTTCTCTTTATTAATTATTAGTTTGTTTCATGCATATCTTAGAGCCGATTAGCTGAACAATTTGTTAGTTGATTATTTTTGTGACTTTAATTATCGGTAACGTACTATTTTGAATTATATTTGAACCTATGGATACATTATTATTTTTTATGTGAAAGCCGGAATACCTAACTTTTAAATCCTGCCTCCGCCATTGCCCCCACACCATCTCTCTCGCAGCCGCCACCTCGTCCGATACGGGCGGCTTCGGCGGTGTCTTGGAGGGCAGTGCGACATCCACTACTGTGCGCCGCTAGGGGAGCCGTGGCTCCCTCCGCTGCAGCTCATCTACGGCTTCGGGACCCCAGAGAGCCGCGCACCCACATCGTACATGTTTCCTATTATGTTAAAACAAAATTTATTCACTTCACACCCACATCGTATCCTCTCTTTTCATACACTCCCCATCCATCGTGGCGCCAACATCGCCCCTCTCTCCACATCTTTTGCTGCACCCCAAAACCTTTACTTCCGCGTCTGATATAGTGCATTCAAAGCTGAGCCTTGCCATGCTGTGGAGGCCAAGACCACGCAATGTTCGCATCAGCGAGGGCGAGGGTTTGAGACCTTGTGTGGTGGCCACGGGAAAGTAACAAAGTGACGCTCATTATCTCATTGCCAAAGGGTATTTGATCGGACCGAGGTTTCTTGCGACAAGGTACATGGAGACAATGACATATGTGTGGTTGTGTAGGACGACATTTTCTTTATTATACTTTGCTGATTCCGGCTGTTTTCATTTTGTGTCGCCATGGTAGGAACCTCTTTTTTTTTTTGGCTAAAAAGGATATCCTGTCCTGCCTTGCCGCCATTTGAGCGGGTTGCTCGAGGTCCATGCGACGGCGAGGAAGGCGGCGGCGGGGCTTCCACTCCGACAAGTTTGAGCCCATGCACTTTCTTCCAGCGACGGCGGCGGTGGCTACATCCACGGCAGGCTCTGGTGATCTGGATTCTGGAGAGCGGATCCGCGTTCCTTTCGAGCGGATCTACAAGGGGACGCGGTGGGCGGACGTTCGGATCCGGTCGCTCCTGCTCATGCGGTGGCTTCATCAAGCGGGCACAGGCGTGGAGTTGTGCGGTCGTGTGGCCGTGACGACAGTGTTAGGATTGATCTCACCCGACTTGATCCAACGATCAAGTCGGACCCTTTGACCGCGTCCTGATCGGGGATGTTTAACAGACTCCTAGTAGGTGGGCCCCTGTCGCGCAGCCCTATAAAGAGGAGGTGGGGGCCAGGTTCACTGTCACTGCCGCCACCGCACCGTCTTAACCCTAACCGATCAAGAGGGACGCTGCCAGCGACGGGAAGTCCACCGCCGACGTCACTGCACCACCACTACGTCATCAGATTCCACTGCTTCATCAACACCGTCGCAAGGTCGAGCTCCTCCACTAAACCTCACGGTTTGCACCCCTACCTCTCTCCTCTTTTCCTATCTCTGATTTCCATACATGTTCCATGTGGTTTATTCCTAATAGAAGAGTTTATACCCGCTGATCTACACCTAGTCGATCTAGAATGGCCAACATTGGTACCGGAGCCAGTCTAGCTGTAGATCTAGATCGGGCAATGAAAATCAAATGAAAAAGAAAGAGGGAAATTCGAATTCGATTCGGATCCAAAGAAACCCTAACCCTAAAAGATGAAGACATGTCTGGTGGAACCCCTACCTGGGCCTCAACCTGTCACCCGCCAAAAGCACCACCGCGCCGTCGTGCGGAAAGATCCACCCGGGGCCCCGACCGGCGTCTCGACGCCACCGCGCGGCGCTATGCCTCGGGCTCGGGCCAAAGGGCGCCACCGCGGAGCCGCTCGATGGCGCCGCACGCGTGCGTCGGCGAGGGGTACCCCGGCGGCCCCAACATCTCTATCGCAAAGCTCGGTTCCGGCGCCGCCTTCATGTTCGACGGTGGCTGCATGTGCGAGAAAAGCGGGGAGAGAAAGAAAAGAAAGGATAGAGATAAGGGAGCCGCCACGGGGTATGTCCCAGCAGAGCCACCTTCTCGCCGCCGCCGGCGGCCACCGCTACCACGGGCCGCGCGCCTCGAGTCGCGGCACAAGAGGAAGGCCGAGCGGGGGGAAAAGAAAAAGGACTCTAGGGTTAGGCAGGAGACGGCCGGCGCTGGGTTTTGATCCGGCCGAAATCGCCGGTCAACCGTCGGATGTTGATCCACGGCTGACGATGAATGGGCCGACTTTAGGCCCATGCGGGCGAGAAGAATCTCGGCCCAGGCCCAGGTTGTGGCCTGGGCGCGGGGAAGGGCCACGCGCGCGCCGCTTCTATGGTCAACTGGGCCGCGGCGTTTTGAGCACGTGTGCGGGTGAGCAAAATGGGCCGCGGCAACGCGAGTGCAGCGCGCGTGCTGGGCCACAAAGAAGAAAGCGTAGCCGGGCTGCGAGCTGCTCGGAGCAAACAGTGGCCCTGTCAGCTAGGCCTTTCGGGCCGAATTGATAGAAACAATTATGAATTTGTTTTACATTTTCCAGAGGCTTTCTTTTGATGATTTTGTTAATAATTGATGTTGTATCTTACTCAAATTTTGACCAACGTGGAAATCTGAGCAAAGAGTAATTAAGTAAAGTTAAAGATGTTTCTAGATAATTTAATTTTAAAGTATGTTTTGATGGTTTCCGCTGCAAAGAAAAGATTTATTGACTTCTCATTAAACCCGGACCAACGGGAGGATTTAATTTGAAGAGCAGTTAAAGTTATTCAATGAATGATGAATAGTTTATCCTTCAGTTAAAAGTGAAACCAATGAAAAAAAATTTATTAGAGGAATAGTCGGTTTATAGTTAAGATAAATTATAATATTGTTATTTTCTGGCCAACCTTGATGATAATAATATTATAAGTTTATTTATTAGTTTAAGTTTAAAGTTAAATTATGGTATTGTTACTTTCTGACCAACGTTGATGATAACAATATTATAATTCTATGAGTTTTATGTTTAAAGTTTAAATCTCTGATAAATTTTGCATCAAAGTGACCAACTTTTAGAGAATGGATAAGAAACAAGAGATGCTCCAGAGTGAGCACAATGTAATGTATTTTGATGTTTCCGCTGCAATGATGATGATGATCTTCAAAATTAGATTCGAACCAACGGGAGAATTTAATTTTAAAGAGGGTTATAAGATAATTGAGTTTTGATATGTTAATTCCATTTCTGTCAACGGTGATGTGGAATTAATGTAGAAGAATGTTGTTTTATTCTATTTCTGTCCAACGGTGATATAGAATAGAACATAAAGTTTTAAAAGCTTAATGAGCATTATTGATGATTATTGATTAATATTTTTCAGACAAAGAACGTAATGCTTTCATTCTTGAAGGTAGAAAAGGAAATGAGTTGGGTATTGACTCAGAAGATGATAAAGAAAGAAGACCATTGTATGAGGGATTGTGTTCTCTTTAAAGAATGGCTTCAAAAGAAAAGAATTTTAAGATATTGATCCAAGAAAAAAAATAGAACAATAAGAGTTTAGTTTAAGAGATGCCTTTCATGTACTCTTTATGAAGAAGAATTTTATTTTAGTTTTTATCATCATGATAAGAGTTGTAATAAGTAATATAATTTTAGACTTAATCATCATGATATGAAATGTAATAAGTGACATGTGTGTTTAATTTGACCAACGTCGGATTAAGCATGTGTGTTAAAGAGTATTCAGATTTATTCCTAAATTTGATGATTGAATATGAGCCAATCCTGACATTTATGTCCCTTCAAGGGAATTATCTCGCATGGCGGGAAAAAATTTATGATAGTACCTGCATGACGGAAAAAGTTTGAGAAAATACCCGCATGGCGGGGTAAAGTTAGAATAGTACTTATATTAATTAATCCTGCATGATAGGAGAAGTTTGGCATAGTACTTATCCTGCATGACAGGAGAAAGTTGTGATGACTCATGTGTTTTTTATGTATCCAGCATAGGGAGAAAAGTTTAGAGTAGCTCTTATGCTATCCTAGTATGAGTTTGAGAACTAAAAGTTGCAAACGAACCTCAAGATAAGAATGACATGCAAGCGTGACTTGCGGAAGTATTAATGATAAAAGACTCTGTTAAGTTCTTGAAGTGAAATGAGGAAAAGCACTCCCATACGAATTAAGAAACAATTTTATTTGCATGATGTAATCATGTGGATGAAGTAAGTAATCAAAGTTTCCTCATTTACAAGAGTTCTGAATAATTTTGAAATTATGGTAGAAAAGTTCATACCACATTTCGAGGGAGAGAAATGTGAGATCAATTAAGAAAGACAATTAAGAATGATATTTCCCCATAATTCAGATAATGCGATGCATACTATGCATTGAAGGCAATATTGATCTATAAAAGATGAATGTGATCGTCGGGGGAGTAAGACGGTCATAATAACGATACCCCTAAAGTAAAGCAATAGCTAAGTTCCTGAACTTTTTACAGTTCTAATAGGAAGATAGCACAGTCGGCCAGTATTCATACTGGACGCGTTCAGAGTTATTAAGGCGGTGCTAAACGCGTCATATGAGTTTTAGCAAATTAAACCCAAAATGAGAAAGTTTAAAGATAGGACAATCTAGGGGAGCATGGTACAAAGAGACCTAACTCCGCAAGGAGGATGAATAATGTAAACAAGGATCTTATTATACAGGACCTTGTACAATCAATTGTCTTTTGACAGTAAAGGTTAAGAAAAACTAGTAACTGAGGCCTCAGAAAGCCTCAAAGAATAAGAAAATCAGATATTTCTGATGACTATAAAGTCTATGTTGGTGAAATTCAAATGGAGGGAAATCTCACCTATTTTGAAGAAGTCATGAGAGACGTTCACTCGTCTAAGTGGCAAGAAGCGAAGGAAGATGAAATGAAATCGATAATACCAATAATATTTTGGGATCTAGAATAAATTCCTAAGGAGCCAAAACAGTAGACTGTGATGGGTCTACAAGACAAAATGTAACTCCAAAGGGAATATGTAAAGATGTAGAGCGTGACTTGAATCAAAAGTTTTTACGTGAAGCGAATGAATAGATTACAATGAGTGCTAGTGATACATCATGATCTGAGTTACATCAGATGAAAGTAAAGAGAGCATTTCCTAATGGGATTTGTATAAAAATAATTACATGGCCCAACCCAGAGGTTTTGTCATGGAAAGAAAAGAACGTAAGAGATGCCACATGTAGAAATCTCTTATGGACTAGAGCAAATCTCTAGACAGTGGCATTTAAAGTTGAAGAGTCAATTAGAAATTTTGGGTTAAAGAGAATAGGAGGACAATTGCGTTTGTACAAAGTTATAGATTGAGAAATTTATTTCCTAATCCTGTATATGTGGATGACATCTTACTTGTTAGTAGTGATATCAATCTACTGTATGAGAAGAAGTTCTTGTCCTCAAGGTTCGATAAGAAAGTTCTCGGTGAAATGTCTCTCTTTATAAGAATTGAAATTCATCGAGATAGAAGAAAAGAGGTATTAGGACTATCGCATAGGCATGCTAAGAAAAATTTCTAAAGAAATAAAGTACCTATGCGGGTAAACTACGCCTGTTCCCACGGTCAAGGGTAATAGTTTTGAGAACTTTAGTGTTCCAAAAGACAATGTGAGATTGTTATAGATGGACGTCCTATATACTTCAGCTGTTGGAAGCTTAATAAGTACAAAGATAAGACCTTATCCTGACACAGTTCACGTATCCAGGTTGTTTTGGTAAAAGTCTAGTCCAGATATAGATCACTGGAATGGAGTTAAGAATGTTAGCCTCATACTAAGAAAGAAAGTATAAGTACTCTCAAGTAGTTGTGGGTATAAATGTTAATTTTTGGCGAGGTGTTTAGTAAAACCCACATAGTAGCTAACACTCACAATTGGAGTTTTATTGTGGAAAAGCTCCAAAGAAACAATTCTAGTATCATCAGTAATGTAAAGTTACAATATAGCATGATATGAGGCCTAGGGATAGGCAAAATAGTTAAGGAACTTGTACCCGGAATTGATAATAGTTGTCAACAGCAATAACCATTTAAGTAGTTTGCTCCTAAGACAACGGGTCAAGTGTGCTGCCAAACCATTGATGTTGAAGTTATACATTGTAAAGGAGATAGTCAGGAATTATACTAAAGGTATTCAACATATAAGTAACAAGAAAGTGCTTGCGGATCCGCTTACCAAAGGCTTACCACCCAGTGTGTTCAGAGAACACACAATCGATATGGGTTTCTGGTATAGCCTATGATTTCCGGACAATAAAGGGCCCAAAGTTAAAGAATCTGTTTCAGATCAGAGATGTGTATTGTAGCTGTTAAATCTATCGGCGACTGACCGTGACGATGATGCATGCTCTATACACTAATTTGTGATGAAACAAATAAAAGGGAAAACAATTAAAGTTAAAGTTTAAAGTTAAAGTATAAGATGAGATCAAGGGGGAGAATGTTAGGATTGATCTCACCCGACTTCATCCAACGATCAAGTCGGACCCTTTGACCGCGTCCTGATCGGGGACGTTAAACCGACTCCTAGTCGGTGGGCCCCTGTCGCGCAGCCCTATAAAAAGGAGGTGGGAGCCAGGTGCACACGACACAAGGTTCACTGTCACTGCCGCCACCCCACCGTCTTAACCCTAACCGATCAAGAGGGACGCTGCCAGCGACGGGAAGTCCACCGCCGACGTCACTGCACTACCACTGCGTCACCGGATTCCACTGCTTCATCAACACCGTCGCAAGGTCGAGCTCCTCCACTAAACCTCACGGTTTGCACCCATACCTCTCTCCTCTTTCCCTATCTCTGATTTCCATACATGTTCCATGTGGTTTATTCCTAATAGAAGAGTTTATACCCGCTGATCTACACCTAGTCGATCTAGAATGGCCAACAGACTGTGCCCGTGGTGGTGTCCAAGGGCGGGATGGGCGGCGCTGAGGCGGGGGTGGAGGTGCTGTGTGCCAGCACGAGGTGGATGCGGCGATGTAGCCGCGCCACAGCTACTGTCGGCAGCGACAGCCGCGCCGGTGCGGGCTCGTCGGGCATGTCAGCGGGCAGCGGCACGGCAGCTTCTCGTCATGTGGCAGAGCGGCAGTTGCTCTTGCAGCTGCACGGCAGTTCCTCGTGTGCACGCCTCATGCTTCTTGGAGCGCCCGTGGTGGTCGGCGATGGATGCTGGGTGACTGGCGCGGCAACAACTAGCCTTTATCAGTGCTAGCTTGGTGCGGCAGTGGCAGCAGGTTGGGGGCGGCTCTCCACGGTTGTGGCCATGGCGGCTGGCAACGCTTTGCGTTGGCTATTTCGGTATGGCTGCTGTGTCTCCTAAGTTTGATGGGGCTGGGCGTGTATGGTGGCAGCGGCAACGGATTACTACCAACCTTGGAGGCTGAGCAGATGGGGTGCCACGGGTTTTCCTTTGTAGGCGATCTGCAGTGGGTTGGTTTCTATTGGATGGCAGCGGTCCTTTTTTGGATCAGCGCGGCGGTGACTAGCCACGCATGTCTGTGTCTAGCTTACCTCCGCTGCGACAATCAGTGGAAGGTGACCCTTGATGGATGGCGGCTTACAGAGGGATGCTCATGCTATTGCCTTGAAGCTTGGTGGTTGGCGAGGTACGATGATGGTGGAGCTCCTTGTATTGGTGCAGGAACAAAGCGTTGTGTTTCCACGGTGGCTAGTGCTAGGCAGGAAGGAGGCAGCCTTTCTAGGTTGGCGTGGCGACAACGGGTAACACATGCCTGCGGCCTTGTCGTCGCGGCAGCAATCTCCTGCTTGTGGTGGCTTGCTGTGGTCGTTGTCTCAGTGGCTTGTCTCGCATAGCGTTGGCAAGTTGGTGTTGCAACAATGGTGCACTTTTGTGCTTGGGTGGTTGTGCTTGGTAGATGGGAAACTTTCGGGTGAAAGCCCTGCTCGGCTTCTCGCCGACGTTGGCAATGGTTACACCTTTGGTGCCACAGTCCTCGTTGGAGGCATTGTCAAGAGGTCTTCTACCTCACAAGGTTTAGGTTGAAAAACCTTGGTCCCTCGGTTGGCGTTTGGCGTCATCTATGGATGTTGTTTTCCTCCTTGAATGCATCGTCGTAGGGACCATCTCCATACCCAAGCGCTTTGCCTATTCGTTGCGCCTACAAGGTGGCTTTGTGGGCAGCTTATTTTTATGGTGGTTGTCGTGTTGTTGCTTCCTCTGTGTGGGTGGTTTTCTTTTTTTTTTCTGTTTTTTTTGTTGTGTATTACTTCTTCTCTATTAATACATGCCTGTCAAATTTGTTGCACGAGGCTTTAAAAAAAAGATATGCGTTCAACTAATACTATTCATTAAGCTCTTAAGAAGTTTTGGATTTTCATTAAGCTTTTTTATCTCTTTTGAAAGTGTCGGATATTCATTAAGCTCGTAAACACATTACTACGGTGTCCTATTGAAATGCACGGAACAAGATGAAGAGTAAATGCTGCATTACAGAGCATAGAGATATATGTCCAAAAATCTGCCTCCACAAATTAGAATCGTGCTAAAGTTTTGGATATTCATTAAGCTCATAAACACATTAGAACATGTACAACTCGCAGACAATATACTATGCTGTCAGCTGTCTTCAAGAGCGCGCGCGCGCGCGTGTGTGTGTGTATATATATATATATATATATATATATATATATATATATATATATATATATATATATATATATATATATATATATATATATATATATGCCCGTCTAATCTGCCTAGCAAAATTAGAATCCCGATAAAGTTTTGGATATTCAGTAAGCTCATATAAACACATTAGGCCATGTATGTATAATCTGCGCCTCTCTTCAACATCATTGGCCGAATCCGCTTGAGCTTGTTTGGATCCGACGAGGAGACGACAGGAAGGATGCAGGTGTAGATGCGATGGATCCACGTACTTGGCCTCTTGCACAAGCACTGGACAGATCCCTTCTCATGTGCCAATGGTGATGCCCTCGGCCCGGCCAGTCCACCATTGCCCACCGCCCTCGGACGGCGAGTGAGCGACCTCCTCCATCCGCCACTAGGCGTCCTCATCCGCGCACCATCTAGGAAACTGAAACGCTCTTTACAGGGCATTCGTCCATCAGGACGGACCCGTCCTCACCCATGCAGCCCCCGCTCATGCCCGCGCCGCTCGCCCGTGCCGCACACGGCGAGCCTAACGCGCTAGGCGCTCGCTAGTTCGCTTTCGGACTCGCGCCTCCCATCACGACTCTGTTACATCAGCCTATCCTTGCCGCTGCAGAGGTTCGTGCTGCCAACGAGCTCCACACCGGCGACCTTCGCGCCACCCGTGGCTTCGAGCTTCGTGTCGACGTCGTGCTCTGCGTCGACGAGCCTCTATTCATCAAAACAGTAAGCAAATGCTACGCAGAAAGCGCATGTTGTAATAGTATGTTTTGCAAAAGTAGATCGGGATGTTGTGATGAGGACATCGCCAAGATGGAGTCGAGGACGACTCCAATTCAAGAAGGGGAGGATGATGAGGACATCGCCACGCTAGACACACCGACGTTATGGTCTTTCCCAAGTTGCAATTCGTCCCCAACTCAGCTGCCACGTCACCCTCGGATTCAGCAGACACGTCGTCACTGTTTTGGTCATAACTCTCTCATACGACATCAAAACGGGGCGTTCTTAGATGCGTTGGAAAGGGGACGACGACGCCGTCGTTTTGGATCTGGTCCCAGCTCCAGGAGGTCCGTGGATCATTCTGTGTGACCACATCAAGATGCTGCGTCACCTATTTGGGCCAACTTGGCCATGTATCGTGTCGGACCTTAAGTCCAAGTTATGGACGCCCAACCCGTGGCCGTTCCCAACCCTAGGTCGAGTCTTAGACTATAAACACAGCCGCCGCCGCTGTTAGACAATTGGGTTTTATTTGGAGTTTAGTTTTCCATCAAGAAACTAAATCGTCCATTGTAACTGTGGTGACAAATCTTTTTATAGTGATCTAGGGCCCCTATTCTTGATCTCCTCCACTGTGTCGATTAGTCCTTTGGAACCGAGTTCTTGAACCCTCTTTTGATATTCGCATCATTCATATTTGTAATTTCAGATTGCGTGTTTTTACCTTCTTACTTATGCTCTTTGATTCGCTTGCAGGAAAAGCCTTCTTGGCGAGGTCAATCAAGTTGTGCTTGGTTGATAACCAACGGAGCAGTGGTGTAACGGTTGCAGGGTTCGAATCGTGTCTGATTTGAAGCCGGATCGCCAACGTCGAGATCTCCACAAATCGAACTTACCGGTTACCTCTCGGAAGATCGGGCCAGTACTCATCAATTGGTATCCGATATTTTAGGTTTACTGCGAGATATAATCTCGTATGCCTTAGATTCATATTTGTTCATTACCTAGAGTCCACCAAAAGCCCAATAATATTTCAATTTCCGCTGTCCTATCACCTTTGTGCCTTTGCAATTTCGTTTTAGATTCGCGTTGTTGAGTTTGTGTCCATGGTCGAGTCTTGTTGCTGGTTTAGGATTGTGTTCATCGTCGTAGTTCAATCTCCCGTTGCTGTGATTTTTGTTTTCCGCCGCTATCCCATCCACCGTTTCCACACAACAAGTCGAAGCCACCACATTACTCGACTTGCCCCGCTAGCCGCCTTGTGTAACTTCTCGCCACCGCGTAAACCCTAGATAGGTTGCCAGCCGCTCTTATTTTGCCTGCATCGCAGCCCTCCTTACATCATCAGGCGAATACCTCCTGCTGTTAGTCACAGGGACGATCTTGTGATTGGTGTTTGAGTTTAGGGACGCTTTGCCCTAACTGCCGTTGCCGTATTGTGCCTTCCGATAAACATAACTTGAGATACCTTCGGTAAAACAGGCATAACTTTTCGCTCGTTTATCAGAAAAATCTAAAATTTTTACAGCAGCTTCTTGACACCATTTGGAGCCGACCCAAACTCGGCTTTGCCCTATTTGGTTTCATCAAAATTGCCAAAAAAATTCAGGAAAATAAAGAAAAAAATTTGTCAAAGTTTTTGCACGCTTTTCAGAGAACGTGCTGTATTTCTGTAGACCACATCCCATCTCAGTTGTAGGTGCTAATTTTTGTGGTTGCATCTTTTTTTATCCTTGTTTAGATAAAAATATAAAAAATAGCAAAAAAATAAAAAGTTTGACTCCTACTAGTGTCTTTTAGAAAATTTTGGAAAAAATTCAGAAAAAAGAAAAAATTCGGGTTATTTGCTTGTTCTGTGAGTTCTTTCCATCGTCCTTTGCTTTCACCTTGTTGCGCTACGTCTCGACACGTCTTAGCCAGCAATTGTGATTTGTACTTTAGATCCGGATTGAATAATTGCTACTCTTCATTCGTTAATTGCTCATCCTTGTTGTCATATTGTGTGCCTACCCATAGCTCCACATATTCTTCTGTCAGCACAGGTTCATCTTGCAACTGTTACTCACGCTCAACAACAAATTACTTTGCCACTTTGGTTTGGCTCCTGTTTGGCGTTGGTAAGAATACAGGCAAGACGGTGATAAACCGCTTGTGATTTTGCATTCCACTTTCACCATCACCACTTGTTTCCTTTTAGTTGATAGGGATAATACTTTGGTGTTGTCTTTTTCTATCTTCTAACCATAGTAGGATCTCCGACGGACTTCAATGAGTGCGTGTCCAAGGGCGAGCTTACAACGTTCATGACTGAACAACGCAATCTTATGACCGAGCTGACGCGCAATGTGAACAATCTGGTCACCCGCATTGAACAACTCGAGCAACGCCCTCCACCTCATCGTGCTGATGATGAAGATGCGGATGATTTTGGTGATGAACATGCGGATGCTGACGGTTATGCCCGTCGCCGCCTCAACTTCAACCGTCGCGGTATGGGAGGTAATATTCAAGGTAATAATGATCCTTTTGCTAAAATTAAATTTAGCCTTCCTCCTTTTGCTGGTAATGTTGATCCAGAGGCTTATTTAGATTGGGAGCTTGCTGTTTAATAAAAAATTGATTCTTATAATGTTCCTGTTGAGCATAGAGTTAGACTTGCTACTAGTGAGTTTACTAATTTTGCTTTTGTTCTGATGGAGTGATCTTTGCAATGCTAATAATGCTGCTGCTGTGCCTCAAACTTGGAATGCTTTAAAGCAACGTATGAAATCTCGTTTTGTTCCTCCTTATTACCAACGTGATTTACGTTTGAAACTACAAACTTTAAAACAAGGTGATAAAGCAGTAGGAGCATACTATCAGGAATTGCTTATTGGTTTAGCTCGTTGTGGTATAAATGAAGATGATAATGATTCTAGTGCTAGATTTTTTGGTGGTTTAAACCATGATATACAAAATATACTAGATTACAAAGAATGGCGTAATTTTTCCAATTGTATCATCTTGCTATTAAGGCAGAACGTGAAGTACAGGGCCGCAAACAACACCAGCCTTTCAGGTCTAACAATGGGAGGAATTTTCAGCAGCATTCAGAGCCGGAGACGCCCAAGATTCCTGTTGCATCACAACCGTCTACACCTTCCGGGGTAAGTAAATTGTCTAATGTGCAGAACAAAAGTGCCACTCCAGGTGTTTCTCCTAGCTCCTCCTCGTCCAGCTCTAAAATCATTTGCCACCGATGCAAAGGCATGGGACATGTCATGAAGGATTGCCCTAGTCGTCGTGCTTTCATTGCTACCGAGGATGGATATGTAAGTGCTAGTGATGTTAAAGATGATTTAGCCCTTGTTGCTAACATTGATGCAGATTCCACTGAGGGCGATCAAGATAAGGAGGCCATCATCATTGACTCCGTGGCGGCTGCCGCAGACTACCCTAGCCTTCTTGTGCAGCGTGTGTTGAGTACACGTGTGGGACATGAAGAAGAGATGACGATCCAGCGCCACAATTTGTTCCACATGTATTTCATTGTGCAGGGTTGTCGTGTTCTCACTATCATTGATAGCGGGAGTTGCAATAACTTGGTGAGTTCAGATTTGGTTGCCAAGCTTGGCTTGACCACACGACAACATTTGTATCCATATAAACTTCAATGGTTCAATAATAGTGGTAAGATTAAGGTAACTCAATCAGCACGCATTAGCTTTTTCACAGGCTCTTATCATGATACTGCTGACTTTGATGTTGTCCCTATGCAAGTTTGTTCCATTTTATTAGGTCGCCCATGGGAATTTGATAATGATGCTTTACACTATGGTAGAACTAATACATACACTATCATACATAAGGACAAGAAAATTACATTGCTACCTTTATCTCCTACGGATATTATTAAACATGCTAATGAGATTAAAAATAAACCTCCAACTCACATTGCTAAACATAATGGGATTAAGTTAAAAGGAGGTACTTTTCTTGCTACAACTTCTGCTACTGCTGAGTTATGTGATAATCCTGATGCGCCATGTTATACTATGTTTTGTCAACCTATTCTGTCTGGTGTATTGCCTGCTGTCACTAACCTTTTGCAGGAGTTCGCTGATGATGGGATGAAGTCGAGGACGACTCCAATTCTAGAAGGAGAGGATGATGAGGACATCGCCAAGATGGAGTCGAGGACGACTCCAATTCAAGAAGGGGAGGATGATGAGGACATCGCCACGCTGGACATACCGACGTTATGGTCTTTTCTAAGTTGCAATTTGTCCCTAACTCTGCTGCCACGTCACCCTCGGATTCAGCAGACACGTCGTCACTGTTTTGGCCATAACTCTCTCATACGACATCAAAACGGGGCGTTCTTGGATGCGTTGGAAAGGGGACGACGACGCCATCGTTTTAGATCTGGTCCCAGCTCTAGAAGATCCGTGGATCATTCTGTGTGACCACGTCAAGGTGCTGCATCACCTATTTGGGCCAACTTGGCCATGTATCGTGTCGGGCCTTAAGCCCAAGTTGTGAGCGCCCAACCCCTGGCCGTTCCCAACCCTAGGTCGAGTCTTAGACTTTAAACACAGCCACCGCCGCTGTTAGACAATTAGGTTTTATTTAGAGTTTAGTTTTTTATCGAGAAACTGAATCGTTCATTGTTACTGTGGTGACAAATCCTTTTTACAGTGATCCAGGGCCCCTATTCTTGATCTCCTCCACTGTGTCGATTAGTCCTTTGGAACCGAGTTCTTGAACCCTCTTTCGATATTCGCATCATTCATATTTGCAATTTCAGATTGCGTGTTTTTACCTTCTTGCTTGTGCTCTTCGATTCGCTTGCAGGAAAAGCCTTCTTGGCGAGATCAATCAAGTTGTGCTTGGTTGATAACCAACGGAGCAGTGGTGTATCGGTTGTAGGGTTCGAATCATGTCTGATTTGAAGCCGGATCGGCAACGTCGAGATCTCCACAAATCGAACTTACCGGTTACCTCTCGGAAGATCGGGCCAGTACTCATCATGTTGCACATGTTGTAATGGCTATAGACGTATGTTTCAAGTGTATGTTCCAAATATTTCACCTGTTCTAGACGAATGTTGCAAGTGTTTTGTCTGAATGTTGCAAAAGTAGATGTAGATGTTGCACATATATGTATGTGAAAGCATATGTTTCAGGTGTTTCATACGTATGTTTGCAAGTGTTTCATCTAGATGTTGATATGTTTGCAATGGTTTTTAAATGTTTTTAGCCATTTTTGCAACTGTTTCAGACGCTTGTTTTAAGTGTTTGATCTATCTTTTTTTATATGTTGCAACTATTGCATCTAGATGTTTTAAAATTAGAGTAAGTGTTGCACATGGCGTGTGAAGCGGCCAACGGCGCGAACGATGTCCAAGGCGGTGTGGGCAACGTTCGAGATGGCGTAGGACCACTATAGATGCATTCCCTCATGAGCCCGACACGCTAGGTGCTCATTCACTCCTGTGCCAGCAGTGTTCAGATGCTAGCGCATGCATTGGATATCCGGACGCTAGCAAGTGCGGGGGCGGAGGAGTTGGATTTGGGAATAAACGTACGAACTACGAAGGAGGTGCGGACGTTTCTTTTTTTTCGAAGGGACGGCAAAAGTTTTGCCGTTATTTTTATTAGATGATGAAAAGAAAAACAAAGTGGCGGCCCAGTTTTTTAAGTGGAAACCGGGCCCAAAAACCACCCACTGAGGAGAGCGAACCACTCATCCTCTACAACTTTGGAGCTCCAACTACTCTACTCACAACAGGAAGCTCCGGTGAACATCACCGAGCCAACTTGAACAACCAAACAGTAACTCAACTAACCTACCGAAAGCTCCGGCGAAAACACAGCGCCAACTCCACTCAACTTGCAACAACTCAACCAACAAGAACAAGGAAAGGAGAAAAACAAGCAAAGACCTGCCGGGCGACACCAAACAGTCCAGACGGAGATAGGCCAATGGCTAGAGACCGCCAGAGACCTGCAGTGAAGGAATAGCAGCAGCCTCGCCCAACCACCGCCCCTAGAGGCGTCGGGAGAAACCCGCCGAAAAGTCCGCCCTCTGCCGGAACCGACAAAGCCGACCAACGGAAGAAGAACCGGCCAGCCCCACCGCGAAAGCCCCGACCCGAGGAAGAGGGAAGGTAGATGGCAGGGAGAAAAGGGCCGGGATCAGAAGAAGCCCCAGATCACCCAGCCCACCATCGACCCAACCCCTATCGAGCCTGCCCTGCAACAACCATGCCACGCACATCCACCAGCAACCTCCGCCGGCCCCAAGCCGCCCAGACTGTCAAGCCGCACCAGCATGCTGCCCTCACCGCGCCGTGCCGCCCACTCGCTGCCACCACACGACCACCTCCACAACCCCCATGCGCCTTCCTCGCGCCACACCAAGCCACAACCAGATGCCCTCCAAGAAGCAGCCAGGTTCATCCAACCACGCCACCATGGCGCCACTGGCCCCCTTGCTTGGCTACTACCAGCCACACCACCACGGCGTCACTGGCACGCATCCAAGCAAGCTACTGTCAGCCATACCACCACGGCACAGCCGACGCGCCACTGCAGCCGGCCGGAGTGGGAGAGCACCATGACAACGCCTCCAAGGAGGTGAGCGGCACCCGAAGACGTCGCCGTCGTCTTGCCGGCAGATCCGACGTGGCTTTCGCCGGTGCTTGCCACCTCCAACACAACCGAAGCAGCAGCCTTGAAGAAGCGCCGCCCTTGCCCTCTACCGCCACCCCATGCCGCAACAACCGCAACACTGCCCGCACGTCGAGCTCCAGCTGAATCTGCAAGGGCGGCACCAACTGCAGCCACGGAAAAGGGGAGCCGGAGCCAAACGCGCGCCCACCAGAACAGCCGAAGCCCTGCAGCCACCTCACTGACCCACCGCTCGCCCCTCCACGCGACGAGCAGCGACCCTCGCCGGTGCTCCAACAGATCCGCCCCAAGGAGCGCCGGATCCGGCCGCCGGGACGCCGAATCGACACCAGGACACCGAATCGACGCCGGGACTGCTGCCGTCGACGAGCCTGGCGACGCTCGAGCAGTCGCCGTAAACCACCGCTCGGGGAGAAGCCTCACCGCTGCCTTCCTTGCGCGTGCACGAGCCTCCGGCGGCGCGCTCTGGCAGGGGCGAGGAAGTGGAGGCTGGGGGGAGGTGTTGGCGGCGGCGGAGGGTGGTTCCGCCCGTGTCGCCCCGGGTGGGACGACGCGGGGGACGGGGTTATGCGGCGAGTTTAATTGGGCTGGCCATCCCATGTGCCACTCCTGTTTGCCGCGGAGCCGCCTCCGGCTCCGATCCCTCCGCCTTTTCGGTCGTAGACGTCTTCTCTTCTACGAGGAAATCTAGCAGGATTGGAGGCATGGAAGTTCGGAGGAGGAGGATCCGGATCTCCTTCTCCGATCCTGATGCAACCGATTCAGACTCTGGCGAGGATGCGAGTTCCGCCGCCTCCTGTGGCAAGACAAAGATTGTAATCTTGCATTGCAGAAGTAGCAGCAGCGCCAAGAAGAACCCTGGTGGCTGTGGTTCGCAACAAAGGCAAGCAATCCGATCGTCGTCGGCGAGCTGCCGGGAGCGCGCCGTCGTGAGTTCGCCCCCCGTGATGAAGCGGTGCCGCGGCGTGTACGAGCGGCAGCCTGGTCGGTGGGCGGCGGAGTTTCGGAGCCACAGACACAAGGCCCGGCATTGGATCGGCACGTTCGCGACCGAGGAGGAGGCCACGGCCGCGTACGACGACTTCGAGAGACAGTTCGTCCCGTCACGGCGCTGTGGCCTGCCGCTGCCGCTGCCGGCGTTGGAGCGCGACCATGGCCGCGCCGCTGGCGTTCACAGAGCATCACATCCACATCGACAACGGCATCCACATCCACCTGATACTGGGAAGCGACAGATTGTACAGGCTTTGACGGCGACTGGGATAATGCTGCCGCCGCTGCCGTCTGCGCCAGCTGCGAGTGCGCCATGCGTCTCGAACTCCACGTCAGCGTCGTCGCCGCCGCCGCCGCTGGTCCCAGCGCCACCGACGCCGTTCGAGAATGCGGCGGAACTGCATGCTGATGCGCTGCCGAGTGTTCATTCGTTCTGGGCGGACGAGCCCGCCGACGAGGATCTTGTAGGGCTAGCTGATCTTGGACACCTGCCATTGCCGTTCTCGGATGGCAGCATGGACTTTGATCCGGCTGATTTGTCTCTGTTTGATGGTTTCTTGTGACGAACAGTATATGCATGCATGCATCAACAACAAGATGACAAGTAAGTGTAAATTAATGTTTTCACAATTCCTAATTCTTTCGATCGATCTGTACAAATTCGATGGCAATAAACCTTCTCAGTAAATTTTCGCAATGTCATCGCAAGATTTTCCGTGAGTAGCAAGTCAATATCTTCGCAAGTTACGCGCAACACTAATCGCTATCTGTTAGGATTTGGTTTCCAATATTTCCTTTTTTTCCTTTCTGATGAGAAAATGATGATGACTCCAATTTCTAACTAATCTTCTCGTGCAACAGTAATGTTGATGGAACATGTAATCTAAATTTAATGCAAATTTCATTAATTCTGCTTGGTTTTGTTGTGAATTCACATATATCTGATGATCAATAGTAAACACATATAGCTAATTATTAGCTACAATGAAACGCTAAGTTATTAACCATTAATTGGTCGATCCATTAGATGAGGCGAGAGACGACGGCGGCCGGCGATGATGTCTTCTGGACTTAGAAGAGCGGGCCAGGGCACTCGAAGGAAATCTCGCAGCCCTCGACGGGCGTGAGCGTGATGACGTGCCTGACGGAGTTCATGAAGGCCGGGAGGCGCGCGGTGGCCTGGCAGGCGCACGAGTTGTCGAGGCCCATGAGCCTGCGGCAGCACGCCGTGTCGCGCGGGTCCGACCCCTCCCCCTCCTCGCTGTGCCGGTGCTGGTGCCGGTGCCGGGACCGCCTCCCGCTGCCGTGGCTGTCGTCGTCGTCGTCATCGCCGCTCCGGGACTGCAGCCCCTGGCCGACGCCGCTGGCCGTGGACGCCGTCGTCGTCTCGTTGAGCTGCTGCTGCCGCGGCAGGCCCCCGCGCCTCACCCCGGGGCCCGGGATGAAGCTCCGCATGCTGCACGCCTCGTTGGCCAGGTTGAACTGCGAGCGGCAGAACACCTGAGCGTTCGCCGGCTGGTCCCCCCTCAGGAGCAGGGCAGCTGACACCAGTAGAACTAGGGCTAGAGCCTTCTCCATGTCCAGGTTTTTCTTTTCTATGTGTGCCTGCTGCTGTGCTTGATTATTTGGCCTTAATTGGGCAACGATCGATGCTCAGCTACGGATCATGCAGCGCTGCTTAAATAGTGAAGACAGTGCAGTACTACACGTTGTGTTAATTAGCTCAGGTTATCTACTTCTCTTTACATCTGTTGCCGGAGTGGGTCTTTTTTGTTTGTAGTTTTGGGCACTGAGAAGGCATGCTGGTAGAGGTTAGGTGTGAGTTTTTCTGAAGACTGAAAACGTCCACTGTGTAGCTAGCTACGAAGCTCTAGTTGTCACATCACATAACAAAGTAGTAGTGACTGTGCGTGCTGCTGCTGCTGTGTTTGAATTTACTCAGGTGCAATGTACCGATCGTTGTGAATCTGCAGTGTTCTATGCACAA
Organism: Saccharum hybrid cultivar R570; assembly: GCA_038087645.1. NCBI lineage: Eukaryota > Viridiplantae > Streptophyta > Magnoliopsida > Poales > Poaceae > Saccharum > Saccharum hybrid cultivar. The sequence goes on along the minus strand of JAQSUU010000625.1, from coordinate 1,614,791 downwards.
GGAGCACAAGAATCAGCGTATCTTGATACCTTCCATGATTGGTTATGTGTACATGTGAGTTCTTGTTAACCTATCTACCTTTCCTTCTTGTAACTTGTATGTATAATAACAGTGTCTTATTACTGTTCTAGGTAGTGATATATACTTATCATAGATCTGCTGGCACGGCCCGTTAATAATCTTTGTTGGAACTTCAAAGCAGGTTAGTTAAGACTGCTTGTTTTGATGCTAATGACAAGAACTTCATTCAATCGTTTACATGCATTGCATCCCACTGTGGCATGCCTGGATCCTTGATATGAAATTCACTAATAAAGAGGCCATTTCGATAAATGAGGGTGTGTTTAGTTCCACATTTCATCCAAATTTTTTTTTGAGTTTTGACCCATCATTTTGCACAATGGAACTAAACACCATGCAAAATTTTTGGCAAAAAGATATCCATTCTCCATTATGGATTTTGGCCTCAAGAGGCCAAAAAAAACTAAAAAGCTATCACTCACCCCATGAAAAATTTGGTATTTTGGATTGAACTAAACACACTAATGAAAATTTTGTCATTTTACATTTTATCATTCCAAAGTAGTTGGCATTTTGCATTTTGCATTCTATGGGAAACTAAACACGGCCTGAATGATGCAGTCCAACATTGAATCAACGAGAACATGACGCGTAACTGCAACAAACTTATTCATCCTCGAAAATGACTGTATTCATTTTTCTATTCCAGTCGAATATTTCCACCCAATCCGAGAAAGCAAAAAAAAGTGTGAAAATTTCTTGATTGCAAGCAGTTCATTTTAATTTTTAAAAACAAAAAAAGTGGTGAAAACAATCAATAAAAATTTGTTGTACTGTGATTGCCCTTTGATCTCAGAAAATGGAAATAAGACACATGTACTCAGCCTCTTCCCCCAACAATGTGATATTGTGATGGATAGGTGAGATTGAAAAGGCAGGGATAGAAACAGGTCAAGTTTAGTACGGATGGAGTAATACCCGCCCGTGACAAGACCTGGGATATTTTGTCACACCTGTCACAACACTCGCATCCACGCCCGGGGTCGCCCGCGGGTTTGAAGTACGCACCAGGTCTATTATAATATATCAGGGCGGATCCAGGGGATTACCTAGGAATGTATAACTTTTTTTTCAAGGTGTGTTTAGGTGGAGGTATAAAATTTTTGGAAACACAATAACTCTTTCGTTTGTATTTGGTAATTAGAGTCTAATTATAGACTAATTAGGTTCTAAAGATTCGTCTCGTGATTTACAACCAAACTGTGTAATTAGTTATTTTTTTACCTATATTTAATGCTCCATGCATGTGTTCAAAGATTCAATGTGACGGAAAATCTTGTAAAATTTTTAGAATTTTGAAGGGAGTGAACACACCCTCATTCATTCTTAGGTATAATGAGGTATTCTCTAGATTTTCGCTGATGTGCCCATGACGACAAAAAAAAAGGGCCTATCAGTCTGGCTCCCAACCTTCCCACCTCGTAGGCTAGGCCACTATGCCTATGATGCCTCCCCACCCCTTGCGATGTTGCCCTTAGTGCCCTCACGCCCTGCCCCTCGACAACTTGACCACGACTCGGTGACACCTAGTGAATGAGTCATGAATGTGAGCTAATTCACCAATTCCCGTTAGACTACCCGTACTTATGGACCTCTATATTCATCCTCTATACGTCTTAGTCAGCAAGATTCTCTTCTCTATACTCAATTCTTCCGCACCCATCCATCCTCTATATCATCCTCTATCCACTCTATCCACTCTGGGACTCACTTATCACTTTATTTAAATATATCCATGTGTGATCTAGTTTTGAAGAATTTATTGAGACGAATTTAATGGTGCAATCAAAATTTAATTTGGATTTTTGTTTGTGAGTTATATCATTTTTTTCCTTTGTTTAGCTAATGGGGCCCGCCACTATAGAGTATAGAGTAAGCACTGTACCACTCTAAATATAGAGTATGAGAAAGAATAGAGTATCGTTTTAGAGTACCCAGTGCAACAGTTTTTACGCTATATTCATACTCTAAAGCTTTAGAGTATCGTTTTAGAGTACCCACTGCAGGTAAGGTAGTCTTACCAAATCTCTAACCCTAGTCGACCGGCATGGTGTGGTGGCAGCGTGCCGATGTCCCGGGCTCCTAGCGACACGTGCACGATCTCCATGCCTAGGCTGTGTCCGCACGGCAGCTAGCGGCGCGCGGCGTCCAAGAGGCTGCAGGCGGCAGCTAAGTGGCGACCAGGATCTAAGAACGGCCCACTAGGCACTAGCATGTAGACATTTACTAGAACAGAGGCAAGCAAAGCAAGGTGAGTTGTGTTTGAACATGGGAATATCCAAGGGTGAAAGCCGGGCTCTGTCACTAATCATCGTGATGTCACTAACAAGTATATAAAGTTTAATTTTGGGCGATTATTTCTCATCGTTGTACCACGCGGGACGGTTCGCCTCAACCACCGGCGCATGAGTCGGCGCTCTGACGCCTCCTTAGGAGGGGCAACCCGGTGTCGCAAGTGGGGACAAAACGCCAATGCCGCGCGAGGCCGCTCGGCGCCTCGCACTATTTCTTGATGAGGTGCGAGTTGGGCGGGAGCCGCCCCTGATTGCCTCTCCACCACGGCAGAGGACGCTAGTCAGTAGGCCTCCGTCTATCCGGCCTAGGAGCAGACGGATTGCCTCCCAACCATTGGCGCACATTCCGGCCTTCCGGCGGGGCGAGGTTCTCCTCAACCAGCGACTGGGGATCGCGCCGCCGACCGCACCGGTTTCACCCGCGCCCAAGGGGATACTCGACGTCCTACGTTCTGAGACCTTGTCGTCAAGCGAGGTGGAGGCCATGGACGCGTTGTTCCTAGCGTTCAACGGGCGCGCGTGCGACCTCTTCTGGGAGGACCCCTAGGGCACGGCGGTGAGCGCATTTTGGTTGATCCATTTATGTAATATCGATCCAGGGAACATTTTGCTAGGTTGGTCCAGCTGTCGCGCTTGATGCGTGTTGGTTGTACTGAAAACTCTTTCTTCTTCTTAATGCAATGATACGCAGATCTTCTGCGTATTCGAGAAAAAAAAGACACATCTAATCATCAACACATATGTATCAGGTACTTATGGAAGTTATTGAAATGAACTAAAAATCTAAGGCATAGGTACCAAACATGTTGCCCTAGATGTGTGATATATGGCTATATAGGGTTACTTGTATATTTCAGGTGGATTTTGACACCGTGCACGACCCTCATTTATCTCGGGCTCAGACCTGGTGATACTCACGGGGCATTTGGCACTTGGCAGCCACACGCCCACACTCACACCCTAACGGGTGTGGTGCTCACGAGCACCCGCACCTACGATTCAACTGCCATCCCTAGTGAATCCCTACGATTCAAGCACACGAGCCCAACCCAATTTGCCATCCCTAGTGAAACCCTACAATCCAACCACTCGAGCCTAACCCAATTTGCAGCTGAAGAAAGCAGCAAGATACACCATAAGAAAACCCAATTTGCAGCTGAAGAAAGCAGCAAGATACACCATAAAAGATCGACATGGACTATCTCTTACTATTAAAGTACTCCCTCGGTCAAGAAGGCCTGAAGGCGTGGTAAAATGATCTTCTGAAGTATGGATGGCGTGCTGACATAAAGCTAGTATGAAGTCATGTTGGTTGATTTCTCACAGAGGTGCTCTGGTTCAGAGGTGTTTTGGGAGGTATTCCAAGTTGCAAAAAGCTGGAAACCTGAAGCAATGCTTTAGCTTAGCTCCAGTTGTTTTGAGCGTTTTAGTTTTATATCCTGTGAACTCTAGTTTACGTTACTTTCGGTTAAACTCTGTAAGCTGGAATCCCAAGCAGCAACAGATTATAAGCAGGGCTAAGGTCTTTGGTCTAAAAAAAGGTCCTCCCTCGGTCCCTTCTTAAGTATCGTTATGTTATTCGTGTTTGGTCAAACTTTCTTAAGTTTAACTAAATCTGTGAAAAATATTAATAACGGCTCTGTTTGTCTGAGCTTATCAGCTAAAATCAGCCAGTCATGAAATAATATTTTTCTCTCGCAATAAATCAGCATCAGCATCAGCCAAAAATACAGCCAGCCGAACAGAGCCTATATCTCCAAATAAATTTATATTATAAAAATAAATTCAATGATCTATCTAATCATATTGATTATGTATCATAAATATTAATATTTTTTTATATACTTAGTCAAAGTTAAGGGACGGAGGGAGTGTGGAAGGAAAATAAAAGGCAAGGGTCTTCTTATTTTTTTTAATAATATAGAAGCACTGCCTCATATCAGATGATATTTGCTGCACTTTTTTATGTGATGAAACGTCACCTGTATCCACCAAGCAGCCTATCACTACTACGTAACTTTTTTTTCTTTTGGAAGCGGTCGGTTTTGGTTTACCGAAGCGGGATTCCAACCACCTCTGTCCAAATGTCACCGTTAATGGAGACTTACAGAGGCGATTGCATTGCCCACCTCAGTTAATCTATTAACGGAGGCGGGCTTCTTATAAATGTCCGTCTCAGTTAATGGATTAAAAAATAAAAAAAAACAGAGCCCACCGCTGAGCCCGTTTCCTAGCCCACCAACGAGCCCAATCCCAGCCCCTGAGCCAGATCCACGCCCACACCAACGTCAGCCCCCTCCATGCTCCTCTCGCGGCGTCGCCCAGATCTACCCTTGCTCCGGTCCCACCACTGGATCCGCCTCTACTCTACTGGATCTGCCTATAGTCCACCAGATCTGCAAAAGGGGAGAGGGGATCGGAGAGTGAGGAAGATGAGTCAGCCTTGCTTAGGTCCCCATCTAAAGTTTAGTCCATATCACATCGAATGTTTGACACATGCATGGAGTATTAAATATAGACTAAAAAATAACTAATTGCACAGATTCCGACTAATTTGCGAGACAAAATTTTTAAGCCTAATTAGTCCATATTTGACATGTGGTGCTACAGTAATAAACATGTGCTAATGATGGATTAATTAGGCTTAATAAATTCGTTTGACGGATTCCTGAGGACTTCTGTAATTTGTTTTATTATTACTATCCGAACATTCCCATATGACACCTTCGTGTGACACCCATAAACTTTAGCCTCGGGATTTAAACACCACCGAAGAGAAGGAAGAGTGAGGGAGATGGAGAGAGGGAGAGAAATTTGTGTACCTGCCGCACCGCCGGATCGAGCCTGCTGCCCGCGCCCCTGCTCCTTGCGCGTGCATATGTGGGGCACTGTGTGGCCTGCCACCGTGCACCCTCATCGCACCGCTGGCCACCACGACCACTACGCCGCTCGTCACCGCGACCACCGTGCACCCTCACCACATGTCAGGTAGCTACAATAAACGCAAAACGTGAGAAATCGCCGCCACGGCCACCACGACGATTCAAAACGCGAGCTTTGGGCCGCGATTTCGAAAACGCAGCTGCATTCCGTGCCGCATACCTCCCTCCACCCGTGTGCTCGCCCTCTCCTCCCGTGCGGGCGTTGCCCAGACCTCGCCGTCCCTCCCCGCCGCTTTCCCCGCTGGTGCCGGCCTGCATCCCCACCACCGTCGGCCTCCCTACGTCCCAGCCACTGAAAGCCCAAGTTTGCTTTTGGTAATTAATGACACCAAGTTGCTAATGCCATGTGTTAAGTGTTTTGAGTTAGGCATAAGCAACACATGTGATGAAGGTGTATGTGGCAAGGAGTGGTGGCCACAAGATCACAAAGAGATGGTGCATGGACATGAAATGATGATCATGGTGGAGATGCACATAAAATGAAGTACATGATGATCAAGTGGAAGAGAAGAATCTAAGAGCGCAAGGCAAAGGTATAACCATAGGGTTTTTCTTTTGCCGGTCTAAGATGAGTAGAGAAGTGATTGACTGGGTTTAGGATACATAGCCGACTATCAAGAGGGGCAATCACGGTAAGCTCGGGAATCAAGTGCCACTAGATCAATGTCTTGAGCATATGCATTAGGATCTAGTAGAGAGCTAACATAACGCCTTGAAAGTGTTTGTGAAATGCTAACACACATGCACATGGTGGTGTACACTTGGTGGTGTTAGAACTTTTGTGAAGGTGGTGGAGTTCAAGCGGTAGAGAGGGGTTTGGGTTCCTCTCTCCCTCCCGCCGAGCTTGCGAGGCGGGATTCGGTGCTTTTTGGGGAAGTGAAATGCCTATTTTCTACTGCGCTGGAAGTTGGAAAAGAAACGGATGCGAACGGCGGTCACTATGGTGACCAGACGCTGCACCGGACGCGGTCGCGGTTTGACCGGACGCGTCCGGTCAGTTCTCAGCAGTTGTCAGGCACGCGGGTGTTAGGGTTTCTGATCGGACGCTGGTCTGGCCTGACCAGCGCGTCCGATCAGTTCTCTAGTGTGCAGAAGAAGAGCGCTCGACCGACGCGTCCGATCCCTCACGGGACCGGAGCGTCCGGTCAGGCATCCAGAGGGGCAGAGCGCAGCGGAGTGCTGATCGGACGCACGGCGCGTCCGGTCACGTGCGATCGGACGCGTCCGGTCGTGGTGGGAGCTTACTGGACTCCGACCGGATGCCAGGAGCAGCGCGTCCGGTCACAGCAACGGTAACTTCTGACACGTACTGTTCACGCTTTGTCCTGTAGTGACCGGACGCGTCCGGTCACCCTGACCGGTGCGTCCGGTCATCACGTTTTGAACTGCGTCGTCCGGTAACGGCTAGCTGCATACCCCTTCGCTATAAATAGAAGATGTCCGGGGTTTGAGGGTAACTCTTGCACATTTTGAGATCTAGAGACATCCTTTGAGCTAGAGAACAACCCCTCCACTTATCTCTTTGATTAGTTGCACATGTTGAGTGAGATTGAGTGAGATTCAAGTGTATTGCTTGAGAGTTGCATTCTAGAGGCACTTGATCTTCGAGTTGCAGCGGATTTCTTGTTACTCTTCCGTGTTTCCCGACACGGTAGACGGCTTGGAGCAGCGATGGTGATTGAGCTCGCAATTGGAGATTGTTGGATCCCTCACCAAGTGTTGTAAGGGGTTCTTGATCCTTCCCCGCGGGAGTTCACAAATTGGATACTCTAGTGGAGCTCGTGGCTTGGAGGATCCCCATCTTGTGTGCGGTTATGCGGTGCCCGCCGAGGGCTCGACTCTTGATAGTCGATTAGCTCGTGAACCGACAAGTGAGTGTATCGCCATAATGAGGAGTAGCTTGCCGGGAAGTAAGTGAACCTCGGGATAAATTCTTGTGTCATTCTCTTCCCGAGGTTTTCTATTGATTGATTGATTTATTGGTATTTCTCTTCTCTACACGGCGGTATAATCACTCTAAACTCTTCTCTCGCATTACTTCTTTCATCTCGCTTGTAGTTGTTGTTGTGTTTAGTGAATAGCCTTGTTCTAGACTTATGTAGGTGGCTTGTTTAATTAGTTAGAGTTAGTGCATTTGCTTTGCCATCTTTCGTACTAACGTGTGGTAAAGTAATTCTTGTAGAAGTTTTAATTAAGCTATTCACCCCCCTCTAGCCTATTTGGACCTTTCAAGTGGTATCAGAGCTAAGGCACCATTTATTTGAGGCTTAACAACCTATGGTGAAAAAGAAATGGCTCAATTAAGCTTGCACATCAACAACACCAAAAAGACACCTCACTTTGATGGCACAAATTATGCATATTGGAAGGTTAAGATGACCGCACACCTCAAGTCAATCAATAGAGAAGTGTGGAAGGTCACCGAAACAAAATTTGAGGTTGCTAATCCGGAAGCACCTACACCGGTAGAGGAGAATAAGCTCTAATGCAATGACATTGTCATTAGTGCTCTTCATGAGGCACTAGATGACAAGACCTTTGAGCAAGTAAAGAACATTGAGATTGCTCATGATGCTTGGGCCAAGCTAGAAGAAACTTTTGAGGGCACCGAAGGCACAAAGACCGCTAAAGCATATATCTTGCAAGAAAAGTTTTCTAGCTTCAAGATGCAAGAATATGAGAGTGTACCGGAAATGTTTCATAGATTGCAAGTCATTGTGAATGAGCTCAAGGCACTTGGTGAGGAGATCAAGGATAACCAATTCTCTATGAAGTTCTTGAGAAGCTTGCCCAAGAGATTTGATACATTGATCACCGTGCTAGTAAGGACTACATTGAAGGATTCAACTCCTCAACAAATATTTCAAGAAGTGATGACCGATGATTCATATAGAGAAGATGATGAGAAGGATGAGTTGGTCAAGAAGAATAAGAAGGAAAATGAGAAGAAAGATGATAAAAAGAAGAAGAGTGTGGCATTCAAAGCCACCACATCCAAGGGCAAATCCAAGATTGAATCATCAAGTGATGAAGACTCAAGCTCTTGTGATAGTGATGACATTGATGAGAAGATGGCTCTCTTTGTCAAACAATTTGGCAAATTCATGAAGAAAAAAGGCTATCGTGCAAGAAGGAGGAAGAACTCATCCAAGAAGAGTGAGCATACCATGAGATGCTTTAGATGTCATAGCAAGGACCATCTCATTACAAAGTGTCCTTATGATAGTGATGATGAAGATGCTATCAAGAAGGAGATGAAGAAGCAAAAGAAGAAGCAAGAAAAGAAGGAGAGCTCTCATAAGAAGAATGATTCTCATGTTGCTACATGGGATAGTGATGATTCCTCAAGTGATGATGAGGATGACAACAAGAGCAAGAAGAAGGGACATGCTAGCATTGCCATATAAGAGAAGGTCTCCCTCTTCGACACTCTATCGTGCTTTATGGCTAAGGCCGCTAAGGTATCATCCAACGATGAGAGTGATCATGATATTGCTAGTGATAGTGATAGTGATGAAGAAGAATTCACTAAAGATGAACTAATCACTATGCTAGAAGATTGCACTCAACATTTTAAAGAATCTAGAAAGGAGTGCAAGAGCTTGCTTAAGGAAAATAAAAACTTTATGCAAGAACTTGATGAGCTTAGGGCATCTTATGAGAGTCTAAAGGTAGACCATAAGAAGCTTCAAAAGTCTCACACTACGCTTGAAGAAGCTCATAATGAGGAGTAGCTTGCCGGGAAGCAAGTGAACCTCGGGATAAATTCTTGTGTCATTCTCTTCCCGAGGTTTTCTATTGATTGATTGATTGATTGATTGATTGGTATTTCTCTTCTCTACACGGAGGTATAATCACTCGAAACTCTTCTCTCGCATTACTTTTTTCATCTAGCTTGTAGTTGTTGTTGTGTTTAGTGAATAGCCTTATTCTAGACTTGTGTAGGTGGCTTGCTTAATTAGTTAGAGTTAGTGCATTTGCTTTGCCACCTTTCGTACTAACGTGTGGTAAAGTAATTCTTGTAGAAGTTTTAATTAGGCTATTCACCCCCCTCTAGCCTATTTGGACTTTTCAGCCGCCGCCTCGCAGATCACGCGGAAGGGTCGCTGCCGCAGAGGCCAGGACACCCGGGGCCGCCAGCCGCGAACTTGAGGCCAGCCGCGGATGCGGCCGAGCGCCAAGGTGCTTCCCTGCTACTCCCCGGCCGACGGCAACCCTTCCCACAGTCGAAATCGGTTCAGCCTCACCGTCCCCTACTTTGATCTTGAAGAAGGACCTAGATGTAAATAGAAACTTTTATTTGGGTCCGGTTGCGAGGCTATAGACTACATGAATAGTAGTAAACAGTGTTATACAGTTTGAGAAAAGTCCAGGTTTCCGGTGCAAGATATCCAACCCCAAGTAATCGGTGCAGCCAAACGCCCAGCTTAGATTCTATATATCGCAACTTATCAGATATAATTCTGCTCAGCTTACAAGCGACACTCGGATGAACTGAACCAAACGGGACCTTTGGCTCCTCTGCGACACTGCCTGAGGCTGCTTCTCGCTTAAACGCCACGCGATTCTTGGAACATCCAAACCAAACAGGGGCCAAACACAAGAGAAAAGGCGTGGGAATGGGACAGGAAAGAACAACAGGGGAACGAGAAGTTAGAAGTTAATAGTTAATGAAATATAAGATACTATATTTTTTGATGCGACAAACGTTTGGTACTTCCATCTGCCACCTTATACGAAACAATGTCCATCGTAATAGTAGGAGGTGGAATGGTGCGAATGAAAATAAAGAATAAGAAAGGATTCCAGATGCAAATGTAAAAGAGAGAAATAACATATAAATGTGGTGGAAGGGTGCGAAAGAAAATAAACAGTAAGAAAGGATTCCTGATGTAAAAGAAACAGCGGGGTAAGCCTTCATCGTGCATCTCGTGCGTTCAAATATCTGGCAAATTGAAGGAAGGTAAATCTCCCACAACTAAAAAAGAAAGAAACTAAGATCGTCTAATCGTGCGACATCCCATTCCGTGCGTTCCCGCGTGCGCCGCTCTACCCGTTCCGTGCATTCATGCGATGTAAAAGGAAGGAGAAAACCTCAAAAGGAAAAGGAAGGAGGAAAGAAATCTCCGCGTGTGTGCGATCCCGCGAGCACATATGAGGCAGCAAGCCCACAACCCCTGCCCGCAATCACGCATACGTGGAAAAAAAAGAAATTCTGATCAATCACGATCACACCCGCGCCCCTCAACCGTAATCAAGATGGAAAGCAGGCAATTTTAATCACTTGAAATGAATCAATCCCACTGTGATCACAGAAAACATCCATCATTCGGGCCTTCAATTGTCGCACGCCTTCTATCCATGTCATCTGATTTCCTCACGCCCTCAACCATATCGCATTGTCTGACGCCATTGCCGGAGTCGCCACACGCCGGCCTCGCCATTGCTGCAGTCCGCCCCGCGCCCGGCGCACTCCCTGCCTCCCTCCTCGCCAGACGCGATCGCCCGCAGCACGCGTCCATCCAGTTCGCCCGACGCGATCGGCTGCAGCACGGGTGACGACGTGCGTCGAAAGAGCCGACATCGCCGCCGTCGCGCACCTCTGTTGCGTGCCGCCGTCATGCAACATATGTCGTCCATTATTGCTGCTCATCTATCTGTTGCCGGCTAGACTCACAATCCACCGTGATCCAACAACTTTCCACCGCGGACGACGGCTTCATCGCACGCCAACTATTGGACAGTCGCCACATCCTCACGGAACACGACTTCATTGCGGCAGTCAGGGTCGGCGTGAGCATCCCGGGCTGGACGAAGGCATCTCGGCAGTCATCAGCGTGTCGCTCCTCAGGTTATCCTTCTTTCATAATGCTTTGCATGTCTGATGATTGGCTCTATATGCAGAACATGTATTAGGATAATATAGTATTAGCAACAAACTATCTATCTATCTCTTAAAATCAAGAAGCTTAATCAATTTAAAAATATAACAATTTGTTTTTAAATGCAGATGCTGATTCATGTGGTCTGGATATACTAAAATAGCCTTTTCTCCTAAAAATATTGCAGTTCTTATTTACGTTCTGTCAAGATACAGATAAGCCTGATCACTTGTGTTACTATCATTTTCAAATCATGTACTTATGGCGTTTGCTATTATTATGTTAAGTTAAAACTCCTCACTATGAAACTTTGTCCACATCTGTGAACACGATGGAATGCATGGATGCAAAGAGAGAAAATTTGAAATTTACCTAGCAGGCAAGAACAGGGTGAGCCATTCAAAAATTTAAAACAGAGAAGCATCATGATTGTGTACTCTAAAGTGAACCAAACGATCTGATCAGTAAAGCCCACGATGACCCCGCCACGACCAGGACCGCGCTCTGCACGACGGCTTGGCTGAGCTGAGGGTGCCCGCTCGGATGCGACGACGCGGCAACGCTCTTGCCCTCGCCTCGACCGAGCCCTTCTACCCCGCCAAGCCTTGCAACCGAACCACAGCGACCCTGCAACAACTCTCCTCGGCAGCGAGATCTTCCTCCGTCGCGCGGACTCTCTCCTGGCTGTGCGCCAACTGGTGAGCCACCACAGTGCCCAAGTCCTAGCCTGCCTGTTCCAGTCTTCCAAGTTCCAACCGGCTTTGTTTGTTGAGATATGCAATGATTTCCTTATTCTACTAATATTTAATTCGGTTATTAACAATAAAATCGAAATCTTTCTTCCACTATTCTTTTAGTTGCTGAATATGATGATTATTAATTATCAGCAGTGACAGTATTACCTCATGGTACAGTAATAAGTTGGAGCGTCATGTGGACTTTGCTCGACTGAAATTGATAGTGTTGAACTCCATATGTATCCCTTTCAAACAAATCCCACTCAGTAATTCAAATACATCAGTAGGTTGTCGATCATTAATTAGATGATTTTTCAATCACTTGTACTGGATGTATTGCGTTACTTTGAACATTTTCCATTTTCCAAGACTAATATTGTGTTGTTTTGCGTATGCCATTTTCCATCCGCCCCTTTCAAAATCAGGTTCAGTGCTACATGCTGATAGTGTGCTTCTGTTGGCCGTTGGAGAAATTATTATGCCTAGATATTATTAATTTGTTTAAATCATATCAGATAAAAACACTTACCTGAGTCAAAACTCCATTGCCCAATTACTGGTAATTGAGATGTTCATGTGCCTATGACATGCATGAATGATTCTTGTCAATTAAGCATATATGAATTTCATTGGTTTCACAAGCTAAAATTGGGCATTTTCTTTTGGATTTGGCGTTTACATTCAAACCGGCATATATGGTGAAAATCTCATTTCTTCCTTACTTTCTATCTTTGATAAATCTCATTTCTTCCTTGCTTTCTATCTTTGATGAGAAACTGTGGGGGTTTAATTCTTTGGGGGTTTAGCGATCCCAGCCCTATGGTTCACCTGAATTTTTGTGATTGCCACTGCCACGGTTAGATGTCTTCTTATACTCACAAGGAAAGCAACTCAGGTACTTTTAGTGCATCCATAGTTTAATTAATGCATGGACATTTCAGTGAAAGATTTAGTAAATCATCATATTGAAATGATAAACAATGTGAGAACCTGAATATCTTTAGTTCTGGTGAAAAACAACTTCAACCAGGCAATTGCCGCGCCAAAATTAACCATTTCGAAATGTCCGACATGTGTACATTCTTGAATGATAAGGTTCCTGCAGCTTTCTCTAGCTCATCATAAAGAATGAAGCTTTTGATAATTAATCTGGTTATATAAACTCACTATCCTCGTCTTAAATGAAAGATCACTGGGGAAAATAGATACGTATGTACAATATGCTGTAGTTACTGGGCGACATCCTAAAAGCACTATGTTCTGCGGTCTTGACCATGCCTTTTGCTTGTGACAGTTTACTTCCAGTGTGTGGTTCCTTGCAAAACTTCATAGGATATTTGTATGATTTTGTCACAGTTCATGTCAGCCTGAACATATGTAGATAAAATATTACAGCAGACAATTTTCCTGACTAACAGAAGTAGTCTCCATGTACATGCAGAGTCTACTTAAAATAGCCATGCAGATATCGCTAAATTTGCTAAAAGCAAAGCTAGGATTCAATCATGCCTTTTCAATTTAGTCTTTTGTATTGTCACGGTCCTGCTAGGTACTGTTTATTCATGGTTTTGGGATTGTTCCTTTTTTCTGATTAGGAATCATGTGTGTGGCATTGCAGACCGCCATGGCATGCAGACCGCCATGGCATAGTCAGATGACCGTGGAGGAACTCGATGCAGACCGCCATGGCATAGAGTGGGCCTTCCTGGTGTGGTGCAGGAATCTTGCAAGGTTGGTTCAGAGGCATACACAACATACTCTAATGTTTAGTGGAAGGGGTATTTATGTAGTAGATGTTTGGGGGCTAAGCTGCAATTACTGTATTATCTGTAATCGGCAATCAAATAAAATAACTGAGCTTATGAGTTTTTTTTTCTTGTGGAAACTGGAGGGGCCAGTGCCACTACGGACAGCTTATGAGCTTTATGATGCACCTTTACTTGAAATTATGGTATCGCGTATGTTACTTAGTGATATTTAGAACATTCTTGTTGCAGATTTACCTAGAGAGAACAGTATGTGTTTGGGGTAAAATTTGACACAGAGTGGTCAATGCATTTTCTGGCATTATTTTTCCAAATTAATGCTTAAAGTATGCAAGAGTGATGATCGATCTCCTATGCAGATTGGAAGAGAATGATAAGCTTCTCCTGACTCCCTTTGAGAAGAATATTGACATATGGAGACAATTCTGGAGAGTGCTTGAACGCAGTGATTTGGCATATACTGCTTGCACTCTATGGTCATTTGTCTATCCAAGCATCAGTTTTACCACCATTTATGTCATCACTATGCCAGCTACTTGAGTTTAACCTGTTCTTTTGCTACTTGAGTTTAACAAGCTACTTAAATAAACATTCCTGTTCTTACAAACGGATCCTCCCACTGATTGTCATTTTCTTTTTTATGTTTTCTTTGGTTAATTTCGTCCTGTGCTGCAGGAGACAAGGATCATTATATCACAGCCTGGATGTAATACAGAGTCAATGTATGTCAAGTCTTCAAACAATTGCAAAGATGACATATTTAATACTGAAGTTTCCAAATATGGGGAGCCCAATCGATAGAGCATGTAGAGGTCAGCGGTGAGTTGCGAGGTGGCGGAGGAGCCTGCCGTAAGGGGATGGAGCAAGATCGGGCCAGGGGGCGGGGCTAAGGTGAGGAGAAATGCTATAAATAGGTGGAGACACTGCAGATGAAGGAATTAGAATAATATATTTTCCCACACATCTGTTTTGGAATGGCCAAACCTTTTCTTTCAAAGAACCGAATGCCTGAATCTTTTCTTTCAAAGAACCGAATGCCTGAACCTTTGACCATTACTTATTTTCTTAAATTTGTATCATTTTCGAAATATATATATTCTAATTTGCAGTTAAGAGATTTCGAGAGGGGTGTTGATATTCTTGTGGCTACCCCCGACCGATTGGCTGATTTGATGGAGACGACAAGAATATCTTTGCAGGCAATTTGTTACCTTGCTCTGTACTCCCTCCGTCACAGAATATCTATCATTTTTTGTTTCTGTACTGCAAGTTTGACTCGATTTGTAGAAAGTACGTGCAATATTTGTATCTCCAAATAAATTTAATAAAAACTAGATTCAAAGATCTTTCCAATGATACCAATTATGTATCATAAACATTAATATTTTTAATATATATTTTGTTAAAGTTGTTTCTCGGGAAGCGAAAATGACATATATCGGTGTCAGAAAGCGCCTTTAGTGAAATTTTTCATGCATTTGTACTTGTGTCCTGCAAAACAATAATCTCCAAATTAATGTGGAACCAGGTCAATAGTAAATGCATATGTGTTTAAGATTGTCAATTTCTCCTCTTTTTATGTCTTAATTGGCGGTCGGATTTGGTCGTTAAGGACCGCCAACACTTGTAGTGTTGACAACTTGCCTTATACTCCATGCTTGCAGCGGTCATCCACTATAGGGATGACAACTAATGATTTTTCCAACTTGTTCGGGCATGGAGGAAGTGGTAGTGATAGAGGTCCTTCGCCCGCCATCTTGGAGAAACTGAAAGCGTCCGGACACCGCAGCTCCTTTCACGCAGGATCCATCAACTCCTGCAACAATGTGAGAATGGAAAGCAGTATTGAATGTAAGACACTGCAAATGCACAACGCCCTTAATGTCATCACGCAACCCATCCAAAAATTATATGGCATAATAAATTGTGGCCATAAGCAACCAATTGATGAACTAGGTTGGAAAACTTGTCAATGTACTCTTGCACAAATCCTATCTAACAGATATGATGCCTGATTAACAACTCATGTTGATCCTTGCCAAAACACTCAAGGACCAACTGGAAAAACTCACCCCAATACATGGAGTTCATATGTTGTCCATTAGAACGCAACCATCGGGAAGCCGCAGACGATACGTGCATCAAAGCCACCTTAATCTAGAAATTGGACTCCACCAGCATATTGAAATAATCCTCACGATGACTAATCCATGGCTTAGGATTTTCACCATCAAAATTGGGGAAATTTCATCTTAGGCAACTTGCTACTCGACTACTATGAACCCAACTGAGAACGATGCTCATGAGACACTTCACACCCTCCCAGAAACAGATGAACACCCACATCAAGCATGGAATTCGAATAGGATTGATTCAACTTGGGATTGGGGCAATCATACGTGCCCTTGACCGGAAGTTGGATTCGAAGCTCAGGCTCGCTCCTAGTACTTGTTTCGATGCGGTGCCCATTAGGGCGATGGTCAGGTTACCGGTAGATGATTTTGTCGTATCCACCTCCCAGTTGGGTAGGACACCGGCCGATGAGGCTGCATGGGAATCACAAACCACTCAATTCACCGTCTTGTGGGGCGCGCTGACCACAACGTGGACATCCTCCACTATCGCATCCATGCGAGGCTTCTAGTCATCGAAGACCTTTGTCGCCGCCTATAGGTCACCGAAATGCTTCCCGATTTACTTCTCCATCGAGTCAATCCTTGTCATCAGTGATGCCTGAATGTCCAAGATCGTCTCCCACACCTACTTGATAAAATTGAGGGTCAGCTTCACAGTCAGATCCATGGCACCTAGATGCTTGCGAAAGCGAGTGAAGTGACCGTGATTGATCTGATGCAGCTCTAGGATTTGCTCTGAATACCAATTTGTTATCTCACAGCTAAGCTTGAAGTTGGAATTTGGGAAGGGCAGCAAGAATTGGGTAGGTTTAGACGAGGTCTGCTTAAGCTGAGTAATGAGTTCAATTACAAGTTCATATATGATCTTCTACAAGAAAGCAATACATATATAGGTGCTCGACCTCAACTGCCTTCCACATTGCGTTGTGCCGGTTGTTCACGCCTAGCTGCCTCTAGGCATTCACCCATTCTAGTCCATAGACACGCACGCTCTTAGACTTGGGCCGGCTCGAACAACCTTCCTGCAGCCCATCAGAAGCTGATGTTGTTGCAAGCTTTGCTATTGGACTCATCACAGGAGCAGGGCTAGCTAACACATAGTATGCAGTTGTCGTTGTCTTATAGGTCATTGCGGTGTCTCCTCGCAGCTGTCCAGAGGCGGTTGTGCAAAGCCAACCGCATGAAGAACCCTGTAGTCCTTGGTGGTGCGCGCCCGTGCCACAACTCTTTTGCCCCGACATCGACGACATCCTGAAGAAGAACGCTCGTTACGCTGAGGATGTCAAGTATGATCCATCAGTGTCCATTTCGACACAAATCTGTCAGAAGATGAGGGCTGAAGTACCACACTGTCGACCATCTCCCAAACTTAAATGTAATCGCATAACATAGGGGCAGCCAAGGCTCCAGAGATGTTACGCACCCAATGGTGGCAATCAAGCGCCTCCCTCACTGTCCTTCTATGATAACTTTTCGACAAAGCGCCAAAGAGGTGAGGAGCAAAGGAACATATTGTCCCTATCGGAAGCCGACTGCCGCGTTCCACGTGGCCGTGCGTGGAGGAGGACGGCACTTGAGGCTGGAGCGTGGAGGAGGCCAGAGTGGGGGCGTGGAGGAGGCCGACGCGGGGGGAGGGGGTGGCATGGTGGAGAGGCCGGTGCACTCGACACCGCTTTGCTCGTTTGCCGGTGGTGGGGGTGAGGAGGAGGCGGCTGCCGGTAGTGTTGGGAACGTGGAGGAGCCGAGAGGGAGGAGCAGAGCTGAGTGGTGAGTGCGGCGCATGGGGGAGGGATTGGGGAAATGAAGTTAGGGTTAAGGTCCTTAGGGATAGGAAGGAGGTGTGGTGGCCTAGTGGGCTCTTAGCAGGCCGCGGTGGTAATCATGCCACCACCATGCCTACCTTTAAATATCGGGCCGGGCCGTGTTGACCAGCATACCTGAGTAGTGGCCCAGACACGGCCCTATGCATCGGGCCATGCTGGCCCCGGCCCGTAGAAGACCGGGTCGTGCGTTGCTCATGTCCGGTCCAAAATAGCAGGCTTCAAGCCAGGACAAGCTACGGGCTGCATATACATCTATAAGCGCCTCCCTCACCGTCCTGATGTGATAACGTTTCGACAAAGTGCCAAAGAGGTGAGGGGCAAAGGAGCGGATTGTCCATACCGGAAGCCAGCAGTCAATCCAAACTTTTGCTGATACACCATCGCCAAGGGCGATGGAAGCTGAAGCCTCAACCATGGCGTTCACCACCGGCTCATGGATAAGTGGGGATTTCTTAGAACTTGTGATTCAGCTCTATTTGTACACTGAATTCTTAGTCTTATTGAATTGCAAAACTATATGCAAGCCGCATGTTCAAAAGCATAACTTTTCAAGTAAATAGTACAATAACTACCATACGGATCAAACTGGCCATTATTGAAAACAGGAAACAAACAACATCGATGAAAGCTAAGGTTAATCCACTTGATCCCAACAACCTGCCGAGTCCTGCCAGCTGAAGTCACATTCCGGTGGTGCAATGCTCGGGCTCCAGAACATGGCATCGTTAGCTGGAGCAGCTGCTGTAGAATCTGAGGTGCTGCTGCTGTTGGTCGACATTGCTGCGGCACTGGATGTAGCGGTTCCGGTGAAGTCAAGATACTTAGCGTTCTGAGATCCTGAGCTAATCATGCTCTCTTGGCTCTCACTCGGCTCCCGACCAGAATTACTTCTGGGAACAAAGCTCTTATTTGCAGCAAGTGTCATTTCATTAGCTACTTCGTCCAGTTGATCCCACATCTGGTATGCCTGAGTGGCCAACTGCTTCACATGGAACTGCGTTTGAGAACATCATGCAAGGAAATAACATTTAGAGATTCACTGATGAGGTCAAGGCAGCAAATTTTTCATCAGTTACCATAAATCAATGTGATTATTGTACATTACCTGTTGTTGTGGATGCAGTTCTTGCAGAGCAAATGTGTGGTCTCCAATTCTTGCTGCCAAGACCTCTCCTATAGGGTTAAAGGTAATGTCACAACCTACAGTCTTGAAAACATAGCATTTCCGTCCCATGTCACACGTTTTTGCATGATTCAGCGTTGCGTTCCATGGCCTATCTGACATGCCAACGAGCTGAAGAACATAGCAATGGTTCGAATTCAATAGCATGCATGGATGTATATACAACTCGTGCCTAAATATTTGCATATGTAGAAATATCCTGTGTACGAGTGCTTACAGCTTTGAGCTTTTCAGGATCTATGGTGTTAAGCTTCAAGAAGTCCTGGACGTCCATAATCCCCTCAGACTCTAACCTCTTGTCAATTGGTCCATCTTTTCCAATGTTCTTAAGCCTCCATATGTTGTCAGTCAGCAAAGGAGGATAGTGCTTTTTGTACACTAGTAAAGGAAATGCAAGCATATATATATCAACTCTCAAGTATGATATGAGGAGATACACCAGCGGATTAGTGACGATCGACATGCATTATATATTTATATTTCTCATAACTCATGGCATGTAAATTATATTTTTAATTCTGAAAATATGTTAATTAACTGCATATAGAACATATACAGGTTGGAATCAAACTTACATTCACCTCGATGATCTTTGACGGTGAAACTGCCACTCACTGCCTCTTTGACTCTTGCTCCAAGATGGCCCCCCAGGCATGATGCACACACCAATTCGAAACTTTCGGCACCTTATCCAGCTCGAATTGTCAGTGAAGGACACATCATCAACCACAGCCACTCCATGGTTGTTCATAGGGACACTGAGTGTACCCACGAGCAATGGTCTCTTCCCTTCTCTAGCCTTCACAATCCCTGCATTAAACTGATCAGCCGTCCACACATCACGGTCGTCACACTGAAAATCACCATCCAGAACCAGCACTTCTAGTTTTACTGATGAAGATCCAAGATGAGTATCTGGTGGTGCGATCATATAGTTGGTTCTTGTGTCCATGAGCTGGATTTCAATTGGGTTGTTCGCAATATCAACAAGTTTGTTGTTTGTGAAGATTTGTAGCTTGAGCTGCTTAGCGAAGACTAACTTCAGAGGAGAAGGCAAGACATCTGCCTCTTGGATGCTTAGAGGAAGAGATCTGATAGAGAATATTTGATATTGTCAAAATGCAGTTGCCAGGTGTAAAGTTACCGCTAGCTGTGCCTTTTCCTAATTCAGGTAATCTGATTAATTTAGATTTGGATTTGCTTGTTCAATGACATATGAATCCTGCAAGCTTAAAAAAAATCCAGAAAATAAAAATAAACAAAAGGAATTTACAGATACCTGAGTGGCATGTGATCCTGGTGATGAGAAAACATGTTCTGGATTCCTCGCGCACCTAATTAAGCATAACATAATATATGAAGTTATTAGCTGAGGTGCACGCCAAAACTCGCGGAGATGATGAAATAAATTAGGATCAGTTTATGTTGACACTTAACGCAAATGTAGCAGTGTTTCCCAATATAAACTACAACTTATGATGGCATTTGAAGAATCGTTCAGACCAATTTGCTTTGTCTTTTGAGGGCAATCAGTAGACGAAGTTATTGTCTAAGTCAAGAACTAAGTTTCGTACCAATATTTCATGCTAAAAATAAAAGTGATAGACTGTACTGCTGACACATATAAAAAATGTGTATGCTTCATGTAGTCTTAGTGTCTTACCACTCTACGAATAAGTGGTTCCAGATTGTGGACTATTTGTTGAATAGTTTCTTGGGCCACAACTCTTCTTACCACACTGCGAAAGGAGTACAGAAATCAAAAATAAGAAAGTTAACCAGCTAGCTGGGAAATGAATCTTTGAGAGGGAAGCTAGTAAATGAATATATCGACACATACATACGCCTATATGTATGAGAAACTTCTTTAATTTAGTTTCCGTTAGAATATGAATTCGAAAATTGGAGTTCATAAGGTGGCCTAAAAATTAAAACCAAAGGATATGTTTTCTTGATGTCAAATTGTCAATTAACACAAAGGTAGGGTTAAGTAGCTAGAGAGGGTTTCTTCCGGTTAATAGTTACAGTTGTTTTTTTCGTGATTCCATGGATTTAATTAGTATGGGATTTTGCTCTCTAGTCGTCCTCCACAGGTGGTGAACTGATGATCAATCTATCTCGACTCAAACCGCCGAGTACATCTATCCTTGTTCTTTGCAGAGTTCTTCAAACATTAAACAGAAAATAAATAAATGATTGGAGTATTGAACGGGCAACAGCTAGGGCGCGGCGGATCAGTAATATATGTGGAGATGAGTCCAAGTACGTAGTTGCAAGAAGGAAACTCGAGTCAACCAAAGCATGCAAAAATAAACTAATTGATGGAGGCGGTGAACTTAAGTTGTTACGCGGTAAACGCAAGCGGCACTGGCCGGATCCGCCTAGGGCAACGCCTGTGCGGATGATCATCGTCTCCGCCCCCGTCCTCATCCTCCTCCCCGTGGTCGTCATCGTTGTGCGGCCTCCGCGCTGCCATCTTCAGCTGATTCAACAATCAAGATCTATCAGGGAAGAAGAACAAGAGTTTAGGAGAAGAACTAATCAGCTTATTAGATGCTGATGTTTAATTTGTGCTCCAGATGAGATGCGAGAGGATTGGAGGAGAGATCGAGGAAGAAGACCGTGTGTAGTACCTGCAGTGTGTGGCTCGAAAGCAACTCTGCCGGCACAGCGTATATATAGGCAGCCTGGCTCCTAGAATTGCTGTCCATTTTCCGGCCGCCGGTCGAAATTAAATGGCAACGACGACACGTCAGGAGAACGCGTTCGAGGCAGGCTCCGGGAAGGTGGCCGGAAGCCGGCGTCACGCACTGCGCAAGTTCATGGCATTGTATGCTTCGATAGATTGCTGGTCATTGGTCATGCTGAGAGCAGAGTGAAGGCCTTGGTTTGGCTTTGCACGCAGCAGGCAGCAGCAACACCGGCCGGCTTCGGCCTGATCATATGTGCTTTGGGAAGATAGCTAGGCCAGATGCATCATGTAACGTTCGTCAAAAAGTTCTACGGTGGTGAACATCTCGTCTTGCGCGTGTCGCTGCCGGGTGGGACCGGCCGTGAATTCCAAGGCTGGCTGGTGCGGGCGCAGCTTCCTGGACATGACGAGGACTAAGCTGCTGCTAGAGCTAGACTGTGTGGAGTCGGTCGTGCGGGTTCTTTCGTACGTGACCAGACCACGACGGCCGGGGTGGACAAACAAGTCTTTGTTGGGCTTTTGCGCGGAAACAAGCTCTCCTCTTGTGCATTGCTTGCGCACATTCACTTGCCGTTCCTTAGCTTGCATTGTACAGCAACGAAGAACCAGCTGGTGACTGTGAAAGAGAACATATACTGCGCAGCTGGTACGTCGTCTTGCTCGGAAGCCACCCCCATCAGATACCAGGATCTTTTTTTTTTCGACGACATCAGATACCAGGATCTTGCATGCATTATATTGCACGGTTACGTTACATCCAAACGTTAGGCCCCGTTCCCTTCCCATGCAAATCCAAAATATTTCCTTTTTCACCCATCACATCAAATATTTGGACGCATGCATGGAGTATTAAATATATGTAAAAAAATAACTAATTGCTAAGTTTGTCTGGTTTTTGCGAGATGAATCTTTTGAGCCTAGTTACTTCATGATTGGATAATATTTGTCAAATAAAAACGAAAGGTGCTACAGTAACTTTTCACCCACTTTGCCCCAACTAAACACACCCTTAGTTTCTTTCTTGCATATATATCTACATTAATTAATGTGCCTTTAATTTCCGTACGTATAAGAATCACCGTACCATACTATATAGCTAAGCTAGCTAGCTGGATCGACTGAAAGGGACTAATTGCTACTTACTAGCTAATCTATTTGCAACTTACGTACCTTCCTCCTATTTTCTATGCACCTTCGTTCTTCCCCATAAGCCAAAAGCAACTCATCACTTCGACTAGCTAGTACCTGGATACTTCCTCCGTCCCTTTATATCTGTCGTCATTGGTGTGCGTACCATAAGTTTGACTTGATTTATAGAAAATATGTGCAATATTTGTATCTCTATATAAATTTATTAAAAAAACTAGATTAAAAGATCTTTCCAATGAAACTAATTATGTACTATAAATATTAATATTTTTTAATATATATTTAATCAAAGTTGTTTCTTAGGAAATGCAAACGACAAATATTTAGGGACAGAGGGAGTACATGTTTGTGACCGTTCATCAAATTTTAAAATCCCTTGGTTGCAACATATAGATATATCTTGTTGTATAAATTATTAGCATTGGTATCTTAATTTTATTCGTCTCTTTCTGATAGCTTATTCTTCCAATGTTCCCGTTAGTAAACTTATTGCACCAACACATTAGAGTACTATACATATATATTGTAACCTTGTTTCAGTTACCGAGCATCATTTTAAAATGAACTAGGGCCATCAAAATTTGAAAACTTTGACCATTGTTATAAACTTAATTGCTAATATCTTAATGCTAGAGGGATATCTCGCTTTTTGTTGCCAGACTTTTTTAGAAATAAATGTTGCATATGTATGAGTTGGACTAACATGTTATTTCATGAAACTGGGCAAAGGTAATATTATAAATCAGAGACCTCCAATCAAGCCTCCATGTTAATCTTCATGAGGGTTCAAAACAAGACGATAATTATCTGTTCGTTCATAAAAAGGGGTTTAGTAGACTTTATTCCACTAGTTGTCTCAATTTACCAAAACCAAACATAAGACTTTCACTTAGGTAGGCTCTAATCATCATCATATCATAAGAAGACGACATTGGATCCATTATGTTTTCTAAAAAATACCTAACTGTGCAATTATTAAAAAAAAGTCATAAAGTAACCCTCTAATTTCGTATATAATAAATTATCCACCCATACTATTATAAAACATAATTTAGAACAACCCCTAAATTATTACCCATAATGTCACTATGAAAGATAATACAAAATAACCACCTAATAAATTTTCATCTAAATTATTCACCTTCGTCATTATAAAAGATAATGCAAAGTAACCCCTTCGTATTAACCCTTTTGAAAGATAATATAAAGTGTCTCCTTGAATTTATATCTCAATTACCCATACTGCCATAATAAATGTGCCAACATATTACAAATATTAAAACAAGCATAAATCACTACATTAAAACACACAATCACTGTTGGACAATCTCACTGCTAGTTATGGTGGAGCCAACTGTGATAAGTATATCACCGCCGGCTCGTGGCATCAACCGGTAGTGATAGGTGGCCTATCACGACCAGTTCATGGCTCCAACCAGCGTTGATATACATGATACTATCATTGCCGGTTGAAGTAACGAACCGGTAATGATAGCATGTTTTGTAAAAAAAAAATCATAACTTTTTCATATGGCATCGGATTAAGATAAATTTTATATCAAAATTGTAGAGTTTAAAGAGCTATAAAACTTTGTAGTTGACAACTTTATGTTTTGAGATGGTTTACTAGTCCAAGTATGTAATATAAGTTCTCAAATCAGATTTGGGATGATTTACAATGTCGAATGGAGATCAAGTTGACTTCAAAGTTGTACTACTCGACAAGATCTACAACTTTGCAGTTAACAACTTTTTTTATTTGAGATCATCTGTAGTGTCAAATATACAATATAAATTTAAAATTATTTAGTTAAAAGAATAGCGTGAGCTATATAATTACATGTGACGCGTAGCTCAGTTGGTATGCGCCAGAGGGAACGTTAACGTCGAGTTGCCGGGAGCTACGTGCCACCACATAGAAAAAAAAGTATGCACACATTAGGATAAATTTGATATCAAGTGCAAAAAAAATATTTCCATAACAAACCACGTACCATGCCACATTTGAAATTCTATTATTACTCGATGATAATAAATTGAAGTTATTAGATATATTTATATACTTTTACTAAATTATTGTGTCATATCATTTTTGGGAATTTAATTTAAGCACTTCATATTTTTTATAAAATAATATCATTATATTTATAATCATTCAATATAGTAAATTCAACATCTTGAGTGATGTGGTGCAAGCTAAAACATTTGTTTGCGCTATTGTAGTAACTAAGATTGTAGTTTAGGACCAATAATTTATTTTTAACAAAATATAAAATCAAGGTTTTGAATAAACAAATTATCGGAGTTGGAGGTAGGATGGATAAGACTTTTTAAATTTATCGGCGAAATGCGAACGAGAGGAATCTAGTTTTTTTTTGGATGACAGTGAAGATGCAAAGAAATATTTAGGTACGTTTTAGGTCGCTTCTAGTTTATTTACAATTTTTTGTTTTGAAATTTTCTACAAACGAGAAGGACTTATTTTGATTTTCCGGTACGTTTCTCGTGTGTGCGCAGCGAAGACGCGAGAACTATGGAAGCGAGTTTTGCGTGATTCGAGCCGCCCGATCGAGATCCGACGGCTCGGGATTTGGAGGCGACGTGGCCATCATCGTTGGCCGGAGCTTGGCTCCGGTTTAGATATGTAGAGATTAGCTACCACGTCGGTCTGGTCATATTAGGTGATGCAAATTTTTGCAATATGATGGGGCCCACAAAAATAAAATCTCCTCACTTCCCCTATCTCTACTAGAACATTAGATATCTTCATGTCACACAGTGTAAGCAACGAAACACAATCTTACCAAACACAACTTGCCTATGCAAGACAACCAAACACCAAGATATTGCATCTGTTTATTTTGTCTTTGGGTGCTGCACAAGATCTAATGCAAGCTAAGGCTAATGTAAACAGCCAGTCACGCATATTGAAGACCCACTAAGATGCAATGCAAAAAACGATAACATATATCTTAACATTACTAACTAGAGGTCCTCAATGGATCGCGGAGACTCCATGATCCTCACATGATGCATTACACAAAAGATAAATCCATCATTATGAAAAAAAAACATAAATAAACCCTAATCTGCATCAAACTACTTACCTTTTGCTGTTACAAAAGATAATTTAAAGTAACATCTAAATTTTCTTTTAAATTATTCACCACTATAATTATAAAATATGATACAAAGTAACCCCTTTAGTAATTTGCATCTAAATTGCCATTATAAAACATTAAATAAAGTATCCCTCGGATTTAGGTCCAATATATAACCTGCTATGGAAACAAATTAAATAACCATAAAGTATACTATATATATATATATATATATATATAAACTACCTCGTCCTATCACTGTTAAATTCAAAGTAAACATAAAATATTATATGTATCAACATCTATAGTAAATATACTTATAGTGGGAATTCATGTTAAATTACATTCAAATTCTACTACATTGAATTTTGCAAGTTGTTACTTTAGGTAAGTTTATATATTTTTACTAAAAAAATATGACATAACAATATACATGTAGTCTAATTGTAGGACCTCTGTTGTTTTCATAAGCCAATACTACTACACTAATAATTATAACTCTCTGATGATAGGTGAAATCATATCTTGAGTGCCATAGTTCAGGCTAAAATGATTATTTTTCACAAAAAGATGCACCAAGATCCAATATAATTTATATTAATGTTATGAAAACTGGAGTGCAGACTGACGGGCTAGTTTTTTCAAACATAGGTAGATTTGTTATCAAAATCTTTTTAATATCATGGTACCTTTTTATATACTGTAATAGTGCATTGTTTGGCTCTCCTAATTTGGCAGGGGTTCTAAATTCGGTGTCAGCTCTAGCTTTCTCTGGCTCTACAGATGAAACGTTAAACATTACAGAGGGAAGAAGCTTTCCCTCATAACGTCTCTACAAGACTGTTTGAGGGAAGAAGTCTTTTTTTTGTACTAGAAGAGGAGTGAAGCCACCTAATAAACGTGACTTCTCTGTTTCTCTGTGAAGCCATTTGGAAACAGGTCCTTAGAAAAGTGACGACCAACACTGAACGAAGACCGCAATAAAAAGCATAATCCATCTGAGTTTTGTAAAGGTGATGAGGAAGATGACAAGAGGAGACCACCTGTTCATGGACGCCTCGATAAAGCCCAGCTAATTTGAACAGAAAATCTGAGTTTTCACTGTTACCTGGCTACATAAAACCTGATTTCTGTTTCGATTTCCCCAAGAATATTTCAAGGTTGGTTTAATTATGCTGCGCTCTATGTTGTGGTTAGCATGGTGGAGTCATAGACAAAGCTACTCGTGAGACGACAATCCATGCCTCTAGTTTGGCAAACATTTTTTTTCCTACAGTGTAATAAAAAATATGTCTTTATTTTCAATACAAAAAAGTGTCCATTGTTAAGAAAAATATATTTATAAAATTTATTATGTTATATTCACAGCAGTTCAAAGTTGAAATCCAAAAATAAATTTAACTTATTTATATTATGTTATAAACCTATCAACGTTCTGACTCATCTACTCAGTTACAGAGAGAGTTCGTACTACTTCAGTATCACCTGTACTAGTACTATATGAATGTCGGATGGGTAGTACAACTTCCCATCAAGTGTGTCGAGGATAGATTAGACCAGCGCAAGTAGTTCAATGAATCTCCCTGTAGTATTCGATATATATTTTTTTGAATCAGATATTATATTATATTATATTATATTATATTATATTATATTATATTATATTATATTATATTATATTATATTATATTATATTATATTATATTATATTATATTATATTATATTATATTATATTATATTATATTATATTATATTATATTATATTATATTATATTATATTATATTATATTATACAAACTACCAAGAAAATGATCTACCGCCGTCAAATGCGGCCACCACAAGGTGGACTGACTGACTACTGAGTACTCCCTCTGTCCTTTTCTATAAGTCATTCTCGTTTTCTAAGAAGTCAATTTTTTTACTTTGACCAATTATATATAAAAGAATATTAATATTTATACTACATAATTAGTATCATTGGATATGTTGTTAAATATACTTTCATAATTATAACACCTTGAAATTTGTATTCTTTTAAAATAGTTAAATTTGATTTATTTATGCAATTATGTGTGCATTCAGATATAGAGAAATAAGAAATTTAATGAAATTAAAATCAACTATAAGGTTAGCTATATGTTGATGCACTCATGTTGCTGCATACTTATTTATGTGATGACTGGTTTTGGTCAAAGTTGAATTTGAATTCAAAATTCGACTTGAAAATAATTTGCAAACTCTGAAAAATAAAAGGAAAAGGAAATTCTTTTCCTTCTCCCTTCATCATTCTCAGCCTGCTGGCCCATTTCCCCCATCGGCCCGCTCGCCCTCTTTCCTTCTTGGGCCGGCCCAACCTGAGGCGGCATCAGCTATCGTTCCCTCCCCCTTCCTTAATGCTGCTGGCAAGCCGGGCCCACCTGTTGGCGTTGTCGTTCACCTCCCGCGTCGCTCGCGTCTTGGCGAAACCGCTGCTCCACGCCCACGTTCCATGTCGTGGGAGCGCCCCCCTCCTGCCCCGATCTCTTTATAAGAGAACCGCACCCCGATGCCGCTCCCCTGCTGTAGTTTCCTCTGTGCTCGAACCCATAGCCCTTGCTGAACATGTCACCGAAGCCGTCGTGGCCTCCGTCGTCGTCCATCGCTTCTTCGCTGTTTTGAGCGAGCTGTCGCGCATCTCCACGTGGTAGTGGACCTTCTCGCTCCACTTTCTCTCTCTTTCACTCTCTGTTGCTCACGGTTCCTATCCCAACCAACGTAGGAAGCTGCTCACCACCTCGTTGAGTCGTCCGCCATCTCCGTTCCTCCTCCGACCAAATTGAGACCTTTGGTGAGCTCGCCTCCGTTTCCTCTTTCTCCCTATGCATTTCCGTTTTGAATCGTGGCCTTTAGGGCCGTTTCCATGCGCGCCGGTGAGCTCCTTCTTGCCGTCGGCCATGGTGAGCGCCATTGTAAGGTCCTAGATGGCTAGAGGGGGTGAATAGCCTATAAAAATTCTACAAGTAATACTAAGCAAACTTGTTAGAATAACAAACGGCGTAAAGCGAGTTTTGCTTAGCCTACGGTTGTGATGCAAGCCTCTTATCCACAAGTCTAGTAGATTATGATCTCTAGTTCACACAAGGGCTAAGTCACTAAACTTACACTAGTGAGCAAGCTAATAACTACTAGCAAAGGCTACCACTAGAGCTACACAAGATAACTAGTAAATGTAAATGTGAGAGAGAGGGTTGTGAATCTTATACCGACGGTGGAGTGAAGATGTTGCCAATCAACAAGATGATATACAATCAATCAATATTGACAACAACACAATATGAAGACCAATCACCGGGAGACAAGAGACATAATATTTTTGTTCACCCGGTGTTCACTTGTGCACCGACAAGCTACGTCACCGGTTGTGTCGACCAACACTTAGATGGTTCCTCGGTGTGACCCTCAAGTCACTTGCCCCTCAAGGCACGCCCCGCAAGGCACCGCAAGACACCACTCTCAAGTGAGGTTACTCAATGACACGCGCAATCCACTAGAGTTGCTTTCGGTGCTCCGCCGAGAAAAGCACAAAAACCTCTTACAATCAACCGGAGGTGGCAAAGAACAATCTCCTTCTATTGCCAACGCCTCCAACAATCTCCAAGCCGGCTAGGAGCGGTACTCTCCAAGAGTAACAAGAAATCCACCGGCTAAACCACCCACAAGTGCCACTAGATGCGCTCAAGCTATGTAATGCACTTTGGGATCACTCAATCTCACTTTTGATTTGCAATCAAGCAAGAGAGATGAGTGGGAGGGAGAAGCTCTAGCTCAAAGGATGCACAAGAGTGTTAGAAATCATGAGAGACCTCCCCAAGGGCCGGCCAACAAGTATTTATAAGCATCCCAAACAAATAGAGCCGTTGTACCCCTTCACTAGGAGCTTTTCGGGACGACCGGACGCGACGGTCGAAACTGACCGGACGCGCTCAACCGCATCCGATCGCCCTGCACTGTCCACGTGTTCTCCCGAATTCAAACGTGACCGCTCGATCCTCCAACGGTCACTGTGCGCCAGTGGTCAAACGCAACGACCGGACGCGTCGCTCAACCGATCGGACGCGCCGATCGCACAGCACCATGCACCCGCAAAGCAATGACCGGACGCGCTCCAGACAACGACCGGACGCGACAGTGTCAGCGTCCGGTTGGAGTCCAGTAAGCTCCCTCAATGACCGGACGTGTCCGATCACGTGTGACCGGACACGCCGCGCATTCGATCAGCTTCACGCCACGCGCTACACTTCTGGGTGCCCGACCGGACGTGTCGGTCCCACGAGTGACCAGACGCGCCAGTGCGAAACCCTAACACCCGCATGCCTGACTGCTGCGTTGAACTAACCGGACGCGTCCGGTCAAACCGTGACCGCGTCCGGTGCAGCGTCCGGTCACCTCTGTGACCTCCGTTCACCTCCGTTTCTTTTCCGATTTCCGGCGTAGTGAAAAATAGGCATTTCAAGACCTCAAAAACGCCTGAATCCCGCGCTCGCAAAGCTCGACGGGAGGGAGAGAGGAACCCAAACCCTCTCTACCGCTCAAACTCCATCACCTTCGCAAATGTGCCAACACTAAGAAGTGATCACCACCTTGTGCATGTGTGTTAGCATTTTCATAATCATTTTCGAAGGTTTTCCAGTTAGCTCACTAGGTCCTACATGCAAAGCACTTCATGAATTCATCTAGTGGCACGCGTGCGTCGAATAACCGATAAGACTTCCCCTCTTAATAGTTCGGCTATCGATCCTAAACCACTCACACCCTCTATGGTGTCTTGAGTGCAAAACAAAATAGCCCTATGGTTATACCTTTGCCTTGAGCCCATTTTGTTTTTCCAAAAGATATGATCCACTTCAAATCATCACATGACCGTCTCGATCCATCGACGTTGACTTTACTTGCTCTTCACCGTTGCATCGGTCCGTCGGCGCCAAGTCTTGCTCAAGCTTCACCATCGCATGGTCCTTTGCTTCAAAGCCTTGATTTGCCCTTCACCTTCATGACCGGTCCATTGAGCCAAGTATCATCTTGGTCTTCATCATCTTGGTCACATGAGTTAATGTCATGTCTCATATTCAATGACCACCTTTATCTAAATCATCCACTTAGATACAAAGGTTAGTCCTAGGTTTCATCAATTAGCCAAAATCAAACTAGAGACTTTCAACCATGTGGGCCCTTTCTTGGTCATGCTAAGCCCCATGGCAGATTCACCGTCGCCCCGCATCATCCCGGTGCTCTCGCATTTTGAAACAGTGGGCTGCAGGCCATCTTCCGCGCACTTCGGCGAGCTTCCGGTCGCCGGCAATAGCTGCAGTAGTGCTGGAGTTACTGTTCCTAGCCAGCGCCTCTCTCTCTCCCTTCTTTGATCTAATCTGGGCCATTTGTTTTAAATCCATAGGCCGAGATCGGCCAATACCCCTTCGCCATCATTCTTGCTAAAGAGACCCTCCACCTTTTCGAAATAAAACACTCAGTCCATAGCGCACTTCGGATTTGTGTTTTCTTCTTCTGAAAGCTTAGATCTCCTTTATCAGACTCAAAATATGTTTTCTCCATTTACAGAACTGCTGCTTAATTGGTTTTGCTCATAAAAACTTCATTTTAACTCTGATTTGATATGTTCAAGTTGTGTTAAATTCGTAGTTGCATAATCTACATGTTAATGCTACTGTTAACCATGTTTGTAACTTTTAAATTTCATGGTTAAGTTTAATTAATTAATTTGCTATAGGAGAACTTGTTTAATTCGTAACTTTCGCTTTTTAACTCTGATATTCATGATCTTCGCGTCTATGTGATCATAGAGAGACATAAATTCTTTTCATAAGCCTTTTATCTTGTTTTATTTACTGCTGGTGTACTATTCTAACTGGAGGCTTGTTTGCTTTGCATGAATTTCTCTGGAATATTGTATGTTGCGTTGTTGGTCGGGTTCAGATGGTGAGGAGTATGTTGCAAACCCGAAGATCTTCGAAGACCAGCAAGGATAGCCTGAGTACACTAAGCAAGGCAAGTATAGCTTGAGATCTACCTTATTGTCCTATTCACCATGAATTACTTACTCATTTTGCATGTGTCTAATTTTGATAACTGTAAGGACATCCTAGTTGATGATGACATGATTCCTTGACTGCTATGGGTTAAATGCAGATGAGTAGTTTGCTAGCGCTCAACGTAACATGACATGATCTACAAAATGACTACTAGTTCTATAGAGCAAAAAGGTAAATTTTGCTTTTAAACAACTAGACTATAGGGTGAAAGAGCAAATGACTTTTGATCATGATGCTCCCGACCCTCCGTAAGGCCTTATCTATTGGCAAAAGCTAGGATTGATAGTGCAACCGTGAGGGTCACATGGCTCTTATTTGAGCTCAGTAATAGGACATTTTCTAACTTGTTAGAGGTTACCTTTATGGTGCAAAAGGGTCTTGCCATGTCGGGTATAAGACTGCCCCTATTCTTATGTGTATAGCCGCGAAGGATTTGTGTCATATGAAAGGGGGGTTCTACATTTGCCTGCCGAGGAAACTTAGCGGACCTAACCTATTAGAGAAATTTGTGAAAGGCTTCATAGTGTGCCCTGCCCGCTCACTTTGGTAGTGTTATAGGAGTAATTAACCCGGGCATTTGGGCAACACGACTGTAACACCCTAAAATTTGAATTTTTAATATGAAATAAATTTGATCTTATTTCAAATAGATGCTTTACATTTATAGGATGATTATAAATGTTTTATGAAATATCTTAAAATCTGTAGCACGTTAGAAAACATGTATTGTTGCATTCTTGCTGCTGCACAGTTTTTGGTTGACTTGTTTAAGCCTGTTCTTTAGCTTTTGCTTTAGTTCTAGTCCCTAACATGCTCTAACTTGTCCCCTCTTTTGTTTTTTTCTCTAGACTGACTTATCCTAGACTAACTAGCCTTGGCCAAGCTAGCAGCAGCAGTAGCCGGCCAGCTGTGACCAGGCATGGCCACCAGCGGCCACAGCCAGCGGCCAGGCCGCCAGCAGTAGTGGCATCCCTAAGGCAGCAGCAGGCCGTAGCCCACCTAGCCTGCTTACGCGCGCGCTGCGTAGTGGGCTGAGCGGCCCAGCAGTCGGCCCAGCCGCCCGCCGCCGCGCAGCGTTGCTCCTGCCCGTGCCCAACTGCTGACCAGCTGGGCCCGTGTGGCAGCCACTCATCACCGCTGACGGGTGGGGCACGTGCTGCAGGGTCATCCCTGTCCCTGAGCCAGACCCGACCTCGCATCGCACCGCGCCGCGCCGCACCCGGGCACGCGAACCAAGGTTCGCTGCCCCGACCCCACCACCTGCGCAATATAAAGTGCCTCGCGCAAGCCCCCTGTGCCGCTTTCCGCACACACCGTTGCATCGTTTCACGAATATCGTGAAACCCTAGCCCTAGCCGCCGAACTCACGCCACCGCCGTCGTTTTCGCCTTCACCGTCGTCGATTGCCGAGGTGAGCCCTCGCTCGAGCTCCACGTGACTGTGATGGTAATGGAGATGCCCTCCGTGGCCGCCCTCGCCCTCTCTGCGCGTCGCCTAGCGCTGCTGTAGGAGTGTCGTCGTCGCCGTCGTAGTGCCCCGCCGCTCCGGCCTCGCCATGTCGTGCTAGCACGCAATGTGTGCGCGAGTGCATGCGCAACGCGCGCGTGGCCTTGTTCTGGCCCCGCGAGCCCTGTAGCCCTGCCGCCGCGAGGACACCGCCGGCGACCATGGCCGAGGTCGTCAGGGTCGACCCCATCCGTCACTGGTCCACCGTGGACCCGTGGACTTGGTCCATGGGGTCGGTCCACGGCTGGTCCACGGGACACGGCCGCTCCCGCGCCACCGCGTGGAAGTCAGCGCGGTCAACGCCACCACCGCCGGCACTTTTACATAAAGGTGTTTGTAGTTTTCTTTATTTACTATTTAGTCCTTCGCAGTTCATAAGTATTCAGTTTTCGGTCCTGTTTTCTACAGATTAGACCCTAGTCTTGATTAGGCCATAACTTTCACGTTTTAACTCCGAATTTAGTGATCTTGTACTTGTTGGAATCGTCTCGATGAGTAGAACAGTTTTATAGTATTGATTGCTTCTATTTTCATGTTTTGGTGTACTGTTCTAATTAAAGTATGTTTGCTTCCATGCATTGCTCGTATGTGATGATTGTGGCGTTTAGAGAACGAGACATGGGGTAAGGAGGAGCAGCAGGATCCAGAGGACTACGATCAGCTCGTGAACAATCAAGGCAAGTGCAGGCACCTTTTGATCATTTTACGCCTATTCATGTTTAATTAATATATATTGCATGTGTCTTAAATCGGCAAAACCATAGGAATGACTAGACACTTCACCCAAAAATCACCTATGGGGGTTTTAGTTGATATGTTTTTAGGTTGCTAGTGCTCTACTTACCTTTCACCTGTGTAATGAAGATAAAACTTGCTTCTTAACCCGTGGGAGCCGTGGGCTCTTGGTTTCAACCGTTGGAGAAGTTTATGCTATTCCGCATCGTTGGTTGGCGGTGAATGAAGGGGGAACGGATGCTAGTGGGACTCATGTTGACGAGGGTGTCCGTATCTCCTCCCCCTTGTGGTCCTGTTCGTGGAGCGGCAACCTGGGACTTCCGTACATCTCCAGGCTAATGGGCACTGGCTTGGTCTATTAGCAGGACCATCATAGGCAGATGGGTGGCTTACCAACGGGTGCCATTGCCATGGTGAGAAGGGTGTTACAAGTTCTAGCATGGGAGTTCTGGTGGATCCGTAGACCGGGGCGACGGCTACGAGTATGTCTCTCATGTGCTTGGGACATCACGGATTGAGTTACCGCTGCCTATGACCCTGTGAAGAATCTCGTTGTGACCTCTGCCGGCCTATCATGGAAATGGGCTAAGAGACTTGCAACCTCGGGCATAAAGAGTAATCACAACCTGGAGTGAAAGTGTACACCTCTGCGCAGAGTTAAAATCAATATATTGTCTATTCTCACGGTCACGAGCGACCTAGATCCTCGCATGACTTAGCCAAATGGTTTAAATCATTAATCTGTGGTGATGTTGATTTGAGGTTGCTACCTCGGGTTTTATCGGGATGGCTATCATGTGTTTCCTTGAGATGGCTATCTCATGCTTAATGATGTTTATAATGATATATCCTAATATCTTTGCTTTTAAATGACTCATTAATTACTACTTGAACCTCAATAAAGGGTTGGGTGTTTTCACCAAGATGATTAGAGAATAGGTTGCAATTGTTAAATCTTAATTGTTACATTAAAATGCTACCGCAGTTATACTTTTCAGCCGTACCTTGTATTAGCCCTGCATGTCATTATTTCCCGCCTGTACTTGCTGAGTTTGACATGGACTCACCCTTGCTAATTCACAAATAAAGGACGCTCAAGTGATGATGATTCGGATGGTGACTTCCCTGAGAATCTTCTAGGTTACTAGGCGTCGTGATGCTGCCGTCGACCTTCCTGTGGCGAGATGGAGCCGCTATGTCTATGTCCTTTAGTTGCCTTACCCTTTGGACGAAGTTTATTTTTTTTTATCTTCCGCTTTACTCTGAATCAATGATGTGATTTCTGGTACGATGTAAACATTATACTTTTGTTTTATTCGAACACTGTGCTTGTTGGACCACTGTTTTTTTGTCGTTCATGTGTGTATTTTGATCCGGGCGCACATGAGCATTGCCTTGGTTTTATTCCTTCAAAACCATGGTGTGACAACGACTCACAATGAAAGTGCACAACCTCTGCAGAGTGTTAAAAACTGTTATAACAGCCATGTTCACTGTCGGCTACCAACAAAACCGGGTACCCCATTTTCACCGCAAAAACTACCCAGCAAGGCAGAATTATGACCCACGGCCCATCACAGCCGGCCCAAGCCTTACTCTTCTTAAAACCAAAGCCAAAGGACAAGCGCCCGAGCCCCCTAGCGCCCCTCCGCTTTGTCCGACCCCTCTCTGTCTTGTCCGACCCTCATGACGTCATCCAGGCGCCTGAGCCCTGTAACATCATCAAGGCACTCAACCCCTCTGCATAGCTACTACTTCACTCGATCCCCACTGTAACACACTGCCATGGATACGCACGGCCCCTACCCTTTCCTGTTAAAGAATAGGAACTCGCCGCATCATGCAGGACTGCCTGGGAACTTATAACACCTGATTCATAATCCGATCAAGGCTTCACTGGTTCTTTCTCACCCCACGGCAGTAACATGAAGAAGCTATGCTACGCCGCACCCTACCATGTCCACCTCAACGGGACAGGGAGCAATGGTCGTCTAGCCCCCCCACGTTTTCGTCGGCACAGCTTCAGGGCCACGAAATCTTCTCCATCATGACACCATATCAGGGTATGGTCTCGCCGCGTCATCTACAATCATGGCATGCCACCACCACAACGACGACTATGCGAATGCACGAACTGAGAGGAAAGCTAGGAATAGGGAGCACATTAGGGCATTCTTTTTCTGTTTTCGTACATCCAAATGCTGTAACCCGACCTCTCCCTTTGCATACTATAAAAGGGGAGGGAGGGACCCTCAACCAACGACGGCGGTGAGATAACACCATGCAATGGCAATGTACTAAGCACACACTCAAACACCCGAACACACCCACACGTAGAGACCTAGGAGCTATCCCTCTCTCGACCAACTTGTATCCCCCTACTACAAGCACTTTGGTGCAAAGCAACACGAGCTGCAGTGAGCACTAGAAGTAGGGATGTTCAGCCCGAACCAGTATACATCTTGTGTCTGCCTTGCACACCATCAGAGGCTCCGACGTGCAGCTTCATTCACTTGTCCTATCTCTAGACACCCCCCGTTCTAGAACACCGACAGTTGGCGCGCTAGGTAGGGGACTTTGTGTGTCACGTTCTACTCCATCAAGTCTCCGATGGTCGGAAATGACATCAACTTTGCTCTGGGCTCCCACATTTGGTTTGGGAGCCTTGACTTCATTGTCGTCAGGGAGGGCTATGACCTCGACCTCCTTCCACCGACCGGCGAGCCCGCCAGCTTCTTCGAGCTAGCGGCCAACCTATGACTCCGCTCTGATGAATCGAAGGGCACATGGCCTGACAAGTTCAGCTACCCCAGCAACCACGAGTTGGCCAGCCCTACCACGACAAGAAGGTTTGTAAATCATCAACAAACATCTATCATCTCAATCTAGAGCCAGGAGAGGTACCGGAGGATCTACCCCAACAGCTCATGCACTCTATCACCGACGTCCTAGCGTCGGCCGAGACGAGCTCCAACTCCAACTTCCTCAACTCCGACAACGACAACGAAGACGGCACCAGCTTCACCAGGCTTTGAGAGATGCAACGCTTTTTGTGCATTAGCAACTACCTCCTCGACGACGAGCCATGCCATGATGACTTCGTTGATCGCTTCGATGGCTATGAGCTTTCATGGCCATAAAGGGAATAGCTAGGTCCCTAAACAAAAGTTGGTAAAACAATCACCAAGCCCACCTCCCGTTGTCTTCATTATTAATACTGCTATTAAGCTATTCTTAAAAACCTTCTTTTAAGTTGCTCTTCATATCCCATGCAATGCTGTGTATACAAAGTCATCATATGCATCATGGACATACATGCATGATGCTGCATCATTTGCACACGGTCTGAATCTGGCTTTGGAGTTTGTAGGCTGGCCCTGCGGAGGGGTTGCGACAGTCGCTCCAAGCCAACAAAGTGAGGGATGGAATGAGGAGTGGCACACTAGTGGCCAATACCCGGTTGCACCAAGCACCATATGGGACTCTTCGATCCATGTTCGAGTCTTGATGAACACTGGTCCAGGGTATTTTATAAAAAAAGGCAACAAGCCATCAGGGATGGTCGAACGACCCTAGTTACCCTGCTGAACCAGTCGTCAAGAGTTAGGGGCCGGTCACTAGCTACCTCTGTTGGATCCCTATAGAATGGAAACTGGGGCCCCACTCGAACTGAGAAACCCGTTAGAAACTCAAACGGGCACCACGTTTCGACCCTAGGCGAGAGGGATGACGTGCCGCTGTCCAACCCCTCCTTCTTTGCAGAAAAGAAGCGCAAGGGGAATGCATTGGGCCTCCTAACCAGATCAACGCATGAGCGAAGATTTTTGGAGGCCCATATTCATACGCATAACTACTTTCTTATTTCAAAGGCCCATCAAGGCCCATGTACAGGTACGACGTCTACCCGGGCCGTCACCCAGAGTCTGGAAGCGCCTGAGGGCAAAAAAGTCCGGCCGATGGTTGTCCCTTCCATGCGTCGGCGTTAAGGGACACCGACCCTATCTCGAGATGCGGCAGTGACAGTAGTCACATCGACCCTAATATGTTATGCACACCCAGGAATGGTTCCTTCCTCATAGGAAACCCCGCCAAACTCGCCGCCACCGATGCTCCGGTGATGTCTTGTACTAACCACATGCTAACCCAAAAATGTAAATAAAAGTGGTAAAACTAAACATCAATGAAGTCATCACAAAAGGTCTGTTACAAAATAAAAGGCGCCAATGCGCCACAAGCAAAGCAAAACATAAGAAAAAAACCCTAATGAGGGGGGAGCCTCGCTAGCACCTTCGCGGCAAGAACATGAGCAGCCACCGCCTCCCGCGCGGGGCTGTAGCGTGCTACCAGGTCCTTGTGGCGGTGCAGTTCCTCCCCCGTAGGGAAGCCATCGACTCTAGTGAGGTCCGCCTCCATGGACACCTCCGCCATGGCTAGGGCAACCCTAGTACCATGACGGATGCCGCTCTCAATGGTGTCGAGGACACGGCGGTGCGCATTCCAGACGCACTCCTCCCGGGCGCCCAGCGCAACCCCTAGGAAGTCAAGGAAAGCGTCCATCGCCGCACAGAGATGCTCTAGCTCCGTCATCACCTCTGATGAAAAAACCCCATTTCTATCAGACGAAAGCACAAAAGAAAGCTAGGAACAAGAGGAAGAATACGTACGAACACCATGGCGATCGGCTCCTCAAGCTGCTTGATGAGGGCATCCACCCTCTCCTCAACGTCTGTGGCCACGACGTTCGCCAGCGCCTGCTCTTCTGCCTCCTTCACCACCAGCTCCGACGAGCCAGCCCGAGCTGCGGCGGCAATGCGAAGGAGGCCGCCGGCAGAAAGGCCACCGGTGTTTAGTACGTGGCCAGACCCAGCGAAGGCCCAGTCATCGGTATGGCGGCGCTACGCCGCCGGAGGGCCGTCCACCTCCTCGGACTCCCAAGACCCCTTCAACGAGTCACCACGCTCCATCAAGGCTAAACTAAGTGGGAGAGGAAATAGGAAAGGAAAGGCAGGGATAGTGAAAGGGTTGGGCTCTAAGTCGGGTATAAATAGACCCCAAGCGACCGTTTAGTTCCACAGCCTCATGAGGCGATCAATGTGATCTCGATTCATGAACCGCCGCACTCTCCTCTCACCAAGACCACGAAGTTCCAAATCATGAACCGTCGCTCACTTTTTTCACCAACCAAGCCACGACGCGTCAAAACCGCACTCAATTACCTCTAACAAAAACCACAATTGCACCCTTTCGCCTTCCTTTCCACACAACCGATCATCGGCGTGTCCATGGGCTGATCATGGGCTGCGATAAGAGAAAAAACACCTTTTATAAAGACTCATCCAGAAAGGCCTTCCTTGGGCCCAACAGAATACATACCAAGAGCTGGCGGACAGTGATTGGGACAACCCACATACTTCAAGCCAAGTTTTAGAGGCCCACGGAGGAAATCGAAGGACTTGGCATGAAGAACCATTGCAAAGAGAAGAGGCTTGGGGGCGAACCCTACCGTGACCAGCCAATGGCTAGTCAAGGACGCTCGTTCTCTGAAGCATTCCAATTTTCATAGAGCAAGGGCTCAGGGGTTAACCCCACCTTGTCAGCCTAGCGAACGTCCAAGGTTGCCCATGACTCTATGATCACATTTCAGCTCTTGAAGGGGTACACTACCCCTCCAAGGCCTCGGGGGCTACACTCGGCTGGTGCGCTCGCACGCACCCACTGGAAAAATCCTTGAGAACACAAAAACAAATCACACGCTTATCTCTAAACTCGACGGCTACTGTCGGGTACTAGCAAAATTGGGTACCCCATTTTCACCTCAAAAACTACCCACCAAGAAAGAATTATGGCCCATGGCCTATCACAGCTAGCCCAGGCCTTACTCTGCTCAAAACCAAAGCCAAAGGAGAACCGCCCGAGCCCCCCAACGCTCCTCCGCTTTGCCCGGCCCCTCTCCGTCTCGTCCGACCCTCATGACATGATCCAGGCGCCCGAGCCCTATAATGTCATCAAGGCACTCGACCCCTCTGCACAGCTACTGCTTCACTCGACCACCACTGTAACACACTGCCATGGGTATGCACGGGCCCCTACCATTTCCTACTAAGTAATAGGAGCTCGCCGCATCGTGCAGGACTGCCTAGGAACTTGTAACACCTGATTCATAATCTGGTCAAGGCTTCCCTAGTTCTTTCTTGCCCCCCATCGCAGTAACAGGAAGAAGCTACGCTACGCCGCACCCTACCATGTCCACCTCAACGGGACGGGTAGCAACGGTCGTCTAGCCCCCCCTACCTTTTCGCCGATGCAGCTTTAGGGCCATGAAATATTCTCCATCATGACACCGTGTCAGGGTATGGCCTCGCCGTGTCATCTACAGTCATGGCATGCCACCATCATGACGACGTCGCACGAACTGAGAGGAAAGCTAGAAATAGGGAGCACCTTAGGGCATTCTTTTTCTATTTTCGTACATCCAAATGTTGTAACCCGACCCCTCCCTTTGCATACTATAAAAAAGGGGAGGGACCCTCGACCAACGACGGCGGCGAGACAACACCACACAGTGGCAATGTACTAAGCACACACTCAAACACTCGAACACACCCACACGTAGAGACCTAGGAACTATCCCTCTCTCGACCAGCTTGTATCCCCCTACTACAAGTACTTTGGTGCAAAGCAACACGAGCAACAGCGAGCACTGAAAGTAGGGACATTCAGCCCAAACCAGTATACATCTTGTGTTCGCCTTGCACACCATCGGAGGCTCTGACGTGCAACTTCATTCACTTGTCCCATCTCTAGACACCCCCATTCTAGAACACCGACACTCACGATCATGAGCGGTCCGGAAAACTCATAGAATAAATGGTTACTTATAATGTTGTTATTCATGATGAACTATGATGATATTATGATGATGTTTTATGATTCTCTTGGTTCTAATATATGATCATGTGGGATTAACTAGGGCTTAAGCAAAATTTGATACTACCTAATGCTAAAATCTTGACCTGCTAAAAATGCTAAACACAGTCAACCAGAGTCATCCCTTTTTGAGCTTCATAACCCGATGTTATCTTACTAAGTACAATATGTACTTATGCTTTTTATTTTCTCTACTTGGATAAAAATCCCGGATGGGTAATAGATGGCAGTTGGTATGAGGATTTCCCTGAGGATTTCTAGGTTTGGGTCAACTAGTTGACAGTCCCTGTGATGGTGCTACCACGAGACAGAGTTATCCTTTTATTTCACTTTGTGATGTAAAGACTATGTGATGGTATTAAACGTGATGTAATATAGACTGTGATGATACTATTTGTAATTTGTCGACTTATGTGTGCGACGATCTGGGGTGCACATAAGGTTTATGCACTCCATTTCATTCCTTAAAATTGAGTGTGACAAATTGGTATCAAAGCCGTGTCGACCGTAGGACGCAAACCTAGATAGTGATGGTCGTTTTAGTATCTTTTGTTTCACTTGTTTCTTGCTTACTACCTCAATCTTGTTATTTTGTTAAAATTACTATGCTCTTACTCTTTATTCTATTATATAAAATTATTGATTCTAATTCTATTCTAATCTGAATCTATAGATGCCTCGTGACCAGAAGCCGCTAGTCTCAGCTCTGCTACCTACCGTGCTTTGTTCACCCCCAGTGCGCCTCCAGTGGAGCTGGCGGTGGTGATCATCTCTGACGACGAGGAGGATCCCTTGATCATGGAGGACGTCCCCAAGGACGAGGAGGAGTCGATGGCTACCCCAACACCTACACTTGCTCCTACCCCAGTTGTTGCACCAGTGCCTGTTCCCACTCTAGCTGCTGCACCAGTTCATGCTACAACATCAGCAGTGTAACAGAACCGTCCAAATTATAAGAGCACAAGTATAAAAACAATCACCGAAGTGATCAAATTCTCACACTTGAGCCCATATAACTCCAGTAGTCCAATGAAATCACGAGGGATTTCAAACTAACCATCATACAAGCCAAGATCGTAGTGATTCAACATAACAAGTCACATGTTACATCCATTTCACAAGTAATTCAATTTACATCGGAGTTCAACATAGTTATTAGAATTTACATTGAAAAGTAGCGGAAGCAAAGTAATTTGAAACTAACATTATTCTTATTTCAAATACATGCCAGTACCACGGTCGACTTCCAATAAAAGCATTAGAGATAAGGTAAATAAGAAGGATCATGCCCGTGATCACACTCCGCCACAAGGCAGGAGCCAACCAACTCTTGCAGCCGCCAAGATACATCACAACCTGCAACAAGTGGGGATAAAACCCTGAGTACAAGAAGGTACTCAGCTAGACTTACCCGTCAGAAACCATAAATAAGGTGACACCAAGGATCATGCAAGGCTGATATGAAGTGGGGCTAGCTTGACAACAGTTTGCATAAAAGCTTAATATAGATGATCAATCATTAATGCTTAAGCATCAAGTTAATTATCATTAACATATCATCTATATTAGAACCTATACTAGAGCACTCACTTTATTAGGAGCAAACAATATTAACCATAGCAGGTATAAATTGAGGCAACCTTTCCATCATGATCCAATTAACCATCAGTTTAATTTAATGGAATCTACGTTGCCGCTGCTCAAGTCAAGTGCTCACTAACCGGGAGCGACGACGATTCGAATCGAATTCCTATCCAGCTGGAGGGGTATTTCTAACACTCACCGCGCAGGCCCCTGCCAGGGTCGCACAAGCCACCTTTTCATATGATTCAGGAATCACAGGTACGAATGATGTCGCGACCCCAAGGGCGACACTCTGCCAGGTGATAGGGACTCTAACCCCCCCTTGGTCTCACGCCAATGTCCCCAAGCACATCCTTTCTCTCCTCCAAGAAGCAACCTACCATTCGATTCCCGGCCTGAATCACATTACTCAGTTTCGCGGTCGGAACGACTTATCCGGCCAACTAAGTGTTAGACTGCGTTCAACATGACTCAAGGACGTACAGTGAATCGGTCCTTAAACGACTCAGACGGGGATAGATTCACACCCAAGACCTCCATGCCTTGTTGCTTCACTATCGTCATCCCGCCCGGTCTCATTTCATTTTATTAACACATGGTTCCATTCCACGATAGCAAATATAGCCAACCGTGCCATATATGAATATCCCTATATCTCGCAGGTGACAGGAAATCACCTGACTTCTACCGTTTAAAGCAGGGCTAAGCATCTACTCGATCCTAGTCTATGTAGGATTCAAGGATTCATATATCTGGACAAGGAATGATATAATGCAGCAAGGTTTTCAACCAACTCCTACCACTTAATGCAACAATACTTATAACATATATAGAATTAATTGCTTTGAAGATAGGAGGCTTATAATGCTCCGGGGCTTGCCTGGGATCCGACTCAAGTTAGAGTATGTCAGATGAGTTCGCTTGGCGAGCATCTTCCAATCTACCACTTGTCCGGTCCTTCGATCTTCGGGATGGATCCACCAACTCCATCTTCGGGTTTGGCTCCACCTTAGGTCCTTCACGTGCTTCAGCTAACGTACCTAAATGAGGTGCAACAATGCATATGCATGAATGCATAGAAGTGCAATAAACAAAGCAATCAAACAAGCATACCAAAGTTCTCCTAAACACCTAGAGCTAAATAACTTAATC
Source organism: Saccharum hybrid cultivar R570 (assembly GCA_038087645.1). NCBI lineage: Eukaryota > Viridiplantae > Streptophyta > Magnoliopsida > Poales > Poaceae > Saccharum > Saccharum hybrid cultivar. The sequence goes on along the minus strand of JAQSUU010000625.1, from coordinate 1,571,015 downwards.
CTCACTAAGGCATAACATAGAAGATTGCAAACACATCAATCAAGACACAAGTCTTATAAGATCCTAGGGTACCAAACCAAGTACCAACAATGACATGTGTCACACTTCAATACACAAGCATGGCAAAGTTAATCAAAGCACTAGAACTAGAAATTGCCACATTCTGGGCATCAGAACAGCAGCTAAGTAATTTAATCATAACTGGAGATCTACAACTCCAAATGACTTGCAAGAAGACATTATGGAAATCTTATGAAATTCTCTACATTTCATTTATAATCATCACAGCATGATTCCAAAGTTTAACATGTCGAATTTACACAAACACAGAAACTGGTCTAACAAGATAGAGAGCAAGCAATTCTGTACATCCAACTTTAAACAGCTATAACTCCTAAACCACATGGTCAAATGCCACCAAATTTTAACAGCAGCTAGATACATAAATTATCTACAACTTTTGTATAAATAAGTTTCACAACAAAGCACATTATCATGAAGAACTTTGCTAAGTTCCCATATCTGTCTAGAAACCTCATTTGCAAGAACTAATTATTAACTTCCGTTGCAAACATATAATTGGGCAAAACCAACTTTACCAAAATTTCATACATGACTAATGAACATCAGAAAACATAGTGTCAATTACTAAATAAATGCTTTTAATACATTTTCTTAATTTATTTAGATCATTAGGTGGAATTATGACCACATCATAAAGATACTCAATAAATTCTACCAAAATTACAGGGGTCTACAAATACTCTCAAAAGTCTACTGTCCAAATTTGAAACCATTTGGACATGTATAACAACCTCTATGAAAAAGACAAATAGCTATAGCAATAAATCATGTGAGAGCAAGTTAAACTTAACACTCAACATTTTCTGTAAACACAAGGCCATATTATGAATCAATATGATAGAGAAACATCATACTAAGGTAATGGAACAACATTTTCTATTTTATCATTTATATATTATTTATAAGCTATTTATTAAGCCAACAACAAGTTAACTCAATAACTTGACCATACAGTAAGCAATGACCAAGAAATTTATACCACAGTACATTCATAGCATGGAAAGACTACCATAAAAATTTCACATCAGTTGGAGCAACACAACTCAAGATATAAAAATGACAAGCAATATAATGTAGATTTCCTTATTTAACAAGGTCAAATCAAAACCTTAAGAAAACAGTGAACAACTGTGTGTTTGATATTTTTCCTAGCAAGTAAATATCATCACAAAATTAACAAAGCAAGAATCGCTATTTTTGGGGTTCTAAAACTCAAGATATGGCTCTGGTCAAGTTTATAAGCATTTTTAGAGCATTTTTAAAGCTTAAGTAAAAAACATCAGAAAACATCTACAAACATCTAACATATTATGACTCTACTGCATAGGTCTATTCTCAAGGTTTCCAAAAAGTCCACTTTTGCTATTTTTGGAATTACCTAGCATGAGATATGGATTTTCAAAGATTAACATGAAATGGAAATTCAAAATCAGGATTAAAACAACCCTAACTAATTTTGCTAGGTGCACCCGATTCGGTACCCAATCTCTGCCACTACTAAAACCGACATGTGGGCCCCACTGTTCATCCGGGCCCGCTCGTCAGTCACTCACACAGAGACACACCGAGACAGGAGATGTCGGCCTTCTTCTTCCTCTCGACGGCCGAGCAGGGGAGGGGGCACAGGCGAGGGGAAAGGTCGGCCTATGGCTCGGCGGCGGCCGCAGTGAGGTGGTGGGGAGGCACTAGGGCAGCGAGGCACATCCGAAGACAGTCGTGGCTCGGTGTGAGGTGGCACGTGGTGGCGCGGCCACGGCAGCAGGCGGCGGCGATGGCGGCGGCCCGGTGGTGACATTGCTACGGCGACGAGCGGCCTCAGGCGAGGGGCACGGGAGGTGCGGCGCGAGGTGATGGAGGTGATGATGTGGTTTGTTTGGGCGGATGGAGACCAGAGACAAGGAATCGCGGTGGCGGCCGGAGCTCTGCCGGCCCGGCCATGGCGCGGCCGCGCTCTGCGCGAACAGAGAGGGAGTGAGGCGAGGGGAAACGCGGAATGGAGCGTGGCGAGCGCCCTGGGAATCTCCACATCCACTCAGGCGAAGGCAAGGCGCGGACACGCGGAGGGCACGCAGCATGAAGGAGGACGCGCGGCAGCAGCTCCTGGCAAAGGTGGGGGCTCGCTCTGTGCATGGTCACCACGTCCAGACACACGTCACGTGGTGAAGTGGCCGGTGTGGAACGTGTTTTGGGCCAGCTTCCGGGCTAAATTATTCAATGGGCCTAAAACAAAGTTTGATGGCCTGCTGATGCTCTTCGTTTTCCATTTAGGGTGCTCGGCCAGTAGAGCAATAGATCAGCAGGTAATTAGTCCCCAATGTGGCAATGTCAACGCGTTGAAAATGGTCACGGAAACTTGCCTTCGGAGGTCAAGACTCGGTCAAACTGAACCCAACTTTTTGTATGCTCTTCTCCATTGAGTTAACTCCAACTTTCACTTTTGGGTCAACTTGAGTTGCTTAACAAATTTCGGAGAACACGAGACGCCAATGTCGAAGACACTGAAATCGGGGCTTTAAATGTCTAAGTGCTGAATTTAGCCCCATTTCTAACTTGTGGGCCCTTTTTGAGCATGTTCCACCCATTTTCATGACTTGACTCTTAAACAAAGTTTGTTCCTTATACAATTCTCTACAACTTTGTTAAAGGGTGCACAGTCATGCAAAGCTTCTAGGTCACACTTTTGAAATGGTCAAACAAAAGGGTTCTAGGGTCCATACATGGTCAACCATCACTTAGAAGCATATTTAGGCAAAATGATCAACATGAACATTGTTCCATTAAGTGTCCTAGGTGTAGTTAAGGTGTTGTAGAGGCCAAACATACACACCATGCATAGGTTGCACAAAAATGTAGGTTTCACATGAATTGAAACATAGAAGTCACTATAATTGTAGTGCTTGTTTCAAGGCCATACTTCAATTGTTTCATGTGTTTGCTTCAAGGTACATGCTACATATGTTTCACTAGGTTGTTCCCCTTGTGTCCAAGATGTGTTGCACATGTTGCATTTGTATGTTGCATAAACACTAGTTCCCATGGGATGTAAGGCAGGTTTTAGTTATAATCCAAACAAGCATATAACTTATCATTTCATGTGACTTTTTGATTCCAAACTTCATGAAACTTTTCCAAGGATCAATATAGATAGAATGTGATGTGAGACACATGAAGATATTGCAATAACACCATCCAAGCATATATCTTTGGGAAGGGACCTATATGTAAAGAAATGGTGCAACATCCAACTTTAGGTTAGGCTCATCTCCATAGGTTGACCTTGACATTGTCATTTCCACTTAATCTATCATGTTTGAGCTCAAAGTCACTGCCTAATGAGTGACAAACACCTGGGGTGTTACAAGCAGTGACTCCCTCATTAGCTACTTCATCGACATCCATGCCATCTCCAGCTGTTCAGGTGGTGGACGAGGAGATGTGCTGGAGGCGCAAATACTACTTGAAGCCTGCTCCAGAGATGGCTTACTACCGCACTCTACTCACCAAGGTGTTGGATGACTACTACCCTGATCTGCATGCCTCCATCAAGTACCGGTGTGTGGAGTACCAGCATCCCTTGGAGGCTACCTACTAGAAGGCGGACCTGGTTGTCTGTGAAAGGATCAAAATACCCAAGAGGGGGGTGAATTGGACTTTTCTAAAATTAATTGCAAGAATTAAATCCTATAAGCCAAACTTCACCCCTAGTGTCTACTAGTGTTCCTTGTGATTCTACCGATAAAAGTTTTGCACCCTAAGTTCCAATCCTAGTCTAGCTTGGCAACTCTAGGAAAGTAATCAAGCAATGAAAGTAAGACACGAAAGTAAATGCTTGAAAGTAAGGTTTAGGAACATGGCGATGTTTTCCCGAGGTATCGGAGAGTCGCCACTCCCCACTAGTCCTCGTTGGAGCACCCGCGCAAGGGTGTAGCTCCCTCTTGATCCGCGCAAGGATCAAGTGCTCTCTACGGGTTGATTCTTCGACACTCCGTCGCAGCGAATCATCCAAAACCGCTCACAACATGAGTTGGGTCACCCACAAGCTCGCCGGATGATCACCAAACTCCCAATCACCACCAAACCGTCTAGGTGATGGCGATCACCAAGAGTAACAAGCTAGAACTCTCACTTGACCACAACAAGCCTAATGAGAAGATGGATGCACACTTGCTACACTCTTGTCACTAGTGAGGAATCTCAAACTTTGATTCTCAACTCACTATCCTCACTAGGGCTCTTGCACTCCCTTGCACTCCAAAGGTGTTTCTCAGCTGAAAAAATAAGCAAGAGACCTCTAAAAGAGGTGGAGGGGATGTATTTATACACCCCTCAGACAAATCCAACCGTTACCTGCCAAATCAGCAAAACTCGTATTGACCGGACGCGCTGGTCGACGTGACCGGACGCGCTGGTCGAGTGTAACGGTCGAAAACCGAAAGTCAGCGCTGAGTGACCGGACGCGCCGGTCAGGGATGACCGGACACGTCCGATCATGCAAGAACCTTACTGGAAACTAACCTGACGCTCGACCACATCTGATCATAGATGACCGGACGCGTCAGGTCAGCTTAGGACCTTACTGGAACGTGACTGAATGCGTCCGATCACTTCATAGTCACGTCCGATTACACCTTTACCCTCTGAAACACGTGTTAGACTGACCACCGCGTCCGGTCCTCTCAGCGACTGCGTCCGGTCGATCAGTTAACGACGCAGTGACTTGTTAGTACTGACCGGACGCGTCCGGTCATGACAAAGACCGCATCCGGTCAAGGGTAAGGTGCTCAAACGACTTCTAAACGCGACGCAACTTGAACCAAGTTGCTTCCAACTGAACTTTGAGCTTTTCTAGAGCTACCTAGTGCTAAGTTTGACAAGTGTGCACCACACCTAGGTCAAGCTACTCGCTCATGCCCCCCCTTTATAGTACGGTCAAAGGAAGAAACAAAGATCCTAACGACTATTCCGGATGTAACTCAACACCTTGACATCCAGAACTAACCATCCTTAATCTTGTCGTTGATCCTTTGAAAACCGAAACGATTTCCATCAAGGGACATGAATATCATAGTGCCCAAAGTAGTTATCAACTCCATGACCTAACTTACCAATGTTTCTGCAAAACACACGTTAGTCATGGTAATAATGTGTTGTCATCAATTGCTGAAACCAACACCGAGGCCTAGATGCTTTCAATCTCCCCCTTTTTGGTGATTGATGACAACACTTAGATTCAGAAGTTATAAGTTGAGGTTTTCGATCATGCTTGGTTCACATAAGCATAAAGCTGTAAGCACAAGGGGTTAGTAATTGCTTATGTGTTCCAAGTCAACTGAGTGTACTCATAAGATAAAACATGAAGAGTTAGTACACATAAAACATAGCTCATATGAAATCAGAGTAAGGCACGGAAGCACAACCTTATGAGCTAAACACAATTAAGTGACATAAAATAAAATAAAGTCTCACAAACTCATAGTCACACAATGTAGGGCGAGAAAATAAACATGATGCATGAAAGTAGCACACATGGAAAAACAAAACCCTCTATCAACACTCCCCCTGAATCTACGCTCTCTCTCCCTTTGGCATCAAACGCCAAAAAGAAACCTAAGGATCTGACGGGGGAACAGAAGATGTCGTATCGGGTGCCGAGGAGCGTGGAGTGATTACGAACTATGAAGTGTCCTCCTTAGACTCTAAACTATCAGGCTAACCCTCTGAAGATTGGCGTGGCAGTGAAGCGGTCTGGGTCTGTAGAGCAGGTGCAGCAACTGAAGGTGTAGTAGCAACTATAGGAGCAGTCACTGTCGCCTGAGCCTGAAAGACACCAAGAGTAGGAGGATATGTCGATGCAACTAAGGATGGCACAGTCTCCGTAGTTGCAGCCCCTGACATTGGAAGTATAGCAGTCTCTGAAGCTGACATCTCTGAAGTGATCACAAAAGTGGTGTATGAAGGTGTCGATTGTCCAGTCAGCTCACTGTAGGTGGCACTCAAGTCAGTGAAAGGAGTGCCTGAGAGGAGGTGAGGTCTCGACTGAGCTGGTGGAGTAAACCCCATCTGTATAGGAGTGTAGCTCAGGGACTGAAATGTCTGAGGCACCTGCTGCTGGGGTGAGGTGAACTAAAAGCTCGGCTGTCCCTGACTCTGAGGTCCACTGGTCTGTAATGCTATAGTCAGAACAGACGGTGGTGGAGGTACCCCAACAGTGACAAGATGTCGCAGGAGCTCTAGATACTGCTGCTGGGTGGCTGTCTACTGTCTCTGCATCTCGAACTGCTGCCTCTGAAACTCTAGCTGCTGCCTCTGGAACTCGTCCTGACAAGCCTAAATCTAGGCAAACACTGCAGCTGTGTCCTAAGCCTGTCTCTGTATCTGAATCTCCTATCTGTCCTGGGACTAGGTCAACCTCTCAAGAATAGCCACCATGGCTAGGTCTGAGCGGGAGGCTAAGCCTAAACCACCGGCCTCATGGTCGTGAGGCCGAGGAGAGCGGTACCGGGGGATGGGCTGATAATCCTCATCTATGCTGTCAGTAGCAACGTCCTTGACTAGATCAGCTGGCTGAGCATCAAGATCTGCTAGCTTTGCCTCAGCAAGACCCTCAACGGTCTCGTCCTGGTCAATAGCTGTCTCTGGTACCTCTAGCCTCTTACGCTGTCCTGGGCTAGGTGCCTGCTCTCTGGTAACTGATGCCCACAACTGTCGAATATCATACTCTGGAAAAGTTGTAGTGGTATCAGAAATCTCTGCTCGAATCTCTACAGGCAGTTCACACACAGATCTGATGATAAAGCATATCCAATGAGCATATGGAAGCTGCCTGTGACCCTTGAAGCCCTCTGCCAAGGTATCCTCCATCTCACATAGCATCAGATCCCAAAGATCGAACGGTGTCTGTGAGATGAGGTGATGTACTACCCATAACTACATACGGGTCAGTCCCTCTCTGTATCCAAGCCTCGGAAGTAGTGTCCTCCTCACAATAGCAGCAAGGACTCTGGCTAGAGGTGTCAGGCTAGCAGGTGTACGTCTATACCCCTCGCCAAAAGGCTCATGAAAACAGGGTATGATCATATCTGTAGGGGGCACTATCCCGCCATGAGGGCATCTCGGAGGTGCAGTCTGTCCAAAACACAGCTGATGTATCTTTGTCTCGGAAGCTGGGAGTCTAAGAATCTCCTGAACCCTGGTGCTGTGCAGTCTGCGGTCACGACCTCTGAATGCAAAATGTATAAACTCATGTGCTGGGTCAATCTAAAGTGAAGAATAGAACTCTCTGACCTAGGTCCCACAGTATGCTCCCATCCGTCCAAGAAGATCTGACAAGCCTGGTAGAAAGGACAGATGCGGACAAAGCTGCTCACCAACCACCTCAACTAAGGCCTCCAGTCGACAGACCCTTTGAGGTCTGAAAGCAATCCCGCTGTCGACATAGGCTCTGTAAAAGTCCTCATGCAGAGGAGTGTAGAAACCCTCTGAAGCCCAGGGATCCCGTTGAGGTGGGAACCACCGAGTGACCTCAACGAACATGAGGGCCTAGACCTATCTAGCTGTAGCTCCCCTGAGGTCAAAGTGCTCAACTAGGGGGTGACCTCGAGCCCTGGGAGGTGGACGACCTCCACGACGTTGACCCTCTGGCCTAGGAGTCACCTGAGCTCACGTACGTCCTGAGCGACGACGCTGTGGAGAGTGAACTGTCTGTTCCTCAGTCTCCTCTAGGTCCTCTGTAGGCTGCTCTGTAGGTGCATCCACTGTCTCTTCGGTAGCCTCTGTACCGAGCTGTCGACCTTCAAGGTGAAAGCGACTCTCGCCAATACGTATACCACTTCTCCTGCCACCTCTCTCTGCTGCCTCTACTGCATCTGCAACTGCCTGAGCCACCTCTGCCTCTATAAGTGTCCTCTTTCTCTTCTTGGCAGCAATCTTCACTCGCTAGCCACGAGCTACCTCTGTCCTCCTGGGAGGACTCTCGTCCCCATCACTAGGTACACCACCAGCATTCTTGCAGCAAACCATACTAACAAAGTGTTGTATCTGAGAAAAATTGGACAGTAACAGATGATGAACTGACACTCGTGAGGCTTGGCCTCAATCCGTATCCGTAGGCTTGGCCTCGGATTCACAACTAATCACCTGACACACACAGCACCGACAGGACAAACTAAAACGAGAGAATAGATGGATCTACTATAAGCAACATATATTATCTAATAGATGAGTAAGATCCTAATGAAAGCAGGCATATTAGATAAGATATGAAAGGACCGCGATAGCTACCTCGGATGAGAGAAGTTTCGATGAACGGAAGATGATCTCGACACGCTAGGGTTACCTAGAAACGGCGATCGAACCCCTAGAGTACCGATGGGATCAAGGATTGTATTAGTAATTCACCAGAAAATCAATGGTAAACCGTAATCCAAGGCAAAGACGTCACCTTGCGGAGACGGAGACGTTCACAGAGACGGAAACTCGCGAAAACTACTGCTAGGGTTAGCGTTAGGTCTCTGGTGTGTGGGGCTGCTCGGCTATGGCGGCTCGGCTGCGGAGGCGTGCGTGCTCGGCTGCTGACTGCAGTGGCGGCGCGGTCAGTGAGCACGGGCACGCAGCGGTGGTGCGGTGGCGCGTGCGGCTACGAGCGCAGGCGTGGAGGCATGGCACGGCTACGGGCGCGAGCGCGGAGGCACAGCGTGGCTGCGGTGGCGAAGAGGCAGCGCTCGGGCGCGGTGTCTCGGCGAGGTCGGCTAGGGTACGGGCGGCGAATTGAGATGGAAAAGAAGACGAACGAGATCCGAACGTACGGTTAAAAAAGGTGAGATCCGCTTTTCGCACGATGACCGGACGTGGTGGTCGCATGACCGGACGCGGTGGAGGCAGCATCCGGTCATAGTCTAGTAAGCTCCTGGAATGACCGGACGCGTCCGATTATGCACGATCGGACGCTGACAGAGTCCGGTCATATTTTGCTTGGAAAACTAAAATGCATGACCGGACGCGGTGGTCAGCAACGACGCGTCCGATGCAGCGTCCGGTCATAGATCTTAGAGAAGTTCTTCGGGAATGACCGGACGCGCTGGTGGACGCCGAGACCGGACGTGGTGGTGAAGCAACACCACGTCCGATGCAGCGTCCGGTCACTGTTTAATGCCTTTCTTCAACCCAATTTTCAACGCGACTTCTCCCAATCAAGTTCCAATTCAAAAAGACTCAAATAAACACCAATTGGAACCTGATATGAGTGACCTCACTCAAACCCTCAAGATTTTCAAAGTATTTTGCCTTAGGCTAGTATTATTTTTTAAGAAAATACGCAATAAACACCCGAGGAGCAACGTATGGCCATGCAATAGAGTTTATGAACCCTTGGGAGCTTCAAATGCTCTCTCTATTCATGGACGAACACAGAGGTTACTCAAAGCGAAACCGAAAAGAAATGACAAAGCAACAACCATGCATATGCAATGCAAAGCGAGAAAGGAAGACTAGGTTGCTTGTCAAGTTTGATCCACAGTTAGGCTTCTTCACTCCTCCAAAGGAGGGTTATCGTAACCGTGTTAGACAAGTTCTAGATGCATTGCGGGGGAATTAAACATGACATATAATACAATGCCAATGCAAGGGACAACACAAGCTCATTTTTTAAAGTTACTAGAATCAAGCACATTTAGTTCACTTCTCAACCTACAAAAGGTAGCCTCATCTAAAGGTTTAGTGAAGATATCCGCTAATTGATTTTCACTTCTTACACCTTCTAGTGATATATCATTTTTAGCAACAAGATCTCTTAGAAAGTGGTGGTGGATATCAATGTGCTTGGTGCGTGAGGGTTGTACCGGATTATTAGCAATTTTAACGACACTTTCATTGTCACATAAAAGCGGCACCTTTTCAAGAACAACTCCATAGTCTAGGAGGGTTTGTTTCATGTATAAGATTTGTGCACAACAAGCCCCCGTGGCAATGTATTCCGCCTCGGCGGTGGACAAAGCCACACTATTTTGCTTCTTAGATGACCAAGATACTAAGGACCTCCCAAGCAAATGGCATCCTCTGGATGTGCTTTTTCTATCAATTTTGCAACCGGCATAATCCGAATCGGAATAGCCAACTAGTTGGAATCTAGCTCCTTTGGGGTACCAAAGACCGATGCTTAGGGTGTACATAAGATATCTTAAAATTCTTTTCATGGCACTTAGGTGAGGTTCTTTAGGGCACGCTTGAAAGCGAGCACATATGCACACACTAAACATGATGTGAGGCCTAGATGCTGTAAGGTACAACAAGCTACCAATCATAGAACGGTAAAGAGTTTGATCAATTGATTTACCTCCCTCATCTAGGTTGAGATGTCCATTAGATGGCATTGGGGTCTTGATTGGCTTGCATTCTTCCATCTTGAATCTTTTGAGAAGATCCTTGGTATACTTTTCTTGAGAGATAAAAATCCCTTCTCTCATTTGCTTGACTTGAAAACCAAGGAAGAATGTTAGCTCACCAATCATTGACATCTTAAACTCTTTCGACATCAATTCACCAAATTCTTTGCAATAATCTTCATTGGTTTACCCGAAGATGATATCATCAACATAGACTTGATAAATGAAGATCTCTTCATTAAGCTTCTTGGTGAATAGTGTGGTGTCAACCTTCCCAATAGTGAAGCCCTTCTCAATGAGGAAGTCCTGGAGGCACTCATACCACGCTCTAGGGGCTTGCTTGAGCCCATATAGCGCCTTGGACAACCTATAAACATGATTAGGATATCTAGAGTCTTCAAACCCAGGAGGTTGTTCAACATAGACAAGTTCATTTATGAAGCCATTTAAAAAAGCACTTTTCACATCCATTTGATATAGTTTCATTTCATGATGTGATGCATATGCAAGAAGGATACGAATGGCTTCAAGTCTTGCAACGGGTGCAAAGGTCTCTCCAAAATCAAGACCTTAAACTTGAGAGAACCCCTTTGCAACTAGTCTTGCCTTGTTCCTCACTACTATGCCTTGATCATCTTGCTTGTTGTAGAACACCCACTTGGTTTTAATGACTCTTGCACCTTTTGGATGCTCTTCAAGTGTCCAAACTTGATTGCGGGCGAAGTTGTTCAATTCTTCATGCATAACATTCACCCAATCCGGATCTTGAAGAGATTCTTCTACATTCTTAGGTTCAAGACAGGAGACAAAAGAGTGATGTTCAACAAAAGAAGTAAGCTTTTGAGATCGAGTCATTACACCCTTTGTAGGACTCCCTATGATGAGATCTTGTGGATGTGCTTGAAGTAGAGGTGAGTTTCTTCTATCAACCACTTGAGGAGTGGGACGGGGAGCATAAACATCTTGAGCTTGTGCCTCGGCTTGTTGATGAGAAACATGAGTATCTTCATTTTCAACTCTCTCATTCTTGTCATCATTTTGAGGCACATGTGATGAAGATGGTGGATTGACAATTTGTACATCATCTTCATCATCTTTAGGCTTGATGTCTCCCACCGGCATGTTCTTCATGGCCTTTCTCAATGGTTCATCACCTACATCATCACAATTCTCAATTGCTCCTTGGGAGCCATTAGATTCATCAAATTCCACATCATATGTTTCTTCAACCAAACAAGAAAACCAATATCACAATGTCTTTGGAACTTCCCTAGGTGTTGATGCTTTAGACTTTGATGAGTAACCAACAAGAAAACCAATATCACAATGTCTTTGGAACTTCCCTAGGTGTTGACGCTTCTTGTAGATGTAGCATTTGCAACCAAACACCCGAAAGAATGAGATGTCCGGTTTCTTCCCATTTAGCAACTCATAGGGGGTCTTGCTAAGGAACTTTTGTAGGAAGAGGCGATTTGAAGCATAGCATGCGGTGTTGATTGACTTGGCCCACAATTTCTCCGGTGTGTTGTACTCATCTAGCATTGTTCTTGCAAGGGTGATCAAGGTCCGGTTCTTTCTCTCAACTACACCATTTTTGTTGAGGAGTGTAGGTTGATGAAACTTCATGCTTGACTCCAATTTCATCACAATAAGCTTCAATGTTGGTGTTGTCAAACTCTTTGCCACTGTCACTTCTAATCTTCTTTATCTTGACTTCAAATTCATTTTGAGCTCTCTTTGCAAACTTCTTGAAGCAATTTGCCACTTTGGATTTGTCATGAAGGAAGAAAGTCCAAGTGTATCTTGAGTAGTCATCCACAATCACTAGGCAATAGAGATTTCCACCCAAGCTCTTGTAAGTTGTAGGACAAAACAAATCCATGTGTAGAAGTTCAAGTACTCTTGATGTTGACATGTAAGCTTTGGTTGGATGAGTATTTGCAAGTTGTTTGCCGGCTTGACATGCACTACAAGGTTTGTCCTTCTCAAATTTTACATCCTTCAAACCTCTCACTAATTCCTTCTTCAATAGCTTATTGAGAGTGTTCATTCCAACATGAGCAAGCCTCCTATGCCAAAGCCATCCAAGTGTAGTTTTGGTGAACAAACATGTCATCAAGTTTGCATCTTCGGAGGTGAAGTCAACAAGATAGAGATTGTTGTATCTAAAGCCTTTGAAAATCATTTACTTGTCATCTATCTTTGTAACTACCACTTCATTTGGAGTGAACAAGCATTGGTAGCCAAGGTCACAAAGTTGCCCAACGGATAATAAGTTGAAACTCAATGAAGCAACATAGAGCACATTTGAGAGAGAGTGATCATTTGATATTGCAATCTTGCCTATACCCTTGACTTTGCTCTTTGAATTGTCCCCAAATGTGATCTTCTCTTGACATTCCCCATTCTCTTCAAGTGAGGTGAACATACGAGGATCACCGGTCATATGTTGAGTGCAACCACTATCAATCACCCAATGAGATCCACCGGTCTTGTAGTTCACCTACACACAAGACATCAAGCCTTTTGTTTAGGGACCCAAACTTGAGAGGGACCCTTGACTTTCTCAACTAGTGACTTGGCAACCCATATTTTCTTTGGCCTATTTTTGTTAGGGGGACCCAAGAACATGACTTTCATCTTTCCACTAGAATCTTTTCTAAGCATGTAATGAGCATTGAAAGCAAAGGGTCTAGCATGCTTGGGCAAGGGTTGTGGTGGTGGAGTTTTGCACTCATGAGCAAAATGACCTTCTTGTCCACACTCAACACATCTCTTTGGCTTGGGCTTTGACTTGCTTTGTTGTTGTTGAGCTTTGGCCTTCTTCTCTTGATTTGCCAAGTGACCAATGCCACTTCTATCCATCTTCATGACGGTGTTCATGAGTAGCTCACTTTGCAAATGTTAGCCTCTTGTGAACTTGCTTAGGCTGGTCTTGAGATGCTCTTTTTCTTGCTTGAGCTTTTTGTTTTCTTTAATGAGTGACTCATTTGATGTTTGCTTTTCAAGAGCCATCAACTTCTTGTTCTCAATCTTAAGCATCTCATTTTCACTCTTGAGCTTGACATACTCATCATAGTTGTTGGACTCAACCACACTCTTGCCTTTGCTGCTAGAGCCTTGCTCAAGGTTCTCAATAATCAAATCATCACATAATGTAGCTATATCAATCTTAACAACTTGGTTAGTAGCAAGCTCATTAGCAACAATAAGACTGTCATAATCAATTTTCAATGTAGTGTATTTATCTTTTAACAAGTTGTGCCTAGTGTTGAGCTCATCATGCTTCCTCTCAAGTTTATCATGTTCATCTCTAAGCTTTTTGTTAGAAGTTTTAAGCTCCTTGAGAGTAGAAGACATAATTTCATTTTGATCTTTGAGCTCTTCAATAGTCTTTTGTGCATTTTCAAGCTTAGATGAGAGTGAGTCATTTTCATTTTGAAGCTCATCATTTTCATTTCTAGTTCTTCTTATGATTTTAGAATATTTGTTCAACAATTTTACTAGTTCTTCATAAGAAGGTGCATCATATTCATCATCACTATCGCTATCATCATCATCACTCTCATTGTTTTGTACCTTTCGTTCACCCTTGGCCATAAGTCATAGGTGAGAAGTAGATGATGATGGTGAAGGTGGCGGTGAAGGTGGTGATGAAGATGTCGGCGAAGATGATGATGGCCCAAACACAAATGCGGCGATCTTCTCTTTCTCATCGTCGCTCTCATCGCCGGAGGACTCACATGATGACTCAATGTCGGTGAGCCAATCACCAACAATGTAAGCTTTGCCTCCCTTCTTCTTCTTATAAAACTCTCTTTTCTTGCCATCTTTCTTTTTGTATGGCTTGTTCTTCTTTTTCTCATCTTCTTCATCACTTGAATCATCTTTCTTGCCCTTGTACTTGTTTTTGTACTTGTCTTTTGGAGGCTTCGGGCATTGATGAGCTAAATGGCCAAGTTCACCACAACTGAAGCAATCCATCTCAGATATTGGCTTCCTTTTGCTACTTGTGAAGAATTTCTTCTTCTTGCCATCGAACTTGATGCCACTCTTGTTGAGCTTCTTTAGCATCTTGGTGGTCTTTCTCACCATGAGTGCAAGTGATGCATCATTAATATCACTTTCACTTGAGCTTTCTTACACTATCATGGCTTGGCTCTTCTTTTTTTTCTTTTCATGGCTAGCTTTGAAGGTCAAGTCTTTCTTCTTGGAAGATGATGAGCCCTCTTCCAGAGTGATATGCATGTACATCTCATGAGCATTGATCTTTCCCAATACTTGTGTCGGTGTTATGGCGGAGAGATCACTTTGGTGAAGTATGGTGACAATGTGTCCATACTTCTCAACGGGAAGAACACTCAAGATCATCCTTGCAACATCCGATTGACTCATTTGAGTGAGTCCAAGAGCATTGAGATCCTCTACAAGAACATTTAATCGAGTGTACATTTCATTAGCACTTTCTTTGGGAAGCATCTCAAAAGAATTAATTTTCTTTAAAGTAATATGATAGCGTTCCTCACGCTCACTCTTAGTTCCCTCATGGAGAGCACAAAGGTTTTCCCACAATTCATGAGCATTTTTGGCATTACGCACATGATTGAAGATATCCTTGCCTAGGCCCCGGTAGAGTGCATTTTTTGCCTTTGCATTCCACCGGTCGTACTTCTCCTTGTCACCACTTGGGTTGGCGGAATCCCTTATAGGAGGAAGCCCTTTGGTTGCGGCTCTAAGGCACCCAACATCTATGGCTTTGAGGTACGCCTCCATACGAATTTTCCAATATGGAAAATTGTCTCCCTCAAAAGTGGGGAGGTGGTCCTTCCCCATTAGACATCTTGCTCTAGGCGGTGAAGCCTAAATAAAGAGCAACATGACTCTGATACCAATTGAAAGGATCAAGATGCCCAAGAGGGGGTGTGAATTGGGCTTTTCTAAAATTAATTGCAAGAATTAAATCCTATAAGCCAAACTTCACCCCTAGTGTCTACTAGTGTTCCTTGTGATTCTACCGATAAAAGTTTTGCACCCTAAGTTCCAATCCTAGTCTAGCATGGCAATTCTAGGAAAGTAATCAAGCAATGAAAGTAAGGCACGAAAGTAAATGCTTGAAAGTAAGGGTTAGGAACACGGCGATGTTTTCCCGAGGTATCGGAGAGTCGCCACTCCCCACTAGTCCTTGTTGGAGCACCCGCGCAAGGGTGTAGCTCCCCCTTGATCCGCGCAAGGATCAAGTGCTCTCTACGGGTTGATTCTTCGACACTCCATCGTGGCGAATTGTAACAAAATCGACCAAATTATAAGAGCACAAGTACAAAAACAAGCACCGAAGCACTCAAATTTTCGAACTTGAGCCCATATAATCCCGGTAGTCAATCAAAACCACGAAGGATTTCAAACCAACTTGCTTACAACCAAGATCGCATCATTCAACATACAACATCATACGTTACATTACACAAGTAGTTCCGAAATAAGTTTACACATACGGAGTCGCAAATATTACAAACCAAGTTTATAAAGTAGTGGAAGCATACACACACCCGTTCTTTAACTACTACCAGTCTTGCTGATCAACAACCCGCAAAAGCATCAGGAAAGTACATAAAAGATGATCATGCCCTAGTGATCTAGTCTTCGTCACCCGCAGGGTGGAGACAATTTTTGTAGAAGCCTTGGTAGAGCATATCATCTGCAACAGGAGAAAATAAACCCTGAGTACTGGAATGTACTCAGCTAGACTTACCCGTCGAAAACCAGAAATAAGATGACACCAAGGATTATGCAAGGCTTTCATAATTGGAGCTGGCTGACATTACCTTTTGCGGAAAAGCATAAGTAATTTAAACTCTTTTAACCTGTACTAGCATTTATTTTTAGCATTTACCTGTCATCTATCTTAGCACCTGTACTAAGCATGCACTTGATTATAATCAAACAATTGTCATTATTATATCCAGAGCAGGTATGAATTGTGGCAATATTGTATCATTCCCTTAACCACCCGTTCATTTAATGAGATCTACGTTGCCGCTGCTCAAGTCAAGTGCTCACTAACCGGGAGCGACGGCGATTCAAATCGAATTCCTATCCAGCTGGAGGGGTATTTCTAACACTCACCGAGTCACGCCTGGCGAGGGCTGCTCAGGTCATCTTTCGTACAGTTCAGGAATCGCGAGCCCGAATAATGTCGCGTCCCCAAGGGCGACACTCTGCCAGGTGCTAGGGACTCTAACCCCCCCTTGGTCTCACGCCAATGTCCCCAAGCACATCCTTTCTCTCCTCCAAGATGCAACCTACCATTCGATTCCCGGCCTGAACCATACTACTCGACTTCGCGGTCGGAACGGCTTATCCGGCCAACTAAGTGTTAGACTGCGTTCAACATGACTCAAGGACGTACAACGAATCGGTCCTTAAACGACTCAGACGGGCATAGCTCCACACCCAAGACGTGTAGTGTCTTGCGGCTGTACTATCGAACTCCTGCCCGATCTCAATTTCATTTTTAAAGCATGTTTCCATCCACGATAGCCATAAAGCCACTCATGACTCCTTCCTACATCTCGCGGATGACCGGAAATCACCCGACTTCTACCGAACTAAGCAGGGCTAAGCATTGACACGTGCCTAAACCTAATATAGGATTAAGTACGATATCTGGACAAGGACAGGTATAATGCAACAAGTGTTTTCATATAACTCCTACAACTTAATGTAGTAAACAATTAAAAGTACTCAAGAGTAATTTATAAAACAGTAGGTTCAGCATGCACCGGGGCTTGCCTTTTAGAAAGGTCGAGGGCCGGTGGTCAGGGCACTCGGGCAAGTCTTCAGCGGCGTCTCCTCCGCCGACTAGTTCCGCTGGCTCCTCGGGCTGGTCCTGGACTTCCTCCGGAATCACTAGCTCGAATTCGAGGAGAGTTACCCCCTCTGGTACACCTATTGCATGAATGCACAATAAATATCAAGGATGCATAAAGGTGCAACATGCTCGGAATGAAATGCATTTCAGAAATAAAAACGATAATCTAATCAAGTCACTTTATCAGTACATGCAAATCTCTTCTCCGGTGGAGAAGTACTTACCTAAGCTACTCAACCTAAGATACAGCTGTTCTTCTTCGGTTAAGGCCCTAACACCTAACAACCTAAGATACAGCATTTGGAGAAGTACTTACCCAAGTTCCAGAATCTGTTCTCTCTAAACAGAGAGTAGTCAATTCTGGACTGTCACTTTAAACAGCAATAACTCCCAAACTATTAAGCCAAATGCTCCCAATTTTTGACACAAGCTAGTGTATCAGGTTTACTACAACTTTGGTATTTACAAGTTTTCCAGCAAACACTTTTATCAAAGGCCAAACCCAAAGATACTACCAGCTGTCCAGAAAACCTAGAATTGCAAAGATTAAATATTTATTTATGTGGCAAACATCCTCTAAGACCAAACTAATATTACCAAAAGTTCACATAGGTCACAAAAACACCAGAAAGTAAGGTGTGCCCACCTAGAATATTTATTTAAAATCATCTCTTAATTTACTTAAGTAATTAAGTGGAATTTTAATCATATATGTAAACTGCTCCTAAAATTCTACAAAAATTACAAGAGACTCTCAGACCCAAAAAGAGGCTACTGTAAAAATTTGAACTAAATTTATTCAAAGGACTTCCTACACAAAATTCACAAGCCCAAAAGGCTGTTTTTTGTATAAATAACAAAGCATAGTAAAAAGTGTCAAACAATAGATTTCCTAATTTTCCTGGACACTCTAGGGTACCAAGACATTCTCCAAAAATTTATATGAACATTGCACATGTAGAAAAATTATAAACAATTATTTAAGTATTTCCTAAAATAACAAGATAGCATTATAACTTGAAAAGTACTTAAGCACTACTGCCCAAATTTTTACCAGAGCTAGAGCAAGTATAAATTAGTCTACACACCAAATTTCATAATTTTTGGAACAATGAAACTCAAGATATGATTTAAACAAGTTTGCATGTGATTTAAAACACATTTCAAAGACCTATTTAAATATCCCGGAAACTAAACATCACATAACCAATTCATATTTTTCTAAAATACTACACATCAAGTAGATCCTAACAAAATTTATCTCAATATTTTTGGGCAAGTAAAACCCTAGATCTACATTTTCCAAAACTTATCTAAAACTGTGACAAAATATAAAAAGGAAAACAAAAAAAACTAAATACAACCCTGCTACCGGGCCGGCCTTCGCGGTGTAGCTCACCTGAAGCGATAGAGATGGTTCGGTGAGGACGAGGAGGTGGAGGGGCTCACGGTGATGCGGTGGTCTAGACGGTTTGGCCAATGGAGCTGCGGTTTGGGAGAATGGCTCGAACGTGGTCGCTGTTCCGCTTCTCCGGTCACCGCCCGCACGCGGAGGAGGAAGCAGAGAAGGAGGGAATGGTGAGCGCGAGTGGTGGGGGTTGAGGTGGCGGCCCCGACTTCACGCCCGCGCGCATGCTTGCGACGTGGAGGCGACGGCAGGGCGCGAGCGCCACGCGGCTCCCTTGCTCTGCGCGGCCGCCACGACAGCGAGGCTGTCTGTCGACTGAAAGGAGCCGACGTGGTGGTCTAACAGCGACATTTGACGTTGATTATCTCTCAAACCGTTTCGAGTTAGTCAAAGATGATAACACCAAAATTGTAGAGCTTCGTGAGGGCTACAACTTTGTCAATTGGAGCTTGGACTGGTTTGGCCTAGATTTGAAACTACCGAGCTCTAAAGTGGGGTACCCAAAAACTGAAACTGAGTTTCAGTCAACTATGCCGACTGAACCCCATTTTTCAAAGCACCATATCTCCTAAACCATTTAGAACCAGGTGATGGTGATGTTGACAATGTTGTAGAGCTATGTGTGGACAACAACTTTGTCAATTGGCTCAAGGACTGATTCAGCCTGGTTTGTGAGTTATAGGGTGCCAAAGTGGGGTACAGTGAAACGGTTTTCAGCTTCATACTTAGCCAAAAATGCTAAGTCCCAAAACAGCCTCTAAAATTGACCTGTGGGCCATTTTTGAGTATGTTCTGGTCATTTTCATGAGATGGCCATATTAGAACTTTTGTTCCTTATGAAATTCTCTACAACTTTGCTTAAGATTGCTCCTCCATGCAAGATCTCTAAGCTGGACTTTTTAATTGGTCAAACCAGATCACTCTAGGGGTCCACACTTAGTCAACAACATTTGGAAAGGCAATTTGGTAATTTTGGTCAACATGAACATTGCTCCACTACTTACCCTAAATATAATTAAGGTGTTATGAGACCTAATTAGCCACTCTATACATTGGTTACACGAAATTCCTAGTGTCACACACTTTGAAACAAGCAAATCAATATTCCACCCAAATGTTGCAAGCTCATGTTGCACATGTTGCATGAGTGTGTTGCATAACACTCTCTAATTATGTTACACTAAAGTGGTTAGTATGTTTCCAAATGAAATTGCACATAAGGTACTTGTGTGTTGCACGCTACTCACTTCTTACTTCACATGAAATATAACATATGTGGCAATGTTTCCACAGCATGTTTCACATATTAAAAGCTCATGCATGAAATGAATGATGCTCCCACTCATGAATGAGGTGATTAATGTTAATGCTCATGAAATGCAATGCACTTAAGGAAGCCAAACACCTGAGGTGTTACAGCCCTCCCCCTTATAAAAATCTCGTCCCGAGATTTGGAAAGCGTACCATTTTTCATAGAATTCCTTATAACCATCCCGCAAATAGTCTTCCTGTTCCCATGTAGCTTCACTTTCACTACCCTGATTACTCCACATTACTTTATACCACTTAACCACTTTGCTTCTAGTCACTCGTTCCTGAGTATCGATCACTCGGACTGGCTTTTCTTCGTAAGTTAGATCGGATTCCAGCCTGATATCTCCTAAAGGGACTCTTTCCTCAGGAACTCGAAGACACTTTTTGAGCTGAGATACATGGAAGACGTTGAATATGGCACTCATTTCAGGAGGTAACTGGATCTTGTATGCAATAGCTCCACTCTTGCCTATGATTTGGAAAGGACCCACGTATCTTGGCGCAAGTTTCTGCTTAACACCAAAACGTTGGACACTCTTCATTGGAGAAACTTTCAGATACACGAAGTCTTCAACTTCAAACTCGAGTGGTTTTCTACGACGATCAGCATAACTTTTCTGTCTAGCTTGGGCTGCAGCCATATGTTTTTGGATAGTACGGACCTGTTCCTCCGCTTCCTCAACAAAAGCAATACCATAAAATCTCCTCTCACCAGCTTCTATCCAATTTAGTGGGGTTCTACACTTACGACCGTACAAAGCTTCGAATGGGGCCATCTTAATACTCTCTTGGTAACTATTATTGTACGAGAATTTGGCTAGAGGTAACCATTTTTCCCAAGAACCCTTGGATGAAATGACACATGCTCGCAACATATCTTCCAAGATTTGGTTAACCCGTTCCGTCTGACCAGACGTCTGGGGGTGATAAGCAGAGCTTCTCACTAACTTGGTTCCCAGAAGTTGATACAAGTGCTTCCAAAAGCGAGCAGTGAACTGGGGACCACGGTCAGATATGATAGTACGAGGTATCCCATGGAGCCGGACTATCTGATTGAAGTACAACTCAGCATAGTTAGTAGGACGATAGTCTACTCGAACACTACTCGAACAGGAATGAAGTGAGCCGACTTGGTTAGACGGTCCACAATTACCTAGATGGAGTTATGATTTTTGACAGTAGGAGGAAGTCCGATAATGAAATCTATACTTATCTCTTCCCATTTCCAACCTGGGATAGAAAGTGGTTGAAGCAACCCAGCTTTCATATGCACAGCTTTAACTCTACAGCAGGTGTCACACCTAGCCACATATGCAGCTATCTCCTTCCGCATCTTGGTCCACCAATAGTATGGCTTCAAATCATAATACATCTTATTGCTACCAGGATGGATGGACAACTTAGAGGAGTGTGCTTCAGACATGATATCATTTCTAAGCTCTCGGTCCTTAGGCACAACTAACCTATCCTTGAACCATAGTACCCCCTCTTCATCTACCCTGAACTATGTAGTTTCTTGCTCTTTCATCTTACGCTTGATGTGGAATATCCCAGTGTCAGTCTTTTGGAGCTCAATAATTCTGCTTTTGAGAGTACAACTGACAGTGATGTTGTACAAGACTGCTGGATGTAGAAGGCGAGATCGATGAAAATCAGTTTCAACTAGGGAATGGCAATGAGACTTACGGCTTAAAGCATCCGCAACCACATTTGCCTTGCCAGGATGATAGTGCACTTGAAGGTTATAATCCTTAATCAACTCGAGCCATCTTCTTTGATGCATATTTAACTCGGGTTGGGTGAAGATGTATTTGAGGCTTTTGTGGTCTGTGTAGATATTGCAAACATTGCCCAACAGATAGTGCCGCCAGGCTTTCAAAGCATGAACGACTGCGGCGAGTTCTAAGTCATGCGTTGGATAATTCACCTCATGTTTCCGAAGATGTCGAGAGGTATATGCAATCACTCGGCCTTCTTGCATCAACACACCTCCCAAACCTATGCCTGAGGCATCACAATAAACATCAAATGGTTTCTCGATATCCGGTTGTGCCAAAACCGGAGCTAAGGTTAGGAGGGTTCGCAGTTGGTAAAAAGCCGCATCACACTCAGGAGTCTAGACAAACCTAGTGTCTTTTTGTAGCAACCGAGTCATTGGCTTGGCTATTTTGGAGAAATCCGGGATGAAGCGACGATAATAGCCAGCCAAACCAAGAAAACTCCGAACTTCGTGAACCGAGATAGGAGCCTTCCAGTTCAGTACTTCTTGTACCTTGGCGGGTTCCACCATAATTCCTCCATCAGACAACACATGCCCAAGGAAAGGTACTTCTCGAAGCCAGAATTCGCACTTACTGAACTTTGCATATAGTTGATGTTCACGCAGTCTTTGTGAGGACTATACGCAGATGTTCAGCGTGATCTTCCTCATTTATAGAATATATCAGGATGTCATCAATAAATACCACCACAAACTTGTCCAATTCGGGCATAAATACCGAATTCATCAAGTACATAAAGTGTGCGGGGGCGTTGGTCAAGCCGAAAGACATAACAAGATACTCATAAAGACCGTATCTGGTAGAGAAGGCGGTTTTTGGAACATCTTCAGGACGGATTTTAATTTGGTGATAGCCAGATCTTAGATCAATCTTGGAGAAGACTTTAGCTTTAGACAACTGATCGGCTTGCAGTGTTCAACCACTCATCGGCTTGCAGTGGTTCCTCCGCCTCCTTAAAGAGCGGGGGCTTAGTATCAAGAAAGTCCTTGAAATCACTGTACTGATTGGGTTCTGGGCCCTGGCGGCCATGACGAGCCTCCCGGTTGGCAAGCTGGCGCATAGCATCTGCCAACATGCACTGCCCTTCGACCACGGTCTGCATCAACTCAGCCTGGGTAGGTGGTGGCGGAGGGGGTGGCTGTTCCTCATCCTCATTGCCACGACCCCGACGGAGATTGTACGACATCTGCAAAATGCATAGCCAATGAGCACTGACGATGTGGGAAATTTGTAGATGAATTATCGTAAATATGTCAAACTGACATCATGAAATAGACTTCTCAAAATACTCATGGCACAATAATTCATCACAACCGCACAATCCATTCAAGCGGATCAATTGGCGCAATCATGCGAGGGAATCCAACAAGATTTACTTTGATAAAGGCTCACTCACAAGGAGCACAGCAGTTACTGAACCGTTTACGTTAATATCTACGTGATTTTTGACCTTTCTCCTGGTACTTGGATTCGATCTTAAAATTTTAGTTGACTGAGAAAGGCTACTTCAAACTGACCACAAGGAGACTTCTCAACGGTAGAGTTCCATGGTGGATCATGACTAGCCACCTCGATACCAGCGCGTGCCAAGCAGCACAGCCTTATGTCGCGCGCCATAGGAGGCCCTCGGTTTCGTCGCGGCACCGAAGGGTGCAAATCATGACACCATCATCGAACGCACGCAATAAGACATCCAATTGTGATCGAAATTAACTGGTTCAAATAAACATCTAGGAAACATAGGGTTCGACCTTACATCCCAAAAGTCAAGTTATTACAAAGCCTCACTCCAACACAGGGAGGGCACAAAAGACAATCCTAACATCATAGCTACGTGATAACTAATCTAAGCATCATCCTCAGAGTCAGTGTCAAGGATCTCCCCGCCGTCCTCATCACTAACAGGCTCTAACTCCTCATCTTCTTCTTCTTCTGGTGCTTCTTCTGGTGCGGCATCTTGGGGCCCATTGACCTCCACTTCATCATCATTTTCAGCCATGAAGATTCCCGAACCCATGTCATCATCTGCGTTGATATTTTGAGGCAGCAGAGGATTTAGCTGGTTGTTCAGGCGGTGCACTTCTTCATGAAGATTGTCATTGTATTCTTCAGCATTCTCCAACTGTTGTTCGAGCTCAAACTGACGAGCTCTCAGAACGTTCTCCTCGTGCCAGGCTTCATCCCTCTGATTCATGACATGGACCAACATGCGTTGACAGTTGCGATGTGCTACTGTCAATCTCTGGACTGCAAGTGTTTCCTGGTCACGATCACGGATCACTTGCTCCAGTTGCTGACGCGCTGCATTCCTGGCAGCAGTCACTTCCGCCAACTCAGCCCTCAGCCGGTCCACCTCAGTGGGCTCAGGGCAGGGCTCACGTGGAGCGAGCTGGTGATGAGGTGCCCTGCCTCTAGTGGACTTACGAGCGGTCCTCTTGGTACGTGCCATCTGTAGCAACAAGATACGACTGAAAGTGAGGATCATTTAGGGGATACGAAATTTAATTTAGTCAGGACTATTGAAATTTTTAAGGAGGGAGTAAATGATATGTATGAGGTAATTAAACATGATGCATGCATGTTCCGTATGCCCTCTCATCCTAGTAGAATCAAAAATTTCTAACGCTAGGCGGTGGCATACATACGTTCTCTCATATAGGCGAAACTATCGGTTTACTCGTTTGCGCTGTTAGTGTACCTGCAGAAAATCTCATTTCAGCCCAACAGTTTCCCAATATAAGCACACAAGAAAGCAGTAATTTAAATACTTTCCATATACACATCCCCTGATGTATATACTTTAGTATCAAAGCTACCCGATATATATATTCCCACAATTAAGTGCTTACGTAATTACATGGTTTAAACATGTAAGTATGCAAGTCACCAAAACTACTCTCCCCTAGATCGCCGGTTGGACGATCATGCTCTCACAACTCACACTTACCAGAGCGTCGAGGCAATTGATCCATACATTACCACCCAGGTGGATGGCATCCATACAATATCACGCCGTATGGACGACGAAACAAAAACAAACAAGGCCCCCAAGTTAGTCTTTATAATAAGCCACCTAAGAGTCCTTATTTGGGCTAAGGGATGTGATCACTGGCATACCTATGAAAATAATTTTTAATGTTTTAACCCTTTTCATAATCAAATACTTTTGTTTTTAAATACTTGTACGATGTGTTTAATGTTGAATTATGCTCCGGTACCAGCTGTAACAGAACCGACCAAATTATAAGAGCACAAGTACAAAAACAAGCACCGAAGCGCTCAAATTTTCGAACTTGAGCCCATATAATCCCGGTAGTCAATCGAAACCACGAAGGATTTCAAACAAACTTGCTTACAACCAAGATCGCATCATTCAACATACAACATCATACGTTACATTACACAAGTAGTTCCGAAATAAGTTTACACACACGGAGTCGCAAATATTACAAACCAAGTTTATAAAGTAGCAGAAGCATACACACACACCCGTTTTTTAACTACTGCCAGTCTTGCTGATCAACAACCCGCAAAAGCATCAGGAAAGTACATAAAAGATGATCACGCCCTAGTGATCTAGTCTTCGTCACCCGCAGGGTGGAGACAATTTTTGCAGAAGCCTTGGTAGAGCATATCATCTGCAACAGGAGGGAATAAACCCTGAGTATTGGAATGTACTCAGCTAGACTTACCCGTCGAAAACCAGAAATAAGATGACACCAAGGATTATGCAAGGCTTTCATAATTGGAGCTGGCTGACATTACCTTTTGCGGAAAAGCATAAGTAATTTAAACTCTTTTAACCTGTACTAGCATTTATTTTTAGCATTTACCTGTCATCTATCTTAGCACCTGTACTAAGCATGCACTTGATTATAATCAAACAATTATCATTATTATATCTAGAGCAGGTATGAATTGTGGCAACATTGTATCATTCCCTTAACCACCAGTTCATTTAATGAGATCTACGTTGCCGCTGCTCAAGTCAAGTGCTCACTAACCGGGAGCGACGGCGATTCGAATCGAATTCCTATCCAGCTGGAGGGGTATTTCTAACACTCACCGAGTCACGCCTGGCGAGGGCTGCTCAGGTCATCTTTCGTACAGTTCAGGAATCGCGGGCCCGAATAATGTCGCGTCCCCAAGGGCGACACTCTGTCAGGTGCTAGGGACTCTAACCCCCCCTTGGTCTCACGCCAATGTCCCCAAGCACATCCTTTCTCTCCTCCAAGATGCAACCTACCATTCGATTCCCGGCCTGAACCATACTACTCGACTTCGCGGTCGGAACGGCTTATCCGGCCAACTAAGTGTTAGACTGCGTTCAACATGACTCAAGGACGTACAGTGAATCGGTCCTTAAACGACTCAGACGGGCATAGCTCCACACCCAAGACGTGTAGTGTCTTGCGGCTGTACTATCGAACTCCCGCCCGGTCTCAATTTCATTTTTAAAGCATGTTTCCATCTACGATAGCCATAAAGCCACTCGTGACTCCTTCCTACATCTCGCGGATGACTGGAAATCACTCGACTTCTACCGAACTAAGCAGGTCTAAGCATTGACACGTGCCTAAACCTAATATAGGATTAAGTACGATATCTGGACAAGGACAGGTATAATGCAACAAGTGTTTTCATATAACTCCTACAACTTAATGCAGTAAACAATTAAAAGTACTCAAGAGTAATTTATAAAATAGTAGGTTCAGCATGCACCGGGGCTTGCCTTTTCGAAAGGTCGAGGGCCGGTGGTCAGGACACTCGGGCAAGTCTTCAGCGGCGTCTCCTCCGCCGACTGGTTCCGTTGGCTCCTCGAGCTGGTCTTGGACTTCCTCCGGAATCACGGGCTCGAATTCGAGGAGAGTTACCCCCTCCGGTACACCTATTGCATGAATGCACAATAAATATCATGGATGCATAAAGGTGCAACATGCTCGGAATGAAATGCATTTCAGAAATAAAAACGATAATCTAATCAAGTCACTTTATCAGTACGTGCAAATCTCTTCTCCGGTGGAGAAGTACTTACCTAAGCTACTCAACCTAAGATACAGTTGTTCTTCTTCGGTTAAGGCCCTAACACCTAACAACACAAGAGTAATATTACTTAGGTTACCACAATAAGACATTCTGGACAGCAGCTCAAAGATTCTAACATAACTGAAGATTTCTAACTCCAAAAGATATGATCTAAGACAATCTGAAAAGCTTAAGAAATGCGCTACAATTCATTTTCAGACCTCAACCCATAATTCCTAAGTTTTCCATGTCGAATTTCCCAAGTTCCAGAATCTGTTCTCTCTAAACAGAGAGTAGCCAATTCTGGACTGTCACTTTAAACAGCAATAACTCCCAAACTATTAAGCCAAATGCTCCCAATTTTTGACACAACCTAGTGTATCAGGTTTACTACAACTTTGGTATTTACAAGTTTTCCAGCAAACACTTTTATCAAAGGCCAAACCCAAAGATACTACCAGCTGTCCAGAAAACCTAGAATTGTAAAGATTAAATATTTATTTATGTGGCAAACATCCTCTAAGACCAAACTAATATTACCAAAAGTTCACATAGGTCACAAAAACACCAGAAAGTAAGGTGTGCCCACCTAGAATATTTATTTAAAATCATCTCTTAATTTACTTAAGTAATTAAGTGGAATTTTAATCATATATGTAAACTGCTCCTAAAATTCTACAAAAATTACAGGAGACTCTTTGACCCAAGAAGAGGCTACTGTAAAAATTTGAACTAAATTTATTCACAGGAACTTCCTACACAAAATTCACAAGACCAAAAGGCTGATTTTTGTATAAATAACAAAGCATAGTAAAAAGTGTCAAACAACAGATTTCCTAATTTTCATGGACACTCTAGGGTACCAAGACATTCTCCAAAAATTTATATGAACATTGCACATGTAGAAAAATTACAAAAATTCATTTAAGTATTTCCTAAAATAACAAGATAGCATTATAACTTGAAAAGTACTTAAGCACTACTGCCCAAATTTTTACCAGAGCTAGAGCAAGTATAAATTAGTTTACCCACCAAATTTCATAATTTGTGGAACACTGAAACTCAAGATATGATTTAAACAAGTTTGCATGTGATTTAAACACATTTCAAAGACCTATTTAAATATCCTGGAAACTAAACATCACATAACCAATTCATATTTTTATAAAATACTATACATCAATTAGATCCTAACAAAATTTATCTCAATATTTTTAGGCAAGTAAAACCCTAGATCTACATTTTCCAAAACTTATCTAAAACTGTGACAAAATATAAAAAGGAAAACAAAAAAAACTAAATCCAACCCTGCTACCGGGCCGGCCTGCAAAGCCGACGCGGCCCAACACTCGCGGCGTGGCCCACTTCACGCGCGGCCTGCTCAGGCCGTCCCGCCCGCGCGCGGGGGCTGACAGCGCGGGCCCGCAGGCCATAGAGAGAAGAGCGGAGGGGAGGAGATGGCCGCGACTCCGGCGAGCTCTAGCTCTCCGACGACGGCGCCTCTGAAAGTCCTATGTTTGGTGTTGGTAATTAGTGACAATACCTAAGTACTAATCCTATGCCTAAGTTGTATGTAGCATATGAGGATTAGTACATTCCAAGGTTGGTGACAAGATGGACATGGTGATCATGATGGCCACACTTGGATTTGGATGCAACCCTACGTGATCAAGGCAAAGGTATATGCTTAAGGGTTGTGTTTTAGTAACCAAGACACCTAGTGGGTGTGGTTACATTATAGGATAGATAGCCGTACTATAAAGAGGGGAATGACGCGGCTATTGAACTCCTAAGTGCCTCTAGATGTGCATTTCATGATCATATGCATTTGGATAGAACTAATAACGCCTCGGAAAATGATTGTGAAAATGCTAACACACACACACATAACGAGAACACTTGGTGGTGTTAGCACGTTTGCGACGGTGTTGGAGTTTGAGCGGTAGAGAGGGTTTGGGGGTCCTCTCTCCCTCCCGCCGAGCGTGCGAGCGCGGGATTCAGGCGATTTCGGGGAAATGAAATGCCTATTTTCCACTATGCCGGAAGTCGGAAATCAAACGGAAAAAGAACGGAAGCGAACGGAGGTCACTGTGGTCACCGGACGCTGCACCGGACGCGGTCACTGTGCGTCCGGCGCGTCCGGTCAACGTCCAGTAACTGCGCGATTTTCAGTTGCTACACCGGACGCGAGGCGCGTCCGGTCACAGGCCACCGGACGCGTCCGGTCGTCCAGGGAGCTTACTGGACTCCCACCGGACGCGGTCACTGTGGCGTCCGGTGGGTTCACCAGCGCGTCCGGTCGTTGGTTCGTCCTGCGTGACTCGGTGTTGACCGGCGCGTCCGGTGAGTCACGGGACCGGCGCGTCCGGTGGCGACCAGCGCGTCCGGTCGTTACGACCGGCGCGTCCGGTCAGTGTTTTGAAAATTAGCCGTTGCGGCACCAGCGCGTCCGGTCCACGCGACCGGCGCGTCCGGTCAACGCGCGTTCTGCTGAATCAAGTTTCTAACGGCTATATTCGAAGGGGTACGTCTATAAATACTCGTTGGCCGGCTCAAGGCTCTTACTCTTGACATTTTTGACATACTTGTGAGCACTTTGAGCCAAGCAACTCCCCTCCCACTCATCTCTCTTGCTTCTTTGCATATTCGAAGTGAGATTGAGTGATCCAAGTGCA
Source organism: Saccharum hybrid cultivar R570 (assembly GCA_038087645.1). Taxonomy (NCBI): domain Eukaryota; kingdom Viridiplantae; phylum Streptophyta; class Magnoliopsida; order Poales; family Poaceae; genus Saccharum; species Saccharum hybrid cultivar. Next base: position 1,541,481 of record JAQSUU010000625.1, on the reverse strand, counting down.
TTTGCATTGTGAGATAGCATCTAGTTGGCACTTGGTGGTTGATTTGCTGCGGGATTCTTGTTTCTCTTGGTGGTTGCCGCCACCTAGACGGCTTGGAGCAGCTTGGAGGCGTTGGCAAGAGTTGGTGATTGTTCTTGGCCACCTCCGGTGATTGTGAGGGGTTTGTGCCTACCTCGGCGAAGCGCCAAAGGCAACGTTAGTATATTGCTCGTGTCATTGCAACCTTTTGCCATTTGGTAGGTTCTTGTGGTGCCTTTTGAGAGGCTCGGTGTGAGACCGATTAGCCACCGAACCACGTGGTGAAGAGGGACACAACGGGGACTAGCGTGCCGGCAAGCACGTGAACCTCGGGATAAATCTTCGTGTCATCACTTTCATATTGTGATTGATTGATCCCGGTGTTTGGTTATCTTGGTATTCATTGTTGATCATATTGGTTGGCTCAATACTTCGCCCCTCGGTGATACCCTCCTATCTCTCTTGTATTAATTTCTTAGTTATCTTTGCTAGCTAGTTAGCTTAGCTAGAGTAGTTCTCTTGTGTAGCATGCTAGTTGTAGTTGTACTTAACTTCTCGGTTTGACTTGTGCGGTTGAGTGCAAATACTAGAATTGTGAATTGGATAGGTGGCTTGCAAACACCCATAGGCTAAGCAAAACTCGCATCTCGCTATTTGTTATATTGATAAACTTGTTTAGCTTGTCTTGTAGAAAATTTTAATAGGCTATTCACCCCCCCCTCTAGCCATCTAGACCTTTTAGCCTCCGGCGAAGCTATGGTACCAGCGCGTTCACCTCAACCTCACGCACCTAGGGGTACCCTCAATTGCTAGGATTATGGCGGCCAGAGAGGATGGCAGCGGTCATGGCGGCGTGCGGCCGTGGCTCGACCAACTCCGACGAGTCACCAGCATCCCGGCTCAATTTGCCTACCCTATGAGCTTCAGCATACCTAACTATACCTACAGCATGGAGGAGATAGGATAGGGGGCCCGATTGGCATGGCCACGTGCGAGCTCGACGGCGGCGGACATGGCGGCCCGGTGGAGCCGCCTTCGCGGTGTAGCTCACCTGAAGCGATAGAGATGGTTCAGTGAGGACGAGGAGGTGGAGGGGCTCACGGTGATGCGGTGGTCTAGACGGTTTGGCCAATGGAGCTGCGGTTTGGGAGAATGGCTCAAACACGGTCGCTGTTCCGCTTCTCCGGTCACCGCCCGCGCGCGGAGGAGGAAGCAGAGAAGGAGGGAATGGTGAGCGCGAGTGGTGAGGGTTGAGGTGGCGGCCTCGACTTCACGCCCGCGCGCATGCTTGCGACGTGGAGGCGACGGCAGGGCGCGAGCGCCACGCGGCTCCCTTGCTCTGCGCTGCCGCCACGACAGCGAGGCTGTCTGTCGACTGAAAGGAGCCAACGTGGTGGTCTGACAGCGACATTTTGACGTTGATTATCTCTCAAACCGTTTCGAGTTAGTCGAAGATGATAACACCAAAATTGTAGAGCTTCGTGAGGGCTACAACTTTGTCAATTGGAGCTTGGACTGGTTCGGCCTAGATTTGAAACTACCGAGCTCTAAAGTGGGGTACCCGAAAACTAAAACTGAGTTTCAGTCAACTATGCCGACTGAACCCCATTTTTCAAAGCACCATATCTCCTAAACCATTTAGAACCAGGTGATGGTGATGTTGACAATGTTGTAGAGATATGTGTGGACAAAAACTTTGTCAATTGGCTCAAGGACTGATTTGGCCTGGTTTGTGAGTTATAGGGTGCCAAAGTGGGGTACAGTGAAACGGTTTTCAGCTTCATACTTAGCCAAAAATGCTAAGTCCCAAAACAGCCTCTAAAATTGACTTGTGGGCCATTTTTGAGTATGTTCTGGTCATTTTCATGAGATGGCCATATTAGAACTTTTGTTCCTTATGAAATTCTCTACAACTTTGCTTAAGGTTGCTCCTCCATGCAAGATCTCTAAGCTGTACTTTTTAATTGGTCAAACCATATCACTCTAGGGGTCCACACTTAGTCAACAACATTTGGAAGGGCAATTTGGTAATTTTGGTCAACATGAACATTGCTCCACTACTTACCCTAAATATAATTAAGGTGTTATGAGACCTAATTAGCCACTCTATACATTGGTTACACGAAATTCCTAGTGTCACACACTTTGAAACAAGCAAATCAATATTCCACCCAAATGTTGTAAGGTCATGTTGCACATGTTGCATGAGTGTGTTGCATAACACTCTCTAATTATGTTACACTAAAGTGGTTAGTATGTTTCCAAATGAAATTGCACATAAGGTACTTGTGTGTTGCACGCTACTCACTTCTTACTTCACATGAAATATAACATATGTGGCAATGTTTCCACAACATGTTTCACATATTAAAAGCTCATGCATGAAATGAATGATGCTCCCACTCATGAATGAGGTGATTAATGTTAATGCTCATGAAATGCAATGCACTTAAGGAAGCCAAACACCTGAGGTGTTACATGAATCACCCAAAACCGCTCACAACATGAGTTGGGTCACCCACAAGCTCGCCGGATGATCACCAAACTCCCAATCACCACCAAATCGTCTAGGTGATGGCGATCACCAAGAGTAACAAGCTAGAACTCTCACTTGACCACAACAAGCCTAATGAGAAGATGGATGCACACTTGCTACACTCTTGTCACTAGTGAGGAATCTCAAACTTTGATTCTCAACTCACTATCCTCACTAGGGCTCTTGCACTCCCTTGCACTCCAAAGGTGTTTCTCAGCTGAACAAATGATCAAGAGACCTCTAAAAGAGGTGGAGAGGATGTATTTATACACCCCTCAGATAAATCCAACCGTTAGCTGCCAAATCAGCAAAACTCGTATTGACCGGACGTGCTGGTCGACGTGACCGGACGTGTCGGTCGAGTGTAACGGTCGAAAACCGAAAGTCAGCGCTGAGTGACCGGACGCGTCGGTCAGGGATGACCGGACGCATCCGATCATGCAAGAACCTTACTGGAAACTAACCTGGCGCTCGACCGCGTCCGATCATAGATGACCGGACGCGTCAGGTCAGCTTAGGACCTTACTGGAACGTGACCGGACGCGTCCGATCACTTTACAGTCGCGTCCGATTACACCTTTACCCTCTGAAACACATGTCAGACTGACCACCGCATCCGATCCTCTCAGGGACTGCATTCGGTCGATTAGTTAACGACACAGTGACTTGTTAGTACTGACTGGACGCGTCCGGTCATGACAAAGACCGCGTCCGGTCAAGGGTAAGGTGCTCAAACGACTTCTAAACGCGACGCAACTTGAACCAAGTTACTTCCAACTGAACTTTGAGCTTTTCTAGAGCTACCTAGTGCTACGTTTGACAAGTGTGCACCACACCTAAACAAAAGACTCACCTAGGTCAAGCTACTCGCTCATGCCCCCCTTTATAGTACGGTCAAAGGAAGAAACAAAGATCCTAACGACTATTCCGGATGTAACTCAACACCTTGACATCTAGAACTAACCGTCCTTAATCTTATCATTGATCCTTTGAAAACCGAAATGATTTCCATCAAGGGACATGAATACCATAGTGCCCAAAGCAGTTATCAACTCCATGACCTAACTTACCAACGTTTCTGCAAAACACACGTTAGTCATGATAATAATGCGTTGTCATCAATTACCGAAACCAACACGGGGGCCTAGATGCTTTCAGTCTGTGCATGGAATGACATCAAGAATGCACATGAGATAGAGACCGTCCATAGGCACACGGCCAGGCGGGTCAATGCTTTGGACAATATGGAGGACGCTGCACAGGAGGCGTACATCTACTACCATGGTCGTCGTTTTGAGGCCATGAAGAAGGATCGTTTCAAGTTCCTCCCTCACAGTGATCCTGATCCTAAGGGAACTTGGTCCTAGCTCCTCCAGCAGTGTACCCGATTCTGGATGCTACAGTGAGACATGTCCGTGACATGTAGGAGGCAGATGATGATCTTAAGGGAGAGTTGCGCGAGTCGCAGAGGACCACGAGGCGTCTCTAGAAGCAAGTTGACGCCCTACGTGCTCAGCTTAGGCAGCCTCCGATCTACAAGAAGCCCTAGACGTTCACCATGGTCGACACAGCCCCATAGATGTCTTGGTGCCATTGGAAAAAAAAGACGTGCTAGTTCGTGTGTCTTGTTTAGTCTTTGTGAGTCATGTGAACTTTGATGCTTAGTTTCTTATGTTGGTGAACTTGGTTGATTTGGATTTTCTCTTGAATGTTGGGAGAGTGTGAGCATGTCCGCACGTCTTATAGTTATGAACCTTAAGTTTAGTTGTAGGATAATGCAGTTGAGTTCATTATCATATTTCTGCTGTACAGATTTCTGGTGCAGTCTGCGATCTTTATCATATATCTCTAAATCCGTGTGTCTAAAAATTATGAAATTTTTATGGGAACAACTAGACTCCTGTATCTTTCAAATTCTCTGGAATCACATTTTTATCAGCTCTGGTTTGAGAGGTATAGCTGTTACAAAATGAAGTTTCTGCGCGGTCTGGGACTCAGAACAGATTTGGTTTAGCTCTGTTTTTCACTAAGGCCCCGTTCACTTCCCAAAATATTTCCTCTGCCACCCGTCACATCGAATCTTTGGACCCATGCATGGAGCATTAAATGTAGGTAAAAAAATAACTAATTGTACAGTTTGTCTATAAAGGTCGAGATGAATCTTTTGAGCCTAATTAATTCATGGTTGGATAAATTTTACCAAATAACAACGAAAGTGCTACAGGAATATTTCCCCCAAATATTTCGGAACTGAACACAGCCTAAGTTTATTTCAGAATCTGTAAAAGTGCTCTAAATAAAATTTGTAGAAGACTTTCTAAGCTTTCCAACCATGTATGTCATGCCTCTGTTGGGTCTCTAAAACTCAAGTTATGATTTATTTACCGATCTGTTGTTAATGGAACTCGCCCAGAAGTTTCTAGCAATGTTCTTTATCTTTTATAGGTGATCTATAAAATTTGGAAGATCTCTAAACTCTTGCACATTTCTTTGGAAAACAGATGGCCGCCAGAGGAGGAAGAGGCAGAGGCCGAGGCAGGGGCCGTGGCAGAGGTGCACCCATTGAACCAGCCAACCCGCTAGTGATATATGTGGAGCAATTGATGGGAACGCAAGCGCAGCTGATGCAAGCAACGATGCAATGCCTGGATTATGAACACATGGGAGGACCACCGCCTATTCAAGTTAGAGACAAGTGTGTGGATTTCATGATGGGACGCCCTCCTGTGTTCACCCATGCCTCTGATCCATTGGAGGCAGGCGGCTGGTTGCGGGATGTGGAGAAGCAATTAAACATAGCACAATGTACTGATTTAGAAAAGGTATTGTATGCTTTCGGCTAGCTTCAGGGGCCAGCTTAAGATTGGTGGGAGTACTTGTAGTATGGACGACCCAATGGTGCTCCTGCTGTTGGCATTTCTTAGCTCCACTACTAAAAATAAAATTAATCCCACTTTTAGCAATGACACTACAAATGGTATGGTAATTATTAACTTGTCACTTTTACAGTAGGCACCTATGATTATCTACATCTCTAATATTAAACTAGGTTGTCATACCTGGTAATAAAACTAGAAATATTTGTTGGTACTATCTAGCGTTACTACAAGAATAACACTAAACATAAATCTATTATTTCATGTGACTATAAAGAATCTAAAGATATGAATGAAAAGAATTCTGCAAGCGGATAGATAATTATACCATTATAGTATTTTAACTAAAGTATTATCATATTGTCGATTTATAATTTTACCACTGGAAAGGTATGACAATGCATATAGTACTGATAATTTATGATTATGCATTAGAGAATGAATCAATATCACATGCTCTACTCAAAACAGAGGCAAGTCACAAGATAAATATAGATATATATGATAAGTACCGATCAAGCATCTTGATAAATAAATAAATTACCTAGAGCACTCAAACTATGGCAATAGCATTAGCCCAGTCAGAATATTAGAGGAATAATTCCTATGTCATTCTATAACTACAAGTCAATGAAAGCTTCAATTAGTACAATTACATCTAGTAGTCATCGTTAATGTTACTATTGTATCCACACATAAGGAACATCAACTAAGGAGGATCAGAAATATAGTCATCCCCTCCTTCGAGACTGGGTTCTACAAGTCCTACACACGGGGAATGGACTATGTAGGACTCAACATGCCTATCACACTCGTAGGGGGCATTCGCAGATAAACAATATCTAAGCACCACGCTTACATAATGTCTACCACCCACCCATGGATCCTATATATTAGGATGGGTGCTATACGAACATATGCACGAACTTAATAATAAACTAACTATACTAGACATATAACCAAAGTAAACAATGAACATTGCAATCAAGAACATATAAAAGATGAAGTTTAATGTTGACATAAACACTATAGCAAGCACACAAAAACAGTGGAGAATACAATGAGAGAGGGGTACAAAGAATTATATCGTACCATGCTCTTGCCAATGTCAGGAAACTAAGCTTGTAATCTGCTTGCCGCCCTCTAGACCTAATCTAACTAGCTAAAGCTCTAGAACTAGAGGAACTCTGAGGAATTATGGTTTCTAGCTCTGGATGACTTGATCTCCAAATGACTTGATGACTTGATACCTTCAACGGGGCTGCGGTCTCCTTATATAGCCTAGGGGTCCACCATGAGCCCTTGATCAAACCGACTTGAGGTACGGCTAAGATGCATCCTCCGAGGTGGTGAAAGAATACTCCAAAAGCTCAGGGAAGAATCCCCTAGGGGGGCCGGGAGGCTTGCAGGTGGGGCCAGCCGGCCCCACTTGGCAGCCCCCATGCCTCCCGCTTTATTCTGGTGTCTTCTCATGTCTTCTACAGTCTTCTCGCGTATATGCTATATTTTAATTCTGAATTTTTCTTTGACGAATAGGTCCCTCTTGGTGGTTTTTTGGAATAATCCTACAGAGAACAGAGATTTACTAAAACTCATGGAATTTATCAATTTAAACACTAGACCTATATATATTCTCTCATTTGTACCATTTCTCATGTTTATTCAACTATAAATTGTTGACGTTATCCACCATCAATAAGCTCCCCCAAGCTTACCCTTTGCTAGTCCCTTAGCAAAGCCAAATTTAGCAAACTTGGATTAAGAACTTGAACATATTGAAGTTTTTGAAAATCATTGAAGCAACTCCTAGAAAGTACACATGCATTCAAACAAAAATTCTCCTCTGGATTAAAATAAATCAATCTGACTTTCAAACTTACTCATATTACCTTTCACCATGGAGCTTCTCAGCTTTCACTTCGGCCTTGACTAATTGAAAGATAGAACAATCAAGTCAAGCACTATATCTTAAGCTCTTTGCCCAACCATTATTCTAGAGTTTTGCAAGTTTTCAAAATAAAACTTAGAGCTTCCATTGTATGACACTCTCAAATCTCTCAATATATGTGGTATTTGTGGATCCTCACCAAGGCATTAATGATGTTATGCCTATCTCTTCTACAACTAAGGCTTATGTGGAGTTCATAGGAGTGGAGAAAATATGAACAGTTATGAATTGTAAGCATGCCTTTTCATGTATTGTAAAGTCAACCAATGGATCCAAAGAGAGTTAAGTCATACAATCAAATCAAGTTGTGCATGTGTATGGAATATGGTGGATACATGCTAGGTGTATATGGTGGCTAATCCTAATTCTACTATGCTCCTTGAAAACATATCTCTCTTTTGGAACTTCAAAAACACTTTGCAAGAAAACATGAGCTATCTTATTCATCATTTCTTTTTTGTTAGGTGGGCATCAAAGTACCCATTATTTTATTCTCTTAGACACTTGTCCATTTTTTTAATACTCTTTTCTTTTTTTCCTTTTCTCATGAATAAGTTTTGCATAGCCACATGCATCTTTCTGCAACAAAACTTTGGCGAGAAACAACAAGAAATTTGGAGCATTTATTGGGGCTGTCCTATAGGATATATTTTTGGGTGTTTACTCTCAGTATAAGAGTAAAACATTTTTAGGTGGATCTAGACGGAATATGATTGCGCCTACTCCCAATGCAGGAATAGTGTATATGTGGGTGGTGTGTATGTGATCTTGATTTTAAGAGCATGACAAACCTCTCATAAGGCATCGACAAAGCTTGACCAAACTCAATGCAAAGCAAGCAGCATAACAGTGGCAGTTTCCTATTCTAAACATCATATTTGGCTTTGGTAGGAATTCAATCTTTGTTATACAGGAGCTCATCATATAAGATTTTAAGTTTTTCAAAAGATAAATCTTCAGAACTTTAGTATCGCTAGGAACAAGATAAACAGCAGCTTGGACTTTCTTATATCATATCCCTCAATCACCTAGACTTAGCTCAAGCATATGCTACCCACAAGTTTTAGGTTCAGTGCACATTCTTCTATCAAATCAATCAAATCCAAAACTTGGGAGAATTCAAGGTTGAATACTAGGTACTTAAAAGGAATTATAGTAGAACAACTATGTATCATTTCCATTGCCAAAATTAATTGTATGCTCCATCATTTTTATGGCTCTTAAAAACAAAAATCTAAACACACTTTTTATTTTATTTTCAAAGTTTTAAGATCACACCTTAATACATATATAACTAGCTAGATAAATTTTTATTTGGTTTTGATTTATTATTCATCTTTTTATTTCTTTTAACTGATAGAAAGCAAACTTAAAAATAGTAAAATTGAGAAGGGAAAGGAATACTTAGCTAGATACATGGGGAATGCTCCTCTCCTAAGCTAAATGTTGTCATGGTCGGAAATTGAGTAATCTTCAGAGCGAGCTCATCAGTGGCGGTTCTTCTTATTAGGTAGAGTGTAATGCCTACCACAGAGTGAACTTATTATCAATCAAAATGTCATCCTGTAAAATATACTCCAACAAGAACACCAAAAACTCGAAGCTTTATATGATAAGGGGTTAGCGATCAATTGTTGAGAAATCGATTGTTCTTATTGCTTAAGATAGAATTCATAATTTGGCAACTTTTTAATAGGATGTTGGTTTTCATCTTTTTTAGGATTTTCTATTTTATAATACAAAAGAAAATGCATATGCATATATTTTTTTTATTTTATGCCACCACACTGAATATTCCTACAGGGTTACCATAAGTTACTCACATGGGCTTAAGATTTTCATGATACAATGATGAAGACATTTTTATTTTATTTCTACATGCAAAGACAGATGAACTATAGTGAAGTATATTTTTATTTTATTTTCTAATGTAAGACATATGCAAAAAGAGTAAAAATGCTAAAGTGAAATTAATCAAATGCAATGCTGGAAATGTAAACGTAGATAACTACCATTATTACCTCATGGCAAGGGTACAGAATTTAGAAATCCTCCGGACAGGACTAGGTAGGAGAGAATACTTACTTTTCAGGTGCATCATCTTATCCTGATGAGAGAGACTCAGATGCTTGCTCTTCATGTGGCGATGATGTTAATGTTGTCTTCTTTTTCCATACCTGAGTGGTCTGTGTACCTAACTTTAGCAGTGTAGCTTCTTCCTTAGTGGGCTCTTCAATCTTCTTATCTTCAGTGTCCCATTCATTCCAGCGGTCTTCATATCTCACTACTTCTCCTAGGTAATCTGCACATCCATCCTTCAGAGGTTGGTTTACTTGACGGTGGGATCGATGTCGCCTCCTATTGCGGGGATTCTTGGGTTGCTCATGAGTAGTATAACTTTTAAAGTGACAACGTATCTTTCCATCTGGAAACTGGAAGTGGACTTATCTAGATCCAATGAAGATGACGACATTGGTGGTGTTGTGGAATGGTCTTCCCAAGATGATAGGGGTATCTTTGTCTTCTGCTCCCATGTCCAGGACCATGAAATCGGCCGAAACGTAGCGATCTTGAATTTGTACTAGAACATCCTTCGCTATGCCCTTCGGAAATCAAATTGATTGGTCCGCCATTTGCAACTGCATATATATAGGATACAATGGTTTGTTACCAAATAAATATTCATATGTTACCTTTGATATTATGTTGACACCCGATTCAATATCGCAGAAGGTCTTATGGAAGATTCTCTGATTGATTGTGCATTCAATTGTTGGTACTCTAGGATCATCTTTCCTAACTAGGAATGGTGGAATGAGCAGGTGGTCATACTCAGATCTGATTTTAATCATCTTGAAGTCTCTTCCTATGTATGGCTAGCCTTATTCTTCCTCCAATTTCTATTGTTCTTCTTCTTCTTCTTGGTCAACACTGACTCTTCCTGTTTGTGTGGTGCCTAAGGTTGTGCAGGAGAGTGCAACATGCGGTTTTTGAACGAGAACTTCTCTTTCTTGTTCTTGATGGTGAAAACAATCTTGGCGTGCTCTGCATAAATGATGGCCTTCGTGATGCATGGGAATGGTCGGCCCAATATGATTGGCGCTGTCTCATCCCCTCCTGTTTCTACGACCACAAAGTCTACCGAAATATATGATTGTCCCACTCGAATGATAGCATCTTCAAGAACACCCTCAGGGTAGCACAGTGTCTGATCTGTAAGCTACAAATGTATATTTGTGTACAACAAAGGACCTTCTAAAATCTTATCATATATTACCTTAGGCATGATGTTGACACATCTGCACTGAAATCGCAGATAGTTTTCTAGAAAATGTGACATCCTATGGAGATAGGAATGACAGGTCTCCCTAGATCACCTTTCTTGTCAGGAAGTAAATAATCAATCCACTTCACTTTCGATGGTTGAGTGTAGTAATAAGTTGCATTGTGAATATCGATAAGATTTATAGTTTTTAAATCTTTCGGCTGCCCTAAAATCTTACCTTTATCTGATAGAGGAACAGCAGCTGCCAGCTAAGCTACTTGTGATTCTATCATTTTATTAAAGCTATGCTGGTTCTTACTAGCAGAAGCAAAGGTATCCATTCTAATATTTATGTTCTCTAAAGTTTTGTCATTAGAACCTACCTTTTTAGACATCTGATCTAACAATCTTGATTGTTAGTAACTAAATCTATCAAGGATGGTTGATTGAAATTATTGTAATTATTACCTTGGAAGTTACCTTGGTAGTTTGGCCTTTATTGCTGATTCCATCCTTGATTTTACTGAGGATGATAGTTTTGTTGTTGATGTAGTTCACATCCTCTTGAAGTTTAGGGCAATTGCTCCCTGAATGCCTAGTATTTCCACACTCTTCACAAGTCATGAGAGAATCATTGATGTGCATGACTTCTCTTTTCTCACTGACTCGATCTTCAATCTTCTTCATCAGTAGGTCTATTTTGGCAGACAACATATCTACCTCCTTGAGTTGATGCATACCTCCTCCTCTCTTATGAGATTGAACACATTCTTCATTCTAGCTCTGATTGGAAGCCACCTTCTCCACAAGTGATGTTGCATCTACGAGGTTGAGTAACAAGAAAGCACCTCCAGCAGCAGCATCCATTGTCTCAAAGGTGCTAGTGTTCAGCCCATGATAGAAAGTTTGCATAAGTAGCCAATTCTTCATCCCATGATGAGGACATTCTATAATATAATCCTAAAAGTGTTCCCTTGCCTCGGGGACTGATTCATCATGTTATTGCTGAAAGCTAGAAATTTTCCCACGCAGAGCATTGGTCTTACCTGTAGAAAAGAACTTGGCCAGGAAATCAGTTGAGCAATTATTCCATGTAGTGTGTTTCTCTTTATTGGAGTAGAACCATTGCTTGGCTTTCCCCAATAGCGAAAATGGGAAAAGGTGGAGCAGAATAGCATCTCTAGTTACTCCCTTGATAGTGAAGGTGTTGTAGATCTCTAGAAAGTATTATAAGTGTGCACTTGCATCTTTATGAGCCATTCCACAAAACTAATTAGCTTGCACCATGGTAATGAGTGCAGGCTTAAGCTCGAATCCATTGTCTCCAATTTTGACTTTAGGTCCAGTACGAATGTTTGTTGTTATCAGAGCAGAGAATTCATGGAGACTCTTGTTCGCCCTGGCCTCAAACTCTAGTGTTAAGCTTCTTCTTTTCTGGTTGTCTTCTAAAACTACCATGAGAACCTTCTTGATCTTGGCTCTAGTACTTCTGAGTAGTACTTCTGGATCATCAAGATAATTTTCCAAAAGATCAAAACCTTTCAAACATCACCCTGCATAAGATACATAAGTAGACAAAACAAGGGTAAGCCTGTTATGAGCAGAGATCAATGGTAATTTAATCTCATCAAATACATAAAATTATCAATACTTCCTAAGTTAGATACCTTCCCCGGCAACGGTGCCAAAAATACTCGTTGGCATTTCTTAGCACCACTACTAAAATAGAATTAATCCTACTCTTAGCAATGACACTACAAATGGTATGGTAATTATTAACTTGACACTATTACAGTAGCCACCTATGACTATCTACATCTCTAATATTAAACTAGATTGTCATCCCTAGTAATGAAACTAGAAATGTTTGTTGGTACTATCTAGCATTACTACAAAAATAACACTAAACAGAAATCTATTATTTCATGTGACTATAAAGAATATAAAGATATGAATGAAAAGAATTATGTAAGCAGACAGATAATTATACCATTGTAGCATTTTACCTAGAGTATTATCAGGTTATCGATTTATAATTCTACCACTAGGAAGGTATGACTATGCATGTAGTATTGATAATTTATGATTATGCATTAGAGAATGAACCAATATCACATGCTCTACTCAAAACAGGGGTAAGTCACAAGATAAATATAGATATATATGATAAGTACTGATCAAACATCATGATAAATAAATAAATTACTTAGAGCACTCTAACTATGGAAATAGCATTAGTCTAATCAGAATATTAGAGTAATAATTCCTAAGTCATTCTATGACTACAAGTCAATAAATGCTTCAATTAGTGCAATTACATCTAGTAGTCATCGTTAATGTTACTATTGCATCCACACATAAGGAACATCAACTAAGGAGGATCAGAAACATAGTCCTCCCCTCTTTCAAGACTGGGTTCTACAAGTTCTACACATAATCTAAGCACCACGCTTTCATAATGCCTACCACCCACCCATGGATCCTGCATATTAGGATGGGCGCTATATGAACATATGCATGAACTTAATAATAAACTAACTATACTAGACATATAATCAAAGTAAACAATGAACATTGCAATCAATAACATATAAAAGATGAAGATTAATGTTGACATAAACATTATAGCAAGCACATAAAAATGGTGTAGAATACAATGAGATAGGGCTACAAAGAATTATACCAAACCACGCTCTTGCCAACGTCGGGAATCCAAGCTTGTAATTTGCTTGCCTCCCTCTAGACCTAATCTAACTAGCTAGAACTAGAGGAACTCTAAGGAATTAGGGTTTCTAGTTCTGGATGACTTGATCTTCAAATGACTTGATGACTTGATACCTTCAGGGGGCTAGGGTCTCCATATATAGCCCAGGGAGTCCAATGTGGGCCCTTGGATCAAACCAACTTGAGGTACGGCTAAGATGCATCCTAGGAGGCGGTGGAAGAATACTCCAGAAGCTCAGGGAGGAATCCCCCAGGGACGCTGGGTGGCCTGCAGGTGGGGCCAGCCGGCCCCACTTGGCAGCCCCTCGCCTCCAGCTTCGTTCTGGTGTCTTCTCCTGCCTTCTAGAGTCTTCTCGCGTATATGCCGTATTTTAATTCTAAATTTTTCTTTAACGAATAGGTCCCTCTTGGTGGTTTTCTGGAATAATCCTGTAGAGAATAGAGATTCATCAAAACTCATGGAATTTATTAGTTTAAACCCTAGACCTATGTATATTCTCTCATTTGTACCATTTCTCGTGTTTATTCAACTATAAATTGTTGACGTTATCCACCGTCAACACCTGCTATCTCCTGGCAAGAGTTTAGGGACAACTTCAGGTCATATCACATCCCTGAAGGTTTAGTGGAGTTGAAACAGGAGGAATTTAGGACTCTGAAGCAAGGGTCCATGTCTGTGGTGGAATACCGTGACAAGTTTGCACAACTATCACGCTACTCCCCTAATGATGTGACTGATGATGATTAGAAGCAACACCGCTTTCTCAAGGGATTGTATGATGGCCGTCAGCTCTAGCTCATGTCAAATACATACCCCAACTTCCAGGCATTAGTGAACCGTAATATTGTGATTGACAATAAGCGCAAGGAGATGGATGCCAAGAAGAGGAAGCTCCAAAGGCAGGCTTCTAGGAGCAACACTCGCCCACGTGCTTATCCCCAGCAGGGTTTTCAGTAGAGCAACTAGGGGCCACCCAATCAGTGGAACCATGGCTAGTACCCTCAGCATAACTAGAACTAACAGCATCCTCAATACCAGCAATAGTATGGCAACCAGCGTCCCCAGCAGCAGACTGGCAATCATGCACCACGCTAGGGAGTGCCCAACAATGCTCCCGTGAAGGGTGGTACACCCAACAACCCCAATGCATGCTATCACTGTGGAGAGTTGGTCACTTTGCTCATCAGTGTCCTAGGAAGCAGAACCCTCCAGCTCCACAGAACCTGAATGGCAACCAGAAGTTCAATGCTTGACCCCCTCACACTAAAAAGTGAACCATGTGTCCTCTGATATAGCTCAGGAGGCACCTGAGGTTATGTTGGGTACATTCAGTGTCAACTTTATCTCTGCTACAGTACTTTTTGATTCTAGTGCTTCACATTCTTTCATTTCACAAGCTTTTGTTAGAATGTATAGCATACCTTTATGTGCATGAAAACCCCCATAATAGTGAATTCACCGGGAGGTAGCATGCCACCTTCTTATTGGAGTCCCTCAACTAGTATTTCCTTAAGGGGTGTAGACTTCAAAGTGAGCCCAATTATGTTGAGAACAGCTGGAATTGATCTCATCCTGGGTATGGATTGGATGAAACAACACAAGATAGTGATTCAGTGTCAGGAGAAAGCAGTTGTTGTGACATCACCTAATGGAGATAAAATTTGTGTTGAAGTGTTGGTGCAAGCACAACCGACTGCCACTGTGAACTAGTTGAGTGATGATGCCAAACATGAGGACCCAGTTGTGGAAGAGTTCCCATATGTGTTCCCTAATGATTTGCTAGGTATGCCACCCAATCACAACATTAAATTTATTATTGAGCTTTTACCTGGAACTGCACCTATAGCTAAGAGACCATATAGAATGGGGGTAGATGAATTAGAAGAACTTAAGAAATAAATTAAGGAGTTGCAGGAGAAAGGTTTTATTCATCCTAGTTCTTCACCTTTGGGAGCACCAGTGATTTCTGTTGACAAGAAAGATGGTACTCGGAGATTATGTGTTAATTATTGATCACTTAATGAAGTTACTATCAAGAACAAGTATCCATTGCCTAGAATTGATGATTTATTTGATCAGTTGAGAGGTGCTTGTGTGTTTTCTAAGATTGATCTTTGTTCTGGCTATCATCAACTGAAGATTCGTGCATCTGATATACCTAAGACAGCCTTTACTATAAGGTACGGCTTGTATGAGTATACAGTTATGTCTTTTGGGTTGACCAATGCACCTGCATACTTTATGTATCTAATGAACAAGGTGTTCATAGAGTTTCTTGATAAGTTTATGGTGGTATTCATTGATGATATACTAGTATTCTCCAAGAATGAAGAAGAATGTGTTGAACATCTAAGGTTGGTCTTGCAAAAGCTTAGAGAACATATGTTGTATGCTAAGAGAAGCAAGTGTGAATTCTGGTTGAAGGAGGTCTCTTTTCTAGGACATGTTGTCTCCGATAGTGGGATAGCAGTAGATCCAAGTAAGGTATAAGATGTGTTAAACTAGAAACCTTCAACTAATGCAAGTGAGATTTGTAGCTTTTTGGGATTAGCTGGGTACTAAGGAGGTTCATTGAAGGATTTTCTAAGCTAGCTAAGCCTATGATAGCTCTATTGGAGAAGAATGTCAAACTTATATGGTTAGATAGTGCCAAGCTAACTTTGAAGAGCTCAAGGAGGGGTTGACTACAGCTCCAGTGTTGACCTTGCCAGATTTAAGCAAGAACTTCTCTATATATTGCGATGCATCTTGTTTGAGCCTTGGATGTGTTCTTATGCAAGAAGGAAGAGTGGTGGCATATGCATCAAGGCAGTTGAGAAAACATGAGTTGAACTACCCCACTCATGATTTGGAGTTAGCAGCAGTGGTTCATGCTCTAAAGATCTAGAGATATTATCTAATTGGGCATAAGAGTGACATCTATATATATCACAAGAGTTTAAAGTATATTTTCACATAATCAGATCTGAATCTGAGGCAGCGTCGTTGGTTGGAGTTGATCAAGGACTATGACTTAGAGGTGCATTACCATACAGAAAAGGCAAATGTCGTGGCTGATGCACTTAGCGGGAAGACTTATGCCAATGGGCTTCAGATGACATTTATGCCTGCGGAGTTATGTGCTGAAATGGAACATCTCAACTTGAATTTTGTCACTAATGCAATGGAATTGGGATAGAGCCTACCTTGGGGCACGAAATACGTAAAGGTCAGTTGGAGGATGAAAAACTAAATGAGATAGCAGAGAATGTAGTGCTTGGAAAGGCACCAAGCTTCAGAATGGATGAGAATGGTACCCTATGGTTTGGAAAAAGGATATGTGTACCTGAAGTGAAAGTTATCTGTGATGCAATTCTATGAGAGGCACATGAGTCTGCTTATTCAATACACCCTAGAAGTACTAAGATGTATTTGGATCTTAAAGAGAAGTATTAGTGGTATGGGTTGAAGAGAGATGTGGCAGAGTATGTGGCCTTGTGTGACACTTGTCAATGGGTGAAAGCTGAGCACCAAAGACCTGCAGGGTTGCTGCAGCCAATGAAGATACCAGAGTGGAAATAGGAAGAGGCCGGTATGGATTTTATTACTGGATTAACTCGCACTCAACATGGATATGATTCGATCTGGGTAATAGTGGATCGGCTCACTAAGGTTGCTCACTTCCTGCCAGTCAAGAGTACATATAATGGTGCAAGTCTAGTGGAGTTGTACATGGAAAGAATAGTGTGCCTGCATGGAGTCTCAAAGAAGATCGTGTCTGGTAGGGGTACTTAGTTTACCTCACAATTCTGGCATAAGGTTCATAGATCTTTAGGGACAAAGTTGAATTTCAGTTTTGACCCTCAAACTGATGGACAGACTGAAAGGACCAATAAGATTTTGGAAGACATGTTGAGAGCGTATGCTTTGCAATACGGTACAAGTTGGGACAAGAGTTTGCCATATGCTGAGTTCTCATATAACAATAGTCACCAGAAGAGTCTCAAGATGGCACCTTTTGAAGCTTTATATGGACATAAGTGTAGAAAACCTCTATTCTAGAATTAGACAGGTGAAACTCAAGTGTTTGGACCAGATGTTCTGAGAAATGCAGAGGAACAAGTGAGAATGATTAGAGACAACTTGAGAGTGGCACAGTCCCGACAGAAGAGTTATGCTAACACCCAGAGAAGGGAGCTAAGCTTTGAAGTAGGAGATTATGTGTACTTGAAGGTGTCGGCAATGAGAAATGTGAGAAGATTCAATATGAAGGGCAAGCTAGCTCCAAGGTATATTGGACCTTTCAAGATTCTAGAGAGATGTGGAGAAGTGGCCTATCAACTAGAACTGCCTGAAAGTTTGTCAGGTGTGCATGATGTGTTTCATGTCTCTCAATTGAAGAAGTGTTTGCGGGTACCAGAAGAGCATATTCCTTTAGAAGAGCTTACTGTTAAGGAAGATCTCACATATGAAGAGTATTCGGTAAAGATCTTGGAAACCACAGAAAGGTTTACAAGAAGCCGAACTATAAAGATGTGCAAGGTACAGTAGAATCGATATTCAGATGATGAGGCTACTTGGGAAAGAGAAGAAGATCTGAGACAACCTTACCCACAGTTGTTTCAGTAAGCATCATCCTAATCTCGAGGACGAGATTCTTCTTAAGGTCCTAAGACATGTTTGACTGCGCATAAGTAGATCTGAGTTACTTTGAATCAGATGTATGTAATTAATTTGAGGCGAAGCTTAATTGCATACATGGAAACCTTTTTTGTCAGTCGATCACTTAGTGAAAATGGTGATGAGTGCAAGACATATTGAGGATTCCACTAAAAATTTTCTCTATATCACATAAGATATATTAATCTCCACATCTCCACACCAGAATCTATATATTATATATATTGCGCTAGCTGTCCAATAATGTTCAGTTTCTAGAAGTAAAAAACAATATTGAGCGAGCGATGAGAGGATTGTCGTCACTGACCTATAAACCCTTTGGTGACTTCTTCGGAGTAAGTAGCCTGAGGTAAGCATTAGTCTCGACAATGTGCCGTGGCTGGAAGATCTTAACAGCCGCAACTCGTGGAGCATCCTTGAGTAGGGAGAACTTGTAGGCATCACCGTCTAGTGGGCTGTGGAGGAAGAGGCCTGCGTGCGAGTACTGCGCCAGCACGTTTTGCATGATGGATGGCCCGGTGAGCTTGAACTGCCATGCAGCGCCCACATGGCAGACCGCTAACCTTGCCTTGTTAGGGCGCGGCGGCAGTTGTGCTCCTGCTGCCCTGCTGGCTTGACCGGTCCAGCAATGGTGAGGAGGAGCCAGCAGGAGGAGGAGGAGATGGTGGCTGTTGCGAGGAAGATGGTGATGATGATCCTGAGGCCAGCGCAAGGTCCAGCCATGGTGTAGCGTGCGTGTATTCTTGATTTCTTGGTATAATGTGTGAGCTATAATATATAGATACACACTAGTGCGCCATTTGTATGTATGTGTACACAGTTGCACACACAGACATGTTAATCGAGGTATTGCCGTCGCTCACATGTTGAGGACATATTGTCCTCTAGCTAGATTTGAAGTTTGGAGATTCGATGGCAGGATATCTGCCAAAAAGAGTGGCAAGGGTGATGCATATATATATATAGCATGACAGGCAACGAACTACGCAAGGGAGGCAGTTCAATAGCATATTTTGAAAGTAGTAGATGGTGTGCTTGGTTTGTCGTGCAGAGTCATTATAGCTAGTATAATCTTAATTATGTGCATATGGTAGCATGATACACACAGCAGCTACTGCAGATTAGCTTGATACGTACTTCTCAGGAACATGCAGATTCGCTCCTTGGAGTGTCCTGTAGGGACGACTGGGCTTCCAGTCTGTGGCCTTTGGGCCGTGGGGGCGGAGAACAGCCTAGGTCTTGTGGTACTGTGGTGAGGGTGTCTAGTTGTGGTGCCGCCTAGGCTGGCATGGTGGTTTCTTGGTGAAAGCTTTGCACAGCTCGCTACCGGTGCCAGCAGCGATAGCGTCCTCGGGCATCATACTCCTTCTTGGAGGCATTGCTGAAGAACCACTTCTCATCGAACCTGGTCTATGATCTGAGGTTGGCTTCAGCTCCGGTGTGGCTATGGGTGGCTTGGGTAGGGCCTCTGTTGTGGTGGTTCCTAGTCAAAAGCCTTGCTCGGTTGCTAGGCGGTGCCGACGGTGGTGGCGCCCTTAGCGTCATGTTTCTCTTTGGAGGTGTCGTTGTAGGACCATTGCCCTATGGTCTCACACCTTGACCTTCGTAGCCTTCTACCATCGCCTCACAGGCATCGCCATTGTCCGTGGTTCTTGTCATGTCGTTGGTCCATGTTGGAGCTCCGTGTTGTGCCTATGTGTGCTTATCGTCCAGCAACCCAATGGTTGGTCTACTGTAGCATTGTTTGGATCGTCCGGGCGGATAATTTGTTGCCATCGTTAAGCTTATGTGGATGATGCTTTGCTTCTTGTCTCTCCCGACGAATACTAGATCGTTGTTGGTCTATCCCCTGCTACATTCTTTGCTGCCAGCATCGCTTCAAACTCCAGGATACTTTGCTGCTAAGATCGTGTCTCTATGGAGGATGTTTTGCCACTATGGTCATTTGGGGCTCCCCTCTAGCAGATGCTTTGCCACCAAAGTTTGCGGATGCTTGTTTTGTATCCTTTGGGTGGATGCTTTGCACCATGGGTTTAGTTTTTCTATAGGCAACCGCTGCGTCGATGTCTTTATTTTTCTTATTAGGCTCAGTCTACTTGTTGGGTGTTGTGGCTGAGGGTCCCCCTCCTTCCTGCTTTTATTTGCTGTTCTGGGATGCTTTTGGTTGTATACCACTGTCTTGGTGGTTTGTAGCATGCGCTACGAGGGCTCTCTCGTAGTTGCGTTGTGTAATTCTATTATTTTTAATGAAACATGTGTCAAGGCACCACCAAAGCATGTTCTAAAAAAAGAAGTCTAGCGCAGTATAAGTATGCCTCATTTTTATCCTACCCAAGCTCTACATAAGCCTATTAGAAGTAGGTTTTTGGCAAAGAATATACATTTTGGTGAGGATTTGTACATATTGAGTGATCCGAGAGTATCATTCGAGGAACTTTAGTTTCTTTACAGAAATATTATAAAACCTCTGAAATGATGGCTACACAATAAGCCCCATAAGGACTAAGGTAATATAAGTGAGTTTCATATAGAGTGCCAACATATTCAATTTAAAGGAGAATGTCAGGTTGCATGCAAGGTACCTTCAGGAAGTATAACATGGCAACAACTCATGTTCCACCAAGACTCAGTTTTAGCCTTTACTTAGGATGAGCAAAGGGCTAATCTTGGGAGAGCTTATTGACGGTCATTACATGATCAATCCTACCACCAAGTATCTTGGGAACAAAGAAGGATTATAGCATATGTCATACATATATTGCTTAAATAAAGTAGGCACCTATGTTTTGGAGAGTACTGACATGTACAAACAACTTGTCAAATGTAACATCCTAAAATTTTGAAAAGAAGAAAAATAGGAGAAATATGATTTTTATATATTTTTGTAAGCATGTAAACTTAGAATAAGAATAATTTTTATAAATTTTAAAATCAAATATAAGAGTAGAAACATGTTTGTGCACTCATGCTGTTGCATTTAAATTTTTGAGATGAGTGGTTTGATCAAATTCAAATTTGGATTTGAAAATCATTTGAAAATTTGTTTTGAAAAATTAGAAAAAAGAAAAAGGAAAGGAATTTTTTTCTTCTCTCGGGCCGCTTTCCTCCCGCAGCCCAACTCCCCGGCCTGCCTCGGCGGCCCACCTTTCCCTCTCCCGCGCCCGCATTCTTCTCCTGGGCCGAGCCCGAGTCGCGGCCTGTCGGCCCGTCACCGCGCGCGCGTGCTAGCGTTCCGCAGCGGCCGCGTCATTCCGCCTTGAGTCGCTGACATGTGGGTCCCGCTTGTCAGTGTCTCTTTCCCTTTCCTTCTTCTTCCTCCGGCGTTTTCCTCCGGCCGAACGTCGCCTTCTCTTTTCCCCGATCCGAATCGATCTTCAAATCTTCCTCCTTTCCATAACCGGAGATGCCCACGAGCTATAAAACGAGACCCCCACCTCTCCGCCCTCATCCCATCTTATCGGTAGCCGCTTTGGTGCTCGGGAGCTAGGTCACCGCGAGCACGAACTCCACCGCCCGCCCCTCAAAGCCGCACGCGCTCCTTGCTTCATCCCCGGCCACGATTCTGCCCTAGGTGAGTTCGCGTTGAAGTTATCTACCTGCCGGTACTTTTGCTTTGCGATTTCGTGCACCACAGAGCGAGTTAGGCTCCACCCGGCCATGGCGCCGCCGCGGGAAGCTCGCCGTCGGCTGATTCCGGCCGGAGCGCCGCCGGCCTTCTCCCCGATCCAATCTGGATCGTTGATTTTGAATCCAACGGCTGTTATTTAAAGATACCGGTTCGCCTGTGAAACTTGCTAAAGAGCCCCTGAAGTTTTTAAGTTCTTAACCCGCGGTCCAAAGCGTAATCTGGAAAATACGTTTTGATCTGTTGAAAGCGTATTTCGTCTCGGTAATTGAAAAATACGTTTTCTGATATTTACAGTTTTGCCACTGAGTTTGTTTTAGTCATAAATTATCCGTTTTAACTCCGATTTGACCCGTTCAAATTGCGTTAGATTCGTATTTGCGAGCTCTACATGATTATAGAACTATACAGTAGGTTTGAGATAATTTATTTTCGAGTTTATATTAAAGTAATTATTTATCTATAGGAAATCTTAGAAAATTCATAATTTGTATGTTTTAAATCCAAATTTCGTGATCTTTATATCTATGTGATCGTAGTAACGTGTAGAAGAGTTTGACAAACTTGTTATACTGTTAGTGTACTGTTGGTTAGGTTTTCTATCTTTAAGATTCGATGTTAGATTTAATCTATTACTTTAATAAAGTAGATCTTGTTTAAATCATATTTTCTACGTTTTAGATCCGTTTTAGCTCATTCGAGTTGCGTTAGATTCATAGCAACGAGATCTACGCGTTAGTGACAGTATTTACCATATTATTAAGTCTGAAATTTTATGGTTTAAATCATATCTTGATTAATAATTATGCAACTGGGTTTTGTAAATAAAATATGATTTGTTTTACTTTAGTTTCATAATTTGAATCTAAATTTGACTTAATTCCGTATATAGTATTTATAAAATATCTTATATATGTTATTATATAATTAAAACTCATGAAGCTAAATAGTTTTATATTTTCTTCTATGAGCAAATCTTTTGGTAGATGTATCTTTTCAACCGTAGCTCTGAATAGTGTGCTTTTCGCGTCTGTGTGTTTGTAGTGATGCGTAGAATAGTGTTTCAAACTCTTTTATTTATTTTTGTATGATTGATGTACTGTTCTAATATAGATCTATTGTTTGCTTCGTGTATGATTGCTCGATGTGTGTGTGATGATTTATTGATCAAGTCCAGTCGGTGAGATATACGTTGTTATCAAGAAGAAGAAGAAGAACGTTGAAGATTAAAGCTTACCGAAGGATCGGTGTTTAAGGCAAGTATAGCATGGGATTATCCTTGTTTCCTATTTATCTTTAATATACTTAATTCATGTGCATGTGTCTACCTTGTTACCACTAAGGATATCCTAGTTTTTATATCTTGTACCTTGACACCCATGGGACATTGCATTGGGTAGTATTTATGCTAGTGCTCAAGATAAATAACCATGATCTGTAACTTGACTAATGGTATATGCAATGAACGTTTAAAAGATGCTTTATAGAAACATGGCTCAAGAGGGCTAGAGCATATTTGGTTGTTTTTATGGTGCTCTAGTTTCTCTCCTTAAGGACTTATCTGTAAGCGAAAATCCGGGACTTACAGTACAACTGTGAGGGCTATATGGCTCTGGCTTTAGCTCAGTATGAGGACCTTTTCTAGCTTGTTAGAGGTTACCCTTGTGGCGCAAATGGGGTAGAGCAGACTGTGGATCCCTGCGTGGTGTATCACACGGACTGACTCCGGAAACCTAGCGGCCCTAACTTGTTAGACGAACCTTTGAAAGGCTTCATAGTGATTCCTTGCCTGCTCACCTTGGAAGTGTTTTGGGAGTCGCGATCCCGGGCATATGGGTAATCATGACTCACAGTGAAAGTGTACAACCTCTGCAGAGTGTAAAACTGTTATAACAGCCGTGCTCACGGTCACGAGTGGCCTTGGACCCTTACAGAATAAATGATGAACACTGATGATAATGATAATACTGATGATATTGATGCTCACTAATGATTATTGTTTCTTGCTATACATTATTCTCGTTTACATGATCATGAGGTTATTTGGGATTTTGGTAAACTTGTTGCTACTCAATTGTTAAAAAGATGACTCACTAAAAGCTATTGCAGTAAACCCGTGTCAAACCTTTTGAGCAGCATGAACCCCATGTTATATTTGTTGAGTTCGACATGGACTCACTCTTGCTATTTCCCCACATCTCAGGAAGGGTACCAGACTGTTAGATTCTGGAATTGTTAGGCTTGTGATCAACCAGTTAGTTTGATCCTGGAGTGAAGGTTGCACCCGGTGTTCGGAGTTGTCTTTCCGCTGTGATGCTCTTTAAGGTATACTTTATACTATTGAGTTATGTATATTAAGCATTTGTCTTTTGATATTATATTTATCTGTGGCTATATGTGAGATTTGTCGTCTTTATTTCACATATAGTGTATGTCTGGTTTTGTCCTTAAAACCGGGTGTGACAGATTGGTATCAGAGCAATGCTGACTGTAGGACGCAAGCCTAGTTAGAACTGGACGTTTAGCATGTTCTCATTGTTGCCTATTTCTTGCTTCTCTTTAACTTTGTTATTTTCTCAAAGTTATGCTTAATTCTATCCCCGTTCTGTTATAAAAACCTTGTCTCTATTTTGAACCTTTTCTCCTTGTCTATTAGACGGCTCGTGACGAGAAGACTGTGGATTTTAGAGGTTAAGAGGACTGAATTGTGTCGCTCTTGCTCACTTTTGACAAGAAACCATTAGCGATGCAAAACCAATTACTAGAAGAAATGGCTCAACATGGGAATTCTCAACGATGCTTATCTCAAGGTCAAGCCAACATATCCAAGGGGTCAGAGAAGATACAAGTAGCAGAAGTTTGGAAGAATATGAAATCCAATAAAGATGTTGATAATAAGGCATTTGGAGAGCAGGAACAATGTCACTGCTGTAAGCATTATGGTTTTCCCTGTCTTCGAAATGAGTCTAATAAGGGGAAAATCAAGGTGGATCCAAATTTTGAGAACAACATGGACAAGAAGAGAAAGGCAATCTCATTAGAACCACTAGTGGAAAACAATGAGCAAGCGAGTTATACTACATTGTCACATGCAGCCCTGATCCCCTGTCAAACAAATCCAAACCCTGAAGAGTTAGAAGCCCCTCCCGCTAAAACTACTCCCCATGAAGTAGTCATAGATGGGTGGACAATTACCTATAAGGAGTATCAACCTCGAAAGGCCAAACAAACTAGGAAACAAGCCAAAGGGACGAAGGTGAACTTTTATGGCCAGCAAGATAGCAACATACCAAACAACAGTTCCTTGGAGTATGACATCACAAAAGATCCAGCTAAGAGAAAGTGTTATCATTGCCAGTAGGAAGGACATTATATCAAATCTTGCCCACAGAAGAATCAACAACAGCAAGACTCAGGACAGGATGTCCAAAAGGAGCATGTGCAGGGAAATAAATTAAAGAGAAATTACATCCATGGAAGGTTGAAACATATGGATATTTCCACCATTTCTGGAGCTAAGGAGGTCGTGTTTGGATCAATTCCAGTAAGTTTAGGAAATGCCAAGGTTTTGTTTGACCCCAGTGCCTCACATTCGTTCATATCTAGACAATATGCAAAAGATCATAACATACTTATGCTTCCAAGGGGGAAAACAGTTATGGTTGAAACTCCAAGAGGTGAAATAAAGGCAGACCGCGTATGCCCAAAAGTTAGTCTTGACATAAAGGGGGTAAATTTTAAGGTAAACCTCATTGTTTTGGAATTAATGGGCATTGATGTTATCCTTGGAATAGACTGGTTATCTACTTGTAAAGGAGTGATTGAGTATGCCCAATGTTCAGTGTTTCTAACTACACTTTCAGGAGAAAGGATTAAGTATGAGGGTATTAAATCTATACCTGAGGGATACCAGGTTGACCCATCTTAAGGTATGAGTTATAAGAATGGTAAAGAGGGATGCAGAGATTCAGATGTCCATATAAAGCAATAAGGAATGTAAGAGACGTTATCTACTCTGGATATTGCTACAATCACACCATGTTTAAGGAATAGGAGTTATGTTCCGTGTAATAAAACCGTTAGTAGCCAAGTTGAGTTGTCTTAATGTGTGGCTAATGAACATTTAAGTGTTTAGTTGTTTTGTGCTTATGTTTATGTTTGAGTTGGAATTTTGTAATGAGTGGAATGATCTCGTGGGTTTTGACCATGATTTCATTTAGTTTATATGTATAAGGTATAAGGATTAATGAAATAAATAGCTGGGTTTTGGGTTATCTCCTGCTTTCTATATCTTGTCTTCCGGAACAGCCTGTCTTGATCAACTTATATCTCTGTTCTCGAAAGACCAAAAATCATGAGAAAATTCTGGACAAGAGTGGACTTTAACATCTCTCTCTAAATGCAAGAACCACCCTCATAGTTGTTTTGGTTTGGGAGATACAAAAAGCATAAGGCAATGTATATGTGCTGTCATAAACCTGGAACAGAATCTGTTATGTGTTGTTTTCGGTCAAGTTAGCTGCAGAATCTGGAAGTGTGTTCTATAAGAAAGATGCAGAGAATTTTATAAGCTTTCCATCGGTGTAAACTACAGCTTCATTGGATTAACAGAATGAGAGTTACAGCTGTTTTACTGCACTGCTGATTTTCTGCTCGTGAGAAATTTCAGATTTCTTGTTCTTACCCATGCACAAGAGTATTATTGGGATGTCAGAATACTTTTATGCTAAGTAGCTCATATAGAAAAGGGTTCAAGCTACCCTATTGGTGTCTCTTATTTTAAGGGGGGTAGCCAATGTAAAGAAGGATTATTAAGATTGAACTCTTTAGTTGGAAGTATTGGTTAGTCTCCATGATTGAGTTTCCACTCTTGAGCAAAAATGTTCTGTGAACAAGGTTGATAATTTTGGATCCATGAAGACAAGAGTTGTTCTTTTTGGATAGTTCATGATTATGATCATCTATACTTGCTCGTGTTGCTGATGTTGGTCACTTGATGACAGGAAGTGTAGTGTCTCATGACTCAGGAGTCCTATATGACGTTTCGCAGTGATATGTGGGAAAAGACTGATGTTTCTGCTATTGAAGGATGTTATGGTTATGATGAAGCTGAGCACTATCAAAACAACAATGTTGAAGAGCAAGTTGGGAGTGAACTAAGTCAGAATCCACAACAACGAAAGCGAAAAAGGAAAGTCCATAAGAAGCCTGCTCAAGGAAGCAAAGCGCAGCAAAACTATGTCAATGGAAGACTGAGCAATGTGGATATGGATAAAATTCATGGAGTTACCAAAGTAGTGGGAGGTTATATTCAAGTAAGCTCAGTACAAGTTTTTGCTTTATTTGACTCTAGTGCTTCGCATTCTTTTATTTCCGCCGACCTGGTAGAGACGTGCAAGATGGTGAAGTGTCCAATGAGGAGGCCTTTGCTAGTTCAAACCCCAGTGGGAGAAATGCAGACAGATCAGATATGCCCGAATGTCAGTCTTGTCATAAACAAGGAAAATTTCACCGCGACACTCATTGTGTTGGAGTCACTTAAAATTCGCGTGGTTCTTGGTAACGGATGGCTCTGTGCACACAAAGGAGTGATTCATGATACTCGGTGCACCATGCTCTTAACAACACCGTCAGGGAAAAGAATTGAGTATCAGGGTGGTCGACTTTTACCTGAGGGAGATGAGAATGACCAATTAGAAGATAGGTATACTGAGGGATAGCAAAGTGGATCATGAGTTTACTGAAGTCATAGCAGAGGAATAAATAACTTTGGAGAAGCTTTTAAGTTCGTTCAGATCAAGAGACCTCAGGCAAATGTTTGAAGGAGTCTAAGAAAAGGTTAAAGTAAAATCCAAGTATTAGCTTTGTCAGATCCAGACAAGAGCTTCATATCTACAATGATGCACCTTATCAAGGTGTGGGATGTGTCCTTATGCAAGAAGAAAAATATAGTACCTTGTTCAGTAAGTCAACTAAGGAAGTGTGGGTTGAATTACCTAACGTGTTATCTGGAGTTTTCCACTATGGAGTACTGTCTTTTGGAAGAAAAGTGACATATAGGAGGGTCACAAGAATCCACAGGACATCTTCGCTAAGTTGGTCTTGAATTTGTGATATCCTCGTTGGAATGAAATGGATTAGGACTTGGAAAAAGTGCTATTATTTGGAGAAGTAAAAGTCGCAGCCGATGCCCTTAGCAATGGAGAATAATGCTAAGAAGGTTCGGGTGACACCAAGGATTAAGAATCATGTTCCAAATTAGAGCAACTTGACCAGAATCATTAATGTTTTGAAGGTTGGTAGTAGAAATTCTTTGTGACTTAGAGATTCGTCAGGCTCTGTTGGAAGATAAGTATTTTTAGGAAGAAAATTCATATTATAGGAAAGGTGCCTAGTAATTGGAGATACCAGAGTATTGTTTGGAGCATTATCTTGAATTAGTTACATGTATGCAAAGTAAGACGGAATTTTTATCAAGACGATGGAACTACACGATGAAGTAAAGAACAATCTAGAGACGAACTATCCCTATCTCTTTTGTCATCATCTTTCGAATCTCGGGACGAGATTCATCTTAAGGGGGGTAGAATTGTAACATCCTAAAATTTTGAAAAGAAGAAAAATAGGAGAAATATGATTTTTATATATTTTTGTAAGCATGTAAACTTAGAATAAGAATAATTTTTATAAATTTTAAAATCAAATATAAGAGTAGAAACATGTTTGTGCACTCATGCTGTTGCATTTAAATTTTTGAGATGAGTGGTTTGATCAAATTCAAATTTGGATTTGAAAATCATTTGAAAATTTGTTTTGAAAAATTAGAAAAAAGAAAAAGGAAAGGAATTTTTTTCTTCTCTCGGGCCGCTTTCCTCCCGCAGCCCAACTCCCCGGCCTGCCTCGGCGGCCCACCTTTCCCTCTCCCGCGCCCGCATTCTTCTCCTGGGCCGAGCCCGAGTCGCGGCCTGTCGGCCCGTCACCGCGCGCGCGTGCTAGCGTTCCGCAGCGGCCGCGTCATTCCGCCTTGAGTCGCTGACATGTGGGTCCCGCTTGTCAGTGTCTCTTTCCCTTTCCTTCTTCTTCCTCCGGCGTTTTCCTCCAGCCGAACGTCGCCTTCTCTTTTCCCCGATCCGAATCGATCTTCAAATCTTCCTCCTTTCCATAACCGGAGATGCCCACGAGCTATAAAACGAGACCCCCACCTCTCCGCCCTCATCCCATCTTATCGGTAGCCGCTTTGGTGCTCGGGAGCTAGGTCACCGCGAGCACGAACTCCACCGCCCGCCCCTCAAAGCCGCACGCGCTCCTTGCTTCATCCCCGGCCACGATTCTGCCCTAGGTGAGTTCGCGTTGAAGTTATCTACCTGCCGGTACTTTTGCTTTGCGATTTCGTGCACCACAGAGCGAGTTAGGCTCCACCCGGCCATGGCGCCGCCGCGGGAAGCTCGCCGTCGGCTGATTCCGGCCGGAGCGCCGCCGGCCTTCTCCCCGATCCAATCTGGATCGTTGATTTTGAATCCAACGGCTGTTATTTAAAGATACCGGTTCGCCTGTGAAACTTGCTAAAGAGCCCCTGAAGTTTTTAAGTTCTTAACCCGCGGTCCAAAGCGTAATCTGGAAAATACGTTTTGATCTGTTGAAAGCGTATTTCGTCTCGGTAATTGAAAAATACGTTTTCTGATATTTACAGTTTTGCCACTGAGTTTGTTTTAGTCATAAATTATCCGTTTTAACTCCGATTTGACCCGTTCAAATTGCGTTAGATTCGTATTTGCGAGCTCTACATGATTATAGAACTGTACAGTAGGTTTGAGATAATTTATTTTCGAGTTTATATTAAAGTAATTATTTATCTATAGGAAATCTTAGAAAATTCATAATTTGTATGTTTTAAATCCAAATTTCGTGATCTTTATATCTATGTGATCGTAGTAACGTGTAGAAGAGTTTGACAAACTTGTTATACTGTTAGTGTACTGTTGGTTAGGTTTTCTATCTTTAAGATTCGATGTTAGATTTAATCTATTACTTTAATAAAGTAGATCTTGTTTAAATCATATTTTCTACGTTTTAGATCCGTTTTAGCTCATTCGAGTTGCGTTAGATTCATAGCAACGAGATCTACGCGTTAGTGACAGTATTTACCATATTATTAAGTCTGAAATTTTATGGTTTAAATCATATCTTGATTAATAATTATGCAACTGGGTTTTGTAAATAAAATATGATTTGTTTTACTTTAGTTTCATAATTTGAATCTAAATTTGACTTAATTCCGTATATAGTATTTATAAAATATCTTATATATGTTATTATATAATTAAAACTCATGAAGCTAAATAGTTTTATATTTTCTTCTATGAGCAAATCTTTTGGTAGATGTATCTTTTCAACCGTAGCTCTGAATAGTGTGCTTTTCGCGTCTGTGTGTTTGTAGTGATGCGTAGAATAGTGTTTCAAACTCTTTTATTTATTTTTGTATGATTGATGTACTGTTCTAATATAGATCTATTGTTTGCTTCGTGTATGATTGCTCGATGTGTGTGTGATGATTTATTGATCAAGTCCAGTCGGTGAGATATACGTTGTTATCAAGAAGAAGAAGAAGAACGTTGAAGATTAAAGCTTACCGAAGGATCGGTGTTTAAGGCAAGTATAGCATGGGATTATCCTTGTTTCCTATTTATCTTTAATATACTTAATTCATGTGCATGTGTCTACCTTGTTACCACTAAGGATATCCTAGTTTTTATATCTTGTACCTTGACACCCATGGGACATTGCATTGGGTAGTATTTATGCTAGTGCTCAAGATAAATAACCATGATCTGTAACTTGACTAATGGTATATGCAATGAACGTTTAAAAGATGCTTTATAGAAACATGGCTCAAGAGGGCTAGAGCATATTTGGTTGTTTTTATGGTGCTCTAGTTTCTCTCCTTAAGGACTTATCTGTAAGCGAAAATCCGGGACTTACAGTACAACTGTGAGGGCTATATGGCTCTGGCTTTAGCTCAGTATGAGGACCTTTTCTAGCTTGTTAGAGGTTACCCTTGTGGCGCAAATGGGGTAGAGCAGACTGTGGATCCCTGCGTGGTGTATCACACGGACTGACTCCGGAAACCTAGCGGCCCTAACTTGTTAGACGAACCTTTGAAAGGCTTCATAGTGATTCCTTGCCTGCTCACCTTGGAAGTGTTTTGGGAGTCGCGATCCCGGGCATATGCATGACTCACAGTGAAAGTGTACAACCTCTGCAGAGTGTAAAACTGTTATAACAGCCGTGCTCACGGTCACGAGTGGCCTTGGACCCTTACAGAATAAATGATGAACACTGATGATAATGATAATACTGATGATATTGATGCTCACTAATGATTATTGTTTCTTGCTATACATTATTCTCGTTTACATGATCATGAGGTTATTTGGGATTTTGGTAAACTTGTTGCTACTCAATTGTTAAAAAGATGACTCACTAAAAGCTATTGCAGTAAACCCGTGTCAAACCTTTTGAGCAGCATGAACCCCATGTTATATTTGTTGAGTTCGACATGGACTCACTCTTGCTATTTCCCCACATCTCAGGAAGGGTACCAGACTGTTAGATTCTGGAATTGTTAGGCTTGTGATCAACCAGTTAGTTTGATCCTGGAGTGAAGGTTGCACCCGGTGTTCAGAGTTGTCTTTCCGCTGTGATGCTCTTTAAGGTATACTTTATACTATTGAGTTATGTATATTAAGCATTTGTCTTTTGATATTATACTTATCTGTGGCTATATGTGAGATTTGTCGTCTTTATTTCACATATAGTGTATGTCTGGTTTTGTCCTTAAAACCGGGTGTGACATCAAAGATGGGCCAAATTGGCCCTGGTGATGGGGATGGGTTCCTGATCTTCCGCCAGGTTCAAGATAATTATTGATTTGGTGGAGAGCGACAACCGATTCGGCTTTAGATCAAAAGACCTGAACCCTGTAATCTTGGAACCACATCTCCTCTATTTATCGACCATGTCACAATTTAGTTGACCTCGCCAAGAAGGCTAATCCCTGCTACGAATCGAAGAACACAAGCAAGAATAAGATAAAACGCAACTCAAGTATAGTGACAATTGCAGATATATGATTAAGCACTCAAATGTAGGGTTTCACAAACCAATAACGGCGACTGTTTAAAGATAGATTGGTGTAAACCAAAACCCAAACCCTAACTATGGCAGCGGTGATCAATTATATATTCTAAGGGTCGTCACTCCCCTTGGACGTGCCCCCTTAATAGGCTCAAAGACGATACATGGCCCAACAGACCAAAGACGGTGATGCAGCACCCTGACAGATTCTGGACGCTGACTTGTTTCAACAATTTCTGTTGACTCCGGTGGAATTTAGACCTCAAACTAAATCCATTGGTTGCCTTATCAAATTAGCTTTCCATCTATATATGGATCGTCGAAAACGGAGTTCGGATGCATCCTGGGCATCCATTTTATTGCAGATTGGTCCTGAAGGCCGAGGCAGACTCGAACTCGAGTTGGACTGGGCTTCCGGCTTGGCTTGGAGGCCCTTGCTAGCCTCCTAAGGAGGTGGCCAAGGAGGAGGATGTCCAAAGGCTTCCTTGGTTTGTTCTCCATCTCCTTGGGGCATGCTCCCACTTGGGCCAGGGTTCCAATAAGGATTAATAACAATCCCATGACGACGACATAGCTCCCGGCAGAAACAGCAACATCATGTATTGATGATTTGGAGGCCTTGCCGACATAATCTTGAGGTCAAACCAAATCCATTTGAAAGCTTACTTTCCATCAAGTGCTCATGGACCTCAAACTCACTCCGGACAAAGGATTTATGGCCTTCCAATGAAGTACTATCGGACCACTAGTGAACTGAAAATTCAACTTGGATGAACTTGCACTTTGAGATTGGTCTTGTTCATGCCATGTTCATTCTCTATCATCACAACCATTGTTCCTAAGCACATTTGAAATATCCATATTAGGTTGCAACCAATTCTTAGTTTTATCATTATGCAAATGTAGAAATGAGCTCACCTTATAATCAATTGTTGTAATTGAAGGTGTTATGTCCTCGTCACCTAGGAGGGCATGTCTGACGACCATTCCTAGGTCGAGCAACCTATCCATGTACCAATCCTCCCTATCTTCGTACAATGGGTATAAAACACACTCTCAGTAGATCTTTACCATTTCCTCATCCCCGATGTGATCAAAATGTTCATAGATTATGTCACATGGATGAAATGTCCCACTTAGCGAAGACCAAAAATACATCAAGGCAGAACTAACCAAATTGCTAAGCAAAAAATTTTAGAAAAAGCCACAAAAAATTTTTAGATTGCGTCACATGGACAAAATGTCACACTACCTATGATGCCACCAAAAAATGCAACTCCTGTAAAACAAACACAACATAGAAGCAACCACATATGAAGAGACAAAATAACATAATGATAAGATATAACATCCTAAGGAGCAGACTAGCAATATTGAAAGTCTACAAGAAACAACCCATCAAGAAGCACAACTAGAAGCTCCACTTCTAATCATGTTATTATTACAATACATATTTTTAACACTAGATTATGGCATGAATGTGCAAAAGTGCTCCTACTTTCCCTTCCTTTAAGAAAAAGCCACATGAATATCTAGAAAGATAGAAGGGGTGTGGGATGTGAAATCTCAGCAAGTAAACCACTTTAACAAGGTATTTAAACTACAAGGTCATTAGATAACAGGTTAGTCTTTAATTATAAATAATCCAACAATTAGCAATGAAATATATCAACAAAGTAAATACAACCTCAGATAAGATAAAGATTAATCACCACCGACCCTTGGAGAAGCATTGCTTCTCACAACCTCTCTGAAAGCCTTATTAGTCCAAGGCATAAATGTCATAGTCCACAAATCAATAATGCATATGCAATGCAAATGACATTTCTCTTGTCTTCATAGTCAACAACATATGAAGACACATCATTATCCCTAATAAACGATGTTGTATCGATACAGTCACGAATAGCCATCGATGATGTAACTACATATGCCAATGAATAAATGAGATGCAATGCAAATGCCACAAAAAGAATGATAAATAATTACATATAACACCATGAGCATCTCTTCTTGTAGACCACAAGCCTTGTTCCATTGAATCAACATGACCATCATCGAACCATAACTTTATGAACATAGATATTCAAATAAATAGCATAGAGCATGTGAGTAGGGGTGGACATGGCCCCGGGGGGATGTAGACTGAGGTGTGGCCCAAAGTTTCTAGGACATGTCTTCAGGAGCCAGATCAATGCACCGCGTCCAAACATCAGTCCAAGACCCACATGGGCCTCCCCATGCATGCCTGCATCCCCACTTCTCGTGCTCCGCTAACTCTCTCTCTCTCTCTCTCTCTGTGTGTGTGTGTGTGTGCGTGCGCGCGCGCTGCGCTCCCCTAACTCATGGACTCCCAATTCAATGTCTTCTTTGCTTGGATTGACAGCCTCTGCCCTCGCTGAGACCGTGACATTGGCGACAATGCGTTCGTGCCCCAGATGCGGAGCCACACTCCCCTCACCGGCTCACACCTTCCTATCCACAAGACTGTGACCAAGCCCTAGCCGATGAGTGCCTCTCCTCTCAGTCCCTCCTCTACCTCTAGCCCTAGGTCTCCTCTAGGTTCTTGATCAAGGCACCGGCCCAGCGTGGTGGCACCCCTTGCTGTAGAGTGGGTGTGCATAAAATGCGCATGTTGTCGCCCGGCTCCCATTGCTGACCTAGGGTCTAGAGGCACCAGCGCACCGGCTCTTGCACTCCTGCTGCAGAGCGCACAACAGTACAGCAAGGGCATTGTGACACTTAGTAGGTTTGGTTAGCTTCATTGTTGTTTCTACACTTTTTCTATAAATGTATGGATGCGGTAGGATGGTTTATTTACAGTGGGAATAAATAACAAGTTGAAGGTCGTAGGAAACCACCGTTACGTTTACTTACCTCTAATGAAGTGATGACTGCTCTATGTGCGATCCGGAACTATCACGTTGGCTATCCCCAACTTCGGGCAGCAATAAATGGTCGGAGAAAAGTAGATCTACACTAAAAGATACAGCTCTAGTCGATCCTCTCCCCTTCAATCTATTTTTCCTCATTTCCTTTGGTTCTTGCTGATTGGTAGCAGGGTCTAAAGAGAGAGAGGGGATGAAGGGAAGAGGGAGGAGGCGTTCTGGGAAAGGAGAAGCTAACCAGGGAGAGAAACGCTCTCTGCAGGGATTAGGAGGGGGGGCCGGGCGGGGGCTGGGCCTTCCATGTCATATACCCTTTTTTATGTGTTACAGTAGGAATATCTATGAGCACCGTACCTAGGTTGTCTCTTTAGGTAATGAACTCTATTCTGCTGGTACTAATCATGGATAAATGGGACTTGATCTTAGAACTTTGTAGATGTAGCTCATATGTACATTGCATTCTTAATCTTATTGAATTGAAAAACCATATGCAAGCCGCATGTTCAAAAGCATAACTTTTTAGGAAATAGTACAATAACTACTACGGATCAAACTAGCCATTATTGAAAACAGGAAACAAACAACATCGATCAAAGGTTAATCCACTTGATCCCAACAACCTGTCGAGTCCTGCCAGCTGAAGTCACATTCGGGTGCTATGCTCGGGCTCCAGAACATGGCATCATTAGCTGGAGCAGCTGCTGTAGAATCTGAGGTGCTGCTGCTGTTCGTCGACATTGCTGCAGCACTGGAGGTAGCGGTTCCGGTGCAATCAAGATACTTAGCGTTCTGAGACCCTGAGCTGATCATGCTCCCTTGACTCTCACTCTGCTCCCGACCAGAATTACTTGTGGGAACAAAGCTCTTATTTGCAGCAAGTGGCATTTCATTAGCTACTTCCTCCAGTTGATCCCACATCTGGTATGCCTGAGTGGTCAACTGCTTCACATGGAACTGCGTTTGAGAACATTATGGAAGGAAATAACATTTAGAGATTCACTGATGAGGTCAACGCTGCAAATTTTCAATTACCATAAATCAATGTGATTATTGTACATTACCAGTTGATGTGGGTACAGTTCTTGTAGAGCAAATGTCTGGTCTCCAATTCTTGCTCCTAAGACCTCTCCTATAGGGTTAAAGGTAATGTCACACCCTACAGTCCTGAAAAGATAGCATTTTTGTCCCATGTCACACGTTTTTGCATGATTCAGCGTTGCGTTCCATGGCCTATCTGACATGCCGACGAGCTGAAGAACATAGCAATGATTCGAATTCAATAGCATGCATGGATGTATATACAACTCGTGCCTAAATATTTGTATGTGTAGAAATATCATGCGTACGAGTTCTTACAGCTTTGAGCTTTTCAGGATCTGTGGTGTTAAGCTTCAAGAAGTCCTGGACGTTCGTAATCCCCTCAGACTCCAACCTCTTGTCAATTGGTCCATCTTTTCCAATGTTCTTGAGCCTCCATATGTTGTCAGTCAGCAAAGGAGGATAGTGCTTTTTGTACACTAGTAAAGGAAATGCAAACATATATATCAACTCTCAAGTATATGATATGAGGAGATACACCAGCGGATTTGTGACAATCGACATTCATTATATTTCACATAACTCATGGCATGTAGATTATATTTTTATTTCTAAAATATGTTAATTAACTGCATAGAACAAACATATACAGGTTGGAGTCAAACTTACATTCACCTCGATGATCTTTGACGGTGAAGCTGCCACTCACTGCCTCTTTGACTCTTGATCCAAGATGGCCACCCGGCATGATGCGCACACCAATTCGAAACTTTCGGCACCTTATCCAGCTCGAATTGTCAGTGAAGGACACATCATCAACCACAGCCACTCCATGGTTGTTCATAGGGACACTGAGTGTACCCACGAGCAATGGTCTCTTCCCTTCTCTAGCCTTCACAATCGCTGCATTAAACTGGTCAGCCGTCCACACATCACGGTCGTCACACTGAAAATCACCATCCAGAACCAGCACTTCTAGTTTTACTGATGAAGATCCAAGATGAGTATCTGGTGGTGCGATCATATAGTTGGTTCTTGTGTCCCTGAGCTGGATTTCAATTGGGTTGTTCGCAATATCAACAAGTTTGTTGTTTGTGAAGATTGGTAGCTTGAGCTGCTTAGCGAAGACTAACTTCAGAGGAGAAGGCAAGACATCTGCCTCTTGGATGCTTAGAGGAAGAGATCTGATAGAGAATATTTGATATTGTCAGAATGCAGTTGCCAGGTGTAAAGTTACAGCTAGCTGTGCCTTTTCCTTATTCAGGTAATCTGATTAATTTAGATTTGGATTTGCTTGTTCAATGACATATGAATCTTGCAAGCTTAAAAAAAATCCAGAAAATAAAAATAAACAAAGGAATTTACAGATACCTGAGTGGCATGTGATCCTGGTGATCAGAAAACATGTTCTGGATTTCCTCACGCACCTAAGCATAACATTGTATATGAAGTTATTAGCTGAGCTGCACTCCAAAACTCACGGTGATGATGAAACAAATTAGGATCGGTGTATGTTGACTCCCATGGAGAGGAAAAAGGGGTATCATGTAAATTCAAGGGGAGGACTTGCATTCTGATAATACTGAATCAATTCAATATTATGAATATTGCATCTATCAAACCAAGTCATGGTTGCTAGTGGAATAATATAACATAGGACGATCTCTTATCCATACTAAGACCAAAATAGGTTTTTTGATTGGATTCGAAACCACTTAACACGCATATGTTTAGCAGTGTTTTCAATATGAACTACAACTTACGAAGGCATTTGAAGAATCATTCAGACCAATTTGCATTGTCTTTTCAGGGCAATCAGTAGACGAAGTTATTTCCTCAAGCATGAACTAAGTTTCATACCAATATTTCATGCTAAAAATAAAAGTGATAGACTGTACTGTTGAATCATACAAAAATGTATATGTATGCTTCATGTAGCCTTACCACTCTACGAATAAGTGGTTCCAGATTGTGGACTATTTGTTGAATAGTTTCTTGGGCCACAACTCTTCTTACCACACTGCGAAAGGAGTACAGAAATAAAAAATAAGAAAGTTAACTAGCTGGGAAATGAATCTTTGAGAGGGAAGCTAGTAAATGAATATTGACACATACATACGCCTATATGAGAAACCTCATTAATTTAGTTTCCATTAGAACATGAATTCGAAAATTGGAGTTCATAAGGTGGCCTAAAAAATTAAAACCAAAGGATATATTTTCTTGATGTCAAATTGTCAATTAACACAAAGGTAGGGGTGAAGTAGCTAGATAGGGTTTCTTCCAGGTCAGTTACAAATTGGTTTTTTCGTGATTCCATGGATTTAATTAGTATATGGGATTTTGCTCTCTAGTCGTCCTCCACAGGTGGTGAACTGATGATCAATCTATCTCGACTCAAACCGCCGAATACATCTATCCTTGTTCTTTGCGGAGTTCTTCAAACTTTAAACACAGAACATAAATAAATGATTGGAGAATTGAACGGGCAGCGTCTAGGGCGCGGCGGATCGATCAGTAATATATGTGGAGATGAGGAAACTCGAGTCAACCAAAGCATGCAAAAATGAACAAATTGATGGAGGCGGTGAACTCAAGTAGTTGTTACGCGGTAAAAGCAAGCGGCGCTGGCCGGATCCGCCTAGGGCCACGCCTGTGCGGATGATCATCGGCTCCGCCCCCGTCCTCATCCTCCTCCTCGTGGTCGTCGTCGTCGCGCGGCCTCCGCGCTGCCATCTTCAGCTGATTCAACAATCAAGATCTATCAGGGGAGAAGAACAAGAGTTTAGGAGAAGAATTAATCAACTTAATAGAGGTTGATTTTTGATTTGTGCTCCAGATGAAACGATCTAGATCGAGCATCGGAGGAGAGATCGAGGAAGAAGAAGGCTTTTGGTTGCGGCAAAAGCAAAACTAACCTAGCTAGCAGACCGTAGCTAAGTTTGTGGTCGCCTGATGAGCTTGCTAAGACACTGATGAGTATTACGTTAGCATATATGCTCGAAAGCAACTCTGCCGGCACAGCGTATATATAGCTAGGCAGCCTCTGGCTCCTAGAATTGCTGTCCATTTTCCGGCCGCCGGTCCAAATTAAATGGCAACGACGACACGTCAGGAGAACGCGTTCGAGACAGGCTCTGGGAAGGTGGCCGGAAACCGGCGTCACGAACTGCGTAAATTCATGGCATTGCATGCTTCGATAGATTGCTGCTGGTCATTGGTCATGCTGAGAGCAGAGTGAAGGCCCTGGCTTGGCTTTGCACGAAGCAGGCAGCAGCAACACCGGCCGGCCTCGGCCTGATCATATGTGCTTTGGGAAGACAGTTAGACCAGAATATGCAGGTAACGTTCGTCAAAAAGTTCTATGGTGGTGAACATCTCGTCTTGCGCGTGTCGCTGTCAGGTGGGACCGGCCGTGAATTCCAAGGCTGGTTGGTGCGGGCGCAGCTTCCTGGACATGACGGCTAAGCTGCCGCTAGACTCTGGTTAGTTTGGCCACTTTTCCCGAGTCGGTCGTGCGTGTTCATTCGTACGTGACCAGACCACGACCGGGGTGGACAAACAAGTCTTTGTTGGGCTTTTGCTCGGAAACAAGCTCTTCTCTTGCATTGTTACGTTTGGCGTTCCTAGCATTGTACAGGAACGAAGAACCTGGTGACTGTGGCCCTGTTTGGTTAGGCTGATAAGCCGGCTGAAAAACACTGTTGGTTGATTTGTTGTGAGAGAAAAATACTGTTCCGACTGAAAAAACAAGCTAAAAAAGACGGATTATAAGGCAGGTGAACAGGCTCTGACAGAACATATACTACGCAGCTGGTACGTCGTCTTGCTCGGAAGCCACACATCAGGTACCAGGATCTTGCATATATGCATTGCTCGGTTACGTTACAGCCAAACGTTAGTATATATATATATATATATATATATATATATATATATATATATATATATATATATATATATATATATATATATATATATATATATATATATATATATATATATATATATATATATATATATATATATATATATATAATGTGCCTTTAATTTCCGTACGTATAAGAATCACCATACTATATAACTAAGCTAGCTAGCTGGATCGACTGAAACTGAAAGGGACTAATTTCTACTTACTAGCTAATCTATTTGCAACTTACGTACCTTCCTGCTATTTTCTATGAACCTTCGTTCTTCCCAATAAGCCAAAAGCAACTCATCACTTCGACTAGCTAAGTACCTGGATACATATTTGTGACAGTTCATCAGAATTTAAAATCCCTTGGTTGCAACATATAGATATATCTTGTTGTATATATTATTAGCATTGGCATCTTAATTTTATTCGTCTCTTTCTGATAGCTTATTCTTCAAAAACATTAGAGTACTATACATATATTGTAACCTTGTTTCAGTTACTGAGCATCATTTTAAAATGAACTAGGGCCATCAAAATTTGAAAACTTTGGCCATTGTTATAAACTTAATTTCTAATATCTTAATACTAGAGGGATATCTTGCTTTTTGTTGCCAGATTTTTTTTAGAAATAAATGTTGCATATGTATGAGTCGGACTAACATGTTATTTCATGAAACTGGGCAAAGGTAATATTATAAATCAGAGACCTCCAATCAAGCACTACCGGAGCCGGCTGCTTTGCCGAGGGGCCCAGGCTCTTGACAAAGCCTCTAAGGCCCTCGGCAAAGTCTTTGCCGAGCGCAGCTCTCGGCAAAGCGCCCTCGGCAAAAAATCCGATCGGTAAAGGCTTCTTTGCCGAGAGCCGTTTATCGGGCACTCGGCAAAGCCTTTGCCGAGAGCCCGACGCTCGGCAAAGCGCGAAATAAAAAAATGCAAAAAAAACCTGAAAAAAAATTTAATCGGGGGCATTTTCGCGCAAAATTCGCGGCCGGCAGGATTCGAACTCGTGACCTCTCCCTCACGCGATACCTCATCTGCCACCTGCACTACACACTCACATGCATCTATATGTCGTTTCGGTTACTCAAATATTATACTAAACCAAGTGAAAATTCATTGTTTGAGGCCCTAAACGAATTCAAATCAAAAAGTTGTCAACTACAAAGTTTCATAACTTTTCGAGCACTACATTTTTCATATAGAAAGTTTTTCCATTCGAGGTCTTTTGAAAATTTCAAATTTTAAAATTTTGAATTTCAAACGTAGTTTTGTATGACAAGATTAATTCAAATGAAAAAGTGGTCAACTACAATGTTTCATAACTTTTTGAGATCTACAAACTTCAATTAGGAAGTTTTTCCATCCGAGGTCTTTTGAAAAATTCGAATTTTAAAATTTTAAAATTTTGAATTTCAAACGTAGATTTGCACGACAAGATGAATTCAAATTAAAAAGTGGTCAACTACAATGTTTCATAACCTTTCGAGATCTACAAACTTCATTTAGCAAGTTTTTCCATCCGAAATTATGGTGCTAACATTATTCACAAATCTTATATATCTCTCTGGTAGTTTCATGAAACTACGTGAGAGACATATAGATTTTGTGAACAACGTAATTATTACTTTGTCGAATGAAGAAATGACCAATATAAAGTTTGTAGATCATGAGAATTATGAAACTTTGTAGTTCAAAACTTTTTTATTTGAATTCGTTTAGGGCACCAAAATGTGGTTTGAAAAATTGCTTTGCCAAGTGTTTTACTTTGGCACTCGGCAAAGAAGCCTTTACCGAGTGTTTCTTTGCCGAGAGCCGTTTATTGGACGCTCGGCAAAGCCTTCTTTGCCGAGTGCAGAGGCTTTGCCGAGTGTTTTTTATTTGGCTCTCGGCAAAGCCAAGCCTCCGGCGCTCGGCAAAGAAGCGGATTCCGGTAGTGAAGCCTTCATGTTAATTCATGAGGGTTGAAAACAAGACGATAATTATCCGTTCGTTCATAAAAAGGGGCTTAGTAGACTTTATTCCACTGGTTGTCTGAATTCACCAAAACTAAACATAAGACTTTCACTTAGGTAGGCTCTAATCATCATCATTGACATTGGGTCTATTATGTTTTCTAAAAACATACATAATTGTGCAATTATTAAAAAAAGTCATATAGTAACCCTCTAATTTCATATATAATAAATTATCTGCCCATACTATTATAAAACGTAATTTAGAACAACCCCTTAAATTATTACACATAATGTCACTATAAAAGATAATACAAAATAACCTCCTAATAAATTTTCATCTAAATTATTCACCTTTGTCGTTATAAAAGATAATACAAAGTAACCCCTCCATATTTACCCTTTTGAAAGATAATATAAAGTGTCTCCTTGAATTTATATCTAAATTACCCATATTGCCATAAGAAATGTGCCAACATATTACAAATATTAAAATAAGCATAAATAACTACATTAAAACACGCAATCACTGTCGGACCATCTCACTGCTGGTTATGGTGGAGCCAACTGTGACAAGTATATCACTGTCGGCTCATGACATCAACCGGTAGTGATAAGTGGCCTATAACGGCCAGTTCATGGCTCCAACGAGCGGTGATATACATGGTACTATCACTGCCGGTTGAAGTTACAAACTGGTAATGACAACATGTTTTGCACAAAAAATTCATAACTTTTTCATATGGCATTGGATTAAGATAAATTTTATATCAAAATTGTTGAGTTTAAAGAGCTGTAAAACTATGTAGTTGACAACTTTTTATTTTGAGATAGTTTACAAGTCTAAATATGCAATATAAGTTCTCAAATCAGATTTGAGATGATTTACAATGTCGAAGGGAGATGAAGTCAACTTCAAAGTTGTACTACTCTGCAACACCCTAAAATTTGCTTCTTTGAAAATAGAGCTAAAATGAGCTAATTTTAAATATTTGTGCTCATGAAAACATAGGGAAATAATATTTTTCACTAAATTGAAATTTATCATAAGGTTTAGCAACTTGTTGATGCATTCATGCTGATGCATTTGTGTTTTTGTATTGCTTGGTTTTGACCAAAGATCAAAATGAATTCAAGTTGTTCTTTCAAAATGCGTTTAGGTCGATTTTCCTTTCCCGATATACATATATCATTTTTCTACAATCAAATTCCTTGTTTCTCATCCGTCAATCAACCTCTACAAACTTCTCGGGAATTTTTTTTGACTTTTTCTGTAGCTTGTTTTCACTTGTCTGTGAGCATAGTCTAATTTTTAGATGCTCCAAAATATCTTATCATGAGCTCCAAATACTTTATCTGGGTTCCTCATGTCCTATAATGTCTCTGAGAATTTTTACCGAATTTTCGGAGCTTTCGGAGTATTTTTCGCGGCTTAAATAATAATTCTGGACTTTTCTGGAATTATTTTATCCATGAAAATAATTAATTCCGAAAATAATAAATCTCTCATTTTCCCCAATGCTCAAAGCCCATGTGCAATAATCTTAATAAATCTTAAAGGCTCATACATTTATTTACTAATGGGCTTTAATAATTAATTAGGCCTATTAGTAAAGACGGAGGGTGCAACATCAATTAGTACCATCTTGCTAGTTGGTGTGAAGGCGAGGAGTTTTATCCCAATAAGTATGGACCTACCCCTTGGACAAAGCACACCAAAACTACCGTAAGAGCAGCCCCTAGTTTGGGAAATTTCTGGTGTAGTAAATTATATTTTTCTCCTCTTTCTCTCGTCGTCGCCGTCGCCGTCGCGCTCCCTAGCCCGCCATACTCTCCTCGGCAACAAGTAAGTCCGCCGCCGTCCCTGTATTCTTGGAAAATAAACCCGCAGTCCAAAATATGTTTACAGATTTTGTTTTCTTCATTTGAAAGCGTATTTTGTTTCGGTTAAGAATAAATTACGTTTTTAGCTATTTATAGAATTGCCACTGATTTTGTTTTAGCCATAACTTCTCTGTTTTAACTCCGATTTGATCCGTTCAACTTGCGTCAGGTTCGTAATTTCATAATCTACATGTTAATACTACTGCTAAGTAGGTTTTCTACTTTTAAAATTCGTGATTAGATTTAATCTATTATTTTAATAGAGGAAATCTTGTTTATTTCATATCTTCTACGTTTCAACTCCGTTTTGAGCCATTCAAGTTGCGTTAGATTCATAGCAACGAGATCTACGCATTTGTAACAGTGTTTATTATGTCACTAATATTAGAATTTCATGGTTTGAATCATATCTTAAATAACAATTATGCAATTGAGTTTTGTAAATAAAATATGATTTGTTTTACTTTAGTTTTATAATTCGAATCTAAATTTGACTTAAATTATAATCTCTATAAAATATCTTATATATGTTGTATACCATTAAGATACATGAAGCTAATAGTTTTATGGGTAAATCTATCGGTAGTTGTATCTTTTCAATCGTAGCTTCGATTAGCGTGCTTTTCGTGACTTTGTGTTCGTAGCGATGCGTAGAATCGTGTTTCAAACTCTTTTACTTATTTTTGTATAATTGGTGTACTGTTCTAATATAGATCTATTGTTTGCTTCGTGTATGATTGTATGGATGCTTGTGTGGTGCTATATGGTTCAGTCAATCGGTGAGGTTTACGTGGTGATTAAGAAGTTATTCTCTGAAGACTAGAAGCTGAGAATTGGAAGCAGAAGATTGAAAGCTGAATACTAAAGGCTTTCGAGCGTATTGCTTTGGGGGAAAAGCAAGTTAAGGCAAGTTAACATGGGATCATCCTTGTTTTCTATTCACCTTTAATATACTTAATTCATGTGCATGTGTCTACCTTGTTACCACTAAGGATATCCTAGCTTTTGTATCTTGTACCTTGACACCGGTGGAACATTGCATTAGGTAATATTTATGCTAGTGCTCAAGATAAATAACCATGATCTGTAACTTGACTAATGATATATGCAATAAACATTTAAAAGTTGTTTTAAAGCAACATGGCTCAAGAGGGCTAGAGCATATTGGGTTGTTTTTATGGTGCTCTAGTTTCTCTCCATAAGGACTTATCTGTAAGCAAACATCCGGTACTTACAGTATAACTGTTAGGGCTATAATGGCTTTGGCTTTAGTCAAGTATGAGGACCTTTTCTAGCTTGTTAGTGGTATTCCTTTTTGGCGTA
The DNA here is from genome assembly GCA_038087645.1 of Saccharum hybrid cultivar R570. NCBI lineage: Eukaryota > Viridiplantae > Streptophyta > Magnoliopsida > Poales > Poaceae > Saccharum > Saccharum hybrid cultivar. The sequence goes on along the minus strand of JAQSUU010000625.1, from coordinate 1,496,691 downwards.
AGAATGGCTTGACGAATCGGGTATAGTGTTGCCTCTATCCTTATGTGTATAGGCTGCGCGTCATTGTGCCATTTGAAAGGGGGGCTCTACATCTGTTTGTCGAGTGAATCTAATGGCCCTAACATGTTAGACGAACCTTTAAAAGACTTCATAGTGAACCCTGCCGACCTTCCTTGGAAGTGGGTCAAGAGATTAGCTACCTCGGGCGAAAGGATAAATCATGACTCACAGTGAAAGTGTACAACCTCTACAGAGTGAAAAACTGTTATAACAGCCGTGCTCACGGTCACGAGTGGCCTTAGACCCTTACAGAATAAATGATGAACACTGATGATAATGATAATACTGATTATATTGATGATCACTAATGATTATTGTTTCTTGCTATACATTATTCTCGTTTACATGATCATGAGGTTATTTGGGCTTATGGTAAACTTGTTGCTACTCAATTGCTAAAAGATAACTCAATAAAAGCTATTGCAGTAAACCTGTGTCAAACCTTTTTGTGCTTCATGAATCCCATGTTATATTTGCTGAGTTCGACATGGACTCACTCTTGCTATTTCCACACCCCAGAATAGTCTCTGGAGTTAATAGGCTTGTGATCAACCAGTTAGTTTGATCCTGGAGTGAAGGTTACACCCGGTGTTTGGAGTTGTCTTTCCGCTGTGTTGCTCTCTAAGGTATATTTTATACTATTTATATATGTATATTAAGCATTTGTCTCTTGATATTACACTTATCTGCGGCTATATGTGAGATTTGACTTCTTTATTTCACATATAGTGTATATCTGGTTTTGTCCTTAAAACCGGATACGACATACTTGACGAGATCTACAACTTTGCAGTTAATAACTTTTTTTATTTAAGATCATTTGTTGTGTCAAATATATAATATAAGATTTAAAATTATTTAGTTAAAAGAATAGCATCAGCTATATAATTACATGTGACGCATTGCTCAGTTGGTATGCGTTAGAGGGAACGTTAACGTCGAGTTGCCAGGAGCTACGTGCCACCACATAGAAAAAAAAGGTATGCACACGTTAGGATAAATTTAATATCAAGTGTAAAAAATTATTTCCATAACAAACCACGTACCATGCCACATTTGAAATTCTATTATTACTCAAGGATAATAAATTGAAGTTATTAGATATGTTTATATACTTTGACTAAATTATTGTGTCATATCAATGTTAGGAATTTAATTTAAGCACTTTATATTTTTATAAAATAATACTATTATATTTATAATCATTCAATATAGCAAATTCAAAATCTTGAGTGATGTGGTGCAAGCTAAAACATTTGTTTGCGCTATTGTAGTAACTAAGATTGTAGGTTAGGACCAATAATTTATTTTTAACAAAATATAAAATCAAGGTTTTGAATAAACAATACAATAATAACTAGAGTTTTAACTTAAATGTGGCTATAAAGTTACAATAAATAATAAGATCAAAAGTTAAAATCCAAAATATAGATTCATGATCTCACGAGGAATGCAATGAGAACTAAAATAACTCAAGATTAGGTTTCATCTAAATACATAAGGCATGTTTGGTTGCCCGCATCAACCTATGTCCATGCTTATGTAATGTAATTTACCCATATTTGGTTGCCCACAGAGGAACTTATGCAAACTTGTATGGTGTTAAAAGCAAGTTCAATGCAACATTAGCTACCACATCAATCTGGTCATATTAGGTGATGCAAATTTTTGCAATATGATGGGGCACACACACACAAAAAATCTCCTCACTTCCCCTATCTCTACTAGAACATTAGATATCTTCATGTCACACAATGTAAGCAACTAAACACAATCTCACCAAACACAACTTGCCTATGCAAGACAACCAAACACCAAGATATTGCATATGTTTATTTTGTCTTTGGGTGCTGCACAAGATCTAATGCAAGCTAAGGCTAATGTAAACAACCAGTCACGCATATTGAAGACCCACTAAGATGCAATGCAAAAAACGATAACATATATCTTAACATTACTAACTAGAGGTCCTCAATGGATCGCGGAGACTCCATGACCCTCACATGATACATTACACAAAAGAAAAATCCATCATTATGAAAAAAAAACATAAATAAACCCTAATCTGCATCCAAACTACTTACCTTTGCTGTTACAAAAGATAATTTAAAGTAACATCTAAATTTTCTTTTAAATTATTCACCACTATAATTATAAAATATGATACAAAGTAACCCCTTTAGTAATTTGCATCTAAATTGCCATTATAAAACATTAAATAAAGTATCCCTTGAATTTAGGTCCAATATATAACCTGCTATGGAAACAAATTAAATAACCATAAAATATACTATATATATGTCTAAACTACCTTGTTCTATCACTGTTAATTTCAAAGTAAACATAAAATATTATATGTGTCAACGTCTATAGTAAATATACTTATAGTGGGAATTCATGTTAAATTACATTCAAATTCTACTACATTGAATTTTGCAAGTTGTTACTTTAGGTAAGTTTATATATTTTTACTAAAAGATATGACATAACAATATACGTGTAGTCTAATTGTAGGACCTCTATTGTTTTCATAAGCCAATACTACTACACTAATAATTATAACTCTCTGATGATAGGTGAAATCATATCTTGAGTGCCATAGTTCAGGCTAAAATGATTATTTTTCACAAAAAGATACACCAAGATCCAATATAATTTATATTAATGTTATGAAAACTGGAGTGCAGACTGACGGGCTAGTTTTTTCAAACATAGGTAGATTTGTTATCAAAATCTTTTTAATATCATGGTACCTTTTTATATACTGTAATAATGCATTGTTTGGCTCTCCTAATTTGGCAGGGGTTCTAAATTCGGTGTCAGCTCTAGCTTTCTCTGGCTTTACAGATGAAACGCTAAACATTACAGAGGGAAGAAGCTTTCCCTCATAACGTCTCTACGAGACTGTTTGAGGGAAGAAGTCTTTTTTTTTGTACTAGAAGAGGAGTGAAGCCACCTAATAAACGTGACTTCTCTGTTTCTCTGTGAAGCCATTTGCAAACAGGTCCTTACAAAAGTGACGACCAACACTGAATGTATTCTGATGAGATTCATTTGCAGAAAAAATACAGCGAAGAATGTATTTTGACTTCGTCGCCAAAAATTCAACTTCGCCTATCGACTTCGTCGTCAGAAATTCAACTTTGACTGTCAACTTCATCGCCAAGAATTCAACTTCGCCTATCGACTTCGTCGTCAGAAGTTCAACTTCGCATATCGACTTCGTCGCCAAAAATTCAACTTCGCCTATCGACTTCGTCGTCAGAAGTTCAACTTTGACTGTCGACTTCGTCAACAAGAATTCAACTTCGCCTATCGACTTCGTCGTCAGAAGTTCAACTTCGACTGTCGACTTCGTCGTCAAGAATTCAACTTCGCTGGACAGAGAAGTGAAAAAGAAACATAAGATTATATGAAGAAAACAAGTTCATTGAAGAAAAAGAGGATCGGATGCGAAAAAGAAGACTGAATTAGGAGAAAATGACCACTTCGCCCTTACGTAAATAAAGGGTTGTAAATAGTTAGGTCAGGGGTAAAATAGTCATTCATGTAAAATACGAAGGCTAGGGCCCTATAAATACCCCCTCTGACATGTATGGAAGGGTCATGAAATAAATGCAACTTTGCATGCAATTTTTCCTTGGATAAAATTTTTCTGATGATTTTGTGAATCATGTCATATGACCTGAACTTTTCACCCAACACCCAACAACCCCAATGCATGCTATCGCTGTGGAGAGTTGGTCACTTTGCTCATCAATGTCCTAGGAAGCAGAACCCTCTAGCTCCACAGAACATGAATGGCAACTAGAAGTTCAATGCTTGAGCCCCTCACACTAAAAAGTGAACCATGTGTCCTCTGATATAGCTCAGGAGGCACCTGAGGTTATGTTGGGTACATCCAGTGTCAACTTTATCTCTGCTACAGTACTTTTTGATTCTAGTGCTTCACATTCTTTCATTTCACAAGCTTTTGTTAGAATGTATAGCATACCTTTATGTGCATGAAAAACCCCATAATAGTGAATTCACCGGGAGGTAGCATGCCACCTTCTTATTGGAGTCCCTCAACTAGTATTTCCTTAAGGGGTGTAGACTTCAAAGTGAGCCCAATTATGTTGAGAACAGCTGGAATTGATCTCATCATGGGTATGGATTGGATGAAACAACACAAGACAGTGATTCAGTGTCAGGAGAAAGCAGTTGTTGTGACATCACCTAATGGAGATAAAATTTGTGTTGAAGTGTTGGTGCAAGAACAACCGACTACCACTTTGAACTAGTTGAGTGATGATGCCAAACATGAGGACCCAGTTGTGGAAGAGTTCCCAGATGTATTCCCCGATGATTTGCTAGGTATGCCACCCAATCACAACATTAAATTTATTATTGAGCTTTTACCTAGGACTGCATCTATAGCTAAGAGACCATATAGAATGGGGGTAGATGAATTAGAAGAACTTAAGAAATAAATTAAGGAGTTGCAGGAGAAAGGTTTTATTCATCCTAGTTCTTCACCTTAGGGAGCACCGGTGATTTCTGTTGACAAGAAAGATGGTACTCGGAGATTGTGTGTTAATTATTGATCACTTAATGAAGTTACTATCAAGAATAAGTATCCATTGCCTAGAATTGATGATTTATTTGATCAGTTGAGAGGTGGTTGTGTGTTTTCTAAGATTGATCTTTGTTCTGGCTATCATCAACTGAAGATTTGTGCATCTGATATACCTAAGACAGCCTTTACTATAAGGTACGACTTGTATGAGTATACAGTTATGTCTTTTGGGTTGACCAATGCACCTGCATACTTTATGTATCTAATGAACAAGGTGTTCATAGATTTTCTTGATAAGTTTATGGTGGTATTCATTGATGATATACTAGTATTCTCCAAGAATGAAGAAGAATGTGTTGAACATCTAAGGTTGGTCTTGCAAAAGCTTAGAGAACATATGTTGTATGCTAAGAGAAGCAAGTGTGAATTCTGTTTGAAGGAGGTCTCTTTTCTACGACATGTTGTCTCCGATAGTGGGATAGCAGTAGATCCAAGTAAGGTATAAGATGTGTTAAACTAGAAACCCTCAACTAATGCAAGTGAGATTCGTAGCTTTTTGGGATTAGCTGGGTACTAAGGAGGTTCATTGAAGGATTTTCTAAGCTTGCTAAGCCTATGATAGCTCTATTAGAGAAGAATGCCAAACTTATATGGTCAGATAGTGCCAAGCTAACTTTGAAGAGCTAAAGGAGGGGTTGACAACAGCTCCAGTGTTGACCTTGCCAGATTTAAGCAAGAACTTCTCTATATATTGTGATGCATCTCGTTTGAGCCTTGGATGTGTTCTTATGCAAGAAGGAAGAGTGGTGGCATATGCATCAAGGCAGTTGAGAAAACATGAGTTGAACTACCCCACTCATGATTTGGAGTTAGCAGCAGTGGTTCATGCTCTAAAGATTTGGAGATATTATCTAATTGGGCATAAGAGTGACATCTATATATATTGCAAGAGTTTAAAGTATATTTTCACATAGTCAGATCTAAATCTGAGGCAGCGTCGTTGGTTGGAGTTGATCAAGGACTATGACTTGGAGGTGCATTACCATCCCGAAAAGGCAAATATCGTGGCTGATGCACTTAGCGGGAAGACTTATGCCAATGGGCTTCAGATGACATTTATTCCTGTAGAGTTGTGTGCTGAAATGGAACATCTCAACTTGAATTTTGTCACTAATGCAATGGAATTGGGATAGAGCCTACCTTGGGGCAAGAAATACGTAAAGGTCAGTTGGAGGATGAGAAACTAAACGAGATAGCAGAGAATGTAGTGCTTGGAAAGGCACCAAGCTTCAGAATGGATGAGAATGGTACCCTATGGTTTGGAAAAGGATATATGTACCTGAAGTGAAAGTTATCTATGATGCAATTCTACGAGAGGCACATGAGTCTGCTTATTCAATACACCCTAGAAGTACTAAGATGTATTTGGATCTTAAAGAGAAGTATTGGTGGTATGGGTTGAAGAGAGATGTGGCAGAGTATGTGGCCTTGTGTGACACTTGTCAATGGGTGAAAGCTGAGCACCAAAGACCTGTAGGGTTGCTGCAGGCAATGAAGATACCATAGTGGAAATAGGAAGAGGCCGGTATGGATTTTATTATTGGATTAACTCGCACTCAACATGGATATGATTCGATCTGGGTAATAGTGGATCGGCTCACTAAGGTTGCTCACTTCCTGCCAGTCAAGAGTACATATAATGGTGCAAGGCAAGCGGAGTTGTACATGGAAAGAATAGTGTGCCTACATGGAGTCTCAAAGAAGATCATGTCTGATAGGGGTACTCAGTTTACCTCACAATTCTGGCATAAGGTTCATAGATCTTTAGGGACAAAGTTGAATTTCAGTTTTGACCCTCAAACTGATGGACAGACTGAAAGGACCAATAAGATTTTGGAAGACATGTTGAGAGCGTATGCTTTGCAATACGGTACAAGTTGGGACAAGAGTTTGCCCTATGCTGAGTTCTCATATAACAATAGTCACCAGAAGAGTCTCAAGATGGCACCTTTTGAAGCTTTATATGGACATAAGTGTAGAAAACCTCTATTCTAGAATTAGACAGGTGAAACTCAAGTGTTTGGACCAGATGTTCTGAGAAATGCAGAGGAACAAGTGAGGATGATTAGAGACAACTTGAGAGTGGCATAGTCTCGACAGAAGAGTTATGCTAACACCCGAAGAAGGGAGCTAAGCTTTGAAGTAGGAGATTATGTGTACTTGAAGGTGTCGGCAATGAGAAGTGTGAGAAGATTCAATATGAAGGGCAAGCTAGCACCGAGGTATATTGGACCTTTCAAGATTCTAGAGAGATGTGGAGAAGTGGCCTATCAACTAGAACTGCCTGAAAGTTTGTCAGGTGTGCATGATGTGTTTCATGTCTCTCAATTGAAGAAGTGTTTGCGGGTATCAGAAGAGCAGATTCCTTTAGAAGAGCTTACTGTTAAGGAAGATCTCACATATGAAGAGTATTCGGTAAAGATCTTGGAAACCACAGAAAGGTTTACAAGAAGCCGAACTATAAAGATGTGCAAGGTACAGTAGAATCGATATTCAGATGATGAGGCTACTTGGGAAAGAGAAGAAGATCTGAGACAACCTTACCCACAGTTGTTTCAGTAAGCATCATCCTAATCTCGAGGACGAGATTCTTCTTAAGGTCCTAAGACATGTTTGACTGCGCATAAGTAGATTTGTGTTACTTTGAATCAGATGTATGTAATTAATTTGAGGCGAAGCTTAATTGCATACATGGAAACCTTTTTTGTCAGTCGATCACTTAGTGAAAATGGTGATGAGTGCAAGACATATTGAGGATTCCACTAAAATTTTTCTCTATATCACATAAGATCTATTAATCTCCACATCTCCACACCAGAATCTATATATTATATATATTGTGCTAGCTGTCCAATAATGTTCAGTTTCTGGAAGTAAAAAACAATATTGAGCGAGCGATGAGAGGATTGTCGTCACTGACCTGTAAACCCTTTGGTGACTTCTTCGGAGTAAGTAGCCTGAGGTAAGCATTAGTCTCGACAATGTGTCGTGGCTGGAAGATCTTAACAGCCGCAACTCGTGGAGCATCCTTGAGTAGGGAGAACTTGTAGGCATCACCGTCTAGTGGGCTGTGGAGGAAGATGTCTGCGTGCGAGTACTGCGCCAGCACGTTTTGCATGATGGACAGCCCGGTGAGCTCGAACCGCCGTGCAGCGCCGACATGGTAGACCGCTAACCTTGCCTTGTTAGGGCGTGGCGGCAGTTGTGTTCCTGCTGCCCTGCTGGCTTGGCCGGTCTGGCAATGGTGAGGAGGAGCCAGCAGGAGGAGGAGGAGATGGTGGCTGTTGCGAGGAAGATGGTGATGATGACCCTGAGGCCAGCGCAAGGTCCAGCCATGGTGTAGCATGCGTGTATTCTTGATTTCTTGGTATAAAGTGTGAGCTATAATATATAGATACACACTAGTGCGCCATTTGTATGTATGTATGTGCTCACATGTTGAGGACATATTGTCCTCTAGCTAGATTTGAAGTTTGGAGATTCGATGGCAGGATATCTGCCAAAAAGAGTGGCAAGGGTGATGCATATATATAGCATGACAGGCAACGAACTACGCAAGGGAGGCAGTTCAATAGCATATTTTGAAAGTAGTAGACGGTGCGCTTGGTTTGTCGCGCAGAGTCATTATAGCTTGTATAATCTTAATTATGTGCATATGGTAGCATGATACACGCAGCAGCTACTGCAGATTAGCTTGATACGTACTTCTCAGGAACATGCAGATTTGCTCCTTAGGGTGCCGTGTAGGGACGACTGGGCTTCCAGTCTATGGTCATTGGGCCATGGGGGCAGAGAACAGCCCAGGTCTCGTGGTACTGTGGTGAGGGTGTCTAGCTGTGGTGTCGCCTGGGCTGGCATGGTGGTTTATTGGTGAAAGCTTTGCATAGCTCACTACCGGTGCCAGCGGCGATAGCGTCCTCGGGCATCATACTCCTTCTTGGAGGCATTGCTAAAGAACCGCTTCTCACCAAACCTGGTCTACGATCTGAGGTTGGCTTCGGCTCAGGTGTGGCTACGGGTGGCTTGGGTAGGGTCTCTGTTGTGGTGGTTCCTAGGCGAAAGCCTTGTTCGGTTGCTAGGCGGTGCCGACAGTGGTGGTGCCCGCAGCGTCTTGTTCCTCTTTGGAGGTGTCATTGTAGGACCACTGCCCTATGGTCTCACACCTTGACCTCTGTAGCCTTCTACCATCGCCTCACAGGCTTCGCCGTTGTCCGTGGTTCTTGTCATGTGTTGGTCCATGTTGGAGCTCCGTGTTGTGCCTATGTGTGCTTATCGTCTGGTAACCCAATGGTTGGTCTACTGTAGCATTGTTTGGATTGTCCTGGCGGATAATTTGTTGCCATCGTTAAGCTTATGTGGATGATGCTTTGCTGCTTGTCTCTCCCGACGGATACTAGATCATCGTTGGTCTCTCCCCTGCTAGATTCTTTGCTGCTAGCATTGCTTCGAACTCCAGGATACTTTGATGCTGAGATCATGTCTCTGTGGATGATGCTTTGCCACCGTGGTCATTTGGGGCGCCCCTCTGGTAGATGCTTTGCCACCAAAGTTTGCGGATGCTTGTTTTGTATCCTTTGGGTGGATGCTTTGCACCACGGGTTTAGTTTTTCTATAGGCAACCGTTGTGTTGATGTCTTTATTTTTCTTATTAGGCTCAGTCTACTTGTTGGGTGTTGTGGCTGAGGGTCCTCCTCCTTCCTGCTTTTATTTTCTATTCTAGGATGCTTTTGGTTGTATACCACTGTCTTGGTGGTTTGTAGCATGCGCTATGAGGGCTCTCTCGTAGTTGCGTCGTGTAATTCTATTATTTTTAATGAAACATGTGTCAAGGCACCACCAAAGCATGTTCTGAAAAAAAGAAGTCTAGCGCAGTATAAGTATGCCTCATTTTTATCCTACCCAAGCTCTACATAAGCCTATTATAAGTATGTTTTTGGCAAAGAATATACATTTTGGTGAGAATTTGTACATATTGAGTGATCCGAGAGTATCATTCGAGGAACTTTAGTTTCTTTACAGAAATATTATAAAACCTCTGAAATGATGGCTACACAATAAGGCCCATAAGGACTAAGGTAATATAAGTGAGTTTCATATAGAGTGCCAACATATTCAATTTAAAGGAGAATGTTAGGTTGCATGCAAGGTACCTTCAGGAAGTATAACATGGCAACAACTCTTGTTCCACCAAGACTCAGTTTTAGCCTCTACTTAGGATGAGCAAAGGGCTAATCTTGGGAGAGCTTATTGACGGTCATTACATGATCAATCCTACCACCAAGTATCTTGGGAACAAAGAAGGATTATAGCATGTCATACATATATTGCTTTAAATAAAGTAGGCACCTATGTTTTGGAGAGTGCTGACATGTACAGACAACTTGTCAAAGATGGGCCAAATTGGCCCTGGTGATGGGGATGGGTTCCTGATCTTCTGTCAGGTTCAAGATAACTATTGATCAAAAGACCTGAACCCTGTAATCTTTGTACCACGTCTCCTCTGTTTATCGACCATGTCACAATTCGGTTGACCTCACCAAGAAGGCTAATCCCTGCTGTGAATCGAAGAACACAAATAAGAACAAGATAAAACACAACTCAAGTATAGTGACAATTGCAGATATATGATTAAGCACTCAAATGTGGGGTTTGACAAATCGATAACGGCGACTGTTCAAAGATAGATTGGTCTAAACCAAAACCCAAACCCTAACTATGGTGGCAGTGATCAATTATATGGTCTAAGGGTCGTCACTCCCCTTGGATGTGCCCCCTTAACAGGCTCAAAGACGATACATGGCCCAACGGACCAAAGACGGTGATGCAGCACCCTGATAGATTATGGATGCTGACTTATTTCAATGATTCCTGTTGACTCCGGTGGAATTTACACCTCAAACCAAAGCCATTGGTTGCCTTATCAAATTAGCTTTCCATCCATATATGGATCGTCGAAAACGGAGTCCGGATGCGTCCTGGGCATACATTTTATTGCAGATTCATCCTGAAGGCCGAGGCAGACTCAAACTCGAGTTGGACTGGGCTTCCGGCTTGGCTTGGAGGCCCTTTCTGGCCTCCTAAGGAGGTGGCCAAGGAGGAGGATGTCCAAAGGCTTCCTTGGTTTGTTCTCCATCTCCTTGGGGCATGCTCCCACTTGGGCCAGGGTTCCAATAAGGATTAATAACAATCCCATGACGACGACATAGCTCCCGGCAGAAACAGCAACATCATGTATTGATGATTTGGAGGCCTTGCCGACATAATCTTGAGGTCAAACCAAATCCATTTGAAAGCTTACTTTCCATCAAGTGCTCATGGACCTCAAACTCACTCCGGACAAAGGATTTATGGCCTTCCAATGAAGTACTATCGGACCACTAGTGAACTGAAAATTCAACTTGGATGAACTTGCACTTTGAGATTGGTCTTGTTCATGCCATGTTCATTCTCTATCATCACAACCATTGTTCCTAAGCACATTTGAAATATCCATATTAGGTTGCAACCAATTCTTAGTTTTATCATTATGCAAATGTAGAAATGAGCTCACCTTATAATCAATTGTTGTAATTGAAGGTGTTATGTCCTCGTCACCTAGGAGGGCATGTCTGACGACCATTCCTAGGTCGAGCAACCTGTCCATGTACCAATCCTCCCTATCTTCGTACAATGGGTATAAAACACACTCTCAGTAGATCTTTACCATTTCCTCATCCCCGATGTGATCAAAATGTTCATAGATTATGTCACATGGATGAAATGTCCCACTTAGCGAAGACCAAAAATACATCAAGGCAGAACTAACCAAATTGCTAAGCAAAAAATTTTAGAAAAAGCCACAAAAAATTTTTAGATTGCGTCACATGGACAAAATGTCACACTACCTATGATGCCACCAAAAATGCAACTCCTTTAAAACAAACACAACATAGAAGCAACCACATATGAAGAGACAAAATAACATAATGATAAGATATAACATCCTAAGGAGCAGACTAGCAATATTGGTAGTCTACAAGAAACAACCCATCAAGAAGCACAACTAGAAGCTCCACTTCTAATCATGTTATTATTACAATACATATTTTTAACACTAGATTATGGCATGAATGTGCAAAAGTGCTCCTATTTTCCCTTCCTTTAAGAAAAAGCCACATGAATATCTAGAAAGATAGAAGGGGTGTGGGATGTGAAATCTCAGCAAGTAAACCACTTTAACAAGGTATTTAAACTACAAGCACATTAGATAATAGGTTAGTCTTTAATTATAAATAATCCAACAATTAGCAATGAAATATATCAACAAAGTAAATACAACCTCATATAAGATAAAGATTAATCACCACCGACCCTTGGAGAAGCATTGCTTCTCACAACCTCTCTGAAAGCCTTATTAGTCCAAGGCATAAATGTCATAGTCCACAAATCAATAATGCATATGCAATGCAAATGACATTTCTCTTGTCTTCATAGTCAACTACATATGAAGCCACATCATTATCCCCAATAAACGATGTTGTATCGATACAGTCACGAATAGCCATCGATGATGTAACTCCATATGCCAATGAATAAATGAGATGCAATGAAAATGCAACAAAAAGAATGATAAATAATTACATATAACACCATGAGCATCTCTTCTTGTAGACCACAAGCCTTGTTCCATTGAATCAACATGACCATCATCGAACCATAACTTTATGAACATAGATATTCAAATAAATAGCATAGAGCATGTGAGTAGGGGTGGACACGGCCCCGGGGGTTGTAGACTGAGGTGTGGCCCAAAGTTTCTAGGACATGTCTTCAGGAGCCACATCAGTGCACCACGCCCAAACATCAGTCTAAGACCCACATGGGCCTCCCCATGCATGCCTGCATCCCCACTTCCCATGCTCCGCTAACTCTCTCTCTATATATATCCATCTATGTCTCTCTATGTGTGTGCGCGCGTGCGCTGCACTCCCCTAACTCATGGACTCCCAATTCAATGTCTTCTTTGCTTGGATTGACAGCCTCTACCCTTGCTGAGACCGTGACATTGGCGACAATGCGTTCGTGCCCCAGACACGGAGCCACACTCCGCTCACCAGCTCGCGCCTTCCTATCCACAAGACTGCGACCAAGCCCCAGCCGATGAGTGTCTCTCCTCTCAGTCCCTCCTCTACCTCTAGCCCTAGGTCTCCTCTAGGTTCTAGATCAAGGCACCGGCCCAGCGTGGTGGCACCCCTTGCTGTAGAGTGGGTGTGCATAAAATGCGCATGTTGCCGCCCGGCTCCCGTTGCTGGCCTAGGGTCTAGAGGCACCAGCACACTGGCTCTTGCACTCCTGCTGTAGAGTGCACAACAGTACAGCAAGGGCATTGTGACTCTTAGTAGGTTTGGGTTAGCTTCATTGTTGTTTCTACACTTTTTCTATAAATGTATGGATGCGGTAGGATGGTTTATTTACAGTGGGAATAAATAACAAGTTGAAGGTCGTAGGAAACCACCGTTACATTTATTTACCTCTAATGAAGTGATGACTGCTCTATGTGCGATCCGGAACTATCACGTTGGCTATCCCCAACTTCGGGCAGCAATAAATGGTCGGAGAAAAGTCGATCTACACTAAAAGATACAGCTCTAGTCGATCCTCTCCCCTTCAATCTATTTTTCCTCCTTTCCTTTGGTTCTTGCTGATTGGTAGCAGGGTCTAAAGAGAGAGAGGGGATGAAGGGAAGAGGGAGGAGGCGTTCTGGGAAAGGAGAAGCTAACCAGGGAGAGAAACGCTCTCTGCAGGGATTAGGAGGGGGCCGAGCGGGGGCTGGGCCTTCCATGTCATATACCCTTTTTTATGTGTTACAGTAGGAATATCTATGAGCACCGTACCTAGGTTGTCTCTTTAGGTAATGAACTCTATTCTGCTGGTACTAATCATGGATAAATGGGACTTGATCTTAGAACTTTGTAGATGTAGCTCATATGTACATTGCATTCTTAATCTTATTGAATTGAAAAACCATATGCAAGCCGCATGTTCAAAAGCATAACTTTTTAGGAAATAGTACAATAACTACTACGGATCAAACTAGCCATTATTGAAAACAGGAAACAAACAACATCGATCAAAGGTTAATCCACTTGATCCCAACAACCTGCCGAGTACTGCCAGCTGAAGTCACATTCGGGTGCTATGCTCGGGCTCCAGAACATGGCATCATTAGCTAGAGCAGCTGCTGTAGAATCTAAGGTGTTGCTGCTGTTCGTCGACATTGCTGCAGCACTGGAGGTAGCGGTTCCGGTGCAGTCAAGATACTTAGCGTTCTGAGACCCTGAGCTGATCATGCTCCCTTGACTCTCACTCGGCTCCCGACCAGAATTACTTGTGGGAACAAAGCTCTTATTTGCAGCAAGTGGCATTTCATTAGCTACTTCCTCCAGTTGATCCCACATCTGGTATGCCTAAGTGGCCAACTGCTTCACATGGAACTGCGTTTGAGAACATCATGGAAGGAAATAACATTTAGAGATTCACTGTGAGGTCAACGCTGCAAATTTTCAATTACCATAAATCAATGTGATTATTGTACATTACCGGTTGACGTGGGTGCAGTTCTTTCAGAGCAAATGTCTGGTCTCCAATTCTTGCTCCTAAGACCTCTCCTATAGGGTTAAAGGTAATGTCACACCCTACAGTCCTAAAAAGATAGCATTTTTGTCCCATGTCACACGTTTTTGCATGATTTAGCGTTGCGTTCCATGGCCTATCTGACATGCCGACGAGCTGAAGAACATAGCAATATGATTCGAATTCAATAGCATGCATGGATGTATATACAACTCATGCCTAAATATTTGTATGTGTAGAAATATCATGTGTACGAGTTCTTACAGCTTTGAGCTTTTAAGGATCTGTGGTGTTAAGCTTCAAGAAGTGTTGGACGTTCGTAATCCCCTCAGACTCCATCCTCTTGTCAATTGGTCCATCTTTTCCAATGTTCTTGAGCCTCCATATGTTGTCAGTCAGCAAAGGAGGATAGTGCTTTTTGTACACTAGTAAAGGAAATGCAAACATATATATCAACTCTCAAGTATATGATATGAGGAGATACATCAGCGGATTTGTGACGATCGACATTCATTATATTTCACATAACTCATGGCATGTAGATTATATTTTTATTTCTAAAATATGTTAATTAACTGCATAGAACAAACATATACAGGTTGGATTCAAACTTACATTCACCTCGATGATCTTTGACGGTGAAGCTGCCACTCACTGCCTCTTTGACTCTTGATCCAAGATGGCCACCCGGCATGATGCGCACACCAATTCAAAACTTTCGGCACCTTATCCAGCTCGAATTGTCAGTGAAGGACACATCATCAACCACAGCCACTCCATGGTTGTTCATAGGGACACTGAGCGTACCCACGAGCAATGGTCTCTTCCCTTCTCTAGCCTTCACAATCACTGCATTAAACTGGTTAGCCATCCACACATCACGATCGTCACACTGAAAATCACCATCCAGAACCAGCACTTCTAGTTTTACTGATGAAGATCCAAGATGAGTATCTGGTGGTGCGATCATATAGTTGGTTCTTGTGTCCCTGAGCTAGATTTCAATTGGGTTGTTCGCAATATCAACAAGTTTGTTGTTTGTGAAGATTGGTAGCTTGAGCTGCTTAGCGAAGACTAACTTCAGAGGAGAAGGCAAGACATCTGCCTCTTGGATGCTTAGAGGAAGAGATCTGATAGAGAATATTTGATATTGTCAGAATGTAGTTGCTCTCTTGTAAGCCGCCACAGGCGTGTAACCCAAAACTCTTGAGATAGTGAGATTGTTGCTGGCTAGTGCCTGTGGTTTTTCCCCTTCGCATTGGAGGGGTTTTCCATGTTAAATCGTGTGTCTCCGCTGTGATTGATTTCGTTTTACTTCATATTCCATACGTCGTTCATAGCAAGTGGTACCAGAGCTTTGGTTGATGTAGGGTTCATGACGACGTCGATGAAGTTCGATCTTCCGCTGCTGAACTACGACACGCGGTTCTCGCTATGGCAAGTCAAGATGCGGGGAATTCTGGCGCAGACTCATGACTATGATGAGGCGCTGGATAAATTCGGCAAGAGTAAAGCTGATTGGACTCCTGAGGAGATCCACAAGGATTAGAAGGCTCTCGCCCTAATTCAGTTACATCTTCATAATGATATTTTGCAGGAGTGTTTGAAAGAGAAAACTGCTGCAGAACTATGGCTAAAACTGGAATCGATCTGTATGTGCAAGGATCTAACCAGTAAGATGCAGATGAAGATGAAGTTGTTCACTCTAAAGATGAAGGAGGAGGATTCGGTGATGACCCACATCGCTGAATTCAAGAAGATCGTGGCCGACCTAGTGTCGATGGAGGTGAAGTATGATGATGAGGACTTAGGTCTTCTACTGTTATGTTCTTTGCCAAATTCATATGCAAATTTTCGTGACACCATACTTTTGAGCCGTGATGAACTAACCCTAAAGGAAGTTTATGAGGCTCTCCAGTCTAAGGAGAAGATGAAAGTTATGGTGCAGCATGATGGAACGTCGTCCTCAAAGGGCGAAGCTTTGCATGTGAGAGGCAGAACTGATAACAGATCCTCATATGATAGAAATGATGGAAGAAAAAACTACGAGAGGAGAGGGTGTTCAAAGTCCAAGCCGCATGGTAATAAAAAGTTCTATGTTTATTGCAAGCTGACAAATCATAACGTTGAGGATTGCAGAAAAGTACAGAATAAGGAGAAGAGAAAAAATAAGTCGATTGGTAAGGTCTCTGTTGCTGCTGCTGCGTCTGATGATGATTCTGGAGATTGTCTGATAGTGCTTGCTGGTTGTGTTGCTGGTCATGATGAATGGATTCTAGATTCTGCATGTTCATTTCATATTTGCACTAACAGAAATTGGTTTAGTTCATATAAGTCTGTGCAGAAAGGGGATGTTGTGCGGATGGGAGATGATAACCCATGTGACGTTGTGGGGATTGGATCAGTTCAGATCAAGACTGATGATGGCATGACACGCATGCTAAAAAACGTCAGGTATATACCAGGGATGTCTAGGAATCTTATCTCATTGAGCACGCTTGATACAGAAGGTTACAAATATTCCGGTTCAGATGGCATTCTGAAGGTATCAAAAGGTTCTCTTGTCTGTTTGAAAGGTGATCTTAATTTTGCAAAGTTATATGTCCTTAGAGAGTGTACTCTACATGGTTCTGATTCCGCTGCTGCTGCTGTTACTAATGATGAACCTAGTAAAATTAACCTTTGGCACATACGTTTGGGACATATGAGTCACCATGGTATGACAAATTTGATGAAGAGAAACCTGCTAAAATGCTGCACTTCGAGTAAGATAAATTTTTGTGAGCATTGCATTTTCGGTAAGCATAAGAGAGTACAGTTCAACACTTCTATTCACACCACCAAAGGTACTCTTGATTATGTTCATACTGATTTATGGGGTCCTTCTAAGAAGCCCTCACTAGGTGGTGCTCGTTACATGCTTACAATTATTGATGATTACTCTAGAAGGGTTTGGCCTTATTTTCTAAAACAGAAAGATGATACTTTTGCTGCTTTTAAAGACTGGAAAGTAATGATAGAAAGACAAACTGAAAGGAAGGTAAAATTGCTTCGTACTGATAATGGTGGAGAATTTTGTTTGCATGCCTTTAATGATTATTGCAGACAGGAAGGCATTGTTAGGCATCACACCATACCCCATACTCCACAACAGAATGGTGTGGCAGAACGGATGAACAGAACCATTATCTCCAAAGCCCGTTGTATGTTGTCTCATGCAAGGATGAGCAAGTGTTTTTGGGCTGAAGCTGCTAATACTGCCTGTTACTTGATAAATAGGTCACCTTCTATTCCACTAAATAAGAAAACTCCTATTGAGATATGGTCTGGTACACCTGCTGATTATTCACAGTTAAAAGTTTTTGGATGCACTGCTTATGCTCATGTTGACAATGGAAAATTAGAGCCTAGAGCTGTTAAGTGTCTTTTCCTTGGTTATGATTCGAGAATCAAAGGCTATAAATTGTGGAATCCTGAAAGAGGGAAGACTTTTATGAGCAGGAGTGTTGTATTCAATGAATCTATGATGTTTACTGATAGTTTGCCCTCAGATCATGTTCTAGAAAAAGAGCTGCAGAGTATGCGCATACAGGTGGAGCATGTTGATGATGATATAGGTGTGCAGGTGGAGCCTGCTGATGAGCAGGATGACCATAATAATGATGTTGCTGATGTTGATGCTCATGATGATGTTCAGCAAACTCCTCCTAGTTTGCAGCTACAGGAGGAATTACCTATTGTTCAACGCAAGTCAACAAGGATAGTTGTACCTCCTAAATGTCTTATCGAAGAATGTAATTTGTCTTACTATGCTTTGAGTTGTGCTGAACAGGTGGAGAATGTTCATGAGCCAGCAACCTATAAAGAAGTTGTTCGTTGTGCTGATAGTGAGAATTGGATTTCTGCTATGCATGAGGAGATGCAGTCTCTTGAGAAGAACAGTACATGGGAGGTTGTTCCTTTGCCTAAGAAAAAGAAGACCATAAATTGCAAGTGGATCTTCAAGAGAAAGGAGGGTTTATCTCCAAGCGAGTCTCCAAAGTATAAGGCAAGGTTAGTTGCAAAAGGCTACAGTCAAATTCTGGGTGTTGACTATAATGATGTGTTCTCTCCAGTGGTAAAACACAGTTCAATTCGTACTTTCTTGAGTATTGTTGCTTCACATGATCTTGAGCTTGAGCAGTTAGATGTGAAGACTGTGTTTTTGCATGGAGAGTTAGAGGAGGACATATACATGGACCAACTGAAAGGGTTCATAATACCTGGCAAGGAAAAATATGTGTGCAAGTTGAAGCGCTCCTTGTATAGTTTGAAACAGTCCCCTCGTCAGTGGAACAAGAGGTTTGATTCATTTATGTTGTCACACAGTTTAAAAAGATCTAGATATGATAGTTGTGTTTACATTAAGCATGTTAATGGATCACTTATATATTTGCTGTTATATGTTGATGATATGCTGATTGCTGCCAAGAGCAAGATTGAAATCACTAAGTTAAAGAAGTTGTTAAGTAGTGAGTTTGATATGAAAGATCTTGGTAGTGCTAAGAAAATTCTTGATACGGAAATTAGTAGAGACAGAAAATCTGGTTTGCTATTTCTTAGTCAACAAAATTATATCAAGAAAGTTCTTCAGCGTTTCAACATGCAAAATACTAAGGTTGTTAGTACCCCTATTGCACCTCACTTTAAGTTGTCAGCTGCTCAGTGTCCTAGTACAGATGCAGAGATTGAGTACATGTCAAGGGTTCCTTATTCTAGTGCTGTTGGATCTTTGATGTATGTCATGGTTTGCTCTCGTCCATATTTGTCATATGCTATGAGTCTTGTTAGTAGATATATGTCTAATCCTGGCAAAGAACATTGGAGGGCAGTTCAGTGGATTTTCAGGTACCTCAGAGGCACAGCAGATTCCTGTTTGAAGTTTGAAAGAACTGATAAGGGTCTCATTGGTTATGTGGATTCTGATTATGCTGCTGATCTGGATAGGCGAAGATCAATTACTGGTTATGTGTTTACTGTTGGCAGTTGTGCTATGAGTTGGAGGGCTACGTTACAGTCTGTTGTTGCTTTGTCTACTACTGAAGCAGAATATATGGCTATTTGTGAAGCGTGCAAAGAATTGATATGGTTGAAAGGTTTGTACGTTGAACTCAGTGAAATTGAATCTTGCATAAGTTTACACTGTGACAGTCAAAGTGTAATTTACCTCACTAAAGATCAGATGTTCCATGAGAGAACTAGCACATAGATATCAAGTATCATTTTGTGCGAGATGTGATTGAAGAAGGTAAGCTGAAGGTATGCAAGATTAGTACTCATGATAATCCTGCTGATATGATGACAAAGCCTGTTCCTGTTGCTAAGTTTGAGTTATGCTCAAGCTTAGTTGGTTTAATTGAATAGTCCAAGAGACTATTTGTTGGCACCAGTGGTTTTCTATTTTTGTTGTTCAGGATGATGGGTTGACTTATGATACAAGATGAATTTGTCTCAAGGTGGAGTTTGTTGGAGTTGTTCCAAATTCACTGCAAGATATAGGCCGGGCTTCTGACGGAGCGAAGCGGAGACCCGTAAAAGCCGAAGGCTGGGCCGGTACATATATACCCTTACTAGGGTTTCTTGGAGACTTGATTCTCTTGTAAGCCGCCACATGCATGTAACCCAAAACTCTTGAGATAGTGAGATTGTTGCTGGCTGGTGCCCGTGGTTTTTTCCCTTCGCATTGGAGGGGTTTTCAACGTTAAATCGTGTGTCTCCGCTGTGATTGATTTCGTTTTACTTCATATTCCATACGTCGTTCATAACAGTTGCCAGGTGTAAAGTTACAGCTAGCTGTGCCTTTTCCTTATTCAGGTAATCTGATTAATTTAGATTTGGATTTGCTTGTTCAATGACATATGAATCTTGCAAGCTTAAAAAATCCAGAAAATAAAAATAAACAAAGGAATTTACAGATACCTGAGTGGCATGTGATCCTGGTGATCAGAAAACATGTTCTGGATTTCCTCACGCACCTAAGCATAACATTGTATATGAAGTTATTAGCTGAGCTGCACTCCAAAACTCACGGTGATGATGAAACAAATTAGGATCGGTGTATGTTGACTCCCATGGAGAGGAAAAAGGGGTATCAAGTAAATTCAAGGGGAGGACTTGCATTCTGATAATAGTGAATCAATTCAATATTATGAATATTGCATCTATCAAATCAAGTCATGGTTGCTAGTGGAATAATATAACATAGGACGATATCTTATCCATACTAAGACCAAAATAGGTTTTTTGATTGGATTCGAAACCACTTAACACGCATATGTTTAGCAGTGTTTTCAATATGAACTACAAGTTACGAAGGCATTTGAAGAATCATTCAGACCAATTTGCATTGTCTTTTCAGGGCAATCAGTAGACGAAGTTATTTCCTCAAGCATGAACTAAGTTTCATACCAATATTTCATGCTAAAAATAAAAGTGATAGACTGTACTGTTGAATCATACAAAAATGTATATGTATGCTTCATGTAGCCTTACCACTCTACGAATAAGTGGTTCCAGATTGTGGACTATTTGTTGAATAGTTTCTTGGGCCACAACTCTTCTTACCACACTGCGAAAGGAGTACAGAAATAAAAAATAAGAAAGTTAACCAGCTGGGAAATGAATCTTTGAGAGGGAAGCTAGTAAATGAATATTGACACATACATACGCCTATATGAGAAACCTCATTAATTTAGTTTCCATTAGAACATGAATTAGAAAATTGGAGTTCATAAGGTGGCCTAAAAAATTAAAACCAAAGGATATGTTTTCTTGATGTCAAATTGTCAATTAACACAAAGGTAGGGGTGAAGTAGCTGGATAGGGTTTCTTCCAGGTCAGTTACAAATTGGTTTTTTTCGTGATTCCATGGATTTAATTAGTATATGGGATTTTGCTCTCTAGTCGTCCTCCACAGGTGGTGAACTGATGATCAATCTATCTCGACTCAAACCGCCGAATACATCTATCCTTGTTCTTTGCGGAGTTCTTCAAACTTTAAACACAGAACATAAATAAATGATTGGAGAATTGAACGGGCAGCGTCTAGGGCGCGGCGGATCGATCAGTAATATATGTGGAGATGAGGCCAAGTACGTAGTTGCAAGGAAACTCGAGTCAACCAAAGCATGCAAAAATGAACAAATTGATGGAGGCGGTGAACTCAAGTAGTTGTTACGCGGTAAAAGCAAGCGGCGCTGGCCGGATCCGCCTAGGGCCACGCCTGTGCGGATGATCATCGGCTCCGCCCCCGTCCTCATCCTCCTCCTCGTGGTCGTCGTCGTCGCGCGGCCTCCGCGCTGCCATCTTCAGCTGATTCAACAATCAAGATCTATCAGGGGAGAAGAACAAGAGTTTAGGAGAAGAATTAATCAACTTAATAGAGGTTGATTTTTGATTTGTGCTCCAGATGAAACGATCTAGATCGAGCATCGGAGGAGAGATCGAGGAAGAAGAAGGCTTTTGGTTGCGGCAAAAGCAAAACTAACCTAGCTAGCAGACCGTAGCTAAGTTTGTGGTCGCCTGATGAGCTTGCTAAGTAAGACACTGATGAGTATTACGTTAGCATATATGCTCGAAAGCAACTCTGCCGGCACAGCGTATATATAGCTAGGCAGCCTCTGGCTCCTAGAATTGCTGTCCATTTTCCGGCCGCCGGTCCAAATTAAATGGCAACGACGACACGTCAGGAGAACGCGTTCGAGACAGGCTCTGGGAAGGTGGCCGGAAACCGGCGTCACGAACTGCGTAAATTCATGGCATTGCATGCTTCGATAGATTGCTGCTGGTCATTGGTCATGCTGAGAGCAGAGTGAAGGCCCTGGCTTGGCTTTGCACGAAGCAGGCAGCAGCAACACCGGCCGGCCTCGGCCTGATCATATGTGCTTTGGGAAGACAGTTAGACCAGAATATGCAGGTAACGTTCGTCAAAAAGTTCTATGGTGGTGAACATCTCGTCTTGCGCGTGTCGCTGTCAGGTGGGACCGGCCGTGAATTCCAAGGCTGGTTGGTGCGGGCGCAGCTTCCTGGACATGACGGCTAAGCTGCCGCTAGACTCTGGTTAGTTTGGCCACTTTTCCCGAGTCGGTCGTGCGTGTTCATTCGTACGTGACCAGACCACGACCGGGGTGGACAAACAAGTCTTTGTTGGGCTTTTGCTCGGAAACAAGCTCTTCTCTTGCATTGTTACGTTTGGCGTTCCTAGCATTGTACAGGAACGAAGAACCTGGTGACTGTGGCCCTGTTTGGTTAGGCTGATAAGCCGGCTGAAAAACACTGTTGGTTGATTTGTTGTGAGAGAAAAATACTGTTCCGACTGAAAAAACAAGCTGAAAAAGACGGATTATAAGGCAGGTGAACAGGCTCTGACAGAACATATACTACGCAGCTGGTACGTCGTCTTGCTCGGAAGCCACACATCAGGTACCAGGATCTTGCATATATGCATTGCTCGGTTACGTTACAGCCAAACGTTAGTTTATATATATATATATATATATATATATATATATATATATATATATATATATATATATATATATATATATATATATATATATATATATTAATGTGCCTTTAATTTCCGTACGTATAAGAATCACCATACTATATAACTAAGCTAGCTAGCTGGATCGACTGAAACTGAAAGGGACTAATTTCTACTTACTAGCTAATCTATTTGCAACTTACGTACCTTCCTGCTATTTTCTATGAACCTTCGTTCTTCCCAATAAGCCAAAAGCAACTCATCACTTCGACTAGCTAAGTACCTGGATACATATTTGTGACAGTTCATCAGAATTTAAAATCCCTTGGTTGCAACATATAGATATATCTTGTTGTATATATTATTAGCATTGGCATCTTAATTTTATTCGTCTCTTTCTGATAGCTTATTCTTCAAAAACATTAGAGTACTATACATATATTGTAACCTTGTTTCAGTTACTGAGCATCATTTTAAATGAACTAGGGACATCAAAATTTGAAAACTTTGACCATTGTTATAAACTTAATTTCTAATATCTTAATACTAGAGGGATATCTTGCTTTTTGTTGCCAGATTTTTTTTTAGAAATAAATGTTGCATATGTATGAGTCGGACTAACATGTTATTTCATGAAACTGGGCAAAGGTAATATTATAAATCAGAGACCTCCAATCAAGCACTACCGCAGTCGGCTGCTTTGCCGGGAGCCCCAGGCTCTTGACAAAGCCTCTAAGGCCCTCGGCAAAGCCTTTGCCGAGCGCAGCTCTCGGCAAAGCGCCCTCGGCAAAAATCCGATCGGCAAAGGCTTCTTTGCCGAGAGCCGTTTATCGGGCACTCGGCAAAGCCTTTGCCGAGAGCCCGACGCTCGGCAAAGCGCGAAATAAAAAAATACAAAAAAAACCTGAAAAAAAATTTAATCGGGGGCATTTTCGCGCAAAATTCGCGGCTACGCGGCCAGTGGGATTCGAACTCGTGACCTCTCCCTCACGCGATATCTTATCTACCACCTGCACTACACACTCACATGCATCTATACGCCGTTTCGGTTACTCAAATATTATACTAAACCAAGTAAAAATTCATTGTTTGAGGCCCTAAACGAATTCAAATCAAAAAGTTGTCAACTACAAAGTTTCATAACTTTTCGAGCACTACATTTTTCATATAGAAAGTTTTTCCATTCGAGGTCTTTTGAAAAATTCAAATTTTAAAATTTTGAATTTCAAACGTAGTTTTGCATGACAAGATTAATTCAAATTAAAAAGTGGTCAACTACAATGTTTCATAACTTTTTGAGATCTACAAACTTAATTTAGGAAGTTTTTCCATCCGAGGTCTTTTGAAAAATTCAAATTTTAAAATTTTAAAATTTTGAATTTCAAACGTAGATTTGAACGACAAGATGAATTCAAATTAAAAAGTGGTCAACTACAATGTTTCGTAACCTTTCGAGATCTACAAACTTCATTTAGGAAGTTTTTCCATCCGAAATTATGGTGCTAACATTGTTCACAAATCTTATATATCTCTCTGGTAGTTTCATGAAACTACATGAGAGACATATAGATTTTGTGAACAACGTAATTATTACTTTGTCGAATGAAGAAATGACCAATATAAAGTTTGTAGATCATGAGAAGTTCTGAAACTTTGTAGTTCAAAACTTTTTTATTTAAATTCGTTTAGGGCACCAAAACGTGGTTTGAAAAATTGCTTTGCCGAGTGTTTTACTTTGGCACTCGGCAAAGAAGCCTTTACCGAGTGTTTTTTTTTGGCACTCGGCAAAGAAACTTCTTTGCCGAGAGCCGTTTATCGGACGCTCGGCAAAGCCTTCTTTGCCGAGTGAAGAGGCTTTGCCGAGTGTTTTTTATTTGGCTCTCGGCAAAGCCAAGCCTCCGGCGCTCGGCAAAGAAGTGGATTCGGGTAGTGAAGCCTCCATGTTAATTCATGAGGGTTGAAAACAAGACGATAATTATCTGTTCGTTCATAAAAAGGGGCTTAGTAGACTTTATTCCACTGGTTGTCTGAATTCACCAAAACCAAACATAAGACTTTCACTTAGGTAGGCTCTAATCATCATCATTGACATTGGATCTATTATGTTTTCTAAAAATACATAACTATGCAATTATTAAAAAAAAAGTCATATAGTAACCCTCTAATTTCATATATAATAAATTAGCTGCCCATACTATTATAAAACGTAATTTAGAACAACTCCATAAATTATTACACATAATGTCACTATAAAAGATAATACAAAATAACCTCCTAATAAATTTTCATCTAAATTATTCACCTTTGTCGTTATAAAAGATAATGCAAAGTAACCCCTCCATATTTACCCTTTTGAAAGATAATATAAAGTGTCTCCTTGAATTTATATCTAAATTACCCATATTGCCATAATAAATGTGCCAACATATTACAAATATTAAAATAAGCATAAATCACTACATTAAAACACGCAATCACTATCGGACCATCTCACTGCTGATTATGGTGGAGCCAACTGTGACAAGTATATCACTGTCGGCTCATGACATCAACCGGTAGTGATAAGTGGCCTATAACGGCCAGTTCATGGCTCCAACGAGCGGTGACATACATGGTACTATCACTGCCGGTTGAAGTTACAAACTGGTAATGACAGCATGTTTTGCACAAAAAATTCATAACTTTTTCATATGGCATTGGATTAAGATAAATTTTATATCAAAATTGTTGAGTTTAAAGAGCTGTAAAACTATGTAGTTGACAACTTTTTGTTTTGAGATAGTTTACAAGCCTAAATATGCAATATAAGTTCTCAAATCAGATTTGAGATGATTTACAATGTCGAAGGGAGATGAAGTCAACTTCAAAGTTGTACTACTCGACGAGATCTACATCTTTGCAGTTAATAACTTTTTTTATTTAAGATCATTTGTTGTGTCAAATATATAATATAAGATTTAAAATTATTTAGTTAAAAGAATAGCATCAGCTATATAATTACATGTGACGCATAGCTCAGTTGGTATGCGTTAGAGGGAACGTTAACGTCGAGTTGCCAGGAGCTACGTGCCACCACATAGAAAAAAAAAGGTATGCACACGTTAGGATAAATTTAATATCAAGTGTAAAAAATTATTTCCATAACAAACCACGTACCATGCCACATTTGAAATTATATTATTACTCAAGGATAATAAATTGAAGTTATTAGATATGTTTATATACTTTGACTAAATTATTGTGTCATATCAATGTTAGGAATTTAATTTAAGCACTTTATATTTTTATAAAATAATACTATTATATTTATAATCATTCAATATAGCAAATTCAAAATCTTGAGTGATGTTGTGCAAGCTAAAACATTTGTTTGCGCTATTGTAGTAACTAAGATTGTAGGTTAGGACCAATAATTTATTTTTAACAAAATATAAAATCAAGGTTTTGAATAAACAATACAATAATAACTAGAGTTTTAACTTAAATGTGGCTATAAATAATAAGATCAAAAGTTAAAATCCAAAATATAGATTCATGATCTCACGAGGAATGCAATGAGAACTAAAATAACTCAAGATTAGATTTCATCTAAATACATAAGGCATGTTTGGTTTGCCCGCATCAACCTATGTCCCATGCTTATGTAATGTAATTTACCCATATTTGGTTGCCCACAGAGGAACTTATGCAAACTTGTATGGTGTTAAAAGCAAGTTCAATGCAACATTAGCTACCACATCAATCTGGTCATATTAGGTGATGCAAATTTTTGCAATATGATGGGGCACACACAAAAAAAATCTCCTCACTTCCCCTATCTCTACTAGAACATTAGATATCTTCATGTCACACAATGTAAGCAACTAAACACAATCTCACCAAACACAACTTGCCTATGCAAGACAACCAAACACCAAGATATTGCATATGTTTATTTTGTCTTTGGGTGCTGCACAAGATCTAATGCAAGCTAAGGCTAATGTAAACAACCAGTCACGAATATTGAAGACCCACTAAGATGCAATGCAAAAAACGATAACATATATCTTAACATTACTAACTAGAGGTCCTCAATGGATCGCGGAGACTCCATGATCCTCACATGATGCATTACACAAAAGAAAAATCCATCATTATGAAAAAAAACATAAATAAACCCTAATCTGCATCCAAACTACTTACCTTTGCTGTTACAAAAGATAATTTAAAGTAACATCTAAATTTTCTTTTAAATTATTCACCACTATAATTATAAAATATGATACAAAGTAACCCCTTTAGTAATTTGCATCTAAATTGCCATTATAAAACATTAAATAAAGTATCCCTTGAATTTAGGTCCAATATATAACCTGCTATGGAAACAAATTAAATAACCATAAAATATACTATATATATGTCTAAACTACCTTGTTCTATCACTGTTAATTTCAAAGTAAACATAAAATATTATATGTGTCAACGTCTATAGTAAATATACTTATAGTGGGAATTCATGTTAAATTACATTCAAATTCTACTACATTGAATTTTGCAAGTTGTTACTTTAGGTAAGTTTATATATTTTTACTAAAAGATATGACATAACAATATACGTGTAGTCTAATTGTAGGACCTCTATTGTTTTCATAAGCCAATACTACTACACTAATAATTATAACTCTCTGATGATAGGTGAAATCATATCTTGAGTGCCATAGTTCAGGCTAAAATGATTATTTTTCACAAAAAGATGCACCAAGATCCAATATAATTTATATTAATGTTATGAAAACTGGAGTGCAGACTGACGGGCTAGTTTTTTTCAAACATAGGTAGATTTGTTATCAAAATCTTTTTAATATCATGGTACCTTTTTATATACTGTAATAATGCCTTGTTTGGCTCTCCTAATTTGGCAGGGGTTCTAAATTCGGTGTCAACTCTAGCTTTCTCTGGCTTTACAGATGAAACGCTAAACATTACAGAGGGAAGAAGCTTTCCCTCGTAACGTCTCTTCGAGACTGTTCGAGGGAAGAAGTCTTTTTTTTTGTACTAGAAGAGGAGTGAAGCCACCTAATAAACGTGACTTCTCTGTTTCTCTGTGAAGCCATTTGCAAACAGGTCCTTAGAAAAGTGACGACCAACACTGAACGAAGACCTCAATAAAAAGCATAATCCATCTGTGAAGTAACGTAATAATTGACGTTGTCTCTGTACTGATACCATGTGTACGTACAAAAGCATCTCCCAATTTTGTAAAGGTGACGAAGAAGATGACAAGAGGAGACCACCTGTTCACGGACGCCTCGATAAAGCCCAGCTAATTTGAACATAAAATCTGAGCTTTCACTGATGTTACCTGGCTACATAAAACCTGATTTCTGTTTCGATTTCCCCAAGAATATTTCAAGGTTGGTTTAATTATGCTGCGCTCTATGTTATGGTTAGCATGGGTCGAGTCATAGACAAAACTACTCGTGAGACAACAATCCATGTCTCTAGTTTGGCAAACATTTTTTCCTACAGTGTAATAAAAAAATACGTATGTCTTTATTTTCAATACAAAAAAGTGTCCATTGTTAAGAAAAAATATATTTATAAAATTTATTATGTTATATTCACAGCAGTTCAAAGTTGAAGTCCAGAAATAAATTGAACTTATTTATATTATGTTATAAACCTATCAACGTTCTGACTCATGGACTAGTTAAAGAGAGTCCGTACTACTTCAGTATCACTAGTACTATATGAATGTCCGTACGTTCTGATGGGTAGTACAACTTCCCATCAAGTGTGTCAAGGACGGTCCATATGTTCTGATGGGTAGTACAACTTTCCATCAAGTGTGTCGAGGACGGATTAGACTATATTAATATATATTATATTATATAAATGTAAATTAAATAAATAACCAAGGAAATGATCTATCACCGTCAAATGCGGCCACCACAAACTCGACTGACTGACTACTAACTAGTAGCTTACCTAGAATTTCTAGGAATATACTCTGGAGAGCGACAAGTAACCACACAACAACTCGCCAAAGAAGAATCCAAAATTATAATTAATAAGATCCTTCTAAAACCTATTCTCTAAATTTTAATTTGAAGAGTAATTTTAATAAAATTTCCTTTTTATATTTCTCCACCCTTCAAAAGAACTTCTCTCTATATCATTTGACATTTTGGAGAGCCAGTTCCGTTCTTTATCTTTGATGATTTTAGGAGATAGGCTCTCTGATTAATGGGGACGGGCACATCTAGCGACCATATGCAGCTGGGCTATGGACTTGCCTATATGTTTGCTTTTTATTGGGCCAGAGATCTCATTCACCTACAACATACATATTGGAATCCAATCTGGAATTGGGCCCCTTGCTTTTAGGGCCCAGTGCTACCGCCCAACTTGACCCCCCCCCCTCAGGGCCCAAAATATATTTGAGTGAGGGGTAGAATGGTACATGCTTATGAAGAAAGCATTCAGAAAATGGTGGAGATGAGCTATGGCATACACTCTTTAGTATTCATCTAGTTTCAATTGAGCTACTTTCCAATTAGGTGCACCATATAAAAATTGAATTGTAGAGTGTTGCTTGGTACATCGGAATGCATGCCATGACAGTTCCTTCTCCCCTAGCTCTACCATCTCTACCTCCAGCATATGTGGTTTCACCAACTCCAAATCCCTATCCTACGAAACACTCTCAGGAAACATGTTTCGATCCCTAGGGTATTTTAAGACTTTCCCTATGGTTTTCGATCCTAGGGAAATAGGTAGATTCTAGCAGTGGATGGCCTTTTTATCTATTTGTTGTTAGTCTATTGTTGATTCTGTGAGAAGTTTACATGGGGACAGAGAATCCTCACAAAGATTGGGGCCCAGGACAGGAAGAAAATGGTCCCAATGACATTCGCAAGGTTGAAAATAGAAACCAAATCCCCCACGAGAAATTCCACGTTCGCATCTCTAATCGCCCCTCATCCAAACACTAGCGCAAAGGGCTACATGCTATCAGTAATTTCACTATATCTCTTATATTGTTTTTCCTATAAGTTGTACTAGGAGGATATATTAAAATCTATTTATGATATGCTGTTTGAAAGCCCAAGTTTGGTTTTGATAATTAATGATACAAAGTTGCTAATGCTATGTGTTAAGTGTTTTGAATTAGGCATAAGTAACACATGTGATGAAGGTGTACGTGGCAAGGAGTGGTGGCCACAAGATCACAAAGAGATGGTGCATGGACATGAAATGATGATCATGGTGGAGATGCACATAAAATGATAGACATGATGATCAAGTGGAAGAGAAGGAACTAAGAGCGCAAGGCAAAGGTATAACCATAGGGTTTTCCTTTTGCCGGTTTAAGATGAGTAGAGAAATGATTGATCGGGTTTAGGATACATAGCCGACTATCAAGAGGGACAATCACGGTTAGCTCGGGAATCAAGTGCCACTAGATCAATGTCTTGAGCATATGCATTAGGATCTAGTAAAGAGCTAACATAACGCCTTGGAAAATGTTTGTGAAATGCTAACACACATGCATATGGTGGTGTGCACATGGTGGTGTTAGCCCTTTTGTGAAGGCGGTGAAGTTTAAGCGGTAGAGAAGGGTTTGGGTTCCTCTCTCCCTCCCGCCGAGCTTGCGAGGCGGGATTCGGCGCTTTTTAGGAAGTGAAATGCCTATTTTCTACTGCGCCGGAAGTCGGAAAAGAAACGGAGGCGAACGGCGGTCAATGTGGTGACCGGACGCTACACCGGTTTGACCGGACACGTCCGGTCAGTTCAATCCGGTCAGCGCGCCTAGGGTTAGTGACCGAACGCTGGTATGGCCTGACCAGCGCGTCCGGTCAGTTCACCTGTGCGCAGAAGATAACGCGCGACCAGCGCGTCCGGTCCCTCACAGAACCGGAGCGTCCGGTCAGGCGTCCAGAGGGGCAGAGCGCAGCGGAGTGCTGATCGGACGCGTGGCACGTCCGGTCACGTGCGATCGAATGCGTCCGGTCGTGGTGGGAGCTTACTGGACTCTGACCGGACGCCAGGTTCAGAGCGTCCGGTCATTCGCTAGAGCGCATCCAGTCATTCGTTAGAGCGCGTCCGGTCATAGCAACGGTAACTTCTGACGCACACTGTTCACGCTTGTCCTATAGTGACCAGATGCGTCCGGTCATCCTGACCGGTGCGTCCGGTCAGCTCGTTTTGAACTGTGTCGTCCGGTAACGGCTAGCTGCGTACCCCTTCGTTATAAATAGAAGATGTCTGGGGTTTGAGTGCATCTCTTGCACATTTTGAGACCTAGAGACATCCTTTGAGCTAGAGAACAACCCCTCCACTCATCTCTTTGCTTAGTTGCACATCTTGAGTGAGATTCGAGTGCATTGCTTGAGAGTTGCATTGTAGAGGCACTTGATCTTTGAGTTGCTGCGGATTTCTTGTTACTCTTCCGTGTTTCCCGACACGGTAGACGGCTTGGAGCAGCGTAGGTGATTGAGCTCACAATTGGAGATTGTTGGAGCCCTCACCAAGTGTTGTAAGGGGTTCTTGATCCTTCCCCGCAGGAGTTCGTGAATTGGATACTCTAGTGGAGCTCGTGGCTTGGAGGATCCCTATCTTGTGTGCAGTTGTGCGGCGCCCGCCGAGGGCTCGACTCTTGATAGTCGATTAGCTCGCGAACCGACAAGTGGGTGTATCGCCACAACGGGGAGTAGCTTGCCGGGAAGCAAGTGAACCTCGGGATAAATTCTTGTGTCATTCTCTTCCCGAGGATTTCTCTTGTGTGATTGATTGATTGGTACTTCTCATCTCTACACGACGGTATAATCACTTGAAGCTCTTCTCTCGTATTACTTCTTGTTTCTAACTTATAGTTGTTGTTGTGTTTAGTGGATAGCCTTATACTAGACTTGTGTAGGCTTGCTTAATTAGTTAGAGCTAGTGCTTTTGCTTCGCCACCTTTCGTACTAACTTGTGGTTAAGTAATTCTTGAAGAAGTTTTAAATAGACTATTCACCCCCCTCTAGCCTATTTGGACCTTTCACTGTTGTAGCAGGTTATTTAAATGGACTTACTAGCGCCCGGACGTTCGATCCGGGGGTGCTAGCGTCGGACGGGTACCCGCTCAGCGAGCAAGCAAGCACCCAGCGCGTCAAGCTTGCGAGCGAGTGCCACAGCAGCAAGCCCGTGCTACCCTAGACGTCAACCGCACCACCAACCACTTCTCACGCGCATCCCATGTGCAACACCCGATCTACTTTTTAAACACCCAGATGCAACGCACAAAAGAAGACAAATAAATACTTGAAACATACGTTTGAAACACTTGCAGAAACACTTGCAAAAATACCTGAAAAACACTTGAAAACCACTGCAAACATATGCAACATTCAGATGAAACACTGTAATAGACGTATGAAACACCTAAAACACTTGAAACATACACTTGCAACATGCATGTATATGCAAACATCCAGATCTACTTTGTAACATTCAGATGAAAACACTTGCAACATACGTCTGATACAGATGAAACATTTGGAAAATACACTTGAAACATACATGCATAGCCATTGCAACATGTGCAACATCCCGATCTACTTTTGCAACACCGATATGAAAACACTCACAACATACCTCTGAAATATCTGAAACACCTGAAACATATGTTTGCAACATGCGGTTTCAGCGCAACATCTCGGTGTGTGGAGTTCATCGGTGTACAGCTCACCGTGGCGTGGAGCTCGCCGCTCCGGTGGAGAAGGGCGCGACAGGTCTGGTGGAGAAGGGCTTGACAGATCTGGCACGAGCTGTTACCGCTCCGGTGGAGAAGGTCGTCCACGTGTTGGAGAAGACCGTGTTGGAGATGAAGGAAGGCGGGCGGCCGTAGCGGGCTGGAGGCGCGATGGAGATGGAAGAAAGCGGGTGGCCGCACTCGGGCACGGTGGAGATGTCGGTCGGCAGGCACTTAGGATGTCATGGAGAACGCCGACGCGGCGCGACGGAGTGTGATCACGGCGCTGCGGAATAGAAACGTCCGAGTGTTAGAAGCCTTCTCTGGAGAATGGAAGTGTCTGAGTGAGACGATATGACCGTTGGGCCGTTGGACGGTATTGCAGCCCGCGAACGAGAGCGTCTCAACGATCGGACACCCTCAGCATAACATTTCCATTATTTGAAACTTATCTTTTATATTTTTGGGGATATAAGAGAGAGTATTATTCTTTTATATATGGAAGAAAGGAAGTCATTTTTGGAGATTTTTTAGAAAAAATATAGGAAAAGTGAAAAAAAAATATAAGTATAGAAGCAGTGGCGGATCTAAGAGGGGGCTCAACTTATCTTTAACCTCTAAAGTCACTCCTCCATAAAAAAAAAGTCTCTCATCTATCTTTTTCATGCCTTCAAAATTTAAGAGGGACTTAAGGAGAGGCTTCGTTGTACCGGCAGCATAGGAGGGCTTGAGCCTCGCCCGCCCACTGGTATAGAAGATGAGACTGGACATATCTTCGTCTTCTAAAATATTATTATGACGTGTGCTGTGCTACAAGAGACTGAAGACCCAATCCGATGCTTCAGGGTTCGGGCTGACAGGCAGACCACCAGTCCACCACTCATCCTGGCCGCACGTGCTCCGTACACGGTCCATGTGGACGGATGAGTGAAGCAGAGTGAGCGACGGGCCGGAGCCGAGCCCGCCATGTTGCCACCGCCGCTGCCCCTCTTCTCCCCGTCCCCAAAGGCCCCGCCTCCGCCGCCATGGCTCCACGGATCCTCCACCCAAACCCGCGACTCCGCACCCCCGGTGCCTCCACCCCCCGCCGAGGCAGCTCCTCCCAAGCCCCGCACCCACAGCCCCAAACCGGCACCGGCTAGGAAAAACACCAAAACAACAGCCAAGCCCCTCACTGCCGGAGTCCCCGGGGGCCGCACCCACCGAGCGGTCCTCGGCATCATCCGGCGCGTCCGCTCCCTCGAGCTCTCCGATGCTCCGAGCGCGAGTTCCGTCCACGCCAGCAACGCCGGTGCCGCCGCCGCCGCCGCCGCGTTCCACCTTCCAATCGAGCCGTCCCCGCCGCGGGAACCAGGCCAAGAAGTGGTGGGGGAAGGCGAAGACGCGGGCGGTTCCGTGGGCGGCTGCTAGGGACGAGGGCCTCAAGGTCGCGCTGCGGCGGGAGAAGAAGCCGCGGGAGCCGACGCGCGCGGAGACCGAGCTGGAGACCCACGAGCTGGACCGCCTGCGGCGGTTGGCGCGAGGGATGGGCAGGTGGGCGCGGGGCCAAGAAGGCCGGAGTCACCGACGAGGTGGTGGAGGAGATGAGAAGGGAATGGGCCAGTGGTGAAGAGCTCGCCGCCGTGCGCATCGTCGAGCCACTCCGCCGGTCCATGGACCGCGCCAGGGGAAATTCTCGAGGTGAGTGAGACCATGAGGCAATTCTCGCTCAATGTTGTTAGCAACTGGTAGCTGGATTGAAGAGAGAGAAGAGAATCAGAGAGATAGCAGAGGAAGGATAGGGTTCTAGAAGAAGAACAGTAGAGCGAAGGGAAATATCAGGAGGAAGATAACTTGTTTTGGTATATTCTGAATATTTGATATGGTTTCCCCTCCGGCTCCTGTTGCTTTTTGTAGTGCTTCATAGTGTCTTCCTTGGGCCTTGGTTGCGAGGCACATGCTGTCCAGCCCATAAGCCCATAGCCATGTCCTGACATTCCCCTCCCCTTGAGATTCGGCTTGCCCCCAAGCGATGGAGAAGTATGGAACCACCGGGATCCCAAATGATTCTTGACTTATCAAGGCCAAATGTTAATATGCTAGCTCTAGTGTTTCCCTTAGCTGCCATGCTGATAAATATTGTAGTAGCGAAAAGCTCATGAGACAAGGAATATGTCAAGCTGAAGCTATTAGCACTATACTGCACTTCCTTGCTGGTAGTCAAAAAGCCCATAACAAGCATCATCAATTGACAACAGAATTCCAAAGTCACAGACTGTGCAACCAGTAATGCTCCCAACAACACTGAGCATGCTATCATGCGAGCTGAACTGCATGCCCAAATACCTGGTGACCAAGGACCTGTCAATTGCAGAAACCTGGAGCCATCATCTGTAATCGAAAGAGGAGCTGCACCTGAAGTGTAAGTTCCAGAAGTATTTGTCCCCATTATAAAACTCCAGACAAGAGAGCCATCCACAATTTGTATGCACCCAAAGGACATCCGAGGTGGAACAAACGCTGATGTGTTCAAGAGCACCAGAACTGCATAGCTACAGAAAAATGGCCAGAGTTGGACTCCATCACATTTGATCTCGAGCAGCACATGCAGTGACCATGGTGGCACGAACTGCAGGGAAAACGAACCCAAACAAAATACGGACCATAAACTGCAGCAGAGCTTAATGGTGTCCCTAAGCAAATTATTGCAGTCCTGCCTAGGAGGTGGCCAAGGCTGAAACTCAATGTAGCCATTCATGCACAGTCCAGCCCTGCATAAACAAGAAGCTGCCAAATGATTGTCCAACACAGGTACTGTGGTCAGGATGCGGTCCAAGAAAGCCTTCGTACCAATCTGTGTCACTGCAACTACTCTACGCTCAGGTAGCAGCAAACCCTTAGCCATCCATCATGCAGTGGCAACAGTCAATAAGGAAGGAACCCGGGCACTTCCAATTAGCTGTGACTGAATGCTCCACTTCAGATTCAACACTTCTGTACAGCTGGCATCATAAGACAAAGATTGCTGCAACAGATCTTGTTTAGCCTGCCAGTGACCCATGGCCTTTCCTCCTGCAACTCGAAATTTCTGTCCTGTCTCTTCAAGCAAGGAACACCAATAATTTCCACTGCACTTCCACTGTACTAGCTCTTGAATTAGTGCACAGCCATCCATACTCACTGATAGCGCCATTAGACATGTCAAAAGCTCCTGAAGTGCAGTAGCTTGTTCGCGGAGCACTTGAACTTGAGATGGTGGTGGCCACGGTTGCTTGTCAAAGCTGTGGACGACCTCAGCGGACACCCAAGTTGGAGTGGGAATTGCTCAGTGCTGTGGTCAGCATGGAAGTGAAGCCACTGCGGCAATACATCGAACACTTGGTGGGCACGAAGTCGGCAATATTGCTGGGGGCGACATTGATGCAGAAACCAGCGGAGGCCAACGGGGGCTTCTCGGTGGCTGTGGTGGCGAGCTCGGTGTAGGCGAAGTCGAGGACGGAGTGGTATGGCTTAGGGATGTAGCTGATGGTGACCTCGACGCCCGCGGAGCTGCGGTGGATGCGCTCCATGGCGGGGAAGGTGTGGACGCAGGGGCGGTGCTCACTGGTGAAGACATCGCGGGTGGCACGAATCCAGCAGTGGTTCTCGGCCTCAGCATGGCGGCGAGCTTGGCGAGGAGGTAGGGGGCGCTGAGGTGCGGAAGTTGCCTCTCGGTCTGGAGGAGCTCCACGGTGGTGCGGCCACCGAGGTCGACGGATGCGACGACGGCGAGGTCAGGGTCCTGCGGCGAGGACGCGCAGTAGCCACCGTGCTAGGAGCACGCGTCGGGATGGGCGCCGAGGACGTGTAAGGTGTCGGCCTGCTCCGACACGTCCATGGGTGCCGAGCTCGGGTGGCGAACGCGGAGCCAACGCGACCAGCGGCGATGACGGCCGTGATGACTGACGAGAGTTCGCGCGCGAGTGCGAAGGCGAGGACGCCGCCGACGGAGATGTGGAGGCCGAGGTGGGCGAACTCGCGCACGAACTGGATGGTGAAGGCCATGCCCACGAAGGTAGCGGTGAGGAGCACGCCGCGGTCGGTGAAGCCGAGGCGGACGGGGAAGGGCACGCCGCGGTCGGCGAAGCGGCGGTGGAGGCGCAAGATGAGCGAGGAGAGCTTGGCGAAGAGGTGGCGCGCGTCGGAGAGTCGTTGGAGGCGGGTTCGAGGAGGATGGCGGCACGAGAAACTTGTGCCCGGCGGAGAGGATCTGCGACCCGTTAATCCCCAGCGACTCGAGCTACTCGGACGCGGGGCGGAGTGACTCGCAAGCGGGCGGGCGAAGGATCTGGTCGGTGTTGAACTGCGCGACGTCGGCCTTGAGCACCTCATTGCTGATGGGATGGGGGGTACCTTCTCGTCCACCTCCACCACCTCCAGCTCCTTGTCAGAGGCGGAGATGTACTCAGGCTCGCCGGGTGTCGAGGGCGTGCAGCGCGTCGACGGTCCAGATGGGGTCGACGGGGCCGGGGTGGAAGTACAGAAGCCGCACCGGCTCCGCCTTGAACTCCGAGATGCGGATCTGGACGATAGATGCGAACTCCGTAAAGTCGCCATCGGTGGAGAGGTCGAGGCTGGGCTCCTCCGAGGTGCAGGCTGGCTGCTTGAACAGCCCACCCCAGTTGTCGGCGACGAGGGATTTCGCTTCGCCGTGCCGCTCGTCGGAGCTGTTGCCTGCGTTGAAGAGCCTGCCCTAGTTGTCAGCGGCTACGTCGGTGCCAACAACAGCGGCCTCCTCGTCGGAGCCATTGCCTGCGTCGAAGAGCCCACCCTAGTTGTCGGCGACTACGTCGGTGCCGACAACAGCGGACTTGGTTGGAACGAAGTCGCCCCAGGAGGGACTCCTGCACGGCGTCCTTGGTGAGTCCCCACTTCGCATCGAACTTGAAGAGCTCGTGGAGTTTGCAGAGTTCGTCGAGGATGAGCTGGTAGAAGGAGAGATCTTGGAAAGGGGATTCATGGTGCTAGGATCCGAGAATCGACGGCTTTGGTACCACTTGTTAGCAACTGGTAGCTGGATTGAAGAGAGAGAAGAGAATCAGAGAGATAGCAGAGGAAGGATAGGGTTCTAGAAGAAGAACAGTAGAGCGAAGGGAAATATCAGGAGGAGGAAGATAACCTGTTTGGTATATTCTGAATATTTGATATGGTTTCCCCTCCGGCTCCTGTTGCTTTTGTAGTGCTTCATAGTGTCTTCCTTGGGCCTTGGTTGCGAGGCACATGCTGTCCAGCCCATAAGCCCATGTCCATATCCTGACAAATATATTTTGTTCCTTGGGGTCTGATCCCCTGAGAATTGTATGCTCTCGGCATGATGATTTCGATCTTAGCACTTGATATGTGAATTTGAACTTCAATTAAAGCAATGTACACTAGTAAGTTGCAGTTTTGATAAAGCAATGCACGCTTTCTAATATAGCTGGGGCTGAGCCTTTGATCTAAAAAAGTTGCAGTTTTGATGCAATCTTTCGTGTTTTTTTTTGGCAAATTGATTTTGACGCAAATGAATATTGGCGGTGCAAGAGTGTAATCATGGTCGTTGTTGCCAGTTGCCACCATCTAAAACTTCAGACTGCCAAATGCAGATTTAGTTAGTAGTACTATAGTAGTAAGGAAATGGTGGGTGGAGGGTGTTTACAACTGATGCAAAGGAGAGTATGCAACTTAGTGTCACAGTAGATTGTGACATTGTGTTCCAGTGGACTTGACAGTCATTATGCCAATACTTGCAGAGAAAGATTGTTTCTCTACCAACTGTATTTGTTCCTAGTGTAACAGTGTGGGTTAAAAAAAACACTATTGTTTTCATACCAAGCGCATTTGTTTTGACCTTTTTTAGTTGTATATGATTACTCAACTACTAATGTTGAGTTCAAAAACTTACAATTTTCTGTGATGGATTATAATTTTTTTCACAGATAAAAACAGGGGGCTTAGTTGTCTGGACAAAAGGAGACATCCATTTTGTCTACAGAGGAAGCAAATATCAGCAAAACACAAAGCATAGTCACACTTCTCTAACTAATGTTCATAAAGGCTCTCTAGTAAAACATAATGTTCGTACAACCCTACTTAAGTGTGGGAGTGAAGGTCCAGCATTAATCAACAGTTATGGTGAAGCAGATGATGCTTTTCAAGAAAACGATCAAAGTATTTGTGACCAGAAGGATGAAGAACCTGTCAAGGGAACACTATATGAGAGAGAAGTCAATAGACTATTGGACACTTTGGGCCCTCGATTTGTTGATTGTGGTGGGACACACCATTACCTGTGGATGCTGATCTCCTCCCAGAGTTTGTTCCAGGCTTTAAGACTCCATTTAGGCAGTGCCCTCCTTGTGTGAGACCCACACTAGCTGATGAGGAGCTGACATACTTGCGCAAGCTTGCGCGCCCTTTGCCAACACATTTTGCCCTTGGTGAGTATGCGTTTAGTTACCATATGCACTTTCTGTTAAGTGTACAAGTAAATTGTTCCTTGTATTTGTGAAAAACATTGAGTGATAAGCATTTCTGTTGTCTATATGCTTTCTGTCTTTTACATACATCACCTTCTATGTGTTCAATACATGTCATCAACTTTTGTTGTTTATATGGTTACCATCATAGGGTTATATCACGTTAACTTTACATTATGAACATGTTGTGGACTCCTTCATTGGGCAGCAGTAAAATAGGAAGAAGAAGAAAGGGTCAGCTGCCTTTAGTGGCTAGAATTAGTCTAAGCTAGCTAACAATAGAACATGCAGTGGGTGTTATAACCACAGGTGCGGCTGGGGGATTAGGAGCAAGCAGAGAAGAAGAGTCCTCTTGTTCAGAGCCTCCCAGGGAGGGCGAACTAGCTCTTATGCTGCTGCCATTGCTAGGATTAGCTACTGTAATTTCCCTCCAGTTCATCAATAGAGTACCCAGATTCCTAGCCATATCGTCTGGTATTCAGAGCCTTTGATCTTGCGACCACATCTGCTTCCGCCGCCGCAAATTCCCACCCTCAGATCACATCTGCTCATCCACCATTTCCAGCCATGGATGATCTCCTCACCATCTCTAAGGGCATCTCTGCAAGGTGTGATCGCATCTCTGCAGGGATCAGTTGGATCTATGAGACGGTCCTCCAACTTAGTGACCGGATGAAGGCTCGGGACTCGTCACCAGCTCCTCCAATCCAGTTGTCCCCCCGTCCCTGGGCACAACGGCATCACCACCTTCTTCCCCGCCAGCGACGACCCAATCTGCTATACCAGCAGCCATCACATCTTCCCTGCTGGCAGCATCACCAATACCAACAGCTTCACCTCCACCGACAATTGTGGCTACACCGACAACCTCCCCACCACCTCCCCCGATGGCTGTCGCCCCACTGACAACGTCGCCACCTCCACTATCAGCGGCATCCCTACCTGTGATTACTCCTCCAGTCACATTTGTACCAGCCATGGTGAAGGAGAAGCACCAGGCGATTGCATGTCCAGCGTTGATGTCCGCTCCACCGATGCGAGCGTCCTGCTTGGTCCTGGCCACTTCATCGGCAAGGCCTGCAATGGAGCCCTCGCAATGCCATCAGTAGTGATGCCATCCACACCACCAGGACTGAAGCCGTCGGACTGGGTTGGCGGAATAGCAAA
The DNA here is from genome assembly GCA_038087645.1 of Saccharum hybrid cultivar R570. Lineage (NCBI taxonomy): Eukaryota > Viridiplantae > Streptophyta > Magnoliopsida > Poales > Poaceae > Saccharum > Saccharum hybrid cultivar. The sequence continues at coordinate 1,456,519 of JAQSUU010000625.1, read as the reverse complement.
CTCTCTGGCCTCGTTGTCTGCTCAGCGGGGTGTTCTCCTCAGTCTTGGACACCACACCACCACTGTCTTCGACATCAGCAGCCTTGCCAGCAGCAACTCCATCAATTGTGGCAACACCTATGGCATCAGCGCGGTTCTTGCAGCTGCCAGATGTGCCACCGTATCCGACATTGTCGCCATGTTCATCAGTTGTGGACATGTCTGCCGCATCAGTATTGGCTGCCTTTGTCGAACACATCCTGACGGCAGTGGCATCTCCTTCCCCTACGACCACCATGGCCCCACCAATGACACCAGCGCCAACACCCCCGCTGGCTGAATTGACTCTAGTGGCGCAATTTCAGACCTCATCTTCCATTGTCGCCACGATTGTTTTCTTCCAGCAGCTGACTGCTCAAGTGTGCTTCATCACCTTCAGTATTGCTCAGCCCCAGTTCCGAGCAGGCCTACAGCTCGAGGACGAGCTGTTTCGAAAGGAGGGTAGAAGTGTTGTGGACTCCTTCATTGGGCAGCAGTATAATAGGAAGAAGAAGAAAGGGGTCGGCTGCCTCTAGTGGCTAGAATTAGTTCAAGCTAGCTAATAATAGAACATGCAGGAATAATAGGAATATCACAGCCGCTCATGTGGGTGGTTATAACCACAGGTGCGGCTGGGGATTAGGAGCAAGCAGAGAAGAAGAGTCCTCTTGTTCAGAGCCTCCCAGGGTGGGGCGAACTAGCTCTTCTGCTGCTGCCATTGCTAGGATTAGCTACTGTAATTTCCCCTCCAGTTCATCAATAGAGTACCAAGATTCCTAGCCATATCAGAACAAGACAGTCATAATTTTGTGTGTCGTTGGCAGGTAGAAATACAAGATTGCAGGGTTTGGCTGCTGCTATACTGAAACTTTGGGAGAAAAGCCTTATAGCAAAAATTGCAGTGAAAGTAGGTATCCAGAATACGAACAATGAACAAATGGCATGGAACCTGAAGGCAAGTATTATTCCTGATGAAGTACCTTCTGACATTTATGTTATTAAAGTGCATTATAGTCAAGTCCTCTGACTAGCAAAACCTAAAATGTTGTCAGTCACCTCCTTGGTAATTACAATGCTTGGTTGATCTTGCATTACTACATTTTAAAGGGATTTGCTAATTCCTGTTTTTGTTCTATCATAGGCTAAACTAGTGACTAGAGTATGGTAATGAATCGGACTAAACATGAATCCTTAGTTTCTTACTGCAAGTTTATATGGTTCTTAATCAGATATTTATGTTATTAAAGTGCATTGTAGTCAATTCCTTTGACTAGCAAAACCTAAAATGTTGGCAGTCACCTCCTTGGTAATTACATTGCATTACTACATTTTAAAATGATTTGCTAATTCCTGTTTTTGTTCTATCATAGGCTAAACTAGTGACCTAGAGTTTGGTAATGAATTGGACTAAACATGAATCCTTAGTTTCTTACTGCAACTTTACATGGTTCTTAATAAGATATCCATGCTTTCTGTTTATATTGGTCCTTTATTTGTATTTTCTTGTGTAACACTGAAGCTCCTCAGTGCAGCATCTTACAGGAGGCACTGTGATATTGAGAAACAAGGATTTTATTATTCTATATAGAGGCAAGGATTTTCTTCCTGGTCGAGTTGCTCAAACTGTTATTCAACGAGAAGCTCAGGTACATGATGAACAGGTGAAGGAAGAGGAAGCTCGACTGAAAGCAGTTGACTCACTTCAGATGGTTGGTGAATTATCATCTGAAGGAAGTTCTGTAGGAACTTTCAGGGAGTATCAGGATTTCCATGCTGACCTTGTGCATGAAAATACTGAAAAGTCCAACATCATGATTGAACTAGGGGCCGAGAAGTATAGATTGGAAAAGGAACTGAAAGACCATGAATGGAAGCTTTCTATTGTATGTGTTCATGTGAAGCATCTCATGCTCTGATTTGAAGTCATTGACTTGTAATGTTATTAGTTACAGTCTAACACTATTGTTTTTGCAGCTCAACAAGAAGATTGAAAGATCTAACCAGGCACTGGCAAAGCTTCACAGTTCTTGGAGCCCTTCAGAGCAGTCTGCTGATGGAGAACTCTTGACAGAAGAGGAAAAGATGATGTTCCGCCGGATTGGGCGCAAAATGGATGGGCTTGTTCTCCTAGGTAAAGGCGTAAAGCTATCCATATGTGCTCTTATTACTGTACCAGTGACCTACAATATCCATTTTATCTTTCTCTGATCATTGAATCGGCATACCATTTGTTTCCCCCATACAGGAAGACGGGGTATCTTTGATGGTGTAATTGAAGAGATTCACCAGCACTGGAAACATAAAGAGGTTGTGAAAGTAATTACAAAGCAGAATCAAGCTCGACAGATCATGTACACAGCGAATCTGCTTGAGGTTGAGACAGGTGGAATATTAGTAGCAGTAGAAAAGCTCACAACCAGCCATGCCATAATACTTTACCGTGGAAAAAAACTATCGCCGCCCAGCAAAATCATCATTTAGTAATCTCCTAACGAAAAGAGAAGCGCTCCGAAGATCAATTGAGGTCCAACGACGAGGGGTAAGAATCAGCATATTACATTCATCCACTAAAACTTCCATTTTGTTCTCTTGCTGGCAATCTCATGCCTTTAATTGAATATATGCAGTCAATGAAATACTTTGTTCGGGAGAGACAGAAGTCCATTTTGGAATTGAAAAGGAGACTGGTCAGTAATATACATACTTGATACACTTTTGTAGCTAGAAATTTTGCCCTGATGTTATTTTATTTTATTGCTACAGAGATATGTAACAAGGCAAATCAAGTATCGAACCCCTTGATCATGAAGAGGTTGGATAGCATGGATAGTAAATGATATGTGCAAATTGTAATAATGGTTGCATCCATATATTTTTCTTCTTAATATGGAATGGCCCTGTAAACTGTGAATCCCAAAATGAACAATTCTGAAGTGTACAGCTTATATAATACTAGTATGTTGTACATATGTGCCACTTTACCCGCATTTCATGAAAATAAGTGAAATTTCTTCTGTTTTGGCAAAATTCGCCATTCCCTGTTAACTATTGAGATGGCAGAACAAGCATGGTCCGCGTCTTCGCTTTTTGTTTGAGAACAGTCACTATTTCCCTGCGCATGTTTTGCTGTCTCTGTTGGGGGCACTGGACAGAGGAGGCTGATTGGCCCAGAAAGCGCCCTTGATGGTGTGAAACAGAGGAGGCACGCAACTTTATAGACAACAATTAGGTGTTTGTACGGAACAATATAGCCATAACAAGCTCAAATTCAACAAATTCAGCATTTGTTTCGAGGACAGCAGAAACAAGTCGTCGTCATGGTTGCTTGGAAGTGGAAGGGAAGGTGGGGAGCTTCTCCGCTTTGGCCTTGAGCTCCGGCTTGGGCCTCTGCGGAGCGTTCCTGGGGTTGGTGAACCAGGTGGTGTAGAGGAACTGCTTGTGCGGGCCGTCGTGGTCGCAGATGAGCCTTAGCTTCTGGCGCTCCCTCATCCACCGCAGCATGATCTTCATCTGCCTCTTACTTGTCAGACCTCGAAGCCCGACATCCTGAGGATGAAAGCAAAGATCAATCTCAGCTGCTTGTTAGAGGAACCCATGCACTTAAAGAAAGGATGCACCGCCGGAGTCCAGTCCGAACGAGAGGTCTTTGGAGAAGCATTCCGTCGAACAGTTTCCATTCACGGATGTGACCGTGCTGCGCAAGGGGCGGCAGGGGTGTGCTCATGTACCTTGACGTGGTCCCAGACGTCGGAGATGGTGAGCGGGCCGTGCTCCCGGACGACGTCGAAGATGGCGCGCGTGATGGACTGCGCCTGCTCCGGCGGCGCCGTCAGCTCGATCGGCGCCATCTTGGGCTTCCCCTTCTTGGCCGCCCACCGCGCCGCCGTCGCGAACATCGCCGGACGGTCTCGCTGCGCACGTGGCCCTCCTGAATCCTGATTCACGAGCGCCGGCACGCACTTTCCACTGATCAGCAGCCCAACGGCACGATCGAGAATTCTGGTCAGGCTGTTTCTGGGAAAAAAAAATGCTAGGACTCATCCAGCTTTTTTATAGCTGATGAAGATGCTGTCCTAGGCTCAGTCAGCAGTGGCGGACCCAGCCGTGTTTGGCTAACTACCCCAGATTCCCGGCGACCAAGGTAACGGAGCACTGTAACGAGACTGTAGCGTACTGTAGAGCACTGTTCCTATACTGTATGCCTACCCAATGAAATGATTCTGGGTCCGCCACTGTCAGTCAGACTCGTCATCAAAACGAAGTCATCATCAGTATATCCTCTGCTTCTTTGAAATTGTTGCCTGAATGTGCAATAGAAAGCAAACAGTACGTAAGTTTGGATTTGGAAAACAGACTTATTAATGCATTATTAATGTATTTAAGAGGTAACTAAGGCTTAATAAGGAAAATTAAGACTAGTAAAACACACTTACACATATAATGAATATAATAACTACTTTTGTCTTGCATATTTTATCTAATGCGACACATTCTCATGCGGACAACCAAACACCGGTCATGTTCGCTTGTCTTATAATCCATGTTCGCTTGTCTTATAATCCATACTTTTCAGCTTGTCAGCTACAACAGTGTTTTTCTCTCACAACAAATCAGTGAACGGTATTTTCAGCCATGGCTTTTCAGCGAAGCGAACAGACTCACCGTGTCTATTGAGTTAGGATCGCTAAATGCAAGTAAAAGCTCAGCCTGGCTCAATTTAGCCGGACTGAGCTCATGCGACCCAGGCTAGGTGAACAAACAAGCCCGATGCGCCGTCCGATGTTTTTCACCACACTGGATCTCATCACGAGAGAATATTCCATAGCAGTGGATGGTTCGGTCTTGGATGGGTTCCTTTGATCCGGCAACTAAGGGCCTGTTTGGTTACGTTTTGTTAAAGTTTAACTTCCATCACATCAATGTTTTCTTAAATGCGTGGAGTACTAAATGTAGACTAATTGTATGCATGTCGACACAGATTAGGAGTAATTTACGAGACGAATCTATTAAGCCTAATTAGTCCAAGATTAGAAACTTTTGTCAAATAAGACGAAAGTGCTACAGTGTTTGTTAAACTTTAACTCCTCAAACCAAACACCTCCTAAACAATGGGATAGGTGGGTTCCAGACTTCCAGTTGGCTATTCAAGAAGCACTAGTGCACGGATGGTTTGGTACCACGAGCCAAACACTGCCCAGATGAACAACGAGCGAACTGGGCCAATGTCCGCAACTATGGATGTAATCAGATCGGATACGGACAAATATTGCTTATATCTTTATATTTTTTTTGAGTCAGCCGAATACGGATAATGTCGAGTATGAATATGAATGCGGGTTTGTTAGGTTAGGCTGCGTTCACTTCCCATCCCAACCCAAATATATTTCCTCTTCCACCCATCACATCAAATATTTCGACGTATGCATGGAGCATTAAATGTAGGTAAAAAAGATAACTAATTGCATAGTTTGTCTGTAAATATCGGGACGAATCTTTTGAGCCTAGTTAGTCCATGATTAGATAAATTTTGCCAAATAACAACAAAAGATGTTACAGTAACTTTTCACCTACTTTTCGCGAAGTGAACACACCCTTACAATACGAATAAATATGCAACAAATATGGATCAAGCCGGATCTGAATAGCATCGGTTGTGAATATTTTCTCGAATATTAAGTAAAGGCACTAGCTACATATATATCACATCACATGTTTTTAATTCTCCAAGATACTTTAAATGCCAAAAAGTACAATTTCTCTCATATTAAGATCAAGAGCGTGTATTTAATTTTTTTGAAAGATGGCTCAAACTATTCTCGATGTCCTTTTTTTTGCAAGATAATAAATGCATTAGGTGACCAATTGTATTTTATCAATTCACTTTGAGTTTATCTAAATATTTTAATGAAGTTAGATTTGAACTTAGGGGTGTTTGGTTCGACCTCCTAAACTTTAGTCGTTGTTCCATCGGATGTTTGGACACATGCATGGAGTATTAAATATAGACTATTTACGAAACTAAATGCACAGATTGAGACTTTTTTGCGAGATGAATTTTTAAGCCTAATTAGTCCATGATTTGACAATGTGGTGCTACCGTAAACATGTGCTAATAACGGATTAATTAGACTTAATAAATCGTCTCACAGATTACTCACAGATTCTATAATTTATTTTTTTTATTAATATCCGAACACCCTATGTGACATCTCCATGTGACACCTCCTAAATTTTAGTCACTGGATCTAAACACCCCATTAGTTAACCCATACTTCTGTGTGCTTGACCAATTACACTTCACTTATCCTTTTTTTTACTGAAATTTAGCTTGAGCTTAACGACGTCATTCGTCAACTTCTAATGGACATCCCATAGAACTATCCAAATACAATATCAGAACTAGCTATCCGGATAATCCGACTTTGACATTTCCGATTAGTACAGATAATGCCCATCTTATATATTAATCCGATATCTGAACAACTATCTGAATATGTATTCGATATCTGAAAAATATATCCTAATGTATCCGATTCTCCTGGGTCAGTCGATCGGTCGGTCGAATCACGCAACAGATGAGTTTTGAATTTTGATGTGCTCAGACTACCCGCAGTGGGATACTCTAAAGGGTACTCTAGAGTATAATATAGAGTAAAAACTACTGTACTGGGTACTCTAAAACGATACTCTATTCTTTCTCTTACTCTATATTTAGAGTAGTATAATGCTTACTCTATAGTATGCAGTGGTGGGCCCCATTAGCTAAACAAAGGGAAAAATGATATAACTCACAAACCAAAAATCCAAATTAAATTTCGATTGCACCATTAAATTCGTCTCAATAAATTCTTCAAAACTAGATCACACATGGATATATTTAGATAAAGTGACAAGTGAGTCCCATAGTGGATAGAGTGGATAGAGGATGATATAGAGGATGGATGGGTGTGGAAGAATTGAGTATAGAGGAGAGAATCTTGCTGACTAGGACGTATAGAAGATGAATATAGAGGTCCATGAGTGCGGATAGCCTTAGTCCTGATCAAGGTGTACGAGCGTACAAAGGCTGGGAGTCTGGAGTCAAAAGGGACCGTCTGGGACTGGGGCCCTGTTTAGTTGCAAAAAAATTTACAAAATTTTTCAACATTCTCCGTCACATCGAATCTTTGGACGCATGCATGAAGCATTAAATATAGATAAAAAATAAAACTAATTACACAATTTAGACGAAATGGACATCTTATTTTGAAGTATTTATTGAAACGAATTTAATAGTGCAATCGAAATTTAATTTGATTTTTTAGTTTAGGAGTTATAGCATTTTTTTATAGTTGAAAATGTGGGGTCCACCGATTATTCTCCCAAGCGCAGACACACTGTCGCTGCAGTCGGACCGGCCACCGATAGCGTGCGTCCGCCATCCGCTGGAAATAGCGCACAAGAGCGCATAGCGTACCACATGCCGAATACCGCTGCAGCTAGTATTGCGCGCTATCGTCCTCGCTGTCACCTTACCGGAACTTTTACCGTTCCCGGTACGGTCCGTCTAAACCGGCCCTGGGACTGGGAGGCATACAAAGGCTGGCGGTCGGCATCAACATCGTAACTCGAGCCCACCGTTCGCGTGCCACTCTGCAGCTTGCTCGTATGGGCCCTGTTTAGTTACCAAATTTTTCTCCCAAATTCTACTATACAAAAAGAAGATTCTCATCACGTCAAAATGTCGGCATATGTATGGAGTACTAAATGTAGATGAAATAAAAAACTAATTGCATAGTTTTGTTGTTCTTTGCGAGAGAAACATTTTGAGCCTAATTAATCAATTTTTGGACAATTTTTTACACTAAAAAACAAAATGCTACAGTGCACTACAGTGACTCCGCAACCGGGCATCTAAACACGGCCCTGGTCCTGACCTCCACATTCGAATTCAATGCTCCTGGCCTCTGAAGTCCGAACACCCGCACTCCTCGCCTTCACTCACCACGCAACATCCCCATTGATGGCTGATCCCGACTCCGAGCTGGGCCTTGCCCTTTTCAGTTCCCGAATTTAGGCACCCCGATTCAGGCACTTTAGCTATATTGCCCGTGTCGGAACACTGTAGCAACTTTTGTTTTTTAGTGTAAAAAATTGTCTAAAAATGATTAATTAGAGTCAAAATGTTCGTCTCGCAAAATACAACAAAACTGTGCAATTAGTTTTTGATTTCATCTACATTTAGTACTCCATGCATTTGCCGACATTTTGATGTGATGAAGAATCTCCTTTTTGCATAGTGCAATTTAGGGTGAAATTGGGAACTAAGGCCCTGTTTAGTTAAAAAAAAATTTGCAAAATTTTTCAACATTCCCCGTCACATCGAATCTTTGAACGCATGCATGAAGCATTAAATATAGATAAAAAATAAAACTAATTACACAGTTTAGACGAAATGGACGAGACGAATCTTTCAAGCCTAATTAGACCATGATTGGATACTAATTGCCAAATAACAACGAAATTTGCTACAGTTCTATTTTGCAAAAAAATTTGCAACTAAACCAGGCCTAAACAAGGCCCTTGTTTGGAGTTGGAGTCAGCACTCAGCAGCCTGTACAAGGTCCTGCTAACCTGACGGGTGACGGACGGGCATGCATCTTGGCCGGCCGGCCGGCCGTCGCACAAGCAGTATCCAGCAACTCGCTCCTGCATCTGTCCATGGCTTCTGCAAGGTAGAAGACGTCAAGACGAGCGATCTCCCAATGTAAACCTGCAACTGAAGTATAGCCTTTTTTTTGTCTCAGAATTGTAACTAAGCTATAGATTGTTGTTTCTTGCAACCTGCAAGTTTTCATTGCATCGTATTCACAGGGGCATGCAGTCACCTACAGGGAGGCAAAGCCCACAAACAACAAAGAGGAAAACGGAGGAAGAAGAACAGAGCTCCTGTACGACGGAAAGAAGACGGCGCAAGAATCCAATTCCCCCAGCCGTTTCCACTTTCTATCTATTTATTCCTCGATGGCGCCGAGCTCGATCTTGCCGCCGTCCCCCTCCGGGATGGCCACCAGCACCGGGCGCCAGCTCCGGCGCATCAGCAGGCTCCGCAGCCCGCCGGAGCCGAACCTCCGGCCTCCTCGCCACGCGCCGCCGCCGCCGCCGCCGGCAGGATCCGCGCCGGCACCGCCCGCCCTTCCGTCGTCTTCGTCGTCATCCTCAACGTCGCCGCAGTCGCAGCTGCACCCGCCTTTGCGGCGCCCGGCCTCCGGGGACGCGACGAACAGATCCCGCAGCGTGCGGCCCCCGCCGCCCGGCCGGCCGCCGAAGAGCGGCTTCCTGTCGTCCTCCTGGCGCGCGGCCGCCAGCGTCTCTGCCCCGGTCCCGGCCCCGCCGCCGCCGCCGCGGCGGCACAGGAAGCGGCACAGGCGGCCGCGGCGCCTGGCGCTGGCGCTGGTGGCCCCGGCGCCCCGGACCCCCCGGCGGCGCAGGCGGTACCCCGGGCTGGCGGCCCCCGCGTAGCCCGGCGCGGGGCTGCGCGACGGGCTCGGCGCCCCCGCCGCGCACCGCGTCGCCAGCAGCTTGAACCGCTGCGGCAGCGTCGCCATTGCGGTTGCGGCCGCCTCCCTCTCACTCTCTCTCTCTGCTTCTGCGCGTGTCAGTGGTGTGTGCGTGATTTGGACGGGGCTTGGTTGGAGTCCGTGCGAGCGTTTTGTCTTGGCGAGGGCCTCGTGATCGGCGACGAGGGGAGTGAACGGACGGCCGAGATGGGGTTTGATGCCGGGTGGGGTGGTGTATGGTGTCTGCGCTTTTGATGGGATGGGATGGGAGGGTGAGGCAAGAATGATGGCTCAACCGTGAAGGACCAAAGGTGTGGTCTACAAAGGGTGGCATATGATTCTCCCTCTCCCTCCCCCATAGCATAGCTTGATGATTGGATAGTGAGTTTTGAGAGCGCTTTATCGCTATGCTATTCCATTGTGCTTTTTTCAAGTGATTCCACACTTTTATGCCAGTGTCGCAAAAATGTTAGGATCTAGTTTCCTGGGAGATGCTATGATTTTTTTGTTTCTTTTTAGATGTTAAAGGGGTTGTTTAGTTGGTGAAAAAGTTTGGGTTCGGCTACTGTAGCACTTTTCGTTTTATTTGGCAATTTGTGTCCAATCATAGACTAATTAGGCTCAAAAGATTTGTCTCGTGATTTACAACTAGTAATTAGTTTTTTCTTTCGTCTACATTTAGTACTCCATGCATGTGCCGCAAGATTTGATGTGACAGGTACTGTAGCACTTTTTGGGTTCATTTTTTTTTGAACTAAACAGGCTCAAAATCTGACCTTCTTTTTAGACGTTAAAATCTGACCGTCCTTTTTTGCTTTATTTTTAGGCAAAAAAAATCTGACTGGTGATTTCGATAAAACGACTCACCAGGTCATCTTTTTTTTCACGCTGAGACACTGAGTGCTTGCGACAGTATCCTCTGCGTGCTAACCTTGCATCGTTTTCTCCTTTCTTGTGTCTTCCAACTCTGACACTGTCCAATCCCATTTCCACATGTGGACAATGGTTAGCGCCTAATGCGGCCTCACCGTTTCGTAGATCCACGACTCCTGTGAGCCCTAATGTATTCACCGAGTCACCAGATCATGGAGAGAGTGTCGCCTCAAATCAATCTTGATTTTAATTAGACATCTATGTATTGGAGATGTGTAGTATTTCATAATACTCCATCAGTTTCCCATATTTTATGTCCTTCTAACTTTTCTCAGTATATTGTCTCGTTCTGCAGCACTACTTCAGCAGTACTTTTCAGCGAACAAATAGTATTTTCCTCTCGCAGCAAATCAGTATAAGCATGGGCGTAAGCCAAATTTCAGCGAAATGAACCGAGCCCACATAGAAATATGCTATACATTATAATAAAATATATGTATTTAGAAAAAATTAGGATGACTTATAGTTTTGAAATAGAGGGAGAGTATTATTTAAATTTATTGTGTAGACTCTTTAAGAGACGTAGGGTGTGTTTAGTTCTGCGAAAAGGTGTAAAAAAGTATTGTAGCACGTTTTGGCTTTATTTGGTAAATAGTGTCCAACCGTTGACTAATTAGGTTCAAAACGTTCGTCTCGCAAAGTACAACCAAGCTGTACAATTAGTTTTTGATTTCATCTACATTTAGTACTCCATGCATGTATCGTAAGTTTGATGTGACGGGAAATCTTTTGTTTGCACAGTACTTTTTTTTTTTGAGGAAGTAAACACAGCCGTAGGATTGTGGTTGTTTAACTCAATGTCCCATCTGAAGATTGAGATGTGGTTGGCGAAGCATAATTAAGCCGTGGAATAGGCTGCTACGTACGCTCATGTCGGTGGTTGCCATGCAAGACAGCAAGAGGCCGTGCAACAGACACAGCATGCATAATTAAAGCGTTCAAACTTACAATCTCAACTGTGACTGTGAATCCTCCGCTGCTTGTTTGTTAGGACATCAATCGTTCCGTGACTCTAGCTCGATCGTCGTCGATCACCTCGATTGCACTTGCGCGGACGCCAATGTTTTGTTTTACACAAAGCCAAAAAAAAAGGGAAGAAGAAGCAATGCTTCATTTTGCTAAAGGCAGGAGGCAGGAGGCAGGAGTGATTATGGACAACGTAGAGGCTGGATCCAAGCCGAAACACTGGGTTGGCGCAAGGGAGATCTCGCTCGTTCTCAGACAAGTGCACAAGGCCAATCCCATTCCCATGCATCCGGCCAGGGGCAGTAGCTCTTAGCCGCTAGGCGCTAGCAAAAGAAACAAAGGGCGGACTCGTTCTCAGAGATCTGCCGCCTCTCGTTCGCCAAATCAAAGAAGGGCGGTGGCCTTGGCTTTGGCTAGCACGCGCGCGTCGTGCCACCGACCGATGTGCCATCGTCTTTTGGATCTTCGCAGACTGATGACTGGTCCCCCTCGAGCCGGATTAGCCAGACATGATGCCGTCCCATCGATGCGTACTGGGGCGGATCTACACGGGGGCTGGGGGCTCCAGCCCCCTACAGCTCATGCATCAATGGAAAATGGGGAGGGTGGGGGAGAAGAAGTGGGGGAGGAAAAAAGAAAAATGGAGAGAAAGAGAGGAAGAAGAAGAAACCAGTCCCCTGAGCCCCATGAAAGTTCTGTCATTGGAACTTAGGAAGAAGACGTTGGACACTAGAAAGAGGTTAAAGACGAAGGTCGAGTCAGCCATAAAGTTCAGCCCCCCTAGGATTTTGTCCTGTATCCGTCACTGGATGCGCACGCCGCACGGAGGCTTTTGGACCTGAACCAGGATGGACGGACTTGCCTTCGCGACATGCATCTTGTCTCGATCAGCTTTGTTAGAGCAAGGTGAATAATAGAGCAAGATGCTGGGCTACAAATCAAATAACAAGAGGTAAGTTATATAATAAGTGTATTCTATTTATTTTAAAAAAGTCTTTCTCTTCTATTTTTTCTTATAACACTTGCTACTTAGGCTCACTAATGCATATGCTTCCGTGCCCAACTTAGTGTCTGTATGGGAGCCAAGCTCTCATCTCTTCTCTTCTCCACGTCAGCATTAATTTGGCTATAAGCCCATTATTGTACCTGCTCTTGAGCGACGACACAGGTCTTCATAGGGAATTCAATGTTGGGTTTGTACGATCGAAGATCCGTGCCCTAAATTTATGTACCATGCCTTGCAGTGTGCCAAAAGTCGATGTTCGCGATCGTGTCCAAGCACGTGCTTCGTTAAAAAGAAAGAAATTACATGACATAACTATGAAAGAATTGTGGTAGTGTAGTTTACAACCACCTTTTTAACGTATCTTTCAACTCTGGCCTAAAGTACTATTCCTTCCGCTACAAATTGCAAGTAGTTTTAACTTTGTTTTATTTAAACTTTAAATAAGTTTACAGACAAAATATGTTAACATCTACATAGCAAACAAATATATTGTCAAAATATATGCCATCGTGTCTAATCAATCTAGTTTGACGTTTATAGATGTTATGTAATTTTCTATGGACCTAGACGAACTAAGAGAACTTTAACTTATTAGGACAAAACTAAAATAACTTGCAGGTAAATACGAACAAATTTTCTTCGAATAAAACGGATATGATCTCAGATGAATCCACTGATCGACACAAACGTGGATGTCTAGAGCCACTGGCGGAACTAGGACTTTTGATTAAGGGGGGCCGAGCAATACGACGACACCTTATGAATGTGAAAAATATGTACATCGTGTATGTCTCAATAGCTTTTTTAGTGCTTTTACATATATATTTAGTATTCATAACAAAAAAAATACACAATATTATCATAAAAAATGGATGAAATATTAATTTTTATGGCTGAGCAATTTAAATATTTATAGGTAATAAAAAAATACTGTGTTTGGGGGTGGCACGCCCCTGCTGGCCCCCTAGTTCCGTCGACTCTTCTCCTCGTCTCCTTGTCCCAAACCCCGAGATTCTCGGTGGAGGGCCAGAAGGGGTGCAACGTTTTGTGTGGATGTGTTGGTGCCTGAGGGGAAGGGGCGGAGGAGGTGCATGGTCATCCTCACGGTAGTCCACCGTCCTTACACAGGCCATGCCTCGTTGTCGACCACGCGAGCGCCCAGCGCCGCCATTGCTCGGCCTTCACCCGCGTTGATCAAGCTCTAGGATACGGCTGAGCCATCCTTGCCCTCGCCGGTGAGCGTGGCAGGGAGCACAGCGCGAGCTTCACTCTGGCTGCTTCGAGCTGTCACACACGGTGGAAAGGAAGGTGGGAGGAAGGGGATGACTGCGTGGGCCCGCATGTCATTGAGTAGAGAGAGGACAGTCAGAGGAGTATTTTGGGCTATAAAAAATACAACGATCTGCAAGCGGGTCGGTGTCGTTTCAGGCGTAGAAAATGGCGTGAATCAGCTACCGAGACAATTGTAATAGCAAGTTTCCAAATAGGTGAATAGTAATGGCACATCTCATAAGTACAATAATGATAATGGCACGGATCCAAATAACCCAATTATTTTTAAAGCCACTCATTGAGATAAAATCAGATGATTTCAAGAAGTGTGAATTGAACTCACATATGGCCGTTAAAAAAAAGAGGTCGAATAGATTTTTCCTTTATATATTTTTTTTTGAGGGGAGCAGATTTTTCCTTTATATAAACAGCGACAAGACCACAACCAGGCCCATCATACCTACGACCTATCCCAGCCCATTTCGGCCTGCTACTGCGCCCGTGCCCTCTCCCACCGCCTACTTGACTCGTCCCGAACTTCCATCTCTTCTCCTCTGCCCTCCCAGTCTCCCATCCCCGAAAACCTCACAAAACCCTCGCTCCCCACCATCCGCCGCCGCTCACGCCGCCGCCTGTACCAGCCGCGTCAAGATGAGGTGAGCCAAAATCCACCGGGCGCTCTCGATCCGGCATCTGCTCTTCTCTCTAGACTCGGCGATCTCGGTGGGAACAAGATCATTCGCAGCGGCCGCCTGCGGCTGCGCGGGTGGATCTTGGGGGCGGGGGTGCACGTTGTCACGCTCTGCCGTGTCCATGGCTCAGCTCGAGCCCTAGGGGTTTCCCCGCCGAGATGTGGCTGGGCTCGATAGAAACGTTGAGTTTCCTGTAGTTTAATTCGAGTTACGATGTGCCCCTAGGGTTTGGGCGGGGCGCGTGTCTGTACGGATTTGTTATGGTTCATTTCGTGGTGCCGCGGTTTTGAATAGTTCTGTTGGTTGGGTGTGGATGGGTTGTTGGGGGCAAAGCTTTAGATGGTTATGCTGGTAACTGCAGATTATGGCTGTGTCAGCCATGGTTTTGTGTGATGGTGCGGTGTCCATGTGTTCAAAGTTCTGTAAATGCAGTTGTTTTCAGTGCTGGTAATGCCTCACTAATTAAACATGATTAGTTTGATATGCACGGGTTTTGGAGATATACATGGCATTCATCTGGCATTTTTGGCACATAAGTTTTGGCTTCTTAGTCTACAAGTCTAGTTTGTTTCAGGACATAAAGTTGATCGGCATACCTAGAGTGGCATGGTATAATTTCTGTTGTCCCATTTGGTTTTCATAGCTAGTTTCACAATCACAGACATGCCTAGAGCGGCATAGTTCTTTAATTGTTTTTTTTCCATAAGAGAGTGATGGTGCCTCTCATTCATACAAACTTCTGTTCATTTATACTTTCTGCATGTTCTGGTTCCAATCACCACTTTTACTCCTTCCAATCAAGTATGGTTTGGACATGGCATGCTAGCTAAAAATAACTTTGATCACTGCTTCTCTAATATATTATTATGACATTTTCTAAAATCCTAAAACTGAAGTGATTTTTTTCCATGACATGTAATATGTTGCTACGTTTTGCATATTCCTTGATATTTTTAAGGCAAGTCTCAGATTGCATTTCTTACTTCTTAACACAGTTTGGCTATATTTTGACTGTTTAGCACTTGGGATTCTGTTTTGCCAATTTCTTATGTGACTAAATTATTTGGATCGTATTACAACATTGAAAAGAGTACAGATTTGCTGCCTGGTACTGCTTTCCTTGATGGTGCCTGTTAACTATCATCTAACAAGCATTACTGCATGCAAACGTTCAAAATGTAATACTAGTAATGTTATTTTAAACATGAGATGCTAAAATGCTGCTTTCTGATAGTGATAGTTGATAATTTTATTCTGTCATGCATGACTTCTGTAATGATTCTCAACTTCAATGTTGAATGGTGTTGATGAAAGTATGCACATGCTTGCAGCTGGGAACGAGCTATTTCTTGTTGAAGTGTTGAGTTATCATGTTCTGTTTTATGGTTATCGTTTCCTTTATGATATTTAGCCTTGGTGAGCCAACGTCAAACTTAGCTACTCATTGGAGATGAAACCCAAGTGAACCCTGTCGTGGCGTAACCCTCTTAGCGACATGCCATATCGGAACCCGGGTATGGTGTTAATGGGCAAGGGCCGGGTCGTCATCCTGTGACGCGCTGTGTTGTGATCTGGGCACGGTGTCAAGTGAGCAAGGATCGGGCCGTCACATCCCCAACTTGCTGGCACTGAAAGGCTTTGTTGTTGTTGTTGTTGTTTATTCTGATCTATCTATAAACAAAATTTGATGGTAAATATTCATCAGTTGGATAGTTTGGCTAGCCAACATTGGTACTAATGCTAATGGACAATTGGTTCTTGATTCTCTGTTTTTCTATTCTAATCACTCCTATTTGCTCTTGTGTATGATCGATAATACCCCTACGCAATGGGTTTGTGTATTTGCACTAGGCCCACTTTGTGGATTTGTGCAAATGTTCTCATACAAACTATTGAGGTTGTAGAGAGGTGAATTCCTGTTTATATGTTGGTTTCTTGACAAGTGGCATTGTCTTCTGTAGTCGGCATCCTGAAGTGAAGTGGGCTCAGAGGATCGACAAGGTTTACATCACTGTACAGTTACCTGACGCCAAGGATGCTAAGGTCAATTTGGAACCAGATGGTGTCTTCACATTCTCTGGCAGTGCTGGTACAAACGTGTATGAATTGAAACTAGATCTGAATGACAAAGTAAATGTTGAGGTAATGCATTTTCATGTGATATAAATGTGTATAGGTTTACTTTAAATAATTAATGTTTAAAGTTGTTCCTCCTTACCCAACGTTACTTCTTAATATAACAGGGTAGCAAAATAAGTGTGGGGGTCAGGTCCATATTCTGTATCGTAGAAAAAGCTGAGGCTAAATGGTGGAAGAAACTTGTTCGAGATGATCAAAGGGCACCTCACTTTGTGAAAGTTGATTGGGACAAATGGGTTGACGAAGACGATGATGGTATGCTATGTTCTTTCTTATATTCTTGGATACTATTTAAGGAAATTAACTAGGGTGATACACAATCTGATACATGCACATGACTAGATGTCAGTATGCAAAGATTTGGTTTAAGTGTTTGACACTCCCAAGTTTAATGAGCAACGGCTAACCATGATCTTAGTAAACCGCAGACACAGCAAGAACCTTTTTACTTGATAAATGTACACTGTGGAGTAGTGGATTATTACCTGTAACTGCTTCTACTTGAAAAATATGTCATGGGCAAAAACATCTGCCTTAGATTATACCCAAATACCACCTCTTAAGAACAGTGTGCCCAACTTCCCGGAGGCTGCACACTTGCCTTAGATTTCACCACATGTTTTCTCTAAAATGATAGCCACCCTAGCTTCAGAAAACCATTTTGTATATTCGATGTACAAACTTAATAGTGCAACATTGTCATTGATACAAACTGGAAAATATTTTGTTTGACACTTTATGCAAGAAGAATGCTCACTACATTGGGCATGGGCATGTAAAAGTTCTTACATTTGTCTATTCCTTTTTTTAGGTACTGATGTGAACTTGGATGGGATGGACTTCTCGGTAAATAATTCTTTCACCAGTTTTTCTTCCAAGACTCCTTGACATTGTGGCAAATTGGTTTGATATTTTTCTTTGTTTTGTAGAATTTCGGTGGTATGGGTGGTATGGGCGGCATGGGTGATATGGCTGGATTGGGTGGTCTTGGTGGCATGGGTGGTATGGGTGGTCTTGGTGGCATGGGTGGTATGGGTGGTCTTGGTGGCATGGGTGGCATGGGCGGTATGGGAATGGATGATTTCGAGGATGAGAGTGATGATGAAGGTTTGTATTTCTTCTGCTGTTATACCTCTCCCACTTATTAGTTTTCTTGTTGCTTCTTTTAGCTAGAAGATAACAAAAATCACATGAAATCCAACTTAGGTTTGTATTTCTTGTTTATGTAATGTAGGTTGACATTAAGCAAAAGGTTCAATTGCTGAAAGATTGTAAATTTCCCATCTAGTAGTGAATTATGTAGTGCTAATCAAATGTGTACATGCGCCATACTAACCAGTTTTGAATGCATGAATCAAGAAAATCCATTATCCTTTTCCACAAGGTGATTACATATTCAATATTCTAATAACAGTGCAATCAGATTTTGGAAATTAAGAATTTAGTCTTTGGTGTGAAAGACTTGTCAAAAATGGCTTAACTAGATAATTTGAGTTTAAAAATTGAAGGTTTTTTTTCTTGTTTCTTATGTAATTACATTGTCCAAAATGTTTGATATTAATGATTACTCCATTATATCATTATACATCTAGTGCTACATAATAAGCTTTAAAGGCCAGAGCAATAGTGCTGGTTCTTGTTGCTGAATAAACTTCAAGAAGTTTACGGACCAAATGAAAATTTGATAATTTGGTTTCAGCTCAGTGTATACTTAAGTATTGAGACCCTTAATTGTGTTTACATTTATGTGACCTGCATAACTATGCTGTAATGCTTATGCAGAGAAAAAAAAACAACTACATGTAGTGTTGTAAACTCAGACATCCTAACATTATCATTTTTTTTCCCTTCTGTCCCCCATTTTAGAAGAAGTGTCGAAACCTCAAGCTGCGGGCAAGGCTGTTGAGGCCGAGAAGACCGAGTCGGCGGAAGCCAAGACTGAGGCAGCTCAGAGCAGTTGAAGATGCTTCCGACATGGTCTAAACTAAATTGTATCCCCATGTTAATTCTGCTGAATCGGAGGACAAACCTTTACGTTGTGGCACTGGCCGGTCCCAGTGACTTGCCATGAAAATTTACGTTCCGTCTTTAACTGGGCATCCGAGTGTCGTGCTCAGTATATTATGGATATTGTTTCCGTGATGCTTCCTTTGGTCGCCAATCATGTGCTGGAGTTTGGTTTACTGGATTGCTTTTCTTCTGTGTGGTTTTTGGCTTTATACTTCTATGGAAAGCTGAGGCCTCGAATGGTCTGATCAGGAGGACTAGCAGCGACATGTATTTTTGCTCTTGGAATACCTTTGCACATTTGTTTGATTCCCTACCACACAATACTGCCTTAGCGCATCTCAGTACAACTCCCACGGTAAAGTTGCCATGGGGTATTACAATACCACATTCTGGATTATTAAGGGAGATTCTTCTTTAGATCATCAATAACCTCCTAATATATTAGACCCACCTGTCAGATAATTGATTTACATTCTTCTTTCCTTGTCTTCCCCACAGCCTTCTCATGAGCTCTTCGATGCCCATGCACCGGGTTCAAAAGGATGTTGTTATGAGGGTGTCTTAAGTCAAATATTTTAAACTTTAACTACAAATAAAATTCTTTTAGGTTAAGTTTGAAAATATGAAAGTGATGTTAGTAGATTCATCTCAAAACGTAGTTTCATAAAAGTATATATTGACTATATTTTATAAATAATTAATAGCAAAAAGTAACGGTTAAAGTTGGTTTTGGTAGACCGTGTCACTGTCTAGAATGACATCTTTTAGGAAATCGGAGGGAGTAGCTCGAGAGTGCGCTCCTAGTGTCTTGAGCGCCCTTATGCGCCCTTAGATTTTGGTGTGGTCAACAAAGGCATTCTTTAGGTTGCCCAAACCCGAAATAGAGTTTGTTCGGATACAAATGCTAATTGTTACTTCATTCGTCCCTAAATATCTGTCGTTTGCGCTTCCCGAGAAACAACTTTGACTAAATATGTATTAAAAAATATTAATATTTATAGTACATAATTGATATCATTAGAAAGATCTTTGAATCTAGTTTTTTAATAAATTTATTTGGAGATATAAATATTGCATGCATTTTCTATAAATTGAGTTAAATTTGTAACACGCACACCAATGGCGACATATATAAAGGGACGGAAGAAGTAGTTAGCTAAAAGATAACTAAAATTATCTCTAGTGTATATAAACAAGAGGGTTAATAGGGCCTTGTTTAGATACACTCCAAATTCCAAATTTTTACACTCTCTCTCCATTACATCAAATCTTGAACACATGCATGGAGCATTAAATATAAATAAAAAAACTAATTGCACAGTTTGGTTGTAAATCACGAGACAAATCTTTTGAGCCTAATTAGTCCATGATTGGACACTAATTGCCAAATACAAACGAAAGTGCTACAACAACGAAAGTTGAAAATTTCGCAATCTAAATAAGGCCTAGGTGAGTTAACTTTTTTTGGTTAGGGGTCGTTAACTAGTTATAGTAAACTAGCTAGCCAATCGCTGTTAATTTAAATTAATTTTAGCCTCAATTAGGGAGTGTTTGGTTGGCTGCGTTATTTCTATGTAGGCTAATACAATGCAACTTCGAAGTGTTGTGGTAGCCTAGTTAAGGTCCGTAGCTATGCCCTAGTAGTGCACCGACACCCTTTTAGCCAGGCTTAACAAAAACGCAGAGGGCGGCTATTTTCGCGGAGCCAGGCTTGGCTAGCTTCCACAGCCCCGTTCACTCACCTTCTCTTCCACCGCTCTCAGCGCGAGCACCAACGGGGCGCATGGTGGTCGCGAGGAGATCATCGTTGAATATGTTTTTATAATATAAACTTATTTTAAGATAGAAATGTTATAAATATTTTTTTATAAATCTAATCAAAGTTTGACCGGCATGAATACCATATTTACACTTAGCCTGCTCGGCTCTGCTGGTTGCATCTTATCTGCGGCTGCAACTGCAAGATTTCATCTCACACGTTAACGTAGAAACCGATGAAAAAGCTGTAGCAGTACCTGCAACTACCACCGCGGCTTAGGATGTGTTTAGTTCGCGAAATTTTTTAGCTTTGGCTACTGTAACACTTTTGTTTGTATTTATCAATTAGTGTCCAATCATGGACTAGTTAGGCTCAAAATATTCGTCTCGTGATTTTCTACCAAACTGTGTAATTAGTTTTTTTTGTCTATATTTAATGCTTCATGCATGTGTCCAAACATTCGATGTGACGGAGAATCTTGAAAATTTTTGGGAACTAAGGCTATCCGCACTCACGGACCTCTATATTCATCCTCTATACATCCTAGTCACCAAGATTCTCTCCTCTATACCCAATTCTTTCGCACCCATCCATCCTTTATATCATCCTCTATCCACTATGGGACTCACTTATCACTTTATCTAAATATATCCATGTGAGATCTAGTTTTGAAGGATTTATTGAAACGAATTTAATGGTGCAATCGGAATTTAATTTGGTGTTTTAGCTTGTGAGTTATAACAATTTTTTGTTAGGAGAAACAGTGGGACCCGCGCTGCATGCTGTCCCTCCCTCCTCTCTCCCTGGCGTAGGCGCGTCAAAGGTGGGGCCCGCGCCTGTAGCGCACACCCGCTACCACCGCTATATTTGGCGGGTGGGAGGCCCGTCCGGTACTTTACATTACCGTTTACAGGTACCGCTGCAGCAATATGGTCCTGTAAAATTGTTTGGCGTAGAGTTTAGAGTATACCGGTGTGGCCAGTCTAAACATGGCCTTATTCTGTAACTTAAGAGTAAGTTTTTTTTTGAGAGGAGAAAAGCAAGTGATACCGGATACGATTGGGTTGTTTGGGTCATGATTTTTTTTGGGGTCTAGGCCTAGTCGAAGTTTGGGTCCACCATTGGCCGTCTCTTTTCTCCCGTACCAACACGTCTTTGGGAGGAGAGTAAAACACGTGCACAGTACGTATGGGAGTCTGGGAGATGGCGCTGGCGCGGTGCAGATGGCTTCATCCGATTCCGCGTGGGCGCACGCTTCTACCCCGTCGCTGTCCTTCGGCAACCTTCCAACGACCAACCATCTGACCATGACGGCAATGATGACGTGGCCTCCCCTCCCATTTGCGGGCGAACTTGGACCATCGTCGTAGTGGTAGTAGATAGCCCAAACCTGTAGCCGCATTAGGCAATAAGATGTCCACAGTGGTAAGTAACAAATCATAATTTAAAATTTCAAATTCCAAATCATGTCCAAAGAAAAAAAAAATCACATTCTAACTGTCCCATTGGGTGTTGGCCCACCAAAGCTGGTCAGCAGCTATGACACATTTGAGGACGGAAGTACAGGACTTCTTCTGTCTCAAGTTTGGTCACCTACCAGACAAAAAATGCTCAAATTTGTAATTTCATGAATTTGTATTTGATTTGGCCCAAGCAAGGCGGGCCCTTTTTCCTTGGCACTGGGAATCAGGCAGAATCACATTGACCGACGGGACTACGGGACGGCCCCCAAGCCCGGAACGGCAGCCATGCTTCTGCAGCCGATCCCCACCGCCACCCTCGTCGCTCAACGGAGCTCCGGCGAAGCTCTCTTCCCCTCTCGCTGCCGCCGCCGCCGCGACGTGCTCCTCCCAATCCGCGCCGACTCGACCCCGATCTCCCTCTCGGCCTCCGCGCCCTCGCGGCCGGCCAAGCCGGCCGCTTGCACCGCCGACGAGCTCCATTACGCCCCCGTCGACGGCGCCGGGTGGCGACTCGCGCTCTGGCGGTACAGACCACCGCGCAATGTATGTGTGCTTCGCTTCGCTTCGGTTTGGTTTGGTTTCTTCGTCACAGCGAAAATAGTGTTTCATTTGATTTGATTTGATTTGGCGTTGCGTGCGTGGCAGGCTCCCGTCAGGAATCACCCGCTGATGCTGCTGTCGGGAGTCGGGACGAACGCCGTCGGATTCGACCTCTCCCCCGGGGTGAGCTTGGTGTTCCTCTTGTTATTAGCTTCGAATCGAATTAAACATGTCAATCAAAAAATAAAAAAAGATGACGGTTGGTACGAACCTGAACTGTGATCTGCATGTGTTGTTTAGCTAAATGTTTGGAATATGATTGCTACTGGTTCTTTTGTTTGTTGGTGTTTAATCAAGTGTTCATTTAGTTTCAGTTTGGAGTTTTGAGGGGCTAGGGACTTCAGGACCTATTTGTTTGTAAACTGGAGCAAAGAAAGTCATGATTGAAATTTCATTTCTTTGTGGTTGCTTAAGTTTGTCTTTATCCTAAATTTAGTCAGTAAATGCATTATTGTAACTGGCTGGTGAGTCTGGTAATGTCTTCTAATTTTTCATCAGTTCATCATAAAAACCATCAAGCTGCAACTGGAAAATTTACCCCAGGGCCTATCATCACTCTTCTTTTGTTCCACCTGTCCCATCAATTGCCAAATTAATTATAAACTTACTACTTAACCCTTTGCATTCAACGCATGAGAGAAATGCTGTGTTTTTATTTGCTTGCATCACTGTTGCCATCTCGTGTCCTGTTTTTTTTTTGAGTCATTATCATTGATACTCATAAATAAGAGTTTGAGGAAATAATGTAGGGATAGGATTAAAGAAGCTAAAAATTGTTCTTTTCCCCGTTATTTCTGTACCTTGTTTAATTTTGTCAAGTGTGCACACTGCGGAAATATGTAGGCAGCAATGGCTCTGTATTCTTCTAACAAGTTATTT
The DNA here is from genome assembly GCA_038087645.1 of Saccharum hybrid cultivar R570. Lineage (NCBI taxonomy): Eukaryota > Viridiplantae > Streptophyta > Magnoliopsida > Poales > Poaceae > Saccharum > Saccharum hybrid cultivar. The sequence continues at coordinate 1,433,243 of JAQSUU010000625.1, read as the reverse complement.
AGACTAGTCTTGTCTAGCATATCTTTTATCTTGCTTTTTTAATTTTATCTTCAGGCTTCATTTGCCCGGCACATGTCTAGCCAAGGATTTGATACATGGATAGTTGAAGTAAGAGGTGCTGGTCTTAGCATGCGTGACTGTGACGACTCTGCTGCATCTGGTTCAGTCACTTTTGAGGATGTCTCTGATGGTATTGAGCCGCTTAATAAACATAGTACATTCGAGGCTACTTCCCTTCAGAGTTCTGGTGGCTATGCTAGTGATTGTGATGACCTTGGAATAGTTGCTTTGGATGAACCGCCTTTACTTGCTGAGCTTTCTAATTTTTTTGATCGAATCTCAAAGCTCATGGAAGAGGCTGTAGTTAATGGAAATTTTCATGAGATCACAGAAAAAGTTTCTGTTCTCTCAGAAATGGTAGAGAGCTCTACCATTATTGGTCCAGTGAGAGAAGAAAGTCTACGTCTTCTGAAGAATTTTCAGGACCAGTTGGATTCATGGGAGCGTTTTGTAGCAACACAGATGGATCTGACTTCTGAATATAATTGGGACTTCGACCATTACCTAGAGGAGGATATACCTGCTGCGGTGGGTGGAAGTGCTCTTATCTAAATTGTTACCTGGCAAACTGCAGGCAGATTTCATTTCTATTAGTGTAATCATGATTCTTTTTAATGGAACATTGTCAAGTTTACCATCTATTTGTACAGGTGGAGTATATTAGACAACACAGCAAAGCAAAAGAATCGAAGTTGCTTGCCATTGGACACTCAATGGGGGGAATTTTGTTATATGCAATGCTGTCAAGATCTGGTGAGGCACTGATAATGCTCTTTATCTGAGCTTTCATGCAGCCTCCTGTCTCCTTCACATTTTATCCCTTTTGTTCTGAAGCACACATCAAATGTGTATTTCTAGGAGTATTTAATTAACTGAGCCAGCAAGCATCTTTTGTGTATATTAGTTAAGCTGTCCATTTGTTGAGAAATATCATAATTCTTTAGAGTTTATGCCTTTCTCTGTATCACCATATCTTATTTGATTTTCCCCAATCTTCAAGGTTTTGAAGGAGTTTCGTCAAATTTAGCAGCTATTGTCACTTTGGCTTCTTCTGTTGACTATACAACATCCAATTCATCGCTGAAGCTGTTACTGCCTCTTGTGAGTAAACAAACTGGCAGCTTAGATGATTTCTCTGAGCATTGCTATTTAATTGATTCAATATTTTCTTATAATTGAAAATAGGCTAATGTGTTCGTTATCAGGCTCATCCTGCACAAGCTCTTAATGTCCCTGCTGTTCCATTGGGTATGTTGTTGGCAGCAGCATATCCGTGGGCATCTGGTCCACCATATCTTTTTTCCTGGCTTAATCCTCAAATATCAGCTCAGGACATGATGCATCCGGAGTTGCTGTCTAAGCTTGTTTCCAACAACTTTTGTAAGTAGTCTTTCATAACACACTGTCTTGTCTTCATGTAATAGGATTTCTCTTCTGCATTTGTGCATTTGTACAACCTCTGGATCCATATAATTAGTCATGCGCTACTTCTGATAGTTATGATCCATATATGTTTATGGAAGCTGATATAATCGTACTGTTTGCAGGTACAGTGCCTGCAAAGGTTGTCCTGCAACTTACAACCGCATTCAAGGAAGGTGGGCTGTGCAACCGAAATGGAACCTTCTCGTATAAGGATCATTTGCAAGAGTGTCAGACTCCTGTCCTTGCATTGGCTGGAGATAAAGACCTAATCTGCCCTCCCGAGGCTGTTTATGGTAGGTAGTGCATGGCTTTTGTCTTCTGCTAGCTTAATTACTTTGTTATGTAGATTGCTAAGTTCAGTTTGGTCTGAATTCCCATTTGTTAGAAACTGTGAAACTCATTCCGAAGCACAAGGTGAACTATAGGGTGTTCGGAAAGCCACAAGGCCCACATTATGCACATTATGACTTGGTTGGAGGTCGACTGGTATGTACTCCGTCTGATGACTCCTAGCATGAGTCGTCCAAATTGAATTTTGGCATGTTTTATGGGACCTATCTTTGCACATCACTGAAACGATTTCTGTTTTGCACAGCACTGATATCATTTCTGTTTTACGCAGGCGACCGATGATGTGTATCCATGTATCATAGAGTTCCTCTCTCGCCATGATGGTTGTTGATTTGATTATATGATGATGCTAACACCGAGTAATTTAACAACATGTTCATCTCAAAAGTTTTTAAGTTGAGCTGAACAATCTTTTCCATGGTCTCCTCAATCAATGGCTAGAAAATAGGTGAATGCACGAGCTCTCGTTCGTGTTGGAGAAAACGAATACACGAGCTATCTGATGTATCCTTGTAACAAGCATCGGTTAGGGCTCTCTCTTTCCCTTTTTGAGGAAACATTAATCTTGTTGTGGAAAAAAGGTTGAGAAAATTACAGTAGGTTTACATGTACTCCCAGGAACAAGAAGCCGAGGTCAAAGAAGTAGTACCATGGATCTCTTACTACGATGTAACCTTTTGTTTGTTGTTTTTTAAACTTAGGTGGATACTTTGTTGACATGCAAGTTTGTGTAAAACTGTAGATTTCTGTGGTCATTCTGGAAGTAAATATTCACCACTACTGAATGGCTGATGCCGATGCTTATAAGGAAAGAGGAACATCCGAACATTGCATGTGCCTTTGATTACAGCAGTCTGTCAAAGGCTCAATAGACTTTATGGATGTTCAACAAAGCATTGTGCTTCGTGTCTGCACATGGTGACTGACTCCGCATAGCCTTTTGTTTCTAGTAGTATCCTTTTTCTGAAGAATGAATGATGATGCCCAGCAAGGCAACAGGACAGCAAGAGGTTTGGAAAGTCGGGACATGATGGATTTGATCCTTGTTTTTTCGCTTTGATATTCCCTTGTGAGATGAGATCCACATTATTTGCCAGTTGGCCTATATAGTAGACAAAAGGAAAGGTGGCAACAGGAAACGTGATGGTGCCTTGACATGTGCGCTGTTGCCATGACCATTGCCGACGGTGCTCTAAGATTTTTGTGATTGCTGCTTACGCCTGTACTACTTGGGAATTAAGGGTATGCTTGGATTCTTTGTCCACTGTTTTGCCTAAATGAGCTAGAAATTAAAGTGAGCAAAGTGTTTGGATGTGTAGCTAGCTGTCTTTGGCTTCCGTGCAGGCAAGATTTTCCTTGCTTAGGTGAGCCAAAATTGTCTCTCCTGACCTAGCAAGGTTCTTGTTGCATGTGCTAGGTGAGGCAAGGACAAGCTTGCTCAGAACTAAGCACGCCTAATGATGATCCCATGATTGACTCCGGATCAAAGCTCATAACCTAATGTATCTGAACTCTAGCTTTTTCTTCATCCATGAACTCTGGTCACATTCTGCTATTTTGTTTTTCAACATGGCTGGGATGGTTATGGGGTTATTGTTAATTATCTGGGTGGGGAATGTCTCTTGTTATAAAATTTTCAAACAACTTGATAATCCATTAGAATAGATGAAGCAATATTTTTTTTATAAATTTAATTAAATTTAAAACTATATCACTTTCATAAGAGAAAAATATTACATTCTTCCTAGAAGGAGGGAGTAACAACGAGTTGTTGTAGTGTAAATGGCCGGCGAAAGGACCTGTGGCACGAAACGGTGCATCTTTCGGCCTATGCCATCAATCTTTCCAACATCAACACAGCCAGCGATTAATAAAAAAAAAACACAGCCAGCGATGCAGTCTAAAACCTAATCAACCCAAAATGTCGGTAACAAAAGTCTGGCGATGAACGCGAAAGAGTTTTTCACATTCACAAACACAGGCCCACCGCCCAATCCATCCTGCCGGTTCCAAGTGGAACCAACGCAAATCAGAGCCGAACCCAACCATCTCCTCCCGAGTTCCCGTCCCTACTCCCTACTACTTGCTGCTGCTGTCTCCACTCTCAGCCTTCGTCTCTTCCTCTCCAATCTGTAACACTACCTGTTTCAGAAAAGAAAAAGAACTCTCCATCGAGCTTTTTGGATATACAGCATTACGAAGAGTGGGCTTCGGACATATACCATCCTCCGACGGGGCTTCGCCGGTCTGGCATTATGAAATGTGACACAGCCGCTACGATGCCATCCGGTGGATTTTAGAGTCTTTTATCCCTCTTCTGCCCCTGGCTTATCTCTTGTCTTTCACTGGATCCTTCTCAGAAAGAACGGAGATGCCAGAACGGATCGAGCTGGACGGGTGGTGAGCGGCTCCGCACGGCGAGCGCCCCTCCCCCACGGCGAGCCACCCGGCGAGCGCCCCTCCCCTCCCCCACCCTGGAGAGCGCCCCCCCCTCCCCCGTCAGCTCCCCCACGGTGCCGTCCCTTCGTGCGTTGCCGCTACTCTTCCAGGCTGCAGCTGCATCTTCGTGGACTGCCGATGCAGTGATCTCCCCATGGACTGCAGATGGAGTGACCTTATTCGGTATGATTCCTCTTTCTCCCGATGTTTGTATTCCTCTAACTCAGTTTGGGAAGCCAAAACAGTGACCTTGCCCAATAAATTTCTAACACGGTATAATTTTTTCAATTTCTTCAGGCTCGATCCGGAGCCTGAGGATAGTGTAGATGCAGTAGAAGAAATTGGAGATGTTGGTAGCAATGATAAGCCTGTAGAACAAGTTGTAGAAGAGGTAGCATGTGGTGTGCTTGGTAGTTCACAGGAAGCATGTGATTTCCGTGTCAGTTTACAGGCTGTAGACTGTTATGGAGCTGTTAATTGGGACGGATTGCAGATTGAAAATACAGTTGATGAAGAGGGTGAGGGTGTGCTAGATATAATTGATGAGGATCAGTTGTTTCGTTTTTTGGGTTTGAGAACTGATGATGATCAGCATGATAAGCCTAGTGAGGCTGAGGCTCAGGCTCCCGCTGAGAGGGACATCACAGCTGAAAATAGAACTACTAACATTGATATTGACACAACTGGTGCTGCAATTCCGGTTGATGATCATGTACCAGGGGAAGGACTCTATGCTTATGATCCTAACAAGCCTTGTATGGATATTGGCACCGTGTATCCACTCTTGGCAATTGCATACATAATGCTAACTAACACAAGTCCACAAACTAGAAGCAAACATTTCAGCAATAATACTATCTCCCCAAGCAGCTTAACTTGTTCTTTCTGTCTTGATTCTCCAAGGTTCACCTTGTTTTCGACAATTGGGACTTGCTGCGGCAACTTGGTAGACTCAAAAACAGGTTGATAATCTAGAGGCACCAATTTATTATCAACCAAGTATTGCTCATATCCTTCTTCCCATTCCCAGAATGGGCAACCAGCACTTTCCCTCTGTCACACAAAATAAACACAAACCAATTAAGTTACCAAATCACACAATCACACATAAATTTGCAGCTAATTGTTCCCACCGTTCGAGTTGGACAAACATAGAACTGGCGGTCGTAATTCTTCGACGTCTTCGCTGTAAAGACCTTGAGAAGCCGACACTTACAGTCCTCGCAATGAACAAGAGGGAGTTCATTGTTTGAAATCCTTCGGCTTCTCGGTATTGAATACTTGCTGTTCCTCGTGGCTGACCTTGAGGGCATTGCTGCGGTGCTGTGCTCCATGGCCGGCGTGGAGGCGCTGGAGTCACGCCACGGCGAGCTGGGGCCGGCCATGGCGGGTGAGTGGGCCACGCAGGTGACGCTCGGTGGGCGGGCGTGCCGTGGGGAGGCGGGCGGGCTTGGGGAGTGTGCGGCCGTGGCGTGGGGAGGCGGGTGGCGTGGGGAAGCTGGCCGTGGGGGCTTACCGTGGGTGCGACCTTCCGCTCGCTCGGCGTCGGAGAAGAACGAGCGCGCCCACGCTCGATCCGTTTCTCGTGCCTCCGTTCCGTCCAGCGCCTGCTCGGTTAAAGAAAAAGGTAAGGGGAAAGGGCAGAAGGGGAATAAAAGGCTCCAAAATCTATCCGATGGCATTATAGCGGTGGTGTCGCATCTCATAGTGGTAGTCTGGCGAAGCGCCGTTGCGGGATGGTATATCTCCGAAGCCCGATTTTCATAACGCTGTATATCCAAAAAGCTCCTCTCCATCCCTAGTGGTCTAGTGTGAGCCAAGCCAGCCGAGCCCAGCTCCGGCGGACTGGCAGATGTTTCAGAGCCCCGTTCCGTTCCGCTGCAGGTCCACCCCCTTAATTCCTTCTCCTTTTCTTTTACTTTTTTTCCACAAAAAAAGGTTTCCTCTTTACAAGATTCTTGTGCCGATAACCCGATCGGGTTCTTTGTATTTGTTTTTTTGAAACGAAGTACAGGTTCCCTGATATCAGCGGCCAGTGGCCGACTTCGTTCTTGGTCCCTTCCTTCCATTCCGGCGGAATCCGTTGCGGACCACCTCGCGACGGCGGCTGATACCCTGATTTGGGAGGTAAGTGAGAGGGCTCGGAGCGTTCCTCCACTTTGGTTGCGGCGAAATTCGTCGAGGTTCCGTTCCTTTCGCTGATTAAATGTCTTCGTTCCGAGTGGTTCTTGTAGAGCGGTTGTGGCGTCCGAGAATCGATCTGAACCAGCACAGTTTATCAGGGAGTGAGTGAGTTGGTAAGTTCTCTCGGCTCAGATAAACCCTACCTTTTTCTATTTTTCTTTGTTTTAATTCAGGAGTGTAGGCTGAAATGTTACTAACTGGGAAATCAGTAACAAATCTTTGTATAGTTTAATGGGAATCGGCACCTTGTGTCAACTAGTGTTTTCCAGCTAGTCTTGATGTTTTTGTTGCTGAACTTGTCTGCAATTTGGTATGAAAATTACTCCCATCTTTTGTGGAGTCATTTGTCGCTAGTATCAATTTTTTTATGGTTACAGTGGTAGAATTAGCAGTGCTCAGCTTCTGCATAATGGGACCTGTGCATTTTCCAACTCAAACCTTTTTTTGTTTATTCAGTTTTTTTTTTGGATTTTTTATTCTTTAAAGCAACACGAGAGAGTTACTCCTGCAATGCTTCAGTTGACCTGCAGTTAAATGTAGTCCTATGTGGATTATATTATTTCGATTCACTTTATATTTGAAACACCTTTACATTTGGCTGAAGCCATCATCATGTTGTTGTTATTTTGATCAAATAGCTAAATGGGTTACTTTGTTCTGAGTAGCAAGAAAAAGTATTTATATCGTATACACCAATATCCCATTTAAGTTTCATCCACTGCGTACTATGCTGCATATTCTGTTGAAGGGGGATGTTATCAATGTTTGAGCCATGGAAATGTTGCTGTCCCACTTGCCACTACCTGGAGTTAGACAGTCCTTCGTTTCTACTAAACTGAAAATTGACATTACCACTTGATTCTTTTTTCTTTTGAATAGCTTGGTCTGTTTTGACCTTGCCCTCTTTAGACTGTTTTGGACTAGATATTGATTTGACTGCTTACATGATTTTTTTTTTGAAATCTAATTGTGGTTATTTACACTCTGGATCTTTTCAATTCATTGTAAATGTTTAAAGAGTTTCTGTTTTCTGCACAATACAAGCTTTATGGGATAATGTTTTTTCTTTCTTAACACTTAAGTAACAAACTTTGGACCACATGAGAATACATTGTGCTTGAAATGTTTCACGCCCCCGTTCTTTTTTTCCCCTTATAATCTCCTCACATGTCATCTTCGATGCATGACTCAATCTTTTATTTGCTAACTATGAAGTTCTTTATTTTGCTTTTCAATTCTAGGGGAGAATGCCTGATATCCAGCTAGGATGCCACACTATACAGTCCCATGGCACCAAAGTGGCAAGATTACACATGTATGACTGGATTATACTTTTATGTCTTGCTGTACTTGATGGACTGTTAAACATAATCGAACCCTTTCACCGCTTTGTTGGACGCGACATGATGACTGACTTGAGTTATCCCCTCAAGGGCAACACAATCCCTTTTTGGGCTGTTCCAGTATGTTCTTGCTCTGGTACTTCATATTTTGATTTCAAATATTGATTTAACTGTGCTATGCACAATATGTCCTTAGGCATGTTATTTTTTTCATGATTTCAGCTGATTGCCATTGTGCTACCCTGGGTCATCTTTGGCGTCATTTACTTCAAAAAGAAAAATGTCTATGATTTACACCATGGCATACTAGGTACCTGACATTCTAAAGATGTTATTTGTCAATGGACAGTTTTAGTTTATGCTGAACTTAAAAAAAATTATGCAGGGATCTTATATTCAGTGCTTATAACTGCTGTGATCACTGATGCAATTAAGGATGGTGTTGGCCGCCCTCGGCCAGATTTCTTTTGGCGTTGTTTTCCTGATGGCAAACCTGTAAATCCTTCCATCAGTGCCATTTTTTTCTTATGCAAGTTCATACTGCCGACGTGCTCTAAGTTCAAAGTTTCAACCCGTAGTCACTAAATCCGATATTTGTTATCCAGAATTATGATAATATCACCACTGATGTAATTTGCCATGGAGAAAAGAGTGTCATCAAGGAAGGTCATAAGAGCTTCCCAAGTGGGCATTCTTCATGTAAGAAATGAAATTACTTGGTATATTATGTCCATTATGCTTCTTGTGGTTATTTTGATATGTTGTAGTGGTTGATTGATCCACTATCTTGGGATCTAGTTGTGAGAACTCATGTTGTAGTGGTTGATTGATCCACTATCTTGGGATGTAGTTGTGAGAACTTTATGAGGTTTGACAATACTTGCTTCCGTACATGAAACACTTGTTATTTTGAATCCTTTATGATGTACTAATCCTTCAGCTGAGTTCATTCACTGTTTACCTTTTATATTCTATTGCTGGTTAATGGTTTTGTTCGAGCACTCTCCTATATAAGAACTTTGCAGAGTGAGTTCCTGCTAAGAGGAAAAACTTAGGAAATTTGTGATGCCATTTCAAATCTTTAATCAAACTAGTACATTAGTTATTTCGTTTGTGTCATGTACTTGTTATTTACTTTGTCAGTGGTTCAACTTTTTTTTATTGAAAGGTAATACATTATAATATTGCAACTTCACTAATAAGAAAAGAGAGATCATCGGTAAACAACTAAACAGTGAATAAACAAAGATCAATGATTTGGTTGCAGTGCTGATGCAATTGTTTCTCCACATGAATACCTTTACCTGAAAACACTGTTGGACTATGATTGTAACTATCCTTTCGTTTGAGGATATCCTGCATTTTCTTTCCTTTCATGCTATTTATGTATTCAGAATTACTTTAGCTACTGCTCTGTACCCTCTTGGAATTGCTGTTTCTTCTTCCTAATACAGTTCTCCAAAATCTTAATGAATAGCTATGTCTGACAATCAGAGATTATCCTTCTTATAATTCTTGTCACACAGTACACAGTTCCCATGATATTCATGAATTCTCTCGGCATCGGTTACTTGTTATATATTCTTGAGCTATATATCCTTTTAATAATTCTTGTCACACAGTACACAGTTTCCATGATATTAATGGATTCTCTTGGCATTGGTTACTTGTTATATATTCTTGAGCTATATGTGCTAGACTTAGTGTTCTCTATCAATTTGGGCTAACCCTAGAAGGGTAGCTATATAGTGTAGCATACATGGGCCTCATGGGCCTAGCCTCATGGGCCTAATACACATATACTCCAACACTCCCCCGCAGTCTGAACTACCGTCGAAGCGGAGTCAGACTGGACACCATGAAAAGAAGAACACACACGAGCCCCTCACAGACGCAACTAGCCACTGGTGATGTTGAGGCTGGAGCGGAAGTCGGTGAAGGTCGACGACGGGAGGCCCTTGGTGAAGATGTCGGCGAACTGGGAGGTGGTCGGTACGTGGAGGACCCGCACCTCGCCGATGGCAACCCTGTCACGGACGAAGTGAAGGTCGATCTCCACATGCTTGGTCTTCTGGTGCTGCACGGGGTTGGTAGAGAGGTAGACCGCACTGACGTTGTCGCAGTAGACGACCGTGGCCCGGCGAAGGGGGCTATGGAGCTCGGCCAGGAGCTGCCGGAGCCAGGAAGCCTCAGCCACGCCGTTGGCAACGGCGCGGTACTCCGCCTCGGCACTGGAGCGGGAGGCCACCTGCTGGCGCTTAGATGACCAGGACACCAGGTTGCCGCCCAAAAAGACAGCGTAGCCGGAGGTGGAGCGCCGAGTGTCCGGACAGCCGGCCCAGTCAGCGTCAGTGTAGACGACCATCTCTGTGGAGGAGGACTGCCGGTGAAGGAGCAGGCCGTGGTCTACAGTGCCACGGAGGTAGCGGAGGAGACGCTTGAGAGCTGTGAGGTGGGGCTCCCGTGGATCATGCATATGAAGGCACAACTGCTGAACTGCATAGGTGATGTCCGGCCGGGTGAAGGTGAGGTACTGAAGAGCACCAGCAAGACTCCTATATGCGGTGGGATTGGTCACTGGAGAACCCTCTGCCTCGGACAGCTTGCTCTGAGTGTCAACTGGAGTGGAGCAGGGGTTGCAGTCTGTCATCCCAGCTCGCTCAAGAATATCAAGAGTATACTGCCTCTGGTGAAGAAGTAGCCCAGCTGGATGAGGCTCAACAGTGACCCCAAGGAAGTGGTGAAGCACACCCAAATCCTTCATCGCGAACTCCTGCTGAAGAGAGGAGGTGATCCGGCGAAGAAGTGACTCACTGGAGGCTGTAAGGACAATGTCATCCACATAGAGCATCAGGTACGCAGTCGCAGCCCCATGGTGATAGATGTACAGGGACGTGTCTGACTTGGCCTCCACAAAACCCAGGGTCAGGAGGAAAGCAGCAAACCGATGGTTCCATGCCCGGGGAGCCTGCTTGAGGCCGTAGAGAGACTTGTTGAGCCGGCATACCATCTCAGGACTGGAGGGGTCAACAAACCCAGCAGGCTGACTGCAATAGACTGTCTCAGTGAGTAGACCATGCAGAAAGACATTCTTCACATCCAGCTGGTGCACTGGCCAAGAGCGGGTGAGAGCCAGCGAGAGCACTGTGCGGACGGTAGCGGGCTTCACCACTGGACTGAAAGTCTCATTATAGTCAACCCCAGGGCGCTGAGTGAAACCCCGGAGTACCCAGCGAGCCTTGTACCGCTCGAGTGTACCATCAGCCCGGCGCTTGTGGGTCCAGATCCACTTGCCGGTGACGACGTTGGAGCCTCGCGGACGGGGCACCAGATCCCAGGTCTGGTTGGCGAGGAGCGCCGCGTACTCCTCTTCCATCGCACTGCGCCAGTGAGGGTCCGCCAAGGCCTCGCGGATGGAAGAGGGTACCGGAGAGATCCCCGGCTCACAGGCAGTGGCGGTGAGGGCCTGTGGGCGGGATGCCTGCCTCGTCACCATCGGGTGAGTGTGACGAGGGTCCTAGTGAAGAAGCGGCGGGTGGTATACCGACGGCTCTACACGGGCGGCCGGAGGCCGCGGCGGCGGCGTCGGTGTCGCCGGCGGAGAGAGGGGCACCACTGGTGGTGCAGGTGACCCCGGCGAAGAGGGGGCCACTTGCGGTGACGGCGGCGGCGGTGGTGCCGCAGCCCGTCCACGGCGCTGGTACACGTGCACCGGCTGGGCGAAGCGCGCCGATGGCGCATGAAGTGGCTCCTTAGGTGGCGGCTCGGGACCCCCACCCCCGCTCGGCCCCTCCATGGTCGAGCAGGGAGCAGGGTCGTGAGAGGTACTGGCCGCCGGTGAGCTGGGGCATGGCTCCGGCGAGGAGCACGATGCTGTAGTACCTGCAGGAGACAACTGAAAAGGTGGCTCGAGCACCGCGTCAGTGGGAAACAAAGAGAAGATGTCAAGCTCCGGAGTGAAAGTGGGGGTAGGGGTGGTGGAGAAGGGGAAGACCGACTCATCGAACACCACATGGCGAGAGATGAGGACCCGACGAGAGGTGAGGTCATAGCACCGGTAGCCCTTGTGATCCGGGGAGTACCCGAGGAAGACAGAGTGTGGACCGGGAAGCGAGCTTGTGAGGAGCGGTGGCGGAGGTGTGTTCGGGTAGCACGCACACCCGAAGACTCGAAGGTGATCGTACCGAGGAGGGGTCCCGAAAAGAGCGTGGTGTGGGGTGGGAGCCGGGCAGGCAGCGGAAGGAAGGCGGTTAAGGAGGTAGGTGGAGGTATGCAGGCTCTCAGCCCAGAAGCGAGCTGGAAGTGAGGCCTGGAGTAAGAGCGTGCGCAGGGTGTCGTTGGTGGTGCGGATCATGCGCTCAACCTTGCCGTTTTGAGAGGAGGTGTACGGGCAAGACATGCGCAGCTGGACACCGTGAGAGAGGAAGAAAGCACGCGAGGTGGAGTTATCGAATTCACGGCCATTGTCGCACTGTACGGCCTTGACGGTGAGGCCGAACTGAGTGGAAACCCAAGCGAAAAAGTGACGAATCGCGGGGAATGCATCAGACTTGGCACGTAAGGGAAAAGTCCACGAATAGTGAGAAAAATCATCAACCACCACAAGATAGTACTTATAGCCAGAAATGCTGAGTACAGGAGACGTCCATAGGTCGCAATGTACGAGATCAAAAATGCGAGCCGCATGTGAAGAAGAACTAGAAAAAGGAAGACGAACATGACGGCCCAATTGGCACGCATGACACAATTGCACATCATGAGCTCGAGTACAACGAATGTCTGAGCTATGACTAAGCTGCATCAGGGCATCACGTCCAGGATGGCCGAGGCGCCGGTGCCAAGTAGAGGAAGAAGTGGTGGCGAAGGCAGCTGACGAAGTGGGCGAAGAAGGCGAAGAAGCCGGAAATCGAAGAGTGTAAAGGGGGCCCGAGCTATCACATCGGAGCAAAGGACGCCGGGTAGCCAAATCCTTCACAGTAAGACCAGAAGAGTCAAACTCCACAGAACAAGAGTTGTCAGCTGTAAAACGACGAATAGAAAGAAGATTGTGGACCATCGTGGGTGTAACAAGAACATCAGGAAGGCGAAAAGAGCCATGGGCGCCGGCGGTACCCACGGATGTGACAGGAAGACACGAGCCATTGACGACCATGATGGACGAAGGGTGAGAGGAAGAAGGAGGAGAGGCAGACGAGAGTATACCAGGGTCCGGGGTAGTGTGGTAGGTGACACCCGAGTCGGCGATCCACTCTGGGCCGACAGGAGGTGTCAAGCCCATAGTGGAGAAGGAGCGCGCCAGAGCCTCATGGCTCCAACCGGCCGGCCCCGGCGAGGCGCCTGAAGGTGTGCCCCACGGGGACGCTGGGTAGAACCCCGGAGGAGCACCCGCGAACATGGCGGCCGGTGGGCGAGGCTCACCACCAGGAGCCTGGAAGGGCCACATAGAGATGCGCCCAGACCAGGGGTTGTGGTAGGAGGGCCAGGTAGCCGGCGGCCGCGGCGGATGTGGAGCCCCACGACCGGCCACCCCACCACCACCACCCCCACGTCCCTTCTTGCCACGACCCCCACCACCCCCGCTCGGCCCGGGGGGAAGAGGACCCAGAACGGACGACGGTGGTGCGGTCAGAGCAGGTGGACGAAGCGGTGGAGTGACAGCAAGCGCCGTCGAGGAAGCCGAGGGACCTGCAGTGGAGAGAGGCCTGGCCGCGGAGGTGGATCCGGGCTGGCCCCCCTGAGTGATCTCCTCCATGACGAGGTCGTCGCGGACCTGCAGGTAGGTGGGGAAGGGCTTTTGCCGAGCGAGCCACGTCCTGAGGTGGGAGTAGCGGTCGCTGAGCCCGCGGAGGATGTTTAGGACGAGGATACGGTCCTCCACGGGCCAGCCGAGGTCACCGAGGGAGTCCGCCATTGCCTTCATCTTGCGGCAAAACTCCCCAACGGCAAGGTCACCCTGGCTGAAAGTGCGGAAGCTCACGTCGAGCTGCAGAGCCCGGGTCTCAGCATTGCCCAGAAACTGGCCCTCAAGTGCCAGCCAGGCCTGGCGAGCGGAGGTAGTGTTGCGGAGGAGGTCCTGGAGGTCGGAGGTGATCGTGCCGAGGATCCAGGAGAGCACGATGCTGTCGAGACGGAGCCACGACGGAGTCCGGACCCCGGCCGTGGGCTCGTCGAGGACGTGGTCGTCCAGAGCGTAGCGGCGGAGGGTGAGGAGGACCTGGTCCCGCCAACGGGGGTAGGAGGGCGACTCGGGGTCGAGGACGACCTGGACGAGCAGCCGGATGTTTTGGACACCCCCGGCCTGGTAGTGGAGCTGCGTGACGAGGGGGTCGGCCGGGTCGTGCCGGAGCACCACAGTGGTGGAGGTGCGGTGGCCGGACGAGCCGGAGGCGCCGGAGGACTGTGCGAGGAGCTGCTCCGTCTCGACGATCTGGCGGTCCAGGGTGGCAGCGGCGTCACGCTCGCGCTGCCAAGCCAAGGCAGCAGCACGGAGGCGCTCCTGCCCCGCTGCGGCCGCTGCCCGGGCAGAGATGAGCGCGGCAGCGAGGGCGGAGTCGGGCCGGGGAGCATAGAGGTTGGCCGGGGGCGGGACAGGGAAGTTGAAGGTGCCTGGAGCCACCCCGCTGCCAGCTGGAGGGCGCTGCTGCTGCTGGATGTCCACGCCGGCCGGGAAAGTGGAGAGGCCGCTGCCACTGCTCATGCGCAGGCCGGCCGCGGCGTTGCTGAGCACCATCGGCATGCCCAGGCCAGCCGTGGCCGCGGCAGCAGCAGCCTCGGCGTAGGCCCACGCGGCAGCAGGATTGGCGGCGTAGGCGGCGGCGCCCGGAAGGAGAGGGTCTGCCACGTCCATGTCTCCAGCTCCGGTGACCCCTGCATCGTCGCCCGTGTCCGCATCGGTGCCCTCGGCGGCGGCGCTGTCCGCAGCGAGGGCGAGAGCCGTGCGCGACCCGCTGGCCGGGGCAGCAAGGCCGCGCGGTCCCGGGGCGAAGGGGGTGGCCCCAAGCGATGGCCAGAGCGACCCGGCGGCGGGAGCGCCCGCCTGAGGCCCGGCCGGCGGCGGTGGCGGCGGATCCGCCCGCGATGCCGCTCGAGCCGGCCGCGACGTCGCCCGATCCACCCGCGATTTTCGCCCAGGAGGGAGAGGAGAGGGGGGGGGGGGAGCAGTGGGGAGGAGGAGGAGGAGCCCCAGGGCCGGCCATGGCGGCGCGCCGGCGGCGGCCTGGCGGCGGCTGGGAGTGGAAGGGAAAACTAGCCTGATACCATGCTAGACTTAGTGTTCTCTATCAATTTGGGCTAACCCTAGAAGGGTAGCTATATAGTGTAGCATACATGGGCCTCATGGGCCTAGCCTCATGGGCCTAATACATATACTCCAACAATATGAATTATACATGTTAGCAGCTTTTGGTTTCAGCATATCATTTTGAGGCATGCATCACCTTTGCAAGCAGGTTGTTTACGCTTTCTCAGTCTATATATGGCTGTGAGGGGGTTTCCTGCTGGGTGTTTGCCATAATATGCTAAATTTTCCCCTTTTCAGTAGGTGAATTGATGAATCTGTTTCTGTTCTTTGTCACCTACTGCAGGGTCTTTTGCTGGTCTAGGATTTCTTGCATGGTACTTGGCTGGAAAACTTAAAGCTTTTGATCGCAAAGGTCACATTGCAAAACTGTGCTTAGTTTTTCTGCCTCTACTTGTCGCGTCACTTGTGGCGGTTTCTCGAGTTGATGATTACTGGCATCACTGGCAAGATGTCTTTGCAGGCGGCATCTTAGGTTTGCTACTATTTGATGCCCTTTTGTATTTAACATTTAGAACACGCTTTACAATCAGAAGTCATATATGGAGTGTCATTCTCTTATTTCTTTTCAGGTCTTACAGTTGCTTCATTCTGTTACCTGCACTTCTTCCCGTTTCCCTTTGACAATGATGGTACTTTTTTGCCCTTGTCTATAATATATGCTGATGAGATATTGAACTCATACATTTTCCTACATGTTCCTGTTCCTATTCATTTGCAGCTCTATGGCCACACGCATACTTCCAACAGCTAGCTGAGACACACAGCAATGGTAATGCAAACTCAGTCAACATAACACCTACAGAGTCTGAAGATGAACAAGAAGACCATGGTGGCATTGCCCTGAGGGACACCAGCCCTATCTTGGAGTCAATGGAGTCTGGCAGGAGACCATGAAGAAGCATGCCACTGTGAGTTTGTCCAAGGTGCTAATTCTTCCATTCCTTCAAATTCTGGAAGCACGGTGAGTTGTGTGGTTTCATCATGTAGTCGTCCAATGTAAATAGTATGGAGGTATTATCTGCCACCACCTGATGATTTGATGATCCACAGTTTCTTGTAACTGCCCAGCATGCCTTAGTACCATGACATAACATCTGTTATGGTTAGCTGTAAATGACAGTGAATGTTTATGTTTCCAGTGACAATGTGAATAGTTGGTTTTGCGCTGCTGTGGTATGGAAAGTTTATTTCAAGGTTCCCCTTTGTCTGTAATGAAATTGTCCGACAACCTGCGAATGGATTGCAAACTGTCTTTAGATCAGTAATTCTGCAATTCTGACAAATGTTTCGCTTTCTCAGATTCAGTCATGTCCTCAATTTTAAGGATTCGTTAAGACCACATTTATTGTTTGTGCAGACCCACGAGTCATCTGCTGTGTTGGACCAGGAATAATTGGGTAGTACTGTGACTGGTGTCTGGTAGTTACTGGGTTTGGCCCGTCCGCAAGGGGCTTAGGCCCTTGGGCTTTTCATTAATCACGTAATGACCCTGTGAAAGCTTGGACTTTGTTCCTTTTTACTGTAAAACAATGGGTTTTGAGCATGTCACTCGTCGAAGAAAAACTATAATGCTGGCTTATTTTTTTTTCATTTCACTGTGTTCTGCCTATTTTCTGTGGGGGTATTTTTGAGTGATACAAGACTGCGATTTCTGGATGCTACTCCTCAGCATGTATCGTTTTTTTTTGTTTTAAACCGAAACATGAAAAGTTTCTGTTGTTGGCATGCAAGATATTACATTTAGGGATTGAATTTTGAACTGACCCCCAACAAAATTTCATCTTTTTTAGCCTTGAGGGCCTAGAGATTATGCAGTGCCAACGACAGTCACTTTGGTTGGGCAATTGTAATGTAGCAAACAGGCCCCAAAAAAGGTTATTGCAAGTTGTAACACATGAATGCATGAACCATGTGAGATTTCACAGCAAAAGAAGAGAATCCACTAAAAGTGTACGATATTACCGTCAATATCCTCTCATCTAATGTGAATAAGCAGATACTACTACATAGATCTAGACATCGATTTTGCTTCAAAACGTACATACATATGACGAGCTGCAGTTAAGCTAGCTAGCTTTGCCCCCAAAATGTACATACTGGTGCCTATCCTGAACTAAATGGACCAGCTGAAGTGATCCACCACTACAAAAAGAACGAAGTAGAGAAGCCAGGGTGAGAAGAACACTGAAAAACAAACTAGGCTAACTCAAGCACTGCTAACCACACAAGGGGAGGCCCTAATTGTGCGATGGATTGGACCTGCTCTTGGGCATCTTCTTCAAGCTCTCGAACACTGTCGCTGGTGCCTTGAAGAATTGACTGAACCCGCTCACAGGCGTCGAGCAAGAGTTGGCATCACGGCATTGCGTCGACAGAAGCCTTCTGCTCCTCACAATAGACGGTTGCGAATGCAACTGCGGCGACGACGGCGATGATGAAGAAGAGCCACAGAGCAGGACAAAGAAGAGAAGGATCAGCAGAGCTGAGAGGGTGGCTACAGCAAGTTCGTTGGCAGTGGGAGGAGACTTCATAATGGTGTTTGCTTTGTGAGAAGCTGAAGAGAGTGGAGGCTGGAATATTGTGTGCTGTGGACATTACTTATAGCTTCTGATCTGATGAGGCATCTTCTCGATCAGGCAGCATTGATATTCTCATGTGAATGTCATATGTGTGTGTGTGCCTTGACCATCAAGTACTACATACATGCCAATTATTAAAAAGGAAGTTGCAGCTAGCTCCTGATATGCATGATTGGGATCGTGTATAGTTACAGCTTTGTGGCCTGATGGTTTTGTCAAAAGCTAAACGAGTTAACTAGCTTTAGTTCCTAGGCTGCAGGCGAGTGGGATCTATAGATGAAAAGTGCACCAAGGGCAACTAGAGGGTTGTTGTAAAGGCTAATGAGACAATTGAGAGGAATAGATTAGCAAGCTAGGGATCGGAGAGAAAGGATGGATGCATGGACTGGTCATGCTTCCACATGAGAGCTACTCTTAGCGCGAACAGCACGGCAAGTGTACCCACATGGATCGTGGATGCATGCATGTCTGCCTGCAGCGAGAGACTCGCCGCAGCGGCACCGCCAACCAAACCGGCCGGGGGAAGATCTGGGAGCGTTGCACGCCACGCCACGCCGCGCCGTGAACGCATTACCATGCACATGACGGCGAGGAGCAAGAACATGCGTTCACTCACAGTCGAGGCTCAACTGGAATACTTTACTCTGGTTGGGCCGGGGTACGATCTTTTCGAATTATGTTAAAACTTTGGCTTATCAATGTCAAAACAGGATGGGGTTTCTGAATTATGTTAAAATTTTGGCTTATTATTTTTTCTATTGAACAGTGACATTGTTTGGTGGGCATAGTTTCTTCACCCCCTAATAAACATTTTCCTTCTCTCTGTAGAATCTTGTGCTTGTTATTTGGTTGTCTCAATTTTGGATCAGCTGTTCTTAGAGATCTTGACATGGACCTCCTATGCCACATCAGCGCTACAAATTAAACCCCATTCGGATCAAATCGATCTCCCCCAGATCGTGATTCGTGAAGCTGCTAATAATTCCGCAAGGACAAGGGAGCAGATGTGGCTGACTGGCCATAAGATTCCTCATTTGACCATCATTTGTAGACGTACAAGGCATCAGTCTAAATCTCCCTTTACTTATTTCTAGTGTAGCCAGTAGCCACACACTACACTAATCATGGATGCATGTGGTTTGGGAGTCATACATGTGTGAGTGGAAGCTGCAGGACAACTGCAGCCACTGCTCACATCACCTCCAGAAAGTATCACGCCTTCTGCATGTGGGGGGTTCTTGTTCTCAGACTCCAGTGTCAGTCTGCATCAGTAGATGCACTGCTGCTAGCTTACTGTAATGCTTTCCAGTGAGCAAACCATGCCACGGTCCTGATCCGGACTGATTTCCTGTAAACCTGCTGCAGATTCACCAGGATGTTTTGCTTCTGGAGTTGGGACCCAGAATCATGGGTTCTGATGCAACACAGCAAACATTCACTTGATTGCAAAATATTTTTCTTCTGTCTGTCAGTAATCTGGCCTACCAGAAGAAGGATCTACTATTGTCAGTGCTCAGTGTCACCTAGATCCAGATCCTGGAATGAATTAATTACTGGAGGCTTTCGTGATCCTCAGATCTGTTGCAGCAATTCTCTATTCTTCACAGTTCACAGCTTTGTCGATCCTTCGCTGAAACGTTTCACTCTGCATGTGAATGCAGGAGAGGAGTGATCCACAACACATGCCAAAAGTACAGAATTGTGTATGCTTCACCAGTGACGAACTTTTACAAAGTCCACTGTCAAGAAACAATGTCTGAACTGTATGTCTGTATATATACAAATATTCTGCTGCTGCCTTCCCAAGAAGTAAACTATGTAGCAGTGGCACTACGTTTCTCATGTGGACAAAAGTTAGCCAATGACATTAGAAAGAAGGATTTGTCGAATCAACCACTATTCAACTCCATGAAAAAACATAGCTAAATAGCTTTGACAGCGTTCAGAATCAAGTCCATTTACATTTATATACAACAGCTTTTTCTTTGCACATGTCCATGGAGTGTATGAAGGTGCCAGGTTGCAGCCAAGAATCAACAACCAATATATATCAAAGCTCAGAGGCACAACAAAAACAAGGGTAAAATCTGACACTATTAACATCATATATGCAAAATCAGTGGATTAAAGGAAAAAAAGGAATAAGTTTAGTATCGTATTAGAGAAAATTCCCAAAGTTTGTTTCTAAGTAGTCTCTGAGATAAGACGAACTTCATATAGACCATCACCATCTTTTCCTGCATTGATACACCAATGTTGCAACCATGGGTGAGACAGATTATATAGCCTTCATAGTATTCTGGAGAAATACAAAAATTAAGAAAACCTACCAATTTCTGCCTTAATCCCAGGACCAAAAAAGGAGGTGAATTTAGCCTGCAGAAAAATATGTGCAAGACATCAATACTCAAATAATATTACATACTTAATTCTGCCATTATGGATTTTGGATAAAAAGGCAAGATGTGTTTCGTCGTGTAACAGCTTAGCTATTTAAAATAGTACACCCCAACAGACAATATAAGCAGCATCCCTACATGGATGAAGCATCTTCAGTGGTTGTGCTGTTAATTTTTGAGAGAAAATTCTAAGAGCTTCGTTTGTCAGCAGGAATAATATTTAGAGCAGTTGGATTGTTTGTCCAACAGGATTTGTTCAACATCCTATAATTTTGGCTAAAGTGGTAGCCATTGTCCAAAGCTGTGGAAATAACTCCTTAGTTGAAAGGAACTAAGTTAGGCTTCATCTTCAAATTGATTTGGGGTGCCTTATTCTTATTATTTATAATGACACCTAGTCCCTCCTAGGTTGGTTATTTTTATTCAAAACCTATTTTTAAACAGTTGATTATTCAGAAAATCTCATCTATTTCAGACTCAAACTGCTTCTAATATTTCTATACTTATATAACACAATATTAGTATTGTTTCATGCTTCAGACAATACAGGTAACTAAAGAAGGTGTTTTCACCTGTCTCTTCTCAAAATCAGATAGCTCCAATGCTTTGGCTTCAAATACAAGTACTAAACTGTATTTCCCATCCTCAGTTACCTAAATTCAAAATATTACAGTGAATCTTGTAAGAGGAAACACGCCAAGGAAATTGAGCTGGCCATTTAGTAACTCGTGTAGCTAATTTGTAGACTGAAAGAACAGAAGATGTCCATCATAACTTAATTTTATCATTAATTTTGCTTGAAATAGCAGCATAAATTGATTCTGTAATATTCTATAGTGACAAATGTCAAATCCACAATGGCTGCGGAAGGGTCTCTAACTGAGTTGGTTATGTGGCTTGAGTAGCACTTCTCAGGTGCTCAATCGCTCTTTTGACTTTGAAATAGAGTCTCTTCATCAATATACTGTTTCTTTTACACATTCAATTCGCCTCGTTTGGCACAGACACTACAACAACCGAGTACCCCATGCAGCAAGAGAATTGGGTTCGTTCTGGTGGAAAGAGTAAAAGACGTACTACATCTTAATATCATTTTCAGAGGTATTGCTAAATGTGAGTTAGGTGATGGCTCATCTGTATGTTTCTGGGATGATTTGTGGACAGACTCGGTGCTGCTCACAAATATCCAAGACTAGCCTCCTTTGCCAGAAGTGATGGAATCTCGGTGTTAGAAGTCATGCAAGTAGAAGACCTTGATGCACTATTCTTCCTACTAGTGGCGGAGGCAGGAATATTTTCTAGGTGTGGCAGGGTTTATAAAGGTCGAACATGTATAATATAACTATCAACTAAAGTAAAGCCTCTGCACTTGGACGCGCCACCGTTTTTGGATGTGCGATAGCCGATAGGTTTTGATCTTCAGAAAATACGAGCCGTCAGCGTCGGGCATCGGGCGTCGCCACGGCGGCCACTGAAACCTGAAGCAGTCGATCAGCCAGGAAGGCAGGAAGACCAATGAGCTACCTTCCTTCCATGGACAGTGCTGTGGGCTCTTGACATAGTCACGTAGGCCCATGAGATACCAGCCCACAAACAAAATCCATCCGTGCACAGTGGCGGAGGCCAACAGCCATGTATATTTCAATATTTGTATTTCACGTATATAATCGTATATCCACATAATATACTAGTGTTTTCTATACATTTTAGGTATGGCGGAGGCCAGACCTCGCCATACAGCTGCCTCCGCCAGTGCTTCCTACCTCTTTCTCAGCAAGCCTTTGATGAACTAGAAAGTCTTTAGGCACAGCTACAAGTCATGCTGTATGATGAGAACAGGGTTGATAGCTGGTCGCCAATATGGGGCAGCAAGTCTATGTCACGACGTTTTTACTCCCATGTTTTCAGCAATATGGAAGCCCACCCGATCTTCAAGATAGTCTGGAAATTAAGGTGCACCCCAAGAATCAAATTCTTTGCCTGGCTTGCTCTGGTGGACCGTCTGAACACCAAATCCACGCTGCACAGAAGACATCTGGACATACAAGACAGTGCTACATGTGTCATGTGCAATACCGGGGCTGAGGAAACTATAGAACACCTCTTTTTTGATTGTCCCTTTGCACAGGAATGTTGGGCAGTCATCCACTTTGATTGGGATGTTTCTTGGCAACTGCTTGACAGACTCAGGCAAGGACGGCGAGCAACCTACCATTCTTCACTGAAGCAGCCTTGATAGCAGCATGGGAGCTGTGGAAGATACGCAATGACAAGGTTTTCCAAAGACATGACCCAAGCCCTACTGTTTGGATAGCCAACTTTAAAAACCAGTGTTTCCTCCAATCTTTACGTTTCAAAGATGACCTTAGGTCAACTTTTGTGTATGGCTTGATGCATTTAGTTAATCCCTGTATGTAAGTTTGCTCACTCTTTATTAATTAATGAAAAGTTTCTCACTGTGGGGATCTCCCCCAGTCTTTTGCGTAAAAAAAAACATCCCTTTTCAATCCATAATCAAGAATAATTAGGATTTCTAAAAAAGGTAAAGCATAGAAAACCTAACATTTCCCCCCATTAGGCTCTAATATATTTTTAACGTCTAATTAGCTCGGAGAATCCTTCCAATTAACCAATTAAGAAGTTAAGCCTGTTGAGAAAATCAGAATTTTCTCCCCATGGGAGCGAATTTTTAGACCGGGGTTAAAAAATCCTCTCTTTTGCCCCATACCAAAGCATAGGTCTAAGGTCCAGCCTTGGTCATGGTCGTTCTCACATAGGCTATGGTGATGCTTTGTATGGATGGGGCAGGGGTTTGGTGCGTGAGAAGATCTTCTTCTTATTGCAATGCGCTGGGGCGTCTTAGCTCCCGCAGGTCGATATCTTTTAATCTACAATGACTCACACCACACAAATTTTGTGGATTGTCTGAAGTCTTCTTGGACCATGTAGTTAATTTCCCTATACTACTATGAATTTGACTCAACTCTTAAAAGTCAGTACATTATACAAACCCCAAAATGAAATGTAGTTACAATTTCCAAGAATAAAACGAACAGACAGTGAACTTACTTCTTCTCGAATCTTTTGTAATATAGGCGCATTACGCCTAGGAATGCCACCACCCTACCATTTACAGGAGAAAGAAGCCATAAGATAACAACAAAATCCTTACCACAAAAGAGAGTAATTTTGTAAGACATATCAGTGGCCATTTGCTTAGCTTGAAAATGACCTGTGTGAATAAAGAAAAACAATGTTAATCATGAAATGGACAGAATGAAGAATTACCAAACCATATTGAAAGATTCTCTGTAGTGCTTCATCCAGGTGTTGCTCATCACCATATCTAAAACGTGTAACATCACTCCTGACCTAGGAATAAGCAATTATGTCAGATTAAACAAATGGCACCGTAGAAATTTGCTGTTATTTGAATGCATGCTTGATCCTTCTATGCTATTTTGTCAGTTCAGATCACGACTTCAATTTTTATTGTGAAAATGCGTGAAAATATTAATAACCAAAAAGGCCAAGTTCCAGCATGAGAGCAAGAGCTTAAACAATAATGCACTACTAGCTCTAAAACATATGCTGCACCATTTTGATAATTACTGATTCGAATGATTTAGCATTTACAAAAATTTCACCAATGATCTAAGCTACCAAAGTGTGCTGCAAAAGAATCAAATATATCATCAAGCTTTGGTTGTATTCGCTATCTGGGATTGTGGTCGGACGTAAGTTTAAATGATACTGTGATGCCAAAATTATTGAATTTCTTATATCTATCTATTGCATCATGATGTAACTAAATAAGTGATAGTCAATATCACTTTGGCATGAAACAAAAATTAATCAAGGAGTTATTTGTTTGCCTTAGTTAGATCCTCCATGTAGACTGCTGGAAATTAACTAAGAATCTTAGTATTAACACTTTTCTTTTTTGATCCTCAAGACTGAAACGTCTGACATCATGGTGTATAATCTAGGTGGTGTTGAAATAGTGTCAGTTTCTTTTCCCGTCTATGCACTATGCAGAATACCTCTTTTCCATACAAATTTCAAGTTCATCTCATTTTGAAGTTCCACCTTCAGGAAACTGTTGGTAATATAGCCAAATTTTACTTATGAAAACAATATAACAGAACATAAACAGTTCACCACATCATACTAAGTAGTAAATATTTGATTGTATAAATAAATATTACCTGCTTCAGAATAGGGGTAGCACACTTTTCTCTTAGAGCAAAGGCATCAGCATAGGTTATGCAGGGCACTGGTTTCAGTTCTGCATACTGCATTTAGAAAATTCAGAATGAACACATACAGCAGCAAAGAAACCGAGCAGCTTCAACCTAATAAATTACTAAATTACTATCACCCAATTGAGATTCTAGGTGCAAGCTGCATCCCAAAACATAATATCAGGCACGAAACATCAAGCCACATAATTTAGAGAAGACGAATGAGTCATAGGCACCCCTAGATTTTGAAAGTAACAGGGTCGTCCCTATAGATGTCCTCCAGTAATGTCTTGTACGTAGGGAGAGTTCTTGCCTTCAAGGCCATGCCGATGATTGTGAGAGGAAACCCGTAGGTGAGCAGCAAAGCTGACCACTCCGAACCAGGAAGCAGGTTGAAATACGACCCGAATCCGTACCTGAGATGCAAGAACACATGACCCCCACGATAGAGCATTCTGAATCTCTTACACTGACAAGACCGGAAAAATTCAGAACTCACGACAGGAGCGAGAGCCCAACCCCCAGCCCAATCACACCGAAGGACACCTGCAAACGACGGCAGATTCAGCATTTGATTTTTCGGGCCTTTGGGGTGACAACCGACAAGGCGCTGCACCATGTTCGAAGAAGCAAGAAATAGCCGAGGCTGCCCACCTTGGCGAGGGAGAACTCGTCGTCCGGGACGACGGCCTTGCCGGCCGCGGAGGCGGGCACGGCGGGCGGGGAGGACGACTCCGCCGCACGGACCGGCGCGACGGCGAGCCCTGGCCGCCGGGTCGGAAGGGTTAGGGACACATGGCTTGTCCGGCGGCGAGGGGAGGCTGGCGCCGGAAGCACGGCGAGCGCTCGGACCGCGTGCGCCACGCACTGCAGAGACATCTCTCCCTCGCTCTCTTTCTCCGCCGCGCGTCAACAGCAGTAGCGAGTGATTTTTCAGGTGTTCGCGCTGCAAATAAGTGTTGTTTTTTTTTCCTGGGCAGCTTTTGGATGGGGACGAACGGGAGGAGGAGATGGCCGTGGCCCCGTGGCTGGGGTTTAGGCGCGTGGAGAGAAGAATGAGTGGATCACCACAAACCAACAGAGCAAATGCATGGCCGGTCCTCAAATTACGAGATGCCACCCAGCTCCAGTCTTATCAAAGTGTTATTTTTAGGTCTTAAATTTGATTTCGGGTTTGATCTAGATCCAGCCCCTCTGCACGCTGATGTGGCATGCTGACTATGCATATGACGTGTGGGGCCCTCAGGGGATGTCCACCTCATCTTCTCCTTCGCTCTCTGTCTTTCTTGCTCTCGCTCTCCATTGAACGTCAGGCACACCGCCACCCCCTGCGCCCTCCGACCAGGCCACACCACCGCGCCGCAGCCCAGAGGCTAGGCCGCGACGCCCCCTGCGCGAGCCCCCACGTCTCCTTGTCCATGGTGCTAGCCCAAGCTGTGGCGCTCGCAGCCCCGCCGGCATCGGCACTACACGCGGGTGGACTCCGCCGCGTTCCTGGCCTTGGTGGTGGCCCGTCGCAAGGAGGCGGATGCGCTATGGGTCGAGATGCCGCTGGCGCTCAAGCTATGCGTGGATCCTACCGAGATGCCACGCTGCCCGACGTCGGTGGCCCGCACTACCGTGGTTGCGCTAGCCGCGGCGCCGTCGTCCCCATGTCTGGCCTCACCATGTACGTGGCCACGCGCGACGCGTGAGAGGGTGATGTCCTCGGCCCAAGCGCGTAGGTGGCGGGCGAGGTCTTCTCCGGTACCAAGCTCCTCCCGCTCCACGTCTCATCGGCAGCCTCGACAAACATTTCTGCATTGCTGCTGCTCCGCTCAGACTCGCTGGACGGCGCTGTAACAGAACCGTCTAAATTATAAGAGCACAAGTACAAAAATAATCACCGAAATGATCAAATTCTCGCACTTGAGCCCATATAACTCCGGTAGTCCAATGAAATCACGAGGGATTTCAAACCAACCAACATACAAGCCAAGATCGTAGTAATTCAACATAACAAGTCACATGTTACATTCATTTCACAAGTAATTCAATTTACATCGGAGTTCAACATAGTTATTACAACTTAAGTTCAAAAGTAGCGGAAGCAAAGTAATTTAAAACTAACATAAATCTTATTTCAAATACATGCTAGTATCGCGGTCGACTTCCAACAAAAGCATTAGAGATAAGGTAGCTCAGAAGGATCATGGCCATGATCACACTCCGCCTCTATGGCAGGAGCCAACCAACTCTTGCAGTAGCCATGATACTTCACAACCTGCAACAAGTGGGGATAAAACCCTGAGTACAAGAAGGTACTCAGCTAGACTTACCCGACAGAAATCAGAAATAAGGTGACACCAAGGATCATGCAAGGCTGATATAAAGTGGGGCTAGCTTGACAACATTTTGCATAAAAGCTTAATATAGATGATCCATCATTAATGCTTAAGCATCAAGTTAATTATCATTAACCTATCATCTATATTAGAACCTGTACCAGAGCACTCACTTTATTAGGAGCAAATAATATTAACCATAGCAGGTATAAATTGAGGCAACCTTTCCATCGTGATCCAATTAACCATCCGTTCAATTTAATGGAATCTACGTTGCCGCTGCTCAAGTCAAGTGCTCACTAACCGGGAGCGACGGCGATTCGAATCGAATTCCTATCCAGCTGGAGGGGTATTTCTAACACTCACCGTGCAGACCCCTGCCAGGGTCGCACAAGCCACCTTTTCATATGATTCAGGAATCGCGGGTCCAAATGATATCGCGACCCCAAGGGCGACACTCTGCCAGGTGATAGGGACTCTAACCTTCCCTTGGTCTCACGCCAATGTCCCCAAGCATATCCTTTCTCTCCTCCAAGAAGCAACCTACCATTTGATTCCCGGCCTGAATCACATTACTCGGCTTCGCGATCGGAACGACTTATCCGGCCAACTAAGTGTTAGACTGCGTTCAACATGACTCAAGGACGTACAGCGAATCGGTCCTTAAACAACTCAGACGGGGATAGATTCACACCCAAGACCTCCATGCCTTGTTGCTTCACTATCGTCATCCCGCCCGGTCTCATTTCATTTTATTAACACATGGTTCCATTCCACGATAGCAAATATAGCCAACCGTGCCATATATGAATATCCCTATATCTCGCAGGTGACAGGAAATCACCTGACTTCTACCGCTTAAAGCAGGGCTAAGCATCTACTCGATCCTAGTCTATGTAGGATTCAAGGATTCATATATCTGGATAAGGAATGATATAATGCAGCAAGAGTTTTCAATCAACTCCTATCACTTAATGCAACAATACTTATAACATAAATATAATTAATTGCTTTGAAGGTAGGAGGCTTATAATGCTCCGGGGCTTGCCTGGGGTCCGACTCAAGTTAGAGTATGTCAGATGAATTCACTTGGCGAGCATCCTCCCAATCTATCACTTGTCCGGTCCTTCTATCTTCGGGATGGATCCACCAACTCCATCTTCGGGTTCAGCTCCACATCTTGCCATCCACGTAGTGCATCTAACGTACCTAAATGAGATATGACGATGCATGTGTATGAACATGACAAATGGCAATAAGAATGTATCACATAAGACAAGCACAATATTTAAACAAGATACAAGCCCTCATAGCCACTCACTGACTATAGCACACCAACCATTCCATGCATAATAAGTAAAGCATAATCTTCACAAGTTTCAGGTGTACTAACTTCATCACCAAGGACATGAATCACACTTAGCAACATGCAAAGCAACTCAAGGTGAAGCAACAACGATAACTGGAATATGCCAATTTCTGGACTAGCAAACAGTAGCTTCATAAATCAATCATATCTGGAGTTTTATAAATCCAAATGACTTGCAAGAAGACATTATGGAAAGCTAATAAAATTATCTACATTTCATATAATATCATCACAGCATGGTTCATAAGTTAAACAAGTCAAAAATACAAAGTTTCAGAATCTGTTCCTGACAAACAGAGAGCAAGCAATTCTGCATCCTAACTTTAAACAGCTATAACTCCTAAACCACATTGTTAAATGCCACTAAATTTTAACAGAAGATAGATACATAAATTATCTACAACTTTTGTATAAATAAGTTTCACAACAAAGCACATTATCATGAAGAACTTTGTTAAGTTCCCAGATCTATCCAGAAACCTCATTTGCAAGAAATAATTATTAACTTCCGTTGCAAACATATAATTGGGCAAAACCAACTTTACTAATATTTCATACATGACTAATGAACATTAGAAAACATAGTGTCAAGTACTAAATAAATTCTTTTAATACATTTTCTTAATTTATTTAGATCATTAAGTGGAATTATGACCACATCATAAAGATACTCAATAAATTCTACCAAAATTACAGGGGTCTACATATGCTCCCAATAGTCTACTGTCCAAATTTTAAGTCATTTGGACATGTATATCAACCTCTATGAAAAAGACAAATTGATAATACAAGAATTCATGTGAGAACAAGATGAATCAATAACTCATTCATACTACCACCAAAATTCATGAAATTTTTACCACACATCAAATATCGCAGGAGTAACATGCCACAAAAATTTCACTTCATTTGGAGCCCTATATTTGCAGTTATGAAAATGACAAATATAACTAGCATTGGAAACCTAATCTGAAAAATCTATTTTTACAGCAAAAACATTGAACTAAAACATGCCATATTATAGATCCACTGCATATAAAATTTCACAAGGATTCCAAAAAGTACTTATTTGTTATTTTACGAATTTTCTATGATTTACTACGTATTTTCAAAGTTCCTGCAAAATCATCACAAAACAGTCCTCGCGACACTATTCACATGAGTCTTGGCTACTGCAGAGACCCCTGGATTTAGTCGAATTGTCGCGCGAGGTCCTTCACGCGAACTGAACAGAGGAGGTTCACCGGAGCTCGCGGTTCGTCGGAGGGAGGCCACACCGGCGGCGTTGGAGTGGCGTGGAAGAATCTCCATCACCGGACGCACCCACCGGTGCCCGTGGCTTGGCTCGAGATGGCCCGAGGTGGCCCGGCCACGTGCGCCGGCGGCCAAGCCCGCGGCACCTCCGGCGGCGGGGCGCTCCGGCGACCGCGGTGGCCCAAAAAGCGGCGCTTCGGGGGCGGCGCGAGCTGGAGATGGTGATGACGTGCTCGGTTGGGACAGAGAGCGAGCACAACAGTGGGAAGCCGACGGCAGCGAAGCTGCTGCTCGCGGCCATGGTGGACGCGGCTGCGCCTAGTGCTGAGCAGAGGGCGGCGTGCCAAGGTGGAGGACAGAGAAGGGAGCACGGCTATAGCAGCGCTCGGCTCGGTGGCAGCTGGGAAGCACAGCGAGGCGCGAGAAGCATGGAGGCACTCGGCCATGGCGATAGGAAGGCAGGACGAGAAAGAAAGAGAAGAGACTGAGGGAGAGAATGGGAGAGCGAGAGGAGGGATGGCGCTCTGACTCGGTCTTCCCCTTCTCCACGTGGCATTCGGCTTAGGCGAGGTGGCGAGCATGCGCGGCACGGAGGGACGCGCGGCGCTGCACACCTGTGCGTGGTCGGGCACTGCTGCTTCTTCTAAAATTTCAAATTTTCAATACCACCTCAAATGTACAGCCGAAACGTCAATCTTCCTTCCTCTGTAACTCCCAAACCATTTAGTTTTGACACAAGCTGTAGTAACCAAAGTTGTAGAGCTTTGCGAGGTGAACAACATTGATTTAAGGATCCAGAGCTAACTCGGCCTAGATTGAGAGATATTGAGTTCCAAAGGAGGGTACACCAAAACTAAATCCTGTAGCTTAGTTTCAATTGACTGAAACTGCCGTCTTCTCCACTTCGTATCTCCTAAACTGAATGATGATTCGGCTAACCAATTGTTCCTGATGATAGAGCTATATGAGTACTCCAACATTGCTTATAAGAGTTTGCCCAAAATCAAAATGGTTTGCAAACTAAACTTTGCCGAATATGGGTACCATGAAACTGAAAACTGCATGTTCAGTCTACACTTAGCAAAATTTCAGGGTTTTAGAAAACAGCTCGGGATTCAAACTTTGACCCACTGTTTGGCTACCTTAGAGGCTAAACTAGGTTTTGGTCCATAAACAAAAGTTGTTGTCCTTAACATGAACTTCAACTTTCATTACAGGATCAAGGTTTGGATCCATCTGTTTCGCAAGATAAAAAGCTCCAAACTAGGTTACCCGAAGTTAAACCGCAGTTATGACTTAGCCAAATTTTCCAAGTGCCAAATCAGCCCCTATTCCTGACTTGTGGGCCTTTTTTGAGCATGTTCCACACATTTTCATGACTTGACTATTAAACAAAGTTTGTTCCTTATAAAATTTGCTATAACTTTGTTAAAGGATGCACAGTCATTCAAAGCTTCTAGGTCACACTTTTGGAATGGTCAAACAAAAGGGTTCTAGGGTCCATACATGGTCAACCATCACTTAGAAGCACATTTAGGCAAAATGATCAACATGAACATTGTTCCATTAAGTGTCCTAAGTGTAGTTAAGGTGTTGTAGAGACCAAACATACCCACCATGCATAGGTTGCACAAAAGTGCAGGCCTCACATGCCTTGAAACATAGAACTCAAATGAAATGCTATAGTCATTTCATGTGGTTGTTTCAAGATACATGCTACACATGTTACACTAGGGTGTTCCACATGTGTCCAAGATGTGTTGCACATATTGCATTTGTATGTTGCACAACACTAGTTCCCATGGGATGTAAGGCAGGGTTTAGTTATAATCCAAACAAGCATATAACTTATCATTTCATGTGACTTTTTGATTCCAAACTTCATGAAACTTTTTCAGGGATCAATATAGATAGGTACTAAGGTGAGACACATGAAGATATTGCCATAACACCATCCAAGCATATATCTTTGAAAAGGGACCTATATGTAAAGCAATGATGCAACATCCACTTTAGGTGAGGCTCATCTCCATAGGTTGACCTTGACATCGTCATCTCCACTTAATCTATCATATTTGAGATCAAACCCACTACTTAATGAGTGACAAACACCTGGGGTGTTACAGCCCTCCTCCCTTAAAAGAATCGCGTCCCGAGATTCGGAATGGAAGACCTTTTTAAGGAAGAGAGGCACATTATCTTGTTCCCAACATTTGCTATAGCATTCAGCTACAAAGCTTCAACATCGGTGAACAAATTGGCCAAAGGCACTTTCTGATACTTACTCTTCATGGTAAAATTTGTCTGATGAATTTCCTTCATTGACTTCTATGAAGCATTGTTACTTTAGAGGAATCCAAGATATCACAGTACGGCATTCTCAATGTACGGAGATCATTTGGTCCATGAGCGACCACTCACAAGTATCTGATTCTTTAATGAACATAACATGGTCCGTATGAACTTTACACTAGACCGAAATCTTTAGAAGTATACTCGTTGAAATGACTCTATGTTCACAAAGTTTGAAAAGTAGCCCTCTACCAGAATGGCTTGAGCATAACCTTCCAAATGGAGTGAGATCATAGATGACAAACATCCTCTGAGGTTATAGGATACTGACTAAACAATAGACAGGGTCTATGTTGGTCGTAAATGTTCAAGCATTCATATATCAACTAATGGAAAGCTACTCACTACTCCATGTGTGCAGTTCTCTTTCTCTGATGACAACACTGTATTATCGGAGTTCATTGAGGGATTAGTGAATGTGATAGCTGACTCTGTCGGCTTCGTATTCCTGCCAACAGCTATATAAAAGATTCTTTTATCCAAAGACAACAGTTATCTGAGTTGAAGAAGATGCAACCTCTTGGGTAAAAACATTTATAAGGTACTAAGGTATGTCATCATTGGAAAATTAGTACCAAAGCAAAATGTAGTGAGGCCTTAAGGACAACAAAAGTTGTAATATTTACTAACCATGGGAAGTAGTCTACCACCAAGCGATTGAGTAAAATTTTTCCTTCGTGACTTAGTTGTACTGTAAGTTGAGTTGACTTGCAGCATAACAACTTTGTCAGGCCAACTTTCACGTTGAGGCTTCCTTTTTAGGATCAAACAATAGCTCTAAGATGGAAAATCTGTTGTTTGACACTTTTCAAATTGCTTTTGATTCACGATGGCATACATTGATTTGCAGAGACCAAGGCTGCTCATATATTGTTGATACGAGAACGCAAAAAGCAAATGAAAGAGTGTAAACTAGTATCTATGGGACCTCAAAAGGGCTATCCAACAGCAGATCTTGACTATTAATTTACATACCAATTCGAGGATGCACACGCTTTGAACTCGCGGGTTACTTTTGCAAAGCAAAACACATACTTTCTCTACTTCTTCACTTTAGCTGATAGAACACCTTGCACTATCTGTGTGATTGTCCAAGATGGAATTTACTTGATCACAATGGCTCTGGAAGATATAGTATCGCTCAAGTTGTTGACTAGTTGATTAACTTCGGGTTGGTTATTGCTCTGTAAGACATAGCCTTCGTAGCTACCAAAGAGTCGTTACCTAGCTAGAGATTAACCTTCCTATGGGTAACTAATTAGTTGTCTCTCAACACTAAAAAGTTCCAAATCTTCATTCTTGATCACAATAATTGTGGTTGACACAAAGCAGATGGTTGCCATCGAAGTCAGCAGATACGGAGTCTCACCAGAGATGGTTGATCTCAATGTTATGGTCATTATGCATACAAAGGTTAAAACTTGCTTAATGTGATGATCGAGTCTTATCCAACGGATGACTTGTCCAGTAGTAAGTGTTGTGTGTCCTTTTTATCCAATAGAGATGAGAAACATTGCTCCATAGATGGTGGTTGTCAATACTTGGGACAACTAATTAGAGTCGCATGTCTACCACTTCTTGCGGTCTGTTAATGTTTATGTCGGTGACATGTTCTTCAAAGGTTATCCTCTTAGCAACTTCAGGAGGAAGCTCTACTACTTCTGGTCCAATATAAGGGTCTTTCGATAAGATATGGGAAAATAATCAAGGAAGAAGGTCATGTGAACATCACATCAGTATTGTTCTGCAATGGATTATGATTAGAAACCATGATATCAGCGCGTGCCGAGCAGCACAATCTTGTGTGTGCACCCACAAAAGGGTTCTAGGGTCCATACATGGTCAACCATCACTTAGAAGCACATTTAGGCAAAATGATCAACATGAACATTGCTCCATTAAGTGTCCTAAGTGTAGTTAAGGTGTTGTAGAGGCCAAACATACCCACCATGCATAGGTTGCACAAAAGTGCAGGCCTCACATGCCTTGAAACATAGAACTCAAGTGAAATGCTATAGTCATTTCATGTGATTGTTTCAAGATACATGCTACACATGTTCCACTAGGGTGTTCCACATGTGTCCAAGATGTGTTGCACATATTGCATTTGTATATTGCACAACACTAGTTCCCATGGGATGTAAGGCAGGGTTTAGTTATAATCCAAACAAGCATATAACTTATCATTTCATGTGACTTTTTGATTCCAAACTTCATGAAACTTTTTCAGGGATCAATATAGATAGGTACTAAGGTGAGACACATGAAGATATTGCCATAACACCATCCAAGCATATATCTTTGAAAAGGGACCTATATGTAAAGCAATGATGCAACATCCACTTTAGGTGAGGCTCATCTCCATAGGTTGACCTTGACATCATCATCTCCACTTAATCTATCATATTTGAGATCAAACCCACTACTTAATGAGTGACAAACACCTGGGGTGTTACAGGCGTCGCGACGGCGACGTCCATGACCACCACCATTAGCAGCAGCTTTAGCCCCTGCTCCGTTAGCCACAACAGCAGCTATGTCACTCGGAGCACATCATCCAAGAGCGCATCCTTGGAGCACGCCGAGCAGCAGCTGGATGACGGCGAGATGTGAGTCCCCGCGCTTCTTCTGGTTGCGGTGAGGAGCTTTAGGTGTTGGCTAAGGTGGTACAGGGAGATGAGGCAAAGGAGGCCAGCCCGCTGCCCTACCTCGGTGCGGTGGAGCACATGGAGGATGCCCGCTGGTCGGCGGGCTCCGGTTGTGGCACGCGGCGACCGAAAGCCTACTTGGTAGGGCTTGGCAGTGAGGCCTGGCAGGGGATGACAAGGCTGCCGTGGCTTGTGCGACCATGGGGTTGGGCACGACACGACGTGGCTTCGCGCAGTGGCAGGGCTAGGGCTTGGCGCAGCGGCGGTGTGGCCAAGCGCAGGGGCGGCGACGGTGAGCGCAAAGGACGGCGCCAACGATCGAGTTTTGAAGGAGAAGAAATAGATAGGAGAGGACCTAACAAGTGGGCCAGCATAAAGAGTGGGTTAAGATCCATTTGGACCTAAATGAGACCCAAAACCAAACTTATGGACCTAGAAATAGCATTTCGTAGTATATGGACCTATATGACACCCCACACCAAGTTTGAGGACCGGCCATGAATTTTCCTCTTCTTTATTTGCCCTGCCTGCGCCAATGGCACATGCATCAATTCAAATAATAAAATCACATTAATAAAGATAATAAACTCATAGTTAAACAACACATAAATTCATCAATCTCACTTAAATAGAGTTCACTGGAACAATATACATTAGATCACAAGTGATAATGTGGTTTTTGACTTAGAAAAATATGTGATACAAGTATGTCTCTTTTTTCTATACTTAATGATCCATGTAAGCCTATTAGATGACATGAAGAAAAATAAGTTACACTTAAAAGCCTTTGGTGAGGATCCAATACAACAAAATTATGAATGATTTGAGAGCATCACTTGAGAACTGAACTTTTGTTTTCAAAACTTATCAAAAACCTTTGGAGATGAAAGCATAATTAAAGAAAAGAGAAGAGTGATCTTTCATGCCGTTCTATCTCTCAGCCACCCAAGACAAAGAGAAGGACAAAAGCACCATGCGTAAGAAGGTAACATGGATGAGAGCTACCTTTGTTAACTTATTCAAATTTTAGAAAAGCAAAGGTACATTTAAGAAAAAGAACATTGTAGCAACTCCTGATCCACCGAGCCTAAGTCTAATTCTTGCTTCGGGACGAGCAAGAGTTTAGCTTTGGGGAGTCATTGACGGCCACAAAATGCCAATTTCGACCGTTGTTGGCATTTCTTAGCATCACTTTTACTAAGTTGTCATCCCTAGCATGATGCCAGAAATGCTTTATTGGTAAATTATGAATGTCACTTATAAACTCTAAGAAAATAATATTGAAGTTAAGTATCTGCAAGCGCACAGATAATTTACTATTGTAGCATTTCATCCGGAAGTATTCTGAGTATCGTTATCTATATTTAATCTACAAGGAAGAGCTATAGGGTTGAGTTGACATTTAACTAATATGTATACTTATGATCTAAACCATTTTTATGCTTTAGAGGGGTAAGTCAAGTGATAAATAAATGATAAATAAAAGGTAACAAAGGTATTCCAGAGATACAAACAGAGACTCACAATTGTAGTATGACTAAGCTCGAGATTCGGTAAGAACAAAAGATTCCTATGTCATTACTAATTACTAAGTTTTTTGTACACTCAAGTATATATACTCTCATCTATAGTATAACTAACTTTGGATCTATGTATATGGAACATTACTTATGGAAGTTCAAGTACAAAGCTTTCCCTTCCTTCGTAACCGATGTTCTACTTGTTCTATACACGGGGAGTGGACTACAAAGGACTCAACAAGAGTGTCACATCCGCGATCTACCATATAACCTGGCATATAGAGTGTATCTGCAGGCAAACAATATCTAAGCACCATGCTTACATAGTGTCGACCACTTAACTCACTCGAGTACTGAATTAAGCGCTCTACGAACATATGCATATATTCATCATCAATCATAACTATATCAAACAATACACTAGAGCAAATTAGGAATATAATAAATAGCAACATAATATTGAAGTAGCACAAAGTCATAAATAAAGAGATACAATGGCTAATACCAGTCTCTAGATGGCAGATCCAGAATCCTGAGCAGTAGCCCAAACTCTACTTGAACCTTGCTAGAAAGCCTATACTAAGAACTTGAAAAACTAGAGCTCTCTCTCTCATCTCTGGAAACTCTAATTTCTAGTCTAATCTTGACTTATGGTAGATGTAGATGTCTCCTCCAGGGGGCAGAGCCTAGTTATATAGCCCTAAGGGTGCAACGTGAGCCATTAGATCAAACCGACTTGAAGGACGGCGTGGATGCAATCCTAGGAGGTGGTGGAGGAAGCTTTTGGAAGCTGACAGGTAGGGGCCACCGTGGGGGACTGAGCGGCACCATGGTGGGGCCCGCTGGCCCCACCTGGCAGCCTCTTGGGGTCCGCCGTGGTGTGGTGTCTTCTGGTGCCCTCTGGAATCTTCTGGAGTAGTTTTCGTCGCGGTTAAGTTTTTTTTGACGTTTTGATCCTCCATTCTGATTTTTTGGAATAATCCTGCTGAAAATACAGATTCACCAAAACTCGTAGAAATTGTTAGTTTAAACCCATAAGTTTCTATTGGCAACGGTTAGCATTTCTTAGCGTCACTTAAGCTAGGTTGTCATCCCCAGCATGGTGCCAGAAATGTGGTATTAAATAAATGCAAATGCTCCTCTAGAATTAAATATGAAATCCGCAAGCGCACAGATAATACCGATGTAGTATTTTAACCAGGAGTAAACTAGGTATCGTTATTTATATTTTTACCCATGGGAAGGGATAGCTAAAGATATGAGCAATGAGCATCACTGCATGTGATAATGGAGAGTATAACCATGTCTTTGTCTATCTCTCATACAGGGTAAGTGTCACATGAAATATATATATATATATATATAATGAATGAATGATAAATGATAAGCACATAGCCACATAATAAATGATAAGCACATCTCAATAGATTACTCTAAGTCTATATCACTAGCATGGAACTAGGATGAACTACAAGAATAAATCCTAAATTATTCTAACTATAAGCCATAGCATACAATGATTAGTGCAATTACACTTGGCAATCATGGCAAGACAAGGTTATATCTACGCATAGGGATATTATGAAGGAAGATGATGAACATAGCAATCACTTTCCTGTAATAGTTATGTTCTACCTGTCCTATACTCGGGAGGAGACTATAAAGGACTCAATAGGACTGTCACTCCCATGATCTACCTCACGATCTAAAATATAAGGTGTAATCGCAGGAAAATACGGTATAGGCACCACGCCTACACAATATTTACCACTCACCCATGATATCAATGAGCAAGCGCTATACGATCCTATACTTGAATATAATTCTAATCCAACTATGCCAAGCATATAACTAAAGTAGACTAAGAACATTATAATTAAGAATATAAGCAAATAGAGCAAAGTCATATCCAATATAATAGAATAGAGCAAAGTCATATTCGTAGTAGTAGATGAACAATATGAATAACACATGAAATATAGAAGTAGGAGAGAATTACCAAGAACTCTCTTAACAGATCCGGAAACCAAGCGAAACTTGACTCCTTCTAGTTCTAATCCTATGTAGCTATGCTATGACTATGGAGATCTAACTGAGATGGTGGCTCTAGGGCTTGATCAGGGGCTTCTCTCTTGATGAATAATGAATTAAATGAGAATTAGGGTTTCTCCCAGGGCTAGGGGCCTTGCTTATATAGCCTCCTCAAATGCACGACGGCCATCAAATCAAACCGACCTTGATACACGGTGTAGATTTATCCTCAAAGGCGGTGAGGGCAGGATCCGCAAGACTGGACCTGATTGGTCCA
Organism: Saccharum hybrid cultivar R570; assembly: GCA_038087645.1. Lineage (NCBI taxonomy): Eukaryota > Viridiplantae > Streptophyta > Magnoliopsida > Poales > Poaceae > Saccharum > Saccharum hybrid cultivar. The sequence continues at coordinate 1,395,144 of JAQSUU010000625.1, read as the reverse complement.
CGTAGGTGGGCGGGCACCCACATGGATAGGGTGGGCGCCCTGCCTACATGGCCAACCAGCCTTCGGTCTGGTCTAGTGTCTTCTGAAGTCTTCTAGAGTATTCTTGTGCGTGAGGTCTTTCTCTCTATGTAAATCTTACATGTGGGCCTTCTTTGGCCATTTCCTGATAACCCCTTGCAGAAATAGATATTCACCAAAACTCGTAGAATTCTGTCAGTGTAACCCCTATAGCTAGATGATATTTATATTTAGGTCCTTTTTCGTGCTATGTTGACGGTTAAAAATGACACTTATCTACCGTCAATAGCGATCCATTTCAAGTATTTCTTCAAGTTAAATTGACAGTTTGTGATGAACGATAACTACCATCAACAAGCACCCCCAAGCTAAACCTTTGCTAGTCCATGAGCAAAGCTAATCTTAAAATGATGGATCAGGAGTTTAGGATTTCTAAAATAAACACTGATGCAACTCCTCAAAAGTACACATGCTTTCAACAAAGAATTCTCCTCCAGATTGAAGTTCACCGATCTGACTTTCAAACTTACTCTTAATACCTTCAACCATGGGGCTTTTGAGCTTTCACTTGGATTATGAGCAGTAGAAAGATAGAACGATCAAGTCAAGTACCATGTTTCAAATTCTTTGTTCAACCATAGTTTTAGAGTTTTTATAAGTTTTTAAAGTAAAACTCAGAGATTCATTGTATGACACTCTCAAGTCTCTTATATATGTGATATTTGTGGATTCTTACTAAGGCAATGAATGATGTTATGCCTTCTTCTTGCACTAAGACTTATGTGGAGCTTATGGGAATTGATAAGTGCATGAAAGAGCATACTTGCAATACATATATTGTAAAGCCAAACCTCGGATCCAAAGAGAGTTGAGTCATACAATCAAATCAACATGTGCATGTGTGTGGAGTGATGGAAATATATGGTGGCTGTCCTAATTCTACTATGCTCCTTGAAAACATATCTCTCATTTAAAACTTGGAAACATTTGCAAGAAAATATGGGCTATCTTATTCATCCTTTTCTTTTTCTTTTTTCAAACAAACATCAAAGTACCCATTGTTTTAATCATTCAGACACTTGTCCATTTTTCAATTTTTTCTTTCTTTTTCATGAATAACTTTTGCATAGCCCATGCCTCTCTTCTGCAACAAAAAATATTTGAGAGATAGCACAAAAACTTGGAGCATTTCTTCAGTGGTAACCTATATGAAATATTGTTGGTGTTTTCTCCCAGTGTAGGAGTAAAACATTTTTTGAGTGAATATGGAGTGCATGTTCTACGCCTACCGCCAATGTAGGAGTAGTGCATTTGTGGGTGGTGTATACGTGATCTTGATTTTAAGAGTATGACAAACCTCTCGTAAGGCATCAACAAAACTTGACCAAACTCAATACAAAGCAAGTAGCATATAAGTGAAAGTTTTTCCTAGCCTAGATAAACATATTTGGCTCTGGTGGGAATTCAAGCTTTGTCACACAGAATCTCATCATGTAGATTTTCAAGTTTTTCAAAAGAAATCTCTAGAATTCAAGTATCACTTAGAACAAGATAAATAGCAGCTCAGACCTTCTCATATCATATCCGTTAATCACCTAGACTTAGATCAAGCATATGCTACCCATGAGTTTCAAATTCAGAGCAAATTCTCATGTCAAATTAATTTTATCCAAAACTCAGGAGAACTTAAAGCTGAATACCAGGTACTTGAAAGGAATTATAATAGAGCAACTACTCATCATTTCCATCATAAGAGATTATCTTCAAGTTCTAATTATTTATTCTATTCTTAAAAACAAGATGACACACCTTAAGCAAACTTAAGCAAACTAAAGGCAAACTATATTACACACTCTCTTTTTGGGTTTTTGTTTTTAGCAAGCAGAAATTCAAACTAAAAGATAGACACATACTAACGTAGAGATAATAGAAATTTTTTTTATTTTGTTTTTCTAATTATGCATTTTTAAGATAAACTTAAAAAATAAACAGAAAATAAAATACTAGAAAGAAAAACTTACCTTGGGTATAGGGGGTCCTCCCCCATGCTAGGTGTTGAAGTGGTACTCACTGAGGCGGCGGTGGATGGCCAATGTTGAGGCCACCGAACAACCAATCCCAATTGTTCCGTTCTTGCTGCTGGTGCTGTCGAATATCAGGGAGGGTCTGTGTCATGTGTTCCTGCCATTGGGCATGTTGATGGAGAGTGTTGCGGATTTGTTGCTGGTCCTCTTCAATTGTGGTGAGCTTGGTGTTGATACTAGCAAGTTCCACCGGTTGTTCGTGGCCCATGGGAGGTTGATGATGATGATGATGACCCATGTATGGACCATCAAAGCCCAACATATGGTCGTGGAAACCCCGTGCAGAGAAAGACATGCGTCCTCTCTAGACATCGCTGGAGATCTCCTCGTACTCTGTTGCTGGTAATAGTCAAAATTCTTGTGCTCCCACTGTGCCTTGGATCCTTGCTGCCATGATGCCTCCGAGTGATGGGGAGTGGGTTGCTCCCAACCATCATGCCCCGAATGATGTACCAGGGATGGTCCTGCTTGATTGATTCCGACGTAGCTGGTGAAGGCTGGACCTGCTAGAGCAGTGTCTTCACCATGATACCTCGGGTTTGGGTTATGTGTGAATTTGACAGAGGCACTTCTGCGAGGCTCTTGTACTTTCTTCTACAAATCAAAAACAAAAGGCTCCACCACATATAGACCAAGATTTTGGTATGGCATCTTAAATTCATTTATGTAGTCCTTATACGTCATCACAATTTTTCCATTCTTACCCCTCTTGAGCATGTGGGCTTTGTTGAAATATACATAATCAATAATCCAACGAGGGGTAGTAATGTATGTTATAGTAGCATTAGCTAACAGACCCAAACTTCTAGCCAAATGGGTTACCCATGAAGTGAAACATCCCCCTTAAGCCCAAGAATTGATAACCAATAATGCATCATTAATTTAACAGGAGAAACTTTCTTCTTTTTGATCATAGCATAAAGCAATTTAAGTTCCTCTGTCCTGACTAAATGAAAGTCTTCCCTAGGAAAAAGAGTGAAACCCAACCACTTATGCAAAAACCACAAAGTGGGGTGATGCAGTTCATCAGTACGGGGGTGGTGACACACTACTTCCTTAGAAATATCTTGCCAAAATCTAGTTCTATCAAAATCATTTATTGCAACATCTATGTCAACAACACATTGTTCTAGGAAACCAAGGAACCTACTGAAGTTCTTCCATGATGGGGAAAATTCTTTATTGATAATCCTAAAGGAAACTTCGGTATCTCCGGGTTGTAGGGTGCATAGAAATTCAATGGTTAAAAGCCTACACCCTTGTTCATTTAATTCCTAAGCATTTTTCCATCCAACATTATTAAAAACAAGTTTTAATTCAGAGTTTATACCTATCATTTGAAGGAGTGCTGGGTTGAAAGCGGGAGTGTGAGTGAATTCTCAGTCCTTTAACGCTCAGAAAATCTTCTTCTCATGTTCATCTTGAAGCTTGATCTGCTTGTCCCTTAGGAGGGTGAAGGTTTCTTCTAGAGCTGAGTGTGAGGACGATTCGACGGCAGGGGATGAAGGGTCAACCTCCATATCAGAACCCGCACAGGATGAAGAATGACTCTTTGATGAGCGGAATGACACCGCACTCTTGACCTTGCTAACAAACTTACTCATTCTTCCTGCAAAAACAAACACAAGGCAAAAACAACTCGTGGAGACAGGTTAGCGAAAAATGTCAGTGGTTATCCATCTAGAGAGTTAGTAGTCTAGGGGGTTAGTCGTCCAAAAGTTCATTCATGATTTCTTAGTAAATATTCTAATCACAACTTTGGCATGACTTCTCCCTAGTTCTTTTTAACTCTTTTCTCTCAATTTGGACAACACCTCCACACTAGTATTAAATTTCTCTACTCAAATTATAACAACACTTTCTCCTCTCTTTCTCAATTTTCTTGCACTAGCACCTCACTCACTCTTTCACACTTCTTCTCACTCAAACCTACTCATATAAAGAAAATTCTAGCTTCAAATTTTTCTATTGGAATTTAGAACTTGGAGTATGTTCTTTGGTTTGCTTGGATGCCGAGTGCAGTAGGTTTACAAGGGATTTTATAGGGAGGAGAAGAGGAGGCCGACTGACCCCACCAGGTGGCCAAATGGCCTCTCCATTTCTTGGTGATTCGTTTGCTTCTAGCTAAGCATTTGGTGATGTTCCTTTGGTGGATTTTGTTTCTGGATGGTGCAGAGTGAAGAAGAGTGGAGTTATGTAATTGAAAAGAGAAGATATGGTGGAGATGGTGGAATTTGAGTGGTAGGTGGTGGTTGGGTGGACCCCACATGTCTCTTGTATTTTTACCGTATACATGTATAAATATGCAATACAAAAATTTACTTTTATGAAACTATGAAATATAAGAAGATAAATGATGGTATTTATTTTTTTAATATATTTTTCTGCCTCCAAAGTAAATATTTCTTACGGGGTTTTTACACTCAGTAAAAATAATTTAGGTGGGGCTTGAATTTTTACTATGCCATGATGAGAATTTTTATTTCAATTTTTCTAATGCAAGTTTTAGAAAGTAAATATGACGATGCAATGAAAAAAGTAAATATGGATAACTACTGAGTTACCTCCCGTGGGGGTTTGAGATTTTTAAGTCCACCGAACTAGACTTCTCCATTTGGGTTTAATCTTCGGGTGTATCTTTTGGTCTCGGAGATGGATACCTTAATATATTCTTATGATACTCTAAATTGGAGCATTGTTCTGGTCTTGGCTTGAAAGCAAAATGCTCTTCTTTTTCCATTAATGTTGAATTTAATTTCTTTGGCTCTGACATCACTATGAGCATTTGTGGTACTCAAGAAGGGTCTCCCAAGAATGAGAGGGGTTTTCTTGTCTTTCTGCATGTCAAGTACTACAAAATCTACAGGAATGAAAAAGTTTTGAATTTTTATCGAAATATTCTCAGCAATTCCTGCAGGGTAGCAGACCAATTGGTTAGCTAGTTGTAGACACATCAATGTTGGTGTGAGTGTTGAGTAGTTGATCTTGTCAAAGACCTTCTTGGGCATGACACTGACGCTTGCTCCAAGCATTCTCAAAGTTCTTACTTCCAATTGAGCAATCAATCATGGGGCATCCTAGATCCTTCTTCTTGACTGGTGACGTGTTTAGGATGGCCACACTACACTCCTCTGTTAACTTACTCATCTCAATGGAGGGTAGTGGTCTTTTGTTGTTGAGGATGTCTCGGAGATACTTCGCGTAGGTAGGTGCCTGAATGGCATCTAGCAACAGAATATTAATATATAACTTTTGAATTACCTCCACAAACTTACCAAATTACTCATCCATTTTAGCTTTTTGATTTCTATGTGGAAACGGTAGGAGAGTGGTGTCATGAAAATCTTGTAATAACTCTTGCTCTTGTGGTGTAACTTATTCAATTTCATCGTCTTTCTTCTCCTCTTGCACTACTACTGGTGTATTATGTGTCCTTATTGGATATGGTGGATTATGAGTAGACTTGCCACCTCTTGTGGTTATGGTGTTGACCTTCTCAAAGTTAGTGGCAACAGGTAGAGCAGAAGCCAACTGGGCTAATTGTAATTCTATCTTTTTATTAAAGCTCAATTGATTTTTTATAGCAGAAGAAAAACTATCCATTTTAGCATTTATGCTTTCTAGGACCTTATCATTAAAAGCAAGCCTTTTCAAAATATTATCTTTAATCCTGGCTTGTTCTAAGATTAAATCCCTCAAGGATGGTTGTTTAGAATTAGAAGAATTATAGTAATTACCTTGGTACTTACCTTGGTAAGTCGACCGCGGTTGTTGATTCCATCCTTGCTTCTGTTACTGTGGAGCTAAATTATTGATGACAATGTTTATATCTTCTTGAGATTCAAGGAATTCAATCCCTAAATATTCTCCACATCTGTTTTGAGCATTGAATGCATCTTGAATGGCTTGACGATCTCTTTTGTAATTGTCTCGCTGTTCGAGCCAATTCAACAGTACGTCCTTCTTGGTTGACAATGCACACACCTCTTCTGGTATTTCTTCGCTCTTATTGCATGATTGAATGTTGCATGATGACCAGCCTTGATTAGAGGCTATCCTTTCCATAAGAACTTCAGCTTTTCTAAGGGTGAGTGACATAAATGATCCTTCAGTAATGGTATCGAGTTGTTCACAAGATTTCTGAGTTAATCCATTCTAGAAACTCTGCATGTGTAACCATTCTTCCATTCCATGATGGGGACAATCTGAAACATATTCTTGAAAATGCTCCTATGCCTCTAGAATGGTCTCTCCTTTCTGCTATTGGAAACTTGAAATCTTTCCTCTTAAGGCATTGGTCTTGTCTACAGGGAAAAACTTTTCTAGGAACACCTTTGAACATCTTGCCCATGTATTGATGTGATCTTTATTGGTGTAGAACTACTACTTCACTCTTCCCACTAGTGAGGAGGGGAACAAATGAAGTAGTATGATGTCTTGAGCAATGTTCTTGATGATGACTGTGTTACTAATCTCCAGGAAATTCTAAAATGAGCACAAGCATCTTCATGTGCCTTTCCACTGAATAGGGTAGCTTGCACCATGTTGATGAGGTTTGGCTTGAGCTCAAACTCAAGATTATCGGTGTTGAGTATTGGTCTAGTGTGAATATTATCAGTGCTTGGAGTAGAAAACTCACGCAGAGTCTTATTAGCCATAACTTTAGAAACTGGTATTGAGTTTCCTCTTGATTTGGTTGATTCTAATTGATGTGAGTTGTTGGATCACAACCAATCCTGCACTTACCCTGTATAAGATATGAACAAAAATAGACAAGGGTAAGCCTGCTAAAGCAAAGGTTATGGTTTTATCAATAAGTATTTATTTGTCAATTCTCTTATGTCATAATGCTCTTCCCCGGCAACATCGCCATAAATGCTTATTGGCAATTCTTAGCATCACTTTTACTAAGTTGTTATCCCTAGCATGATGCTAGAAATGCTTTGTTGGTAAATTATAAATGCCAACTCTAAGAAAATAATATTGAAGTTAAGTATCCGCAAGCGCACAGATAAATTACTATTGTAGCATTTCACCCAGCAGTATTCCAAGCATCGTTATCTATGTTTAATCCACAAGGAAGAGCTATAGGGTTGAGTTGACATTTAACTAATATGTATCTTATGATCCAAACCATTTTTATGCTTTAGCAGGGGTAAGTCAAGTGATAAATAAATGATAAATAAAAGGTAACAAAGGTATTGTAGAGATAGAAATAGAGACTCACAATTGTAGTATGACTAAGCTCGAGATTCGGTAAGAGCAAAAGATTCCTATGTCATTCCTAATTACTAAGTCTTTTGTACACTCAAGTATATATACTCTCATCTATAGTATAACTAACTTTGGATCTATGCACATGGAACATTACTTAGGGAAGTTCGAGCATAGAGCTTTCCCTTCCTTCGTAACCGATGTTCTACTTGTTCTATACATGGGGAGTGGACTACAAAGGACTCAATGGGAGTGTCACATCTGTGATCTACCACATGATTTGGCATATAGAGTGCATCCGCAGGCAAACAATATCTAAGAACCATGCTTACATAGTGTCGACCACTTAACTCACTCGAGTATTGAATTAAGCGCTCTACGAATATATGCATATATTCATCATCAATCATAACTATATCAAGCAATACACTAGAGCAAACTAGGAACATAATAAATAGCAACATAATATTGAAGTAGCACAAAGTCATAAATAAAGAGATACAATGGCTAATACCAGTCCCCAGATGGCGGATCCAAAATCTTGAGCAGTAGCCCGGACTTTACTTGAACCTTGCTAGAAAGCCTATACTAAGAACTTAAAGAACTAGAGCTCTCTCTAATCTCTAAAAACCCAAAATTCATGAAATTTTTACCACACATCAAATATCGCAGGAGTAACATGCCACAAAAATTTCACTTCATTTGGAGCCCTATATTTGCAGTTATGAAAATGACAAATATAACTAGCATTGGAAACCTAATCTGAAAAATCTATTTTTACAGCAAAAACATTGAACTAAAACATGCCATATTATAGATCCACTGCATATAAAATTTCACAAGGATTCCAAAAAGTACTTATTTGTTATTTTACGAATTTTCTATGATTTACTACGTATTTTCAAAGTTCCTGCAAAATCATCACAAAACAGTCCTCGCGGCACTATTCACATGAGTCTTGGCTACTGCAGAGACCCCTGGATTTAGTCGAATTGTCGCGCGAGGTCCTTCACGCGAACTGAACAGAGGAGGTTCACCGGAGCTCGCGGTTCGTCGGAGGGAGGCCACACCGGCGGCGTTGGAGTGGCGTGGAAGAATCTCCATCACCGGACGCACCCACCGGTGCCCGTGGCTTGGCTCGAGATGGCCCGAGGTGGCCCGGCCACGTGCGCCGGCGGCCAAGCCCGCGGCACCTCCGGCGGCGGGGCGCTCCGGCGACCGCGGTGGCCCGAAAAGCGGCGCTTCGGGGGCGGCGCGAGCTGGAGATGGTGATGACGTGCTCGGTTGGGACAGAGAGCGAGCACAACAGTGGGAAGCCGACGGCAGCGAAGCTGCTGCTCGCGGCCATGGTGGACGCGGCTGCGCCTAGTGCTGAGCAGAGGGCGGCGTGCCAAGGTGGAGGACAGAGAAGGGAGCACGGCTATAGCAGCGCTCGGCTCGGTGGCAGCTGGGAAGCACAGCGAGGCGCGAGAAGCATGGAGGCACTCGGCCATGGCGATAGGAAGGCAGGACGAGAAAGAAAGAGAAGAGACTGAGGGAGAGAATGGGAGAGCGAGAGGAGGGATGGCGCTCTGACTCGGTCTTCCCCTTCTCCACGTGGCATTCGGCTTAGGCGAGGTGGCGAGCATGCGCGGCACGGAGGGACGCGCGGCGCTGCACACCTGTGCGTGGTCGGGCACTGCTGCTTCTTCTAAAATTTCAAATTTTCAATACCACCTCAAATGTACAGCCGAAACGTCAATCTTCCTTCCTCTGTAACTCCCAAACCATTTAGTTTTGACACAAGCTGTAGTAACCAAAGTTGTAGAGCTTTGCGAGGTGAACAACATTGATTTAAGGATCCAGAGCTAACTCGGCCTAGATTGAGAGATATTGAGTTCCAAAGGAGGGTACACCAAAACTAAATCCTGTAGCTTAGTTTCAATTGACTGAAACTGCCGTCTTCTCCACTTCGTATCTCCTAAACTGAATGATGATTCGGCTAACCAATTGTTCCTGATGATAGAGCTATATGAGTACTCCAACATTGCTTATAAGAGTTTGCCCAAAATCAAAATGGTTTGCAAACTAAACTTTGCCGAATATGGGTACCATGAAACTGAAAACTGCATGTTCAGTCTACACTTAGCAAAATTTCAGGGTTTTAGAAAACAGCTCGGGATTCAAACTTTGACCCACTGTTTGGCTACCTTAGAGGCTAAACTAGGTTTTGGTCCATAAACAAAAGTTGTTGTCCTTAACATGAACTTCAACTTTCATTACAGGATCAAGGTTTGGATCCATCTGTTTCGCAAGATAAAAAGCTCCAAACTAGGTTACCCGAAGTTAAACCGCAGTTATGACTTAGCCAAATTTTCCAAGTGCCAAATCAGCCCCTATTCCTGACTTGTGGGCCTTTTTTGAGCATGTTCCACACATTTTCATGACTTGACTATTAAACAAAGTTTGTTCCTTATAAAATTTGCTATAACTTTGTTAAAGGATGCACAGTCATTCAAAGCTTCTAGGTCACACTTTTGGAATGGTCAAACAAAAGGGTTCTAGGGTCCATACATGGTCAACCATCACTTAGAAGCACATTTAGGCAAAATGATCAACATGAACATTGTTCCATTAAGTGTCCTAAGTGTAGTTAAGGTGTTGTAGAGACCAAACATACCCACCATGCATAGGTTGCACAAAAGTGCAGGCCTCACATGCCTTGAAACATAGAACTCAAATGAAATGCTATAGTCATTTCATGTGGTTGTTTCAAGATACATGCTACACATGTTACACTAGGGTGTTCCACATGTGTCCAAGATGTGTTGCACATATTGCATTTGTATGTTGCACAACACTAGTTCCCATGGGATGTAAGGCAGGGTTTAGTTATAATCCAAACAAGCATATAACTTATCATTTCATGTGACTTTTTGATTCCAAACTTCATGAAACTTTTTCAGGGATCAATATAGATAGGTACTAAGGTGAGACACATGAAGATATTGCCATAACACCATCCAAGCATATATCTTTGAAAAGGGACCTATATGTAAAGCAATGATGCAACATCCACTTTAGGTGAGGCTCATCTCCATAGGTTGACCTTGACATCGTCATCTCCACTTAATCTATCATATTTGAGATCAAACCCACTACTTAATGAGTGACAAACACCTGGGGTGTTACAGCCCTCCTCCCTTAAAAGAATCGCGTCCCGAGATTCGGAATGGAAGACCTTTTTAAGGAAGAGAGGCACATTATCTTGTTCCCAACATTTGCTATAGCATTCAGCTACAAAGCTTCAACATCGGTGAACAAATTGGCCAAAGGCACTTTCTGATACTTACTCTTCATGGTAAAATTTGTCTGATGAATTTCCTTCATTGACTTCTATGAAGCATTGTTACTTTAGAGGAATCCAAGATATCACAGTACGGCATTCTCAATGTACGGAGATCATTTGGTCCATGAGCGACCACTCACAAGTATCTGATTCTTTAATGAACATAACATGGTCCGTATGAACTTTACACTAGACCGAAATCTTTAGAAGTATACTCGTTGAAATGACTCTATGTTCACAAAGTTTGAAAAGTAGCCCTCTACCAGAATGGCTTGAGCATAACCTTCCAAATGGAGTGAGATCATAGATGACAAACATCCTCTGAGGTTATAGGATACTGACTAAACAATAGACAGGGTCTATGTTGGTCGTAAATGTTCAAGCATTCATATATCAACTAATGGAAAGCTACTCACTACTCCATGTGTGCAGTTCTCTTTCTCTGATGACAACACTGTATTATCGGAGTTCATTGAGGGATTAGTGAATGTGATAGCTGACTCTGTCGGCTTCGTATTCCTGCCAACAGCTATATAAAAGATTCTTTTATCCAAAGACAACAGTTATCTGAGTTGAAGAAGATGCAACCTCTTGGGTAAAAACATTTATAAGGTACTAAGGTATGTCATCATTGGAAAATTAGTACCAAAGCAAAATGTAGTGAGGCCTTAAGGACAACAAAAGTTGTAATATTTACTAACCATGGGAAGTAGTCTACCACCAAGCGATTGAGTAAAATTTTTCCTTCGTGACTTAGTTGTACTGTAAGTTGAGTTGACTTGCAGCATAACAACTTTGTCAGGCCAACTTTCACGTTGAGGCTTCCTTTTTAGGATCAAACAATAGCTCTAAGATGGAAAATCTGTTGTTTGACACTTTTCAAATTGCTTTTGATTCACGATGGCATACATTGATTTGCAGAGACCAAGGCTGCTCATATATTGTTGATACGAGAACGCAAAAAGCAAATGAAAGAGTGTAAACTAGTATCTATGGGACCTCAAAAGGGCTATCCAACAGCAGATCTTGACTATTAATTTACATACCAATTCGAGGATGCACACGCTTTGAACTCGCGGGTTACTTTTGCAAAGCAAAACACATACTTTCTCTACTTCTTCACTTTAGCTGATAGAACACCTTGCACTATCTGTGTGATTGTCCAAGATGGAATTTACTTGATCACAATGGCTCTGGAAGATATAGTATCGCTCAAGTTGTTGACTAGTTGATTAACTTCGGGTTGGTTATTGCTCTGTAAGACATAGCCTTCGTAGCTACCAAAGAGTCGTTACCTAGCTAGAGATTAACCTTCCTATGGGTAACTAATTAGTTGTCTCTCAACACTAAAAAGTTCCAAATCTTCATTCTTGATCACAATAATTGTGGTTGACACAAAGCAGATGGTTGCCATCGAAGTCAGCAGATACGGAGTCTCACCAGAGATGGTTGATCTCAATGTTATGGTCATTATGCATACAAAGGTTAAAACTTGCTTAATGTGATGATCGAGTCTTATCCAACGGATGACTTGTCCAGTAGTAAGTGTTGTGTGTCCTTTTTATCCAATAGAGATGAGAAACATTGCTCCATAGATGGTGGTTGTCAATACTTGGGACAACTAATTAGAGTCGCATGTCTACCACTTCTTGCGGTCTGTTAATGTTTATGTCGGTGACATGTTCTTCAAAGGTTATCCTCTTAGCAACTTCAGGAGGAAGCTCTACTACTTCTGGTCCAATATAAGGGTCTTTCGATAAGATATGGGAAAATAATCAAGGAAGAAGGTCATGTGAACATCACATCAGTATTGTTCTGCAATGGATTATGATTAGAAACCATGATATCAGCGCGTGCCGAGCAGCACAATCTTGTGTGTGCACCCACAAAAGGGTTCTAGGGTCCATACATGGTCAACCATCACTTAGAAGCACATTTAGGCAAAATGATCAACATGAACATTGTTCCATTAAGTGTCCTAAGTGTAGTTAAGGTGTTGTAGAGGCCAAACATACCCACCATGCATAGGTTGCACAAAAGTGCAGGCCTCACATGCCTTGAAACATAGAACTCAAGTGAAATGCTATAGTCATTTCATGTGATTGTTTCAAGATACATGCTACACATGTTCCACTAGGGTGTTCCACATGTGTCCAAGATGTGTTGCACATATTGCATTTGTATATTGCACAACACTAGTTCCCATGGGATGTAAGGCAGGGTTTAGTTATAATCCAAACAAGCATATAACTTATCATTTCATGTGACTTTTTGATTCCAAACTTCATGAAACTTTTTCAGGGATCAATATAGATAGGTACTAAGGTGAGACACATGAAGATATTGCCATAACACCATCCAAGCATATATCTTTGAAAAGGGACCTATATGTAAAGCAATGATGCAACATCCACTTTAGGTGAGGCTCATCTCCATAGGTTGACCTTGACATCATCATCTCCACTTAATCTATCATATTTGAGATCAAACCCACTACTTAATGAGTGACAAACACCTGGGGTGTTACAGGCGTCGCGACGGCGACGTCCATGACCACCACCATTAGCAGCAGCTTTAGCCCCTGCTCCGTTAGCCACAACAGCGCTATGTCACTCGGAGCACATCATCCAAGAGCGCATCCTTGGAGCACGCCGAGCAGCAGCTGGATGACGGCGAGATGTGAGTCCCCGCGCTTCTTCTGGTTGCGGTGAGGAGCTTTAGGTGTTGGCTAAGGTGGTACAGGGAGATGAGGCAAAGGAGGCCAGCCCGCTGCCCTACCTCGGTGCGGTGGAGCACATGGAGGATGCCCGCTGGTCGGCGGGCTCCGGTTGTGGCACGCGGCGACCGAAAGCCTACTTGGTAGGGCTTGGCAGTGAGGCCTGGCAGGGGATGACAAGGCTGCCGTGGCTTGTGCGACCATGGGGTTGGGCACGACACGACGTGGCTTCGCGCAGTGGCAGGGCTAGGGCTTGGCGCAGCGGCGGTGTGGCCAAGCGCAGGGGCGGCGACGGTGAGCGCAAAGGACGGCGCCAACGATCGAGTTTTGAAGGAGAAGAAATAGATAGGAGAGGACCTAACAAGTGGGCCAGCATAAAGAGTGGGTTAAGATCCATTTGGACCTAAATGAGACCCAAAACCAAACTTATGGACCTAGAAATAGCATTTCGTAGTATATGGACCTATATGACACCCCACACCAAGTTTGAGGACCGGCCATGAATTTTCCTCTTCTTTATTTGCCCTGCCTGCGCCAATGGCACATGCATCAATTCAAATAATAAAATCACATTAATAAAGATAATAAACTCATAGTTAAACAACACATAAATTCATCAATCTCACTTAAATAGAGTTCACTGGAACAATATACATTAGATCACAAGTGATAATGTGGTTTTTGACTTAGAAAAATATGTGATACAAGTATGTCTCTTTTTTCTATACTTAATGATCCATGTAAGCCTATTAGATGACATGAAGAAAAATAAGTTACACTTAAAAGCCTTTGGTGAGGATCCAATACAACAAAATTATGAATGATTTGAGAGCATCACTTGAGAACTGAACTTTTGTTTTCAAAACTTATCAAAAACCTTTGGAGATGAAAGCATAATTAAAGAAAAGAGAAGAGTGATCTTTCATGCCGTTCTATCTCTCAGCCACCCAAGACAAAGAGAAGGACAAAAGCACCATGCGTAAGAAGGTAACATGGATGAGAGCTACCTTTGTTAACTTATTCAAATTTTAGAAAAGCAAAGGTACATTTAAGAAAAAGAACATTGTAGCAACTCCTGATCCACCGAGCCTAAGTCTAATTCTTGCTTCGGGACGAGCAAGAGTTTAGCTTTGGGGAGTCATTGACGGCCACAAAATGCCAATTTCGACCGTTGTTGGCATTTCTTAGCATCACTTTTACTAAGTTGTCATCCCTAGCATGATGCCAGAAATGCTTTATTGGTAAATTATGAATGTCACTTATAAACTCTAAGAAAATAATATTGAAGTTAAGTATCTGCAAGCGCACAGATAATTTACTATTGTAGCATTTCATCCGGAAGTATTCTGAGTATCGTTATCTATATTTAATCTACAAGGAAGAGCTATAGGGTTGAGTTGACATTTAACTAATATGTATACTTATGATCTAAACCATTTTTATGCTTTAGAGGGGTAAGTCAAGTGATAAATAAATGATAAATAAAAGGTAACAAAGGTATTCCAGAGATACAAACAGAGACTCACAATTGTAGTATGACTAAGCTCGAGATTCGGTAAGAACAAAAGATTCCTATGTCATTACTAATTACTAAGTTTTTTGTACACTCAAGTATATATACTCTCATCTATAGTATAACTAACTTTGGATCTATGTATATGGAACATTACTTATGGAAGTTCAAGTACAAAGCTTTCCCTTCCTTCGTAACCGATGTTCTACTTGTTCTATACACGGGGAGTGGACTACAAAGGACTCAACAAGAGTGTCACATCCGCGATCTACCATATAACCTGGCATATTGTAACGTCCCGCCCCTCCGAGGCCGGGCCCGCTTACATCTGGCCGCTTCCTAGGACATAGACTGCCCTCACAGACCAACACAAGTCTTTTCTGCGCACTTTGTCCTCACTCATGCGCACCCGGGAAGAACTTCCCGGTCGGTCACCCATCGCTCCAGGCCAAGCACGCTTAACTTTGGAGTTCTTTCGAGATGAGCTTCCGGAAAAGAAGTTGCAACTTATTGGTATGAGTATCCTATTAATCCTGTTAAGCCTTAGGCCGGGATGTTACATCCTCACCCCCTTAAGAGATCGACGTCCTCGTCGATCAATCCCAAGCCAGGAGCGTCCTCTCTTGGCCACGTCCGTATGTCCAGAGCCAGCGCATGTGCCATGCTGTGTGACCACGACGGATCCACACCAGCCATGCGCACCATGCCTGCGCAACTGCGACACACGCGCCCGTGAAACCGCGAGAGTCGGCTCTGATACCATTCTGTAACGTCCCGCCCCTCCGAGGCCGGGCCCGCTTACATCTGGCCGCTTCCTAGGACATAGACTGCCCTCACAGACCAACACAAGTCTTTTCTGCGCACTTTGTCCTCACTCATGCGCACCCGGGAAGAACTTCCCGGTCGGTCACCCATCGCTCCAGGCCAAGCACGCTTAACTTTGGAGTTCTTTCGAGATGAGCTTCCGGAAAAGAAGTTGCAACTTATTGGTATGAGTATCCTATTAATCCTGTTAAGCCTTAGGCCGGGATGTTACACATATAGAGTGTATCTGCAGGCAAACAATATCTAAGCACCATGCTTACATAGTGTCGACCACTTAACTCACTCGAGTACTGAATTAAGCGCTCTACGAACATATGCATATATTCATCATCAATCATAACTATATCAAACAATACACTAGAGCAAATTAGGAATATAATAAATAGCAACATAATATTGAAGTAGCACAAAGTCATAAATAAAGAGATACAATGGCTAATACCAGTCTCTAGATGGCAGATCCAGAATCCTGAGCAGTAGCCCAAACTCTACTTGAACCTTGCTAGAAAGCCTATACTAAGAACTTGAAAAACTAGAGCTCTCTCTCTCATCTCTGGAAACTCTAATTTCTAGTCTAATCTTGACTTATGGTAGATGTAGATGTCTCCTCCAGGGGGCAGAGCCTAGTTATATAGCCCTAAGGGTGCAACGTGAGCCATTAGATCAAACCGACTTGAAGGACGGCGTGGATGCAATCCTAGGAGGTGGTGGAGGAAGCTTTTGGAAGCTGACAGGTAGGGGCCACCGTGGGGGACTGAGCGGCACCATGGTGGGGCCCGCTGGCCCCACCTGGCAGCCTCTTGGGGTCCGCCGTGGTGTGGTGTCTTCTGGTGCCCTCTGGAATCTTCTGGAGTAGTTTTCGTCGCGGTTAAGTTTTTTTTGACGTTTTGATCCTCCATTCTGATTTTTTGGAATAATCCTGCTGAAAATACAGATTCACCAAAACTCGTAGAAATTGTTAGTTTAAACCCATAAGTTTCTATTGGCAACGGTTAGCATTTCTTAGCGTCACTTAAGCTAGGTTGTCATCCCCAGCATGGTGCCAGAAATGTGGTATTAAATAAATGCAAATGCTCCTCTAGAATTAAATATGAAATCCGCAAGCGCACAGATAATACCGATGTAGTATTTTAACCAGGAGTAAACTAGGTATCGTTATTTATATTTTTACCCATGGGAAGGGATAGCTAAAGATATGAGCAATGAGCATCACTGCATGTGATAATGGAGAGTATAACCATGTCTTTGTCTATCTCTCATACAGGGTAAGTGTCACATGAAATATATATATATATATAATGAATGAATGATAAATGATAAGCACATAGCCACATAATAAATGATAAGCACATCTCAATAGATTACTCTAAGTCTATATCACTAGCATGGAACTAGGATGAACTACAAGAATAAATCCTAAATTATTCTAACTATAAGCCATAGCATACAATGATTAGTGCAATTACACTTGGCAATCATGGCAAGACAAGGTTATATCTACGCATAGGGATATTATGAAGGAAGATGATGAACATAGCAATCACTTTCCTGTAATAGTTATGTTCTACCTGTCCTATACTCGGGAGGAGACTATAAAGGACTCAATAGGACTGTCACTCCCATGATCTACCTCACGATCTAAAATATAAGGTGTAATCGCAGGAAAATACGGTATAGGCACCACGCCTACACAATATTTACCACTCACCCATGATATCAATGAGCAAGCGCTATACGATCCTATACTTGAATATAATTCTAATCCAACTATGCCAAGCATATAACTAAAGTAGACTAAGAACATTATAATTAAGAATATAAGCAAATAGAGCAAAGTCATATCCAATATAATAGAATAGAGCAAAGTCATATTCGTAGTAGTAGATGAACAATATGAATAACACATGAAATATAGAAGTAGGAGAGAATTACCAAGAACTCTCTTAACAGATCCGGAAACCAAGCGAAACTTGACTCCTTCTAGTTCTAATCCTATGTAGCTATGCTATGACTATGGAGATCTAACTGAGATGGTGGCTCTAGGGCTTGATCAGGGGCTTCTCTCTTGATGAATAATGAATTAAATGAGAATTAGGGTTTCTCCCAGGGCTAGGGGCCTTGCTTATATAGCCTCCTCAAATGCACGACGGCCATCAAATCAAACCGACCTTGATACACGGTGTAGATTTATCCTCAAAGGCGGTGAGGGCAGGATCCGCAAGACTGGACCTGATTGGTCCACGTAGGTGGGCGGCCACCCACATGGATAGGGTGGGCGCCCTGCCTACATGGCCAACCAGCCTTCGGTCTGGTCTAGTGTCTTCTGAAGTCTTCTAGAGTATTCTTGTGCGTGAGGTCTTTCTCTCTATGTAAATCTTACATGTGGGCCTTCTTTGGCCATTTCCTGATAACCCCTTGCAGAAATAGATATTCACCAAAACTCGTAGAATTCTGTCAGTGTAACCCCTATAGCTAGATGATATTTATATTTAGGTCCTTTTTCGTGCTATGTTGACGGTTAAAAATGACACTTATCTACCGTCAATAGCGATCCATTTCAAGTATTTCTTCAAGTTAAATTGACAGTTTGTGATGAACGATAACTACCATCAACAAGCACCCCCAAGCTAAACCTTTGCTAGTCCATGAGCAAAGCTAATCTTAAAATGATGGATCAGGAGTTTAGGATTTCTAAAATAAACACTGATGCAACTCCTCAAAAGTACACATGCTTTCAACAAAGAATTCTCCTCCAGATTGAAGTTCACCGATCTGACTTTCAAACTTACTCTTAATACCTTCAACCATGGGGCTTTTGAGCTTTCACTTGGATTATGAGCAGTAGAAAGATAGAACGATCAAGTCAAGTACCATGTTTCAAATTCTTTGTTCAACCATAGTTTTAGAGTTTTTATAAGTTTTTAAAGTAAAACTCAGAGATTCATTGTATGACACTCTCAAGTCTCTTATATATGTGATATTTGTGGATTCTTACTAAGGCAATGAATGATGTTATGCCTTCTTCTTGCACTAAGACTTATGTGGAGCTTATGGGAATTGATAAGTGCATGAAAGAGCATACTTGCAATACATATATTGTAAAGCCAAACCTCGGATCCAAAGAGAGTTGAGTCATACAATCAAATCAACATGTGCATGTGTGTGGAGTGATGGAAATATATGGTGGCTGTCCTAATTCTACTATGCTCCTTGAAAACATATCTCTCATTTAAAACTTGGAAACATTTGCAAGAAAATATGGGCTATCTTATTCATCCTTTTCTTTTTCTTTTTTCAAACAAACATCAAAGTACCCATTGTTTTAATCATTCAGACACTTGTCCATTTTTCAATTTTTTCTTTCTTTTTCATGAATAACTTTTGCATAGCCCATGCCTCTCTTCTGCAACAAAAAATATTTGAGAGATAGCACAAAAACTTGGAGCATTTCTTCAGTGGTAACCTATATGAAATATTGTTGGTGTTTTCTCCCAGTGTAGGAGTAAAACATTTTTTGAGTGAATATGGAGTGCATGTTCTATGCCTACCGCCAATGTAGGAGTAGTGCATTTGTGGGTGGTGTATACGTGATCTTGATTTTAAGAGTATGACAAACCTCTCGTAAGGCATCAACAAAACTTGACCAAACTCAATACAAAGCAAGTAGCATATAAGTGAAAGTTTTTCCTAGCCTAGATAAACATATTTGGCTCTGGTGGGAATTCAAGCTTTGTCACACAGAATCTCATCATGTAGATTTTCAAGTTTTTCAAAAGAAATCTCTAGAATTCAAGTATCACTTAGAACAAGATAAATAGCAGCTCAGACCTTCTCATATCATATCCGTTAATCACCTAGACTTAGATCAAGCATATGCTACCCATGAGTTTCAAATTCAGAGCAAATTCTCATGTCAAATTAATTTTATCCAAAACTCAGGAGAACTTAAAGCTGAATACCAGGTACTTGAAAGGAATTATAATAGAGCAACTACTCATCATTTCCATCATAAGAGATTATCTTCAAGTTCTAATTATTTATTCTATTCTTAAAAACAAGATGACACACCTTAAGCAAACTTAAGCAAACTAAAGGCAAACTATATTACACACTCTCTTTTTGGGTTTTTGTTTTTAGCAAGCAGAAATTCAAACTAAAAGATAGACACATACTAACGTAGAGATAATAGAAATTTTTTTTATTTTGTTTTTCTAATTATGCATTTTTAAGATAAACTTAAAAAATAAACAGAAAATAAAATACTAGAAAGAAAAACTTACCTTGGGTATAGGGGGTCCTCCCCCATGCTAGGTGTTGAAGTGGTACTCACTGAGGCGGCGGTGGATGGCCAATGTTGAGGCCACCGAACAACCAATCCCAATTGTTCCGTTCTTGCTGCTGGTGCTGTCGAATATCAGGGAGGGTCTGTGTCATGTGTTCCTGCCATTGGGCATGTTGATGGAGAGTGTTGCGGATTTGTTGCTGGTCCTCTTCAATTGTGGTGAGCTTGGTGTTGATACTAGCAAGTTCCACCGGTTGTTCGTGGCCCATGGGAGGTTGATGATGATGATGATGATGACCCATGTATGGACCATCAAAGCCCAACATATGGTCGTGGAAACCCCGTGCAGAGAAAGACATGCGTCCTCTCTAGACATCGCTGGAGATCTCCTCGTACTCTGTTGCTGGTAATAGTCAAAATTCTTGTGCTCCCACTGTGCCTTGGATCCTTGCTGCCATGATGCCTCCGAGTGATGGGGAGTGGGTTGCTCCCAACCATCATGCCCCGAATGATGTACCAGGGATGGTCCTGCTTGATTGATTCCGACGTAGCTGGTGAAGGCTGGACCTGCTAGAGCAGTGTCTTCACCATGATACCTCGGGTTTGGGTTATGTGTGAATTTGACAGAGGCACTTCTGCGAGGCTCTTGTACTTTCTTCTACAAATCAAAAACAAAAGGCTCCACCACATATAGACCAAGATTTTGGTATGGCATCTTAAATTCATTTATGTAGTCCTTATACGTCATCACAATTTTTCCATTCTTACCCCTCTTGAGCATGTGGGCTTTGTTGAAATATACATAATCAATAATCCAACGAGGGGTAGTAATGTATGTTATAGTAGCATTAGCTAACAGACCCAAACTTCTAGCCAAATGGGTTACCCATGAAGTGAAACATCCCCCTTAAGCCCAAGAATTGATAACCAATAATGCATCATTAATTTAACAGGAGAAACTTTCTTCTTTTTGATCATAGCATAAAGCAATTTAAGTTCCTCTGTCCTGACTAAATGAAAGTCTTCCCTAGGAAAAAGAGTGAAACCCAACCACTTATGCAAAAACCACAAAGTGGGGTGATGCAGTTCATCAGTACGGGGGTGGTGACACACTACTTCCTTAGAAATATCTTGCCAAAATCTAGTTCTATCAAAATCATTTATTGCAACATCTATGTCAACAACACATTGTTCTAGGAAACCAAGGAACCTACTGAAGTTCTTCCATGATGGGGAAAATTCTTTATTGATAATCCTAAAGGAAACTTCGGTATCTCCGGGTTGTAGGGTGCATAGAAATTCAATGGTTAAAAGCCTACACCCTTGTTCATTTAATTCCTAAGCATTTTTCCATCCAACATTATTAAAAACAAGTTTTAATTCAGAGTTTATACCTATCATTTGAAGGAGTGCTGGGTTGAAAGCGGGAGTGTGAGTGAATTCTCAGTCCTTTAACGCTCAGAAAATCTTCTTCTCATGTTCATCTTGAAGCTTGATCTGCTTGTCCCTTAGGAGGGTGAAGGTTTCTTCTAGAGCTGAGTGTGAGGACGATTCGACGGCAGGGGATGAAGGGTCAACCTCCATATCAGAACCCGCACAGGATGAAGAATGACTCTTTGATGAGCGGAATGACACCGCACTCTTGACCTTGCTAACAAACTTACTCATTCTTCCTGCAAAAACAAACACAAGGCAAAAACAACTCGTGGAGACAGGTTAGCGAAAAATGTCAGTGGTTATCCATCTAGAGAGTTAGTAGTCTAGGGGGTTAGTCGTCCAAAAGTTCATTCATGATTTCTTAGTAAATATTCTAATCACAACTTTGGCATGACTTCTCCCTAGTTCTTTTTAACTCTTTTCTCTCAATTTGGACAACACCTCCACACTAGTATTAAATTTCTCTACTCAAATTATAACAACACTTTCTCCTCTCTTTCTCAATTTTCTTGCACTAGCACCTCACTCACTCTTTCACACTTCTTCTCACTCAAACCTACTCATATAAAGAAAATTCTAGCTTCAAATTTTTCTATTGGAATTTAGAACTTGGAGTATGTTCTTTGGTTTGCTTGGATGCCGAGTGCAGTAGGTTTACAAGGGATTTTATAGGGAGGAGAAGAGGAGGCCGACTGACCCCACCAGGTGGCCAAATGGCCTCTCCATTTCTTGGTGATTCGTTTGCTTCTAGCTAAGCATTTGGTGATGTTCCTTTGGTGGATTTTGTTTCTGGATGGTGCAGAGTGAAGAAGAGTGGAGTTATGTAATTGAAAAGAGAAGATATGGTGGAGATGGTGGAATTTGAGTGGTAGGTGGTGGTTGGGTGGACCCCACATGTCTCTTGTATTTTTACCGTATACATGTATAAATATGCAATACAAAAATTTACTTTTATGAAACTATGAAATATAAGAAGATAAATGATGGTATTTATTTTTTTAATATATTTTTCTGCCTCCAAAGTAAATATTTCTTACGGGGTTTTTACACTCAGTAAAAATAATTTAGGTGGGGCTTGAATTTTTACTATGCCATGATGAGAATTTTTATTTCAATTTTTCTAATGCAAGTTTTAGAAAGTAAATATGACGATGCAATGAAAAAAGTAAATATGGATAACTACCGAGTTACCTCCCGTGGGGGTTTGAGATTTTTAAGTCCACCGAACTAGACTTCTCCATTTGGGTTTAATCTTCGGGTGTATCTTTTGGTCTCGGAGATGGAGACCTTAATATATTCTTATGATACTCTAAATTGGAGCATTGTTCTGGTCTTGGCTTGAAAGCAAAATGCTCTTCTTTTTCCATTAATGTTGAATTTAATTTCTTTGGCTCTGACATCACTATGAGCATTTGTGGTACTCAAGAAGGGTCTCCCAAGAATGAGAGGGGTTTTCTTGTCTTTCTGCATGTCAAGTACTACAAAATCTACAGGAATGAAAAAGTTTTGAATTTTTATCGAAATATTCTCAGCAATTCCTGCAGGGTAGCAGACCAATTGGTTAGCTAGTTGTAGACACATCAATGTTGGTGTGAGTGTTGAGTAGTTGATCTTGTCAAAGACCTTCTTGGGCATGACACTGACGCTTGCTCCAAGCATTCTCAAAGTTCTTACTTCCAATTGAGCAATCAATCATGGGGCATCCTAGATCCTTCTTCTTGACTGGTGACGTGTTTAGGATGGCCACACTACACTCCTCTGTTAACTTACTCATCTCAATGGAGGGTAGTGGTCTTTTGTTGTTGAGGATGTCTCGGAGATACTTCGCGTAGGTAGGTGCCTGAATGGCATCTAGCAACAGAATATTAATATATAACTTTTGAATTACCTCCACAAACTTACCAAATTACTCATCCATTTTAGCTTTTTGATTTCTATGTGGAAACGGTAGGAGAGTGGTGTCATGAAAATCTTGTAATAACTCTTGCTCTTGTGGTGTAACTTATTCAATTTCATCGTCTTTCTTCTCCTCTTGCACTACTACTGGTGTATTATGTGTCCTTATTGGATATGGTGGATTATGAGTAGACTTGCCACCTCTTGTGGTTATGGTGTTGACCTTCTCAAAGTTAGTGGCAACAGGTAGAGCAGAAGCCAACTGGGCTAATTGTAATTCTATCTTTTTATTAAAGCTCAATTGATTTTTTATAGCAGAAGAAAAACTATCCATTTTAGCATTTATGCTTTCTAGGACCTTATCATTAAAAGCAAGCCTTTTCAAAATATTATCTTTAATCCTGGCTTGTTCTAAGATTAAATCCCTCAAGGATGGTTGTTTAGAATTAGAAGAATTATAGTAATTACCTTGGTACTTACCTTGGTAAGTCGACCGCGGTTGTTGATTCCATCCTTGCTTCTGTTACTGTGGAGCTAAATTATTGATGACAATGTTTATATCTTCTTGAGATTCAAGGAATTCAATCCCTAAATATTCTCCACATCTGTTTTGAGCATTGAATGCATCTTGAATGGCTTGACGATCTCTTTTGTAATTGTCTCGCTGTTCGAGCCAATTCAACAGTACGTCCTTCTTGGTTGACAATGCACACACCTCTTCTGGTATTTCTTCGCTCTTATTGCATGATTGAATGTTGCATGATGACCAGCCTTGATTAGAGGCTATCCTTTCCATAAGAACTTCAGCTTTTCTAAGGGTGAGTGACATAAATGATCCTTCAGTAATGGTATCGAGTTGTTCACAAGATTTCTGAGTTAATCCATTCTAGAAACTCTGCATGTGTAACCATTCTTCCATTCCATGATGGGGACAATCTGAAACATATTCTTGAAAATGCTCCTATGCCTCTAGAATGGTCTCTCCTTTCTGCTATTGGAAACTTGAAATCTTTCCTCTTAAGGCATTGGTCTTGTCTACAGGGAAAAACTTTTCTAGGAACACCTTTGAACATCTTGCCCATGTATTGATGTGATCTTTATTGGTGTAGAACTACTACTTCACTCTTCCCACTAGTGAGGAGGGGAACAAATGAAGTAGTATGATGTCTTGAGCAATGTTCTTGATGATGACTGTGTTACTAATCTCCAGGAAATTCTAAAATGAGCACAAGCATCTTCATGTGCCTTTCCACTGAATAGGGTAGCTTGCACCATGTTGATGAGGTTTGGCTTGAGCTCAAACTCAAGATTATCGGTGTTGAGTATTGGTCTAGTGTGAATATTATCAGTGCTTGGAGTAGAAAACTCACGCAGAGTCTTATTAGCCATAACTTTAGAAACTGGTATTGAGTTTCCTCTTGATTTGGTTGATTCTAATTGATGTGAGTTGTTGGATCACAACCAATCCTGCACTTACCCTGTATAAGATATGAACAAAAATAGACAAGGGTAAGCCTGCTAAAGCAAAGGTTATGGTTTTATCAATAAGTATTTATTTGTCAATTCTCTTATGTCATAATGCTCTTCCCCGGCAACATCGCCATAAATGCTTATTGGCAATTCTTAGCATCACTTTTACTAAGTTGTTATCCCTAGCATGATGCTAGAAATGCTTTGTTGGTAAATTATAAATGCCAACTCTAAGAAAATAATATTGAAGTTAAGTATCCGCAAGCGCACAGATAAATTACTATTGTAGCATTTCACCCAGCAGTATTCCAAGCATCGTTATCTATGTTTAATCCACAAGGAAGAGCTATAGGGTTGAGTTGACATTTAACTAATATGTATCTTATGATCCAAACCATTTTTATGCTTTAGCAGGGGTAAGTCAAGTGATAAATAAATGATAAATAAAAGGTAACAAAGGTATTGTAGAGATAGAAATAGAGACTCACAATTGTAGTATGACTAAGCTCGAGATTCGGTAAGAGCAAAAGATTCCTATGTCATTCCTAATTACTAAGTCTTTTGTACACTCAAGTATATATACTCTCATCTATAGTATAACTAACTTTGGATCTATGCACATGGAACATTACTTAGGGAAGTTCGAGCATAGAGCTTTCCCTTCCTTCGTAACCGATGTTCTACTTGTTCTATACATGGGGAGTGGACTACAAAGGACTCAATGGGAGTGTCACATCTGTGATCTACCACATGATTTGGCATATAGAGTGCATCCGCAGGCAAACAATATCTAAGAACCATGCTTACATAGTGTCGACCACTTAACTCACTCGAGTATTGAATTAAGCGCTCTACGAATATATGCATATATTCATCATCAATCATAACTATATCAAGCAATACACTAGAGCAAACTAGGAACATAATAAATAGCAACATAATATTGAAGTAGCACAAAGTCATAAATAAAGAGATACAATGGCTAATACCAGTCCCCAGATGGCGGATCCAAAATCTTGAGCAGTAGCCCGGACTTTACTTGAACCTTGCTAGAAAGCCTATACTAAGAACTTAAAGAACTAGAGCTCTCTCTAATCTCTAAAAACCCTAATTTCTGGTCTAATCTTGTCTTATGGTAGATGTAGATGTCTCCTCTAGGGGGCAGAGCCTGGTTATATAGCCCTAGGGGTTCAATGTGAGCCCTTATATCAAACCGACTTGAAGGACGACGTGGATGCAATCCTAAAAGGCGGTGGATGAAGCTTCTAGAAGCTGACAGGCAGGGGCCACTGTGGGGGACCAGGCGACACCATGGTAGGGCCGACCAGCCCCACCTGGTAGCCTCTTGGGGTCTGCTGTGGTGTGGTGTCTTCTGGTGCCCTCTAGAACCTTCTAGAGTAATTTTCATCATGGTTAAGTTTGGTTCTTTTTTGACATTTTGATCCTCCATTCCGGTTTTCTAGAAGAATCTTGCTGAAAATGCAGATTCACCAAAACTTATGGAAATTATCAATTTATACCCTGAAGGTTCTATTGGTAATCCATTTCAAGTATTTCTTCAAGTTAAATTGACGGTTTGTGATGAACGATAACTACCGTCAACAACCGTCAATTACCGTGGAATAAAAGGACTAGCATCACTAACATGTATATTTGTTTCCAAATAACGTAGTTCCACATTTACTTGGAGAATTTTGATTATAGGTGACTTCTCACAAATAAACACATGGAATAAGGCAAAGGAACCCACTTTCAATCCTCCGACACATCACCAACATTTGTATAAAGAGCAAAAGGCCACTTCAACTCCAATTGGCCCAAATGAGCAGCAGATAGGGAGGAATTTGACCATAAGGCCCTAGCGGGCCACCCCACCAAAATTGGGCCTCGGTGGAGCCCACCAAGGATTGGCCAATCCCTGGCCCAAGGGGGATTCAAGCGAACACCTATGGGCTCGTCCTAGGCCCAACCGCCTCCATAATCTCCCAATCGACTCTAGGGGTACATTTTGTAGTTGAAGCCCGAGGCAGTTAATCCGAGGGTTGACCGATCCTAGGGGAGACGCAATTTGGCTAATCTCCTAGGATCTCCCCTCAATGTGATCTTTAGTGCACTGCCTTAGGGGGTCATTACCACCTATAAAAGCATAGTGTGACCCCCTGTATTTGACACCACATATTAGAGCTACAAATCCCGCACTTGTAACCATAGTTTCCAAGTCCTTAGTGGACAATTAGTTCTAGCAAGCTCAAGTAGATCAAGGGGTGTTCTTGGTGGGTCTAGCTCTCTAATAAAAGCTTAACCATCTTGTATTATCTTTCAATCATCGATGGAATATTCATCTTGTTCTTGCAATGTTCATCATGTTCATGCTACTTTGATCCTACTAGTTCATTGTTCTTATGTTCTTATGAGTTTGTTTAGAAGAGAACATTTTCTTGCAGTGATCTTGCTTATACTAGTTCTTCATTCTAGTATGATCTTGATCATGTTTGTTCATCATTCAACATCTAGTATCATCAAGTTCATATATGTTCATCGTTCAAGAACTAGTTCGATCTTATTAGTATGTTGGTTTCCAAAGTTTATCTATTTGACTTATGCAAATGCCCTGTTAGGGTTTTGATTCATGCTACGATGTTGGTTTAGTGAGGTCTTGGGGTTGATCTTGTTCTTTCCAAGAGGATAAGAGTGGTGCCCATTAGTCTAAGTGTGGTACTTAGATTAGTGAGCACCATAAAATACGAACGTAATTGTCCATGTTTTATAGGGGTAGGCGACAGGTAGTGATAGACCTACCTATCCCTTGTAATCCCCCCATTTGGTTATGGTGTAGGCGCTTGGCCATAAGAAGTTATTCCATGGGCTACATAAAACTAGTCCGATGAGGTATCCTTGATACATCTATTGGGCATGGAATCAAGGCACTAGCTATGTACTTTAATATTCATTCATTTATTCTTTAAGACCATAAGAATCAAGATGATGTGTGATTAACTTGCTTGCTATAGTTATTCTTTACTAAACTTAGGATTATTCTTTGTAGAGAGTGGACTCTCTGTGTGTGTGTGTGTGTCACAATATGAATATTATCATCTTTTACCCCTTCTTAGACTTTGATGCTTAGTTATGCTATGATCATACGTATGTCAATAGTCATCACTTTATACCATCCTTTCCTATGGTAAAAATATAAATAACGATACCTGGAATACTCCTGCTGAAATGCTACAACAGTATCTGTGCACTTGCGGGTTATATCTATAAACGTTAAGAATACCACATGGCATTAGTTCTTTGATTGGACTGTGGCTTTCTTGTTACATGGCACTAGGAGTCAAAAATGCATTTTCAAAGTTCGTGGACCTAAATGACACACTGTGATAAGTTCATGGACCCTTGGTGTATTTAACTCTTTATTTTATCCTTAGGAAAAGTAGTAGCTAGGAATAATAATAAATAAGAGATCTTATATTTACCACAACTTAATATTAAATAGTGTAGATTGGTAATCAAATATTAATTGGAAGGATGACGAAACAAGTCAAGATAAAGATAGCTTAAGATAACTAGTAAGTTCTAGCTAGGTAGGAGGACAACAAGAGAGTAAAGGATTCTTATATAAGTTTTTAACTCTACTTCTATGGTTCTATCATAATCTCACAATTGCAACACATTAATTGAGTCCACATAATGGGTATACTTAGCGACAGGCGAGATAATTGGAGACAAAACTCTGACCCAAAGTGACTACCTTTTTATGGGGCCTTACCTTTTAAGAACCTGCCTACAACACATGGTGGAATAGAAAGGCTACATAGGGCTGTCACTGCCACGACCCAAAATGTCGTGCCAATTTTTTTCACAAGCATCATGAGCATAAAATGCACCTAAAACTTCCTATAATAAAAAACCTTGCATGTTACTTCTAATACTTGCTGAGCACACTACTAGAAATATTTACTTATATGACAAAAATCTTATTGATGAATCCAAAACTGTCATAGAAGATCACTATCTATAATGAATATTTATGTTTTGTCATAGATCAGTGGTGACAATCCTCTAGCCCCCCTATTTATGACCAAATTAGGCAACGACACACAAAACCATCATAGAATAGCACATGGTTTATCACAAAAACCTTTGCATGATTGTTCCTACTCATTTGTGATGATCCTCTTTAGAATGGTGATGACTAGGGCTTTGTCATTGAACTAATTACATATCTGTGATGAAGTTTTTGATCTGTAACGAACGACACTTCATCATAAATCTCCACATGGTCCTTTCTACATCTGACATGTACCTATGGGATCTGTAGTTACTCATCCATGATGCTTGCAATTTGTCATAAAAGTCTCTGCTCGGTACTTTCTCCATCCGACATGTACCTGTGAGACCCTTCTGCATCCAACATGTACCTGTGGGACCTGTAGTTACTCATCTATGATGCTTGCAATTCATCATAAAAGTCTTTGCTCGGTCCTTTCTCTATTCGATGTGTACCTATGAGACCCTTTTGCATCTGACCTGTGGAACTAGACGTCCGACGTGTACCTATGGGACCTATAGTTACTCATCCAGGACACTTGGAATTTGTCATAAAAGTCTCCGCTCGGTTCTTTCTCCATCCGACATGTACCTAGGGGCCCCTTCTGCATCTAACCTCTAGGACCCGACGGCTTACATGTCACATCTACTTGTGGGACTTTTCTCCATCTCCTTCTGACCTGTGGGACCCAATGGCTTGCGTGTCACTTGTACCATGTGTGCCATCAGGGTTTAGTTTCTCAAAAAAGGTCTAATACCTAGGAGTCAAACCCGAGATTTGTACCAAGGAATGGAATGTCTTTACCATTACGCTAGATGCCTGGCTGTGCTGTTATCTCTTTGGAGACGCTATAGTATCCTATTGGCTATGTGGATGCCCTACATGTTTGACCTAAATTGGATATCCCCTACAAGTGAAAACAAATCCGTGCCCATTGGACTTGCGGCGGCGGTGGTGGCAGGGGATCCTTGGTCTCCTATGGTGGCTTAGGAATCCTTTTGGTGGTGTGGTGGCGCTCTCCTAGTGGAACATGGCGGCATTGGCGTCTAGTGATCAGATGTGTGCCATGACAGAGGCACCTTGCAACCGAGCCCTGCTAGTTTGTAGAACAAAAGTATGAGTACCTTCTTCTGTGATTATAGGACTTAGTACACATAAAGAAAGGCTATTCTGTATGAATTTCAATTGAAATCAATGCTTTTGTCACACAAAAATAGAAAACCAAACTATCCCATAGTGTGATATGAACATATGCACAGATTAGTGCTCTCGAACACTATATGCTTTGTTCTAATGCTA
This sequence comes from Saccharum hybrid cultivar R570, assembly GCA_038087645.1. Classification (NCBI taxonomy): domain Eukaryota; kingdom Viridiplantae; phylum Streptophyta; class Magnoliopsida; order Poales; family Poaceae; genus Saccharum; species Saccharum hybrid cultivar. The sequence goes on along the minus strand of JAQSUU010000625.1, from coordinate 1,365,008 downwards.
GTTTTGCCATTGTCCACCCAATGGTCTAAACTCTAACACACTTTGCATACTTTTGCTACAACAGATGGACAAATCACCTACATTCAACGCAGGAGTTGAAGAGTTCATTGAGTGGGTTAAAAAAGATACCAGGGGCAAAAGATCCCTTGCCCGTGTCGAGAATGTCTTAACCAAGTGGATCATACTTGGCAACAGGTGAAGGACCACTTATTTATAAACAAAATGTTAGCCACACACACCAGATGGATTCATCATGGGGAAGAATCTTCTGGTACTGACATTATAGAGCCATCAGATATGCATGGATCTCATCATGATGGTTGGACTACAGAGGAGGAGCAGGAGGACGACGATGATAACATATTACCAGATTTTTATGATTTAGTTAGAAACCTGTTCACATCTAAAGAGCGGGCTAGAAGAGAGCCAAAGTTTACAAGAGTGTTGGATGATTTGAAGCAATCAGTTTCTTCTAGATCTACCTACTTGTTGGGGTTATGATCTCCGGGTGTCTCAAGGCAACGATTAGTTAGCAGGCCGAGCGACCCATGATACAACAGTTAGCAAAAGCCCAAACGATCGAGGCCCAGCTAAGCCAAGTGGACTAGGCTAGACACCAAGGACGGGGTTAGCCACGACCCCTCCCTTCTGCCTTAGCCACATGCCACACAAGGGTCCACGACCTCTCCACCGACCCGACCCCTAGGAGGAATGGTGAGAGGATGTGGCAGAACTGCCTAAGTTATATAGCCCACATGTGCTTGTCATTGTCCTTCAAACTTCTGACTGCTACACATGGGAGCCAGACAACTCTGGTAGTCTCTTGGGTGTCCTCGGGGAACGCCGAATCATCCACATTTATTCTCTCGAGCAGGATCCATTACAAAAATCATTGCAGTATTACAATAGTTGTACAAATATACAAATATATTATATCAGAGTAAGTGGTGGAAGTCTTACAATACCATAAGTTTACAAACCAGTTATTAAGTTATTACAAACCATAAGTTTTAGCCATTCAGGCAGTGGGGTAGCAAAATTGGTACCACTTATACTATAATCAAAAGAAGCTCACCCCACCCAAGGGTGCACAACAACAACAGCTCTTTTGCTGGGACTTCTCCTCCTGACCTGTCATGCAGCAGGGGCAAAAGCCTAGCTGCTCATGAGGCAACCGCGAAAAGGAAAGTCTACAAGGATATGCAAGCTTAAAGGGGAATCAAGGTGAGTTTGTAGCAAGAATCAAGATTAACTTTTGTAGAAAAGCTTACTAAAGATTGATCCTTACTTTTAATGTTTTAGCTCAAGTTAAATAATTAGAAGTCTCCAGTTTGCACCTGATCTACATAAATCACTTCTTTACGCATCTCATCTCAAGATCGTTGAACTAATGTTTCAATTATTAACTACGATGTAAGTTAAAGGATTGGGTCTCCATCTCCAAGAAGCATGATGATTTGAATCGATTTGGCCTAGCTGGGGTTTTCTTACCACACGACATATGCAGGTCTAGGTTCGGACCTGACCCTACATATATCAACCCTCACTCGGATCCTCCAAATGTGAACCGGTATATGCTACCTGAGAGCACAGTACTCCACCTCCCTGTGCCACTCCCGGTGGATCCATAGGATGTGTACAAGCTACTCTCACCATCTCCCATGCCCGACATAGTTGTCTTTTCACATAATGGAATAGACGGGGTATCAGGCTTACCGGAGTATGTGGCCAGTACTAAAAGGTCCCGACCACACGGTGGCCTATAATGGTACGGTCCTTAATCGACACAGATGGGGCAAGTACGACAGGCCACCCTATCAACTGAAGCACCAGAGACAACACCCATGCCTCGTATGATCTCAATTTTACACACATTCATTATACAAACTCTCAGGCAAATCCTGAGCAAGCAACCATTGCGAATGATGAAATCACCATTCGACTCTTCATCACTACGCAAGACTAAGCATAACTAACTTGTTATACTAAATAGGGTGTCAAGGAGTGGTGTGAAGGAATCAAGGTAGATAATGTAGCAACAGGTATACACTCAACTCCTAACTTACTTAATGCAACAGGTAAATGACTTATGAGAGAAACATTTATAAAAGCACAAGGAAATGATTATATGCTCTGAGGCTGGCCTGCGGTGTTGGGGTTATCAGATACTTCAGGAAAACTCCCACTCTCCAACCCAACTGCTTCTGAGTGAAAACCTGCCTCAGAAGCTTGCTCGACTATCGGATCACCACTCTCGTTCACTAAACATAAATAAAGATGCATGCATTAGAATGATAATGATGCATAACACATGGATAAAGAAACATGGATTAAGATGACTTAAACAAGGTTAATTACTTGAGTAAAACTTTCCTTCGTAATTAAACAAGTTAATTACTTCACTAAGAAATATTAAGACTTATGTGTAACAAGTTAATTAAGAGTACACAAACATGTAAAGTAATTGCCAAGGAACAACAAAGGGATTAGTGTTCCATGGTCCTCAATCAACTCCAAAAGTTCACTCAATTCATTTTAATGATTTATAGAAATCATTTATGTATTTTATTAATCCATAAAAGTCATCCAAATTAAGCGAGCAATTTATTTTTAGCAAAACAGACCCAAACTTTTTGTGAAAGCATACTTAAGCATATTAAACATAACCATAAAGTTTCATGATTTTTGGATATTTATTTTAGCCTATAAAAATCATGGAAGTTGCATTTATTAATTAAAAGATGCAATTTTTTTATCATACAAAAACTATTGATTTTCACTATTTCATATTTTCCATGATTAAGCACATGATCACAAGCTTACACAAAATTTTTCATAATTTTATCAGCTTTATTTATCTAGTTACGAATTAATGAAGTTTCAGCTCATTTTAACATTTTCTAAAAAACTGAAAAGGATAAAATCCTTTCTCACCCTCTCTCTTGGTCGCTCTCATTGACTGAGGGGCCCGAATCCACGCCCACGCTGACCGTGGCACTGGTGCCGTTGACCGGCGGGTACCTCGCCGACGGCGAGCTCGTTGGCGATGAGACCTACCCCATTGGACTCCCTCGCCCTCGCACACCTCCAAGAACTATCCGTTGAACCTCTGCTGCATAGTGGGGAGCACGACAACAGCTTCGGTGGCTTCATGATGCTCCGACGAGGTAGCTTTGGTCGTCGCGGTGACTCCGGTGAAATGAGCTAGCCTAACGCATTCCTCTCAACCTCCCGAACGCTTTCACGGTGACGATTGAACCTCTAATGGATGGAAGCATGCACACCGGTGGCCATGGCGGCATGACGGAGCTCCGGCACGGTGGACCAGCCCAACGGTGTGATCCCCAACAATGAAAAGGCCACTAGTGCACTCAACACGTTCATGCGAACACGCTCGAGGGGTTAGTCGAGCATGCGCAGGCTAACTACTCACACAACCATGATCGTGGCGGCTTCGCATGGCAGCACACGTCGGCGCAGTGGCATTCCGACCATACGGGCTTGATAAAGTCTAAACAAATGACGGTGTTAGCATGAGGAGCTCACCATGACTTGAAAACAAAATCAGGTTGACCCTATGCGACGGTGTAGCTAGGCCATCGACGTTAGGAACGAAGATGGTGGCGTGACTCACGGACACGGTGGCGTTCCGGCTTGTCAGGCCTTTGGCTGTGAAAACCATCATGCATATGAGCATCAGGGTGACAAGGGGAAACATAAACGAGAAAAAATTGAAGTGGAGGTGCGCCATGGAGTGTTGACCACGGTGAGGGTGACCTCAGCGGTGATGACGATTCATCGCAGTGGAAACGGGTTGTGCGGCCAACTCTGATGAGTTAAGGTGGATTGGGGGGTTCAAGGAGGTGCACAAGGATGCAGCGGAGCTATGTGCATGAGCAATTGGGTGGAAGTGCGTCAGTCATGACAAATTACTCGGTGAGCTCCTCCGGTGGGATGGCGGAATAGAGGGAGGAAGGAGGATGAAGATGGCTAGCTCGGTTCATAACGGCGAGGCAAGCGCAAGGGAAGCGTCCAGACGAGGCCAGCAGCTGCTTCACGTTGACACCACGAGCAGGTGTGTGTCCACGCGTGGATGGATGGTGCGAGGGTGGCGGTGATCGGCATCAAGCAGGTGAAATAGGAGAAACAGGTGAAGCAGGTGATGCTGGTGCACTGTAGCAGCCTGATATAGCTTCTTCTTCCTCCTTTTTCTCCAAATTTCAAACATGAACTCGAAGAGCTCCAAGAATAAAAGTTTTTCACCATACTTCCATCTCCAACTTTGCTTTAAGGATCATCCCCTAATTCTAACTGGATTTAGTGATCTAGGTTAGAGAAAAGAGGGAGATTGAAATTGAAAACCCTGAACTTTCAGTTTCAGCAGTTAGGGTTTTTGAAATACAGCTAGATGAGCATCTTTGGTGAATTAATTAGTGATTAATTAATGATCAAATAGTTCAACCAATAACACCATTGTAAAGTACACAATTCATACTTCAAAATGATGCTATTGTTTGAACAAGTTTATTTAGGAAATTCATTTTAATGAATTCCCCAAAATTGAATCAAATGCTGGAATCCAGCACAACCAAAAATGACCAAGTGTTGAAATCCAAGTTTTGAATTCAAACTTGAGGCTCAAATTTTAAGGGTTTGGACTTGAATTCATGCCCCACACTTGACACTAGTGTAAAGTACCTACTATACATTCAAAGTTTATTAGGGCACAATTTCAAGTATTTTAATGGAATTCAAAAATAAAAGGCCACAAAGTACCTTAAAAAGATTTTTATGTTTAAGCACATTACAACACAAATGCATTAACTTACTAGGAAATAAATATTGATTTTAGTGAATGCAAAGCGTGGTGAACTACTAGAGATGATTATCATGCTTGATGATGACATGATCAAATTTTTAGTGTTGCTTAACACCAGGGGTGTTACAGCTCCTCCCCATTTACAGAAATCTCGCCCCGAGGTTACGCAACTCCTAAAGCCTAGGGTTTAGTAATGGAAAAGGAAATGAGTCAAACACATTTACTAACAAGGTGTTTCATAAAACATCATGGGAAATCTACACTACTACACTACTTTCTTTTAGAAAGGTTACCACTATAGAGGAGTTAGTAACTTAGAGAGACAAAAGGAATATGAAACATTTTCAGTAGTTCCGAAAAGATAGTTGACACTCCATACTCTAAGCTTTATTGGTGATAGCAGGCCATGCACTTGAATCAAAGAATATAACTACAGTGTATGGTGATAGAAAACATACCCATCATGATAGGTTCACCCTCCAGAATAGCCGCTCCCTAGATATAATGAACTCGACCTATTTTTGGACCAGGTCCTTTCTTCTGAGCATTATGTTGATTGGTCTGCTATTGATTATTATATTGCTAATTCACTGGTAGCCTTGGACCATTGTTCTGCTTTGGAAGATGATAGTCTTAAGAAAAGTGCCCAACCTTTCCATAGTTGTAACATGGGAGGTTAGTATTATATGGTGGGTTGTTAGGATGAACACCAGTGGTATTCGGCTATCATGGATAGGAAGGAACTACAGCGAGTCGGACTGATGACTGCTGCTGGCCACGTTGCTGAGGTGGACGATAGGGAGGATGATGGCCATGTTGATACACGAACCTCTAGCACTGATTATTGCCACCAGAGTATCCCATGGGCACAAGTTTCCTTTTCTTTGTCTCTTGGTGCAGACGATTCTTCTCTTCAAAGGAGATAGCCATACTAACTGCTTCATGATAGCCCGCATTGGTAAAACTTGTCAGCATTCTCTGAAGCTTAGTACTGAGACCATGAATAAACCACTGCTTCTTCTATGCATCTGTACTAACATGCTCTAGAGCATAATGGGATAGGTGATTAAACTGACCAAGTACTCCTACACTCCCATATTCCCTTGCTGTAATTTGATAAATTGCTCTAACTTTATTTCCATCACCCCTATAGGGATATGGTGAGCGCGAAAAGCATTGTGAAAGGTAGCCTAGGGAACTTGATGTCCCATTGGTTGGGTTGCACAGAAGTTAGCCTACCAAGCGCTAGCAGGGCCCTAGAGTTGTTGTGCAGCATATAGGGTTTTCTAGACATCGCTACAACGGATCAGACCAAGCTTCTGTTCTATTATGCAGATCCAATCATCTGCCTCAAGCAATTCACCAGATTTAAGGAATACTGGAGGATGGGTTTTGAGAATACCAACACATGTATTATTTCTAGGTCGATCTTGATGACCATGAGGAGTAGGTGCATGGTCCTAGGCTATCGCTTGAAGGATGCGAGTATTGTCCGCACTGATATTTATCAAGCTAGCCATGACATCAGCAAGAGTGGGTGCTAGTGGTGGGTTAGGTGGTGGTGGTGTGGGCTGATGACCATGGGAAGACTGGGTGTATCAATGGCTCCAGAATGAGTCCTCATTCTGTAGGGAAGTTATGATCCTTTAGTTACTGAATTCCACAAATAGGTAAAGTTACATATGAAAAGACAGTTAGCAAGAAAAGGATTGACAAATTACTTAACCCCAAACTACTAGCAAATGAGAAGGCAATTAAAAGTTGTTGTGACATGATGCATGAATGTCCTTATAATTACGCAAACCTATTTACAACACTTTATTCAAACCTTTTTACATAAAATAGTAACAAACAGCAACACACTTAAGTTTTTATAACATAAGGCAATATTACACATGCTATCCCACTTTTACATAACTCTTCTAGGGGTATCTTCCACCCTCATGGTGATATGAAAAACGTGCAAAATGATGATAGGGAAAAACAGAAAGATTATAGAAGATAGGATGACCGGTATCTCCTGGTGCTTCAGGATGGGTAAGGTTGCCTGGCTCTCCCATAGCCTATCTCAACTCACTTTGTGGGGTATGGCAGTTATGCTAGGGAAGGATTTCATGGCGCTCTCCTCTAATGACTAGGTGTAGGTGGATTTCTAGCAAATGGTCTGCGGCAACAAAAGCTAGTGGTGCTCCAGTCTCTATGGAAGGATATGAGTGGTGAGTACGTATGTTTTCTAGCTCTACTATTAGCTCCCCCAAATGCCTGTGAGATATGTTTAGCTCTGAGGCATAGCATCGAAACATGACATCTTGAGCTCGAATGAGCTCAGACATTCTATAACTCCGGCTGTCATCCTCTTACACAAGATGTGGGTATAGGACTTCATTCACACCTGGTTGAACATGGTAAGGGAAGTAGGCAAAGGTGTATGAGTTGTTAAGCTCTGAGTATCTGTGTCTAAGGCAAGTAAGGGCATTATAGGAGCAGACTTGGATTGCAGCTTCAGGAGTACTCCCAACACTAGAGAAGGTATGGAATCTTTTAGGTGGATCAGCCATAAGATGAGGATGTAGAAGAACACTAGAGTAGCATTCTACAAGATTTGGACCTATTTGAGTTGTGCAGACAAAGTATTCTAGTTGATAGGAGAAGTTACCACGCCACATGAGCTCTCGCAGCAAGGTGGGGAATCCTCTAGTGCCTTCAGCCCGGGTCATGACGAAAGGTACACCTCAAGGCTTCCTAAGAAAGCATAAGGGTGAGTTAGAACAACTTTTTGGATCAAATTAAACTTGAAATTAATTTGCATAATTCATTTTGAAGTTTTATAAATTACTACTACAACACTTCTGTAATGACATGCTCTGAAACCAGTTGTGGCAAAACTGTCCAAGTCATATGGCTCACATGTGCCTGTCATTGTCCTTCAAACTTCTGACTGCAGCACATGGGAACCAGACAACTTCGATAGTCTGTCGGGTGTGCTCGGGGAATCTCGAATCATCCACATTTATTCTCTCGAGCAGGATCCATTACAGAAATCATTGTGGTATTACAATAGTTGTACAAATATATAAATATATTACATCAAAGTAAGTGGCGAAAGTCTTACAATACCATAAGTTTATAAACCAGTTATTAAGTTATTACAAACCATAAGTTTTAGCCATTCAGACAGTGGGGGCAGCAAAATAGGTACCACTTATACTACAATCAAAAGAAGCTCACCCTGCCCAAGGGTGCACAATAACAGCAACTCTACTGCTAGGACTCCTCCTCCTGAACCGTCATGCGGCAGGGGCAAAAGCCTAGTTGCTCATGAGGCTCACTTGCAACAAGGGTTTAACAAACCCTGAGTACAAAGGTACTCAACAAAACTTTACCAACAAAAAGGAAAGACTCCAAGGATATGTAGGCTTAAAGGGGAATCAAGGTGAATCTATAGTAAGAATCAAGATTAACTTTTGCAGAGCAACTTACTAAAGATTGATCCTTACTTTCAATGTTTTAGCTCAAGTTAAATAATTAGAAGTCTCAAGTTTGCACCTAATCTACACAAATCACTTCTTTACACATCTCATCTCAGGATCATTGAACTAATGTTTCAGTTATTAACTACGATGTAAGTTAGAGGATCAGGTCTCCATCTCCAAGAAGCATGATGATTCGAATCGATTTGGCCTAGCTAGGGTTTCCTTACCACACGACATATGCAGGTCTAGGTCCAGACCCGAACCTACATATATCAACCCTCACTCGGATCCTCCAAATGTGAACCAGTCTGCACTACTTGAGAGCATAGTACTCCACCTCCCTATGCCATTCCTAGTGGATCCATAGGATATGTACACGCTACTCTCACCATCTCCCACGCCCGGTGCATAGTTGTCTTTTCACATAATGGAATAGCCGGGGTATCAGGCTTACCGGAGTATGTGGTGAATACTACAAGGTCCCGACCATACTGTGGCCTACAACGGTATGATCCTCAACCGACACAAACAGGGCAAGTATGACAAGCAACCCTGTCAACTTAATCACTAGAGACAACACCCATGCCCCATCCGGTCTCAATTTTAACACATTCATTATACAAACTCTCAGGCAAATCCTGAGGAAGCAACCATTGCGAATGATGAAATGACCATTCGACTCTTAACCACTACGCAAGACTAAGCATAACTAACTTATTATACTAAATAGGGTGTTAAGGAATGGTGTTAAGGAATCAAGGGAGATAATGCAGCAACAGGTATACACTCAACTCCTAACTTAATGCAACAAGTAAAAGACATGAGAGAAACATTTAGAAAAGAACAAGGAAATGTTTAGATGCTCTGGGACTTGCCTACATAGTCAGGATTGTTAGATACGTCAGGAAAACTCCCACTCTCCAACTCAACTGCTTCTGAGTGAAAACATGCCTCAAAAGCCTACTCAACTATTGGATCACCAATCTCATTCACAAAACATAAATAAAGATGCATGCTTGAGAATTATGATAATGCATAACACATGGATAAAGAAACATGGATTAAGATGACTTAAACAAGGTTAATTACTTGAGTACAACTTTCCTTCACAATTAAACAAGTTAATTATTCACTAAGAAATATCAATACTTATGAGTAACAAGTTAATTAAGAGTACAAAAACATGTAAAGTAATTGCCAAGGAACAACAAAGGGATTAATGTTCCATGGTCCTCAATCAACTCCAAAAGTTCACTCAATTCATTTTAATGATTTATAGAAATCATTTATGTATTTTATTAATCCATAAAAGGCATCCAAATTAAGTGAGCAATTTATTTTTAGCAAAACAAAGCCAGCCTTTTTTGTGAAAACATATTTAAGCATATTAAACATAACCATAAAGTTTCATGACTTTGGATATTTATTTTAGCCTATAAAAATCATGGAAGTTGCATTTATTAATTAAAAGAGGTAATTTTTTATCATGCAAAAACTATTGATTTTCATTATTTCATATTTTCCATGATTAAACACATGATCACAAGCTCACACAGAAATTTTCATAATTTTATCAGCTTTATTTATTTAGTTATGAATTAATCAAGTCTTAGCTCGCTCTTACTAAAAGGGGGCCCGAACCTGCGCCCGCACTGACCTTGGCGCTGGTGCCGTTGATCAGCGGGTACCTTGCCGATGGTGAGCTCACTAGCGATGAGACCTACCCCATTGGACTCCCCTCGCTCTCGCGCACCTCCTGGCACTATCTGTTGAACCTCTACTGCATGGTGGGGAGCACGACGGTGGCTCTAGCGGCTCGGTGATGCTTCGGCGAGGCGACTTTGGTTGTCGGTGGTGACTCTAGCGAAATGAGCTAGCCTAACACATTCCTCTAAACCTCCCGAACACCTTCAAGGTGACGATTGAACCTCTAATGCATGGTAGCATGCACACCGGCGGCCATGGCGGCACGACAGAGCTCCGGCACGGTGGACCAGCCCAACGACGTGATCCCCGGCGATGCAAAGGCCACCAGTGCACTAACAGGTTCACGTGAACATGCCCAAGGGGTCAGTCGAGCATGCATGAGCTAACTACTCACATGACCGCGACCGTGGTGGCTTGGCACGGCAGACCACGCCGGTGTAGTGGCGTTCCAACCTTATGGGTCTAGTAGAGTCTAAACGAACGGTGATGTTAGCACGAGGAGCTCACTGTGACTTGAAAAAGGAATCAGGTTGACCCTACGAGGCGGTGGAGCTAGGCTGTCGATGTTGGGAATGAAAATGATGGCACGACTCATAGACACGGCGATGTTCCGTCTCATCGGGGCTTCGGCTATGAAAATCGTCATGCATATGAGCATTAGGGTGACAAGGGAGACAAAAATGAGACAAGATTGAAGCGGAGGTGCGCCATGGAGTGTTGGCCACGGTGATGGTGACCTCGGTAGTGATGGCAAGCCGTCGCGGTGGAAATGGGTCACGCGGCCAGCTCTGACGAGTTGAGGTGGATTGAAGGGTTCAGGGAGGTATGCATGGATGCAGCGGAGCTACGCGTGTGAGCAATTGGGCGAAAGTGCGTCGATCATGGCAAATTGCTCGATGAGCTCCTCCGATGCAATGGCAGAACAGAGGGAGGAAGGAAGATGGAGATGACCATCTCGGTTCATAACGGCGAGGCGAGCGTGGGCGAAGCGTCCAGACAAGGCCAGTAGCTGCTTCACATAGAGGGATAGTGCGAGGGTGGCGGTGATCGGCGGCAAGCAGGTGAAACAGGAGAAGTAGATGAATTAGGTGATGCTGGTGTACTATAGCAGCCTGATAGAGCTTCTTCTTCCTCCTTTTCTCTAAATTCCAAACATGAACTCAAAGAGCTCCAAGAATAAAAGTTGTTCACTATACTTCCATCTCCAACTTTGCTTTAAGAATCATCCCCTAATTCTAACTGGATTGAGAGATCTAGGTTAGAGAAAAGTGGGAGATTAAAATTGAAAACCTAAACTTTTAGTTTTAGCAGTTAGGGTTTTGGAAATATAGCTAGATTAGCATCTTTAGTGAATTAATTAGTGATTAATTAATGATCAAACAAATGAACCTATAACATCATTGTAAAGTACACAATTCATACTTCAAAATGGTGCTATTGTTTGAACAAGTTTATTTAGGAAATTCATTTTAATAAATTCCCTAAAATTGAGTCAAATACTGGAATCCAGCACTTAGCCAAAAATGACCGTGTTGAAATCCAAGTTTTGAATTCAAACTTGAGGCTCAAATTTTAAGTGTTTGGACTTGCATTCATGCCCCACACTTGACACTAGTGTAAAGTACCTACTTTACACTTCAAAGTTTATTAGGGCACAATTTCATGTATTTTAATGGAATTCAAAAATAAAAGGCCAGAAAGTACCTTAAAAGGATTTTTTGTGTTTCAGCACATTACAACACAAATGCATTAACATACTAGGAAATAAATGTTGATTTTAGTGAATGTAAAGCATAGTGAACTACTAGAGATGTTTACCATGCTTGATGATGACATGATCAAATTTTTAGTGTTGCTTAACACCAGGGGTGTTACAGAGGACGAGCCTAGCCAAGTGCACCTGCTCTAACAAGAGTGGACATGCCACACTGACCCCACAAGGACTGAGGGGACAACGGTCTCCTTGGTCCGATCAGACGCCATCCCTGCGCCACATAGCATAGACAAGACAACACCACCCAGTGATACTACCAGTACGGTGACCCACCATCCAAATACGGTCCAACAAGACGTATGTATGATTCTACCCACTATGGGATGGGATCCACGATGGAGGCCTCAACTTTGAGGTCATCCAAGCCAAAGGGAGTTGTGATCCCGGAGCTCAGGATCATGGCAACCTACTCCACAAGCTAACCAAGCAATCGACGACCTAGAGGCAGCTACCAACTCCTATACGATGCCCCCAGGAAATCAGGAGACGATGATGATGGCCACCACGGAAACCACATCTCATAGGACGGCCGACGAACCACCACTATGCCTATAGTGCAGCCACAGCTGGCATAGTAGCACCATGCCACACCATGCCACGACATGGCCACAAGACCATGACAACAACCACGCCCAGACATGCTCCACAAGATGGCGTAGCTTGCAAGCCAAGTTAGCTAGGCCCCTCCCTTAGGCTCATGACCCCACGGTCTAGAGAACCTTCTTCTTTGTACATGCCCTGGCCCCAAACTCTATATAAGGGCAGCTAGGGCGACATCTTCTTAATCCTTTAATCTTCACATTGTTCACAACCTCCAAACTCCTGAAGCTTCCCTTCAGGTAGTTCATCTCCTAGCTCTAGCTCTCCTACATCTTTCACCATTCTTGCACCCTCCATTATTGTGAGAACTTTAGAGCATTCAATTGAGGAACATGCACTCGATCATCTCTAAGACTAGATGTTGGGCTCTAGCTTGAACTAGTATAAATCCTCGTGTCTTTAGGATGCTACCATCATCTTCTTATAGCAGCACAACAATCGTATAAATTTACTAGCCTGGTTTATAAAATACCGACAATTGGCACACCAGGTAGGGGGCAGTCACGCACTCTCGTTGTTAAGAAGGAAGTGATGACTCCCTACACCTATGTCGGACTTGCTCTTGGCGAGGCCCCTAGTGGCCACATCTGCTTTGGAAGCCTTGAGTTTGTCAACATCGACGGGCCAGTCCCGTTGATAGTCTTATCTCCGGCCAAGCTCTGCGATTCGGGGACCTAGACTTTGTAGCTGACCACCTAGGTTAGCTACAGCTCAGCGAAGAGAATGTGGCTCCACTGCACATCTCGATGCTTGATCATAGACCGACCCATGTCGGTCCCACGATCATTGATTCTGATGCATTAGCATGCAGGATCGACGTCTATCTCAGGGCAAACCCCGAGCCGAAGCTAAGCCGATGTGTTTTCGATGTGTTTGTGAATGCTTTCGCCCAGCTCCTCGGGAGCAGCCTCCTACCACCAGAGGCTGAATTCTGGAACCCCAACACCATGCTGCCCTCCAAAATGAGGGACGAAATCACACTCTTTGAGCGAGAGCTAGACAGGTGCAATGGCCATATGATGACACTAGTTTCCTCTAGGTTTGTGGGGATGATGGAGCGGGATCCCGAATCCATCTATGATCTCCTGTCGATGACCCCTGAAGACATAGACTTTGAGTCTGATTCTGAAGGGAGCTTGTTGACGGTCCTTAACTCACACTTTTAACAGCTAACACTTATATAAAATCCATCCAAATGAACACCAAACAGAGAAATAGGGATCATAACTAACAAAGTTCCATGGATTTTTGTGATTCATCAATTGCAGGAGGACATGTCAGGATAACATAAGAAATGCATCAAAAGTATACAAAGAACAAGACGTAACATCACTCGACTTGAGCCCAAGGGGAGAAGTCCCACTTACTAGGCAAATCAGGGCCTAGTTAGGTGGAGGGAAAAGGCCAAAACCCATATCAAATCAACTCCAAATGGCATAAAACTTTGTAGGGCCCACTTAGAGGCCCAAAGGAAGCATCCCATAGAAGATGGGGCCATTTAGGCCTAGTTGGGGTGCCGCTGCACCCCTGGTGCACCCGCACCCCCACTAGGGCCTCTGGGCCCATCTTTCGCATGTTGTCAGATGTTGCCTTATCCACATCGGTTCCCAGTGTGTTGTCCAGGTTCAGTGTGCCTAGATGGTGGGTTGGAGGTTGGTTTGGTGCTTTCTATGAGGGGATGAAGCATTTTCTAAGGAACCCCTCCTCTCCACCTATAAAAGAAGGCTCCTTCCTCCTCATTATAAACAACACACAAGAGAAGAGCACATGAGCAAGAGAAGACCAACACCACTCATGGGCTTAGGCCCTAGCTAGCTCTAGAAAAGTAGTAGGGAGAGATGTGAGATAGAGTTCAGGGAAGAAGTATCAGACTTGTCAGTAACCTTCCCCTGCTTGTACCTCGACGAACACATGCTTTGTACCTCGACGGGTATCTTAGTAAGTGTTCATGATTCAGTTGGTATAAAGTCTTTAAGTAGTTAAGCTATATTCTTACTTGTTTGCGGGTTCGTCATCCATGTCCATGGTGGATACTCTAGTAGAGGGCTCCTGATAAAGATAGATCACCCTTATCAACATTAGAGTTGTAGTTGATAGTGTAGACGTGGTGCCTAGGACTACAAAAAATCTTGGCTTATATGACAAACCAAAACTGTTATGTAGAGTACAAAATTTGTCATAAAAAGTATTTTATGATGAAAAAGCAGCATCATGCTGGTCGTCATAGAACGACCATCACATAATGTACCTCGTGACGATAATTTGGAAAACCGTCACAAAATGTGACAACCTTTTGTGACAGTATCGTTCGGTCATCACATATTGTTACCTTTTATGACGACAGTATCTGTCACATATTGTGTAGTCAATGTGTCACTTAATGTATGAACCATCACAAATGCCAAGTACGTACCCTGGTTAATGCTCGCTATTATGACGATAAGAAGTCGTCATGTATAGGTAGTTAACCATGGTTAAGAAGCTGTCATGTATTATATATTCATTCAGTGATGAATCTTAGCAAAGGTCATATAACATAGATATAAGTCGCACCATCATTCACATACAACCCAGATCATATGATACATTACATAGTGCAAATGTTCAAATACATCACACAAGTTTGTGCTTTACATATGCAAATAAGTTCATATAGTTTCTGACAAGACAATATGTAGTTCTAGCAATATATTAGCTCCCATGTCCCTCACCACAAGGTAGAATAATGTGCACCTTGCAAGAATATGTAGCTCCCATGTCCCTCACTACCCTCCTTGGTTGCTGCAACTTTCTACTGAATAAAACAACACAAAAGAAAATAAGTAGTTGGCAATAAACTTAAATAGGGCTAACAAATAAATTTTCATTTCAATTAATATATATAAATGGTCTATTTTAACTATTATTCTATAAATCATCTCGTTCGGTCCTAACTAACAACCATATTTGCCGAGAAGGCTGAGCTCACTAAATCAAAATAGTCTAGACAATAATAATTCCATGTAGATAATGCAATAGTTTCATACTGTAAGAAGGATCATAGGGTTCTAGTAGTAACAAAAGGTAACTGCAAGGAATGAGAGTGATATGTTATCTGACAGAAGCAGCAGCTCCGGATCATGATCTAGATGCAAAAAAAAAAAACAAAAGAGCATTCCTAGATTAGCCTAGCACTACCCCATCATCAGTCACGCTCCACCTCTTATTTGGAACTGTCAATAGATTCTTTTTGGCTCATATGATAGAGATTATATTGGACAGTGGTGACATATATTGCTGCCATTTATGAATAGGAATCGGAAGTAATTGTCATGAATTGGCAAAAATAGTTGAGAGAATGTCTCACCCAATGCAGCCTGTGCAATCTCCACATATCTATTGTACCTCCTGCTTGGGATAGCCTTTTGAAGCTTCACTTGGATCCAGAGCGTGTACAGTTGCCAGACAGAAGCAATAGTCAATAAAATTATCCCCCAGCTCCTACAGTCCAAACATGGTTCACTAGAGATCAGTCTAATTAGAAACATCTAGCAGCACATCCAGTACAGAAAAAATCAGATTTTTTCAAGACATACATATGAAAGCACGATAGCTAAAAAGCTGAAGTTTAATCCTACAACATCCAAAAATGACACATTCTGGTTGTTGCTGCAACATCTAAAAACAGAGAGCATTACACAACTCTTCTTGCAAGTGCTTAGTGCATCAATTTGATCCCAAATACAAAAAATAATAATCAGTACAAGTTTGAGGCTTAGAGCAAAAGTTCAATATGTGAGAAACTATGAAGCAGAAACATTCAGTAAACAAATAGGTTAGTGCATGGAGGGGGACCATACATTCAATTTTGATCTCCAAGTTTGTGCTATCAACTTCAAGATGGTAATGAAGACAGACCTCCTAAAATGCATCAACGCTGCCAAACATGTCACATTTGTCACAATTAATGGATGATTGGTCAGTGAAGCAAGAAAGTAACAATTGACAATATGAAAACTGAACCTTGTTGCTTACCTCAGGCTAAAGTTCTTGTTCCTAGAATGAGGTTGTAACTAAGAATACAGGAAGAAATGAGTGGAACAACCAACTAATCAGTCTTGAGCATGCTACTACTGTACGAGAGTGTCCTGCTATGTAACAGATAACTGAATGCTATGCCATGACTTCACAGTTTTGCATTGTTACTAATAAGCTAAAGTTTGATTTCCTATTTCAATGAGCCTACTATCAAAGAGCAATAGCAATGTCAGCTTTATTTTATACAAAACAACACCACTTTGTCCACTAATAAGCCCTAATGACCGTCTATGTTAAGCAAAAAAACATGAAATCTGTATGCATATCTTCTCCTCATTATATTATAACTATTGTACGCTGGTAATGCCAAGGCTACTGGCATTGCGTTCCCACAACCAAAAGAGCAACTTGAGTAAAAAATAACATTGTAGGTAGGTAGCATTCTACTTTAGTCATTTTTAAAGTTTGTTTTCTCTGTATAAATTTGGATAACTGGGTTGCAATTTAGAGTACTAGCCATATTTGTACTAACTAAATTGCTCTATTATATCACCAACAAGGCCATGGTAGTAACGATTAATGTACAAGCAATATTACTTGTACTAATAAATAAGAGTACTACTTCTAGTAACAGATCTCTGGTATCCAGTCTACTACGAATAATACAAGTAGTAGTACTACTTCTAGCAAAAAGGATTGGGAGTGGAGAGTCTGCTCTCTGACGATGACTAACTCAGTGGATCACCGTAGCCTATTTCTGGAATAATGAAATCAAACCATGACCAATACAAGTACTAATTGGCCACAACTACACATCCAGATCTAAGTGGGAGTGGAATAATGAAATCAAACCATGACCAATACAAGTACTAATTGGCCACAACTACACATCCAGATCTAAGTGGGAGTGGAGAGTCTGCTCTCTGACGATGACTGAACTCAGGAAGGAGAGCGACTCGTGGAGGGGCTGCACACCCCCACAAGCAACGAACAGAAAAACGGATGAACATAAACTGAGCTGCGTACTGCGGCAGGCAATGAGCGAGGTTACTGGGCTCGTCCCAGCACACGGCCAGTAGCACACTGTTCTAAGCACTTGGTGCTTGGCTGTGTTTCAGCTGCCAAAGAACAAAGACACGCAGAGAGAGAAGAGAGCTGCAGACGGCGAGCATTCGTCGGCCTGGAAACGAATGGGATCACGAGGTCTTAGGGGCGAGCATTGCTCTGGTGAGCGCGCACGGCATAACAGTGCCAGCGTTGATAGCGCCGCATCTTGGTCTGGAACTAAAACCGACGAGCGACACCCTGACTGCAAGAACAGAGACACTAACGGGCTACGACCTGAGAAGGGACGCAATAAAAAATCAACAAGAACTCGATCAAAACTCCATGATTTGATTAAAAAATTGCACAAATAATCACAACGAAGTTGTTGAGCTACTCCTAAAAGATCATGGCTCAAACCAACCTCAATCTCTAGAAAAATTAGATCACGGCGTGAGGAGGCCCGAGAGGGTGGAAGCAGCGGTACTCGAGCTTGACTAGCAGCCATGGCGGGCGATGTGAGCAGCAAAGCAAGGGGAAGTTGAGAGGGAGGGCGAGCAAGAGTGAGAGCACCGGCGAGAGTACGGGTACTTCTTCCCTAACACGACGGAGGGGCAGGCCGACTATGGAGATGTGGGAGTGGGGAAATATCTCTAGGGTTAGCTTCGTCGATGTAGGCACTCAGGCGAGTAAAAGTTCAAAATTGTCCTCACATGGGATAAGTCAGTTGCACAGCTGGTATGGGCAAAAATGACTTTTCGCATCAAAAAGATTTTCAAATAGATTTTTTAGGTACTAAATGATTTCAAATGGAAAAATATCAACAACGAAATTGTACAACTCATCGAGATCTACCATTTTTGTTTTGGTCATTTTTCCATATGACTTTGTTTAAAGGGTTCAAATTTTGAATTTCAAAATATTAGAATTTCAGACAGAATTTTAAGGTACTAAGTAATTTGAAATGAAAAAGTCATCAACAATAAGATTGTAGAGTTCATCGAGATCTACAAACTTTATTTTGGTCATTTGTTCATTCGACAAAGTGATAATAATATTGTTCATAAATTTTACACATCTCTCTTATACTTTCATAAACTATGAGAGAGATGTGTAAAATTTGTAAACAACGTTACTATAACTTTGTCGAATGAACAAATGACCAAAATAAAAAGTGTAGATCTTGATGAGTTTTACAACTTTTATTTTCATGACTTTTCATACGATATCATTTCTGGTATCAAAATCTTGCTTGAAGTTGTCATTTTTTTGAAATTCAAAATTCAAATTGTTCAAACTTTGTCACAAGAAAAGATGACCAAAATCAACACAATAGCTTGATAGATCGTGATTTTAGAAAATTTTTGAAAAAAAGCATTGCATTTGGAGTTAGTATGTGGAAGAAAGACTAGTTACAAGTTTTAAATAGAGATTAAAAAGAGATATTGCTCTTGTTCATCACTTGATGAACAAGTGACTTTCTTTTTCATCTTTGGTAAAAACTTGTAACAGTCTTTCTCCTACGTACTAACTCTAAATGTGATGTTTTTTCCTAAAATTTTCTAAAATCATGCTCTATCATTTTATTATGTTCATCTTTCTATGTGACAAAGTTTGAACAATTTAAATTTTGAATTTCAAAAAATGACAACTTCAAACCAGATTTTGAAACCCGAAATGATTTCAACTAAAAAAGTCATCAACAACAAAGTTGTAGCACCCACCAAGATCTACAACTGTTACTTTGGTCATTTTTCGATCCAACTTTTTTTTTAAGAATTTAAATTTTAAATTTCAAAATCTGAGAACTTTGAATATAATTTTGGGGTAAGAAATGATTTCAAATGGAAAAACTATCAACAACAAAGTTGTATAACTCATTGTGATCTACCACCTTTGTTTTGGTCATTTTTCTATATGACTTCGTTTGGAGAGTTGAAATTTTAAATTTCAAAATATTAGAACTTCGAACAAAATTTTGGGGTACTAAGTAATTTCAAATAAAAAAGTCATCAACAACAAAGTAATAGCACTCATCAAGATCTACAACTCTTATTTTGGTCATTTGTTCATCTGATAAAGTGATAGTAACATTGTTCACAAATTTTACATATCTCTCTTATACTTTCATAAACTATAAGAGAGATATGTAAAATTTATGAACAACGTTACCATAACTTTGTCGGATGAACAAATAACCAAAATAAAAATTGTAGATCTTGATGAGTTCTACAACTTTAATTTTCATGACTTTTTCAGATGAAATCATTTCGGGTATCAAAATCTTGCTTGAAGTTGTAATTTTTTAAATTCAAAATTCGATTTGTTCAAACTTTGTCACATAGAAAGATGACCAAAATCAACACAATAACTTGATAGATCATGATTTTAGAAAAATTTAGAAAAAAACATCACTTTTGGAGTTAGTATGTGGGAGAAAGACTAGTCAGAAGTTTTAAACAGAAATTAAAAAGAGAAATCGTTCTTGTTCATCACTTGTTCTCAAAATGGATTTACAAATTAAAAAAAAAGAAAAAGAAAAAACGTGTCCTACTCTTTTAGGCCCAACCTGTCTCGCTCCAGCCGCACCTCCTCTTCCATTTTCAACTGGGTCGAGGCCCAGCTCTGGGCCCGACAGACATGGGTCAAGGGTCCAATTCCTACTAGAGTATTTTATGATGTTAGGGGTCATTATATTTGATAAAACATTCAATGACAGTGTAATGTCGTCACACAAAAACTGTATGCATCATCATAAATTCGCTACCATCAGCCGACTAACCTACGAATTACATTTTGTGACGATGCTTGGTATCTTTATGTGACATAAAAAATAGTGTCATCATAAATAGTTCTGGCTCTCCTGATTTTATGACGCTATAGACTTTTTCGTCATATTATGGTACATTATGTGACAAAAAATTGCCCCGTCATAAGGAATTTTGTCATAGAAAGAAGGATTTCTTGTAGTTAGAGGCTACCTTTGTTTGCCTCATACTCCACGGTTGAGGAGTAGGCGGTAGGTGGTGATAGCCATGTCCTTCCTTTATAATCCCCCATGTCCGGGTACGACGTAGAGCTATATACTAGCATCGCCTGATAGACCGAGTGCAACCCAGTGCTCAAAGTAAGCAAGTATGTAACACCCCAGGTGTTTGCCTTGCATCTGTGCATCATATGAGCATGACATGAACATGTGCACCATCATTTCATGTGCATTGTCATTAAAACATAGCATTGAAACATCTGCAACATTCATGTTGAGTGCATGTGCTATACATACATGTGTTGTTTGCAAGTGATGGTATGTGTGTACTAGACTTGTAGTAGTGTGATGTGTGACACCACACCTTGAAACATGATCATGCAACACATGCCACATGCCTAATTAACCCATGCAACACAATGTTTCAATAATTTTCTTAGTGTTGTTTCAATGCACCTTGAGGTGACTTTTGCTCATATGTGATGCTATTATGTGACTTGTGGCTTGAAAACATCTTTGACATGTTAAGGGAGCAAAATAAGCTAGGGTCTATATTCGTGTTTTGGCCAAAATCCAATTTGACTAGGTTTAACCCTAGTTTGACCATAGCACTGATCTGCTTTGACCAATTTGAATGTGGTACCTAGAGATCTTGCATGGTTGTGCAACCTTTAACAAAGTTGTAGCAAACTTGATAAGGAACAAAAATTGTAATATGAACATCTCATGAAAATGCATAGAACCTGCTCAAACAGGGCCCACAAGTCAGTTAGAGGGCTGCCCAACACTTAGAATTATTCTAAGTCTGAAATGTGACATTGCAGTTTCACGTGCCCACCTTTGGAGCATTGCAACTCTCAAACTGTGCCAAACCAGCTCTAACCCATATTGACACTTTTGTAGCACTCACTTAGCTCTACAATATTGTCAATAACACCATCACCTAGTTCTCAATGGTTTAGGAAATATAGAGTAGGGAAAAATCGGGTTCAGTCGGGGTTTCACTGAAATTCAGTTTTAGTTTTCTTGTGACCCACTTTGGAGAGTCATAACTCACTAACTAAGCTAAATCAGTTCAAGCTTCAATTAAAAATGTTGTCATACGACTATAGCTCTACAAGTTTTCTAAATGCACCTTTCGCTAATTCAGGCTCATTTAGGAGATATTCAATGTCCAATTCGGGCTGTTAGACGCCGATGGCAAGCCTGATGGCAATCTCGGCCTGGGCTTGGTGGCCGATAGTGCCAGGTCGCGCTCACCACTTGGCAAGCCGTTCGCCGGCGTGTGTCCATCGACCGGGCCGAGCGCCTCGCCTAGACGCCACGCCGCCCCTCCTGTTGCCCCTCCCTCATTCACTCACCTCGTCACCTCGCCGAGCTCGCCAACCAAACAGAGCAGCCGCGCCTCTGCCGTCCTCGTGCGCGTGAGCCGTGGCACCACAAGCCGCCAAAGCTCGCCCCACCTCCGCCACCGCCTCCTTTACCTCGTTCGTCCCTCCGACGAGCCGATCAAGCAAAGGTGAGGGCGAATTTCGCCGGTTCCGTCGTCACCGTCGTGGGCCGACCTCGCCGGAGTTGGAGCTCACCGTGGCCGACCCCGCATCGAGCCTCACCGAGCTACGTTCGCCTCGTTCCCATGCCGCCAAGTCATGTGGACCATGGAGCGCCCACGGATTCCACCTCTACTGTGGTAGACTCGCCGGAACAACTTCACCGCGATAAGCGCTCCGCCGCGACCGCCATCACCGACGGGCTCACGCTCCTCGCGCTTGTGCCCTATTCTTCTTCGCTAGATCATGTCTAGTGCGTCTTAGGTGTAGACCTAGCAACTTGTATGACGCTATTGCCAGCGGTCATCCCATCGCCGGGGAACACCGTCGCGCGGGGAGTCCACCATCGCCGCCATGGTGCTTCGCACGTGGCTGCGCCTCACCTACCAATCAAGCATCGCATTTTTGGTTTATGTAGCTCCATCATGTCGCACTGGTCACGTAGGGGTCCTTCCCTAGCCCCGCCATGGCCGAAGGACGTCGGCACACCGCCGAACCCGCTTCGCCACCCGCCATGGTCGACGGCGTACTCTACTCTATGCATCATAGGGTGCATGTTGTACCTCATTGTGTTCATCTTGTCACGGGGAGTGCGATGGTGACCTCACCCTTGCCGGAGACCTCGCCGCCAGTGAGGAATCAGCCGGCGGGACTCCCCCCTATTTCTGACTTAGTGGGCCGGCAGCTAGGTCGAGCCGTGCACTGGGCCAAGCCACGTGCTGGGCTGAGCCGCGTGCGGGGTCGAGCAGTGCCATTGGGCCGGCCCAATAGGGTGTGGGAATTTGGTTTTCTTTTATTCAATTTAAATTATTTGTATTCAAACTTTGAAAATTCATATATCCTGTTTTAGAGATCCAAATAAGTTGGTTCAAGTTGTGTTGTGCTCTATGTGAGGTCTAGTTTATTTAGAAAATATAATATGTGGTATGTTGGTTAATAATTTCTGAAGTTTGCAATTAATCTTGTGATGCACTTTATTTAACTAAGTGATTTTTAGTAATTTTGTATCTCTCTATGTATTAATCCTATTGCCATGAAATTTTTGTGAGATGCTATTCATAGTATAATGATGCTCTAGTTAAAGTTTAGCCTTGTTGGAGGTCATTTGCTCCAATTATAAAATTATTCATACTCCGATGTATGAGTTTACTTATGAACTGTTATAACAAGTACTGTGTTATGTTGAATCACTATGATCTTGGCTCGTTATAGTTTGGTTTGAAATCCCTTATGATTTCGTGGACTACCGGAGTTATATAGGCTCAAGTTTGAGAATTTGATCGCTTCGGCGATTGTTTTTGGACTTGTGCTCTTATAATTTGGACGGTTCCGTGACAAAGTAGAAGTATAGTTTATCTATCCTTAGACCCTAAGCCATAGGAATCCCTCTCTACCCTTATCAACTATCTCTGTGTTGTCCTTGGATGAATTAGCTAGAAGAAATACCTCTGATCCCTGTGAAAATATGATACCCTGAATACTTTCAAGTGAAAGCTACAACGGTACTTCCTTACGCTTGTGGATTCTTTCTGTAGGCGTTAAGAAATACCAATAAGCTTTCTAGCATCATTGTCAGGGAACAGTTGCTATATTTTCTTCGAACCTAGTTCGTCCTTGTATCTATGTCCTTTATTTTTTTATAAAACAAAAATATTTTCTTTTATCTTTGTCACCATGAAGTCAACTCAAATTCTAAGTCCTTCCACTTCAAAGGGGGAGTTCTATGAACCACCACCAAAACCAACCCTTCATTCTGGCTATGAACTCCACCTTGGCTTAATAGCCATGGTTCAGGCACAACCCTTCTCTAGGCTAGAAATAAAAGCCCTTGCCATCAACTGCAAGAGTTTGAGGAAATGTGTTCGTGCCTAAGCGTCTCAGGCATGACACAAGAAGCACTAAGGTGAAAGTTGTTTCCCTTCTCTCTCATGGGGGTGGCGAAGCAATGGTACACACATGTTGTAGGAAGTATGAATGAGGATTGGGATGAACTTAAAGACAAGTTTTGTGTTGCATTCTTGCCTATGTACCGTTTCAACTCCCTACCAAGGGCAATCCTTGATTTCAAACAGTACGAGAAGGAATCTATAGGTGCAGCCTAGGCCAGGTTTTCAATGTTAATACATGCTAGCCTAGACTTGTCTTTACCTGATAGCATGTTGTTGCATCTCTTTTGTTCAGGTCTCAACATAGAAGCTGCCCTATACCTTGACATGACCATTGGTGGCTCATTTACACATAAAACTATGACAGAACAAAAGAAAATCCTTGCTCACATCCTAGAAAAACATGCTTCTTTCATCATAGAACCCAAACCCCTCCAAAAGAAGGGTATGTCAAGCTTTGAGGAGCCCTCATCAGCCAAATCCAAACTCGTTCCATCCTTAGATTCGTCTGTTGAGCCCTGACCCGAACCACGAATACCGAAGAAAAGAATAATTCATCCTTCAGAGTTCCCTATCGAATTCGAGGATTATGGCAATATCTTGAAACATTTTGGCACGAAAAGCTTACACTCAATTTCATGAAAATTTCCCCTAAAACAGAACCACCAAATGAATAGATAATGGAAGTGAAACATTCTTCCGAAGCAATTCAGATTCTCTCACCGTCCATGGCCATGACTTGTTCATTAAGGGGGACTATTGTGGAAGCCCTATACAACCCCACAGTCAGGACTAGCATCATGTCAGAATTCCTTGTGAAAAATCTTTTGGGCAACATGTCGCTAGTCCCAACCAATAAGCTTTTCAAAAGTCCTTCGAGACTCATCTTTGAGTGCTGTGGGATTGCCAGGGCCATGCCAATCACAGTTGACAAAAATGACGTTCACCTGGATTTTCATATCTATGCCATCCTTGAATTTGAGCTTCTCATAGGCCCCTATGGACAAGCTTTTTCCAAAAAAGGCCTCCCAAGGGAGCCTAAATGAAAAATTGGGAAAAACTGCTTCCGCCACTCACTTGGACATCCCAAGGCGGAACATTATCCCAACAATGACCCATTCGAAGGAAGTTGTTGACATTTACTACTGCTATTCTAAACTAACAACACCAGTAAATGCATGGTAATGATTAATGTGTCTTTAACACACTAGTCACCTATCACATACCTACACTCCTAAGCTTGAACTAAGTTGTCATACCTAGTTATATAACTAGAAATGTATATTGGGACTATATAAAAGAATCTATCATTTTGTGTGACTAGGCAGAAATAATAAGAATGATTACATGAATAAAACTAGTTCTGCAAGCGGACAGATAATTATACCATTGTAGCATTTTACCTAGAGTATTACTAGGATGTCGATTTATATTTATACCACTGGGAAGGTCTAGCTAAATAGAAAATCTATAGTATTGATAACTTACTATATATATAATGAATGAGAGATAAAACCAATATCATACACTCTACTCGTAATAGGGATAAGTCACATGATAAAGATATATATGATAAGTAATGATCAGTCATCATAATAATAAGATAATAGATTTACTCAGAGCACTCTAGCTACTACAATAACGTCGTAAGATCCAAATATTAGAGAGATAATTCCTAATGTAGTTCTTTAATCACAAGTCAATGAATACTCTAATTAGTGCAAATACATCTAACAATCATTGTTAACATTACTACTATGTTATTATCCACACATAAGGAGCATCAACTAGAGAGGCTTTTAAGACGCAACCGTCACCTCCAATGCGACCGCGCTCTACATAACCTATGCGCAGGGGATGGACTACAGAGGACTCAACGAAGCTATAATAGTCACCTTCGCGATCCACCACACGTCCCAGAACATCAGAGAGCACTCACAGATATGCAATATATCTAAGCACCATGCCTACATAATGCAAATCATCTACCCTAGGTACCTTAGAATAAATGCTATATGAGCATATGCATGAACTCAATAATAATAAAGTAACTATGCTAGACATATAATCAAAGTAAACAATGAACATTGCAATCAAGAACATAAACAAGATGAAGATTAATGTTGCCATAACACTGTAATAAACACACAATGATGAATAATACAATGAGAGAGGAGAGCACAAGAATAGTACCAATCTCCATGCTCTTGATAATGTCGGGAATCCAAATTAGGTTGACCAACTTGACTCCCTCTAGATCTAGTCTAACTAGGCTATCGCTATAAACTAGAGGAACTCTAAGAAACTAGGGTTTCTGGCTCTGGATGGCTTGATCTCCAAATGACTTGATGGCTCTAGGGGGTCAAGCCCCATATATATAGTCCAGTGGGATGCACACGAACCCTTGGATCAAACCGACTTGACGTAGGGCTAAGATTGATCCTCAAGGTCGGTGGAGGAGGCTCGTAGAAGATAATAGGTGGGGCCCACATCCAGGGGCTGGTCGACCTAGGGGCCTGGTGTCGCCCGGCCTCCTCCAAAAGCTTATGGAGTCCCGCTTTTGCCTACTGCCTTCTTATGTCTTCTAGTGTCTTCTAGCGTATCTTTCGCGGTGGAATTATGATAATCCGTTTGATAATTGGGTCCCTCTTGTTGGCTTTTCTGGAATAATCCCTAGAAAATAACAATTCACCAAAACTCGTAGAATTTATCAGATAAAACCCTAGACTCCTCTATTTCCATATTTATTGATCATTTCTTATGTTTACTGCGCTATAAAATGTTGACGCTATCCACCATCAACATGCTCCTCCAAGCTTACCCTTTACTAGTCCCTTAGCAAAGCCTATTTAGCTAAACTTGGATCAGGAGTTGCTACAATGCTTTCACTTCTCAAAAGTACACATGCTTTCAAACAAAAATTCTCCTCCGGATTAGACAAAACTGCTGTAACTTTCAAACTCACCCATATTACCTTTAACTATGGAGCTTTTCAACTTTCACTTAGGTCTTGAGAAATTGAAAGACAAAATAATCAAGTCAAGCACTATGTCTCAAGCTCTTTACTCAACTATTATTCCAGAGTTTGTCAAGTTTTTAGAAATAAAACTCAGAGCTTTAATTGTATGACACTCTCAAATCTCTCAATATATGTGGTATTTGTGGATCCTCACTAAGGCAATAATAATGTTATGCCTTCTCTTCCTACAGCTAAGGCTTATAGTGAAGGTCATAGGAGTGGCAATAATAAGGGAGAGCATACTTGCAGTTCATATATTATAAAGTCAAACAATGGATCCAAAGAGAGTAAAGTCATACAATCAAATCAAGATGTGCATATGTATGGAATATGGTGGATAGGTGTTTATATGGTGGCTAATCCTAATTCTACTTTTGCTCCTTGATGAATATATCTCTCTTTTAGAACTTAAGAACTTTGCAAGAAAATATGGGCTATTATTATTATTATTATTATTATTATTATTATTATTATTATTATTATTATTATTATTATTATTATTATTATTATTATTATTATTATTATTATTATCTTCTTTTTTCACTTGGACACTTGCCTATTTTTTCAATACCTTTTCTTTTGCATACCCACATGAATATTTTTTAATACAAAATATTATAGAGAATAACAACAAGATCTTTGGAGCATTTGTTTTGGGGGCTATCCTATAGGTTTATTTTTGGGTGTTCTCTCCTAGTGTAGGAGAAAAACATTTAAGGTGGATCTGGGTGAAAAATGAAAAATAGTTGTGACCACTCCCAGTAGGAATAGTGCATATATGAAGGTGGAGTGTACGTGATCTTGATTTTAAAAGCATGGCAAAACTCTCATAAGGTATACAACAAAGCTTGACTAAACTCAATGCAAAGCAAGTAGCATAAATGAGCAAAGGTTTTCCTAATCTAGATCTATAATATTTGATTTTGATAGGAATTTAAGCTGTCATACAAGAGCTCATCATGTAAGATTTTAAGTTTTCAAAAGATTAATCTCCAGAACTTAGTATCGCTAGGAACAAGATAAACAGTAGCTCAGACTTTCTCATATCATATCCCTCAATTACCTAGACTTAGCTGAAGCATATGCTACCCACAAGTTTCAGGTTTAGAGTGAATTCTTATATCAAAACAGTACTATTCAAAACTCGGGAGAATTTAAGGCTGAAAACTAGGTACTTAAAACAAATTACGACAGAGCAACTATTCATCATCTCCAATGCAAAATTTTACTATTCATCCTTTTATTTGACTCCTAACAAACTAGATAGAATTATAACAAACTTTTATTTGGTTTTCCATTATCACACCTTAATATAATAACTAGGACAATAATCTTTATTTGGTTTAGTGCTTATGCATCTTTTTATTTTTTTTACTAATAGACTCAAAAATAGTAAAGCTGTAAAAAGATAGGGATGCTTAGCTAGATACACGGGGATGCTTCTCCCCCAAGCTTGATGTTTGCTATGGTCAATTGTTGAGTGATCTTTAAAGTAAGCTTGTCAGCAGCAGTCCGGGATGACACCGATGAGCAGACTCATTTCTGGTCACAGTAATATCCTGCAAAATTGAAACTCCAACAAGAACACCAAAAACTCAAGGCTTGGATTTTGACAAGGGGGTTAGCGGTCACCCAAATGAGCACTTGATTATTCTTATGAGCTGATATAAATTTTCTAACACGATGTCTCTTTAATTTCTTTTTTAAGATTTTCTATTTTATAATGCAAGTAATTAAAGAAAAATGATATTTTATTTTCCTATGCCACCACAATAAATATTCTTATAGAGTTACCATAAGTTTACTTACGTGGGGCTTAGTAATTTTATGATGCACTAATAAATGCAATAATTATTTTTATTTTTTTTCACTATGCAATAATGGCAAACTATAAAGTATATTTTATTATTTATTTTTTAATGCAGATGTATGTATGAAGGATAAATATACTAACATAATGCTGAACAGTAAATTTAGATAACTACTATTATTACCTTATGGCAAGGGTACAGAGTTTAAAGTCTTCCGGACAGGACTCGGTAGGAGTGAGTACTTACTTATCAGGTGTATCATCTGATCCCGCTAGTGGTTCAGATGTCTGCTCCTTTTGTGTTAGCAATGTAACCTTCTTCTTCTTCTTCCATATCATCGTGATCTGAGTCTTCAACTTAAGTAGTTCAGCTTCTTCTTTTGTAGGCAGTTCGATCTCATCGGCATCTTTGTCCCACTCGTTCCAGCGAGATTCCTTGACTGTATCTGTTTCATTCTTCTCAACTTTGTTATCTTGGTCACCGTAGCGATCCTCGTATCTTGACACTTCTCCTGGGTAGTCGGCCCATCCATCCTTCAAAGGCTGGTTTGCTTGACGGTGAGATCGACGTCTCCTTCTATTGTTACGTGACTTCTTGGGCTGCTCATGATTAGTATAACTATTAAAGTGACAGCGTACCTTTCCGTTTGGGAGTTGAAAGTGGATTTGTCTAGATCCGATATAGATGATAGCATCAGTGGTGTTGAGGAATGGTCTTCCTAGTATGATGGGTGTATCTTCTTCCTCGTCTCCCATGTCGAAGACCATAAAGTCAGTGGGGATGAAGTGATCTTGGATTTTCACCATAACATCTCTTGCTATGCCCTCCGAGAATTGAATCGACTGGTCCGCCATCTGCAGCTATACGTAGGTCAGGTACAACAATTTGTTATCAAATAAATATTCATATGTTACCTTTGACATTATGTTGACACCTGATCCCATGTCGTAGAAGGTCTTGCGGAAGATTTTCTGATTGATTGTGCATTCAAAGGTAGGTACACCTGGATCATCCTTCTTCACTAGGAATGGTGGAGTGAGCAAGTGGTCGTATTCTATTCTGTCACACCCCAAAATTTCTAATTTTGGGTTGTGCATAGAAAACACTAAATAAAATAAATAATTTCAATATCTGAATAAATTTATTAGATAAGTTAAGTTGCCGCTAATTTAAATATAGAAAATTGTGGTTAAACTTTCTCATATTAATTTGATAATGTGGTGTTTGTGTGATGCTTGTCTTTGGTGTTGGTGAGTGCTATTATTTTCAAAATACCATAGGACGACGTTTACTTCTCATCGAAAAACTTTTTGGTATTTTCTGGATTTAAAATTTCAATTTCCGTGAGCTTAATCTTTTTTCTTGATCTCTTCATCAATCTTTTCATGAGCTCCAAATACTTTATTTGGGTTCGTCTCATTCTAAAATATCTCTGAGAATTTTCCCTAAATTTTCGGAGCCTTCGAAGTATTTTTCGTGGCTTAAAATTCAATTCTGGACTTTTCTAGAATTATTTTATCCATGAAATTAATTAATTCCGAAAATAATAAAATATCTCAGATTTCCTCATGCCCAAAGGCCCATGTCTTTATTTACTAATGGGCTTTAATAATTAATTAGGCCTATTAGTAAAGGTGGATGGTGCAACGTCAATTAGCACCATATCGCTAGTTGACATGGAGGTGGAGAGTTTTCCTCCCTATATATACGTACCTATCCTTTGGGTAAAAGCACACCAAAACTACCGTAGAGGAGCCCCTAGTTTGGGAAATCTCTCGTGTAGTAAATTAAATATTTATTCTCCTTCTTTTGTCGCCCCCAGGCCGAGGCCCTTCGGATGGATGGAGGTAGAAGATGAAGTATTTGCGGTTCTGCCACTGGTTCGTAATATCTTTGTCGTTTCTTCGTTTTAATTCCGTTTTGCTTCGTTTTAGTTGCGTTAGTTTCGTATAGATGCGCTCTACGCAGTAGTGCTAATGTTTGAGCATACATGCCTTCGCATTTGATTTATTGTAATGTCTGGCTTGGACCAAAACTCAAAATGATTCAGTATACATTTGGATTTGAAAATAAACAGAAAAAGGAAAAGAAAACAACCTCCTTGAATATGCAAGCAAGCTGATCCATCTATATCACCAATACATAAAAGATAACCAATTACAATTTTACATTATAAAATACAATTTCATTAAACATTTACTCCTCCGATTGATCATCCAGGAGATGAAAACGAGACGTCAAGTCATGAACTGCCGCATGTTATTTACCTCCCTGCGTTGAATAATATGATGTGCTACGTAAGGCCCATCAGACCCAGTAGAGCAGCACGTATACCATATTGACCGCGTATATATATATATATATATATATATATATATATATATATATATATATACACACACACGTACGTGCTTGCAAGTGCTTTGACGTGGTCGCAATCCAGGAAGGCAAGCCAAAGTCACGTGTATACGTGTATATGAGCCAGACCTCTTTACGCAAGGTGTACCTTACATGCTTGCACGTGTATTAGCATGTGTATTAGCTTTCCATCTTTGACTCCCTAATAATCATGCCATGCACCGAATCAATCTGCTCTGTGTTGCTGGCATCCATGCACATGTATCTGAATCTTGCCTTTTACCAGTCGATCACGTTACGGCTGATCTCTTGAGTTAATTTTGTACATGTCATATATGTCACGTTGTCGTATCTTAAATAGACATATATAATAAGTCATCACAAAGCCAATGCCGCCCTTGTATATACATATATATGTCCAGCTAGCATTTTATATTCAAAGAAAATCTGGGTCTTTTGACATCGTATCATCCATGCTTATTCAGGCCCATATCTGTTAGCCTATATATATCTATAGCATGTTGAAGGCCGCATCTTTGCCCTAGCGGGTTCCAGCCGTCGCCGCCGTAGAAGCCTTGCTCGCCTAGCCACAGCGGCCGCCCGTGTTGGATCTCGCCGAACCAGGAGCCGACGCCGCCGCAGCCATGCACGTCGTCTGAAGCCTCTCCGCCGTTCATGAATCACTGCCTAGCTCTTTGTCGAGGAAGCTGCAGTCCGCCTGCCGGCGTCATACGTAATCTGCCGCCGCCTCGCTGACCTAGGATCTCACCGAGAAGAAGAATTCGCCGCCACTGCTGTCCAGCTACATCCGATGGGTACCTCCGGTATGTGCTGCCATCTTCACCGGCCTCTTTGCTGCTGCTGAGCCTAATTGTTCGTCGTCCCGTCGACTCTGCCTTTGTGCCATGTATGGTCGAATTCGTCATCAAACTTGATCGGTGAGAACTTCAGGCACAAGTTCATCTCTCTCCATCACGTGAATTGCACCGGCTAGATCTTCTGATTTTCTGCTCTTTCCATTCACAGTTGCAGCCTGCCGACCATCATCCGTCTTCGAGCGAGCAAAGGCATGCCTGCATACGTATCTGCTTAGCAGCGGGAACAGTAGGACTTGCACAACACGTACGTCTGCCTGGTGCTGCATCCTTTGCCGATTTTCTTCTGATCATCTGCCTCTAGCCAATGGTAATTTAGCCATTTAATTATTCAAATATATATCTTTCGTTTGCTCTCCAACTCAACGCCTATTAAATTCTGTAATCAGCTCCTTCAGAAATCACCCATAGGGTGCACATGATGGCTATATACTGCATGCAAAGATGGTTTGCCCATAAAGAAGCAGAATCGCCACCGTACGTACCTGTTGTTAGATCGTTTTACTCTATTTTGCCCAGACTTAGTTGTGTTAGAATCGCGATAACATTGTACGTGTGTTAGTGTTGATGTTTAATGTCACATTTTCCTTTGTGAATTTAATTTAAATATTAACTTGATTAAGATTAATGTGCAACTAGCTTTCTAAATTAATTAAAAGCAATATAGGATTGTCACATGGCCTTTTGTAAATGAATATTAAATTGATTAATATCAACTTAAGTATGTTTTGATTATAATTTGTTTAGCTTCAACACAATCATATAAAACAGGTTTAGATGCTCTCTCGTATCCTTTTCTTTTGGCAAGGAAAAAGTTTAACTTGATTAAATTATATATATGACATTGTTTATAAATAAAATATGAGTAGTTTTAACCCATCTTTTGAAATAAATTATGTTTCGACTAATCTGGTCTAAATAACTTTTCGCGTAGTTTTGCTTAATTAAAATAAATCAAGCATATAGGTTTTTTCCTTTAATATAATATAAACTCTCGGTAGTCGTTTCTTTTCCTTCGTAGTTCCGTTATCGGTGTTTCTTATGTTCTCGTGACCGTAGCCGGTAGTTCTCTTTCAGTATGTTGTTTTCTCTTGTGTGGTGTATTGTTCTTAGTTATCTCTATTTGTTTGCTTGTATGCCTGTTAGTGTGCTGGGTTGCTATGATTTACGAGTAGAAGAAAGACTATCTGTGAGCACCGAAGATCCGAAGATGAAGACCAGAAGCTGAGTGCCAGAAGTTGCAAATGAAAGATTAAGTTGAGTTTTTCAAAGCAAGTTGCTTTGGGCATAAAGCAAGTTCTAAGGCAAGTATAGCATGGGATTATCCTTGTTGTCCTATTCACAATAAGCAAATAATATCATTATGCATATGTTTCCTCGTTAAGGATGACTTAGTATTGATCTTATTCCTTGATACCTATTATATTGCATGGATTAGTATTGCTAGTGCTCAACATGAACTATGATCATGTAATTTGACTAATGGAATATGCAATAAACATTAAAAGATGATTTTATTACTGTTTAAGGGTACTAGAGCATGGGGTTATTTGGCGCTCTTGTTACTCTCCATAAGGACTTATCTGTAAGCGAAAATCCGGGATTTACAGTACAACTGTGAGGGCTAAAATGGCTCTGGCTTTAGTCATATAGAAGGACCTTTTCTAGCTTGTTAGAGGTATTCCTTTATGGCGTAAGAATGGCTTGACGAATCGGGTATAGTGCGGCCTCTGTCCTCATGTGTATAGGCTGCGTGTTATTGTGCCATCAGGAAGGGGGGCTCTACATCTGTTTGCCGAGTGAAATCTAATGGCCCTAACTTGTTAGACGAACCTTTGAAAGACTTCATAGTGAACCCTGCCGACCTTCCTTGGTAGTGGGTCAAGAGGCTGATCACCTCGGGCGAAAGGGTAAATCACGACTCACAGTGAAAGTGTACAACCTCTGCAGAGTGTAAAACTGTTATAACAGCCGTGCTCACGGTCACGAGTGGCCTTGGACCCTTATGGAATAGTGGATCATTAATAATGAATATGTTTTTGCTATTCGTTAATCATTTCACATGGATCATATGTTTATTGTTTATATTGAGACACTTTGATATCATTGATATACTGAATTAATGCTATATAAAAGCTACATGCTGATAAACCTATGTTATGCCTTTGAGCCTCATGAACCTCGTGTTATATTTGTTGAGTTCGACATGGACTCACTCTTGCTATTTCCTCACACTCTAGTGTGTAGTGAGGTGTTGCTTAGAAGAAGGATGAAAGTGTAGTGGAGTTTCCAGAAGTCTTTTCAGAAGTATTTGGCATATGGAACCCCCAGTCAGCCGTCCCTGTGATGTTGGAGCCTGAAGAAAAGATTAGTGACCGTTCTGCGATACTCTGATAGTTGTAAGTGTTAATATAGTATGTTTTCCGCTTTATATAAACATTGTTTTGATACTTTTTCATTCTGACATATGTGTGGACTTCCTGGGCACACATATGATTAGCCTGGTTTTTGTTCTTTAGAAAACCAGGTGTGACAGAGTGGTATCAGAGCGGTGTTGACTGTAGGACGTATGCCAAATAGCTCTAGACGTATTCTAAAACTTATTTTACTGTAAAACTATTTTCTCATCCCTTGACTCATTGATTTTGACTATTTTCTGTTCCTTGTCTTGTTGTATCCCTTCCTTGATAGCTTCCTTTGAGCTATTATTTCTTACTCTCTTGGTTTTTGATTTGTATTGTTTTTACCAAAAGGTTTCTGATCTTACCCTGTTCAAAAATTTGATGGCCTTTTCATCATCTATAATCTGCCATGTAGGATGACCACCATTATTGAAGAAGCACATGTAGTACCGATGATGTGATGTGTTGCTTGTGTGTTATCCTTGTTCTCATGTTTCAAAGGTGGCTCGAAAGGTATAAGTCTTGAGGAGTAGCTCGATCCTTGTTAAGTGGGGTAGTATCCTCTCTTGACCTACCTAACCTTCGATCAATCCTAATTCTTATAGTCTTTTTCCATATATCATCCTTGCTTACTCTTGGTTTCTATGCTTTCTTCTTTATCTTAACCCAAGGGAGGATCAACACATGAATGACTCATCAATAGTAGTAAGCCTTGGAGAAAGTGTTGCCTTCAATGACATCGCCAGGTGGAACAAGATCTTTGTTAAGTGGGGTAGCGTCTGCCACCATCATCAATCTCAAGTCATGAGACAAGAAGATCCAAAGACCAATCGCTATCATAATATCATCTTTTACTAGTCCTTGCCTCTTAACTAGTCTCACCTTCTTGCCATCAATCTTTACTTTTCTTATCAACATTTGACAACTTTTGATCCTTGTCCTTACATCTTATAAATTCTAATTTAAGGACTTACAAAGACTTGAAGATCAATTTATCCTTCTCACTGGTCTCCCTGAATGGTAAAATGGAAGGCTAGTCTTTACCTTTCTTCAACCGATGCTAATCTGTCACTTTTTCGTGATGTTTCATAAATCTTGAATCCAGGAGTTTTGAGCACCTTAAGATATCTCTTTATCTCTTACGTTATCTTTTGCTAATCTCCACCCTTGTTTTTACACCTTATAAAGTGAAGACTCGATGATCAACCTTGATATATCTTTTCAATCTCCTTTGATCTTCCTTTTCACTTATGCTGACCTTCAATCCTTTGACCTTCTATCATTAACTCGAATCAATCTTAACGATCAATCCAATGTTCTTTTGTCAACCTTTGATAATCCTTGACGCTTATATCCGAACTTGTCAAAAAGTCTCGAAACAACCTTATTGGTCTATTTTATCTTTCTCCCTAGTCTCTTCGAATCTCGGGACGAGATTCCTGTTAAGTGGGGTAGAATTGTCACACCCCAAATTTTCTAATTTTGGGTTGTGCATAGAAAACACTAAATAAAATAAATAATTTCAATATCTGAATAAATTTATTAGATAAGTTAAGTTGCCGCTAATTTAAATATAGAAAATTGTGGTTAAACTTTCTCATATTAATTTGATAATGTGGTGTTTGTGTGATGCTTGTCT
Organism: Saccharum hybrid cultivar R570; assembly: GCA_038087645.1. Lineage (NCBI taxonomy): Eukaryota > Viridiplantae > Streptophyta > Magnoliopsida > Poales > Poaceae > Saccharum > Saccharum hybrid cultivar. The sequence goes on along the minus strand of JAQSUU010000625.1, from coordinate 1,329,048 downwards.
TTGGTGTTGGTGAGTGCTATTATTTTCAAAATACCATAGGACGACGTTTACTTCTCATCGAAAAACTTTTTGGTATTTTCTGGATTTAAAATTTCAATTTCCGTGAGCTTAATCTTTTTTCTTGATCTCTTCATCAATCTTTTCATGAGCTCCAAATACTTTATTTGGGTTCGTCTCATTCTAAAATATCTCTGAGAATTTTCCCTAAATTTTCGGAGCCTTCGAAGTATTTTTCGTGGCTTAAAATTCAATTCTGGACTTTTCTAGAATTATTTTATCCATGAAATTAATTAATTCCGAAAATAATAAAATATCTCAGATTTCCTCATGCCCAAAGGCCCATGTCTTTATTTACTAATGGGCTTTAATAATTAATTAGGCCTATTAGTAAAGGTGGATGGTGCAACGTCAATTAGCACCATATCGCTAGTTGACATGGAGGTGGAGAGTTTTCCTCCCTATATATACGTACCTATCCCTTGGGTAAAAGCACACCAAAACTACCGTAGAGGAGCCCCTAGTTTGGGAAATCTCTCGTGTAGTAAATTAAATATTTATTCTCCTTCTTTTGTCGCCCCCAGGCCGAGGCCCTTCGGATGGATGGAGGTAGAAGATGAAGTATTTGCGGTTCTGCCACTGGTTCGTAATATCTTTGTCGTTTCTTCGTTTTAATTCCGTTTTGCTTCGTTTTAGTTGCGTTAGTTTCGTATAGATGCGCTCTACGCAGTAGTGCTAATGTTTGAGCATACATGCCTTCGCATTTGATTTATTGTAATGTCTGGCTTGGACCAAAACTCAAAATGATTCAGTATACATTTGGATTTGAAAATAAACAGAAAAAGGAAAAGAAAACAACCTCCTTGAATATGCAAGCAAGCTGATCCATCTATATCACCAATACATAAAAGATAACCAATTACAATTTTACATTATAAAATACAATTTCATTAAACATTTACTCCTCCGATTGATCATCCAGGAGATGAAAACGAGACGTCAAGTCATGAACTGCCGCATGTTATTTACCTCCCTGCGTTGAATAATATGATGTGCTACGTAAGGCCCATCAGACCCAGTAGAGCAGCACGTATACCATATTGACCGCGTATATATATATATATATATATATATATATATATATATATATATATATATATATATATATATATATATATATATATATATATATATATATATATATATATATACGTACGTGCTTGCAAGTGCTTTGACGTGGTCGCAATCCAGGAAGGCAAGCCAAAGTCACGTGTATACGTGTATATGAGCCAGACCTCTTTACGCAAGGTGTACCTTACATGCTTGCACGTGTATTAGCATGTGTATTAGCTTTCCATCTTTGACTCCCTAATAATCATGCCATGCACCGAATCAATCTGCTCTGTGTTGCTGGCATCCATGCACATGTATCTGAATCTTGCCTTTTACCAGTCGATCACGTTACGGCTGATCTCTTGAGTTAATTTTGTACATGTCATATATGTCACGTTGTCGTATCTTAAATAGACATATATAATAAGTCATCACAAAGCCAATGCCGCCCTTGTATATACATATATATGTCCAGCTAGCATTTTATATTCAAAGAAAATCTGGGTCTTTTGACATCGTAACATCCATGCTTATTCAGGCCCATATCTGTTAGCCTATATATATCTATAGCATGTTGAAGGCCGCATCTTTGCCCTAGCGGGTTCCAGCCGTCGCCGCCGTAGAAGCCTTGCTCGCCTAGCCACAGCGGCCGCCCGTGTTGGATCTCGCCGAACCAGGAGCCGACGCCGCCGCAGCCATGCACGTCGTCTGAAGCCTCTCCGCCGTTCATGAATCACTGCCTAGCTCTTTGTCGAGGAAGCTGCAGTCCGCCTGCCGGCGTCGTACGTAATCTGCCGCCGCCTCGCTGACCTAGGATCTCACCGAGAAGAAGAATTCGCCGCCACTGCTGTCCAGCTACATCCGATGGGTACCTCCGGTATGTGCTGCCATCTTCACCGGCCTCTTTGCTGCTGCTGAGCCTAATTGTTCGTCGTCCCGTCGACTCTGCCTTTGTGCCATGTATGGTCGAATTCGTCATCAAACTTGATCGGTGAGAACTTCAGGCACAAGTTCATCTCTCTCCATCACGTGAATTGCACCGGCTAGATCTTCTGATTTTCTGCTCTTTCCATTCACAGTTGCAGCCTGCCGACCATCATCCGTCTTCGAGCGAGCAAAGGCATGCCTGCATACGTATCTGCTTAGCAGCGGGAACAGTAGGACTTGCACAACACGTACGTCTGCCTGGTGCTGCATCCTTTGCCGATTTTCTTCTGATCATCTGCCTCTAGCCAATGGTAATTTAGCCATTTAATTATTCAAATATATATCTTTCGTTTGCTCTCCAACTCAACGCCTATTAAATTCTGTAATCAGCTCCTTCAGAAATCACCCATAGGGTGCACATGATGGCTATATACTGCATGCAAAGATGGTTTGCCCATAAAGAAGCAGAATCGCCACCGTACGTACCTGTTGTTAGATCGTTTTACTCTATTTTGCCCAGACTTAGTTGTGTTAGAATCGCGATAACATTGTACGTGTGTTAGTGTTGATGTTTAATGTCACATTTTCCTTTGTGAATTTAATTTAAATATTAACTTGATTAAGATTAATGTGCAACTAGCTTTCTAAATTAATTAAAAGCAATATAGGATTGTCACGTGGCCTTTTGTAAATGAATATTAAATTGATTAATATCAACTTAAGTATGTTTTGATTATAATTTGTTTAGCTTCAACACAATCATATAAAACAGGTTTAGATGCTCTCTCGTATCCTTTTCTTTTGGCAAGGAAAAAGTTTAACTTGATTAAATTATATATATGACATTGTTTATAAATAAAATATGAGTAGTTTTAACCCATCTTTTGAAATAAATTATGTTTCGACTAATCTGGTCTAAATAACTTTTCGCGTAGTTTTGCTTAATTAAAATAAATCAAGCATATAGGTTTTTTCCTTTAATATAATATAAACTCTCGGTAGTCGTTTCTTTTCCTTCGTAGTTCCGTTATCGGTGTTTCTTATGTTCTCGTGACCGTAGCCGGTAGTTCTCTTTCAGTATGTTGTTTTCTCTTGTGTGGTGTATTGTTCTTAGTTATCTCTATTTGTTTGCTTGTATGCCTGTTAGTGTGCTGGGTTGCTATGATTTACGAGTAGAAGAAAGACTATCTGTGAGCACCGAAGATCCGAAGATGAAGACCAGAAGCTGAGTGCCAGAAGTTGCAAATGAAAGATTAAGTTGAGTTTTTCAAAGCAAGTTGCTTTGGGCATAAAGCAAGTTCTAAGGCAAGTATAGCATGGGATTATCCTTGTTGTCCTATTCACAATAAGCAAATAATATCATTATGCATATGTTTCCTCGTTAAGGATGACTTAGTATTGATCTTATTCCTTGATACCTATTATATTGCATGGATTAGTATTGCTAGTGCTCAACATGAACTATGATCATGTAATTTGACTAATGGAATATGCAATAAACATTAAAAGATGATTTTATTACTGTTTAAGGGTACTAGAGCATGGGGTTATTTGGTGCTCTTGTTACTCTCCATAAGGACTTATCTGTAAGCGAAAATCCGGGATTTACAGTACAACTGTGAGGGCTAAAATGGCTCTGGCTTTAGTCATATAGAAGGACCTTTTCTAGCTTGTTAGAGGTATTCCTTTATGGCGTAAGAATGGCTTGACGAATCGGGTATAGTGCGGCCTCTGTCCTCATGTGTATAGGCTGCGTGTTATTGTGCCATCAGGAAGGGGGGCTCTACATCTGTTTGCCGAGTGAAATCTAATGGCCCTAACTTGTTAGACGAACCTTTGAAAGACTTCATAGTGAACCCTGCCGACCTTCCTTGGTAGTGGGTCAAGAGGCTGATCACCTCGGGCGAAAGGGTAAATCACGACTCACAGTGAAAGTGTACAACCTCTGCAGAGTGTAAAACTGTTATAACAGCCGTGCTCACGGTCACGAGTGGCCTTGGACCCTTATGGAATAGTGGATCATTAATAATGAATATGTTTTTGCTATTCGTTAATCATTTCACATGGATCATATGTTTATTGTTTATATTGAGACACTTTGATATCATTGATATACTGAATTAATGCTATATAAAAGCTACATGCTGATAAACCTATGTTATGCCTTTGAGCCTCATGAACCCCGTGTTATATTTGTTGAGTTCGACATGGACTCACTCTTGCTATTTCCTCACACTCTAGTGTGTAGTGAGGTGTTGCTTAGAAGAAGGATGAAAGTGTAGTGGAGTTTCCAGAAGTCTTTTCAGAAGTATTTGGCATATGGAACCCCCAGTCAGCCGTCCCTGTGATGTTGGAGCCTGAAGAAAAGATTAGTGACCGTTCTGCGATACTCTGATAGTTGTAAGTGTTAATATAGTATGTTTTCCGCTTTATATAAACATTGTTTTGATACTTTTTCATTCTGACATATGTGTGGACTTCCTGGGCACACATATGATTAGCCTGGTTTTTGTTCTTTAGAAAACCAGGTGTGACATATTCTGATGGTGTTGGTCATCTTGACAGTCTCTTCTAGAATCTTACTGAGCTAGGTCTTTCTCTAGTTTCTAAAATTCTTCTTCTTAAGCATTGGTGCTGCTGGCTTCTTAGGTATGAATGCTTTCTGTGGTAGAGCAAGAGAGTGCAGGATGCGTTCCTTGAATGAAAACTTCTCTTTCTTATCTTTAATGAAAATGACAATCTTGGCATGCTCTGCATAGATGATGGCTTTGACTGTGCATAGGAATGGTCGCCCCAAAATAATTGGTACTCTTTCATCTCCTCCTGTATCCACAACTATGAAATCAACTGGAACATATGACTATCCCATGAATGATTGCTTCTTCTAGGACTCCCTCAGGGTAGCAGATGGACTGATTTGCAAGCTGCAAATGCATATTTGTGTACAATAAAGGATCTCCTAGAATATTTTCATAAATTACCTTAGGCATGATGTTGACACTTGTTCCAAAGTTGTAGATAGATTCTAGAAAGACATGGTATCCTATGTAGATTGGAATGACAGGTCTCCCTGGATCACCTTTCTTGTCGGGAAGTGAATGTCAATCCACTTCACATCTGTTGGCTGAGTGTAGTAGTTGGCTGCATTGTGAATATCGACAAGATTTGCAGTTTCTAAATCTTCCGACTGGCCCAGAATCTTAGCTTTCTCTAGTGGAGGAACAACAGCTTCCAGTTGAGCTAGTTGTGATTCTAGCATTTTATTAAAGCTATGCTAGTTCTTAATAGCAGAAGCAAAAGTATCCATTCTAGCATTTATATTTTCTAGAGCTTTGTCATTAGAGGCTACCTTCTTACTCATTTGATCCAATAATCTAGACTGACCAGCAACTAAATCTCTCAAGGGTGGCTGATTATAATTACTAAAATTATTACCTTGAAAGTTACCTTGGTAGTTTGGCCTTTGTTGTTGTTGATTCCATCCTTGATTCTGCTAATTCCATCCTTGATTTGGTTGAGAACGATAACTGTTGTTGTTGTTGATGATGTAGTTCACATCTTCTTGAATTGTCGGACAGTTGTTTCTGGACCAACGTCTCCACATTCTTCACAAGTCATGCGAGAGTCATTGATGTGCATGCCTTCCTTCTTCTCGATGTCTCATTCTGCAAGCTTTTTCATTATTAGATCTAACTTTGTAGACATCATATCAGCTTCCTTGAGTTGATGCATCCTCCTCCTCTCTTGCAAGGTTGAACACATTCTTTATTCTAGCGCTAGTTTGAGGCCATCTTCTCAATGAGTGTTGTAGCCTCGTCAAGTTTGAGTGATAGGAAAGCACCTCTGGCTGCAGCATCTACTGGCTCACAGGTACTAGTGACTAGCACATGACAGAAGTTTTGCAAAAGTAACCACTTTTCCATCCCATGATGAGGACGCTCTGATATATAATCTTGAAAACGCTCCCATGCCTCGGGAATTGATTCATCATGGTGTTGTTGAAAGCTTAAAATCTTTCCACGTAGAGCATTAGTCTTGCCTGTAGGAAAGAACTTGTCTAGGAAAGTAGTTGAACATTTGTCCCATGTAGTATTCTTATCTTTGTTGGCATAGAATCACTGCTGTGCTTTCCCAAATAGTGAAAATAGGAGAAGGCATAGTAGAGTAGCATCTCTGGATAGTCCCTTGAGTGTGAAGGTGCTGCAGATCTCCAAAAAGTGTTGTAAGTGTGCACTTGCATCTTCATGAGCCTTTCCACAGAATTGGTTGGCTTGCACCATGGTAATGAGCGCAGGCTTGAGCTTGAATCCATTCTCTCAAACGTTGACTGCTGGTCCCATACGAATGTTAGCAGTTGTTGGCGTAGAGAATTCATGGAGAGTCTTGTCGGCCATAGCTTCAAATTCTGATGCTAAGTTTCTCTTTGCTTGACTATCTCCCGAAGTTTCTACTACTAGAGTCTTCTTGAGCCTTGCTCTAGTCTTTCTTAGGATTGCTCTAGGATTGCTCGTGTAGTCTTCCGGAAGGTCAAAGCCCATACATTACCCCGCATAAGATACACAAGTAGATAAAACAAGGGTAAGCCTGTTTGAGTTAGAGGTCAATTGGCCAATCAATCTTATTCATTACATATATATAAGTTATCAATACTTCCTAAGTTTAAATACCTTCTCCGGCAATGGCGCCAAAAATGCTTGTTGACATTTACTACTGTTATTACTAAACTAACAGCACCAGTAAATGCATGGTAATGATTAACATGTCTTTAGCACACTAGTCACCTATCACATACCTACACTCCTAAGCTTGAACTAAGTTTTCATCCCTAGTTATATAGCTAGAAATATATATTGGTACTATATAAAGGAATATATCATTTTATGTGACTAGGCAGAAATAATAAGAATGAATATATGAATAAAACTTGTTCTACAAGCGGACAGATCATTATACCATTATAGCATTTTACCTAGAGTATTACCAGGTTATCGATTTATATTTATACCACTAGGAAGGTCTAGCTAAATAGGAAATCTATAGTATTGATAACTTACTATATATATGATGAATGAGAGATAAAACCAATATCATACACTACTCATAACAGGGATAAGTCACAAGACAAAGATATATATGACAAGTAATGATCAGTCATCATAATAATAAGATAATAAATTTACTCAGAGCACTCTAGCTACTACAATAACATCGTAAGACCCGAATATTAGGGAGATAATTCCTAATGTAGTTCTTTAATCACAAGTTAATAAATACTCTAATTAGTGCAACTACATCTACCAATCATTGTTAACATTACTACTATGTCATTATCCACACATAAGGAGCATCAACTAGAGAGGCTTTTAAGACACAACCGTCACCTCCAACGCGACCGTGTTCTACATAACCTATGCGCAAGGGATGGACTACAGAGGAATCAACGAAGCTATAAGAGTCACCTTCTCGATCTACCACACGTCCCAAAACATCAGGGAGCACTCGCAGATATGCAATATATCTAAGCACCACACCTACATAATGCAAATCATCTACCCTAGGTACCTTAGGATAAACGCTATATGAGCGTATGCACGAACTCAATAATAATAAAGTAACTATGCTAGACATATAATCAAAGTAAATAATGAACATTGCAATCAAGAACATAAACAAGATGAAGATTAATGTTGCCATAACACTGTAATAAACATACAATGATGAATAATACAATGAGAGAGGAGAGCACAAGAATAGTACCAATCTCCACGTTTTTGAGAACGTCGGGAATCCAAGCTAGGTTGACCAACTTGACTCCCTCTAGATCTAGTCTAACTAGGCTATCGCTATAAACTAGAGGAACTCTGAGGAACTAGGGTTTCTGGCTCTATATGGCTTGATCTCCAAATGACTTAATGGCTCTAGGGGGGTCAAGCTCCATATATATAGTTCGGTGGGATGCACGTGAACCCTTGGATCAAACCGACTTGATGCAGGGCTAAGATTGATCCTCAAGGTCGGTGGAGGAAGCTCGCAGAAGATGACAGGTGGGTCCCACAGCTAGGGGCCGATCGACCTAGGGGCCTGGTGCTGCCCGGCCTCCTCCAAAAGCTTCTGGAGTCCTGCTTTCGCCTACTGCCTTCTCATGTCTTCTAGAGTCTTCTAGCGTATCTTTCACGGTGGAATTCCGATAATCCGTTTGATAATTAAGTCCCTCTTGTTGGCTTTTCTGGAATAATCCCTAGAAAATAACAATTCACCAAAACTCATGGAATTTGTCAGATAAAACCCTAGACTCCTCTATTTCCATGTTTATTGATCATTTCTCATGTTTATTGTGCTATAAAATGCTGACGCTATCCACCGTCAACAGAAGTGAAATTCATTTCCCTGTTTATTTCATATTCGTGTGAAATAGATCATCCACCATCACCCTCACTCGAACCCAAGCCATGTCTCTCTGGCCATCCAAACATTGTTCTTGATAGTGGTCGAGATTCAACATTGATCTTACATGATGTATCTTTCAGAAAATAAAACTTCTGTGCCATGGACATTCCTGCAGCATCGACTCTGGAGACCAATGAAATAAATTCCACAGATGAGCATGAAAGCTTCTCATTTGAGACCCCTCATGTTTCATGCTCACTTTTGGAATCTCTAGAGTTCATTTTGCTGAAAACCACAAGCACCTACGAGGATCCCAACCTCCTTCTAACCCTCATTCACAAACTTTTTAGGAGGATGGTTGTGGATGCTTATGTTTATCATAAGTATTGCAAATCCCATAGTTGCACTATGGTGCTCACCTTGCAGCTTGAATGATAATGCTAAATGCTTGGTGGTGAAGTTGGGAACTAAACCACCGTTGTTAGCTGCAAGATGAAGTTCCCACGGTCGAGCTTGTGACCATAAACAAAGCACTACAGAGAGATACCTCAGATTATCATAAAAAACTTTCTTATTGATAAAAGCAAGAACATGTTATGATGTTAGTATGTGAAACGAACCAGGATTTCAAAACTTGAAATCCTGACTCTCTTGCCCCTCTGTGATAGTCCCAGGACACCTCAGCTATCACGAGCGTTTACTTTTTAGCTGATTACAAAGTCATACAACAACAGAGTACAAAAATAGGAATGAAACTAACCTATTTACAAGATCTCTAGGCTAGGATCAATCAAAACATCGAGGCTCTACTCGTAGCAGCGAAGCTTGGAAAATCTCCAATCCACGAGCACCCTTGAGAGTAGAACGCAAACCAACTACTAATCTCATCATCACTGCAAGTCAAGAAATCTGCACACCGCCAGATGTGTGTAGGCCATGGTCAGCACTAATGAGCTTTAGTGGAAAATAGAAAATAAATGGATCTAGTGATCCTAAAAGTTTTGGCTGTAGTTTGCTTCCTTAGCGCGTGTAGAAGCATAAAAATAAGTAGTATAAATCTTCTCTAAATCCCAACCCATTCACTCATTCTCACCATCCGCTCATCATCACATCTCACCACTCATTATCCCTCACATCACCATTATACTCTCAGTCTAAGCGATGAGGCACCCTCCATATGCCCCTCATCTCAGTGGCCTCAAGCCAGACCTATCTTCGGGGGAGAGAAGCAAAGCACAAGGGGAGATTAGCGGGCTGAAATAGTTCATAGGAATGATCATGACTGAGATTGTGGCAATACGTATAGTTTTAACTCTGCAGAGTGTGTACACCTATACCCAATAGGATCACCATCATCGACCGTGGCCACAATCTAGGCAAACAACGCTCAAGAACTAGCACATTCCCCAGCAATCTGCCCCCAAGTGGAGTAGCATATAGCATGACATATACACTTGGGATCGTGATTAGGGTAGCCCAAAAACCTGTCAGCATCCTTTTCACCGTGCTACTAGGGGATACCCCCATGCACCTCTTGTCAGTGTTCTAGAACAGGGGGGTGTCTAGAGATGGAACAAGTGAATGAAGCTACGCGTCGGAGCCTCCGATGGTGTGCAAGGCGGACACAAGATGTATACTGGTTCAGGCTGAACGTCCCTACTTTCAGTGCTCATTGCTGCTCATGTTGCTTTTGCACCGAAGTGCTTGTAGTAGGGGGATACAAGCTGGTCGAGAGAGGGATAGATCTTAGGTCTCTATGTGTGGGTGTGTTCAAGTGCTTGAGTGTGTGCTTACTACGTTTCCATTGCATGGTGTCATCTTGTCACCATCATTGGTCGAGGGTCCCTCCCACCCCTTTTATAGTATGCAAAGGGAGGGGTTGGGTTATAGCATTTGGATGTACGAAAATAGAAAGAGAATGCCCTAAGGTGCTCCCTAGTCCTAGCCACTCTCTCAGTTCATGCATTCGCACAATCATCGTCGTGGTGGTGGCATGCCGTGACTGTAGATGACACGGTGAGGCCATACCCTGACATGGTGTCATGATGAAGAAGATTTCGTGGCCATAAAGCTGCATTGGCAAAAAGGTAGGGGGGCCTGGACGACCGTTGCTCCTCGTCCCGTTGAGGTGGACATGATAGGGTGCGGCGTAGCGTAGCTTCTTCCTGTTACTACCGTGGAGGGAGAGAAATAACCGTGAAAGCCTTGACTGGATTATGAATCCGGAGTTACAAGTTTCTAGGCGGTCCTACACGACGTGGCGAGCTCCTATTCCTTAATAGGAAAGGGTAGGGGCCCGTGCGTACCGGGTGTAGCCCCCGAGGCCTTGGAGGGGTAGTGTACCCCTTCAAGGGCTGAGATGCGATCATAGAGTCATGGGCAACCTTGGCCGTTCGCTAGTCTAACAAGGTGTGGTCAGCCCCCGAGCCCTTGCTCTATGAAAGTTGAAATGCTTCAGAGAATGGGCGTCCTTGACCAGCCATTGGCTAGTCATAGTGGGGTCCACCCCAAGCCTCTTCTCTTTGCAATGGTTCTTCATGCCAAGTCCTTCGACTTCCTCGACGGGCCTCTAAAACTTGGCTTGAAGTATGTGGGTTGTCCCAATCACCGTCCGTCGACTCTTGGTATAGTTCTGGTGTATTGAAGGCCTTTCTGGGTGAGTCTTGGTGAAAGGTGTTTTTCCTTTTATCGCAGCCCATGGTCGGCCCATGGACGTGTTGGTGATCAGTTGTGTGGGAAGGAAGGCGAAAGGGTGCCGTTCCAATTTTTGTCAGAGGTAATTGAGTGCGGTTTTGAGGTGTCGTGCCTTGGTTGGTGGAAAAAGTGGGCAACGGTTCATGATTTGGAACTTCATGGTTTTGGTGAGAGGAGAGGGTGGTGGTTTGTGAATCAAGACCACATTGATCGCCCTAGGATGCTGTGGAACCGAACGGTCGCTTGGGGTCTATTTATACCCGGCTCGGAGCTCAACCCTTTCACTATCCCTGCCTTCCCTTTCCTATTTCCTCTCCCACTTCGTTTAGCCCTGATGGAGCACGGTGACTCATCGAAGGGGTCTTGGGTGTCTGAGGAGGTGGACGGACCTCTGGTGGCGCAGCGTCACCGTACTGATGACCGAGCCTTTGCTGGGTCTGGCCACATACTAAACACCGACAGCCTTTCTACCGGTGGCCTCCTTTGCATTGCTATCGTGGCTCAGGTCGGCCCATCAAAGGCGGTGGTGAAGGAGGTGGAGGAGCGGGCAATGGCGGATGTTGTGGCCACGGACGTCGAGGAGAGGGCGGATGCCCTCATCAAGTAGCTTGAGGATGCCGATCGCCATGGCATTCATACATATTCTTCCCCTTTTTTCTAGTTTTCTTTTGTGCTTTCATCTGATAGAAATGGGGTTTTTTCATCAGAGGCGATGACGAAGCTAGAGCATCTCCGTGCGGCAATGGATGCTTTCCTCGACTTCCTAGGGGTTGCGCCGAGCGCCCAGGAGGGGTGTCTCTAGAACACACGCCACCGTGTCCTCGATGCCATCGAAAGCGGCGTTCGTCATGGTGCTGGGGTTGCCCTGGCCATGGCGGAGGTGTCGGTGGAGGCGGACCTCACCGGAGTCAACGGCTTCCCTGTGGGGGAGGAGCTGCACCACCATGAGGACCTGGTAGCACGCTACGGCCTAGCGAGGGAGGCGGTGGTCGCCCATGTTCCTACTATGGAGGTGCTGGTGAGGCTCCCCCCTCATTAGGGTTTGTTCTTTGTGTTTTACTTTGCCTATGGCATATCGACGCCTTTTAGTTTGTAATGGACTTTTTGTGATGATTTGATTGGTGTTTAGTATTATCGCTTTTGTTTTCATTTTTGGGTTAGCATGTGGTTAGTACAAAACATCGCCAGAGCATCGCTGGCGGTGAGTTTGGTGGGGTTCCCTGCGAGGAAGGAATCGCTCCTAGGTGCGCGTAGCATATTAGGGTCGATGTGACTACTGCCACTGTCGCATCCTGAGACGGGGTCGGTGTCCCTTAACGCCGACGCATGGAAGGGACAACCATCAGCTAGACTTTTTTGCTCTCAGGCGCTTTCGGATCCTGGGCGATGACCTAGGTAGATGTCGTACCTATACATGGGCCTCGATGGGCCTTTGAAATAATAAAGTAGTTATGCATATGAATCTGGGCCTCCAAAAATCTTTGCCCGTGCGTCGATCCAGTTAGGAGGCCCAATGCATTCCCATCACGCTTCTTTTCCACAAAGGAGGGGTTGGACAGTGGCACATCATCCCTCTCACCTAGGGTTGAAACGTGGTGCCCATTTTGAGTTGCTAATGGGTTTCTTAGTTCGAGCGGGGCCCTAGTTCCCATTCAATAGGGATCCAACGGAGGTAGCTAGTGACCGACCCCTAACTCTTGATGACTAGTTCAGTAGGGTAACTAGGGTTGTTCGACCATCCTTGGTGGCTCGTTGCCTTTTTTTTTGATAAAATACCCTGGACTAGTGTTCATCAAGACTCAAACATGGATCAAAGAGTCCCATATGGTGCTCAGTGCAACCGGGTACTGGCCGCTAGTGTGCCACTCCTCATTCCATCCCTCACTCTGTTGGCTTGGAGCGACTGTCGAAGTCCCTCCACAGGGCCAGCCTACAAACTCCAAAGCCAGATTCGGACCGTGTGCAAATGATGCAGCATGATGCATGTATGTCTATGATGCATATGATGACTTTGTATACATAGCATTGCAAGGGATATGAAGAGAAATTAAAGGAAGATTTTTAAGAACAACTTAATACCAGTATTAATAATGAAGACAACGGGAGCTGGGCTCAGCGATTGTTTTACCAACTTCTATCTAGGGACCTCATTGTTCCCTTTATGGCCATGAAAGTTTGTAGCTGTTGAAGCGATCAACGAAGTCATCATTGCATGGCTCGTCATCTAGGAGGTAGCTGCTGATGCACAAAAAGCGTTGCATCTCTCAAAGCCTGGTGAAGCTGGTGCCACCTTCGTTGTTGTTATCGTTGTCGTTGTCGAAGTCAAGGAAGTTGGAGTTGGAGCTTGTCTCGGCCGATGCCAAGACATCGATGATGGAGCGCATGAGCTATTGGGGTAGATCCTCTGGTACCTCTCCTGCCTGTAGATTGAGATGATAGATGTTTGTTGATGATTTTACGAACCTTCTTGTTGTGGCAGGTGTAAGGTCCAAATAGGCTAGAGGGGGGGGTGAATAGCCTAATTAAAACTTCTACAAGAATTACTTAACCACAAGTTAGTACGAAAGGTGGTGAAGCAAAAGCACTAGCTCTAACTAATTAAACAAGCCACCTACACAAGTCTAGTACAAGGCTATCCACTAAACACAACAACAAACACAAGCTATAAACAAGAAGTAATACGAGAGAAGAGCTTTGAGTGGTTATACCGCCGTGTAGAGATGAGAAGTACCAATCAATCAATCACACAAGAGAAATCATCGGGAAGAGAATGACACAAGAATTTATCCCGAGGTTCACTTGCTTTCCGGCAAGCTACTCCCCGTTGTGGCGATACACCCACTTGTCGGTTCGCGAGCTAACCGACTATCAAGAGTCGAGCCCTCGGCGGGCGCCGCACAACCGCACACAAGATGGGGATCCTCCAAGCCACGAGCTTCACTACCGTGGGGAAGGATCAAGAACCCCTTACAACACTTGGTGAGGGCTCCAACAATCTCCAATTGCGAGCTCAATCACCTCCGCTGCTCCAAGCCGTCTACCGTGTCGGGAAACACGGAAGAGTAACAAGAAATCCACAGCAACTCAAAGATCAAGTGCCTCTAGAATGCAACTCTCAAGCAATGCACTTCAATCTCACTCAATCTCACTCAAGATGTGCAACTATGCAAAGAGATGAGTGGAGGGGTTGTTCTCGAGCTCAAAGTATGTCTCTAGGTCTCAAAATGTGCAAGAGTTACCCTCAAACCCCGGCCAACGTCTATTTATAACGAAGGGGTACGCAGCTAGCCGTTACCGGACGACGCGGTTCAAAATGGGATGACCGGACGCTCCGGTCAGGATGACCGGACGGGTCCGGCCACTACAGGACAAGCGTGAATAGTGCGCGTCAGAAGTTACCGTTGCTATGACCGGACACGCCCTAGTGTATGACCGGACGCACCCTAGCGAATGACCGAACGCGCCCTACCTGGCGTCTGGTCAGAGTCTAGTAAGCTCCCATCACGACCGGACGTGTCCGATCGTACATGACTGGACGCACCCCGCGTCCGAACATCACTCCTGCGCTCTCTGCCCCTCTGGACGCCTGACCGGACGCGCCGGTCCCGTGAAGGACCGGACGCGCCGGTCGCGCGCTATGCTTCTGCGCACAGGTGAACTGACCGGACGTGCTGGTCAGGCCAGACCAGCGTCCGATCACTCACCCTAGGCACGCTGACCGAATGAACTGACCGGACGCGCTGGTCAAGCCATGACCGCGTCCGGTGCAGCGTCCGGTCACCTCTGTGACCTCCGTTCGCCTCCGTTTCTTTTCCAACTTCCGACGCAGTAGAAAATATGCGTTTCACTTCTCCAAAAAGCGCCGAATCCCGCCTCGCAAGCTCGGCGGGAGGGAGAGAAGAACACAAACCCTTCTCTACCGCTCAAACTCCACCGCCTTCACAAAATGTGCTAATACCACCATGTGTATGTGTGTTAGCATTTCACAATCATTTTCCAAGGCGTTATGTTAACTCTTTACTAGATCCTAATGCATATGCTCAAGACATTGATCTAGTGGCACTTGATTTCCGAGCTAACCGTGATTGCCCCTCTTGATAGTCGGCTATGTATCCTAAACCCGGTCAATTACTTCTCTACTCATCTTAGACCGGCTAAAGGAAAAACCCCTATGGTTATACCTTTGCCTTGCGCTCTTAGATCCTTCTCCTCCACTTGATCATCATGTCCTTCATTTTATGTGCATCTCCACCATGATCATCATTTCATGTCCATGCACCATCTCTTTGTGATCTTGTGGCCACCACTCCTTGCCACATACACCTTCATCACATGTGTTGCTTATGCCTAACTCAAAAACACTTAACACATGGCATTAGCAACTTGGTGTCATTAATTACCAAAACCAAACTTGGGCTTTTAATCTCCCCCTTTTTGGTAATTGATGACAACCATCACAAAGATATGAAATAAAATCAATTTTCAATTTTGATAGTATTAGATCCCCCTACATATATGCTTCCATGAGTTTGGTTCAATTGTGCACGTATGTATGGATTTGAATTTTGGGAGAGTTATTACTATCAAATTGATGCTAAGGTATATAGAATGGACCTTTGAAGCGTGATACCAATCGGAGTTGCCTTTATATACCATCCTTAGCATCGATGTAGCTAGACACCACTTGTAATACATCACTTGTAAAGATCACAAACACTAAAGTACCCTGTGAGATCAACACTATAAGCAAAAGGTGTCTAGATACCACTTATAAAGCTACACTTAACAAATCACCATTCAATTTCTATTTCTAGCAATCACCATTCAATCATGAATATAAATATAAGCTTTGCAATGCAACAATTCATCATGTTAATGCACATACAAATGCAACAAATAATTCATGAGCTTGCTCCCCCTACTTGTGTGCTCAATTTTAATTGATCCCTTGATTTCTCTCCCCCTTATTATATCTTTCTCTCACAACTTAACTTTTTATCTTGTGACGTTTCTATCTTTGTGACTTTTCTCTCCCCTTTTGTCAACAATCACCAAAAAGGTGCCAATTTTAGTGATAGATAAGTCAATCAAAATGAGGGAGTCCAAATTATGGTTCAACCTAGATCACTTGCCTAGAATATGTAATTCAGTTTGATCCAAGGACAAGCTTTTTCACACCTCATAAAGTATAAGGGTTATCTTGACCATGTTGAATTACACATCATGAGCTCGTTTACTAGATTTAACACTAGGTTTGCAAGTCCACAAACATGTCATATGCTACCACTAGATCAATCAAACATAGAAGCAATAGTGGTACCATATATACAACAAAATCATTTGATTTTCATGAATGAGCCTATTTGTCATGCAAATATGTCTATATGTTCTAACCATGTCCTTAGCAAATTATGAATGATATGTCAAACAACTTTACCTTGCTATGTTGGAGGAGAGGCATGTCATATAAGAATGTGGGGGTGCACTCATCTCAAGTTGGAGAAGTCAAGTATGTTCAATTCATTCTTCAACTTGTAAAATCTCTTTTCATCAAGTGGCTTTGTAAAGATGTCGGCTAGTTGATCTTCGGTGCCAATGCTCTCAATGCTAATATCACTCTTTTGTTGATGGTCTCTTATGAAGTGGTGCCTTATATCAATGTGCTTGGTTCTTGAATGTTGAACCAGATTTTGTGTCATCTTGATAGCACTCTCATTATCAGAAAACAAAGGCACATTCTTGAATTTAATTCCAAAGTCATTCAAGGTTGCTTTCATCCAAAGCAATTGTGCACAACAACTACCGGCACTAATGTATTCGGCCTTGGGTAGATAGTGCAACACTATTTTGTTTCTTTGATGACCATGAAACAAGAGACCTTCCAAGCAATTGACAAGTGCCACTTGTGCTCATTCTATCAATCTTGCATCCACCATAGTCGAAGTCCGAATATCCAATCAACTCAAAATTAGACCCCTTTGGAAACCATAATCCAACATCATGAGTGCCCTTAAGATATCTCAATATCCTCTTGGTTGCTTTGAAGTGACTTTCTCTAGGTGAAGCTTGATATCTTGCACACTTTCACACACTAAACATCACATCCGGCCTAGAAGCGGTGACATATAGCAAACTTCCAATCATAGACCGGTATTGCTTTTGATCTACCATGTTTCCACTAGCATCAATACCTAATTGATCATTAGTGCCCATTGGTGTACTCATTGGCTTAGCATCTTGCAATCCAAACTTCTTGATCATATCCTTGATGTACTTGCCTTGACTTACAAAAGTGCCATTCTTCATTTGCTGATTTGAAGTCCAAGGAAGTAACTAAGCTCTCCAATCATAGACATCTCAAACTCATTAGCCATCATATTTCCAAACTCTTCACAAAAGTCTTGGTTAGTTGATCCAAAGATAATGTCATCCACATAGATTTGCAATACAAACAAGTCATTTCCAAGCTTCTTGGTGAAGAGAGTGGTGTCAACCTTTCCCATCTTGAACCCTTTAGAGAGAAGAAAGTCCCTCAACCTCTCATACCATGCTCTAGGTGCTTGCTTCAAACCATACAATGCCTTCTTTAGCTTGTAAACACGGTCGGGCTTCTTGTCATCTTCAAAACCGGGAGGTTGCTCAACATAAACTTCTTCATTGATGTAACCATTAAGAAATGCACTCTTGACATCCATTTGATAGAGTTTGATATTGTGTGCACAAGCATATGCTAATAAGATTCTAATTGCTTCCAATCTTGCAACTGGTGCATATGTCTCTCCAAAGTCAAGACCCTCAACTTGAGTGTATCCTTGTGCTACTAATCTTGCTTTGTTCCTCACAACCATGCCATCTTGATCTTGCTTATTTCTAAAGACCCACTTAGTACCAATCACATTGTAGTTCTTTGGCCTCTCAACAAGTTTCCAAACTTGATTTCTAGTGAAGTTGTTTAGCTCTTCATGCATGGCATTTACCCAATCGGAATCTTTCAAAGCATCTTCTAATTTCTTAGGTTCTTCAAGTGACACAAATGAGTAATGCTCACAAAAGGATGCTAGCCTTGATCGAGTTTGAACACCACTTTGAATTCCACCAATGTTTTGGTCCAACGGATGATCTCTTGCAATGATAGTAGGTTGGAGTATTGGGAGTTGATTGCTTCCACTTGCTTGACCTTGAACTTGAGCTTCATCATGAGAACCACTAGAGCTTGCTTGATTTGTATCAATTTGCACACTTTGGTTGATCACATGAATATCATCATCGTCAACTTGCCTTGGCCTAACATCACCAATGTCCATGTTCTTCATTGCATTTGATAATTGATCTCTCACATCATCAAGGTTTTGAGATTTATTTTGAGATCCTTGGGTTTCATCAAACTCAACATCATGAACTTCTTCCAAGGTGCCATTTGTGAGATTCCAAACTCTATATGCCTTGCTTGTGGTAGAATAACCAAGTAAGAACCCTTCATCACATTTCTTTTTAAACTTGCTCAATCTAGTGCCTTTCTTAAGAATATAGCATTTGCAACCAAACACTCTAAAGTATGCAATGTTGGGCTTTCTTTCATTCAATAGCTCATATGGTGTCTTTCCAAGCTTCCCATGGCAATAGAGACGGTTGCTACAATAGCAAGCCATGTTGATAGCTTCACTCCAAAATGAATGACTCACATTGTATTCACTAAGCATTGATCTAGCCATATCAATCAAGGTTCTATTTTTCCTTTCAACTACACCATTGGATTGAGGAGTGTATGTAGGTGAGAATTGATGTCCAATACCAAGATCATCACACAAATCTTCAATTCTTGTGTTCTTGAACTCACTACCATTGTCACTTCTAATCTTCTTGATTGTGATTTCAAACTCATTTTGCACTCTCTTGACAAAAGACTTGAATATATCATAAACATCACTCTTGTCATAGAGAAAGAACACCCAAGTGTATCTAGTGTAGTCATCCACAATCACAAAACCATACTTGTTGCCACCAATGCTAGTATATGTTGTTGGCCCAAACAAGTCCATGTGCAATAACTCAAATGCCTTTGATGTGCTCATTTCACTCTTACTAGGATGTGTATTTCCAACTTGTTTGCCGGCTTGACAAGCACTACATGGTTTGTCCTTTTGAAAGGTGACATCTTTCAAGCCTCTAACTAAGTCATGCCTCAAAAGTTTGTTTAATTGTTTCATTCCAACATGACCAAGCCTTCTATGCCACAACCATCCCATACTAGATTTACTAAGCAAGCATGATGTCAATTGTGTCTCACTATCATTAAAGTCAACCAAGTATAAGCTACCATGTCTAAATCCTTTGAATATCAAATTTGATCCATCAACACTTATGACTTCAACATCATCACTACCAAATATGCACTTGAAGCCAAGATCACAAAGTTGTGCCACCGACAAAAGATTGAAATCCAAGCTCTCAACTAGCAACACATTAGATATGCTCATGTCATTTGAGATAGCGATTTTACCAAGCCCCTTGACCTTGCCTTTCTTGTTGTTGCCGAAAGTGATAGCATCAAAACCACCATTTTGACTTGTATCAATTGATTTGAACATACAAGAGTCTCCGGTCATATGTTGAGTGCACCCACTATCAAGCACCCAATGCCTTCCTCCAGCTTTGTAATTGACCTACAAGACAAGATCAATTCTTTTTAGGTACCCAAACTTGTTTGGGTCCTCTAAGGTTAGTGACCAAGCTCTTTGGTACCCAAATGGCTTTCTTCTTTGAGCCCATCCATGGTGTACCAATGAACTTAGCATGAACACCATTAGTACCCTTGGTAAGCATATAGAAAGAATCAAACTTAATTGAGGATACATTTGCATTGGATTTCTTGTTCATGCAATGTTGCTCTATGTGACCAACTTGCTTGCAACTTTTGCAATAGCTACCATTGTTCTTCACAAAATGAGTCTTGTGAGGAGCAAAAGCGGCCTTGCCTTTCTTAGGGTTATAGCCCAATCCCTCTTTGTAGAGAGAAGCTCTTTGGCTACCCAAGCACATAAGCAAGCGGTCCTCACCACCATAAGCCTTAGCTAATGTGTGATTGAGCTCTTTTACCTCCTTCTTGAGATTTTCATTCTCAACTATAAGTGTGGAGTCACAAGTGAAACCATCACTACTAGATGAGGATGATGTAGATGCGCTACATGAAGGGTTAGTGGGAGCAACAACAATAGGCTTAAGAAAAGATTCATCAATTATATCACATGATATGCCTATGTTGCAAGTTTTAGCTTTCTCAACATTAGTTGGCATGTTTTCACATTTTTCAACTAGAGAGGAATGAGCTTCTTCAAGCTTGGTGTGAGACTTTTGAAGCTTCTTATGGTCTACCTTTAGACTCTCATAAGATGCCCTAAGCTCATCAAGTTCTTGCATAAGGTTTTTATTTTCCTTAAGCAAGCCCTTGCACTCCTTTCTAGATTCTTTAAAATGTTGAGTGCAATCTTCTAGCATAGTGATTAGTTCATCTTTAGTGAATTCTTCTTCATCACTATCACTATCACTAGCATTATCATGATCACTCTCATCGTCGGATGATACCTTAGCGGTCTTAGCCATGAAGCACGATGGAGTGTCGAAGAGGAAGACCTTCTCTTGGAAGGCAATGCTAGCATGTCCCTTCTTCTTGCTCTTGTTGTCATCCTCATCATCACTTGAGGAATCATCACTATCCCATGTAGCAACATGAGAATCATTCTTCTTCTTATAAGAGCTTTTCTTCTTTTCTTGCTTCTTCTTCTCCTTCTTGATAGCATCTTCATCATCACTATCATAAGGACACTTTGCAATGAGATGGTCCTTGCTATGGCATCTAAAATATCTCATGGTATGCTCATTCTTCTTAGATGAGTTCTTCCTCCTCCTTGCATGATACCCCTTCTTCTTCATGAATTTGCCAAATTGCTTGACAAAAAGAGCCATCTTCTCATCAATGTCATCACTATCACAAGAGCATGAGTCTTCATCACTTGATGATTCAATCTTGGATTTACCCTTGGATGTGGTGGCTTTGAATGCCATACTCTTCTTCTTTTCATCATCTTTCTTCTCATTTTCCTTCTTCTTCTTCTTGACCAACTCATCCTTCTCATCATCTTCTCTATATAAATCATCGGTCATCACTTCTTGGAATATTTGTTGAGGAGTTGAATCCTTCAATGTAGTCCTCACTAGCACGGTGATCAATGTATCAAATCTCTTGGGTAGACTTCTCAAGAACTTCATAGAGAATTGATTGTCCTTGACCTCCTCACCAAGTGCCTTGAGCTCATTGACAATGACTTGCAACCGATGAAACATTTCCGGTACACTCTCATCTTCTTGCATCTTGAAGCAAGAAAACTTTTCTTGCAAGATATATGCATTAGTGGTATTTGTGCCTTCGGTGCCCTCAAATGTTTCTTCTAGCTTGGCCCAAGCATCATGAGCAATCTCTATGTTCTTTACTTTCTCAAATGTCTTGTCATCTAATGCCTCATGAAGAGCACTAATGGCAATGTCATTGCATTGGAGCTTCTTCTCTTCCACCGGTGTAGGTGCTTCCGGATTAGCAACCTCAAATTTTGTTTCGGTGACCTTCCACACTTCTCTATTTATTGACTTTAGGTGTGCGGTCATCTTAACCTTCCAATATGCATAATTTGTGCCATCAAAGTGAGGTGCCTTCTTGGTGTTGTTGATGTGCAAGCTTAATTGAGCCATTTCTTTTTCACCATAGGTTGTTAAGCCTCAAATAAACGATGCCTCAGCTCCGATACCACTTGTAAGGTCCAAATAGGCTAGAGGGGGGGGGGTGAATAGCCTAATTAAAACTTCTACAAGAATTACTTAACCACAAGTTAGTACGAAAGGTGGCGAAGCAAAAGCACTAGCTCTAACTAATAAGCAAGCCACCTACACAAGTCTAGTACAAGGCTATCCACTAAACACAACAACAAACACAAGCTATAAACAAGAAGTAATATGAGAGAAGAGCTTTGAGTGATTATACCACCGTGTAGAGATGAGAAATACCAATCAATCAATCACACAAGAGAAATCCTCGGGAAGAGAATGACATAAGAATTTATCCCGAGGTTCACTTGCTTCCCGGCAAGCTACTCCCCGTTGTGGCGATACACCCACTTTTCGGTTCGCGAGCTAATCAACTATCAAGAGTTGAGCCCTCGGCGGGCGCCGCACAACCGCACACAAGATGGGGATCCTCCAAGCCACGAGCTTCACTAAAGCATCCAATTTGCGAACTCCCGCGGGGAAGGATCAAGAACCCCTTACAACACTTGGTGAAGGCTCCAACAATCTCCATTTGTGAGCTCAATCACCTCCGCTGCTCCAAGCCGTCTACCGTGTCGGGAAACATGGAAGAGTAACAAGAAATCCGTAGCAACTCAAAGATCAAGTGCCTCTAGAATGCAACTCTCAAGCAATGCACTCGAATCTCACTCAAGATATGCAACTAAGCAAAGAGATGAGTGGAGGGGTTGTTCTCTAGCTCAAAGTATGTCTCTAGGTCTCAAAATATGCAAGAGTTACCCTCAAACCCCAGCCAACATCTATTTATAACGAAGGGGTACGCAGCTAGCCATTACCAGACGACGCGGTTCAAAACGGGATGACCGGACGCGTCCGGCCACTACAGGACAAGCGTGAACAGTGCGCGTCAGAAGTTACCGTTGCTATGACCGGACACGCCCTAGTGTATGACCGAACGCGCCCAAGCGAATGACCGGACGTGCCCTACCTGGCGTCCGGTCAGAGTCTAGTAAGCTCCCATCACGACCGGACGTGTCCGATCGTACATGATCGGACACGCCCCGCGTTCGAACATCACTCCTGCGCTCTCTGCCCCTCTGGACGCCTGACCGGACGCGCTGGTCCCGTGAAGGACCGAACACGCCGGTCGCGCGCTATGCTTCTACGCACAGGTGAACTGACCGGACGCGCTGGTCAGGCCAGACCAGCGTCCGGTCACTCACCCTAGGCACGCTGACCGAATGAACTGACCGGACGCGCTGGTCAAGCCGTGACCGCGTCTGGTGCAGCGTCCGGTCACCTCTGTGACCTCTGTTCGCCTTCGTTTCTTTTCCAACTTTCGGCGCAGTAGAAAATAAGCGTTTCACTTCTCCAAAAAGCGCCAAATCCCGCCTCGCAAGCTCGGCGGCAGGGAGAGAAGAACACAAACCCTTCTCTACCGCTCAAACTCCACCGCCTTCACAAAATGTGCTAACACCACCATGGTATGTGTGTTAGCATTTCACAATCATTTTCCAAGGCGTTATGTTAGCTCTTTACTAGATCCTAATGCATATGCTCAAGACATTGATCTAGTGGCACTTGATTTCTGAGCTAACCGTGATTGCCCCTCTTGATAGTCGGCTATGTATCCTAAACCTGGTCAATCACTTCTCTACTCATCTTAGACCGGCTAAAGGAAAAACCCCTATGGTTATACCTTTGCCTTACGCTCTTAGATCCTTCTCCTCCACTTGATCATCATTTCCTTCATTTTATGCGCATCTCCACCATGATCATCATTTCATGTCCATGCACCATCTCTTTGTGATCTTGTGGCCACCACTCCTTGCCACATACACCTTCATCACATGTGTTGCTTATGCCTAACTCAAAAACACTTAACACATGGCATTAGCAACTTGGTGTCATTAATTACCAAAACCAAACTTGGGCTTTCAGCAGGGCTGGCCAACTCGTGGTATGCTAGGGTAGCTGAACTTGTCGGGCCATGTGCCCTTCAACTTGTCGGAGCGGAGTCATAGGTTGGCCGCCAGCTCAGAGAAGCTGGCGGGCTCGCCGGTCGATGGAAGGAGGTCGAGGTCGTAGCCCTCCCCGATGACGATGAACTCAAGGCCCCAAAACCAGATGTGGGAGCCTAGAGCAAAGTTGATGTTGTTTCTGGCCATCAGAGACTTGGTGGAGTAGAACGTGACGCGCAAAGTCCCCTACCTGGTGCGCCAACTACCGTTGTTCTAGAACGGGGGGTTTCTAGAGATGGGACAAGTGAATGAAGCTATGCGTCAGAGCCTCCGATGGTGTGCAAGGTAGACACAAGATGTATACTGGTTTAGGCTGAGTGTCCCTACTTCTAGTGCTCGCTACTGCTCGTGTTGCTTTGCACCGAAGTGCTTGTAGTAGGGGGATACAAGCTAGTCAAGAGAGGGATAGCTCCCAGGTCTCTATGTGTGGGTGTGTTCAGTTGCTTGAGTGTGTGCTTAGTACGTTGCCATTGCGTGGTGTCGTCTTGTCACCATCATTGGTTGAGGGTCCCTCCCTCCCCTTTTATAGTATGCAAAGGGAGGGGTTGGGTTATAGCATTTGTATGTACGAAAATAGAAAGAGAATACCCTAAGCTGCTCCCTAGTCCCAGCCTTTCTCTCAGTTCATGCATTCGTATAGTCGTGGTGGTGGTGGTGGCATGCTGTGACTATAGATGACACAGCGAGGGCATACCCTGACACGGTGTCATGATGAAGAAGATTTTGTGGCCCTGAAGCTATGCCTGCGGAAAGGTAGGGGGGCCTGGACGACCGTTGCTCCCCATCCCATTGAGGTGGACATGATAGGGTACGACATAGCGTAGCTTCTTCTTGTTACTGCCATGGAGGCAAGAAAGAGCCGTGGAAGCCTTGACCAGATTATGAATCAGGTGTTACAAGTTCCTAGGCGGTCCTGCATGACACGACGAG
Organism: Saccharum hybrid cultivar R570; assembly: GCA_038087645.1. Classification (NCBI taxonomy): domain Eukaryota; kingdom Viridiplantae; phylum Streptophyta; class Magnoliopsida; order Poales; family Poaceae; genus Saccharum; species Saccharum hybrid cultivar. Next base: position 1,304,185 of record JAQSUU010000625.1, on the reverse strand, counting down.
CTCCTATTCCTTAACAGGAAAGGGTAGGGGTCCGTGCGTACCCGTGGTAGTGTGTTATAGTGGTGGGGTCGAGCGAAGCAGTAGCTGTGTAGAGGGGTCGAGCGCCTTGATGATGTCATAGGGCTCGGGCGCCTGAATGATGTCATGATGGTCAGACGAGATGGAGAGGTGTCAAACGAAGCAGAGGAGCACTGAGGGGGCTCAGGCGCTTGTCCATTGGGTTTGGTTTTGAGCAAAGTAAAGCCTAGGCCGGCTGTGATGGGCCGTGGGTCGTAATTTTGCCTTGGTGGGTGGTTTTTACGGTAAAATTGGGGTACCCTATTTTGCTGGTACCCGATATCTCTCCTCGCACAGAACTGTCTTAGTCCGTAGTAACTCAACAGAACAGGCTCCACCCATTTAGGGCCTATGGCATGCACGTTTAACATAGTCCTGTTCCCAGGCCTTAACCCACGATGGTCCTTAATTGGCTAGAGCAAGCACCTTCCACCAATACCACGTGGCCCACCTCTCACAGATAGCCACCACCACACGTCTGTCACATCATATCCATCATATCCATCAGAACCAGATCCGGGGCACTCCACACACCAAGTGTACCCCTCTAGGGTAAATCCTCTCACTCCGGGCGGTATCACCAAAGAAACAGGTCAAGTCAAGGAATATCTCCATAACTCATTCACCACCACCCACATGGGATTCAATGCTCCCGTCGCATCAACCTACCATCTATCCCATGGCAAAGCCTCACGGCAAACCCCGATCCACCAACCACATGACCAACCAACCATCACATCACATAACAAGGCATATATGTAATAATGATGGAAGTAAATGCAAGCAAGCAGGTAGGCAATATATACGTGCGAGCGCGAAGCTGGGCAGTCAGGGTGAAGAGGTTTCAACCAAGGCAAATAAGGCTCAGGCAATAGCATGCATCACATACACTAGCAAATGAGTAAAGTAAAGCACTAGCATTTCTACTTGCAATGCCTAATAGATTTCCCTAAGATAAGGTGCTGCCATGACACCTGCGATGTTGAGGTAGTAGTGGTACGTGTCTACAGAAGTTGGGGTCATCCATCATCAGGGTCCATCGCCTCTGGGTGTGTCGACGGATCCAGCTGAGCTTGAGTCGTTGCTATGCAAAGAAAAAGCCAAGAACGACCACCGATAAGAACCAATAAAACCATGATAAAAACCTAACTCAACTAGACTCAAGAATTGAACTGGGAGGTAGGGTTGGATTTTAGAAAAATTATGAAACTAGTTTCATAATTTTAGAGCTAGGATGAATATTTTATGAATTTTTGAAGGTGGATAGGATTTCTGAAAAACACAAAAGGGAGAAACGACAAGGATCTGATGGGCTTCCTTCAGCTTGGCTAGTGCTGGCTTCGTGGGCTTCAGGTGGCCAACTAGACTAGAGTTAGGTGGGTTGGTTGTGGGCCACAGCAAGAAAAGGAGGCGGCTCCTGCCTCTGGACTGGCCCAAACTCGCAGCAGAGGAGGGCACCTGCCAGGTGTTCAGGCGATTGCCCAGCAGCAGCAGTGGAGCGCTCCAGTGCATCCATGCACGTGGCCTGTGAAGGCGAGGCCAGACGGCTGCGGCTGGAACACCCTAAAATTTGCTTCTCTGAAAATAGAGCTAAAATAAGTTAATTTTGAATTTTTGTGCTCATGAAAACATAGAGAAATAATATTTTTCACTAAATTGAAATTTATCATAAGGTTTAGCAACTTATTGATGCATTCATGCTGATGCATTTGTGTTTTTGTATTGCTTGGTTTTGACCAAAGATCAAAATAAATTCAAGTTGTTCTTTCAAAATGCGTTTAGGTCGATTTTCCTTTCCCGATATACATATATTATTTTTCTACAATCAAATTTCTTGTTTCTCACCTCAAGTTTTCATTGAGAGCTTCCTCAAATATTTTCGTTGTAACCCAAATCACTCCTTCCAGTTTCTCATCCGTTAATCAACCTTTACAAACTTTTCAGGAATTTTTCCGGCTTTTTATGTAGCTTGTTTCCACTTATCTGTGAGCATAATCTAATTCTTAGATGCTCCAAAATATCTTATCATGAGCTCCAAATACTTTATTTGGGTTCCTCATGTTCCATAATGTCTCTGGAAAATTTTCCCGAATTTTTGGAGCTTTCGGAGTATTTTTCGCGGCTTAAATAATAATTCTAAACTTTTCTAGAATTATTTTATCCATGAAATTAATTAATTATGAAAATAGGAAATATCTCATTTTCCACTAAAGCTCGTGTGCAATAATCTTAAATTCCCATACATTTATTTACTAATGGGCTTTGATGATTAATTAGGCCCGTTGGTAGATGTGGAGGGTGCAACTTCTATTAGTACCATATTGCTAGTTGATGTGAAGGTGAAGAGTTTTTCTCCCTATAATTATATACCTACCCTATGGGTAAAGTATATCAAAACTACCGTAAGAGGAGCCCCTAGTTTGGGAAATCCCTCGTGTAGTAAAATAGAATTTTCTCTCTTTTTGTCGTCGTCGGCCAACTCCAACCCCTCCATTGAGCTGTTCTGGGCACCTCGAGTGTCTCCGGCAAACACCACCGTCATCACAAGGTACTTCTCTTCGTTCTCTACCTCTTAGCATCCTTGTTTGCATCAATCCGTTATATGATGTCCCCTTGTTTTTCTCTATTTTCCGACAAGAATATTCTAGCAAACTCCATTGGTGTGCACTGTGCTTATTCGTTTTTCGGCCATCTTCTCAGTTGCTCGTTGGCTGATTTCTTGCTGCCCTAGATGCCCTGAAGATCCTATGCGCCACCGCCGCCTCAATCTTGCCGTGCCGCCAGGTTCGCGTGAAGAATCGTCAGCCGATCTCCTCTTAACAGCTGCTGCCCTCCGTCGAAGTGTGCAAAGCTGAAGTACCAGCCAACGGCCGTTGTCATCTTGTCTACCTTCGGCTGTCATCTCCTTCAACACCCTGTCCTCCACTGTCGTAGTTTTCAGTCCGTGGCCAGCTCAGGTCATGCCGAAGCAAGATGATGCCACCCGAAGTCTCGCCGAGACACCTCTCGCTGCCGCTGACCAACCAACACCAACACATCTAGGTTTGTTAGTCTGCATGTCCTCCGTCCCTTGCTTTATATGCATCTCTGCTGTAACACACGAACCACGTCCTATCTGAAAGCAAACAAAGGCCATGCGTGCGTACACACCAGCAAGTAAATTTTCCCTCATGCACTGCAGTAGAAGCATTTGCCAATGGGAAAATCTATCTGCACTTATACTTTCTTGTATCAACCTCTAATCCTTCACTGTTTACACATCTAAATTCCATTTTAGTCCAATCTTGTCGCGTTGCGTTAGTGATGACGTGATCTACGTGCTAGTCTCGATATAGTTGAATATTAAATTGATTAATATGCTTACCGTTTTATGAATAAAATCAATATAGGTTTTCTACTGCTTTGTTTCATGTACAAATATTAATATGATTATTAATTGCTAATATGAATGCGACATTCAATTATTAATTTTCTTAGCTTAAACACACATCATATACAACTTGTTCTCACGTACTTATTCATTTTGCAAAGATAAAGTTTAACTAGCATAATAAATTATGTGATAATATTTATATAATAAAATATGATTAGCTTTAACTTGACTTTTGAAATTAAATATTTTATGACTAATATGAGTTAATACTAATCACATAGTTTTTCTTAGTTAGCTTAGTAGTATTTCTTAGATAATATAAAAACTCTCGATAGTCGTTTCTTTTTAACGATAGTTCCATTATTAGAGTTTCTTACGTTCTTTCTATCGTAGCAACGGGTTCTCTCTTAGCATGTTGTTTTAAGGCTCTCTCTTTCTCTATGAAGTAAATCTTACGGTAGTCGTTTCTTTTGCACCATAGTTTCGATTAGCGTGCTTTTCGCGTCTATGTGTTCGTAGTAATGATTAGATTAGTTTTCAAGTATTTTTATTGATTAGTGTACTGTTCTAATTTAGTTATATTTGTATGCTATGCATGTCTGTTCGAATGCTTGTATGGTGCTTTATAATCATGTCCAGTCGGTGAGATTTACGTGGTGAACAAGAAGTAGTGTTCTTTGAAGGTTTGGACTGAAGAAGGGTCTGAATTTAAGACAAGTATAGCATGGGATCATCCTTGTTACCTAATCACTTTTAAAGCACTTAAATCACTATGCATGTGTCTCCTTGTTAAGGATGCCTTAGAAATTGATCTTGTACCTTGTCGCCTATGGTTTTGCATTGGGTAGTTATTGCTAGTGCTCAACATAAACTATGATCTTGTAATTTGACTGATGGAATATGCAATAACATTAAAAGATAACTTTTTAGTAACATAATGAAAGAGGGCTAGAGCCTTGGGCTATCTTTTGGTGCTCTAGTTTCTCTCCATAAGGACTTATCTATAAGCGAACATCCGGGACTTATAGTACAGGTGTGAGGGCTACATAGCTCTGGCTTTAGTCATATAAGAGGACATTTTCTAGCTTGTTAGAGGTTACCCGAAAGGGCGCAAAAGGGGTGTTTCTCGGGTTGGGTGTAGTGCGGCTTCTGTCCTTATGTGTATAGGCTGCGCATCATTGTGCCATACGGAAGGGGAGCTCTACATTCGCAGGTTATAGAAACCTAGTGGCCCTAACTTGTTAGACGAACTTTGGAAAGACTTCATAGTGAAACCTGTCTGCCTGTTGGGGCCTTGCAAACCTCGGGCTTACGGGGATTACAACTCACAGTGAAAGTGTACAACCTTTGCAGAGTGTAAAACTGGTATATCAGCCGTGCTCACGGTCACGAGCGGCCTTGGACCCTTACGAAATAGATGATCACTATTGAACTGTAATATGCTTATGTTTTTGCTATTCATTCTTCATATTACCTGATCATATGTTGATTCTGGGATTAAAGACAACTTGATGCTACTCATATGCTAAAACTTTGCCAACTAAAAGCTACATGCAGTTAAACCCATGTCATGCCACTTGAGCCTCATGAACCTCGTGTTATGCTTGTTGAGTTCGACATGGACTCATCCTTGCTATTTTTCCACATCTCAGGAAGGGTACCAGACTGCTAGATTATGGAATTGTTAGGCTTGTGATCAACCAGTCAGTTTGATCCTGGAGTGAAGGTTACACTCGGTGTTCGGAGTTGTCTTTCCGCTGTGTTGTTCTCTAAGGTTATATCTTATACTATTGCGTTATGTTTAATAAGCATTTGTCTTTTGATATTACACTTATCTGCAGCTATATGTGAGATTTGACCTCTTTATTTCACATACAGTGTATATATGGTTTTGTCCTTAAAACCGGGTGTGACAACGGCGGCTTGCTGGCGACGCCATGTGGCTAGGCCGGTGCAAGGTTAGGCTTTGTGCCATGCTGTGTTGTGCGTGTGCATTCTATGTGTGAAGAAAGGTGGGGCCTTTCCTACTCAGGGCTTCAGTGTTGGCATGGGTGCATGGCCGAGGCTCCGAACAGCAGAGCCGGTGGAGAAGGCTAGGTGGATGTGTTGAGCGCATATCTATGGCTCGTGGCGTGTGCCCAGGAACAGTAGTGGCAAGGCAAGGTGGTGCCTTGTCCTGGTGCGTGCATGTGCCTAACACAAGCCACTCAACGGCGGAACCGCCAGGTGCGGCTCAAGGGCCAGGGTCATGGAGCCAGCGGCAGGGAAGGGTAGGGCATAAAGTTCGTGTAAGGCCGTGCGAGGCTTGTGCGTGTGCCGAGCCAGTGTAAGCGAGTGCGGCGCGACGTGCCGCGTGTGTAAGTGATGGTGACGGGGCCACAAAGAAGTCGTGCATGGCCATCAGCGCGGCATCGTGCCCCAATGGAGAAAGCTCACCGATGAAAAGGCTAGGACAGGGAAAAGGGCAGGGTGTGCTCATCGAAGGGCTCATCAAGGGCAGGGCGCATGGTGCTAGTTGGGCTCAATGCAGGCGGTTCATGACGTCGGCGTGGTGTTCTACCGAGGCCACAGCCGGTGCACAGGAGAAGGTGTTCCTGTTGCGGCTTCAGCGTTGCGGTCGGCGTCCTCCGTGATCATGACATTGCGAGGCTGCCCAATCACAGAGGCGTGGTCATGGTCATGGGAAGAATGGTGCCATGGCTGGGTAGGCAGAGCATCAGTAGATCGAACAAAAAGGTTGGCTTTTGAGGCACTCACCAGAGCTCACCGGGGAAGACGCACGATGCCAGAGGAGTCGAGGGTCCTGGGCGAGTAAGGCCGTGTGCAGGTCATCCGTGGCGGCGAACGTGCCAACGATGAGGGAGGCTTCCTGTGCTTGAGCAGGCAGGGCCAGTGTAGGCGAGTCGAGACGGTTCCATGTGGTCCAAGGGCTTCAGCTCGACGTTGGTGGTGTGGTTCAGGCTGCAACGCCTAGCTCGTGTCTATAGCATCGCGTCACTCTCGTGCATCGCTTGAACCTACTCACCCCTCTTATTACTACCGCAATGAGCCTCGGCACCAATTGCGTCGTGGCGACCCACAACGCTGCCAAGCTTCGCCTCTGTCGTGGCTAGGCTTCATCAGAGCAGTTCCCGCCTTCTATCTTCATGTTTTAGATTCCTCATGTTTCTGTGAAGCTCATCGGCTTTCCCTTTTTATCTCTACCACACAAGGTTCACCGAAATGCTGCTCGTGTCACCGGTTCACGCCGCTGCAAGCGCCATCACCGCCGATCACCGAGCTCTGCCTCGTTCCCATCGCAACCTGATGTGCCTCTAAGCCGCGGTGAGCTCCTGGTGCTATTTGCGCCGCTCGTTTTGACTCTACCATGTCAGGGTAGCGGGAACACCGCCGCGCTAGCGAGCTCTGCCCTGCCATCCGCCATGGCCACGGGCGAGCTCGTTGCTAACCCTAACTTAGTCAATCGATAGCATAGGAAGGTTCGCTTGAGTAAGGCGGATGTGCTGGTGACCTTTGCGTCACTAGAGACCTCACCATGAGTCGTGCCGCCACGCCGGAGCACCGTCGGGCCACCATGGCCGCCGGTGTGATCACTGCTATGCTCTAACCGGTCAACCTTCACACCAGTGTGTGCGCACGGGAGAGTGGGGAGTCTATTGGGGTTGTCCTCGTCGCTGGGGACCTCGCTGTCGGCGAGTACCCACCGGTCAAAGTCGGTGCGGTCGCGGTCAAGGCAGGGCTGGGTCGGGTGTTGACCCTAGTCCGCGCATCAGTGGCAGTGGGTAGGAGAGGGGTGGTTAAGAAAATGATTTGGCTTAGAATATGTACTAATCTTTTTAGAAAATGCTAATAGGTGCTGATTTTGTTTAATTCTTAACTAATTATAGAAGCATGCTAAAAATTTAAAAAATTTTGTGTGGCACTATTATGATGGTGACCTAGGAAAAATATGAGTTAAGCATTTTTAGTAGTTGTGTTGTGTTCCAAAATTACCTCTTTTAATTAATAAATGGACCTTCCATGATTTTTATAGGCTAAAATAATTATCCCCTGATCATGAAACTCTTTGTGTATGCTTTACATGCTTAGACCTATCTTCATAAAAATTATGGTACTATTTTGGTAATTCTAATTTATCTACTTAATTACATGCTTTAATTATTAATTAATAAATACTACAATAATTAGGATAAATCATAAAATGACTTTGGTGTATTTTGGAGTTGATTGTAGACCTTGGGACACAAACACTTCTACTGTTCCTCGACAACTTAATTCTTTGCTTGATGTGCTTATAATCAATATGTTTATATAATAATTGAAATGCCTTAATTTAATGTTTAGTTTTATAAGTTCTTTATAATGATCATGATTTAAGATGAATGTTAATCTCTTGCTGATCCATGTTAATGTAACTTATTTTATGATAGACAATTAATGAACTTGTTATTTCAATAACTAAAATGCTTTAAAAGGGACTGACCCTAGTTCTTAGTGAAGGAAAGTTGTACTCAAGATAATTAACTTTGTTTAAGTTCATCCATGCACTTGTGTGTCTTTCATCATGCATCATGGCATGCATTCCATTATGTTAAGCAAAGCATCATATATTACATGTAGTACGTACGAGAGTGGGAAGACTCATGTTGATCAAGTTTCAGAGAAGGTCTATCCATCCATGGTGTTGGTGCCAAGTTAACCTTTGAATCTCCCTATGGAACTAACCTCTCTGCAACGCAGGCAAGCCCCGAAGCATAAACCCTTCTCTAGTATTAATAAATCTTTGTTAGACTTTAAGTCTTGTGATATGTACATTAAGTAATTAGGAGTTGATCGAATACCATCGCTGCATGATTACCTTGATAATCAGGTATCCTTAGTTATACCTTGCTAGTATGAATAGGTCGATACCTCTATGCTTAGTAATGCTTAGACTTCGATAGAAGTCGAATGATGGTTTCATCATTTGTAGGAAAATATGTTTTACTTTGTTCTTCTCGGCTCCATTTCTGGGTCATGAGAATACCATGATGATAATAATGTTTAAATTGAGACCGGGTGGGACTGGTTGTTAAGGTAAGTTGGGCAGACAGGTTCGCCTAGTCATGCCCGTCTCGCCTGTGTCCATTGAGGACCGATTATTGTAGGCCTGCTTGTGATCATGACTTGTAGCACTGGCCACATACTCCAGTAAGCCTAATACCTCAGCTATTCTATTATGTGGAAAGCCAACCGCGCACTGGGAGTGGAGAGATGGCGAGAGTAGCATGTACCCATCCTGTGAATCCATCAGGAGTGGCGTAGGGAGGTAGAGTACTGTGCTCTCAGGTAGCGCTGGACTTGTTCATGTTTTGGAGGATCTGAGTGAGGGTTGATATATGTAGGTTCAGGGCCAGCCCTAGACCAGCATATGTCATGTGGTAAGGAAACCCTAGCTTGGCCAAATTGATACGAATTGCCGTTTGCTCCACAGTAATAGGAGACATGATCAACTGCCCTGCATCGTAGTTAATCATTGGAACATGATTACTTATGGATAAGAGATGAACTTGAGATGAGATGATTAATGAAGCGATTAAGCTAGATCAGGTGAAAACTGGATACTATGGATACACTTAATACAAAGCTAAAATATTGAAAGTAAGGATCCACTAGTAGTAAGCTTTTCTACAAAAGTTACTTCTTGCTTCTATCTCTCCTTTAAACTAGCATGCCCTTGGAGTCTTTTCTTTTAGTCAGGTAAGACTTGTTGAGTACCCTCAAGTACTAAGGGTTTGTTAACCCATGTTGCAAGTTCTGACTTGTGCTGCTAATCGGGGTCATGTTGGTAGGCTCGACATGATCTGGCTGTCTCTCCTACCTTAGATGCTTCATCTAAGTTGCTTTCGTAGTTCTACTCATCTTATGGAACTTTAGTTAAGTTTGACTTGAACATGTTTGTAAACTAATGTTATAATTCTTCTGCATGCTAATGTAAGTTATTTTTGCACCTGATGTTGTAATGTTGTGGCAACTGCATATTGATCCTGTATGAATTGTAAAATGTGGATGATTTGGGGTTCCCCAAGGGCATCCGACAGACTACTTCAGTTATCTGGCTCTCATGTGTAGCAGTCAGAGGTCTTAAGGACAATGATAGGTGCATGTGGGCCATATAATTAGGGTGGTTCTACCACAGCCGACATCTCTAGTACTCCTCTCACTCTTCTTCATTCACTCCCTACACTAGAACTATCTTAATTGCTAAGATAGGAATGGAGCTCTTCTCTTCTTGTCACATTGTGTTCTCTCTTGTATTGTGTGTTTCTCAAATGAGAAGGATGGAGCCTCCTTTTATAGGTGGAGAGGAGGGGTGTATTCCTTGGAATATTCCTAGAATATCCCCTCACAAATGTGCAAACCAAACTCCAAACCGCCATCTAGGTACGTTGAACTTGGCCCAAACCTCCAGAACCGATGTAGGTAAGGCGGTACGAGGAAACACGTGAAAGATAGGCCTGAGAGGCCCCAGTGGTGGTGTGGCCCCACACCCCAACTTGGCCCAAATGAGCCTAGCTTTGGTGGGTTGTCTTCTTTGGGCCTCTGGATGGGTCCTGCAAACTTTGATGCCATTTGGAGAAGGTTTGCTTCGAGTTTTGGGCTTCTTTCTCCACCTGACTAGGCCTTATTTTGCCTGGTAAGTGGTCCTTCTCCCCTTAGGCTCATGTCGAGTGTTTGCTTTGCTATGTTCTTTGTGTACTTTTGGCACGTTTCTTGTGTTATCCCAACATGTCCTCCTGCAAATGGTAAATCACCAAAACTTGTAGATTTTGTTACTTATAAGCCCTATTACTAGGTTTGGTGTTTCATTTGGACAATGTTGGTGGTTAAAAGTGTGAGTTAAGGACCATCAACAGCCATGGTGGATCATCACCCTAGGATGGACATCCACTAGGCGCACCTCTACGAGCGGGAGAGCTACGACATCACGATGGCTGCATGCCAAGTTCCTGAGACTAAAGGCACCTGAGCAACCGCAGTCGAGGTCACGCTCAACCTGAGTGCAAAGAAGGAATCCTTAGGGACCTCCATGCCCACCAAGGATGTCGAGGCATACAGGTCAACCTAAAGGATGCCAGCAAGGTGGCTTGGGTCGACTATAGCCTCCCCGAGCAGTAGGCGCACACGTGCCCTCGTCAACTCCTCGCTCAAGAATAAAGACCCGAGGCTGACGACCCCCGACCAAAGGATGGTTGACCAGGCAGTCACGACCATCAGCTCGAGCTAGACTGCACCTGTCATCGACTATTCAGGTCGAGGAAACCTACCCAAGGACGTGATGGGGGCGCGATGTCCTCGACAAACTCTCAGAACATCAAAACAGCTATGTCAATTGTACCCTCAGTTTATTTAAGTAGACATGTATTAGTTCATTGAAGAATCATTATATGAATCCCAGAGTATTTAGTCAAATCATTAGAAAAGACTTTGATGTTAAATTTGCTTGTGCCCTGATGTTGCTACCCGAACAACCCGTGCCGACCCGCATGAGCAGTCGGCATGGCTCATTCGCGGGGGCTACTTCCATGGGCACTACATACTTAGGCATACATGACTAGTTTGTTTCCTTCCTCGCCCCCTCTTGCATCACTGAGAGCCAGTGACCTAACCTCGAACATCTTGATCGCACCATCGGGTCACGCAAGACTTAGCCCCGTGGGCCAATCCCTAGGCAAAGTTACATGCCCACGCCCAAGTTTGAAAGGGAACATAATGCTACCATGGTTCAAGCATGAGGAGTGAGAGAAAAGGAAACTTTCTAAAACCTGTCTTTTTCTCGCCTTCCGTCCGCATCATGAAGGGGCCTACAACCCGATCCCCAACCTCTTGGTCATGCCACCACCCCACAAGCCAGTCCTCAGGCAAAGACACACCCGCACACAAGGATAACGGGAATAGAGCATGACTCTAACTCAAGCGTGAGGGACAGGAGGACAACAAACTTAAATAGACTTAAAATCCAAACATGTGATGCACATATTGTTTCTTACACTGCAGCCAACAAGACAAACTGAAAACTAACAACTCCTACTTTGGGGGATTTGGTGCCGTATACGGGTGCCGATGGGCAAAACTTGGTCGGTGAGGGTAGCGTGCTTGGCGCGACGACGTTGCTAATTGTGTGATCTCGATGTCGGACCGGTTTGGCGAGTATACTTGCCCCATAGACGTGAAGTTGGCGTAGTCGTAGTGCGTGCCAACTGACATAAAGGTGGCAACCTATAACTAACTAGAGCCTTTCCTCACTTTTTATGGGCACACAATTAAAATATTGATAAGAAACCATCATATTCTTTGCCAAAATTTAACCAATTTCTCATGACTAGTCATGATATGATCTATCATCATGTTAAGCTTACAAGACAACATACATCATATGGATATAAGATACACACAACTTTTAAAGAAGAACACAAATTGTCTAATTGAAGTTGAAGCAAATTACATAGAATTGATGAAATAAAAGAAGACCATGCAAAGACTTCTTAGAATAATTCCTAGATAATTGAAAATAGAACCCTATAATGAGTTCTTTTGTTCCTTTTTTGTTTGCCCTCAGCAGCTTATCAAATGTAGCTCAAAATACGGGGCACATCAACAGCTTTGATAGGCTTTATGATATACTCCTTTGCCCCTGCATCCAAGCACCTGCATATGAAATAAATTAAGTATATAGATGATACTGATGTATACAATGCAACTGCTTGATAGATTTAAGCTTCACTCACTTTTGGATCCTTTTAGGGATGTTGTCACTAGACATGATCACTATAGGGATGTGCTTTAGCTTCGGTGATTCCTGAGTGGTGTAAAAAATTCAGTTAGTAACTGATAAGGTTTCTATATATTTCAAGACACAAAAATAAAACATGCAACACAACGTATATCATGAAACTATGAGACCATGGATATTATAAGTTTTTTCCTTAAAAGAAGAGTCTACTTGCACCTCCATTAGAAGATCATACCCAGTCATACCAGGCATACAATAGTCAGTTAGAATCTGCTTTACATCATTCTCCTGTATACAAATGTTATGTCGAAAACATGTCAAACATAGTATGAAACCAAATGAACTAAATTATGTGCATTCCTATTAATATTAGTTATATAAACTATTGATATACCACATCTAGAAAATCCAAGGCTTGCTTTGGGCCCTCCACAATTGTCACTACAAAATAACAATATTATTAAAAAGAGAAAAAATAAAAATAAAAAAAATTAAGTGAGAGCATAGAAAACACAAGACATTATACCTTGAATGTTACAACTCTTTAAGACTCGAGATGCCACAAGGCGATCAACAAAGGTGTCATCGACTATGAGTACATGTGGAGCAATAGTGTCCATGGTGCTCTCTCACAACTTCCTAATCCTTCCTTTGAGGAAGACTTTGCAAACCTTTGATACTAGATTGCTTGTATTGCGATGTGGTGATGGAGTGAAACCAAAGTAGACCTCTTTATATAGAAGTTTGTGGCTATACTAATGGTATATTTAATATAGTATCAAATAGTTGCTGGCTACTATCTATAGCCTTAAGATAGGAAATCAAATATTGTAGCTATATCGATGATATCTTTAATATAAATGACAAGTTTGCAATTATACCAACGATATCCTTAAGATATGGAATAAGTCAGTAGGTATACTGATACTATCCTTAAGGTAGAGAAAATAGTAAATAGTAGTGGGAAATAACTATCATATCTTTTAACATGAGTGAGTACATCCTTCGGATATTGAACGTATCCCCAGATATATTTTTAATCATAAAATCCTTTCATTTGCTTTTTTGACTGCATGAACTAAGAATCATTCAGGATATGTTTGATTCCCTTGATGGGTACTATATAGCCTTGCTGGGTCAAAAACCAAAGAGATGTGGCCGTTTGGTTGCTTAGTAAGGCTTTCTTTGGGCCTAAGCTAATGAGCTTTTTCCTTACTTCCACGAGCAAACAAATTTGGCTCGCCAGTGGCAGCAAGGTAAGCTTGCTCATGCCAGTGAGGCGAGTTGTGCTCACTTGGGAACCAAATTTTCCCTTAATTCCTAGAGCACCAATGGTAAGCAGATCATAGGCATAGCATTTGGAGGGTTTTAACACTCTCATAATGCTAGATCTTGTTAACAACTTAAATTTCTCACATGAAACAAGGAATGTATTAAATTAGCTGTAAACATACCGATTGCGCGAACTCATTGGTAAGTATAATACTAGATGTATGTTTCCTATTTATAAGCATGGTGCCATGATTGAATGTAGGCTAATATGTGCAAAAGTTAGAAATTAACAACTATCACAACTCTAGAAGTGAGCTTCACTCCTAGCCCATCCAAAATAGGGTGGCCACATACCCAAAGTAGTGGTGCATGACTACTAGTTATGTGGCTCCAAGGATAAAAAAGGCACAGAGACATGGTGGTTAATGGTCTTAACTGGAGATATGCTTCAGACATGAAAACAACTAGTTGGAGTCACTAACACTAGTCTAGATTATCACAGATTACGAACTGTTTTCATTATAGAAGACACAAAGTTCGTCATAACACTCTTGTGACAAAAATAGACCTAAAAGAGGTTGAAAGGTTCCGTTAGCTCCCAAGAGGAGGTGGGAGGTAAATTGGGTGCCTAATTGAATACCTTAAAATTAGGGATCACACTACCACTAGATAAACATAAACTAGCTCTAGAATGATGTGCACTTATGATTTTCCTAGTGTTCTCTATCTTATCCTCAAACCGACACTTAATTTTGCAACCTAGAGCCAATCCCATCAACTGGCCTAAGCTAATCAAGGAGTTAAAGGCACATAAGCAAATAACAAGTGGAAGCAATAGGGTAGGTAGAGACCAAGAGATAGAGAGGACAAACTCCTTAGAGGTTGTTGGCGGCCCTTATTTCAAACTTTTCATTACCAACATAGTACAAAAATAACACATTCCATGATCACCACTGTTGACGGTAGTTAACAACCATCATAAACTATCAATATAACTTGTATAAATGCATAAATATGATCACCAACATAGGTTTAGGGGTTTAAACTAACAAATTCCATGAGTTTTGGTGAATCTGTGTTTTCAGCAGCGTTTATCCAGAAAACCATCAAGGTGGACCCAAACGTCAGAATTAATCACACTTATTCGTGAGGAAATCAACTCTAGAAGACTCTAGAATACACTAGAAGGTAAACCACCGAAGTAGAGAGGAGGTGGCTGCCAGGTGGGGCCGGGCGGCCATGTAGGCCCACATGTCTTCCTCCCCTTTCTATGTCGGTTCTGCACCGCCTTAGGGATTGAATCTATGCCGTTGTTTTAAGTCAGTTTGACCCAAGGGCTCAGGATTGATGGTCCCCCCATATATACCCACCCCTGCCACCCCAGGCATCATTGATCAAGTCATTTCATCATTGAGAAACCCTGATTAGAAGAGAAGAACCTCAGAGCTCCACAATATTCTAGGGCATAACTAGCTAGGTTAGATCTAGAGGGAGACAAGCTTTGCTTGGATTCCTGATCTTGTCAAGAGCATGGCTTGGTATAGCCCCTTGTATCCTCTTTTGTATCTTTCATTATTCATATGTCTCCTATAATTGATTCAACATTTGTTCTTAATATTATTCATGTTCCTAGTTATCACGATCATTGTCTACTTTGATTATATGTTTAGTATAGCTAGATTGTCTTTATGTTCAAGCATAAGTTCATATAGCGCTCGCTTTAAAGTACATGGGGTGAGTGGTTGACATTGTGTAAGAGTGGTGCTTATACGTTGTTTACCTACGGATGCACCCTATATTCCAGGCCATGTGGTAGATCACGAGTGTGACACTCTTGTTGAGTCCTTTGTAGTCTACTCCCCAAATATAGGTCAAGTAGGATCTAGTTATGAAGGAAGTCATGCTCTGTTCTTGATCTTTCTTAGTAATATCCCTTATGTGTAGATATGAAGTTGATCTTAGCCATGATTATTAAGTATAATTGCACTAATCATAGTATGCTATGACTTGTAATTAAGAATGACTTAGGAATTATTGATCTATTGTATCTACTTAGTCATGCTAATGCCATAGAAAGGAGTACTTTGAGTGTTCAATTATTAATTATCAATGATCATTTACCATATATTTATCCTATCCTGTGACTTACCTCTATTATGAGTGGAAGCTTGGTTATGGTTTATCTCTCCATCATATCTATAAGTTATCAATATATTCCATCTATCAGTCCTTCTCTATGGTAAAAATATAAATAATAATACCTAGAATACTCTCAGGTGAAATGCTACAATGGTATATTATATATGTGCTTGCAGATCCTTTCATATATATATTTGCATTCTTTCTAGTCACAATAAAATACTAAAGTACTTCTTAGTGTCATTCTAGAAGTGACGCTAGAAAGTACCAACAAGCATTTCTGGCATCATTGCTAAGGATGAGAACTTAGTAAAAGTGATGTTAAGACATGTCAACAAATATTATGTGCCTACTTGAACAAGTGACATGTTAATAAATACCAAGAACCACCATAATCATAAGACTTATTTTAATGAGTTACACAAGTTTTGGTGTATATTTGATAAATAGGAACAAATGAAACAAAATTAAGCAAGATGGGACCATAAGGGGATCGACCAACCCCACCTAATGTCGATTGACCTATCCCTTAGCCAAAGGATCCCCAATCTTGGCACGTACAAGGAAACACACAAACTAGCAAAGTGCACCATTGGATCAACGTTGGTTTACTTTGAGTGGATGGGATATATTGTGTTGGTCACTAAACCCCATTTTTACCACCACCATTCCACCAAAGTGAAGTTAAATCAACATCATAAGTATCGGATAGGGTTTACAAATGACCTAGTTCCACATGTACTTGAAAAATATTTGAATGCAGGTAAATTTGATAAAAAAAAATAACAAATTCAAAGAGCAGAAGCAAGTGGACGTGGCCGAGTGAAAGATCTATGTTTGGTGTTGGTAATTAGTGACAATGCCTAAGTACAAATCACAAATGCTTAAGTGTGGTAGCAAAAGGTGATTGGTACAACTCCAAGTTGATGGCAAGGATACATTGTAATCATGATCATATGATGCCACAATTGGAGAAGAAATGGTGGATTGGTGCAACCCTATGGAGCTCAAGGCAAAGGTATTTTGCTAGGGTTTGCTTTTGGTGATCAAGACACCTAGTGGGTGTGATCACGTTTAGGTTTAGTAGCCGTACTATGAAGAGGGTAAATGGCGTATCAATTCTAGTCCTACATGTGCCTCTAGGTGACATCTCATTGAGCATATGCATTTGGATAGAGCGCATTCTCTTTGCCCTATGTGCTTAACTTGAAAATGAGCTAAAACTTGTGCTGAAGTGATACACATACTTGGTCTAGCTCATATGTGAAGAGGGCAAACAAGTGGAGCAAGCAAAACTTGAGAAACACATGAAATATCGGTGACAGACGCTGGCTCTAGGAGCAACAGACACCGTGGATGCATCTGTCGGCCTGCCCCGACTTGGCCAGGGATTGGCCATAGCGTCAGACGCACGGATGCCTGAGCGATAGACGTGCTACATCAGCGTCTATCGCCTAGGGTTTCGCGGTCAGGCAAATGCGTGAGCGACAGACGCTCGGGCGCATCTGTCGGGCGTTCACCAGACGTGTCTACCAGGGCAAAATGCGATTTTGTGCTCTCTGTGTTGCGTCTGTTGGTCCGACAGACGCTAAGGAAAATCACGATGTACGCGTCTGTCGAATTGGGCGCGAGACCGTTGGATTTCAAACGTTCAGGACACGTGGCACTCGGGCATGCGTCAAACACCGAGGCCGAGCGACAGACACGTCTGTCATGCAAAATTTCAGCCCAACGGCTATTTGTGGAGTACGTCTATAAATACCTCTTGGCTGGCTCCTTGCTCTCTCTCTTAGACTTTTGACATTCTTATGAGCACATTGAACTGAGCCAAAGCATCCCCTCTCATCCCAACTCATCTCCTTTGCATTTGATTGCGATCTTTGAGTGAGATTGAATGATTCAAGTGCATCGATCATTGATTTGCATCTAGAGGCACTTGGGGGATTGATTTGCTGCGGTGTTTCTTGTTACTCTTGGTGGTTGCCGCCACCTAGATGGCTTGGAGCAGCTTGGAGGCATGGCAAGCGTTGGTGATTATTCTTGGCCACCTCCCGTGATCTTGTGAGGGGTTTGCACCTTCCCCGGTGGAGTGCCGCAAGGTAGCTTTAGAATATTGCTCGTGTCATTACAGCTTCTAGCCATTTGGTAGGTTCTTGTGGCACCTTTTGAGAGGCTCGATGTGAGACCGATTAGCCACCGAACCACATGGTTGAGGGGGACACAACGGGGACTAGCGTGCCGGCAAGCACGTGAACCTCGGGATAAATCATCGTGTCTTCACTTCATTGATTATGATGGATTTGTCTTAGTGGATTGGTTATCTTGAATATCATCATTTGGAATTATTGATTGGTTGGCTCAATTCATCGCCCCTTAGTGAAATATTTCTTACCCTACTCTTGCATTACGTTTCAAGTACTTAGTTGTTTTCTCTAGTGCTTAGTAGCTAGAGTAGAGTAGTTTTTTTGTTTACCTCTTGCAGTTTAACTTGTGCGGTTGTGTGACATTCATTAGAATTGTGTATTGGATAGGTGGCTTGCAATCCCCCTTTAGGCTAAGCAAAACTAGCATCATGCTATTTGTTATATTGATAAACTTGTTTAGCATACTTTGTAGGAATTTTTAATAGGCTAATCACCCCCCTCTAGCCATCAAGACCTTTCACTAGGGGCCTAGGGCCCACTTGGTGGGGTCAAATTACCCCACCTAGCATCACCCGATACCCCACCTGGCCCTACCACATCATTGATCCATGTGAAGGGAAGAAAACACACTCTGGAGCCATGCCAATAGTTGATCCAAAGTCCATGGTGGAGCTTCACATGGATTCATAGGGCCACCATTGGTGTATGGACAACTTCCATGGCAATCAACTTCCATTGGGCAACTGCCAGCCACCTTGGAGGAGCAACCATTATCATGGGATGCAAGGTTAGTGTATCTTGGGGTCGGCTGACCCTAGGGAGCATTGCTAACCCCACCAGTGCTCCATCACCTCTTGACTCTTCCCTACATGTATCCCCATGCTCCATACACACTATAAATAGTGGTGTTGGTGCCATGGGAAATCATCACTTCAAGAAGCTCATGGAGCTAGTGTAGTCCACTCTGTAGTAGTTAGGCTAGTGGGGTAGATAGAGTTAGAGTAAGAGCTCTGCTCGAAGTCTAGGAGTCCTCTAAGTCTGGTATAGCTCTTGTGCCTTTCCTCTTTTGTGGGATCTTGAAATCCCTAGTTTAGTTTTGGCTAATTGATGAAACCTTAGTACTAACCTCTATGCTAAGTGTGTGAATTAGATGAGTTTGGTATAATCTAAGTGGTGGAGCTAAGAATATGATCATGGTGCATGGTGATGACCAAGAGATGATCAAGTGCTCAACTTGGAAAAGAAGAAAGAGAAAAACAAAAATGGGCTCAAGGCAAAGGTATAAGCAATAGGGTCATTTTTGTTTTGCACTCAAGACACCATAGAAGGTGTGAGTGACCTAGGATCGATAGCCGTACTAGAAAGAGGGGAAATATTTGGCTAAATGGTTTATCAAGTGCCATTAGGTGACATGATTCATGCATTGGATTTAGGAACCTAGTGTGCTAGCATGTGACCCTTGTAAATATAACACCCCTAGTGTTTGCCTTGCATTCTTGCATCACCATGAGCATCACATGATCATGTGCATCATCATCTCATGTGCACTACTTATGAAACATTGCATTGCAACATCTGCAACATTCATGTCCAACTTATACAACATGTCTATGTTAAGATTGTTAATCATGAGACCATGTTCATGAACCATGTTTATGTATGTGCCAGCTTTGTAATACTTAGAAACATGTGAAACAGTGCTTTGAAACATGTGCAACATGCTAATTCAACATGATGTTTCATTAGTTTTAGAGTAGTGTTTCAATGTACACTAGTTAATTATCATGTCAATGTGATGCTAGTGTGTTCTAGGTCTTGTAAATGTTTGCATCATGTTAGTAGTGCAAAATGATCTAGGGTTTATGTTTATGTCATGCCCTAATTCCATCTTGACTCATGCTTTGACTAGTTGACCAGTCCGACCGTCTTTGTTTGACCTTTTAGAAAGTCTAACCTAGAGGCTTTGCATGTAGGTCCAACCTTAACCAAGTTTGTGCTAAATTTCATGAGGAACAAAAGTTGTTCACTAGTCAACTCATGAAAATGGCCAGAACAAGTTTGGATGGGGCCCATAAGGCAGATTTAGGGCTAGATTCCACACTTAGAATTTTTCTAAGTGTTAACCTAAAGTTCAGTTTCATGAGCCCCTCTTTGGTGACCTATATCTTTCTAACCTTGCTGAATTAGCTCAAGTGCTACGGGACTTGTATCAAGATCTCATGTAGCTCTAATCAAAACCTTCTTACGGTTTTTCTAACTCGAGCTGCATTAGGAGATTGAGGTCGATCTTTGTCAGCTATCAGTCAACACCTTAACTGAATCAAAGTTTCAGTTTCGTCAGAGTTCAAAATGTCAAACTCGTTCACGTCCATGGCCGACAGCGAGCAGGATTTTGATGACGCGTGCCCACTGCGTGTCACCGCTGTGATCATGCTCGAGCGGGTGAGGTCCAAGGTCATGCCACCTCGTCCTAGCCTCCCTTAGTTTTCCCTACCCCCTCCCGGTCTCTCTCTGCTCCGCTAGAAGGCCACCGCGCGTCACGTCTTGCCTCGCGCCTCCGCCATCGTAGCATTGTGCGCTCGCTCTCACTTCCAGCTCCGCCACCACTCCTACCTAATCTTGCGCTGCTCAGCAGCCAGTAGAAGCCAGGCGCTGCAGCATCCGTGGCCTCGCCGTCACTGCCATAGAGCTCGCGCAGGGCTAGGCTTCTCTCGGTGCTCCGCCGTCTCGCTTGTGACCTCGTTAGGTCTGCCTTGTTGTGCTGAGTCGCTGCCATCGATGTGACTAGCTAAAAGTTGTGCCAGCAGGTGCTCCGCCGTCGGGTCACCACCATCCGCCATGGCCACCTTCGAGCCATCTCTGGTTGGCCCTAGCCCCAACCATGGGTACCCCTAGGTGTGGTATGAGGTGAGGATCGCGTTGGTGTGCTTGGATTCGCCGGCTGGCTCACTGGCGGCAAGATTCCACCATCGATTCCCCTCTCTCCTGCCTTTGTCTCTATGATAGCAAGGCCCCACCTGCCAGCGAGCCCCTTCCTGGTTCAGTGCTGGGCCGAGAGTTGGGCCGAGGCAGCCCACTACCTTAGCAGGCCCTGTTGGTTTTGGCCTGTTTAGGTTTTAGGTTTTATTTTTTTTCCTAAATTGCTTTATAATTGCTAAACTTTGATAATTCATATAAATTAGTAGAAAGATCATAAAATAGAAAGTGTGAACTTTTTGGAAAGATCATGAAGTGTACTTTGCTATTATGTCATAAATTAGTAGGTGTTAGTTGATGATTTCTGCAATTAGAAATTAATTATGCTAACTGCTTTTGTTTGATGCCTGATTTTGTTAATTTCATATCTCTCTGGTTAGTGCTCCTCTTGCCCTGAGATTTTGGTGAGGGGTTAAATATGAAATGATGATGTTCTAGTTAAATTTCTAACTAGGTTGGAAGTCATATGTCTCGGTTAAGCTATTTCAATTGTTATATGCTTTACATCACTATCTCATATGTTATTTAGTATATCTCCTCAACTATTGGTCCAATTGAGGTGAAATCTTTATGCTAGTGTCCTAGTACCATGAGCATGCTACTGTAATTTTATTAGATTTTTCTGGGCACTTTCCATGAATTTTGGTGTTTAAGCCCAAGTGCATGTTGGTGTGCAGAACAGTTTGTGAGAAAGTTCAATTTGAGCATGGTTGCAGTTGTTTTCATGCTTCTTTATGAGTAACAAAGTTGTAGTAAACTTCATATACTATCTTCTGTTAAAATTTGGTGGCATTTGGCCATGTAACTTGTGAGTTGTGCTTGTTTTGCTATGAAGTGCAGAAATGTGTGTTCTCTGTTATTTCTGGACAGATTCTGTACATCTGTTAAATTGTCGAACTAAACTTTGGAATCTTGCTGAGTGGTAAATAAAAGAAAGGTATACAATTTCTTAAGCTTTCCAGAATTTCCTCATGCGTGCCAATTGGAGTTATAGAACTCCAGTTATGAAATTACTTAGCTGCTGTTGTTAACCTGTTGGAAATGCTGAAATTTCTGGGAAGTTGCTTATGTGTGGTAAGTTTGAACTTGATGATGCTTGATGTTTGTATATGGTATATTAAGCATGTTAATACCAGAGAGGAGTTTTGCACCTAAACTTAAAGTTATTTGAATAGCGCACCATATAGCTTGGTCTTTTGTGCTTATGATATTACAATGTTCATCACATTCGTATCTCATCATCCATACTTGTTCATAAGGTGTCATGTCATCCTTGGTGCATACATGTAATTCATTTGGTGCATATGCATGAAATAGGTGTGCCGATGAACGTGACGTGAGTGAAGTTCCACAAGGCGTGACTGGTGAAGTTGGAGCCTGTTCGGGAACAGGAGGTCCAGTCCGAAGAAGCCGGAGAAGGCGTAGGAACCTTGTTTGATCCGAACCGTGAGCCTTCCTCTTCTGTTAAGGCAAGCCCCGGAGCATTATAAGACTCCTACTTTGCAAAGCAATTACCATATATATGTTATATGTATTGTTGCATTAAGTATAGGAGTTGGGTGAAAACCTTGCTGCATTACTATCATTCCTTGTCCAGCTATATGAACCTGAATCCCATATAGACTGGATCGTATCTATGCTTAGTCCTGCTAAATTAGCGCAATAGAAGTCTGGTGATTCCCTGTCACCTACGAGATATAGGGCTATACCTAGTCACGGTTGGCTACATTTGCTATCGTAGAAAAGAACCATGTGTTAAGTGAATAATAGACCGGGTGAGGTCTTACGGTTGTAGTGATGCCGCCTGTGTCGATTAAGGACCGAGACCTAGAGCCCTCTATTTTATTTTGAACGCATATCTAACACTTAGCTGGCCAGCCTGAGGTTTCCGACCATGAAGCCGAGTAGCTCAACTCAAGTTGCGAAGTCAAAAAGTGGAAGTCGCCTCGGAGGGAAGCTAGGGAAGTCCAAGGGCAAGTGAGTTAAAAGTCCTAAGCATCCTGGCCACTGGTATCCCTGAAGAACGCGACGCTGTTCGAGCCCACCCTAAGTTGTACCAAAGGTGACTGTTGATGACTCTTGCAAAATTTTCCCGATTGGTGTCAGGAATACCCCCTCAGCTAAGTTGGAATCGATTCGAGTCACCGTCTCTCCCAGATAGTGAGAAACTTGACTGGTTATCTCCAGCGTAGATACACTAATTATAATGACAGTTCATAATTGATGATATGATGATGGCCTTATTATACCTGCTATGGTTAATATTGTTTGCTCCTAATAAGTGAGTGCTCTAGTACATGTGCTAATATAGTTGACAAGTTAATGATGATGAACTTGATGCTAAGTTTAATTGGTTACTTATGCTCATAAGCTCTTTTATGCAAATGCGTCAAGCTAGCCCCACCTTATAAAGCCTTGTATGATCCTTGGTGTCCTTATTTCTAGTTTTTGATGGGTAAGTCTAGCTGAGTACATTCTC
This sequence comes from Saccharum hybrid cultivar R570, assembly GCA_038087645.1. Classification (NCBI taxonomy): domain Eukaryota; kingdom Viridiplantae; phylum Streptophyta; class Magnoliopsida; order Poales; family Poaceae; genus Saccharum; species Saccharum hybrid cultivar. Next base: position 1,280,972 of record JAQSUU010000625.1, on the reverse strand, counting down.
GTACTCAGGGTTTATTCCCACCTGCTGCAGGTAGCAGATTCTTATATGTTGCCGCAAGTATTGTCTTGGCGACGTGGGCTTGAAGACTAGACCATATGGGCGTGCTCTCTGTAGCTTCTCTTCTAATATGCTTTTTGCAGGATGTGACTATGTACTGGCCGTACTTAAACTTAGAATGATTTCATTGTATGTTGCTTCTGCAAATTCCTATTTTGTTTTGTAATAACTTATTCGTACTCCGATGTATGAGATGACTTTTGGACTATTGTAACAAGTGGTGTGTTATGTTGAATCACTATGATCTTGGCTCGTTATGGTTTGGTTTGAAATCCCTCGTGATTTCTTGGACTACCGGAGTTATATGGGCTCAAGTTTGAGAATTTGATCGCTTCGGCGATTGTTTTTGGACTTGTGCTCTTATAATTTGGATGGTTCTATGATAGTAAAATGCTTTGAGAAATGCTAACACATGTGCAGACAAGTTTTACACTTTGCAGTTAGCAATTGGGAAGCAAGGGCGAAGTGGTCGCAGACTTAGAAAATAAAAAGAGGCATGGGTACCTAACCAGATGCAGAGAGGGGCAGCTTTAGCTCTATGACCGGACGCTGCTAGCGTTGCATGACCTGACACACAGGTGGTGCGTCCGATCATAGTGACGTTGACAACACAGTGGCTCAGCTTGCGGCGTAGAGAGGACCAGACTCTGGGCATGTTAGGCTATGTCTGACCGAACGTGTCAGGTCGTTGAAAACTCATTCGTGAAGCTTACTAGAAGTGATCAGACTCCACGTGGTGGAGCATCCGATCGTGCTAACCACGAGTCAGGTCGCTGAGTGAGTGGCTCAGGCTCGCGCAGGAGCGGACGCAGTGGCAGTGCGTCTGGTCAAGTTCTTGACTAAGTGCTAAACGTTTTGACCATTAGGATTCAACAACGAGGTTTGAAGTGGTGCCACGTGGACGCCACCTGATGACCAAACGCAGGCAATCGGATGCTGGATGCGTCTAGTCAGCCGAGTCCAGTCACCCTGAGTCTGCCCAATGACTCTTTGATCTTTAGGGCTCTATAAATAGGAAGGTACCAGCTTGGGGCTCACTCTCTTAGCACTTTGACATACTTGACATCCTTGTGAGCCTAAGTAAACACTTCCCACTCATCTCCATCCTTGATCCATCATCAAAGTGAGATTAGGAGTGATTCCAAGTGCATTTACTTTAGTGATTGCATCTAGTGGCACTTAGGGATCATTATGGCTGCAGATTTCTTGTTACTCTTGGTGGTTGTTGCCACCTTGATGGCTTGGAGCAGCAGTGGAGGTCTGGCATGTGATGGTGATTGTTCGTGGCTGGCTCCGGTGATTGTGAGGGGTCTTGTACCTTTCCCGGCGGAGAGTCAAAAGGTAACTCTAGTGGATTGCTCATGTCATTGAGTTACCTCACTTGAGGTTAGGTTTGTGTGGTGTCTAATTGTGTGGATGAGCTTTGTGCAACACCTCTTAACTTCCAAACCACCAAGTGTTGGTTGACACAACGGGGACTAGCGTGCCGGCAAGCACGTGAACCTCGAGAGAAAAATCTTGTGTCCATCTTGTGTTTGATTGGATTTCTCTCGACAATTGGTCATCTACATTGCGATTGGTTCATCCCCCTATGCGGTGGTATAAACATTCCACTCACTCTTTTATTTACTTGCAAAGTAGTTGTTACAAGCTCTTTAGTGTAATTAACTTTGAGAGCTTGTCTTACTTGCTAGTGTAGCTTCTCACCTAGTTGAGCTCTTTAGTGTAGCTAGCTTTTGAGAGCTCATAGTAACTTAGCCTTTGATTGTTTTTAGAGACCATAGCTACTAGAATTGATTGGATAGATGGCTTGCAACCCTTGTAGAACTAGAGCAAAATTTGCTTTACACCATTTATTATACTAATCATTTTGCTCTAGTGATTTATAGTTTTTTAAATAGGATATTCACCTCTCCTCTAGCCATTTTAGGACCTTTTAGACCTACCTTATTAGATTATATACTTCTATCCTTTTCAAGTACTTTATTTAAGCTTACACATCCCCTAAGGGTTCAGCTCCTCCCCCTACAGGGTTGACCAGTGCGCTTGCAGCGGCTAGTGTCTCCGTGTTGGTCAGTATGCTAGCTAGCCTTTCTTCATCGTGAGCCTCACCACTGGTGATGGTCGGCTCCATAGCTCTCTCTCAGGTCTGTTTAGTGCTTGGCGCCCTGGTTCTGCCTCACGCAGGCTATCAACGACGCATGGTGGATGCAGATCCTCAGTCGACTCCATACTATGTCAAGGAATTACTTTGTCAAATGTCAACCTACTACTCAAAATAATTGCTACGAATGAAGAAAACTTACAATTCTAACTCTCATCAAATCATCTTGAAATGACGTGGCCGTTCTAAGCCACCCTACCTAGCAATAGGGCCAACTGGTGGCCTTGCAGTCCTCGGGCTAGTGGCCTCAACCGCCACCAGCGCGGTCACCCAAGTAGCCTCGAGGACATGGTCAGTGGCCTCCCGTGCTCGACGTCTCTCCCTCGTCTCTGCCCCACCATGCGTAGCTGGCGGGGGTGTCACGGTGATCAGAGGAGGGGAATTGCCATCTTGTTGTCACTAGACGAGTCCAACACAACCATCTTCCACCTCTAGGGAGGAGCGGGGCCTCTAATGCTGACACCTCCCGTATCGCGGTGAGAGGAACTTGATGTCTTTCTCCTTTTTGGGGACGACTCATCTTCTATCAGCTGTTTTCCCAAACCTTATCACGAAAGTAGGTGGATCGCTATCCTTCATCTCCATCTCTAGGGGTGGCCAACCTCTCCTCATCAGCTCCCGAGCTAGACTGATGCTGGAGACTACTCAGCCGGGTATCAATAGCGGTCGACCAGTCGTCTAACGGCATGACAGAGAAGTATACCACTCAGCCCTCTCCATGAATCTTCTAAAACATGAATGAGTACATCGCCCAATGTCAAAGCAGAAGTATACACGCCAAGTAGATTATTAGCACCGGAGGAGGATTCGTAATGCTGAAGGCTCTTTGTGGCCCTTTGATGGCAACGTGCGCCGTGGTGTTGAATAGAATCATGGCGCGACAAAGGACTTCATCCCACTCTATCTGCTTAGGCACCTCTCCATTGGTCTCCCCCCTAAATTCATATCCAGGGTGCACCCTTTTTTACAGGGTTGAATCCGTCAAAAGATGAAGTTCATTGCCACACAAACTCCATCAACCCTTTTGCGGTCTAAGAAAGTCAGGATCTCTTTCACCTATTCCATGCCATTCAGATTGGGCCTCGCCGACCACTTCTTGTTGCTCACTAGGACTTGATCCACATCACATGACAAATGTTGTTTCTCCTACTTGATGTAGAACCACTTGGAGTTCCACCCCTTCAAAGATGTGTTAAGCGGGTTGGCGATGTATTCACTCATCATCCCATCATGCAGCTGCAGATAAGCACCACTGACCACCTTAGAGCCACTCCTCCCTTTGATTTTGTGGTAGAAGAAGTGGCAAAACAGATTGAAATGGGGGAGGATCCCCAGGTACAATTGCAGAAATTCATAAAGATAGAAGCGTGCAAGATTGAGTTTGGGTTCAGATTACAGAGGTTGATGCCATAATAGACAATCAAACCATGGAGGAAGGGATGAATAGGAACACCAAAACCATGGAAGAAATAATCCTCAAACACAACTAGCTCATCGGTGTGGAGCATAGGAAATGGCTCACCGACTGTCGAACGCCATGCCCCGATCGCTTTGTCAGGGAGGACGCCGTGCTCCACCAGACTATTGAGAGCCGTCTCACTGCTGATCGATGGCACCCACTCCTCATCATGGTTGGTACCATGGGCTGCTTTCTTCAAGCCCGCATGGCTTTTCCTTGGCACCATTGGGCTGATCTGGAGAAGCGAAGGTGGCTTTGTGATTGATCTTGCCCTAATGGCAGAGTGGATGTAGACGAGGAGGCGCATGTGTGTTGACGGTAGTTAACACTCATCACAAACCATCAATATACCTTGCATAAATGACTAATATGAATCACCAACATAGACTTAGAGGTTCAAACTGACAAATTCCATGAGTTTTGGTGAATCTATGTTTTTAGCAGGATTTAATCAGAAAACCACTAAGGAGGACCTATTTGTCAAAGGAAATCACGTAAATCTGTGACGGTACCAACACGAGAAGACTCTAGATGACTCAAGGAGGTACTCCATCGAAGTAGGGCCTGAACCACTGCCATGTGGGCTGGCCAGCCCTACTGATAGGCCAGCCAGCCTATGGGCCCCCATGTGAACGCCCTAGTTTGGTATTGGCTAACTGATGAAACCTTAGTACTAACCTCTATGCTAAGTTTGTGGATTAGATAAGCTTGGTACAATCCAAGTGATGGAGCTAAGAAGATGATCATGCTGCATGGCAATGACCAAGAGATGATCAACTGCTCAACTTGAAAGAGAAGAAAGAGAAAAACAAAACCCAATGAAGATCAAGGCAAAGATATTGCTTAGGGTTTTAGTTTTGGTGATTAGGACATCATAGAGGGTGTGATCATATTTAGGATCTATAGCCATACTATAAAGAGGGGAAATCTTTGGCTAAACGGTTTATTGAGTGCCACTAGGTGACATGATTCATGCATTGCATTTAGGAACCTAGTGTGCTAACATGTGACCCTTGTAAAATGCTTTGAAAATTGCTAACACATGTGCACACAAGTTCTACACTTTGTGGTTAGCAAGTTAGAAGCGAGGGTGAAGCGGTCATGGACTTAGAAAAAGAAAAGGAGGAGACAGAGAGTGACTGGATGCTGAGTAGGTCCTGACCGAACGCTGGCTCAATGTTAGGTCAGTACTTGGTGAAGCAGCGCTGAAGGCCGAGAGGGTTGCATAGCGACTGGACGGACGGATCTACACATCTGGTCACTTCTTAGTGAGAGCTGACGCTAAGGACTGAACTCTAACAAAACACTATTGTCAGGTCTAACTGACATGGCGCGTATGCGAGGCAACCAGTGCTGACCGGACGTTGGGCACGTCAAGTCACTCCTGATCGGGCACGTCTGGTCATTAGAAATCAGCTCGGGGAGCTCTCTATACTTGATCAAACGTCGAGTTAAGCAGCATCTCGTGCTCCACGTCGGCTCATCTAGTCGTGCTTGACTCAACCACTGACTATCTAAGTGACTGTTGTGATCGAGCGATGTAGGTTTAAATAGATGACACGTGGCGTGAATCCGAGGACCAGACACTGGGGTCCTGCGTCTGGTCACCCCCACCTGCGTGTTCGATCGACGTGTAGAGACCCCAATCAGTGAGCCAATGGCTCTATTCTTTTGGGGGCTTATAAATATGTTTTGGTCGGCCCTAGGCTCACTCTCTTAGCACTTTGACTTACTTGACATCCTTATGAGCCTAAGCAAACACCTTTCACTCATCTCCATCCTTGATTCATCATCAAACTGAGATTGGGAGTGATTCCTAGTGCATTTGCTTGAGTGATTACATCTAGTGGCACTTGGGGACAGTTGTGGCTACGGATTTCTTATTACTCTTGATGGTTGCCACCATCTAGAGGGCTTGGAGCAGCGGAGGAGTGTCAGCATGTGTTGGTGATTATTCATGACTAGCTCCGGTGATTGTGAGTGGTCTTGTACCTTCCTTAGCAGAGAGCTGAAAGGTAACTCTAGTGGATTCTTGTGTCATTGTGTTACCTCACTTGTGGGTAGGTTCTTGTGGTGTCCAATTATGTGGACGAGGTTTGTGCAACACCTCTTAACCACCAAATCACCAAGTGTTAGTCGACGGGGACTAGTGTGCTGGCAAGCACGTGAACCTCGGGAGAAAAATCTTGTGTCCATCTTGTGTTTGATTGGATTTCTTCCGGTGCTTGGTGATCTACATTGTGATTGGTTCATCATCCTACATGGTGGTATAAACATTCCACTCACTCCTTTACTTACTTGCAAAGTAGTTGTTACAAGCTCTTTAGTGTAATTAGTTTTGAGAGCTTGTCTTACTTGCTAGTGTAGCTTCTCACCTAGTTGAGATATTTAGTGTAGCTAGCTTTTGAGAGCTCATAGTGACTTAGCCACTGATTGATTTAGAGATCATAACTACTAGAATTGATTGGATAGGTAGCTTGCAACCCTTGTAGAGCTACAACAAAACTTGCTTTATATCGTCTGTTGTACTAATCATTTTGCTCTAGTGATTTGTAGATTTTTAAATGGGCTATTCACCCCCTCTAGCTATATTAGGATCTTTCAAGTGGTATCAGAGCCGTAGTCACCATTTGAGTAAGTCTAAACAACCTCAGTGCATGAAAGATGGCTGAAGTTGTGTTCAACCATGTGGGGGGGGGGGCAAACCACCATTCTTTGATGGCACAAGCTATGACTATTGGAAGGGAAAGATGAGGATATATCTTGGTTCAATCAATAACCAAGTATGGGAACCAACGGAGAATGACTTTGTGATTCTTGAAACCGACAATCTTACCAACAATGACAAGACCAATAAGCAATGCTATACAATGGCTCTTAACACCATCACAATGCCATTGATTCAAAGATGTTTGAGCAAATTAAGGATCTTGACCATGCTAGTGAAGTATGGAAGAGATTGGAAGAAACATATGAGGGCACGATGGTGGTGTGCCAAGTTGTACATTCTTAAGGACAAGTTGACAAGTTTCAAGATAAAGGGTGATGAGAGCATCCCAAAGATGTTTCATAGATTGCAAGTGATTTTCAATGACTTGAAGTCTTTGGAAGAGAAGATAAATGATGATAATGTCTCCCACCGGTTCTTCATATGCTTACCTCCAAGATTTGAGATATTGAGGTTGATCATCATTAGAGGAGGATTGAAGCAAATCACCCCTAACCAAGTACTAGGTGACGTCATGACACAAGAGACATGCCATGTGGAAAGGGAGAGGGTTGACAAGGAAGACAAGGAGGATGAAGATAAAAAGAAGAAAAGTATAGCATTCAAGGCTTCTTCATCATCCAAGAACAAGGGCAAGTCAAAGAAAAAAGCATCAAGTGATGATTAAGATGCAAGTGACATTGATGATGAAGCCACGACTCTTCTAGTGCGCAAGATGGGCAAGTTCATGAAGAAGAGAGGGTATGGTGCAAGAAAGAGAAGAGATCACATGAAGGAGTATGTGAGGTTATGCTACAAGTGCAAGAGCCTGGATCACATTGTAGCGGATTGTCCATACAATAGTGATAATGAGGAGGATGAGAAGAAGAAGAAGAAGGACAAGAAGGAAAAGAAGGAGAAGAAGGAGAAGAAGATGACATTCAAAAAGAAGGGAAGTGGCTATGTGGTCACTTGTGATAGTGATGGCACCAATGATAGTGATGATGATAGCTCTAGTGATGATGACAAGAAAGCTATCAAGAGGGCACTAGCAAGCATCGCCAGCAACGACAAGCCCTCCCTCTTCGACACTCCATCCACATGCCTCATACCAAAGCCTACCAAGGTAAAATATGATGTGAGTGATGATTGTACGAGTGATGATGATGAGGAGTACACCAAGGAGGAGCTCATGGACATGTGTGAACAAGTTCGCACTTGCTTTGAGATGAAGAGAAAGGAGTGCAAGGAATTACAAAAAGAGCTCAAAGATCTCAAGCAATCCCTTGGGGAGCTTCAAGCATCTCATAAGTGTCTAAAGGAATACCATGAAGAGCTTAGCCTTGCTCACACTAAGCTTGAAAAATCTCACTCTTCTCTTTTAGAGCAAGTCAAGAAGGAGGAAGCTCAAATGATTGTGTCTTGTGATGTGGGACTAACCTGTGATATTATTGATGAATCTTTTTACAAGCCCATTGTTGTTATTCCCACTAACCCTTCATGTAGCACTACTACTTCCCCTTCCCCTTGAGTGATGGTTTCACTTGTGATGCCTCACTAATGCTGGAAATGAAATCCTCAAGGAGGTGAATGAGATCACTCGCACCTTAGGCAAAGCCTATGGTGGTGAGGACCGCTTGCTTATGTGCTTGGGTAGCCAAAGGACATCTCTCAATAAGAGGGATTAGGCTATACCCTTAAGAAAGGCAAGGCCGTCTTTGCTCCTCACAAGACTAGTTTTGTGAAGAACAATGGCCGGTATTGCACTAGTTGCAAGCAAGTGGGTCACATAGAGCATGATTGCAAGAACAAGAAATCACATGCCAATGTATCCTTAATTAAGTTTGATTCTTGTTATTTGCTTACCAAGAGTACCAATGGTATGAAGGCTAAGTTTATTGATACATCCTTGTTGGGCCCAAAGAAGAAGGTAATTTGGGTACCAAAGAGCTTAGTGACTAACCTTCAAGGATCCAAGCAAGTTTGGGTACCTTAAAAGAATTTATCTTCTCTTGTAGATCAATTATAAGGCCAGAGGAAGGCATTGGGTGCTTGATAGTGGATGCACATAACACATGACTAGTGATTCAAAAATGTTCAATTCAATCAATGCAAATGATAGCAATGGGGTTGATAGTGTCACATTTGATGACAATGGCAAAGGCAAGGTCAAAAGTCTTGGTAAGATTGCAATATCCAATGACTTGAGCATTTTCAATGTGCTACTAGTAGAGTGCTTGAATTTCAACTTATTGTTGGTAGCTCAAGTTTGTGATCTTAGTTTTAAGTGCATATTAGAGTTGATGATGTAGAGATCATAAGTGTAGATGGCTCTAACTTGATATTCAAAGGATTTAGATATGAGAATCTTTACTTGGTTGATTTCAATGCTAGAGAAGCTCAATTATCAACATGTTTGATCACTAAGTTTAGCATGGGTTGTTTATGGCATAGAAGGCTTGGTCATGTTGGAATGAAAAAATTGAACAAGTTGATTAAGAGCAACTCCAACAGATGTGCTAAAATAAATAGCCAAATTTCATAGTTTAGCTCTTTTGTAAAATATAGAACTCCTCAAAAAAGAAGAGTTTTCCAACAGACTTGCCATTTCTCATCTTGTATATTAAAAAATTGCCATGTCACCAACTACCACGAACCTATTACTAGCGCTTTAAAAGACGCTGTACTACTATGAGAAAATCTCACACATTTTTTAGTTGAAAAGACACAAAGTTTTCTCAAAATTTTCAGATGTACTACTACAGCTTTGAATTTGGACGCCAGAAGTTCACATTGATCTCTGCTACTGCCTACAGCTGCCATTGTGCATCATTCAACCAGCAATGGTGCAGCGCTAGTATTAGTAGTAGTCTGAACTTTCTTGGGATGGAAACCAAATCTACAGAACAAATAGCAGCAAAACTTAGCTTAACACTTTGTGCATGGCATTGCTTCAGTACTGTAACATACAAGAGTTCAGACAGAATCACAAAACAAGTAGCAGCAAATAATTGACATGGCCTAATTAGTTGTACATGTGGTCTGAAAGACTGGCCTAACATTTGTGTATGCGTTCAGATCGTATATCTTTGCCTGACTCTTCTGTAAGCAAGCAACTTAATATATTGTGTAAAAAACAGTCCTAAGCAATTTTTTCTTCCCATGCACTGCCAATTAGATGAGTGATCACAAAGACGTTGTACTACTATGTGAAAATTGCACACATTTTTCAGTTGAACAGATGCACTTTAACTCTGATAATTCCTTACTGATGGCAGAACAATTTAGAATGTTTAGCTGATGAACTCATGATTTCAACAGACTGCAAACTTGACTCGCCAGAGCACACATCTAGGAATGGATTCGATGCAGCAGCAGCACTGTTGGGTGGAAGGACTCGGCGTTGCTGGCTTGCTTGTGTCGCATTCTCCAACCAAGGCAACACTGGTGAGTCCTGCTCCTCCCATCCGCCTGACGCTGCAGCATTGGGGAGTGAATATAGGGCAGCACAGTTGGGATCTCTCCGGCGCACGTACGGCGGAATCTCTCCATGAGGATGCTGCGACATCACGACAAAGAGGAAAAGGCCGATTCTGAGGGGAAGCAAACAACAGCTTCGGCCGTTAATGGGGGCAGCAGCGACAGGGGAGGGGAGGAGGCGATGGATGACTTGGGAACCAAATCGAGCAGGCCGGGCCTGTGATCCCCACAATGGGAAAGTGGCTGCGGGGGAGGGGAGGAGGCGATGGAGCTAGGGACTGAATCGAGCAGGAGCGTGGGAAGGATTGCGTGCGTGATGGGAAAGTTCAGCATGAGCACGGGAAGGATTGCGAGCGCGCGGGCAGGCACCATGGCAAACGATTTCGGTAGATGGCTAGCGAGCGCGGAGTGCTATCTATGCCAAGCAAAATTCCAGGGATAGCACGTTTGCTATTTTAGAAAACCATATAGCACAGCTATTGGAGCTCAATATTTGTTCTAAAATTCCAAATATAGCATACACAACAAGGATACCATATCTGTTGGAGTTGCTCTAAGCATGATCTAGTTAGAGGCTTGAAAGATGTCACATTTGAGAAGGACAAGCTATGTAGTGCATGTCAAGCCAAAAAACAAGTAGGCAACACGCATCCTAAGAAGAGCCTGATGAGCACATCCAAGGCATTTGAATTGTTGCATATGGATTTATTTGGACCAACCACATACACTAGCATTGGTGGCAACAAGTATGGATGATTTCACTAGATACACATGGGTAGTCTTTCTTGTTGACAAGAGTGATGTGTTTGCTACATTCAAGACATTCATCAAGCGAGCTCACAATGAATTTGAAACCACAATCAAGAAAGTGAGAAGTGACAATGGTGGTGAGTTCAAGAATACAAAAATTGATGACCTATGTGATGAATTTGGCATTATGCATCAATTTTTGGCCAAGTACACACCTCAATCAAATGGCCTAGTTGAGAGGAAGAATAGAACCTTGATTGACATGACAAGATCAATGCTAAGTGAGTACAATGTGAGTCATTCATTTTGGGCCGAAGCAATCAATATGGCTTACTACTATAGCAACCGATCCTATGATGGAGAAGACACCATATGAGCTCTTGAATGGAAGAAAGCCCAACATTGCATACTTTCAGGTTTTTGGTTGCAAATGCTATATATTGAAGAAATGCATAAGATTGAGCAAGTTTGAAAATAAATGTGACAAAGGTTTCTTACTTGGTTACTCAACTACTAGCAAGGCTTATTGAGTTTGGAATTTGGCTAGTGGTACTCTTGAGGAAGTTAATGATGTGGAATTTGATGAAACAAATGGTTCCTAAGAGAAAGAATAGAATCTAGATGATGTGAGAGGCACTCAATTAGCCAATGCAATGAAGAAGATGCATGTTGGTGACATAAGGCCTAGAGAAGTGATTGAAGTTGAAGATGACAAAGATCAAGTGTTCTCTAACTCAAATGTGCAAGCTAGTGGTTCTCATGATCAAAATCAAGCTAGTTCATCATCTCAAGTGCAAGATCAGTAAATGGCTAGTACATCATCTCAACCAAGTGATCAATCAAATGCAAGCAATCAAGTTCAAGTGCTCCAACCAACCAATGTTGTAAGAGATCATCCATTGGTTTCTATAATTGCTGATATCTCAAGAGGTGTACAAACAAGATCAAGATTGATATTATTTTGTGAACACTTCTCATTTGTGTCATCCATTGAACCTAAGAAAATTGATGAAGCTTTGAAGAATGTTGATTGGGTCAATGCTATGCATGAAGAACTAAACAACTTCAAAAGAAATCAAGTATGGGAGTTAGTTGAGAGGCCTAAGGGACAGATGTGATTGGAAACAAATAGGTCTTTCACAACAAATAAGATCAAGATGGGATAGTTATAAGGAATAAAATAAGATTAGTGGCTCAAGGATACACTCAAGTTGAAGGTCTTGACTTTGGTGAAACATATGCCCCGGTTACAAGATTGAAAGCAATTAGGATCTTATTAGCCTGTGCTTGTTCCCACAATATCAAATTTTACCAAATGGATGTAAAGAGTGCATTTCTCAATGGGTACATCAATGAGCTTGTGTATGTTGAGCAACCTCCTAGTTTTGAAGATGAGAAGAAGCCCAACTATGTTTACAAGTTGAGAAAGGCTTTGTATGGCTTGAAGCAAGCACCTAGAGCATGGTATGAGAGGTTGAGGGATTTCCTACTCTCTAAAGGGTTCATCCTAGGCAAGGTTGACACCACTCTCTTCATCAAGAAGATTGGAAAGGGCTTGTTTGTGTTGCAAATCTACGTTGATGACATTATTTTTGGATCAACCAATCAAGATTTTTGTGAGGAGTTTAGAAAGATGATGGCAAATGAGTTTGAGATGTCTATGATTGGAGAGCTTAGTTACTTCCTTGGTCTTCAAATCAAGCAATTAAAGAATGGTACATTTGTGAGTCAAGGCAAGTACATCAAAGACATGCTCAAGAAGTTTGGCATGGAGGATGCAAAGGGAATTAGTACACCAATGGGGACAAATGGAAGCTTAGATAGTGATGCAAGTGGCAATATGGTGGATCAAAAGATGTATCGGTCTATGATTGGAAGCCTACTCTATGTGACCGCAACAAGGCTGGATGTGATGTTTAGTGTATGCATGCGTGCTAGATTTAAAGCCTCACCAAGAGAAAGTCATTTGAAGGCAACAAAGAGAATATTGAGGTACTTGAAGCATACATAAAATGTTGGATTGTGGTATCCCAAAGGAGCAAAGTTTGAGCTAATTGGATATTCCTATTCAGATTATGCGGGATGCAAAGTTGAGAGAAGGAGCACATCGGGCACATGTCAACTATTGGGAAGATCACTTATTTCTTGGTCATCAAAGAAGCAAAATAGTGTTGTACTTTCAATTGCCAAAGCCGAATACATAGCCATCGGTAGTTGTTGTGCACAAATTCTTTGGATGAAGACACCTTGAATGATTTTGGAATCAAGTTCAAACAAGTGCCATTGCTATGTGACAATGAGAGTGCCGTGAAGCTCACCAACAATTTGGTATAACATGCAAGAACAAAGCACATAGATGTCCACCATCATTTTATTAGAGATCACCAACAAAAAGGGGACATTTTAATTCAGAATATGGTCATCGATGATCAACTTGCCGACATCTTCAGCAAGCCACTTGATGAGAAGAGGTTTTGTAAGCTAAGGAATGAATTGAACATACTTCTCAAATATGTGTTGATGCACCCCCATTATATGACATGCCTCTCCTTCGAGCAAAGCAAGGTAAAGTTGATTGACATGTCATTTATCCATTGCTAAGGACTTGTGCATCTAGTCATTCCTCTCATGTCTTAGGATCATTCATGAAAATCAAATGAATTTAATGCTTGTATAGTACCACTATTGCTTGTATGCTTAAAATGATCTAGTGGTAGCATATGACATGTTTGTGGGCTTGTGAACCTAGTGTTTAATCTAGAAAATAAGCTATAAGTGTTTAACTCAACATGGTGCATGATAACCCTCACTTGGAGGTGTGAAGAAGCTTGCCCTTGTATCAAACCAAGTTAAATATCTTTTGCAAGTAATCTAGATTGAACCAAACTAGGAAAATGTTCCTCACTTATCATGGTTTCACCCCTACCTATCTAAAATTTGACCTCGCCTTTTGTGGTCATTGATGTCAAAGGGGGAGAAATAATTCACAAAGATAATGTGATAGGGGGAGCAAACAAATAAAATGACATTATAAGGGGATCAATTAAAATTTGAAGTACACAAGTAGGGGGAGCAAGCTCATAAACTTGTATGTTGCATTTGTATGTGCATTACATATGTTTGCTTGCATGGCACTAGTTCTCAAAATTCCATATCCTTGCTTGTGTGGTGCATGTTAGTTGTAGAACATGATTGATTATGTTAGTAGTAGAACATGATTGATGAAATGAATTACTAGTATGCATAAGTAGAGTAACTAGACTAAGTGTATATCTTGTAAAAACTAGACCATTTCATATAATGTTGATCTCACGAGGTTTTCTATTTTTTGTGAATGTCTAGTTACTAATGGTGCTAAGGATGGTGTATATTGGCAACTCCGATTGGTATCACACCTCAAAGGTTCATTCTTTACACCTTAGCATCATTTGGTAGAAATTGACTCCTATATTTCCTATCTAAGCATATGTGCAAGCTTTCAAATCCAAACTCTTAGTACATATGTAGGAGGAGCAATTGCTACAAATTGGGGTTTATGAAACTTGTCCATATCCTTTACACATGGTAAAATGCTTGGGCGTGCAACATGAATCCAAAAGAATTTTATTGAAAATCTTTGTGAAAAAGGTTGTCATCAATTACCAAAAAGGGGGAGATTGAAAGCTCTAATTTGGTTTTGGCTAATTGATGAAACCTTAGTACTAACCTTTATGCTAAGTGTGTGGATTAGATGAGGTTGGTACAATCCAAGTGATAGAGCTAAGAAGAGGATCATGGTGCTTGGGGATGACCAAAAGATGATCAAGTGCTCGACTTGGAAAAGAAGAAAGAGAAAAACAAAACCCAATGGAGATCAAGCCAAAGGTATTGCTTTGGGTTTTGGTTTCGGTGATCAGGACACCATAGAGGGTGTGATCACATTTAGGATCTATAGCCATACTATAAAGAGGGAAATCTTTGGTTAATGGTTTGTCGAGTGCCACTAGGTGACATGATTCATGCATTGCATTTAGGAACCTAGTGTACTAACATGTGACCCTTGTAAAATGCTTTGAAAATTGCTAGCACATGTGTACACAAGTTCTACACTTTGTGGTTAGCAATTTAGAAGCATGGTGAAGCGGTCACGGACTTAGAAAAAGAAATGGAGGAGATAGAGAGTGACCGGATGCTGAGCAGGTCCAGACCGAACGCTGGCTCAGTGTCAGGTCAGTACTCGGTGAAGTAGCGCTAAAGGCTGAGAGGGTCACGTAGTGATCGGACACAGGGATTTGCGTGTTCGGTCACTTCTTGGTGAGAGCTGACGCTGAGGACTAGACTCTGACGGAACACTGTTCATCATCAGGTCCAACTGATGTGGCATGTATGTGAGGCGACCAGTGCTAATTAGACGCCGGGCGTGTCAGGTCACTCCTGACTGGGCATGTCCGATCATTAAAAATCACCTCGGGGAGCTCTCCGTACTTGATCGGATGCCGAGTTGAGCGACATCTAGTGCTTCACATCGGCGCGCCCGGTCATGTTTGACTCAAGCGCTGACTGTCTATGTGACCATTATGATCAAGTAGCGTAGGTTTAAATAGATGACACATGGCACGAATTCAAGGACCGGATGCTGGGGGCCTGCATCCAGTCACCCCCCCACCTACGCGTCCGGTCGACGCGTGGAGACCCCAATCAGGGAGCCAATGGCTCTATTCTTTTGGGGGCTTATAAATACATTTTGGCTGGCCCTAGGCTCACTCTCTTGGCACTTTGACATACTTGACATCCTTGTGAGCCTAAGCAAACACCTTCCACTCATCTCCATCCTTGATTCATCATCAAAGTGAGATTGGGAGCGATTCCTAGTGCATTTACTTGAGTGATTGTATCTGGTGGCACTTGGGGATCGTTGTGGCTATGGATTTCTTGCTACTCTTGATGGTTGCTGCCATTTGCTACCACTTAGATGGCTTGGAGTAGTGGAGGAGCATCGGCATGGTTGGTGATTGTTCGTGGTCGGCACTGGTGATTGTGAGGGGTCTTGTACCTTCTCCGGCAGAGAGCCGAAAGGTAACTCTAGTGGATTGCTCATGTCATTGAGTTACCTCACTTGTGGGTAGGTTCTTGCAGTGTCCAATTGTGTGGACAAGGTTTGTGCAACACCTCTTAATGCCGAACCACCAAGTATTGGTCGACACAATGGGGACTAGCGTGCCAACAAGCACATGAACCTCGGGAGAAAAATCTTGTGTCCATCTTGTGTTTGATTGGATTTCTCTCAGTGATTGGTTATCTACATTGTGATTGGTTCATCCCCTACATGGTAGTATAAACATTCCACTGACTCCTTTACTTACTTGCAAAGTAGTTGTTACAAGCTCTTTAGTGTAGTTAGTTTTGAGAGCTTGTCTTACTTGCTAGTGTAGCTTCTCACCTAGTTGAGCTCTTTAGTGTAGCTAGCTTTTGAGAGCTCATAGTGACTTAGCCATTGATTGATTTAGAGATCATAACTACTAGAATTGATTGGATAGGTGGCTTAAAACCCTTGTAGAGCTAGAGCAAAAACTTGCTTTACGCTGTCTGTTGTACTAATCATTTTGCTCTAGTGATTTGTAGATTCTAAATAGGCTATTCACCCCCCTCTAGCCATATTAGGACCTTTCACCATGTCAGTCTCTCGTTGCTACGTCGGTTCTCCACTGCCTTAAGGATTGCATCTACGCTGTTCTTTTAAGTCGGTTTGATTCGAGGGTCTAGGATGCTTGAAGGCCCCTATATATACCTACCTGTACCCCCTCCAGGGCATGCATTTGATCATGAGAGCCTGACGACCAGAAACCCTAATTCATATGTCCCCTAGGACCAGAGCTAGCAATCAAGAGAAGATTAGTCCTCAATAGGATCTAGTCTTGTATTAGAGATAGAAAGATAGAGTGTGAGGGAGGAGTTTTGGTGGAGTCCTGGCCTATCAGTGCTCTCTCTATGGCTTGTACCCTGGCGGAATCAAGTTCTTCTTGAGCTTGCTTCTAAGATTTCTCTGGTAACAAACTTCTAATTCAAGTAAGCATCTTATTCATATTGTTCTTTAGGTTTGTGTCTTCCTTTGAGTATTTTAATCCTTGTAGCTCCTGGGTTAAAGTAGTATTCACAGTGTAAGCATGGTGCTTAGACTCTGTTACTTATGGATGTACCCTACTTTCTAGATCAGTGGTAGCTCATGAGGGTGACTCTTATAGCCTCATTGAATCTTCTGTAGTCCACCTTCCATTTGTAGGCCTAGCAGGACCTTGTTGCTATAGAAAACATACTCTGCCTATGTTTTCCTTAGTAATATCCCCAAAATTGAACAATAGAAGACAAAACTTACCGAAGTTAGAACTAGAAGACCTTTGTGATCTCCTTTATGCTCCTGTTATCTAAGCCTTGTTGCGAAGTTGGGTTAAGCTAGATTTAGTTATTCTCACACATGTTTCCTTGAGTTCAATATAAAACTAGGATACTTTTGGTGAAGTGCTACATCGATATAATATCCATGCGCTTGTGGATTATTCTATGTGCATTAATATTTACCAACAAGCATTTATGGCGCCATTACCGGGGAAATGGTTGCTGAGTTAACTTCGAACCTAGCTTAACCTTGTATCATTACTCTTTTATCTTTTATCTTTTTATTCTTTTCTCATGGATTTAGAATCCACTTCTATCTACCAATATGCTGCACCTATGAGCGCATGACTAGAGCCACCAGAATCCTCAAACCATCCTTTTTGGGCGAAGATGACGAAAACCCTTACTTTAACCTAAATGAGTTTGAGCAAACCTGTGCATGCTTATGCATTGAGGGTATGTCAGACGGAACCTTACAATGGAAGCTTTTTCCATTCTCATTGACAAGAAGAGCTAAACATTGGTATAAGAAAACCGTAGGAAGTATGCAAGGAGATTGGAAAGCTTTATGCTCTAAATTTTGCTTGCAGTTCTTTCCCATCTCTAGAGTAGTTAGCCTTCGTTCAGAGGTTCTAACTTTTAAACAAGAAGAACAAGAATCTCTAGACACATCATGGGATCATTTTAATGCTCTCATAATACTAGCCCTAATTTTTCCATTCAAGACCCCATTCTTCTTCAACACTTTTATATGGGTCTTGATAGGAAAACCTCGAAGTACCTTAATATAGCTTTAGGAGAATCATTCTTGCATGTCTCCGCTAATTTGAGGAGAAGCATTATTACTAAAATTCTAGAGAACACCCTTGAAGAAGTATACAAGAAGCCACTAGAGGAGGAACCCCAAATAGCTAAACTAGAACTTTTGCCTAACCCATCACCGACCTTAGCTATCCCAAATCCCGAACCACCGAAAAAGGAGGAAACTCCAATTTCAGATTTTATGCTAGAATTCAAGGATGAAATTTTTGATGAATATGGAAATACCTCAAATTACCATACTATGAGGAGACACTAGAAGCCTAGGAAATCATCATCCCATGAAGAAATTCTTGACCCTTCTGAGGAAGCTTTCCTTAAAAAGACCACGAAAGAGATAGTGTCTATTACAAGTAATGAATGGTTAGAAGAATCAGACCTTTCCTCTAACATGATTTGTCTAGACTCACCTTCTATTTTTATTCATTGCCAAATTAACAAAGCTCCTTTTGATGCTCTTTATAATCCAGTTGTGGGTGTTAATATCATGTCTACATCTTTTGCTCATGATTTATTAAAAGATATGTCATTAACCCCAACAACAAAGTTATTGAAAATTCTTTTAGGACACATTCTCCCAAAGTTTGGAATTATTTATGTCCTTCCTATCTAGGTACAAGGAACCATGGTTCATCTGAGCTTTTATATCTTTGATATTATAGAGTTTGACTTGCTGATAGGACAACCAATCGAAAGACTTATCTAAGGAGGACAAACAAAAAGTTGAAAAATTAGTCTTAGGAAAAACTTTAAACTTTCTATACCCATCACTCATTCTCTAAATGCTGAGACTGAGCCAATTCCCAATAAAGACCCAATAGAAAAAGTTAAGGTTGCATCGCTTGATGACTTGATCAAACCCAACCTTGAAGATGATGCCCAGCTCTTCATCGAAGAGGAAGACAAAAATCCTATAGAGCCTGAACCTCTAGATGAATTGTTGGAACCACCTAAGCCCACCATTGAGCTTAAACCCCTGCCTTCTGGTCACAGATATGCTTTTTTCAATAATGATTACGATTTTCCTATGATCATAAGTGATAAACTCTCTTAGGAAGAATCCTTCCGCTTGCTAACTGTCCTAGAAAAGCATCGCTCTGCTTTTGGCTACTCACTCCAAGACCTTAAAGGAATTAGCCCTGTTCTTTGCACCCATCGCATCCATACAGACCTATATTCTATACCTTATAGGGAGCCACAACGTAGGCTTAAAAACGTGATGAGAGAGGTTGTTAAGAAAGAGGTTTTGAAACTCCTGCATGCCGGGATCATCTATCCCGTTCTATATAGTGAGTGGGTAAGCTCTGTTCATGTTGTGCCTAAAAAGGGAGACATAATTGTTGTTAAAAATGAAAAGAATGAACTAATCCCCCAAAGAACAGTCACTGGATGGCGGATGTGTATCGATTACCGAAAACTTAACAAGGCAACAAAGAAAGATCACTTTTCATTGCCCTTCATTGATGAAATGGTGGAGTGACTGATAAATCACTCTTTTTTTGTTTCCTTGATGGGTATTTAGGTTATCACTAGATACCAATCCATCCTAATGATCAAAGCGAAACCACCTTTACATATCCGCATGGAACTCATGCTATCTAGAATGTCTTTTAGACTATGTAATGCTCCAGCTTCTTTCTAAAGATGAATGATGTTTATATTTTCTAATATGATTGAAAATATCATGGAAGTTTTCATAGATGATTTTTCTATTTATAGAAAAACTTTTGACGCTTGTCTTGAAAATTTAGACAAAGTTTTGCAAAGATGTGAAGAAAAGCACTTAGTCCTTAATTGGGAAAAAATATCATTTCATGGTTAGAGAAGGCATAGTGCTTGGACACTTGGTGTCTAAATGAGGGATCGAGGTAGATAATGCTAAAATTGAAGTAATTGAACAATTACCTCCTCTCGTAAATATCAGAGGGATCCGCAGCTTTCTTGGTCATGCGGGATTTTACCGTCACTTTATGATTTTTCACATATTGCTAGACCACTTACAAATCTTTTGGCCAAAGATGTTCCCTTTGAATTTGATGATGCATATTTAAAATCTTTTAAAATTCTTAAGAAAGCACTCATGTCTGCACCAATCATTCAACCCCCCGATTGGTCACTACCTTTTGAAATTATATGTAATGCTAGTGATTATGCTGTGGGGGCAGTTTTGGGACAAACAAAAGATAAGAAGCATCATGCAATTGCTTATGCTAGCAAAACTTTGACAGGACCTCAACTTAATTATGCAACAACTAAAAAAGAAATCATGACTATTGTTTTTGCTATTAATAAGTTTAGATTTTACTTAGTAGGAGCTAAATTGATTATTTACACTGATCATGTTGCTTTGAAATACCTGCTCACTAAGAAAGATGCTAAACCTAGACTTATAAGATGGATTTTGTTACTTTAAGAATTTGATTTAGAAATAAAAGAGAAAAATAGAGTAGAAAATTCTGTTGCCGATTACTTGTCCAGAATGCAGTTTGAAAATTCATAGGAATTGCCCATCAACGATTCGCTTCGGGATGACATGCTCTTGAAGATCACAAAATCCGACCCTGGTACGCGAATATTGTTAATTTTATGGTTACAGGTTATGTACCACCAGGGGAGAATAAAAGGAAACTCATCTATGAAAGGCGTCTCCACATATGGGATAAGTCGTACCTCTTCAGAATCTACTCTAACAGCCTACTCAAGAGGTGTGTACCGACAGAAGAAGGCATCAAGGTCATCAAGCGATGCCACTCATCACCATATGGAGGGTACTATGGTGCATTCCACACTCGTTAAAAGATCTAGTAAAGTGGATTCTTTTGGCTAGCCATGTATGAAGACATGAGGGACTTTGTCCGGAGGTGTGGAGCATGTTAGAGGCATATGAATATCAATGCAAGAGATGCCATGCCATGCCACTCATCAACAACCTCCAGATCGAGCTCTTCGATGTCTGGGGTATCAATTACATGGGACCATTTCCAAAGTCAAAGAACTGGGTGAATACATCTTGGTGGCAGTTGACTATGTCTCTAAGTGGGTTGAAGCCATGCCATGTAGAGCCGTTGACGCAAAGAACTCCAAGAAGATGTTTGAAGAAACAATATTTCCACGTTTTGGAGTTCCGAGAATGGTGATTAGTGATGGAGGCACTCACTTCACTAACAAGAACTTTCACAAGTACTTGTTAAGACATGGGATCTATCACAATGTCGCTACTCTATATCACCCTTAGACAAGTGGCCAAGCAGAAACATCGAACAAACAAATCAAGAATATTATGCAGAAGACGGTCAATGAGATGGGGACTACATGGAAGGATAGACTACCTAATGCATTATGGGCTTACAGAACAACCTATAAAACACAACTTGGAATGTCACCGTATCAACTCGTCTATGGGAAAACTGTCATCTACCTATTGAGCTAGAATTCAAAGATCACTAGGCCATTAAGCGATGGAACATGGACTTTGAAGCCGTATGAATCAAGAGGAAGATGCAACTCTCTAAGCTGGATGAATGACGTGAAAATTCATTTCACAATGCCAAGATATACAAGGAGAGGATAAAGAGATGCCATGATAAGAGTATCAAGAAGGAGTTTGGCCTGAGAGATAAGGTATTACTTTTTAATTCCAGGGTTAAATTATTTGGGCATGGGGAACTTTGGAGTAAATGGAAAGGAACATTCAAGGTGATAAGCACTTCATCGCATGGAGCGGTAACATTCAAAATGATGAAGGTACGTTATTCAAGGTAAATGGTCACTGTCTCAAGATCTTTCTAGAACCTGAAATACCAACTGAGGATTTGGATGAGGTAGATTTTATTAATTTGCCATAGATTTACACCTTTGCCCTCCACCTTTCGATTCGTAACACGGGAATATACTTTTTGGGATTAGATAGACATTAGAAACTATCGTGCGAAAAATCTCAGAGAGGTGGGATCCTGTGGGGCTGGCCGGCCCCAATTACAGTCCGACCAGCCCACATGTCAGCCGCCTCACCTCCGCTCGATTGGATCACAAACCTTCCAGCGCAGAGAATTCCCACAAGAATATCCAATTTTCCGAGCCATTCAGTTTTTCCTTGTTAGGAGACCTCTAATAAATAGATCTTGACCCCGGCTGCAAGTTGTTTCCCCCTGTATAAACAAGCTCCTGCCTGCCTCCATAGCCATTCCAATAAGCCTCTCATCTCCAGTAGCGCCAAAGCTCTCCTCCCCCTAAGTTCCAATAGCCGGAAAAGAGATTGTCCCCTATGAAGTTGAAGATGCCATACCGCTGAGCGTCATCTTGCCGAGAGAGATGCCTCATGTCCCTAGCTAATCCTACTTCGCCCAAGCCATCCATCGTCCGGTGATCGCTCCGCTGCCGCCGCGTCTACTTCTCCAAGACAAGCCACGCCAGCTGGAGGCATTGAAGATCAAGGTGCCAAAGGAGATCAACCTCCTTCCTCCAAGGGATTATGACTACTGAAAATTCCATTTCAAGGCAAGTCAACGTAAATGTGTTAGTAGTATCTTAAACTATCACTTGTCTGACATAACACAGCTGACTGTAAAGGTTCACTCGAAGCATGATCTGACAAAGCCACAAAACTCTGTAAAATGAATAGGATCCTTCACGCTAAACTAGAGCTGCTGAACAATGTTCATCACAAATTGATCAGCCATGATGAATACAGCTGTAACATTAAAGCAAAACAACTATATATATATATATATATATATATATATATATATATATATATATATATATATATATATATATATATATATATATATATATATATATATATATATATGCACCAATTCCTTTTGTTTCATACAGCATCATCTTTCTCAAGATTGGTGGTAAATAAGGATAAAAACGGAACGGAAATATCCGAACCGAACCGCGTCGTTTTCTATATTTAATCCGATCGAATCCACATTTTGTTGTCTGACTTTACCGTTTTCGCTTTCATTTTCGTATTTCAAATGTAAAAGTAGCAAACGGTTTAGATATTTTTCGACCATTTTCTACTTTTCTATTTTTAATTCAAAAATATCCTGAATTCAAATTTCGGTTTAAACTGAATTTGGTTGCCGATCGTTACTGTCCAGGCAACTAGGCAAAGGCAAGTGTAGAGCACTGATGCCCATGGGCCACATTATATAGGTAGCTCACATCCGTCGCGCCTCCCTGAGTCGCTGAGGTGGGACTAATCACCTTGCGCGGCGCTGCATGCTTGCATGGCTGCATTTGGCTTCACGCGACGTTGTTGTTGCATTGCATGTGACTGGGCCGACTAAAAGAGAGAGAGCGCGAGATGGGTCAGGCCTTGTTGCTATCCTTTCTGGTCTAGTATTGATGGCGTCTTAAATTTTCCTCTTCTTTCTTTTTCTTTCTTTTTCTTTTTTTTCTCCTATGAAAGAAACCAAATTGATAAGTCTGCTCTCTTGCACTCGAAATTTGCCACCATGGCATATGTTAATTGTTATGCATTGTGGGTCGGTATTCCGTATTAAATTTCATATACCGACCGTTTCTGACCGTTTTCATCCTTAGTGGTAAAACACAGAACACTAAGGCCTGTTTAAATGTAGGATATAAAGTTTTGGGATGTCACATCAGCTATTATATCGGGGAGTCACATGGGAGTGTTCGGATAGTAATAATAAAATAAATTATAGAAGTCCTTAGTACTCCGCGAGACGAATTTATTAAGCCTAATTAATCCGGTTTTAGCACATACTTACTGTAGCTTTACTGTAGCACAACATTATCGAATCATGGACTAATTAGGCTTAAAAGATTCGTCTTGCAAATTAGACGTAATCTGTGCAATTAGTTATTTTTTAGTCTATATTTCATACTCCATGCATGTGTCCAAACATCCGATGAGATAGTGTCGCACCCGGTTTTTCAAAGAAGACCGAGCGCTAACTACATGTGTGCCCAGAATGTCCACATGACACATATAGTGACAATTATGGAAATTATCAAAGACTAATGCTTTATTATATATTGAAACATAGTTACATCAAGACCTACATCTATTACAAAGCAAAGCAGAGACTATTCTATATCTTCTCTTTGGGTCTCCATACTCCATAGGGATGGTTGACTAGGGGAAACACTCGCCTAATACTCATGGACTCCATAAGAAACTCTTCACTTGATCCACCATTTGGTACTTATCCGGGATTTTTATTGAGTGTATGTAAAGTAAGGGTGAGCGCACCATACTCAACAAGTATCACATGAGAGGATGCAAGGCTCAAAAGGCTAGACTCGGCTAAACTATGATAAACATTTTTAGTTGGTCATATTTTATTTATTAAACTTAAGTTACTAGGTTATGCTTAAGGTCCCAAATGAATATAATTAATTATCATCATCAGGATTAATCATATCCCAAGTCATCAATAAGACCATCTATCTCGAAAAGGATCTAGGTCACTCGTGATCGTGAGTACGGTTGATATATCAGTTTTAAAACAACTCTGCAGAGTCTGTACACTTTCATCATGAGTTGTGATTCCCATATGCCAGGGGTCATGACTTCCATATCACCTCTTTCAAGGAAGTACGGCAGGGTCTCACTACGAGGCCTTTTCAAAGAACCCTCTAATAAGTTAGTGGTCGCGAGGTTTCAGCAGCTAGGCGAATGGAGCCCCCCTTCAAGACTAGCACACCTTGACCGCAGCCTAGTACACATCTTGATAGGTAAGAAGACATTCTACAACCTAGGCCCCCCTCTTGCACCTTTTGGTAACCACTAACAAGCTAGAAAAATCTAGTTCCTTAGCCAAGACCACATCCATGTAGTCCTCATGGTTGTACTATAAATCATGGGTGGCCGCTTTAAGATTCAGTCCTCATGGAGGGCAGACTAGAGCACCCAAAAAGGCCCAATGTTGTAGCCCCTTTCTATCCATGCTGCTCAAAAGCATCATTTTAACCATTGATTCCATAAGTCATTAATCAGAATTAACATTATAATATTTGGTGATTGCAAGCTAAGCAAAGCTACCCATATGCATAAACCCAGGGTAGACAAGGAATAAGGATATCAAAAGTACTAGATAAAGTCCTCAGGGGTTCATCATATTAGACACATGCATATGAAAGTGATTATAAGGTTATTAGGTAATAAGGGAACTCATGTTACACTTGCCTCCAAATGTTGCTCAAACTTCTCAAAACTTTCTTCTGGATCATCCTTACATAGCTCCTTCTATCGAACGCAGCAAACCAGCACAAGCTTCACATACAAACCTAAAACAATACAGCAAGCATTATCAAAACAAGATACAAAGGTTTTGAAAGCGTATGTCTTGTTCTATGATCGCAAGAGCGCATAAACTAACCAAAACAAAAGCCACGATTAAAGGATGTGAGAGTTGAAAGGTATAGATGGAGGAAACGATTGGATTTAGGTGAGCAAGGTGGAGTTTGGACTAGAAGAAACATAGGATATGCGTATAGGTTACTTGGGAACATATCATGATCAACCAATGCACTAAGGTGGATTCAAGATCAAAGGGAAACACGATTATGGTGAATTGTGCACCGGTTGAGCGTACCCGGTGGTGAACAGCGGTGGGTAGTGGCGGCTGTGACCATGAAAAAGGAAGGGACACATTGAAATTATTGGCTTGGAACTTGGTAGGATTATGTGCAACTGACAAACACACAATCCTGGTAGAGAGCTCAGTGATTCATGTAGCAGTTCAGAGGGGAACGCGGTGATTTGCCGAGGTATCCAGGACATGCATGTTGGCGGGCCACGGTGGTTATGATGACCGATTGCATGGTTATAACAGAAACAATAGAGATGGATTTTGTAGGGTTGCTAGGTACTGTATGGAGCATGTTGTGACAAAAGTGCATGATGTTTCGACCATCGGTTAGGCGCAGAATGAGATTGCAAGATGGCACTGCGTGGTTGTTGACATGGCAGGAGCAGCGACACGGTGAAGCTTATATCTTCAGTGTTGTGGTTCATATGACCAAGGCAAGTTGCATAGATGTGTGTAAATATATGATACACATTGTGGTCTAAGAGTTTGATCACCGAAGCAGCGAATCATTGGGAACACGCATGCAACCGGCATCAGTGTGGCTACAGGGCAGCAGGGGTAGAGAGCACAAGATAGGAACATATCTCTTTCATAATTGATCCTATAGCCTTGAAACTTTGCAGAGGTGTGTGCAACTATATAGATGATAGTATGGCCAAAGGATGCATCTGGGCTTCACTAGATCGACTGGAACGTCATTGCCAAAAATAGGGTGACTACTCTTTGGACAGCAGGGGTAGTAGACACTTTGGCCTCGATATCTCGGCCATCATGGATTGCATAGCCAAACCAATTGGTGGGATCATGTGCAGGGATGTCATGAACATGTAGGTTCAAGGGCTTGATGATATGGACAGTGGATTAGCGGGGAACGCCAAAACCACTCAGAGCTGCAATTTGACCAAACAACAGGAACAATGACACGGAGATGATGATATCTCTGGTTTCACAACTCCTATGTCATAGAACCGCCTAAATTATAAGAGCACAAGTATAAAAACAATTACCGATGTGATCAAATTGTCGCACTTGAGCCCATATAACTTCGGTAGTCCAATGAAATCATGAGAGATTTCAAACCAACCAACATACAAGCCAAGATCGTAGTGATTCAACATAACAAGTTACATGTTACATCCATTTCACAAGTAATTCAATATACATCGAAGTTCAACATAGTTATTACAACTTAAGTTAAAAAGTAGCGGAAGCAAAGTAATTTGAAACTAACATTACTCTTATTTCAAATACATGCTAGTACCAAGGTCAACTTCCAGCAAAAGCATTAGAGATAAGATAATCAGAAGGATCATGCCCATGATCACACTTCGCCGTTGCGGCAGGAGCCATCCAATTCTTGTAGTGGCCATGATACATCACAACCTACAACAAGTGGGAATAAAACCCTGAGTACGAGGATGTACTCAGCAAGACTTACCCACCATAAATCAGAAATAACATGACACCAAGGAGTATGCAAGGCTGATATAAGTGAGGCCACATGTATATTCCTATAGCTTGATGACATTTTGCATAAAATCTTAGTATAGATAATTAATCATTAATGCTTAAGTATCAAGTTAATAATTATTTACCTGTCATCTATATTAGTACCTGTACTAGAGCACTCACTTGATTAGGAGCAAACAATATTAACCATAGCAGGTATAATAAGGTTGTCAACATCATATCATCATTTCTGGACCATCATAATAATTAGTGAGATCTTCATTGCCACTGCTCTGTCAAGTTCTCACTAATCGGTGAGAGACGGCGACTCGAATCAAATTACAACTCAGTTGATGGGGTATTCCTAACTCTCACCCATGACTTTCCCCGTCAGAGAGCATTAGGTCACCTTTAGGACAACTCAGGAACCAACTTCGCGGGTTCAGTCAACGCCAGCACTCTCAGGGATTACCCTTCTGCCAGGACGATCAAGACTTTAAAATCACCTGCCCTTGGACTCATGCCTATGGCTCCCTTCCAAGGCGTACTTTATACTTATCGACTCCTGGCCTGAGTTGAGCTACTCAGATTCACGGTCGAATACTCGAGTTTGGCCAGCTAAGAGAGAGGCATGCGTTCAAAATGACAAGAGGACGTACAATGAATCGGTCCTTAACTGACACAGACGGAGTCACTGTAAGCCTACCACTCTACAAGTCTCCACCTGGTCTTCATTCATATTATACCAGGTTCTTTTCCACGATAGCTAATATAGCCAACCGTGCCACATGTTTATTCCTATAGCTCGCAGGTGATAGGAAATCACCTGACTTCTACCGCTTAAAGCAGGGCTAAGCATCTACTCAAGCCTGAGATACATAGGATTCATGGTATAATCTCTGGACAAGGATTGGATGTCAATGCAGCAAGTGTTTTCATCCAACACCTATAACTTAATGCAAAAATATATATAACATAGTACTTAATTGCATTTCAGAAATTAGGAGACTTATAATGCTCTGGGGCTTGTCTGGGATCCAACACTAAGTCAGTGTTTGTCAGACACCACTCGCCGAGTACTTCCATCTTTGGGATAGTTTCACCAAACACCGTCTTTGGGTTTGGCTCCAACACCACATCCTTCACGTGTTTCAGCTAGCGTACCTAAATGAGGTGCAACAATGCATATGTATGAATACATAGAAATACCACAAGCAACCATTTATGCAAGCACACCAAGTTCAATATAAGCACCAAGAGCTATGTAACTTAATCAACACTAAACTACAACATAGGAGATAAGGACATCAATCATGACCAAGTCACACAAGATCTCAGGTGTACCAACTCAGTTTCATCAAAGCTATGAGTCACACTTAGCACCACACAAACATGGCAAAGTGAATAAAAGCACTAAAACTAGAATCTGCCACTTTCTGGACATCAAAATAGCAGCTGAGTAATTTAATCATAACTGGAGATATACAACTCCAAATGATGTGCAACAAGACATTCTGGAAAGCTTATGAAATTTTATATAATTCATTTATAAGCACATAAGCCTGATTCCCAAGTTTAATAGGTCAAAAAGATGAAACTATAGAATCTGGTCTGCTCCAAAGAGAGAGTAACCAAATCTGTACCCAAACTTTAAACAGCTATAACTCAAAAACTACTTGGCCAAATACCACCAAAATTTAACATAAGTTAGATTAATGAGTTGTATACAACTTTTGTATACACAAGTTTCACAACAAAGCACAATATCATGAAGAACTTTGCTAAGTTTTCAGATCTGTCTAGAAAAAACATTTTCAAGAAAATAAATATTAACTTATGTTGCAAACACATAATTGGGAAAAATCAACTTTACCAACATGTCACACATGACTAATAAACACCAGAAAACATAGTGTCCATTACTAAATAAATTCTTTTAATACAATTCTTAATTTATTTATATAATTAGGTGGAATTATGAACACATATCAAAATGCACAATAAATTCTAACAAAATTACAGAGGCCTACATATGCTCCCAATAATTTATTGTACAATTTTCATGCCATTTGAGTAAGCATAGCAAACTCTACAAAAAAGACAAATGGCTATTGCAAGAAATCATGTGAGAGCAAGATACACTAATAACTCATTCATATAGCAACCAATGACCATGAAATTTTTACCACAGTATATACATCGCATCAATAGACTACCATAAAAATTTCACATCATTTGGAGCACCACAGAATTACTTATTAAAAATACAAAACAACTAATAATGAAAACCTAGATTCAAAGATCTATTTTTAGAACTAAAAGTTTAAACTAAAACATGTCGTAATATAGATCCATGGCATAGACAATTTCACAAGGATTCCAAAAAGTCCTCATTTGCTATTTTACGAAATTCCTATGATTTACTATGCATTTCCAAATTTTATGTAAATTAAACACAAATCAGTCCTTATGACATTATTCACATGAGTCATAGGTTCTGCAGAAACCCCCTGTTCTTCCTTGAATTTTAACCCGAGGTCCCTGACGCGAATTTGACTGGGGAGCTCGTCGGGGCTTCGTGATTTCCGGCGGAGGGAGGCCATGCCGATGGCCATGGAGTGGCGGCGGAGCATCCCCATCTTGAGGCGCACCTAACGGTGCCCTCAGCTTGGCCCAGGGCGGCTCGAGGAGACCCGACGACGTGCGCCGGCGACCAGGCTCACAGCACCTCCGGCGGCGGGGCGCTCCGGCGACCACGATGGCCACCAAAGGGGTGCAAGAGGGTCAGTGCGAGGAGAGGAAGATTGTGGAGCTATCAGCTAGGGCAGAGGGGGCTCAGAGACGAGGGGCAGTGGTGGCACGAACTTGGCCATGGTGGCCATGGCCGTGCACACCCGCGACAGCGAGAATGAGCGCGGAGTGAGTGAAAGGGAGCCGTAGAGGGGCAGCGAGGAGCTGCTGGTGGTGGCTGGGGCCATGTGACATTCCGACGGTGGAGGGACGAGCAGTGGCCGTGGAGTTCAGCTCAAGAGGTGGCCATGGCAGATGCGACCGCGCGTGCAGCGACAGAGCAAGGCGGGACGAGCAAGCAAGAGGCTGGGAGTGTGGGAAGCTCGGGCGAGCATTCTGGTTCTCCACTTCGTCGACTGAGGCATAGGGGCACGTGGCAGCGGCAACAGGCGATGGTGGAGGCGCGGCTCGCGCATGGTTGCCATGTTCGGGACACGCGTCTCCCTCTCAGGCATTTCCACGAGCACGTGGCGGGCAGAAGTATGGCTGGTGTGGAGCTCGCTTTTGGGCCAGCTACAGGCCGATTTTGTCCATGAGCCCAAAACAAATTTTGCTCTACTCCTAATGCTCTACAATTTTGGTTAAGGGTGCTCAGCCATTAGGGCTCTAGATTAGGAGATAATTAGTACCAAACTTGATAGTGTCAACGATTTGACAGCGACAAGCAAACATCCAAAATTGATGGTCGAAATAAAATGCAACTGGTGCCATCTTCTTGTATGTTCTTCCAGATCATGTAAGCTCCAACTTTTACATTTGGATCAACTAAAGTTGCTTAACAAATTTTGGAGAACGCAAGACGCCATCGTCAATGTCATTCAAGTGATAAAATAACCTTTTTGCTGTTTTGGAGATTACTTTTGAAGGTCCAAACAAACTCCAAATTGGGTGACACATGATTCATTGTTTCCCTCATGAAAAGTACTCCAGCTCGTATTAAGTAATCCAATTGAGTTACTATGTGATTTTGGGAGATAGAAATTCCCAAACATGTCAACTTATTGCTGCCACTCAATGAGTATTTCCTGCTCTTCCAAAAACAGCAACTGATTCAATCTTGTGAGCTCTATTTGACCAAGATAGAAGACAAACTAGCTCTTGACCATTTAACAAAGTTTGTTCTACATAAGATGACTACAACTTTTGTTAAAGGTCAAACCTCATAAATGGTACATAACTCAAACTTTTACTTTGGTCAAGGCAGCAACTTGATAAAGCCTAAACTAAGGTTTTAGGCCAATTGGGGCGTTTTCTTCACATTTGCTCAACATGAACCCTTCATAACTTTTGTTGTAGAGTTCATCTAGAGTCATTTGGGGAAGTTTGCAAGGTTTGATTGATGGTCTATAATTCCATTCACTTAATGGTGCAATTCCAACACTTGGTAAAGTCATTGAAACAAAGACATGACTTATCATTTCATGTGACTTTTTGATTCCAAACTTCATAAAACTTTTTCAGGGATCACTATAGATAGAGGGTGATGTGAGACACATGAAAGAAGTGACATCAACACTCACTTGCATTACCAGCATGAGCACCAAACATACACACATTGAAATACAGAATAACAAGGTATGTTGGATATGTTTCAAGGAGATGTTTCAAGCACATTCCATATATACATGTTTCACATGTTGCACTAGTATGTTCCATATGTTTCACCAGTGCATCACATATGTTCCATGCTCATATATGAACAAATGACGCTTAGGCTCATGCAATGCAAGTGTCAAAATACAAGCCTTAACACCTGGGGTGTTACATCCTATGGCAAAACCATCTTACAGAGGCGTGTTCAAGGATGTTAAATACAATTTGACCAAAGGGTTTGATGATTGGAGTAATGAAACAGCGAGGAATGCCGATTCCGTCAACCGCAGCAAAACTGGCTACAGGGACAACAACACATACAATGGGTAAACTTCGCTAGGGATCAACCATACATCATCTAAGGTACTTGATATGTAGAGAAGAAACATGAAGACAATATAGGGCAGATGATGGAGTGGTCTCACCAAGAGGAAAGGTGTGGTGGATCGAGGAGATGCATCGACGACGGTCGATGATGATGATGTAGTACAACGGGGCATCCTTCTCACGTTGCAGTTGATCGGGGCAGCCATGGGGAAGGAGGAGGAGCTGTAGGGGCGTCCCTCCTCTGTTTCTCATGTGAGAAATGAAGATGGAGGCGTGAGGGGGG
Source organism: Saccharum hybrid cultivar R570 (assembly GCA_038087645.1). NCBI lineage: Eukaryota > Viridiplantae > Streptophyta > Magnoliopsida > Poales > Poaceae > Saccharum > Saccharum hybrid cultivar. The sequence goes on along the minus strand of JAQSUU010000625.1, from coordinate 1,249,148 downwards.
AGGATGGGGGAGGTATATATGAAGGGGAGTGATGGGAGATGAAGGGATGGGAAGGCATAGGGTCATGGCTTGATATTTTTTTGCAAGATGGAGAGAGCTTCCAAGGCATGACGTGGGAGAGGGGAGAGGAAGAGTTAGAGGGCTAGTTGGACCTAATTTTGGATCACAAAGGAGAGGAGGATAGTTGGGCTTTGACCCATGGCGAGAGTTAAGGCATTGTTTGGACCAGACTCGGCCTGGCGTGAAGATAGAGTTATGGAGCAGGTTACTTGTGGTATTTTTGGTTGTGGGCTTTGATCAAGAGGAGAAAAGGTAGGGGAAAGAGTTCATGAGGATGTTGCCCAAGGTGAGGAAAGAATAGAAAGTCAAAATTGAGATTAACTTGGGTGCAAGACATCCAATTGATTTAACTTGAACAAGGCGATGGTCGAATTGTGTGAGAGAGAAGAGGTACAATGATTGGTTATCTTAGCATAGACTTAGTGCTTTGGAGAAGACTTAGAAAGAATTAGAAGCTCCAAAATGAGGGGAAAAGAGAGAAAGGGAGACCAGACTAGTTAGGGTTTTTGATAATATGAAAGCTTGGAGACCTGCCAAGGTTTTTGGAACAAGGATCAAGGTGAATGGTTTCCAAGGATTTGATCATAGTTTCAAAGTTATGGAAACTTGATCAAAAGTCATGAGAGATTTGATTGGGATCAAACCCTATGCGTGTTTGAATACATTTGAACTCATTTTTCATAAAAAACACTATACAAAGGCATGAAATGCAACAAACCATTTAATTATTTATAAAAATTTTAGAAACTCACATTTTCCACTATCTAGAATGTCGACAGCCTAACTAAAGTTGAGAAATTTTAGAAAATAATAAATTCATTTATTATTATTTAGTGTTCTATAAGACACACCCAAAATAGAAATTTTAGGGTGTGACAATAGGGACTAAACTTTAGAGAGGAACTAAACGAGGCCTAAGCTGCAGCATCAGCACGCATAAAGTAGAACCCACCGCGACGACGATCCCGCCGCCCTGCTCGGCCGGCTTGGCGCATGGCTGCTGCAGCCGCTGCTCCCCTTCGGCTAGCTAGGATAAGTCTTCAAACCTTTCCACTCATCTGTCTTGAGCAAGTCTTCGAAGTTGAACTCGCCCAAGCGAAAATTGCCGCCGTGCTCCGGCTCAACGTATCCCAACATCACGGGGTCCACACCTTGGGGATCACCATGACCATGGCAGCAGGCGGGCGTCGTCGGGTAAGCATCGGTGAAGGCGGCGGGGTCCTGCTGCACTAGCATCTGCACCTACTCGTCGATGTTGAACAACTCATCGAAGTTGAAGTCGCTGCCGTACTCTGGCTCAACGCGTGGCTGCTGCACACCATGCTCCTCCTCGCCTCCGACCATCGTTAAGGGATCTACGCCTTGGGGAGGTCTATAACCATAGCAGAGCATGGTCGGGTAAGCATTGGTGAAGAAGGCGGCAGGGTTCTGCTGCACCTGCACCTGCTTGTCGTGGATCAGCTTGGTTGGCAGCGCCTTGGTGTGATCTCCTGCTGCCTTCCTGTTGGATGACGAGGATGATGACTTGGACTTCTTCTTGGCGAGAGACATGGACGGGCGGTGCACCTGCACAGCACGTGGTCGCCGTCGCCGCCCTGCATGTCGTGGAACTCAGTCATGCACCCAAAGAGGGAGAAGAAGACTAAGCCCTTGTTTAGATCGAAGATTTTTTCAACCTGATGAATAGTACCACTTTCGTCTTATTTGACAAATATTGTCCAATCGTAGATCAACCAGGCTCAAAAGATTCATCTCGTGATTTTGAACTAAACTGTGTAATTAGATATTTTTTTTACCTATATTTAATACTCCATGCAAGCAGCTAAAAATTGATGTGATGGAGAGAGAGTGAAAAAACTTGGAATTTTGATGTGATCTAAACATGGGGTAAAGAGCAATTGAAGGGGGAGATAGGTGGGAGAGCAGCCTGCAGAGAAGAAGTAAATGCGCACAGACCTGCCGCAATAAATTGGTGGCAGATTGGCAGATTAGAAATCCACGTGTGCTTCGGTAATGAGTAAATTAGAAACAGTATGTCCACGTAGGCCATGACACCACGAATCACGACGCAATATCGGACGATCCGCGTTAGGGTGGGTACGTGACACGGGTGTGATCGGAACATTTTCGGATCACGCGCCTCCTGGCCTACGACTCGGCCAGCTTCGCCTTCGCGCCCTACAGCACGCAGTGGCGCTTCATGAAGCGGCTGTGCATGTCGGAGCTGCTGGGCCACCCTGGACCTGCTGCGCCCCGTGCGCGACGGCGAGCTGGCGGCGCTGCTGCGGGAGGTGGCCGCCGCGGCGGGGCGGGGCGGCAGCGTGGACCTGAGCCGCCAGCTCATCGCCATGGCCAACAACGCCATCATGCGCATGACGGCCAGCTCGCTGCCCGACCACCTGACGGAGACGGCGTGGCACTGCGCCAAGGAGGTGACGGAGCTCGTGGGCTCCTTCAACATCGACGACTACATTGCGCTGTTCCGCCCATTTGATCTGCAGGGGCTCGGTCAGAGGGCGCACGAGGTGCACGCCAAGTTCGACGCTTGAGATCTTGATCAAGAAGAAGGAGGAGAAGCGCCGGTCGCCGCCACCGGCAGAAGCGGCACCTGCTAATAAGGCCAAGGACATGCTGGACATCCTCATGGACGCCGCGGAGGACGAGAACGCAGAGGTCAAGCTCAACAGGGAGAACATCAAGGCCTTCGTCCTCGTGAGCTAGCCCGCCCTGCTCTCCATCGCTCTTATATACATTGCATACTGTAACATCATTACGTGTCGTGACCAGAGTTTGACCAGATGTCACTTCACTTCTTGACTCTACGTTTACTCATATATATATATATATATATATATATATATATATATATATATATATATATATATATATATATATATCTCGCTGCACGTGCACGTCCAGGACATCTTCACCGCGGGGTCGGACACAACAGCGACAACAGTGGAGTGGATGCTCGCAGAGCTGATCAACCACCCGGCGTGCCTGGACAAGCTGCGAGCGGAGCTGGACGCCGTCATTGGCAGGTCGCGCCTGGTGGGCGAGGAGGACGTCGCGCAGCTGCCCTACCTGCAGGCGGTGCTCAAGGAGACGCTCCGGCTGCACCCGCCGGCGGTGTTCGCGGTGCGGGAGACCATCGAGACGGTGCACGTCCGCGGCTACACCATCCCGCCCAAGACCACCATGTTCTTCAGCATCTACTCCGTTGGGCGTGACCCGGCGTACTGGGAGAAGCCCCTCGAGTTCGACCCGGAGCGCTTCATGCCCGGCGGCGCCAACGAGGGCATGGAAGTGAATGTGCAGAACATGCAGCTCATGCCTTTCGGCGGTGGCCGCCGTGCCTGCCCCGGCATGGGGTACGCCGTGCAGGTCGTGCCGGCGTTCCTTGCCGCGCTGGTCCAGTGCTTTGACTGGGCGGTGCCGCACCAGGAAGGTCGGGAGCTGCCGCAACTGAACATGGACGAAAAGCAGGGCCTCGTCTCCGCCCGGCTTCAGCCCCTCGTGCTCATCCCTACACCACGCATCCATCCTATCCCCATGCCTAGCTCTCTAAACTGAATAAAATAAAATATGATCAACCACACACAATCGACGCTCTGCGTGCCCTGCTTTCTCCCTGAAAGACAATTATATGTGTAGTGTGTATTGTAATGAATTTTTCTGAACGGTCATTACATATAGTGTGTGTATTGTAAGGAATTTTTCTGAAGAGTCGGACGGCAAGACCTTTAGCATCTATGTGATCTTTTTTTTATGAAAGCATCTATGTGATCTAAGTATGGTGTTAATTAAGTCTGTATGGAAGTTTTAATGAAAGCTAAAATGATTTGTCGGTGTCATTAATATGGTGATATATTAAGAGAATATTTTCTTCACGATTAATAAACTATTAAAATAAATAATATTTATCCTAATGTGTGCATTTACTTGGTTGCATGGTAGCTGTAACTGAAAGTGAGTAGTGTAATACGCAATGTATTCGCAGAGACAAGTGTTTAGATATAGACTCAATGGGGAGCCGGGTACGGCAGGCCCATGGGTCGTGACTCATTTACACTCTAACACTCCCCCGCAGTTGGAACTGGGAGCATCGCGGACATTAAGACTGGACCTAAACTCGATGAAGACGGACGTCGGGAGCCCCTTGGTAAAGATGTCGGCATACTGTGAGGTGGTAGACACATGTAAAACTTGAACCTCTCCAGGGCGACGCGGTCACGAACGAAGTGTAGATCGATCTCCACATGCTTGGTCCGCTGGTGCTGAACGGGGTTGGTAGATAAATAAACGGCACTGACATTGTCACAATACACAACAGTAGCTCGTCGAAGAGGGCAATGGAGCTCAAGTAGAAGGCATCGTAACCAGCACGCCTCCGCAACCCCATTGGCAACAGCACGATACTCAGCCTCTGCACTGGATCTAGATACAGTCGCTTGACGCTTGGAGGACCAAGAAACCAAACTATCACCGAGAAAGATGCCGTAGCCAGAGGTGGAACGGCGAGTCTCAGGACATCTGGCCCAATCAGCATCAGAGTACACAGTGAGATCAACAGGCGAGGTACGATGAAGGTGAAAACCAAGCTCCAAAGTTCCCTGGATGTAGCGCAGTATGCGCTTCATGGCGGCAAGGTGAGGCTCTCTCGGATCATGCATATATAAACAAATCTACTGAACTGCATATGAAATATCAGGACGGGTGAAGGTGAGATACTGAAGTGCACCAGCGATACTGCGATAATGTGTAGGGTCAGCCACAGGAACACCATCAGCAGATAACTTGGCATGAGTGTCAATAGGCGTGCTGCACGGCTTGCAGTCACGCATACCAGCACGGTCCAAAATATCCAACATATATGCTTCTGAGAGAGGAACAGGTCATCACCTTGACGATTGTCACGGAACCGCCCAAATTATAAGAACAAAAGTACAAAAATAATCGCCGGAGCAATTAAATTCCCGTACTTAAGCTCCTATAACCCCGGTAGTCCAATAAAATCACGAGGGATTTCAAACCAACCAACATACAAGCCAAGATCGTAGTGGTCCAACATAACAGGTCATATGTTACATCCATTTCATAAGTAATTCAACATATATCGGAGTTTAGTAGAGTTATTACAACTCAAGTTCAAAAGTAGCGGAAGCAAAGTAGTTTGAAAACTAATATCACCTTAATTCAAATACATGCCAGTACCAAGGTCAAATTCCCATAAAAGCAAGAGAGACAAGATAGCTCAGACGGATCATGCCCATGATCACACTCCGCCATTACAGCAGGAGCCATCCAATTCTTGCAGTAGCCATGATACATCACAACCTGCAACAAGTGGGAATAAACCCTGAGTATGAGAAGGTACTCAGCTAGACTTACCCGTCATAAACCAGAAATAATATGACACCAAGGAGTATGCAAGGCTTTCTTTCAGTGGGCTAGCTTGACTCATTTGCGAAAAGCATAAGTTATCATGAATAAACTAATTTAAGTCCTTTTTGCATCATATTTATTATAACCTATTCAATCTAGGTAAGCACCTATGCTAAAGCAATCACTTGATTAACCATTAACATCAAAGGTTACCATTTCAGGTTTAGCATTTCCAACATCATCCACATAACCATCCATGTTCCATAATCATTACTACGATGTAGTAGCTCGAGTCAAGTGTTCACTATCCAGTGAACGATGGCGATTCGAATCGATTATTAACCAGCTGGTAAGTTATTCCTCACACAAACCTCACTCACCCGCTAAAATGAGGTGTTTGTCACCGAGTCAACCATTCAGGTAAAGTCGCGAGCTTGCCAGGAACCACATGTACCCGGGGGCCGCCCGACTGCTCTTTGGCCTTATCATCGCGCCCCCGTATCCTGCCACTACTGCTCCGGTACAGTGCATTGCGGGCAATCCACTCGGCCCGAATAATCTCCTAGTTTCGCGGTCGGAAGGTACTTTATCCGGCCAGCTAAATGTGAGGCATGCGTTCAATATGACCCGAGGTCCAACAACGGTCGGTCCTTAATCGACACAGACGGAAACTACAAGCACCCCAGAACCCTGTCTGGTTGCCTCATATTTATTCCGTCCAGTCTCCAATTATTCATCAACACTTGGTTAATTCCAGGATATCATCCATTCCATAGCTAAAGTTTCCCAGTAACCACCTATAGTTGCCGGTGACAGGAAATCACCGATCGCTACCGGTCTAAGCAGGGCTAAGCATTTATTCGACCCTAAACCTAGCAGGATAAGAATATAATAAGGTAGGCAAGGATAGTAATAAATGCATCAATGGTTTCACTCAACTCCTACAACTTAATGCAACAATACATATATAACATATATATACTCAATTGCTTTTATAAAGTAGGAGGCTTAGAATGCTCCGGGGCTTGCCTGGGATCCGACACAAGTCGGTAGTTGTCAGATGACACTCGCTGAGTACTTCCATCTTCGGGATAGTTCCACCAAACACCGTCTTCGGGTTTGGCTTCAACATCTCATCCTTCACGTGGTGCATCTAACGAACCTAAATGAGATGCAAGATGCATGCGTATGAATATGATGAATGGTAACACAAGATGCATCACATAATCAATTAAAGAAGGCAAGCACACCAAGTATAACACAAGTTTGACAAGATCACCAGTATCTTAAGTTGACCATCATCAAGGGCATAAGCCACACTTAGCAACACATGGAGTAAACAACCATGACTAGCATCTGACAATTTCTGGACTGCAAACAATATCTACATGTTTGGATCATAACTGGAGTTATACAAATCCAATAGCCATGCAACTAGACATTATGGAAAGCTTATGAAATTGTCTATAATTCATCTTTAATAATCTTAGCATGATTCTCAAGTTAACCAAGTCAAACATGCATAATTACAGAATCTGGTCCAGAGATTCCAGAGAACAACTATTTCTGGAACCCAACTTGAAACAGTCATTACTCACAAACTATAAGGCCAAATGCCACCAAAATTTAACACAAGCTAGATTAATAAGTTATTTACAACTTTGTTGTAAGCATGTTTCTCATCAAACATCATTTTCATGGTACAATTATCAAAGTCCCAGAAACTATCCAGGAAAGCATCAATTGCAAGAATAAATATTAACTTATATTCCAAACATATATTTGGCCACAACCAATGTAACCATCATAAAGTGCATGTTAAATGATCACCAAAAAGCATAGTGTTCATCACTAAATAAATTCTTTTAATGCATTTCTTAATTTATTTAGATAGCAAGGTGAAATAATAAACATATAACAAAAGTCCATAATAAAATCTATAAAAATTACAGTAGATCTTACATACACCCAATAGTCTACTGTACAAATTTTAAGTCATTTGGACATGTATATCAACATCTATGAAAAAGACAAATTGCTATTGCAAGAATTCATGTGAGAGCAAGATACACTAATAACTCACTCAAATGACAACCAAAAATCATGAAATTTTTAGCACACATTAAACATCATATGAGTAGCATGCCACAAAAAAAATTCACTTCATTTGGAGCCCTAGATCTACAGTGATGAAAATGACAAATACAACTAGCATTAAAAACCTAGCTGCACAAATCCATTTTTACAGAGAAAACTTTAAACTAAAACATGCCATATTATAGATCTAATGCATAGAGAATTTCACAAGGATTCCAAAAAGTACTCATTTACTATTTTACGATTTTTCTACAATTTACTATGAATTTCCAAAGTTTCTGCAAAATAATCACAAATCAGTCCCGAGAGCACTATTTATCTGAGTCACGAGTTCTGCAGAAAACCCCCTGAACTTGTTTCCCTCTTACACGTGGGTCCTTCTTCTTCTTCAGAGCCGAGCACGACGATTCAGCCGGTGCCGGCGGCAGGGGGCGGTGCTCCGGTGGCTTGCGGAGGTGGCGGAGCTACAAACGGACGGTGCGCACCCAGGGCACAGCACAGCTCGGCCCTCTGTGGCCCTCTATGGCCTGGCCACGAGCGTCTGCTCCTAGCGGCAGCGACGAACAGCGGCAGTTCGACTCCGGCGATGGAGTTGGCAGAAGAAGGACTGAGAAGATGCAACGCGAAGCGAGGAAGCTACTAGAAGCGCTAGCGAGGGCTAGGGGAGCCTGCAGGGTAGGAGCACCCGGCGGCATGGAGCTCCGCCCGGCGTCCATGGCGGACGGGCTCGGCACCGGCGAGCCTGGCAGCAAAGTTTTGGCCGCACATGCTGGGCAGCGGAGGAGGGTGCTGCAGAGCCATAGGGTGGGCGAAGGAGGTACAAGAGAGGGAGCAGCGATGGTGCAGCGGTCCTGCCCACCGGCCATGGCGGGTGCAGCAGAGCACAGCGGCCACGCGAGCGCCGTTCGAGTGGGCAAGGCGAAAGCGAGTGAGGGAGAGGACGCTGGAGTGGATGGGGAGTGCCTGGGGCAGCTCGGCATTCTAAATGGAGCGGCAGAGGCACTACAGGACGCGCGGCAAGGAGGTGGACGCGCGGCGTCCGTGGAAGGCGTGAACTCGCGCATGGAAGACGTGTTGGCATTGCGCCGAGCACGTGGCGTGCAACGACGTGGGCAAGGTGGGACGCCGATTTGGGCCAGATCCGGGCTGATTTGGACCACGAGCCAAAAATGAAGTTGGAAGCCCACATGAAGCTCTACGTTTTTCATTAAGGAGCCAAGGTCATTAGAGCAACGGATTAGCGGTTAACTAGTTGCCAAAATAGCAGTGTCAACACCTTGACGGCAGTCACGGAAACTTGCATTCGATGGTCAAAACTTCGTCCAACTGAACTCAACTTTTTGTATGCTCTTCATCAAGATGTAAGCTCCAACTTTCACTTTTGGGTCAACTTGATATGTTTAACAAATTTTGGAGAATGCGAGACGCCAATGCCGATGTCGATGAATTTCCACACTTAGAAATATTCTAAGTGCTGAAAAATGCAGCAATTTAAATCCTTGTGCACCGATTAGACTCGCTTCCAAGCTGATCTAGCTCTTGGTCCAAAAACAAAGTTTCTTCTACACAACATGAACTACAACTTTCATTTAAGGTCCAACATCAGAACTGATATAGAACCAACATTTCTACTTTGACCAAAGTAGTATCGCGATAAAGCTTGAATTGTCCGTTTTGATCCAATGGAGCATTTTCTGGACATTTGCTCAACACGAACCTTTCATGACTTTTGTTGTAGAGTCCATCTAGAGTCATTTGGGCAAGGTTGCAAGGTTTGGTTGATAACCTATATTTCCATCCACTTAATAATGCAATTCCAGCACTTAGTAAAGTCATTTCAACAAGGATATAACTTATCATTTCATGTGACTTTTTGATTCCAAATGTCATGAAACTTTTCCAGTGACCAATATAAATAGGTACTAAGGTGAGACATATGAAGATATTGTAATAACACCACCCAAGCATATATCTTAAAAATGGACTATATGTAAAGCAAGGGTGCAACATCCAAGTTTAGGTTGGGGCTCGCTTCCATAGGTTTGACCTTGACATCTTCATTACCACTTAATCTACCATGTTTGAGCTCAAACCCACTACTTAACTGGTGGCAAACACCTCGGGTGTTACAGCCCTCCCCCCTTAAAAGAATCGCGTCCCGAGATTCGGTGCGAAGGACTTTTCAAGGAGAGAGAAGTTTGTTATCCAATTCCAACATCTGCAAGCGCATCAGGCTACTTAGCTTCAAGTAGTAGAGAGGCTAATTAGGAAGACAACTTTCTGATACTCGCTCTAAGTAGAAACTTTGGTCTGGATAATTTCCTTCACTGACTTTCATGAAGCATTGTTACTTTGGGAGGAATCCAAGACAATACGGTACTTCGTTCACGGTGTACGAAGAGTACTACAAGCATGGACTAACTACTTGTAGCATCTACTTTTCTGGTGGCATAGCATGTACAACTTTCGATAAGGGTTGGATCCATATACGAGGTAATCATTCTTCGAGGCTATTAGAAACTGTCTAACCAATAGACAATGTCTATACCGGTCATAGACTATTCACTCACTCAGATGCCAACTGATGGAAAACTACATATTGCTTCACATGTGCAGTTCTCTTTTCTCTGATGCCAACACTGTATTATCTGAGTCTATCGAGGGAACAGTGAAAGTGATAGCTGACTCTGTCGGTCCTGGATTTCTGCCAAATGTCACTCAAAAAGATTCTCTTATACAAAGGCACATAGGGGTGCAATTAGTCTTTCCAAGGGTACTGAGGGTTGTATAACAGCAAGATGCCTATCAATTGCAAGTTCTTGGCATGCATTACAAACATAACCTTCCAATGTAAAGGATGATCGCAGTCAACAGATAAATTACCGATTCTGTACCCTTTTTTTGTTCATATAACATAAACCACTACTCCAATATGCACAAATATTGGTGGGCATATAGATCCATGGGTCTTCTAACCACTCGCCAAAATTGAGCTCAAACGGACATCGTTTGACCATCCAACAACCCATCCACCAAAATAGCTCTGTTCTGAAATGGCAGCAACCCAAGCTGACATGACATCTCTCAAATCCTATGTTTTACTCAACCAATGCTCATACCCACTTAAGACATTGAAGGTTCCTAAGCAAGGAATGAGGTTACCAAGTTTGGGTCAATCCAACTTCGTTTGAGTCACTAACCATCAGTTTGAAGATAACCGGTGTAGTGTCACAAAATTCTGGACAAATTTCACGTTCTTCCTTTTCTTTTGTTTCACATGTTGAGGTGTGTGTTTTGCACTCTCTGATCTTTCTCATAGTAGCAGAAGCCTTTCTCTAGCTGAGGATGGAGGCAATAGTCTTCCTGACATGTTTCTCAGGGAACAATTTCAACCGTTGATCTAGACACCAATCTTGACATGCACAAGCATTGGAGTTGTGGGCTATTTTCATAGAGCACAAAGCATTATTCCACATGGAGGGCATCCCTACGTAGATAAGGAACCATTTCTGAATATTTTCTGGCATTTCATCCAATAGAACCTTGAACCAAAACTGTTCGTGGTACTTAGGGGCACAATGATGCAGATCAAAACTATGGACATGCTTTCTCTAGTTCTTCACATGGCTAATACAACATCTTGTACTATATACGTGATTGTCCAAGATGGAATTGACTTGATAGCACATTTGGAGAAGAAGTAGCACTTGCATTGCTGACCGGCTTCATGGCTTCTTTGCTTACTATTGTTCGTCGGGACATAACCATCATAGTTATCGAGGAATCATTACTTGACTGGAGATTAACCTTCTTACTGTCAAATAATCAGTTGTCTCTCAATTCCCAAAGTTCCAACCTTTACTCTTGACCACCACAATAATTACAGTCGAGGCACAAACAAGTGGTCGACATTGAAGTCTACAGATAAGGAGTCACACCAGAGAGAGTTGATTTCATTTGTATGACTGTCATCCACACAAGGATCAAGACATTGATAGTTAGGTCATATGCACCATGTGACGATCGGTTCTTTTCCAATGGATAACTTGTCCAATCATTTAGTGTTAGGTGTCCATTCGATTCAACAGGGATGGCATACATTGCTTAATCGATGACCGACGTCGTATAAGGACACATAGGGAGAGTCACTTGTCTACCACCTCTTGCAGTCTGTCAATGCTTATGCCGGTGACTGTTCTTCAAAGGTCATCTTCTTAGCAACTTCAAGGGATATCTACTACACAAGGTCTAAGATATGAATCTTTAGATAAGATATAGGGAGATAACCAAGGAAAACGGTCACAAGAAATAACACATCGGTTGTTGTTTCATAATGGATCCTGAATAGCAACTTTGATACTAGCGCGTGCCGAGCAGCACAACCTTGTGTGCGCGCCCATAGGAGGCTCTCGGTTTCGTCGTGGCACCATAGAATGCTAATCGTAACACCATTATTAAACGCATAAACCAAGTGGAATATCAAGTGGCACCGATTGGGTGGTAAGAACAAGCACCAGACAAGGGAGGAGTAGCAAGCAAGGGTAGTTACAAGGTTTAGAGTCAATAAGGGGTGATTTAAAGATTAAAACACAGCGTAAGAGAACATAGCTTAATTGCCGAAGACAACTGAGCAAGGGTTCTCGGTCACGTTGGACAACAACATGAGATCAAGATTTATAACGTTGAGAGACGTTAGAAGTTGAGATGGACTTTAGCAGACTTCTAGAACAAAATGATACACCGATCAGAGATTGGGTTGATAAGATAGCCACCTGATTTCGCAAGCAAGGATTTCTAGATTAGACAATGAGAGATTAGCGTTGCTCAGAGCATCTGTAGGAGAGACAATCGGGAGGTCCAACATGGAATTGGGTATGGTCTCCAAAACTTGGCAAGCAACAACTGTGGCCAAGATCGACGTTCGTTAGGACTTAACTTGGTTGGTCAATGGAACAAGGGCATTCTCAAAAAGGTAGCGGACTTCCAAGGCCTAAGCAAACATATAAGGGGACTACGGTAGGGCCTATGGTTCAAACAAGGCATGGATACACAAACATTCAAGGGTTAGCAACCACGTCTACAGGCTCTGGCTCCTACGAGAGAATCTAATTAGAGACGACGACCATGCGATTACGTAACATGAGCGTTGTTCTAGGATAAAGCATCTTCAACACTCATATGCTCACCGAGGACAAAAGAGAGGTCAACTATGACACTACCTAGATAACAAGCATCTACACAGCATCACAAGTTTTTAAGCGGACACTTGAGATTATTAGTTAGGTTAGCTTAAGCATCCAATACTAAGCAGAAGGCTCACACCTAACAAGAATTTATCCAACAAGAACTAACTACCAGTTTAGCTAAAACAAAAGCATGCTAAAGTAACCAACTTAGTACATACACAGAGCATAGACAGCAACGCAGCAGACACGTGTTTTAAACAAAACATAAGTTGTAAGCATCAAACTAAGGTGGTACTAGACTTATTGGAAAGCTTACTAAGTTATCTATAACTTTCTTATTCACACTAAGGACTAATTCACAGATTACATAATTATGACTATGGAAATATTACTACAACAGAAACTGTTCTAGCAATCAAAGTTCATTACAGGCAAAACAATGTTTAACCTTGTTGTGTTAACAAGAGAGCACACAACCACATTATTCTAGTAACTCCAAACATTCTTACTTTAGACTACTCAATAATTTAGTTTATTCATAGGAATCACAAGTTACTTATTTATTAGGACAAAGGTGGGAGGAGCATAGTTATATGCACAAAGCAACAACCATGAAGATGCATGCTTCGTCCTATTCGTCCTCACAAGATTGCCAGCCTAAGGTGGCAATCACGTTCTATGTCGGTGGCATAACACGCATTCTCTCGATATATAGCTAGTCGTCAACTACATTCAACTTGCGCATTCGTGGTTAGCGTACCTGCAGAAAATTTCATTGCAGCCCAACAATTCCCAATATAGCACATAATAAAAACAGTAAACTAAATACTCTCCATACATACATCCCCTGATGCATATACTTCGGTATCAAAACTACCCAACAAATGTACCCACGAGTAAGTACTTTCATAATTACATGGTTAAACATGTAATTATGTCAGTAACCATAGCTAACTCTCTCCTAGACCGATGGTTGAACGGTCATGCTCTCCCAGCTCACACTTACCTTGGCGTAGATGCGACGTTGCAAGAATGTAACTCTAGCGACATATATGGCTATTTCATAGATGAAGGTTACCACTACCATTCGACCACAGGGTAACAGTGCGGTCAAGTTATCACTCATACATACCTTGGCTTGGGCGTAGATGCAAAAATTTAAAACCCCCAAGTTAGTACTTAATTAAGCCACCTAAGGGTCCTTAATTGGGCATAAAGGAAATGACCACTGGCATACTTAGATTTAAAATTCAGATTTGAACAAACCTATATATGTAGTAGCTACAAGTTGTCAAAAACTGATTTTTGCAAACAAAACCTTTGTTTTCAATACACATATGACATGTTTAGTTTTGAACCTTGCTCCGATACCAGCTGTCACGGAACCGCCCAAATTATAAGAACAAAAGTACAAAAATAATCGCCGGAGCAATTAAATTCCCGTACTTAAGCTCCTATAACCCCGGTAGTCCAATAAAATCACGAGGGATTTCAAACCAACCAACATACAAGCCAAGATCGTAGTGGTCCAACATAACAGGTCATATGTTACATCCATTTCATAAGTAATTCAACATATATCGGAGTTTAGTAGAGTTATTACAACTCAAGTTCAAAAGTAGCGGAAGCAAAGTAGTTTGAAAACTAATATCACCTTAATTCAAATACATGCCAGTACCAAGGTCAAATTCCCATAAAAGCAAGAGAGACAAGATAGCTCAGACGGATCATGCCCATGATCACACTCCGCAATTACAGCAGGAGCCATCCAATTCTTGCAGTAGCCATGATACATCACAACCTGCAACAAGTGGGAATAAACCCTGAGTACGAGAAGGTACTCAGCTAGACTTACCCATCATAAACCAGAAATAATATGACACCAAGGAGTATGCAAGGCTTTCTTTCAGTGGGCTAGCTTGACTCATTTGTGAAAAGCATAAGTTATCATGAATAAACTAATTTAAGTCCTTTTTGCATCATATTTATTATAACCTATTCAATCTAGGTAAGCACCTATGCTAAAGCAATCACTTGATTAACCATTAACATCAAAGGTTACCATTTCAGGTTTAGCATTTCCAACATCATCCACATAACCATCCATGTTCCATAATCATTACTACGATGCAGTAGCTCGAGTCAAGTGTTCACTATCCAGTGAACGATGGCGATTCGAATCGATTATTAACCAGCTGGTAAGTTATTCCTCACACAAACCTCACTCACCCGCTAAAGTGAGGTGTTGGTCACTGAGTCAACCATTCAGGTAAAGTCGCGAGCTTGCCAGGAACCACATGTACCCAGGGCCGCCCGACTGCTCTTTGGCCTTATCATCGAGCCCCCGTATCCTGCCACTACTGCTCCGGTATAGTGCATTGCGGGCAATCCACTCGGACCGAATAATCTCCCAGTTTCGCAGTCGGAAGGTACTTTATCCGGCCAGCTAAATGTGAGGCATGCGTTCAACATGACCCGAGGTCCAACAACGGTCGGTCCTTAATCGACACAGACGGAAACTACAAGCACCCCAGAACCCTGTCTGGTTGCCTCATATTTATTCCGTCCGGTCTCCAATTATTCATCAACACTTGGTTAATTCCAGGATATCATCCATTCCATAGCTAAAGTTTCCCAGTAACCACCTATAGTTGCCGGTGACAGGAAATCACCGATCGCTACCAGTCTAAGCAGGGCTAAGCATTTATTCGACCCTAAACCTAGCAGGATAAGAATGTAATAAGGTAGGCAAGGATAGTAATAAATGCATCAACGGTTTCACTCAACTCTTACAACTTAATGCAACAATACATATATAACATATATATACTCAATTGCTTTTATAAAGTAGGAGGCTTAGAATGCTCCGGGGCTTGCCTGGGATCCGACACAAGTCAGTAGTTGTCAGATGACACTCACTGAGTACTTCCATCTTCAGGATAGTTCCACCAAACACCGTCTTCGGGTTTGGCTTCAACATCTCATCCTTCACGTGGTGCATCTAGCGAACCTAAATGAGATGCAAGATGCATGCGTATGAATATGATGAATGGTAACACAAGATGCATCACATAATCAATTAAAGAGGGCAAGCACACCAAGTATAACACAAGTTTGACAAGATCACCAGTATCTTAAGTTGACCATCATCAAGGGCATAAGCCACACTTAGCAACACATGGAGTAAACAACCATGACTAGCATCTGACAATTTCTAGACTGCAAACAATATCTACATGTTTGGATCATAACTGGAGTTATACAAATCCAATAGCCATGCAACTAGACATTCTGGAAAGCTTATGAAATTGTCTATAATTCATCTTTAATAATCTTAGCATGATTCTCAAGTTAACCAAGTCAAACATGCATAATTATAGAATCTGGTCCAGAGATTCTAGAGAACAACTATTTCTGGAACCCAACTTGAAACAGTCATTACTCACAAACTATAAGGCCAAATGCCACCAAAATTTAACACAAGCTAGATTAATAAGTTATTTACAACTTTGTTATAAGCATGTTTCTCATCAAACATCATTTTCATGGTGCAATTATCAAAGTCCCAGAAACTGTCCAGCAAAGCATCAATTGCAAGAATAAATATTAACTTATATTCCAAACATATATTTGGCCACAACCAATGTAACCATCATAAAGTGCATGTTAAATGATCACCAAAAAGCATAGTGCTCATCACTAAATAAATTCTTTTAATGCATTTCTTAATTTATTTAGATAGCAAGGTGAAATAATAAACATATACCAAAAGTCCATAATAAAATCTATAAAAATTACAGTAGATCTTACATACACCCAATAGTCTACTGTATACATTTTAAGTCATTTGGACTTGTATATCAACATCTATGAAAAAGACAAATTGCTATTGCAAGAATTCATGTGAGAGCAAGATACACTAATAACTCACTCAAATGACAACCAAAAATCATGAAATTTTTACCACATATTAACCATCATATGAGTAGCATGCCACAAAAAATTTCACTTCATTTGAAGCCCTAGATCTACAGTGATGAAAATAACAAATACAACTAGCATTAAAAACCTAGCTGCACAAATCCATTTTTACAGAGAAAACTTTAAACTAAAACATGCCATATTATAGATCTAATGCATAGAGAATTTCACAAGGATTCCAAAAAGTACTCATTTACTATTTTACGATTTTTCTACAATTTACTATGAATTTCCAAAGTTTCTGCAAAATAATCACAAATCAGTCCCAAGAGCACTATTCATCTGAGTCACGAGTTCTGCAGAAAACCCCCTGAACTTGTTTCCCTCTTACACGTGGGTCCTTCTTCTTCTTCAGAGCCGAGCACGACGATTCAGCCAGTGCCAGCGACAGGGGGCGGTGCTCCGGTGGCTTGCGGAGGTGGCGGAGCTACAGACGGACGGTGCGCACCCAGGGCACAGCACAGCTCGGCCCGAGGTGGCCCTCTGTGGCCTGGCCACGAGCGCCTGCTCCTAGCGGCAGCGACGAACAGCGGCAGTTCGACTCCGGCGATGGAGTTGGCAGGAGAAGGACTGAAAAGATGCAGCGCGAAGCGAGGAAGCTACTGGAAGCGCTAGCGAGGGCTAGGGGAGCCTGGAGGGTAGGAGCACCCGGCGGCATGGAGCTCCGCCCGGCGTCCATGGCGGACGGGCTTGGCACCGGCGAGCCTGGCAGCAAAGTTTTGGCTGCACATGCTGGGCAGCGGAGGAGGGTGCTGCAGAGCCATAGGGTGGGCGAAGGAGGTACAAGAGAGGGAGCAGCAATGGTGCAGCGGTCCTGCCCACCGGCCATGGCGGGCGCAGCAGAGCACAGCGGCCACGCGAGCGCCGTTCGAGTGGGGAAGGTGAAAGCGAGTGAGGGAGAGGACGCTGGAGTGGATGGGGAGTGCCTGGGGCAGCTCAGCATTCTAAATGGAGCGGCAGAGGCACTGCAGGATGCGCGGCAAGGAGGTGGACGCGCGGCGTCCATGGAAGGCGTGAACTTGCGCATGGAAGACGCGTTGGCATTGCGCCGAGCACGTGGCGTGCAACGACGTGGGCAAGGTGGGACGCCGATTTGGGCCAGATCCGGGCTGATTTGGACCATGAGCCAAAAACGAAGTTGGAAGCCCACATGAAGCTCTACGTTTTTTATTAAGGAGCCAAGGTCATTAGAGCAACGGATTAGCGGTTAACTAGTTGCCAAAATAGCAGTGTCAACACCTTGACGGCAGTCACGGAAACTTGCATTCGATGGTCAAAACTTCGTCCAACTGAACTCAACTTTTTGTATGCTCTTCATCAAGATGTAAACTCCATCTTTCACTTTTGGGTCAACTTGAGATGCTTAACAAATTTTGGAGAACGCGAGACGCCAATGCCGATGTCGATGAATTTCCAGACTTAGAAATATTCTAAGTGCTGAAAAATGCAGCAATTTAAATCCTTGTGCACCGATTAGACTCGCTTCCAAGCTGATCTAGCTCTTGGTCCAAAAACAAAGTTTCTTCTACACAACATGAACTACAACTTTCATTTAAGGTCCAACATCAGAACTGATATAGAACCAACATTTCTACTTTGACCAAAGTAGTATCGCGATAAAGCTTGAATTGTCCGTTTTGATCCAATGGAGCATTTTCTGGACATTTGCTCAACACGAACCTTTCATGACTTTTGTTGTAGAGTCCATCTAGAGTCATTTGGGCAAGGTTGCAAGGTTTGGTTGATAACCTATATTTCCATCCACTTAATAATGCAATTCCAGCACTTAGTAAAGTCATTCCAACAAGGATATAACTTATCATTTCATGTGACTTTTTGATTCCAAACGTCATGAAACTTTTTCCAGTGACCAATATAAATAGGTACTAAGGTGATACATATGAAGATATTGCAATAACACCACCCAAGTATATATCTTAAAAATGGACTATATGTAAAGCAAGGGTGCAACATCCAAGTTTAGGTTGGGGCTCGCTTCCATAGGTTTGACCTTGGCATCTTCATTACCACTTAATCTACCATGTTTGAGCTCAAACCCACTACTTAACTGGTGGCAAATACCTCGGGTGTTACAACGATCAACTGAAACACCCAAGGAAGTGATGGAGAGCACCCATATCAATCATAGAAAATTCCCGCTGCAAAGCTGCAACGATGCGCTGGAGAAAATTCTGTGACGAGGCAGTGAGAACAATATCATCCACATAGAGAAGCAAAAAAGTCATGTCAGCGCCGCGACGATATATGAAGAGTGAAGTATCAGCTTTGGCCTCAACAAAACCAAGAGAGGTGAGGAGGCCGGCAAAGCGATTGTGCCACGCCCGGGGGGCCTGCTTCAATCCATACAATGACTTGTTCAATCGGCACACATGATCAGGGCAGGAGGAATCGACAAACCCAGATGGCTGCTGACAATACACAGTCTCTGTCAAAGTCCCATGCAGGAAAGCGTTCTTGACATCTAGCTGATGAATGGGCTAAGAACGGGACAGAGCCAATGTGAGCACAACACGGACAATAGCAGTTTTGACAACGGGACTGAAAGTTTCATCATAATCAATGCCCGGTAGCTGAGTGAAGCCCCTGAGAACCCATCTGGCCTTGTAACAATCAAGAGAGCTATCAGATAAAAACTTATGGCGAAAGACCCATTTACCAGTGATGACGTTGACACCCGGTGGACAAGGAATGAGCGTCCAAGTATCGTTTGACAGAAAGGCATCAAATTCCGCCTGCATCGCTTCCCGCCAATGTGGACCAGCGAGAGCCGAGCGAAAGGTCTTCGGCAATGGCGAAAGCAAAGTGGCGTGCAGGTTCAGCCGGTCGACCGGCTGAATGAAACCGGACTTGCCGCGAGTCCTCATGCCATGATCATTGACCACGGGCACAATGGACTGTGGCTACGTGAAGACGGTGCGGCCACCCCTGCTGGTAGCAACCTAGGATGATATGTCACCAGGGGCAGCAGGGGGGACCGAGGGCGCCGAGCAGGAAGACGCCAAGCTGGGTGCCGGGCTCGGGGAGGGCAATCCTCCAGCTCCGGGCGCAGGTGAGTCGGGCGCCAGGCTCACAGTGGCCGAGCTGCTAGCTCCAGGCGTTGGTGGGTTAGGGACGGGTGTGGCCGAGCCACCAGCCCCTGATACAGGCGCGCCGCAATGGCTGGAGGCAGGCTCAACAACAGGCGACCATGAAGCACTGGGAGAAGTACCTACAACCACAACACTAGGCCCGATGGGCATAGTGGAAGAATCATCATCGTCCAAAAAATTGAGAGTGGCAGGATCCGAGGGGGATGTCGACATCTCCGAGAAAGGAAACAAGGATTCATCAAACACCACGTGACGAGAGATGATGATCCTGTTAGAGTGGAGATCAGGACAGCGATAACCCTTGTGATCGGATGAATAGCCAAGAAAGACACAAAGAGATGAACGAGGAGACAACTTATGTGGAGTAGTGGAGGATAAATTGGGGTAACAGACACACCCGAAGACACGAAGTTGTGTGTAGGTGGGATGGGTGCCATGGAGAGCAAAAAATGGTGTGACGCCGCCTAGGGTCTTTGTGGGGTGACGGTTTAGAAGATAGGTGGCAGTATGGAGGGAGTCAGCCCAATAGACCGGAGGAATGCTGGCCTGAAACAAAAGCGAGCGCACAATGTTAGTGATGGTGCGAAGAGCGCGCTCAGCTTTTCCATTTTCCTAGGAAGTGTAGGGGCACGACATGCGAAGAATGGCACCATGGGAAAGGAAGAACGTGCGGGCTGAAGAGTTGTCAAACTCACGACCGTTGTCGCACTGGACAACCTTCATAGGAGTGTCAAACTGTGTACGCATGTAGGCAAAAAAGATAGAAATGGTGGCAAAGGTGTCTGATTTAAGGCGTAGCAGAAATGTCCAAGCATAATGTGAAAAATCATCAATAATCACGAGATAATATTTGTAACCGGACACACTAACAATGGGAGATGTCCAAAGATCACAATGTATTAAATCAAATCTGTGTATAGCACGGGAGCTAGATGAATCAAAAGAAAGGCGAACATGATGCCCTAACTGACAAGCATGACATATGTGTTCATGTTTGGGTTTATTACATGAAATAGCCTGGGTGCTAACAAGCTTGGACAAAGCTTCGCTGCTGAGATGACCAAGACGACAGTGCCACAAGGTGGAAGTAGGAATGGCGGCGAGGGCAGGTGTTCTGGTGCTGGTAGGCGGGAAAAACGGGTATAAGTCACCCGTGCTATTGCACCTGGCGATCACGCTCCGTATTTGTAGGTCCTTCACAGAAAGGCCAACAGGATCAAACTCGATGGAACAATTGTTATCAGTAGTAAACCGACGAGCGGAAATCAAGTTCTTAATAATGCTAGGGGAAACTAAGACATTATTTAGAACAAGAGAACAATGCGGTGTAGGAAACGAGTATGAACCAGTGGAGGTAATGGGCAAAAGAGCACCATTGTCGACAATAATGGAGGAAGGACCAGACAAGGAGGGTGGGAGAGGAGACGAGAGAATACCAGAGTGGGCGGTCATATGGCATCCCGCACCAGAGTCAGCATACCACTCGGCGTTGTTCGACGGCGGCGTCAGGGTCATCATGTTGAAGTTGTTGACGAGGGACGCCTGATCCTAGGACCCGCCGGCCATGGGATTCCATGGCGTGTACGGCTACATCGTACTGGTGGAGGAGGAAGCTGAGCCTGGCGCCCCGCTGCTGTAGCCACCAAAGCCAGGAGGGGTCGGCTGGTAGTAGCCTCCCTGGTAGGGTGCCGTGTAGAACGCTGGTTGGGGCTGGTCGAAGGGCGCATATGGAGGACGCGGTGGGCCACCAAAACCACCAAAGCCTTGTGGCCACAGCTACACAGTACCGGACCAAGGGTTGGGGCGTGGTCCGGTCTGGCCAGTGGGCGGCCTAGGGCCGGTGGTGCTGTTGTTGCCACCGTTGCCACTGTTCCCGCTGTGACCACGGCGGTGATTGCGAGAGCCACCCTTGCCATTGGAGCCTGAAGGAGCAGCGCCACCAGAGCTGCTGTGGCCGCCACTGCCGCCCTGCCCGGGCTGGGATGACGGCTTCGCCGCGAGCAGCGCCTGCACCTGAGACGCAGGAGCCGGAGTGCCGTCGTCGTGGATGTCGTTGACGTCAATCTCCTCGAGGAGCAGGAGGGTGCACGCCTCGGTGAACGTGGGGAACGGCCGGCTTCTCCAGCGTGACGGGGATGAGGACCTTGATGTTCATGACATCGATTGCCTGGGAGTGGATGCTGGCGTTGGCGGTTTCCTGAGCGGTGAGCTCGGCATCAAGGCGCTTGGCTTTGGCCTCGGCAGCTGCCACATCGTCGGTGGGAGCCACCGCACGAGACCGCGTCCACGCGATCGGATCGGGGCGGACTGGGCGATCGGATCGGGGTGGCCGATCACGCGATCACGCGAGCGGGTCGGGGCGGGCGATCACACGAGCGAACCGGGCGTCGCTCGACCACACGAGGGAAGGCCGGCGTCCTGGGAGACAGCGACGGCCGGAGGGAAAAGAGAGGTGGTGGCCGGCGTCCAGAGGACAGCGGCGGCCAGAGAAGGAGAGGGAAGGCCGGCGTCCTGGGGGACAGCAACGGTTGGGAGAGTTGGCCGGCGTCCAGAGGACAGCGGCGGCCAGAGGAGGAGCCGGCGACGGATCAGCAGCGGCTAGGTTTTGTGGAAGCGCGGCCGCAGGACGCGAACCGTACGCAATGTATTCTCAGAGACAAGTGTTGTGTACATATAGACTCAATGGGGAGCCGGGTATGGCAGGCCCATGGGCCATGACTCGTTTACACTCTAACAGTAACATTTACGCTTACATTTAATTTAAAAATGATACTAGTTGAGTACCTAAACCTATGGATTTACACCACAGCATTACGATTAACTCCTTGGCTAATTCTCCTAATTAGCCACAGGCTTGGAGTTACATCCGTTGTGTGCGCTCACACGTACACCTCTGGGTAACCACAGAAGGCATGTTAGGCTAAGACACCCCATTTCGGGACAAAGGCCACGGCCTCCGAGAGGTAGCCCTAGGGAGAACAGCCACGACCAAGTCCTGCATACTCGGGAACTTGGCAAGAATCGGGAGGCTGCTGCCTTTGAGGGGCGCTAGCAGATCAAGGAAGGCCACGAGAGCCGCCGTACGGTTCTGGCCGAGCTTCCCATTTGAAATATGATAGATGCTCTGAACCTGACACACGGGCAGAACTACAAGGCACTAGGCCCTTTCTGGAGCTGTGTCCCCTTGCCCCCTCAAGGCCATGTCAGCCAATCTCGGCTCAGGGTCACGTCCAGGGCGTGACGCAATGCGACAAGGACGAGCGTGCGGCCACGGTATCAGCACGCTCGGGCCCGCAAGTCAGGCGCTCCCTGCATGCATGTGGCCATGTCCTTAACGTGCAACATAGGCCACAAGGAAGACGAACCTAGGGAAGGCACAACAGCAACTCCAGCTTTCGACGGCTAGCTCTAGGCTTCAACGAAGGATGTCAGAAATGGTTCATGACTGTCGGCCACGATCAGCAATGAGGGACGGCGCCCAGTGCCAACGGCAACTAAAATTTAGGACACAAAACCCTGAATACGATCGCGAACCGCTCTCCTTGTACCTCCGAGCACTCGAGTATATAAGGTTGGGCCGGGACTCGTGTAGAAAGTGAAGGAGATGGGGTTCCTAATCTTCCGTCAGGTGATGATTACTCCCGTTTTGATTGAACACGAAATGTCGATCCAACTTTGGATCAAAAGACCTGAACCCTGCAGCCTTAGCACCACGACTCCTCTGTTATCGATTGTGTCACTAATCCACTTAACCATGCCAAGAAGGCTAATCCCTACCTGCGAAACAAAGAGCACAAACAAGAACTTCATCACTAGCTACTACATAATTTGCCGTTTCTAGGCACACAATTTGCCGTTTGTTAAGAGAAACGTTTGAGATCTTCATCACTAGCTACTACAGAAATTAATTTTAGAATTGCTTTGTGTTTTTTTAAAGAGGGCTGTGATTTTCAGTCGCCTTGAATAGAAGGGCCACGATAGTAAACGTCCTCTAGAAATCGACTTTCAGTTGAATCGATACGTTGGAACGCCTTTAGAAATATAATTGGGTGCAATTAAATTACAACCAGACAAGGTATGACGTCCAATCTAGTTTTTATTTGACCTATACGGTGGCCCATATATGTGCCATGAAACATTATACGGGAGCTTAGTCGCACCTTGAATTATATATAATTGAGGGTGCATCAGACCAATATATACGGCTTTGAGAATCTATGTCATCAACCTGAACTAATCCTTTTATGCAAAGTGAGACCAAACATAACTGGGGTTGGTGCGACAGGATGGTTACTCATTGTGTAGAGTGGAACTTGTGCATTCATAACTGGAGTGCTACACAAAGCCAGATGAAGACCAACTTTATCAAATTGTTGAACATGAAGAGATTTAAGACTTTAGCAACATATGATTGGAAAGGTGACTAAAATGATCGTTTTTATAACAATAAAGAAACCATCCACCGTTTCTTCTTTCACTGTCAGGAGCTCACGTCGCGACAGTTTTTCCACTGGGTAGCAGTCAGAGTCAGTAAAATAAGCGGACTACCTCGCCAAGATTTCAACGTCCAGTCAAACGGAGACTCCAAAGTAGCTACTTTGTGGTACCAGTCAATTAATTAGCAAAGCATCTGGGCCAAAGATGACGGCCGTGCAAAGACCGCAGCAAAGACTCCTCTCAAGAAATGCAAGACCAAATTTGTCACTGACGAGTGACGAGTGACGACTAACTTGTGATTGCGTAGGCGACTCTTGCGTCTCTGTAACGTAAGTTAAAACAAAGCTCACGCTGGACCGCACGTGGGTGCGGGTGGTTCCACGGTCCAAGTTCCCAAGTCATGAAGCCAAAGAACAACCAACTCGAGAGTCTGAAGGCACTTGTGCAACCTGTTTGGATGTTGTGATTTTTATGAATTGTAATATCAATAAATTTTAGTATTAGAACAAGGGATATGTGCAAAACTATAGTTTATATAAAGAAAAGGTCTAGAGTGCGTGGACGCAAAAAATTATAGTTTTTGCAATTCTAAGGTCTTCAAAACTACAGCGACGTTTACATCTAAACGCCTTGTAGTTTTCAAAACTTAAAGTATTATACAAAACTATAGTATTCTTTTTCTAAAACAACAAAAAAAAATACTTTGCATCTAAATAGGGTCAAGTATTTGAGAATGTCAACTTTGCAAGTTTAACATGCATTTAGACTCACATAAAACAATGGACAGTATCTAAAGTTCTGAATTGAACATATATGCACAGAGAGTTACAAAGATGGCGTCCAATACAAGAAAGCGAGAAGACGGACGTTTCTTGAAATGGTCGGCAAAAATCAGCTGGTTGGTCTTTGGTCCATCCCAATTCCCATCCCATGCTCCTGCCGTGTGCCGAGGGCAAAATCATCTGGTTGGGTTGATCAATCTCAAGGATTTGCTAGTGCTGTGTCACTGTGTGGAATCTAAGTTGTACCATGTAATCGCAAATTTTTTTTTGATGAAAATAAAGGACCACGGTCTTTTTTTTACTCCCTCTGTCCCTGAATAAATAGATTCCTGGAGTTGTCTTAAGTCAAACTTTTTAAACTTTGACTGAATTTGTAGAAAAAAGCATCAAGATTTATGATATGAAACTAGTATCATTAGATTTACCATAGAATATATTTTTGTAATGTGCTAATTTTATATCATAGATGTTGTTACTCTTTTCTATAAAGTTAGTCAAACTTAAAAAAGTTCGACTGACACAGATTCTAGGAATTGATTTATTTGGGGACATAGGGGTATCTCAGAACCACGGTTTGGGATCATGTCACCTTGGAACACCATATTGGGCCAAAGTTCAAATTAGCCCATTGTCTTTAGATTACGAACTACCAGTTGTTTAGGCTTTTAGAACATGGCGCTCCATTTCCTGGGCCTTGTTTTAGTCCAATTCCAGCCCAGCACTACTTCAACAACAAGTCCAACTAATTCCCTTTTACGTTGATGGTGCATGCCTGTGCATGGTGGTATCTCAGTATCTGGTATGATACCAACAAGGTTTTGCTAGTGCTACAGTACATTGTTTTCATCTTTCTTGAGCTAGCTGGAGGATGGGATCCCAGAAAGAATCGGGTAAATTCAGAGCTGAAATTGTAGGAGTGGCCACATGTTGCAGAGGGATCGTGCGTGTCATCATTGTTTTCCTTGTTGGAAATGATTTTGGCATCAGATGCTAACATTAATTTCGTGAGCTGTAATTGAGGGTGTACTAAAGTTGATCCTTCTAAAAACTCCACTGTTTGGGATACTGAATGGCATCACCTGACTGTCCAGAAAATGGAAGTTCAGAACATAGATGGCATCACCTCCCAAGTTTAGAGCCACTAGTGTATTTTACCTTATTTTAAACAACCAATATATGTGTGTGGCAACTAACATCTCAAACACATCTGAGCCCTTGATTTTATATATTTTTTGAATTAATTGGTTAATTAATTAATTGACAGAGGAAAAGAAAAAAATATTTCCAAATCCCTCAGTCACGGAGAAAGAAGCCGCGTGCAATGTGGTCACGTCCAAAATCACCTATGGCGACACGAAAAAAAAAGTCCGTACACATAAGCACGTCTGTATCATGTAATCACGTATGGCAACACGGCATATACGAACTCACATCCCCTCAAAAAAAAATACGAATTCACATTGCGTGCAAAACAAGAGTATCAAGTCACATACAAATATCAAGTTGAAAGTTGCAAAATAAAAAGATTTACATACCATATCTACGAGATCACACATGCATCAATCAAATCTAGAAAAAAAATTATAAAATAAAAAAATTAAATAAATATATATTTCACATCTTAGCTTCTATAAGGTAATAGGCGATCCTAACTGTCTGATAAAAAAATGAACGGCTCACACTCATTTATGAGACTATCTCCAATAGTTCCCAACATAATAGTTGGTAAATCAATGAGTTTTTCTAGTGGCTAAAAAATGTTGGAGCACATTTGTTGGGTTCCTCCAACAGTTTTCAAAACCTCTTTCATAAAACATAGAAAACAATTTTGCTCCAGGAATATCGAACTATTTATAATTCACACTAACCACTTTTATATTTTTTTTCTCTCTTATATATTTGCATTGGGGACCCTACAGCTTACTCTTCTCATGTTCTTCCATCTCAAGATTAGTGGATCGATATGCGCGCATATATTTTTGTGCAACTAGATAGTTTCTGCCAAGTGCAGAAAGATTAAGAGTTGAGATAGGGAGTTGTTGCCCGGAGAGCATTTTTTCAATCTTGTCAAAAAAAAAATTAGATTTGAAGTGGGTTTTGGAAACTCTCGGAGATGCTATGAGTACCGCAACAAAGCACACGTGTGTAGCACAAGCAAAGTGTGATGTCAATCAACTGAAGTATAATGTGTAAAAACAAACTGCGGAATTTCGATGCAATTCAACGTGAGGTCAAGTAGCGTCTAGACGCAAAGCGAAGGAAGTAAAATTCATGATTCTGTTGTGTGTTTTAATTTAAAATAGAACTAGAAGGTTATCCCGTGGGTTGCTATGGGAATTATAGATGAAATCGTACTACTTATATTTACTTAGATGGATGAGAAATATCATAATGTATGATAGTGGATGATGTAGACTCTAATATGGACAACTAAATATATGTTAGTGGATAGAGCTGGGATTTGGGCCGTGCCATTTGAGGGCGGGTCATGGCACGGTCTTTTGGCACGACCCGAAGCACGGCACGACACACAATATTTTGGGCCGTACCGGCACTACACGAACACGAGGGCCGTGCCGTTCCTAGAATCTCGGCACGGCGAGCTACATGGCCTGGCCCGCATCGTGGGCCGTGCTTGGGCCGGCACGACACGAAAATGGCACGTAGACACTTCTACAACTATACAACATAATTTTCTAGCATTTACTATAATACTTCTTATCTAATTCTTGAATAGATTATAAAAATCATTAAACTTTTTATTAAAATAGTACACACAAGATATATATATTTCATATTACGAGTGGAAAAAGAAAACTAGCAAAGATATTTTGAGGGCTGTGCTTGGGCCGGCACGACCCGAAGGCGTGCTAGCGTGCCACGGGCCGTGCTTGGGCTGAAGAAAAGATTCATCGTGCCATATCGGCACGGCCCGATGTGCCTCCCGTGCCTAGAGGGCACGACCCGAAGCAACACGAAGCACGAGAGGGTCGTGCCATGCCGGTACGGCACGGCCCAAGTCCCACCTCTGTTAATGAATGATGTTACTTAATGATGTAAATAGTTTGAATGAAGATATAATTATAAGGGCCAGTGAGATGTGCTAATGGATGCTAACGTGAATAGGTTGCATGGTGAGATAAAATACTAGTAGGGATTTAAAATATAAGATATATAGATATAAGATATAAATAAAGATATAGATATAGATACAAATACAGATATAGATACAGATACAGATATAGATGGTCACACCCCAAAATTTCTATTTTGGGTTGTGAATAGAAAACAATAAATCAAATGAATGTTTTTAATATTTGGATAAAATTTGCCAAAATTAGTTTGAAATTTTCGTATATTTTTATTAAAGAAAATGATGCTTTTCTAATTATTTCTGAATTAATTTGTTGTGCTTTGGTTGATGTGATGCTTGCTTTTGGTGTTTGTGAGTGCAAACAGTTTCAAAATACGATAGGACGACATTTCTTTCGCTCTAGAGAAACTTCAAAGAAATTTTCCAACCTTTTCTAGAATTAAATTTCTTTTTCTTTGAGCTTTATCTTTTTCTCCGATCATCTCAATAATCTTTTCTTGAGTTTCAAACTCTTTATTTTGATCCATCACATTCATATATACCTTGGGAAGTTTTCTCAGAATTTTCTCTAATTTTCATGATTTTTTGTGGCTTAAATATGATTTCAGGATTTTTCTGGAATTATTTTTAAACAGAAAATAAATCATAAAATGAAGAAATTCCGAAAAAGTTTCCAAACCCTACAACTATATATATATGCCGACGTAGCCCTCGACGCGCTGGTTCCAGAAGTACGGCCCGTTTCGCGAGCCGCTAGTCCTATCAACGCAGATCGGATGTCGAAGTTATGCCTGTCTAGGTTACCGGCGAACCATCGGCGAGGTTTTCCGGCCATCTCCGGCATCCCCAGCGGAAAACGCCACCACTGCAAGGTTTGACTCGTCTTCCTCTACATCGTCACATCTTTCGTTTCACGATTTCATGATCCGTTCATCGTTCCCTAATGCATCTTTCTCTTTTCCGGCGAGGAACTCCATGGTTAGCCGTGTTCTTTGAGTGCTCCAGCCAATCAGCGCCACACCGGCCTCCTCTCGCGTCTTGGCCCCGTCACTGTGCCCCACGGAGCGGACGCCGCACCTGGCCCCAGCCCCGCAGCGTCCCGCGCCCTGCACAGCAGGCGCCGCCGCTGGCCTGTGCGAGCTCGGCGTGCAGGCCCTATGCTGGCTGCCGTGACCCCGCGGGCGGGCCCTGCGCGCCACCACGCGCGGCCGCGTGCTGCCACTGGCCGGCCTGGCCGAGCAGGCCCCTCCCCTTCCCTGCGTGACCAGCAGCAGGAGCCCGTTGCCTTGGTTCGTCCGTACAGCCAACCTAAGGTAGAAGATACTTATAATTACGATTTTGCCATTGACCATATCACATCCGCCGTTTATTCATTTTACATTCGATTAGAGTGGTTTTCATGTCACACGATTATGAATTTATTAATTTAGATACTAATTAGATTAATATTTATTTAATAGCTTCTTAATTAAAAGCAATCTAAGTTTAACTCAGTTCTTGTTGCATTACGACAGTGCTGACCATAAGTATAAGCTACATGCTAGTAGGAACGTTTAGCATGACTTATATCATTGAATTTTATAAGTTAAATATTAATTTAATTTATGCTTATGCAATTGAGTTTCTAATTAAAAAAGCAACATAGGTTTATACTTTGGTCTTTCATAAATTAATCTAATTAATATCAACCTGAATCTCTTTTGAATTATAAGATGCTTAGTTCAACCTTGAAACATAAGTGCTTTCATTCAGTTGCCACATGTTTTTCTATATATATATATATATATAGTTCAATATTAAATTGATTAATATACTTGCATCTAGTTTTATAATTAAAAATCAATATAGGTTTTATACTTGTGTACTTTATATGTAATGTTAACATGATTAATTGTTAACATAATCTTGTTTCTAAATTATAATTTGTCCGGTCTAAACACGCATGTTAAATTCAATTAGATGCTCAGCGCTCTCGTATGTCAGTTGCATTTATAAGTTATTGTTGAATTGACATAAATGATATTGAAATATTTATAAATAAAATATGGCAAGCTTTAACTCGACTTATGAAAATAAATATGTTATGATTAATCTGAATTAATATCACTTCCATAGTTTTCTTAGTTAACATGAATCAAGCTTGTAATTGTTTCTTTTACAATAATATGAAATTTCCAGTAGCCGTTTCTTTTTAACGATAGTTTTGGTTCTTACGTTTCTTGTGACCTCGTAGCATTAGTTCTCTTTTAGTAAGAAGTTTTCTCTTGTGTGATGTGGTGTTCTTAGTCTACCTTGTTTGCCTGTATGTTGCTCGAACCGCGTGGTGTTTGCTACGAGTAGAACGAGAGCCATTTGTGAGTGTTGAAGATCAGAAGGTGATGACTGGAAGCTGATGGTGTGAGAGTTGACCAAGTGTTTAAGGCAAGTATAGCTTGGGACCTCTTTGATGACCTACTCATGTTACACATTAAATTTCATATGCATGCGTCCTTTGTCACCCATTTAAGGATTTCCTAGCAATTGATTACTGAATAGCTTGTCACCTTGGGATATATGCATATGGGTAGTATATTTGCTAGTGCTGAATCTTTAACCATGATCTTGTAACTTGAATAATAGAATATGCAATAAACATTAAAACATGATTTTTTAGCAACATGAATTAAAGGGTGAGAAGAGCTCTAGTTTTGGCTGGATGTTCTTGATCCTCCGTAATGACTTATCTGTAAGTGATCATTCGAGACTTACAGTATAACTGTGAGGGCTACATGGCTCTGGCTCTAGTTGTTTGAAAGACCTTTTCTAGCTTGTTAGAGGTTACCTAAAAGGGCATAAATGAGGTGTTTCTCGGGTTGGATGTAGTGCGGCTTCTGTCCTTATATGTATAGGCTGCGGTTATGTGTCATATGGAAGGAGAGCTCTACATTTGTAGGTTACAGAAACCTAGCGGCCCTACTTGTTAGACGAACTTTTAAACGACTTTATATGGTTTTTGGTGTTTTGGGACTAGCTACCCCATGCATATGAAAATCATGACTCATAGTGAAAGTTTACACCTCTACGTAGAGTTTAATAAACTGGTATACTAGCCGTGCCTATGGATAAGTGCGGCCTTAGAATCCTTATGGAATAGATGATCACTGTTTAACTATGTGCTTATTATGATGTTTATATGATATTCATTATATCTTGTTCGCTTGATCATGTGGTTATTGTAACACCTTAGGTGTTTGGCTTCCTTAAGTGCATTGCATTTCATGAGCATTAACATTAATCACCCCATTCATGAGTGGGAGCATCATTCATTTCATGCATGAGCTTATAATATGTGAAACATGCTTTGAAAACATTGCCACATATGTTATATTTCATGTGAAGTAAGAAGTGAGTAGTGTGCAACACACAAGTACCTTATGTGCAATTTCATTTGGAAACATGCTAACCACTTTAGTGTAACATAATTAGCAAGTGTTATGCAACACACTCATGCAACATGTGCAACATGAGCTTGCAACATTTGGGTGGAATATTGATTTGCTTGTTTCAAAGTGTGTGACACTAGGAATTTCGTGTAACCAATGTATAGAGTGGCTAATTAGGTCTCATAACACCTTAATTATATTTAGGGTAAGTAGTGGAGCAATGTTCATGTTGACCAAAATTACCAAATTGCCCTTCCAAATGTTGTTGACTAAGTGTGGACCCCTAGAGTGATCTGGTTTGACCAATTAAAAAGTCCAGCTTAGAGATCTTGCATGGAGGAGCAACCTTAAGCAAAGTTGTAGAGAATTTCATAAGGAACAAAAGTTCTAATATGGCCATCTCATGAAAATTACCAGAACATGCTCAAAAATGGACCACAAGTCAGTATTAGAGGCTGTTTTGGGACTTGGCATTTTTGGCTAAGTGTGAAGCTGTAAACAGTTTCAATGTACCCCACTTTGGCACCTTATAACTCACAAATCAGGCCGAATCGGTCCTTGAGCCAATTGACAAAGTTGTAGTCCTCATGTAGCTCTACAATTTTGGTATTATCATCTTCTGCTAACTCGAGCTGGTTTAGGAGATAATCTTCGACAAAGTTGCTCTGTCAGTCACTTTGCCGGCCTCCATTCAGAACCTTTAGAGCGCCGGGTGGCCGACAGGTTCAGGTTGTCGCCGCCGCGTGTCCTCCACGCGCCGCGCGCGACCTGGCGCCTTGGCCAGGTGCTCAGCACGTAGAAGGTGCCCCGGCTGCCTTTCCGACCTCGCCCGACCATTTCCCTTCCTCCCCGCACGCGCCTGAGGCGGAAGAAACGCCGCCTCCCTCACTGCCGTGACCTCCGACGAGCTTGGCCGGCAGTGTCGCCACGGCATTGCCCAATCCCCTTCGTCCGAAGCTTCAGCACACTGCCCGCTATCTCCTCCACCCTTTGATCTAGCGAACCGAGCCGTGGTAAGGGCCTCTTGGCCGATTCCGCCATTGCCGCCATGGGTGACCCCTCGCCGGAGTTGGGGCGCTCCGTGGCCGGGGTGGATAGAGTCTCTCTCAACCTCCCTTTTCTACCTCAATAGATCCACCTCGGAGTGGTGAAGCTCATACCGAGCTCTGGTGTGGCTGTGCGGCCTCGCCGTTGGCGGCGCACCGGCACCGGACCCCCACCGTCCGCCGCTCACGACGGCGAGTCCTTTCCGCTCCAAACCAATCCCCCCTACCTACACGAATCGAGGCATTGCTTGATGGAGATCACGAGGGTGGGCTCAGTTTTCCTGGAGAGCTCCCCTCCGACGAGCTTGAGCTCGCCGGAGCACGCGATTCGCCGCGCCCCTGTCTCTCTCTCTGACGACGGGTCCCGCCTGGCAGACGCACGCGCGCGGAGGAATGGGCCGCACGAGAAATCTGGGCCGCGCGCGCGTGTTGAGCCGGCCCAGTCTTAGATAAAATCCATTTCATTTATTTATTTTGTCACAGATTTAGTTGATGTTTAGAAAATGTAGATCTAGGGTTTTACTTGCCCAAAAATTAGGAGATAAATTTTGTTAGGATCTACATGATGTGTAGTATTTTAAAAAAAAATATAAATCTGGTATGTGATGTTTAGTTTCTGGGAGAATTAAATAGATCTTTCAAATGTGTTTTGAAATGAAGGCAAATTTGTTAAATGTATAACTTGAGCTGTAGTATTCCAAAAATTATGAAATTTGGTGGGTAGGCTAATTTATACTTGCTCTAGCTTTGGTAAAAATTTAGGCAGTAGTGCTTAAGTACTTTTCAAGTTATAATGCTATCTTGTTATTTTAGGAAATACTTAAATGAATTTTTGTAATTTTTTTACATGTGCAATGTTCATATAAATTTTTGGAGAATGTCTTGGTACCCTAGAGTGTCCAAGAAAATTAGGAAATCTGTTGTGTGACACTTTTTACTATGCTTTGTTAATTATACCAAAAATCAGTCTTTTGGTCTTGTGAATTTTGTGTAGGGAGTTCCTGTGAATAAATTTAGTTCAAATTTTTACAGTAGCCTCTTTTCGGGTCATAGAGTCTCCTGTAATTTTTGTAAAATATTTTATGGTGCTTTTCATAAGCTTTCTAGATTGTATTAGATCATATCTTTTGGAGTTGGGAATCTCCAGTTATGTTAGAATCCTTGAGCTGCTGTCCAGAATGTCTTACTGTTGTATTTTGGTGTTGGATGTGGTAACCTAAGTAATGCTACTGTTGTAATTGTTAGGTGCTAGGGCCTTAACCGAAGAAGAACATCTATATCTTAGGTTGGGTAGATTAGGTAAGTACTTCTCCACCGGAGAAGAGATTTGCATGTACTGATAAAGTAACTTGATTAGATTATTGTTTTTATTTTCTGAAATGCATTTCATTCCGAGCATGTTGCACCTTTATGCATCCATGATATTTATTGTGCATTCATGCAATAGGTGTACCGAAGGGGGTAACTCTCCTCGAATTCGAGCCTGTGATTCCGGAGGAAGTCCAGGCCCTGCCGGAGCAGCCAGAGGAACCAACCGGCGACGAAGCTCCTGCCGAAGATATGCCCGAGTGTCCTGACCACCGGCCCTCGACCTTTCTGAAAGGCAAGCCCCGGAGCATGCTGAACCTATCAATTTATAAATCTATCTTGAGTACTTTTAATTGTTTAATGCATTAAGTTGTAGGAGTTGTATGAAAACAATTGTTGCATTATACCTGTCCTTGTCCAGATATCGTACTTAACCCTATATTAGGTTTAGGCATGTGTCAATGCTTAGCCCTGCTTAGTGCGGTAGAAGTCGGGTGATTTCCGGTCATCCGCGAGATATAGGAAGGAATCACGAGTGGCTTTATGGCTATCGTGGATGGAACCATGCCTTAAAATGAAATTGAGACCGGGCGGGAGTTCGATAG
The DNA here is from genome assembly GCA_038087645.1 of Saccharum hybrid cultivar R570. Taxonomy (NCBI): domain Eukaryota; kingdom Viridiplantae; phylum Streptophyta; class Magnoliopsida; order Poales; family Poaceae; genus Saccharum; species Saccharum hybrid cultivar. The sequence goes on along the minus strand of JAQSUU010000625.1, from coordinate 1,214,635 downwards.
TACAGCCGCAAGACACTTCACGTCTTGGGTGTGGAGCTATGCCCGTCTAAGTCGTTTAAGGACCGATTCGCTGTACGTCCTTGAGTCATGTTGAACGCAGTCTAACACTTAGTTGGCCGGATAAGTCGTTCCGGCCGCGAAACCGAGTAATGTGATTTAGGCCGGGAATCGAATGGTAGGTTGCTTCTTGGAGGAGAGAAAGGATGTGCTTGGGGACATTGGCGTGAGACCAAGGGGGGGTTAGAGTCCCTATCACCTGGCAGAGTGTCGCCCTTGGGGTCGCGACATTATTCAGACCCGCGATTCCTGAATCATATGAAACGGTGGCATGTGCGACCCTGGCAGGGGTCTGCACGGTGAGTGTTAGAAATACCCCTCCAGCTGGATAGGAATTCGATTCGAATCGCCGTCGCTCCCGGTTAGTGAGCACTTGACTTGAGCAGCGGCAACGTAGATCTCATTAAATGAACCGGTGGTTAAGGGAATGATACAATGTTGCCACAATGATATACCTGCTATAGATATAATAATAATGTTGTTTGATTATACTCAAGTGAATGTTTAGTACAGGTGCTAAGATAGATGACAGGTAAATGCTAAAAGAACTGCTAGTACAAGTTATAAGAGTTTCAATTACTTATGCCTTTATGCAAAATGTTATGTCAGCTAGTCTCTTGTGTAAGCCTTGCATAATCCTTGGTGTCATCTTATTTCTGGTTTTTGACGGGTAAGTCTAGCTGAGTACATTCCTGTACTCAGGGTTTATTCCCTCCTGTTGCAGATGATATGCTCTACCAAGGCTTCTACAAAAATTGTCTCCACCCTGCGGGTGACGAAGACTAGATCACTAGGGCGTGATCATCTTTTATGTACTTTCCTAATGCTTTTGCGGGTTGTTGATCAACAAGACTGGCAGTAGTTAAACAACTGGTATGTGTTTGCTTCTGCTACTTTTATAAACTTGGTTTGTAATAATTTGCGACTCCGTATGTGTAAACTTATTTCGGAACTACTTGCGAAATGTAACGTATGATGTTGTATGTTGAATGATGCGATCTTGGTTGTAAGCAAGTTGGTTTGAAATCCTTCGTGGTTTCGATTGACTACCGGGATTATATGGGCTCAAGTTCGAAAATTTGAGCGCTTCGGTGCTTGTTTTTGTACTTGTGCTCTTATAATTTGGTCGGTTCTGTTACAGCTGGTACCGGAGCATAATCCAACATTAAACACATCGTACGAGTATTTAAAAACAAAAGTATTTGATTATGAAAAGGGGTTAAAACATTAAAAATTATTTTATAGGTATGCCAGTGATCACATCCCTTAGCCCAAATAAGGACTCTTAGGTGGCTTATTATAAAGACTAACTTGGGGGCCTTGTTTGTTTTCGTTTCGTCGTCCATACGGCGTGATATTGTATGGATGCCATCCACTTGGGTGGTAATGTATGGATCAATTGCCTCGACGCTCTGGTAAGTGTGAGTTGTGAGAGCATGATCGTCCCACCGGCGATCTAGGGGAGAGTAGTTTTGGTGACTTGCATACTTACATGTTTAAACCATGTAATTACGTAAGCACTTAATTGTGGGAATATATATATCGGGTAGCTTTGATACTGAAGTATATACATCAGGGGATGTGTATATGAAAAGTATTTAAATTACTGCTTTCTTGTGTGCTTATATTGGAAAATTGTTGGGCTGAAATGAGATTTTTCTGCAGGTATACTAACAGCGCAAACGAGTAGACTGATAGTTTCGTCTATATGAGAGAACGTATGTATGCCACCGCCTAGCGTTAGAAATTTATGATTCTAATAAGATGAGAGGGCGTACGGAACGTGCATGCATCATGTTTAATTATATCATACATATCATTTACTCCCTCCTTAAAAATTTCAATAGTCCCGACTAAATTAAATTTTGTATCCCCTAAATGATCCTCACTTTCAGTCGTATCTTGTTGCTACAGATGGCACGTACCAAGAGGACCACTCGCAAGTCCACTGGAGGCAGGGCACCTCGTCACCAACTCGCTCCACGTGAGCCCCGCCCTGAGCCCACTGAGGTGGAAAGGCTGAGAGCTGAGTTGGCCGAAGTGACTGCTGCCCGGAATGCAGCGCGCTAGCAACTGGAGCAAGTGATCCGTGATCGTGATCAGGAAACCCTTGCAGTCCAGAGATTGATAGTAGCAAACCGCAACTGTCAACGCATGCTGGTCCGTGTTATGAATCAGAGGGATGAAGCCTGGCACGAGGAGAACATTCTGAGAGCTCGTCAGTTTGAGCTCAAGCAACAGTTGGAGAATGCTGAAGAATACAATGACAATCTTCATGAAGAAGTGCACCGCCTGAACAACCAGCTAAATCCTCTGCTGCCTCGAAATATCAACGCAGATGAGGACATGGGTTCAGGAATCATCATGGCTGAAGAGGATGATGAAGTGGAGGTCAATGGGCCCCAAGATGCCACACCAGAAGAAGCACCAGAAGAAGCACAAGAAGAAGAAGAAGAGGAGGAGTTAGAGCCTATTAGTGATGAGGACGGTGGGGAGATCCTTGACACCGACTCTGAGGACGATGCTTAGAGTAGTGACCACGTAGCTATGATGTAGGATTGTTTTTTGTGCCCTCCCTGTGTTGGAGTGAGGCTTTGTAATAACTTGACTTTGGGATGTAAGGTCAAACCCTATGTTTCCTAGATGTTTATTTGAACCTGTTAATTTCGATCACAATTGGATGTCTTATTGCATGCGTTCGATGATGGTGTCACGATTAGCACCCTTCGGTGCCGCGACGAAACCGAGGGCCTCCTATGGCGCGCGACATAAGGTTGTGCTGCTTGGCACGCGCTGGTATCGAGGTGGCTAGTCATGATCCACCATGGAACTCTACCGTTGAGAAGTCTCTTTGTGGTCGGCTTGAAGTAGCATTTCTCAGGCAACTAAAAATGTTGAGATCGAATCCAAGTACCGGGCGAAAGGTCAAAAATCACGTAGATATTAACGTAAACGGTTCAGTAACTACTGTGCTCCTTGTGAGTGAGCCTTTATCAAAGTACATCTTGTTGGTTTCCCCTCGCATGATTGCGTCAATTGATGCGCTTGAATGGATTGTGCGGATGTGATGAATTATTGTGCCATGAGTATTTTGAGAAGTCTATTTCATGAAGTCAGTTTGACATATTTACAATAATTCATCTACAAATTTCCCACATCGTCAGTGCTCATTGGTTATGCATTTTGCAGATGTCGTACAATCTCCGTCGGGGTCGTAGCAATGAGGATGAGGAACAGCCACCCCCTCCGCCACCACCTACCCCGGCTGAGCTGATGCAGATAGTGGTCGAAGGGCAGCGCATGCTGGCAGATGCTATGCGCCAGCTTGCCAACCGGGAGGCTCATCATGGCCGCCAGAGCCCAGAACCCAATCAGTACAGTGATTTCAAGGACTTTCTTGATACTAAGCCCCCGCTCTTTAAGGAGGCGGAGGAACCACTGCAAGCTGATGAGTGGTTGAATACTATTGAACAAAAGTTTCGTCTGCTTTGCTTGACTGATGAGCTAAAGACTGAATATGCTTCTCACCAACTGCATGGTCCAGCGGGTATTTGGTGGAGCCACTATCGTTCCACACTGCCTGCAAATGTCCCGATTGCTTGGGACCAGTTCAAGGCCGCATTCCGTGGGAACTATATTCCTCTAGGTCTTATGGCTATCAAGCACACAGAATTTATGAGGCTGTCGTAGGGCAATAAAAGCTTGACTGAATATCTGCAATCCTTCAACAACCTGGCAAGGTATGCCACAGAGTTTGTGGATACCGATGCCAAGAAAATTGCTAGCTTTAAAAGGGGCCTAGGTCCAAAGCTGATGAAGACTATGGGCACTAGCAAGTGTACTACCTTCAATGAATTTATCAGTGATGCTCTGACTCAAGAAAACAATAACTCTATCTATGCTACTTCTAAGAGCCGCAAGAGGGCACTTGAGGCAGGTGCTTCACAGTCTCGAGCTCCAGCTGCCCCGAGGGCTCCTCCTCGCCCTCCTGCCACAAGTGCTAAGTTTCGTCCTCCGCAAAAGAAGGCGCCAGTGAAGACTGGGTTTCGCAAGGCATATACAGTGGCCCTGCCAAAGGGTAATTCGGGCCAAGGCAGCTCCAGTGTTCCTCCTAGCAACATGCCTTGCTGGAACTGCAACAAGCCAGGCCATTGGTCCAGGAACTGTCCTTACCCTAAGAAGAATGTCAACCAAGGTGGCCGTCAAGGGCACGCTCATTATAACAGTATTGAGGAAATCCCATCTGGTGAGGTTGTCACTGCTGGTAAGTTCCTAGTTGACCAACATCCTGTAGTGGTACTTTTTGATTCAGGTGCTTCGCATTCCTTTATCAGTCCTAAGTTTGCATCGGAGTTTACACACAAATTGCATACTGTTGAAGGTGGGGGTTATTGTATTAGTGCAGCAAGTGGGAATATTTCCACAAATAAAGTAGTGGGGAATCTTGAGCTTGAGATAGAAGGATGAAAGTACTCGCTTGCCTTAGTGGTTTTGCTGGGCTTAGACATAGATGTTATTCTGGGCATGAATTGGATGAGTTAGAATGGGGTACTCATTGATACATCCACTCGGGTAGTTATGCTCAGAGATCCTACAGATCAAAAGGGTTTTCTGGTACAACTCCCCAGAAAAGTTGATTTGGCTGGGGAAGTTCATGCTGTGCAAGCAACGGCGTTGGCTGAAATTCCCATAGTAAATGAGTTTCTGGACATTTTTCCCGATGATTTGCCGGGACTCCCTCCGGATCGGGATGTAGAATTTAAAATTGAGTTGTTGCCTGGCACGGCTCCCATCTCTAGGAGACCATATAGGATGCCTCCGAATGAACTAGCTGAACTTAAGGTGTAATTGAATGAACTTTTGAAGAAGGGGTTGATTCGTCCTAGTTCGTCGCCATGGGGATGTCCTGCTATATTTGTAAAGAAGAAGGATCAGTCATTGCGAAGGTGCGTAGATTATAGACCTCTCAATGCAGTCACTGTCAAAAATAAGTACCCTCTACCGCGCATCGACATCTTGTTCGATCAGTTGTCTAAAGCTAAAGTTTTCTCCAAGATTGATCTAAGATCTGGCTATCATCAAATTAAAATCCGTCTTGAAAATGTTCCAAAAACCGCCTTCTCTACCAGATACAGTCTTTATGAGTATCTTGTTATGTCCTTCGGCTTGACAAATGCCCCCGCACACTTTATGTACTTGATGAATTCGGTGTTTATGCCCGAATTAGACAAGTTTGTGGTGGTATTTATTGATGACATCCTGATATATTCTGTAAATGAGGAAGATCATACTGAACATCTGCGTATAGTCCTCACCAGACTGCGTGAACATCAACTATATGCAAAGTTCAGTAAGTGCGAATTCTAGCTTCGAGAAGTACCTTTCCTTGGGCATGTGTTGTCCGATGGAGGAATTATGGTGGACCCCGCCAAGGTACAAGAAGTACTGAACTGGAAGGCTCCTATCTCGGTTCACGAGGTCCGGAGTTTTCTTGGGTTGGCTGGCTATTATCATCGCTTCATCCCGGATTTCTCCAAAATAGCCAAGCCAATGACTCGGTTGCTGCAAAAAGACACCAGGTTTGTCTGGACTCCTGAGTGTGATGCGGCTTTTCACCAACTGCGAACCCTCCTAACCTCAGCTCCGGTTTTGGCACAACCGGATATCGAGAAACCATTTGATGTTTATTGTGATGCCTCAGGCATAGGTTTGGGAGGTGTGTTGATGCAGGAAGGCCGAGTAATTGCATATACCTCTCGACAACTTCGGAAGCATGAGGCGAATTATCCAACGCATGACTTAGAACTCGCCGCAGTTGTTCATGCTTTGAAAGCCTGGCGGCACTATCTGCTGGGCAATGTCTACAATATCTACACAGACCACAAAAGCCTCAAATACATCTTCACCCAACCCGAGTTAAATATGCGTCAAAGAAGATGGCTCGAGTTGATTAAGGATTATAACCTTCAAGTGTACTATCGTCCTGGCAAGGCAAATGTGGTTGCAGATGCTTTAAGCCATAAGTCTCATTGCCATTCCCTAGTTGAAACTGATTTTCATTGATCTCGCCTTCTACATCCAGCAGTCTTGTACAACATCACTGTCAGTTGTACTCTCAAAAGCAGAATTATTGAGCTCCAAAAGACTGACACTGGTATATTCCACATCAAGCGTAAGATGAAAGAGCAAGAAACTACACAGTTCAGGGTAGATGAAGAGGGTGTACTATGGTTCAAGGATAGGTTAGTTGTGCCTAAGGACCGAGAGCTTAGAAATGATATTATGTCTGAAGCCCACTCCTCTAAGTTGTCCATCCATCCTGGTAGCAATAAGATGTATTATGATTTGAAGCCATACTATTGGTTGACCAAGATGCGGAAAGAGATAGCTGCATATGTGGCTAGGTGTGACACCTGCTGTAGAGTTAAAGCTGTGCATATGAAAGCTAGGTTACTTCAACCACTTTCTATCCCAGGTTGGAAATGGGAAGAGATAAGTATGGATTTCATTGTCGGACTTCCTCCTACTGTCAAAAATCATAACTCTATCTGGGTAATTGTGGATCGTTTGACCAAATCAGCTCACTTCATTCCAGTTAGGGTGGACTATCGTCCCACTGACTATGCTGAGTTGTACTTCAATCAGATAGTCTGGCTCCATGGGGTACCTCGTACTATCGTTTCTGACCGTGGTCCCCAGTTCACTGCTCGCTTTTGGGAGCACTTGCATCACCTTTTGGGAACCAAGTTAGTGAGAAGCTCTGCTTATCACCCCCAGACGTTAGGACAGACGGAACGGGTTAACCAAATCTTGGAAGATCTGTTGCAGGCATGTGTAATATCATCCAAGGGTTCTTGGGAAAAATGGTTACCTCTAGCAGAATTCTCGTACAATAATAGTTACCAAGAGAGTATTAAGATGGCCCCTTTCGAAGCTTTGTACGGTCGTAAGTGTAGAACTCTACTAAACTGGGTAGAAGCTGGTGAAAGAAGGTATTATGGTATTAATTTTGTTCAGGAAGCTGAGGAACAAGTCCGCACCATCCAAAAACATATGGCTGCAGCCCAAGCTAGACAGAAAAGTTACGCTGATCGTCGTAGAAAACCACTCGAGTTTGAAGTCGGAGACTTCGTTTACCTGAAAGTTTCTCCAATGAAGAGTGTCCAACGTTTTGGTGTTAAGCGGAAACTTACACCAAGATACGTGGGTCCTTTCCAAATCATAGGCAACAATGGAGCTGTTGCGTACAAGATCCAGTTACCTCCTGAAATGAGTGCCATATTCAACGTCTTCCATGTATCTCAGCTCAAAAAGTGTCTTCGAGTTCCTGAGGAAAGAGTCCCGTTAGGAGAGATCAGGCTTGAGTCTGATTTAACTTACGAAGAAAAGCCAGTCCGGGTGATCGATACTCAGGAACGAGTAACTAGAAGCAAAGTGGTTAAGTGGTATAAAGTAATGTGGAGTAATCAGGGTAGTGAAAGTGACGCTACATGGGAACGAGAGGACTATTTGCGAGATGGCTATAAGGAATTCTATGAAAAATGGTACGCTTTCCAAATCTCGGGATGAGATTTTTATAAGGGGGGAGGGCTGTAACACCTCAGGTGTTTGGCTTCCTTAAGTGCATTGCATTTCATGAGCATTAACATTAATCACCCCATTCATGAGTGGGAGCATCATTCATTTCATGCATGAGCTTATAATATGTGAAACATGCTTTGGAAACATTGCCACATATGTTATATTTCATGTGAAGTAAGAAGTGAGTAGTGTGCAACACACAAGTACCTTATATGCAATTTCATTTGGAAACATGCTAACCACTTTAGTGTAACATAATTAGCAAGTGTTATGCAACACACTCATGCAACATGTGCAACATGAGCTTGCAACATTTGGGTGGAATATTGATTTGCTTGTTTCAAAGTGTGTGACACTAGGAATTTCATGTAACCAATGTATAGAGTGGCTAATTAGGTCTCATAACACCTTAATTATATTTAGGGTAAGTAGTGGAGCAATGTTCATGTTGACCAAAATTACCAAATTGCCCTTCCAAATGTTGTTGACTAAGTGTGGACCCCTAGAGTGATCTGGTTTGACCAATTAAAAAGTCCAGCTTAAAGATCTTGCATGGAGGAGCAACCTTAAGCAAAGTTGTAGAGAATTTCATAAGGAACAAAAGTTCTAATATGGCCATCTCATGAAAATGACCAGAACATGCTCAAAAATGGACCACAAGTCAGTATTAGAGGCTGTTTTGGGACTTAGCATTTTTGGCTAAGTGTGAAGCTGTAAACAGTTTCAATGTACCCCACTTTGGCACCTTATAACTCACAAACCAGGCCGAATCGGTCCTTGAGCCAATTGAAAAAGTTGTAGTCCTCATGTAGCTCTACAATTTTGGTATTATCATCTTCTGCTAACTCGAGCTGGTTTAGGAGATAATCTTCGACAAAGTTGCTCTGTCAGTCACTTTGCCGGCCCAGCTGCCTTTCTGACCTCGCCCGGCCATTTCCCTTCCTCCCCGCACGCGCCTGAGGCGGAAGAAACGCCGCCTCCCTCACTGCCGTGACCTCCGACGAGCTTGGCCGGCCGTGTCGCCACGGCATTGCCCAATCCCCTTCGTCCGAAGCTTCAGCACACTGCCCGCTATCTCCTCCACCCTTTGATGTAGCGAACCGAGCCGTGGTAAGGGCCTCTTGGCCGATTCCGCCATTGCCGCCATGGGTGACCCCTCGCTGGAGTTGGGGCGCTCCGTGGCCGGGGTGGATAGAGTCTCTCTCAACCTCCCTTTTCTACCTCAATAGATCCGCCTCGGAGTGGTGAAGCTCATACCGAGCTCTGGTGTGGCTGTGCGGCCTCGCCGTTGGCGACGCACCGGCACCGGACCCCCACCGTCCGCCGCTCACGACGGCGAGTCCTTTCCGCTCCAAACCAATCCCCCCTACCTACACGAATCGAGGCATTGCTTGATGGAGATCACGAGGGTGGGCTCAGTTTCCCTGGAGAGCTCCCCTCCGACGAGCTTGAGCTCGCCGGAGCACGCGGTTCGCCGCGCCCCTGTCTCTCTCTCTCTGACGGCGGGTCCCGCCTGGCAGACGCATGCACGCGGGCGGGAGGCCGTCGCGGGCCGCGCGCGGAGGAATGGGCCGCGCGAGAAATCTGGGCCGCGCGCGCGTGTTGAGCCGGCCCAGTCTTAGATAAAATCCATTTCATTTATTTATTTTATCACAGATTTAGTTGATGTTTGGAAAATGTAGATCTAGGGTTTTACTTGCCCAAAAATTAGGTGATAAATTTTGTTAGGATCTACATGATGTGTAGTATTTTAAAAAAAATATATAAATCTGGTATGTGATGTTTAGTTTCTGGGAGAATTAAATAGATCTCTCAAATGTGTTTTGAAATGAAGGCAAATTTGTTAAATGTATAACTTGAGCTGTAGTATTCCAAAAATTATGAAATTTGGTGGGTAGGCTAATTTATACTTGCTCTAGCTTTGGTAAAAATTTGGGCAGTAGTGCTTAAGTACTTTTCAAGTTATAATGCTATCTTGTTATTTTAGGAAATACTTAAATGATTTTTTGTAATTTTTCTACATGTGAAATGTTCATATAAATTTTTGAAGAATGTCTTGGTACCCTAGAGTGTCCAAGAAAATTAGGAAATCTGTTGTGTGACACTTTTTACTATTCTTTGTTAATTATACCAAAAATCAGTCTTTTGGGCTTGTGAATTTTGTGTAGGGAGTTCCTTTGAATAAATTTAGTTCAAATTTTTACAGTAACCTCTTTCTGGGTCAGAGAGTCTCCTGTAATTTTTATAGAATTTTTGGAGCAGTTTACATATATGTTTGAAATTCCACTTAATTAATTAAGTAAATTAAGAAAGGGTGTAAATAAATATTCTAGGTGGGCACACCTTACTTTCTGGTGTTTTTGTGACCTATGTGAACTTTTGGTAATATTAGTATGGTCTTAGAGGATGTTTGCCATGTAAATAAATATTTAATCTTTGCAATTCTAGGTTTTCTGGACAGCTGGTAGTATCTTTGGGTTTGACCCTTCATAAAAGTGTTTGCTGGAAAACTTGTGAATACCAAAGTTGTAGTAAACTTGATAAACTAGCTTGTGTCAAAATTTGGGAGCATTTGGCTTAGTAGTTTGGGAGTTATTGCTATTTAAAGTGCCAGTCCAGAATTGACTGCTCTCTGTTTGGGAAGGGCAGATTCTGGAACTTTGGAATTTCGACTAGGTAAACTTTGGAATTAAGTGTTGTGGTCTGAAAATATTTTATGGTGCATTTCATAAGCTTTCCAGATTGTATTAGATCATATCTTTTGGAGTTGGGAATCTCCAGTTATGTTAGAATCCTTGAGCTGCTGTCCAGAATGTCAGAATGTCTTACTGTTGTATTTTGGTGTTGGATGTGGTAACCTAAGTAATGCTACTGTTGTAATTGTTAGGTGCTAGGGCCTTAACCGAAGAAGAACATCTATATCTTAGGTTGGGTAGATTAGGTAAGTACTTCTCCACCGGAGAAGAGATTTGCACGTACTGATAAAGTAACTTGATTAGATTATTGTTTTTATTTCTGAAATGCATTTCATTCCGAGCATGTTGCACCTTTATGCATCCATGATATTTATTGTGCATTCATGCAATAGGTGTACCGGAAGGGGTAACTCTCCTCGAATTCGAGCCTGTGATTCTGGAGGAAGTCCAGGACCTGCCGGAGCAGCCAGAGGAACCAACCGGCGACGAAGCTCCTGCCGAAGATCTGCCCGAGTGTCCTGACCACCGGCCCTCGACCTTTCTGAAAGGCAAGCCCCGGTGCATGCTGAACCCATCAATTTATAAATCTATCTTGAGTACTTTTAATTGTTTAATGCATTAAGTTGTAGGAGTTGTATGAAAACAATTGTTGCATTATACCTATCCTTGTCCAGATATCGTACTTAACCCTATATTAGGTTTAGGCACGTGTCAATGCTTAGCCCTGCTTAGTGCGGTAGAAGTCGGGTGATTTCCGGTCATCCGCGAGATGTAGGAAGGAATCACGAGTGGCTTTATGGCTATCGTGGATGGAACCATGCCTTAAAATGAAATTGAGACCGGGCGGGAGTTCGATAGTACAGCCGCAAGACACTTCACGTATTGGGTGTGGAGCTATGCCCGTCTGAGTCGTTTAAGGACCGATTCGCTGTACGTCCTTGAGTCATGTTGAACGCAGTCTAACACTTAGTTGGCCGGATAAGTCGTTCCGACCGCGAAGCCGAGTAATGTGATTCAGGCCGGGAATCGAATGGTAGGTTGCTTCTTGGAGGAGAGAAAGGATGTGCTTGGAGACATTGGCGTGAGACCAAGGGGGGGTTAGAGTCCCTATCACCTGGCAGAGTGTCGCCCTTGGGGTCACGACATTATTCGGACCCGCGATTCCTGAATCATATAAAACGGTGGCCTGTGCGACCCTGGCAGGGGTCTGCACGGTGAGTGTTAGAAATACCCCTCCAGCTGGATAGGAATTCGATTCGAATCGCCGTCGCTCCCGGTTAGTGAGCACTTGACTTGAGCAGCGACAACGTAGATCTCATTAAATGAACCGGTGGTTAAGGGAATGATACAATGTTGCCACAATGATATACCTGCTATGGATATAATAATAATGTTGTTTGATTATACTCAAGTGAATGTGTAGTATAGGTGCTAAGATAGATGACAGGTAAATGCTAAAAGAACTGCTAGTACAAGTTATAAGAGTTTCAATTACTTATGCCTTTATGTAAAATGTTATGTCAGCTAGCCTCTTGTGTAAGCCTTGCATAATCCTTGGTGTCATCTTATTTCTGGTTTTTGACGGGTAAGTCTAGCTGAGTACATTCCTGTACTCAGGGTTTATTCCCTCCTGTTGCAGATGATATGCTCTACCAAGGCTTCTGCAAAAATTGTCTCCACCCTGCGGGTGACGAAGACTAGATCACTAGGGCGTGATCATCTTTTATGTACTTTCCTGATGCTTTTGCGGGTTGTTGATCAACAAGACTGGCAGTAGTTAAACAACTGGTGTGTGTTTGCTTCCGCTACTTTTATAAACTTGGTTTGTAATAATTTGCGACTCCGTGTGTGTAAACTTATTTCAGAACTACTTGCGAAATGTAACGTATGATGTTGTATGTTGAATGATGCGATCTTGGTTGTAAGCAAGTTGGTTTGAAATCCTTCGTGGTTTCGATTGACTACCGGGATTATATGGGCTCAAGTTCGAAAATTTGAGCGCTTCGGTGCTTGTTTTTGTACTTGTGCTCTTATAATTTGGTCGGTTCTGTTACAGTTATGGGAATTGCTATTACCTTGTTGCTATTGATTGCTAAGTATGATATCCACATAAATGCAACCCGCAGTTTAACCAGGTTAGCTATTTGAGCCTCATGAACCCCTTGCTATATTTGTTAAGTACGACATGTGCTCACCCTTACTATTTCCCCACACTCCAGTATGTAGTAAGGTGTTGCTCAGAAGAAGGATAAATGTGTAGTGGAGTTCTAGAAGTCTGTTAGAAGTGCTTGGCATACGGAGCCCCCCAGTCAGCCGTCCCTGAGAAGAATGGAGTGTGAGTAGAAGTTTAGCTGTCGTTCTGCGATACTCTGATAGTTGTAAGTGTTAATATAGTATGTATTCCGTTTTATATAAATATTGTTTTGATATTTCTATTCTGTTGTTGTATGTGTGGATTTTCTGGACACACATATAACGAGTGCTTGGTCTTTTTTGAAAAACCGGACGTGACATAGATAGATATAGATATAAAGATATAGATTGGTGCGTATATAATTGGATTGTAAGTTTGTAATAATCACCAACTATTAGGAACTGATTGTGCCAGCATCTGTATCTACAGTTGGGGCTGTGCAATAAAACTGCCTATACAAACGTACTGTACCATCGGTTTTAGGCATGAACCAATAGTACACGTGTCTGGTAGTGTCAACACACGCTGAGAGAACTTGATATGAGATACTCTCTCCATCCAAAAAAAGACGTTACTGGATATGTGCCGGTGTGCCGGTCAAACTTTATCAACAACATTTATATCACTAAAAAAAATATTGTAAGAATATATTCCGTGATCTAATGATATTAGTTATGCATTATAAATATTAATATTATTTTATATATAGTTGGCCAAAGTTAAAATTGCTTGACTTCTTAGGAAGTGAGAATGCTATTCTTTGGGGGGCGGAGGGAGTATATAGTCGGTGTAGTGATCTTCACTTGCTAGTAGTGTGTAGCCCATAAGCAGAGGTACGGTGAACCTGAATAAATTAGAGGGCATATCGATGTTACATCATGATCTTTAGGGGCGGCTCCAGATAGTTTGTAGGGGCGGCTGGACTAGCTATTCCTAGAAATTGATTTGTAGGAGTGGCTTAGAGGCGGCTGAAAAGTGAGCCGGCCCTATAAATCAATTTTCAGAAATCACAAATTTAGACTAAAAAATAGAAAAAATTAATCCGGGGAGACTCCACCGAAGTGGTAGGGGTCACAAATCCCGCAACCTCATCCCTCTTCCCTCATCTACCCACAAGATAGTTGTGCCAATTTTGAATATTTGTCCTCCTTGTTTTACCTTCATCCAATTTTAAAGTGATTATTTGGGATCCTAAATGAATTCAAACGAAAAAGATGTCAACTAGAAGTTTTACGACTTTTTAAGATCTTCAACTTTGGTTTTGATCATTTCTTGATCCGAGGTCATTTGAAGAATTGAATTTCAAATGTGAGAAATTCAAACATAATTTTTCATGGATAAATGATTTCAAAAGAAAAAGTCATCAACTATAACGTTTTATAATTTTTTGGGATCTACAACTTTAGTTTTGGTCAGTTCTCTATCCGAGGTTGTTTGGAAATTTTGAATTTCAAATGTCAGGAAATTCAAATGTAATTTTGCTTAGGTAGATGATTTTAAATGAAAAAGTTGTAAACTACAAAGTTGTACAATATTTTGAGATCTACAAGTTTCATTTTGGTAGTTTCTCCATCCAAGGTCATTTCACAGTTTGAACTTCAAATGTGAGAAATTCAAACATAATATAACTTTCCTTGGATAGATGATTTTGAATGAAAAAGTTGTCAACTACAAAGTTTTATAAATTTTTGAGATCTACAACTTTTATTTTGGTTGTTTCTCTTCCCAAGACCGTTTGAAAATTTTAAATTTCAATACGTAATTCTACCGTTCTACGCACATTTTTGGAGGTGGTTCTAGATCCAGCCGCCTCTACAAATTGATTTGTAGGGACCGCTGGATCTAGAGCCACCCATACAAATAGGTCCGTTTATAGAGGTGGCTTAAAAATATCAGCTACCCCCTAAAAATGCATTTCTAGAAGGGAGTCGTTTTAGAAACCATCATTTTAGAGGGAGTTTTCGATTGAGCTGCGTCCAAAAAAATAGGCGTCTTTACAAATGCATAGTGCGTGTATAATCTTGTGCCACAAAGGGTTTATATATGGTAAAAGTTAAGGCATTATCATTGATTTAACATTTGGGGGGGGGGGGGCTACATTTGCACCCCTTGTCACTAGCATAGCTTCGCCCCTGGCCATAGGGTGAAATACTTGTTAAGGTCCTGTTTCAATGTTGTGATTTCTCAGCTGTGATATTAAGAAACTTTAGTTTTAGAATAAGAGATGTGGAAAACTATGGTCTAGAAAAAAAATTAGAGTGCAGTTTCTGAAGCTTCAAAAACATTATAGTTTTAGTAGCATGGTTTTCAAAACTAGAAAAACCGTTATAGCCAAATATCTTATAGTTTTCAAAACCAAAGTATTTCCACAGAACTATGATGCTTTTCTAAAAAAACAAAAATACTTTGCATCCAAACAGAGCATAAGTATTTGAGAATATCAACTTTGCAGGTTTAACATGGATTTTCATGCCCATAGACCAATAATGGACCGGCAGCTGTATATCATGTAAGGATGGTAGGGGCTGTAACTTTGTTTTCATATTAAAAAAAAGACCAATGGACAGTATCTGAACTGAACATAGATGCACAGAGCGTCACCGTGTAATTCTCAAAAAAAAATGAAAGTATATAAATTGTGACCTGAAAAAGAGCACACAGAACACAGAAGAAAGCGAGAAGACGAACGTTTCCTGAAACAGTCGGCGAAGCCGCAGCTGGTTGATCTTTGTTCCATCCCTTGCATGCTGCTGCCGAGTGCCGAGGCTAGCTACCTAACTAACATGATGCTCTCCTACATTACATAATAACATGTTGTGCTCCATTGGCATAGACGCAGGATGGCAGCTGTGGCTACTAAACACTTTTCATTTATTTATGGAAACATGGCGTCAGAGTGTCAGGTCACCGGATCGTTTTCTTAAGATCGAGGAGGTACCAGCAGCACTCGAACCTTGCGCGTTAACTACGAGTGTCTTGGCACGCACTTGGCAGCTCTCTTCATCCTAAGCTGAAGATTTCACTTCGGTGGCGATGATGACATGCGAAATGGCTGTACAGAACATGCATGATGACGAAAATCTGGGGATGAGGGCAGTAGCTCGCCTCAGTCTTGGCAACAGAAGAGCCTGACGGAGGCACCACCGGATGATGTACAGCCTCGCGCGGCATTCCTTGAGAGCTCTAGCGGAGCTTCCTGTTCCTGCACCCCATTTCCTTTCTGCTCCTCTTCCCTGCCATCATGCTTGATGTTCCTATATACAGAGTTACGGACTATGCAAACACTTGAACAGTAGCAAGTAAACAGTGGATGGTGATGACGTGTACGTGGATGCTCAGTTCCTTCACTGTGTTTCTTTGATCTGGATATGCCGATATGGTGCTATTTATATACAGCCACACTGCAGGTACGGACGGTGCTCGGTGATGACGGGATGTTCTGGGGATGATTAGTATTAGGGGACACTGTCCTGGTTCATGATGCAGTCTGTTCTGAACAGCCACAGATGCAGAACGCCGCCATCTTGAAAGGGGCGCAATATCGATATCGCAACAGATGCTGGCAGTTCAGTTAACATGTACAGTACTACAATGGCCATCTTGAAAGGAAAGAGCTCAGAGGAACGACCCGTACTCAACATTACGGAGCATCAAATATTCATTTGCGAATGATATGATTCTGTGTGTGCATGCGTCGACGGTTTTGGTCGCAAGAGGCAAAGATTCATCCGCACCCGACAGAAGCGACGGTTCATCTCGGGCCTTGTTTAGATACCAAATTCACCTCAAATTCCACTATGGAAAAAGAAGATTCTCCATCACATCAAAATGTCGGCACATATATGGAGTACTAAATGTAGATGAAATTAAAAACTAATTGTACAGTTTTGTTGTACTTTGCGAGACGAATGTTTTAAGCCTAATTAATCAATATTTGGACAATTATTACCAAATAAAAACAAAATTGCTACAGTGTGACGGGATATTT
This sequence comes from Saccharum hybrid cultivar R570, assembly GCA_038087645.1. Lineage (NCBI taxonomy): Eukaryota > Viridiplantae > Streptophyta > Magnoliopsida > Poales > Poaceae > Saccharum > Saccharum hybrid cultivar. Next base: position 1,198,119 of record JAQSUU010000625.1, on the reverse strand, counting down.
ACTATGTAAAATTTGGATCCCAAATTTAGGATCTAAACAAGGCCTCGGGTGATTAATGTAGATGTCGTACCAACCGAAGTGGCAGTGTCAGATTTGGAGTGCTTCCCTTCTGGGATGCTTTGGAGTGTGCAGTCGTTGCTGCGGTCCTGCCTGCCGACTGCAGTGGTTTTCATCATGTCGGTGGTTGACAGGGAAAGGCTTTCTCTCTTGGCTGGATCGATCTCTAGGCCTGGTTTAGATTGCAAGTTTTTGCAACTTGTGTTACGGTAGTACTTTCGTTTGTATTTGATAATTAGTGTCTAATCATGAACTAATTAGGCTTAAAAGATTTGTCTCGTGATTTACAACCAAACTGTACAATTAGTTATTTTTTATCTATATTTAATGTTCCACGCATGTGTTTAAAGTTCGATGTGATAGAGAGAGTGTGTAAAAATTTACAAGTTAGGAGGTATCTAAACAAGGACGTCCCATTACGGAACCAGCATGTGCTTACGGTCTGTTCGCTTGGACTGAAATATGGCTGATCTGGCTAGTTTTTTTTTGAGAAAAAACACTGTTAAATGACTGACTGATCCGGCTGATAATCTCAAGCGAACATGTTGTTAGTCCCTGCTACATTATTTCCCCCCAATTACTGCAAGGATGAACAGGGGCACAGACAATGCAATGGTGCATATAGATAGAGAATATAAGACCAGCAGAAGCCTACAACACGTTTGAGATGCACATAGCGACTCACATTTGCCTCCGTACACGAATCTAAAAGTAGGCAAATGGATTTTAACAGATTCATAGCCTAACCGCTGGAATTAATTCGGTCTGGTACAGATTATAATCCCAAAGCATCAATGCATGATGAAGGTTGTACCTGGTAGGGTGCGGAATCTATACTGTACTACTAAAGTTGGAGATCTCTCCCCCTCTCTTAGAACACTGCAGATGAATATTTCCCTTTCACATAACACTGTTCTAAGAACAGTATCGGATCCTGTGAACAGCACCACCGGTATGAACAGTGACTACCCTGTGTGCAACAGTGTCCAGTAATAGTACAGACCCATCACTATCCCAACTTCCTGTTCATACACCTTAACGGGTCTGCTACTGTTGCAAAAACCGTCATTGTCCCACACATTTTCTTTTCCCCCCTCCACTCCTCCTCCTTCCAAAAATAAAATAAATAAATAAATAATTCGCCCGTGTTTTGTACGGGTCCCTGCTAGTCTTGTAGATATATATATCGTGCGAACAGAAAGTGTGTCATGGCACAGTCTTTTCTCACAACAAAAAACACAGCACGACATGAAATATTTTGGTCGTGTGGCACGACATGACATTAGTAGAGAACAGAGTTTCAGTTGAGATTTTAGTCTCGGTCATTTTTGGGCCCGAGACTAAAGAAAGGATTAGTCCCGGTTAGAGCTACTAACCGGGACCAAAGTCCCCTGCCCAATGGCTAGAGGTGCAATTTTTGCAGGAGGAGAGCAGGAGGGGCCTTTAGTCCCAGTTGGTGGCTCGAACCGGGACTAAAGGTCACCCTCGAGTCCTAGTTGGAGGTACCAACCATGACTAAACCTTTAATCCCGGTTGTTGGCTCCAACCGGGACTAGAATTCTACCTATAGTTCGGGTTTATACCACAAATTGGGACTACATGTCGCGACCTATATACTTTCTTCTTCTTTCTCTCCCAGCCCGAGCCATTTCAAGCTCTCTGTTCACTAGCATGGCTCATTTTATGGTCTAGAAATAGAGAAATTGGTGTTTTTTATATTGGAATGATGGTGGATTTTTTTATTTATATACCATTTGAGCTCGAAATCACTTGATAGTTTGAATATGAAGATGAAGGAAGCTTATAGTAGTTCATCAAAACTAGTATGCACCTTTTATTGCCTCATTTTATGGTCTAGAAATAGATAAATTTTTAGTTTTCTAGATTGGGAATAATGGTGGATATTTTTTATTTATATGCCATTTGAGCTCAAAATCACTAGATAGTTTGCATATGTAGATAAACGAATCTTATAGTAGCTCATCAAAACTAGTATGCACCTTGCCTCATTTCATGGTATAGAAATAGAGAAATATAAGTTTTTTTAGTATAACTCATTTAATTTCATGGTTCACAAAATGAGAAATTTATAGTAGTTGATAAAAATGAGTATAGAGAGACATAGATGGTGACTCTGGGTCCTCGGCCTCGCATGGGGTGCCTAAGCGACTGAGGCTAGACCTCCCTCTCTTTGCATGCGGCAAGTATGGGCAAAAGACTGTGAGGGAGTACAAGGTGAAGAAGAAGGGTTCCAACCAAGGACACATCTTCTACACGTGTCTAGATCACGAAGTGGGTTATTTTTTGTCATGTTTTATTATGGTTTGTAGCCATTTTTTGTGATGATTTCAGTGGGATAACATTGGATCATATGACAGTTGGTGCTTGGAGGAAGAGTATGTTGAGCATATCCAAAAATCTCTTGCACAGGTGATTGAGGTGACTGATGAGAGTGCACCTTTGTATGATAAGACAATGAACCAGCAAAAGAATGATCTATCTGTTTTAGTTGGAATTGGTCGTGAAATCCTTATTCTGCTGAAGTGCATTGTAGGTTTAGTTTGTTTAGTGCTATTTAGGATCGACACAACCTGACCATACTCAATGCTCATAAATAGTAAATATGAATGTAAGGCTTCCTAATCTATAAACATGTATATGGCCGTGGTAGGAATTCAAACTCTCATCATACAGGAACTCATCATGTAGCAAGTTAATTTTCAAAAGATAAATTCTCCAGAACTCTAGTATCTCTAGGAACATGACAGACAGCAGCTCAAAACCTTTCCATATCATATCCGTCAACTACCTAGACTTAGATCAAGCATTCGCTACCCACAGGTTCAGGTTTAGAGCAAATCTTAAATCAAAACCATTATATCCAAAACTCAGGAGAGTTCAAGGTTGAAAACTAGGTACTTAAAAGGAATTATGGTAGAGCAACTATTTATCATTTCCATATAAGAGTTTATTCTAGGGGTTCACTTAGCAAGATGAAACTTAGCACACTCTCCTATATTTATTAAACTTAAAGATTATACAAAAAACATATATATATATATATATATATATATATATATATATATATATATATATATAAGGAAACATTTATTTGGGTTTCTATAGTTTATGCATCTTTTTATTTGTTTCATATATCAAAGCAAAAAATAAATAGGTAAGAAAATACTTAGCTGGATACATGGGAGATGCTCTCCCCCAAACTAGATGTTGACATAGTCTTGTTCGATGAAGCAGGCAGACAATGAAGTTGTACTTCCCTCATCAGAGTGCTCATGATGATGATTATTGAGACAACACTCCAACAGGGGACAGATTATCCTTCTATCTGTTGATCCTTCAAATTTTGTGAAGCTCAAAATAGACAACAAAGCTTGTGGAACTTGATTAAGTGTTAGTGATAAACCTCTAAGCCTTGAGTATCTAGAACCTCTTAACTCATGTATCTTTCTAATAGGATTTCGTATTGCCATATTTTTATACTTATATAATTTATTTTTATGTCACCACAGCAAGTAGACTTATTGGTTTTATGCCACAAATTTATTTACATGGGGCTTAGTAATTTTATGATGCAATGCAAGACATATTTGTTTTCTTTTCTATGCAGAAATAAAGTATAACTAAACATGTGATAAAGGAAAGTAAATATGGTGTGAAAAATTAAATGCAGAACTAAAGAGAAAAATATTGATAACTACCAAGTTATCTCTTGGCGTAGTTTTCGGTGATTTGGGTCCTCCGAACAGGACCTCTTGTTCGCTTAATCATTCTGGGGCCCCTCGGATGGATCGAGTGGTGCCTCTAATTGTGTTGAATCTCATGTTGAATTTATTTTTACTTTCCATACCTGTTTTGTTGGTGAGGTTGACTTTGAGGAGGAAGCTTGCTTTTCTATCTTATCTTCTTTGTTCTCCTTAGTGAGTGAGTCACTCTCTGTTAGCGGTACAACATCTCTCTCAAGAGATGTATTGTCTTTGGGAAATTGATCTTCATATCTTGATACCTCTCCTTCATAGTCAGCCCATTCATCCTTAGGGATCTGATTCTTCTAGATGCGGTTACGGTGCCTTCTTCTGGTTCTGTTCTTCTTGGGTTCTTCGTCAACTATATAGTTACTGTTGAAATAGCAGCATACCTTCTCTGAGAGGAATTGAAAATGCACTTCTCCTGTTTCAATGTAGATGATGGCTTTGGTGGTGCTTAGGAATGGTCTCCCTAGAATGATCGGTGGATTGTACTCATCTTCTCCCATGTCGATGACTAAGAAGTCAGTCGGGATGAAGTAGTCATCAATTTGTATGGGGACGTTATTAGCTCTTCCGTCCACAAAGCAAAATGATTGGTCCGCCATCTGTAGCTGCACATAGGTTGGGTCTAAAGGCATAGTACTATATAGATATTCATAAGTTACCTTGGCCATTATATTGACGCCCGATCTAGTGTCATAGACAGCTTTTTGAAAGGAACTCCTGTTGATGGTGCATTCAATGGTTGGGACACCTGGGTCGTCTCTCTTGAGCAGGTATGGGGACTTGAGCTGATGATCATGCTCTCTATGGACTACAGTGATCACTCTCGCTGATTCCATATATTGTGGCTTCTTGTTCTTGTTCCTTCTATTGTTCTTCTTCTTTGGCTCATAGGGATGTTGAGGGTGTGTAGAGAACTGCAACACTCTGTCCTTGAAGAAGAAGGTCTCCCTTTTTCTTTTGATGTTGAAACATATCTTGGCAGTGTTGGCATACATGACAGCTCCAACGGTGTTCAAGAACGGTCGTCCCAAAATGATGGGCGACTTCTCATCACCACCTGTCTCTATTACCACGAAGTCTGTAGGAACATACGAGCTGCCTACTCATACACATATGTCTTCTAAGATTCTCTTGGTGTAGCAAAGTGACTGATCTGCAAGCTGCAAGCACATGGTTGTATACAATAAAGGATAATTAAATATTTTATCATAGATCACCTTAGGCATGATGTTGACGCTTGCACCGAAGTCATAGATAGCTTCGTTGAAGTTCACGCTTCCAATGGAAATCAGGATGACAGGTCTTTCTAGATCACATTTCTTGATTGGCAGAGTCTCGTCGTTCCATCCTTTGGAGATAGGGTCACTCCAATAACTTCCTGCATTAAATATGTCTACAAGATTTGCAGTTTCTAGATCTTCCGGTTGTCCTAGAATTTTACCTTGGTTAGCAGGAACAATATTGGCAAGCTGTTGCAACTGAGACTCTAGCATCTTATTAAAGCTGAGTTGATTCTTAATAGCAGTAGAAAAGCTATCTATTCTATTATTAATTGTTTCTAATGTTTTACCATTGGATGCTAATTTCTTAGACAGGATATCCATTAACTTTCCTTGATTAAGCACTAACTCTCTCAGAGGTGGTTGATTAAAAGAATTATTACCTTGATAATTACCTGAGTAATTACCTGAGTAGTTAGGCCTTTGCTGTTGATTCCAACCTTGATTCTGTTAAGGACGGTAGTAGTAGTTGTTGTTGAGGTAGTTCACATCCTCTTGTAGTTCTGGGCAATTGCTTCCTGAATGCCCAGTGCATCCACACTCTTCACAAGTCATATGGGAATCATGGATGTGCATGACTTCCTTCTTCTCGCCGGCTCTCTCATCGAGCCTCTTCATAAGTAGGTCCATCTTGGCAGACAACATGTCTACCTCCTTTAGCTAGTGCATACCTCCACCTCACTTGCGGGTTTGAGTTCTTTCTTCATTCCAACCTTGGTTGGACGTCATTTTCTCCACAAGAGCTGTGGCTTGATTGATTGTAAGTGATAATAATGCTCCTCTAGCGGCAGCATCCATATTCTCATGGGTACTATTGGTGAGCCCATGATAGAATGTCTGCATAAGTAGCCAATTCTCCATTCCATGATGAGGACATTCTAGAATATAGTCTTGAAAGCGCTCCCATGCTTCTGGGACTGACTCATCATGTTGCTGCTAAAAACTTGATATCTTCCCACGAAGAGCATTTGTCTTGCCCATGGGAAAGAACTTTGCCAAGAAATTGGTGGAACATAGTGCTCACGTAGTATTCTTCTCCTTATTTGCATAGAACCACTGCTTTGCTCTCTCCAAGAGTGAGAATGGAAAGAGGCGAAGTAGTATGGCGTCTCTGGGGACATCCTTGATGGTGAAAGTGATGCAAATCTCCAAGAAGTGTTGAAGATGAGCACTAGCATCTTCATGTGCCTTCCCACAAAATTGACTGGCTTGCACCATGTTGATCAATGCTGGCTTTAGCTCAAAGTTTTGTTCGATCTCTACCGTATGTTCAGTCCGGATGTTAGCTGTAGTTGGAGCTAAGAACTCACGGAGTGACTTGTCTGCCATAGCGTCGAACTCTGGTGTTAAGTTTCAAACTATGCTTGGTTGGCCTTCCGAATCAGAGAGTGGAGCTTCAAGATGAGATGATGATGTGTCTGCCTAAACTCTCTTTAGTTTGGCTCTTGCTCTTCTGAACAATAATTCTAGATTTTTGATGAAATTATCTGGATGGCCAAACCTGATGATTTATTACCCTGCATAAAATACACAAGTAGACAAAACAAGGGTAATCCTATAGACAAGGGTTAGTAAAGCAGGTTTCCTCAATCCCATTAGTGGATGCAAGTGATGGCTCATTATCCTTTGAATAGCAATTCAACCTTCCCCGGCAACGACGCCAAAAATGCTTGTTGACACCTCTAATGCCACCTAAAGCTAGGTTGTCATCCCCAGCATGACACTAAAGGTGCTGGTACTAAAATATGCAAATGCTCCTCTGAAATAAATATGAAATCCGCAAGCGCACAGATAATATCGATGTAGCATTTTAACCGGGATTAATCCAGGTATCGTTATTTATATTTTTACCACTGGGAAGGGATGATAAGGATATTGAGCAATCAGCATCACTGCATGTGATAATGGAGAGCATAACCATATCTTTATTGATCTTCTCATACAGGGTAAGTGTCACAAGATAAATAATATATATATGAATAAAGAATAATAAGAGATAACTGAAAAGCACATAGCCACATATAATGATAAACATCTCAATAGATTACTCTAAGTATATAGAACTAGCATGGATTAGGATGAACTATAAGGATAAATTCTAAGTTATTCTAACTATATAGTCATAGCATACGATGATTAGTGCAATTACACTTGGCAATCATTGTAAGAAAAGGTTATATCTACGCATAGTGATATTAGTAAGGAAGATATGGAACATAGCCATCACTTCCCCGTAATAGTTGTGCTCTGCCTGCCCTATACTCGGGAGGTGGACCACAAAGGACTCAACACAACTGTCACTCCCGCGATCTACGACACGGTCCGGAATATAGGGTGCAATCGCAGGTAAATATGGTATAGGCACCACGCCTACACAATGTTTACCACTCACCCATGATATCAATGAGCAAGCGCTATACGATCCTATACTTAAATATAATTCTAATCGAACTGTGCCAAGCATATAATCAAAGTAGACTAAGAACAATATAATTGAGAACATAATCAAATAGAGCAAAGTCATATCCAATATGATAGAATAGACTAAAGTCATATTCATACAAATGATGAACTAGATGAATAATATAAGAACAAATATAAAAGTAGGAGAGAATTACCAAATATTCTCTTAACAGATCTGGAAATTAAGCAATGCTTGGCTCCTTGTAGTTCTAATCCTATGTAGCTATGCTAAACTAGAGATCTAATTGAGATGGTAGCTCTAGGGCTTCCCTGAATGAATGGAATGAGTTCTCTCTCTTATGAATTGAATGAATTAGGGTTTCTCCTGGGGTCAGGGGCCTTGCTTATATAGCCCTCTAGGAAGCACCACAGCCTTGGATCAAACCAACCTTCATCAATGACTTTTTATTGATCCTCAAAGGTAGTGGAAGTAGGATCCACGAGATAGAGCCTGATTGGCTCTCTGGCCTGGGCGGCCACCCATGGGGTGGGGGTGGACGCCCCACCTATCAGCCCAAACAGCCCTCCCCTTTGAGGGGGTGCCTTCTCGAGTCTTCTAGAGTATACTTTTTCATAGTATGGTCAGTTTCTCTCTATGTAAATCTGACATGTAGACCTCCGTTGGTTCTTTCCTGATAACCCCCTGTAGAAATAGATATTCACCAAAACTCGTGGAATTCTGTCAGTGTAACCCCTATATCTAGATAGTATTTATGTTTAGATCTTTTCTCATGCTATGTTGACGGTTAAAAATGATACTTATCTATTGTCAATAGTACCTTAAAACCCTAATTAACTATTATAAGACTGATCATCAATTCGGGCCTGAACAAATCCTGATCTGCAAGGATGATGAGTTCCTTGCAGAACAGGGACAAAGTGGCCCGATCAAGGTGACCGTCACCAAGGTTAGGCGCTTGGTGGAGGACTGGGAGGCATGGCGGTTTGCTCTAGCGATCCGTCGTCTGCCGTAACATCCTCCTCCTCCTCATCGCTTGGGGAAACCTCCTTCACCTCACTAGCATTGGCTGCCATGTCATCTTCATCGTCGCTCACTAGGTCCACTAGAGCCCCGTTGCTAGGGATCCCGATGGCTTCCCGGTTTAGCTCGATGAAGAGCTTCTAGGCAAACTCCTAGTCACTGGTCGTATCTACTACAAGGTGACCAAGGAGTAGATGGGCCAGCTTCAGAGGGACCGGTGCTGGCAGCGGTAGCAATAGAGGCAACCAAACCATCCGACTCATTGTTGGAGAGCTCGATTACTCCCTATGGTAGCACGCTCACCTCTAGTTCCACTAGGGTAGGGGTGACATCTCCTCGGTGGCCACCGAGGCTTCTCCTTTCTCCTTCTTCACGATCATGCCTCCCCTTGCGAGAGCACTGAGGGCAAGGAGGAAGTAGGGGAAGGTGCGGCGAGCGACACCAGAGGTGGAGACGATGACGTCAAGGGGGACGATGGAGGCGTGACCCTGGTGGACTACCCATGCAAATCCTCGAGCTGCAAGTGAGGGATCTTGCAGCGGCAACCAGTGGTTTTTGTCCTCATGATTGCAAATGTGGAGATGCTAAGTGGATCTAAACCCAACACTCAGATGCCTATTTATAAAGCCCAGGCCGGGGTGATTGGGAAGGCAAGCCAATCATCACCCATGAACCGAAGCGACGCATTAATCGCAAGGCACACATATTTCTTGGAAGTTGAGCTAGTGCAGCCACTTGAGTGCCTGCAACTGCCGCCTGACTTGGGAAAAGACCACGTTGACAAGACAAGACGATTCCTGAGTATGGCTTATTTTATTCAATAGCTCATCACCCAACTATGTGACTCTATAACTTCTACCTGACCAGCCTTAGGTATAAGTCAAACCTTCTCAACAAACCCCAATTCCAAACACCCATAAAGGGCCCGAATACAGGAAAGTTACAGAGTCTCGATTGACCGATAAGTTCAGGGGCTACTAACGGTGCCATACTCTCAGGATTCTCGACTATCGGATATGCTTGCTACCGAATCCATACTGAAGAAGACCCGAAGGTTCACGACTCACCTATGTAACTTGTAGGGCAAGTAGGCCTTAGATATAAATAGCTAGCTATTCGCCCTGTTGTAATCATTGAAACTCTCATAGGCATAGCCATCTTGTAATTGCCATCTCAATATTTGACGAGATTGTAATACAAACAAGTAGAAACTGGATGTATGGCATTTACTCGCTTCCCAGGGGCCAGAACTAGTATAAATCCCATGTCTCTACTACGCGTGCTCTTTGCATGAGGCGAGTTCCTCCAAGAACTGAATATCTACTGGTAAAAAACACCGATAATTACTATTGGACTTGCGAACATACTGTCAACTCTTTGATATGCAAATGTATGGGTCGTATGTATATGAGATTGGTGTCGATTGTGACTTTGGTTGAATGGGATAGGCCCAAAGATTATTTGGTCAATTATCATGTCATATGTAAAATGGGCTTAGGTCTTTAAACATGGTAATGCAAAATGAGTTTTTGGAAAAAAAAGACAAATGGACTTTGAAATAGATTTAGCCCAAACCAAAATGTCCTTTTATGGGCTAAGATCAATTAACTAGATTGAAAAAAACAACCCATGTCATTTGGGCCAAATGGGCTAAATTCTATTTTACGATGATGAATTTGACCACAACATGTGTGCCATATATATCTCTTGCGACCTCAACACTACCACGTCATCATCCACATGGCATGTAGCCCCTTATTCAACATGTTGTGACATTTTTCATGATGATTATATGCAACAAATGTAAAAATACAATCATCTCCATATCAATTGCACTTCACTCTATTCATCATAGATCTGGCATAATGATGCACCTTCTATGATGTTTTTCCACCAGAGTATCCTAGAAGGTAATTGTGGCAACTCCTCAATCCTTATGAAAGTTTTTGAACAGTATAGAAAACAATATATCTTGTAGTGTAAAGCAAGAGGTATTCTCCTTGGTCAAACCCCTACAAACATGGCCCCTAGGAGAGTGGTGACCCCCTCCTTCATTCTGTAGAGATGGATATCATCGTGGTTGGCTGGCATTGATCTTGGCTAGCGATAGTTATATTACGCTGATTCATTAGTAGCATGTCATAGATGGCCCAAGTGTCCCTTGTGTGGTTGTAGTTGGTGAGTTTTATTAGAACCTTGGAAGCATAGGAGAGTGAGGGCCAGCTTATAATCCTTATCACTCCAAATGTAGTACCACAAGATTAACCCATTTGCACAAAGTGAGGACAAAGTGCAAGAGAGGTTCCCTGGGATGCTAGCCAGTTACATGTGAGGAGCTCGGTCGTAAGTAGAATCTGTACTTGGGGTATTGTATTATAACTCACTCCTTTAACCCCTAAACGGCGATGGACCTACTTGGGTCGGAGTGCATGGGAATGGGAATGAAACCATTGGTCAAAGAAAAAGGGGTGGGGTGTCCCCTTTCTAGAGGGGGCGGTGAGATTTTTTTTGTCAATTTCCAAAAATATCGAAAGGAGATTTTTGGATCCCAAGTTTACCGTCTCCATCCCCCATACACCAATTTATAGGGGAAGATGGAATAAGAAAATACATTATCCTTTATATATTGAGTTTTTAATTTACAAATAACATGATAGATAGTCCCATACAACAGTCTAATTCCTTCATTTTTTCACTATCTTTGTGCTCCTCTCATCAAATGTACCTCAGAATGTGAGGAACATCACCATACTTGATTGGCTTTATGATGTAGTCCATGGCTCCACCATCCAAACACCTGTATATCATAAATATAATTTGCAATGTTGGACACTCATGTGGCATGTGTAACAAACTAATTACAAATAATTTTGCATTTACTTACATTTTAAGTATTTCAGGACTTTCGTCGAATGAGGTAATCACCACTGGGAGGTGGCTCAACTTGGGTGATTTCTAAGTGGGAGAAAACATAATGTTTTAGGTATTGTAGAGAATTATTTTTGAAATACTCAAGGACACTATGGAGAATATATCTTGCAGCAATACGGAAATCCAAAGGCAAGAATGCTTAGAAGTCTTCTTTCTTTCAAAAGGAAGTGAATGGTGTACCTTTACTTCCATTAGTAGATCATATCCAGTCATATTCGGCATCCAATAATTAGATAGAATTAGCTTCATGTTATGTTCCTATGAAAAAATTCATAAGAAAAATGTCAAAGTTTAACATATGTAGTACACAGATAAATTCTCTTAAACCAAGATACCGTATTATAACAAAAAAAGTTGTGACAAAACTATGTAAAACTAAAGATGTACCACATTTAGGAGCTCTAACGCTTGCCGAGGACCTTGAACAGCAATCACTGAAACAAATCATCATCATATCACTTAGGCCACTGAAAAGAACAATTGAGTAGCCATACAATGAACTATATATGATATGCCCAAAAATTATAGATACATATGGCTTTTCAAATAAAATGGTTCTAACTTCTTTTTAATTTTTATTTCAAGTTGAATCTAATGAAACCAAATAAAAAAAAGCTGTGGGAGAATATAAGTACTACTGAATATTTTTTTGCACAACAACATGTATACAAGTTTTGAGAGAGGCATCGCTTTAAAGATTATTTCGCACAACAAAAGTAGAAATCCATAATGACATACATATTTACCTTGAGCATTATGGCCTCTTCAGAGATAAGATGTGACAAAGCAATCAATTTTGCAATTTTCAACTATTAGCACCCAAGGAGAAGTATTAGTGATGGCAGTCTCCACACTTTTCCCCTTTGGACTATTTCCATCCTTAGAGGTCGACATCGTAAACCTCTGAGATAAGTTGTTCATGTGATGCTATTGAGGAATATGAGACTCTATGTATGTATTTATAGCATAACTCGATACCAAACAAGGATATGCTTATCATATAAATAATTGAACTAAAGCCGCAATGTTAGCCTTCAATCTCTATCTCTAGCAGGACTTGTAGCGGTGATGATGACAAGATAAAGATGGAGTCCATGGATAGATGTGAGATCCATCTATCATATATCGCAATAAAAAGATATAGCTTGCAAAAGTTTGAGATATTGTATCTATACCTAATAATAAAGAGGCAATTTCGGCCATAGTTTTTTTATACCTCCTTCTGGCTTATTTTTACGTCCAACCCCAAATCCAGCTCGGTCTCGTGCTCAGCCTTAGTACGCCGATCTGTATGCCTATCTATTTGCCTTAGCTGACCAAGATTAGGAGTGGGGAAGAGAATGGAAAGAAATTCAGGGTTCTAGATGTAAAGATGCCAGAGAGAAAGAAAAGGTGGGAAGACATTAATAGTTTTTAAAATATATTGGGGTTCCTAATGCAAAATATCTAGAACCGAGTGGGCCTCTTCTGGTTGGCTTCTTTTTTTTGACCTAGGCTGAATCCTTCATGTTGGGCCAGCTTCATTGTGGGATGGACCAAGCCCATACAAGCTTTTTTCCTTTTCTTCCATTTTCCCTTTTTCTATAAAAACTAAGATTTTGCAAAATTTGAAAAAAAATTATAGAAAAATCAGAAAATACCAAACCAGTTTTGTTAGCTTCATAAAAATGTGATTTATTCATAGATGTTATGAATCTTGTTAAGTTGTGCTTTACCTATAGGTGCGTTAAATCATCTCTTCATATGTTGCATGCATATAGGTTTGGTGATGACCGAGAACGTGCCAGAAGCAAACTCGGAATACGCGGAGGTGGCCGAGGAGCACGAGGAGGATGTCCTCATCGTTGGTGTTCTCGAAACATTCACTAACTTTCCAGTATCCGGTTCCTGCCTAAGGCAAGCCCCGGTACATAACCTCTACTTTTTAGCACTGTTTGTTTGTGCATTAAGTTTTGAGGAGATAGATTTACACCATCTGATGTAGTTTTGATTAGAAATAACCGATTTGTGTGCCGATCTATTTGCCTTAACTGACCAAGACTAGGAGTGGGGAAGAGAATAGAAAGAAATTTAGGGTTTCAGATGTAAAGATGCCAGAGAGAAAGAAAAGGTGTGAGGACATTAATAGTTTTTAAAAATATATTGGGGTTCCTAATGCAAAATATTCAGAACAGAGTGGGCCTCTCCTGGTGGGCTTCTTTTTTTGACCTGGTTTGAATCCTTCATGTTGGGTCGGCTTCGTTGTGGGATGGACCAAGCCCATACAACCCTTTTCCCTTTTCTTTCGTTTTCCCCTTTTCTATAAAACAGAGATTTTGCAAGATTGAAAAAAATTATAGAAAAATCAGAAAATGCCAAACTAGCTTTGTTAGCTTCATAAAAATGTGATTCATATGATAGCTCAAATACGAAAATGGTAGCGGGATAAACGGTAATACGAAAACAGGTAAATACGATAAGAAAATAGATGGAAATGAACGGTAAGTGGAAACTTAAGCGGGAACATGTATGCTTCATATGATAGCTCAAATACAGATACCAAAGTGCAATACCAAATATCAAATATCTACTGACCACACATAAATATTAGTACAATACCAAATATCCATACATCACACAAATATGAAATATCCATACATCACATGAGACAAGAGACATGACACATCACGTGCTCACAAGTCACAAACAGTAGTATGTGTTCATCACAAACAGGCAAACAACAATACAACATGTTCTGGAAGGCAAAGGTAGCTCAACAGGCCTAGGTGCTTTTTAGGTGGCATGGAGCCACCACGGTCTTCTTGTCCTCCAGCCCGCGACATCAGGAGGGGTTTAGATGGCTCGGCTGCTGCGTCCGGTGTAACACACCAGGTGTTAGGCTGGCAGTTAGCACTTGCATTGCATGAGCCTAAGCATCATTTGTTCACATATGAGCATGGAACATATGTGATGCACTAGTGCAACATGTGAAACCTGCCTATATGGAATGTGCTTTGAAACATCTACAACATCTCTTTGAAACATATGCAACATACTCTTGTTAATGATGTTTCAATGTGTATGTAGATGCTCATGCTAGGTAATGCAAGTGAGTGTTGATGTCACTTCTTCCATGTGCCTCACATCACTTTCTATCTATAGTGACCCCTGGAAAAGTTTCATGAAGTTTGGAATAAAAACGTCACATGAAATGATAAGTTCCTTTCCTATTGGAATTTGCACCATTAAGTGAATGGAATTATAGATCATCAACCAAACTTTGCAACTTTTCCCAAATGACTCTAGATGAACTCTACAACAAAAATCATGAAGGGTTCATGTTGAGCAAATGTCAAGAAAATGCCCCGATTGGCCTAAAACCCTAGTTTTGGCTTTATCGAGTTGCTACTTTGACCAAAGTAAAAGTTTGACTTCTGTACTAGTTATGAGGTTTGACCTTAAAGAAAAGTTGTAGTTCATCTTATGTATAACAAACTTTATTAAATGGTCAAGAGCTAGTTTGGCCCCTAACCTAATCAAATAGAGCTCACAACAATCAACTTAGTGTTGTTTTCAAGGTCCAGAATTTGGCTAAGTCTGGAGTTACAATGTCATCAGTGGTTGTCATGCCGCGTTCTTGGGATTTTGTTAAGCAACTTGGTTGGACCCCTTAATAAAAGTTGGAGCTAACCATATGGGGAAGGTCTAGGAAAAAGTTAGCATTGATGGGACCCCTCTTGACTAACTAAATGGAGCTCAAATGAAAGTTTGATTAGTCATTGACAGTAGCAATTTGAGAGGTAATTATCTGCTAATCTATTTCCCTAATGACCATGACCATTAAATAAAAAATGTAGTGTAATGTGTGGGCTGCAAACTTTGTATTTGGCCCAAGTCCAGAATCAGCCCAGAAGCCAGCCCAAATCTCGTCCCGCCTTAGCCACCTCGCTGCACGCCACGTGCTCGGCAAAACGCCTCAACGACCGTCGCGTGCTCGGTGCGTGGCAGCCATGCGCGCGGTCGCGTCCACCTCGTATCCACGCACCGAGCCCCTTTGCCCGCCATCACCCTCATGCTGCGCCACTGTTAACGCGTCCACCTTGCTCCCTCGCGTCCCTCCGTGCGTGCCTCGCCGCGCTCCAAGGCCGCCGCGCGGGCACCCACGCTGTCCACCTGCTCCCATGGCTTGCCGCCGGCAGCCGCAGCGCGTGCGTGAACCATGGCCAAATCGTGACATGACTGGTTCACCAAGGGCTGCGCGCTGCACAGCCGCTAGGGAGAGGCTCCAGTGGGACCGTGGCCAGCCATCCCTCTGCCGTCGCAGTTCACCGCCACCATTGCCGGCCAATCGAGCTCCGACCGCCAATGCCATTCTCGTCTCCACACCACCCCCTTCATGGCCAAGTGAACCACCTCCTTCACCACCACATGCCGCCCTCATGCGCCCCTTCCCGAGCTCCTCTCACCGCTGGGGGAGCATGGCCACCAGTGCCATGGCTGCCACAAGCTCATGTGCTCGTGGCCAGGGCACCATGGCCCATCTCCCAGCCCTCTGTGGCCACCCACGGGTGCGCGCGAACCCAGGGGTGATGCGCCGCCCCTCCCTCACCGCTGGCGTCGCCCCCTGCCGGTCTACCGGAGCTACGGGCCGGCCACTCCTCTGTCTCTCTGTCTCTATGTTCGTATGACAAACGGGCCCAACTAGACAGTGGGTCCCACTTGTCGGGTTAAGGGTGGCAGAGATTGGGTATTTGTTTGGGTGCGCCTAGCAAATGAAGTGGGTTGGGTAATATTGATTTTTAATTCTAGATTTCATGTTAAATCTTCTCAAATCCATATCTATTGATGGAAAAGTCTCAAAATGGCAAATGTGGGCTTTTTGGAAACGTGGAGAAAATATCTATGCAGTAGAATCATAAAATGTTACTTGTTTGTATAAAATTTCTGGTGTTTTGATTTAAGTTGGAAAAGAGCTCTAAAAATGCTTATGACTTGACCAGAGCCATATTTAGAGTTTGAGAAGTCCAAAAATAGTGATTCTTGTTTTGTTAATCTTGTGATGACATTTATTAACTAAGAAAAATATTAAACCTAGTAGTTGTTCACTGTTTTCTTAAGGTTGTGATTTGATCTTGCTAATTAGGCATTTCTTGCATATGTTGTTTGGGAAATTCATAATTGATGTTGTGATGCTCCAAATGATGTGAAATTTCTATGGTAGTATTTTTATGCTATGTATGTACTGTAGTATAAATTTCATGGTCATTGATTACTATAGGATCAAGTTATTGATTTAACTTGTTTACGACTTGATAAATAGCTTATAAATAATATATAAATGATAAAATAGAAAATATTGATCAATTACCTTAGTATGATATTGCTCTATCATGTTGATTCATACTATGGCCATGTGTTTATAGAAAACATTGAGTTTTAGGTTTAACTTGCTCTCACATGATTTATTGCAATAGCTATTTGTATTTTTCATAGAGGTTGATATACATGTCCAAATGGTTTGAAATTTACATAGTAGACTTTTGGGAGAATATGTAGGCCACTGTAATTTTTGTAGAATTTATGGTGGACTCTTGATATGTGTTCATAATTCCACCTAATTATCTAAATAAATTAAGAAAATGTATTAAAAGAAATTATTTAGTATTGGACACTATGTTTTCTAGTGTTCATTAGTCATGTGTTACACGTTGGTAAAGTTGGTTTTTTCCAATTATATGTTTGCAACATATGTTAATAATTATTTCTTGGAATTATTAGTTTCTGGATAGTTCTGGGGCAACGTAAATTACCCCATGTTAATGATGTTTTCTGAGCATCTTGTCTATAGCAAAGTTGTATATAATTCATGTATCTAGCTTGTTTTAAAATTTTGTGGTATTTGGTCAAGTAGTTTTTGAGTTATAGATGTTTAAAGTCAGGTCCCAAAGTTGGTAGCTCTCTGTTTGGAGTTGACTAGATTCTGTAGTTTAAGCTTTTCGACCTATTAAAATTGAGAAGTAGGCTTAGGTGATATTAAATGAAATATAGAGAATTTCATAATATTTCCATAATGTCTTCTTGCAAGTCATTTGGATTTAGGGATCTTCAGTTATGATTGATTTACTAAGCTACTGCATGTATGTCCAGAAAGTGACAAATTCTAGTTTTAGTGCTTTGATTCACTTTGCCATGTTGTGTGTTGAAGTGTGACTCATATCTTTGATGGTACTTGGGTTGGTACCCTGTGATCTTATGAAACTTGTGTCTTGATTGGTACGCTTGCCGTCTTCTATGTTATGCCTTAGTGAGGATTAAGTTAATTAGCTCTAGGTGTTTATGTGAACTTTAGTATGCTTGTTTGATTACTTTGTTTATTGCACTTCTATGCATTCATACATATGCATTATTGCACCTCATTTAGGTATGCTAGCTGAAGCACGTGAGGGACCTAATGCGGAGCCAAACCCGAAGATGGAGTTGGTGGATCCATCCTGAAGATATAAGGACCGTATAATTGATAGATTGGAGGATGCTCGCCAAGCGAGTTTCTTCTGACAACCTCTGACTTGAGTTGGATCCCAGGCAAGCCCCGGAGCATTATAAGCCTCCTACCTTCAAAGCAATTAATTCTATATATGTTATAAGTATTGTTGCATTAAGTGGTAGGAGTTGGTTGGAAACCCTTGCTGTATTATATCATCCCTTGTCCAGATATATGAATCCTTGAATCCTACATAGACTAGGATCAAGTAGATGCTTAGCCCTGCTTAAAGTGGTAGAAGTCTGGTGATTTCCTGTCACCTGCGAGATGTAGGGATATTCATATATGACACGGTTTTCTATATTTGCTATCGTGGAAAAGAACCATGTGTTAATAAAATTAAATGAGACCAGGCGGGATGACGATAGTGAAGCAACAAGGCATGGAGGTCTTGGGTGTGGATCTATCCCTGTCTGAGTCGTTTAAGGACCGATTCGTTGTACGTCCTTGAGTCATGTTGAACGCATTCTAACACTTAGTTGGCTGGATAAGTCGTTCCGACCGTAAAGCCGAGTAATACAGTTCAGGCCGAGAATCAAATGGTAGGTCACATCTTGGAGGTAGTAAGGATGTGCTTGGGGACATTGGCGTGAGACCAAGGGGGGGTTATAGTCCCTATCACATGGCAGAGTGTTGCCCTTGGGGATGCGGCATCAGTCGAACCCGCGATTCCTGAATTATACAAAAGGTGGCTTGTGCGACGCTGGCAGGGGCCTGCGCGGTGAGTGTTAGAAATACCCCTCTAGCTAGATAGGAATTCGATTCGAATCGCCATCGCTCCCGGTTAGTGAGCACTTGACTTGAGCAGCGGCAACATAGATTCAATTAAATTGAACAGATGGTTAATTGGATGACGATGTATATGTTGCCTCAATTTATACCTGCTATGATTAATATTGTTTGCTCCTAATCAAGTGAGTGCTCTAGTATAGGTGCTAATATAGATGACAGGTTAATGATAATTAACTTGATGCTTAAGCATTAATGATTGATCATCTATATTAAGCTTTTATGCAAAATGTTATCAAGCTAGCCCCACTTTATATCAGCCTTGCATGATCCTTGGTGTCACTTTATTTCTGGTTTATGATGGTAAGTCTAGCTGAGTACATTGTCGTACTCAGGGTTTTATCCCCACTTGTTGCAGGTTGTGATGTATCTTGGCGACTGCAAGAGTTGGTTGGCTCCTGCCGTAGAGGCGGAGTGTGATCACGGGCATGATCCTTCTGAGTTATCTTCTCTCTATTGCTTTTGTTGGAAGTCGACCTTGGTACTGACATGTATTTGAAATAAGGGTGTTGTTAGTTTCAAATTACTTTGCTTCCGCTACTTTCAAACTTAAGTTGTAATAACTATGTTGAACTCCGATGTATATTGAACTACTTGTAAAATGGATGTAACTTGTGACTGGTTGTGTTGAATCACTATGATCTTGGCTTGTATGTTGGTTGGTTTGAAATCTCTCGTGATTTCATTGGACTACCGGAGTTATATGGGCTCAAGTGCGAGAATTTGATCACTTCGGTGATTGTTTTTGTACTTGTGCTCTTATAATTTGAACGGTTCCGTTATAGCTGGTATCGGAGCAAGATTCAACATTAAACTTGTCGTATGTGTATTTAAAATAAAGATTTTGTTTTATAAAATCAGTTTTATCAACTTATAATTATATATAGGTTTGCCAAATCTAAATTTTAAACCTAAGTATGCTAGTGGTCAATTTCCTTATTGCCCATATAAGGATTATTAGGTGGCTTATATAAGTACTAACTTGGGGTTTTTCATTATGCATCTATGCCCAGGCCAAGGTATGTATGTGTGATAATTCTCCCACATTATGCTACCCGGTGTGATAGATTAGAGGTAGCCTTTGATGAGGACATGGTACCTTCGGATACGAACAATGATTATAAGGTGCGCTCGTTCCTACATTTGCATAGTGGCTTTGGTTATAATTCACTTGGTTTCACATGTACATGTCACTATTTGATTGTAGGTTCAAATGTGTTTCATAATGGAAGTTCATCAAAGTTGAACTTTCGGTTCGTCGACAGCCCGACAGTGCCTCATTGAGAAGGCCATAACTCATCCATTCGGAGTGCGATCGAGGTCAATGAGCACTTGATGGAAAGCTTGTTTGATAAGATTTCAAATAGATCTAGTCCCATCTTAATATCACATAGGCAAGGCCTCCAAATCACCAATATATTCTGTCACTATTTCTGGCAAGAGCTACACTGTCGTCACGGGCTTGTTAGACATCCTTGGGACCCAGGCCCAAGTTGGAGTACGCCCCAACAAGATGGAGAACACCTAAGAGATGGCCTTGGATGTCCTCCTCCTTGGCCATCACCTTAGGAGGCTAGCAAGGACGTCCAAGCCAAGCCAGAGGCCCAGTCCAATCCGAGTTTGAGTCTACCTCGGCCATCAGGACCAGTCTGCAATAAAATGGATGCCCAAGACGCATCCGATCTCCGTTTTCAATGATCCATATATGGATGGAAAGATAATTTGATAAGGAAGCCAATCCAAGTGGTTTCATATTAAAAGCTCTTTGGAATCAATGGAAATCGTCAAAACAAGTCAGCATCCAGAATCTGTCAGGGTGCTGTGATACCTTCTTTTGGGCCGTTGGACCTTGTAACTTGTTGGGACACCTTTAGGACGTGAAGAGGGATCCTTGGATGTCCCTTAGGCTATATAATCAGTTGCCACCACCTAATTTAGGGTTTAGGTTTTGCTTAGATTATTCTGTCAAGAAACAGTTTCGCCGTTCTTCGGTTTGTGAGACCCCAACTCGTGAGATTAATCATACATCTGCAATTTGGTTGCGATCTTTCTTGTTCTTGCTTGTGTTCTTTGTTGCGCAGGCAGGGATTAGCCTTCTTGGCGAGGTCAACCTGGTACGTGACTCGGTTGATAACTAGAGGAGCTGTGGTGCTAAGATTGCAGGGTTCGATCTTTCGATCTGAAGCCGGATCGGTGTGTCATTCTCCGCCACAACGATAGTTACCATCACCTGACGGAAGATCGGGACCCCGTCTCCATTAAGTGGTAATCAGAGCTAAGGTATACCATCAGGTTCACATTTATTCCCTCGTTTGAGTGTTTCGCATTCGTCCCATAGTCCAGTGCCATACTTGTTTTTCCTGTCCTAGAACCTTCCACGCCATAGCTTTTGCATATTTTAGTTTCAGAGTTCGCTTTGTTGAGTTTATGTCCTAGGTCAAAGTCTTGTTGCTGGTTTAGATTATGTTCTTTTCTAGTTTGTGTTGATCCCTCCACCCGCCGCTATTCCGTATCACCATCGGTTTGCATCTTGTGTCCACTAAAACCCTTATTCGAGCAGCTTCCTTAAAACAGTCATAACTTTTGCATCCGAACTCAAAACGGGGAAAATTTTATATCTACGGAGAACGCCAGAAAATTTTAGATCTATTTCATCCCAGCATAGCTGGTTTTGCAAAAATTAGATTTGCAAAATTCGATTAGGAAAATTGAGTTTCTGGGCCCACAAGTTTTGGTATGCTTTTTAGAGCACAGTCCTAATTTTCTATAGGCCACATCTTTTATTCAATTGAGCTCAATTTTTTTGTGGTTTATTTTTGTGTGCTCCTTGCTGAGAAAAAAATATCAAAAGAGCAAAAGCAATAAAAAAAGATTGGATAAAAAAATAAATAAAAGAAAAAAAATAGTAAAAGAGAATAGAAGATATCGAAAAGGAGCACATAAGGAACACTCAATAGCTCTATTGTTTGTGCTACCTTTTGCCTTGTTCATATCCGTTGCTACCTTTAATACTTGTTTCCTTTCATTCTTGTTTCCTCTCTTGTTTATCACAACTGGTGATAGGAACACGTATAGGCCAGCAACTAGGACAAGTGCTCTAGACATTTATTCAATATTGCTGTCTGTCACTGACTTGTGTGCCACATATATATATATTTGTTTTTTTTCGTGCCTCCCAAGCTCCACATATATACTTCAGATCAGTATAGAAAAAAAGGTCCTTGCAATCTCGGTACCACTACCTCATAGGTATCACGAACCAGCCACCGGTTGTACCGCCCACTGCTTGCATTGGTAAGAACTTTGTAAGAGCTTGGTAAGACGCTTCCACTTGCTGTCAATAGTGATACCACTGCAACCACGTAGTCATTTGATAGGGATAATATTTTTGTATTGTCTTTTGCTGTCTTCTAACAATGACAGGTTGTTCGTATCCACTGACTTATGATGGTGGGGTCCCGATCTTCCGTCAGGTGATGGTAACTATCGTTGTGGCGGAGAATGACACACCGATCCGGCTTCAGATCGAAAGATCAAACCCTGCAATCTTAGCACCACAGCTCCTCTGGTTATCAACTGAGTCACGGACCAGGTTGACCTCGCCAAGAAGGCTAATCCCTGCCTGCGCAATGAAGAACACAAGCAAGAACAAGAAAGATCGCAACCAAATTGCAGATGTATGATTAATCTCACGAGTTGGGGTCTCACAAACCGAAGAACGGCGAAAATATTTCTTGACAGAATAATCTAAGCAAAACCCAAACCCTAAAGTAGGTGGTGGATACTGATTATATAGCCTAAGGGACGTCCAAGGATCCCTCTTCACGTCCTAAAGGTGTCCCAACACGTTACAAGGCCCAACGGCCCAAAAGGTGTCGCAGCACCTTGACAGATTCTGGACGCTGACTTGTTTTGACGATTCCCGTTGATTTCAAAGAGATTTTGATGTGAAACCACTTGGATTGGCTTCCTTATCAAATTATCTTTCCATCCATATGTGGATCATTGAAAACAGAGTTCGGATGCGTCCTGGGCATCTGTTTTATTGCAGACTGGTCCTG
This sequence comes from Saccharum hybrid cultivar R570, assembly GCA_038087645.1. Lineage (NCBI taxonomy): Eukaryota > Viridiplantae > Streptophyta > Magnoliopsida > Poales > Poaceae > Saccharum > Saccharum hybrid cultivar. Next base: position 1,175,263 of record JAQSUU010000625.1, on the reverse strand, counting down.
ATAGCCGAGGCAGACTCGAACTCGGATTGGACTAGGCCTCTGGCTTGGCTTGGATGTCCTTGCTGGCCTCCTAAGGTGGTGGCCAAGGAGGAGAACGTCCAAGGCCATCTCTTAGGTGTTCTCCATCTTCTTGGGGCATGCTCCAAATTGGGCCTGGGTCCTAAGGATGTCTAACAAGCCCATGACGACAGTGTAGCTCTCGCCAGAAATAGTGACAGAATATATTGGTGATTTGAAGGCCTTGCCTACGTGATATCTCATTGACCTCGATCGCACTCCGAATGGATGAGTTATGGCCTTCCCAATGAGGCACTGTCGGGCTACCGACGAACCGAAAGTTCAACTTTGATGAACTTCCATTATGAAACACATTTGAACCTACAATCAAATAGTGACATGTACATGTGGAACCAAGTGAATTATAACCAAAGCCACTATGCAAATGTAGGAACGAGCGCACCTTATAATCATTGTTCGTATCCGAAGGTGCCATGTCCTCATCATCCTCCCCTTCTTGACAATAAACCGTCCTCGGTTTAGGATTAGATGAAGAAAACATTGTTGGTAGTAGCCAACATTGCTCCCCTTCTTGAAATTTAACATGTTTCTTTATAATAAAACTAGGGGAACTCGACATGACAAGACTATAGCAATTGCAATCCTTTGGTTGATCATACTTTTGCACCATATAAGGAGATTTCAGATTTGAACAAATATAGACACGATGCACCTTATACTCTCCTTTATAATTATATTTTCCAATAAAATGATATGTATGTCTAGAGAACCATGGAAAATCAGCATAGGCATAAAGTTTCTCCTCTAAAGAACTAAAATTACATGGAACATCAAATTCAATGTAACCCAAAGTATTTAAAGAATACAATAATTTCAGCTCATCAACTTCACTAGCATTATGAATAACAAGTCTATTTTCAGCACAAGTGCTCATTTTTAGCACACATATAGCGTGATCATTCTTCAATGATTGCATGTGTATAACATAAATATCATGATGCAAGTCATCTTCGTCACAAGAAACATCAAGCAAATCATCTTGTGACAAAGGTAAATCAAGCGAATGCTCCACTAAAATTTTCTCTATCATAGCATGATTGGTGGAAAAATTCAACACATCAAGAGAACTCTCACATTCTGTGAGTTTAGGATCATGGGCATTACCTTTGCTCTCATGTTCAGCAGGGGTAATAGTTGATGGTTCTGAATTTTCACATGAGGCTGTGAGCTTCTCATTTTCTGTCACGTCATCCTTGCTCTTTTCTACATTGTCCTGCAAAAGGTTAGGCATAGCAGGAGGAATAACAACCGACTCTTCCTCTAAATGGTGCACCTCATCATATGAATTCAAAACAGGAGGTGGATTAACAAAGGTTTCTCGCATAAGAAGTTTCATATCATTCCAAGTTTGATGCTTATCAGAAGGATCTAAAGACTCCCACCAAGATAAAGCAGAATGAAATAAAACACTAACTGCATTTTTTACCTTCCTCCTTGGACACATAAAGCGAGTAGCAAATATGTTGTCGATGGCAATTTCCCACTCCATGTACTCATCAGCCTTCATATATGAAATAGCCATATATGTCGCTAGTTTACTTTTATGAAACATCGCACCTACGCTCAGGTAAGTGTGAGTTGTGAGAGCATGACCGCTCAACCAGTAGTCTAGGGGAGAGCTAGTTTTGGTTACTAGATTATTTACATGTTACACACATGTATATATGAAGGTACTTAATTGTGGGGGATTGATGATTCGGGTAGTTTTGGTGCTACATGTACGTATACGGGGGTATATGTATATGGAAGTACTTAGAATTTTACTTTTTGCTTTCATTGTGTGCCATATATCGGGGAATTGTTGGGCTGCAATGAAAAATTTTCTACAGGTACGCTAACCACGAATGCGTAAGTCGAATATAGCTGGCGACTAGCTATATATCGAAACAACGCGTGTTATGCCACCGATATAGAACGTGATCGCCACTTTAGGTTGGCAATCTTGTGAGAATGAATAGGATGAAGCATGCATCATCTTGATAGTTGCTTTATGCATGGCTATGCTCCTCTCACCCTTGTTCAAATGATAAGTAACTTGTGATCAATGTAGTACACTATCTTTCTTATGTGAAGCTAAACAAGAATGCCTTACTCCATGTTGTTTGAGAAAAGCATGTGCTTAGCCTTGTTAGAAATAACTGAGGTTACATGTTTGAATTTATAGGTGTCCTTTAGTTTAGTCAAGGGGTGAATTTGTTGTTCATACAAGCATTTGTAAATGCTTTAGACCTCATTTCAGTAATTGTGATTCTCATAAATGAATTAAATTGGTGTTGGTCTAAGGTAACAATGTTTAGAGTTGCTAAAATGGTTTCCATTGTAGTGATGCTTCCATGGTCATAATGGTATTTTCTGTAGTTATGGAGAATACCAAAGTTTTAGCTAACTTACTTATCTAGATTGTCCTAAAATTTCATGACCCTAGGTCTTATGGTTTGAGAGTTATGAATTTTAAAAGTTTACTGTTAGGTTTTGCTAATGCTCTGAATAGCTCTGAATGTTTGGTTTGTTTGAGCTGTGTGCATATGGAATCGTGTCTTGGAGATAATAGAAGAAGTGTATTACTTTTTCTAAGATTTCCAAAATGTCCTATAGCACTAATTGTGGTGGTCTAAATCTCTAGTTATGAGCTTGCAAAATGGAATGACAGAATCTGTCTAAATCTGGGCAGAGATGTCTTCTTTGTCTTGTTTGACCTTGTTAGCTATAGAATCATCTTAATATGATAAGAAGAAAGTTATAGACAACTTAATAAGATTTACATAAAGTTATGGCTCAGCCTTGTTGTGTCACTAGAACTCTAGTTATGTATTTTTAAAGTTCTTGTCAGTTTTCTGTCCATATTGGTACCGATCTAAAACATCAGCATGTTTGGCCATGTTAACCTGTGATTTAGCTTTTGGTATGAATAACAAGTGTGTGAAAAACTTCCTAAGCTTTTCAGAAAGTCTAGGATTACCTTTATGAGATGTCTACAACCTCAGTTATGGTTGAAATAAGTAACTACTGTGCCCATGCTAAGTTAGTCACCTTAGCTAGCGTTTGTTTTCGGCTAAACTTGTAGTTATTTCTTGCTTTAGACAAAGCTTGTTATGTGTGAGCCTGGTGATTAGTAATGATTGCTATGTGTGAGCTTTATGCTTGATAATAGTTGCTTGAGTTCGTTTGTTTAAGCTTCTTCATGTGTTTGCTTGAAGTTATGATGCATGTATGTATGCTTGTTATCTAATTAGTGCCATAGTTGTCACCTCGTTTGTCCTTGGTGAGCATACGAGTGTCGAATAGCTTTATCTTAGAGCAACCCTTGAGTTACGTGAAACAATCTCTTGGTGTCGTCTTTAATTAGGTTCTTTCCCTCATGAGCCTGAGCTTGTAGCCGTGGTTACTTGCCTTGAAGGTTTTATCCATTTCTTTGCTTGACCGAAAGCCCAAAGTTTAGTTCTCCGATATGTTTGCATAAGCTTGGATGTTTTGCAACCCTTTTTGTGAAGACCCTTATCGACTGACCAACCAAGTTAACTTTCATCAATGCTAGCCTTTGACCATGGTTCGTACGTTGCCAGTTGTGGAGACTATACCCAAATCCATGTTGGACATTCCGGTTACCTCTCCCAAAGGTTCGCTAGTGTGACGCAACATCTCTTTGCTATGGCCTCAAAATCGTTTGCTTGCAAATTCGTGTATCTACCTTATCAACTCAATCTCTAATTGACATATTGGTTTTTGTCTTGGAAGTTTAATTAATCCATCCTCAACCTTTCCAAGTCTCGGGATGTTTATCAATCTTGATCTCATATTGTTGCTCAACATGATAGAATCTCTATTAATTAATTATCTAGTAGTTTCCTTAGTCGACGTCAGGTGTGCGTGGATTTACGCAAAAATCTCATGTTTAGTCGCCTTCGGCAATTGAGCTATGTCTCTTGTGAGGTGTTTTGATCTGCGAATAGCTTCCCTGTTGATTCTAAACCTTGTGATTACCTTTGGTTGCTATCCCTCCTTGTATGGTGCTTGTTCTTACAACCCATTGGTGCCACTTGAAATTTCACTTTCGTTGTATGTTTGGTAATGGTGTTATGAGTAGCAACTAATGGTGTCGCGACGAAACCGAGAGTCTCCTGTGGGTGCACACACAAGGTTGTGCTGCTCGGCACGCGCTGGTATCGTGGTTTCTAATCATAATCCATTGCAGAACAACACTGATGTGATTTTCATGTGACCTTCTTCCTTGGTTGTCTTCCCATTTCTTATCAAAAGACCCGTATATTGGACCAAAAGTAGTGGAGTTTCCTTCTGAAGTTGCTAAGAGGATAACCTTTGAAGAACAGGTCACCGACATAAACATTAACAGACCGCAAGAAGTGGTAGACATGTGACTCTACTTAGTTGTCCCAAGTATTGACGACCACCATCTAGGGAGCAATGTTTCTCATCTCTATTGCATAAAAAGGACACACAACACTTAATGTTGGACAAGTTATCTATGGGATGAGAATCGATTGTTGCATTGTGCATATGACCCGAGCAATCCAAGTCTCAATCTTAGGTGCATAATGACCATACAATCGAAATCAACCATCTCTGGTGTGACTCCTTATCTGCTGACCTCGATGGCAACTAATCGTTTTGCGTCAACCACGATTATTGTGGTCAAGAGTGAAGATTTGGAATTTTTAGTGTTGAGAGACAATTGATTAGTTACCAATAGGAACGTTAATCTCCAACTAGGTAATGACTCCTTGGTTGCTACAAAGGCTATGTCTTACAGAGCAATAACCAACAAGAAGTTGATCAACTAGCCAACAACTTAAGTGATACTCTATCTTCCACAGCCATTGTGACCAAGTCAATTCCATCTTGGACAATCACACAGAGAGTGCAAGGTGTTCTATCAACTAAAGTGAAGAATTAGATAAAGAATGCCCTAGTTTCAATTAGCATCCTTGTGCCCTTAGGTGCCACAAACGGTTTGTTCATAACTCTATTGGATGAAGTATTGAGGACTATTCAGAAATGGTTCCTTATTCTTGTAGAAAAATCCTCTAGGCAGAGTATGTGTTTTGCCCTGCAAAAGTAACCTGCAAGTTCAAAGCATGTGCATCATAGGATTAGTATGTAAGTTAAAGGTCGAGATCTACTGTTGGATGGCCCTTTTAAGGTCTCACAGATGCTAGTTTACACACTTTCATTTGCTTTTGCTTTCTCATATCAACAATGTACGAGCAGCCTTGGTGTTCTGCAAATCAATTTATACCATCACAAATCAAAAGCAATTTGAAAAGTGTCAAACAACAGATTACCTATCTTAGAGCTGTTGTTTGATCCTAAAGAGGAAGCCTTAGGGTGAAATGTTGGCCTGACAAAGTTTCTATGCTGCAAGTCAACTCAACTTACAGTGCAACTAAGTCACGAAGGAAAATTTTACTCAATCACTTGGTGGTAGACTACTCCCCATGGTTTAGTGAATATTCACAACTTTTGTGTCCTTAAGGCCTCGCTACATCTTTCTTTGGTAATGATTTTCCAATGATGACATACTTTGGTACCTTATAAATATTTTTACCCAAGAGGTTGCATCTGATTCAACCCAGATAACTGTGCCATTAGATAAGAGAATCTTCTTAGGTAACATTTGGTAGAAATACGAAGCCGACAGAGTCAGCTATCACATTCACTAATCCCTCGACAGACTCAGATAATACAGTGTTGTCATCAGAGAAAGAAAACTGCACATATGAAACCTTAAGTAGTGTTCCATTAGTTGATATTTGAAGGATTAAACATTTACGACCAGCATAGACCTTGTCTATTGGTTAGTTAGTATCCTATAGCCTCAGAGGGTGTTTGTCGCCTATGATCTCACCCCTTTTTGGAAGGTTGTGCTCAAGCCACTTTGGTAGAGGACTGCTTCTAAACTTTGGGAACATAGAGTCATTTCAACGAGTCTACTTCTGAAGAATTCGATCTAGTGTAAAGTTCATATGGCCTATGTTGTGTCCATTAAAGAATCAGATACTTGTGAGTGATTCACTCATGGACCAAATGATCTCTGTCTACTGAGAATGAATTACTATGTTGTCTTGGATTCCTTCCAAAGTAACAATGCTTCATGAAAGTCAATGAAGGAAATTCTTCAGACAAAGCTCACCATCAGGAGCAAGTATTCAAAAGCATCTTAACTGGACTAACACTTCTGATGATTGAAGCTTAGGAGCCTAATGCTATCGCAAATGTTGAAAATTAGATAACATGGTTCTCTTCCTTAAAAGTCTTCCGTCTAAATCTCGGGACGCGATTCCTTTAAGGGGGGAGGGCTGTAACACCCTAGGTGTTAGGCTGACAGTTAGCACTTGCATTGCATGAGCCTAAGCATCATTTGTTCACATATGAGCATGGAACATATGTGATGCACTAGTGCAACATGTGAAACCTGCCTATATGGAATGTGCTTTGAAACATCTGCAACATCTCTTTAAAACATATGCAACATACTCTTGTTAATGATGTTTCAATGTGTATGTAGATGCTCATGCTAGGTAATGCAAGTGAGTGTTGATGTCACTTCTTCCATGTGCCTCACATCACTTTCTATCTATAGTGACCCCTGGAAAAGTTTCATGAAGTTTGGAATAAAAAAGTCACATGAAATGATAAGTTCCATTCCTATTGGAATTTGCACCATTAAGTGAATGGAATTATAGATCATCAACCAAACTTTGCAACTTTTCCCAAATGACTCTAGATGAACTCTACAACAAAAATCATGAAGGGTTCATGTTGAGCAAATGTCAAGAAAATGCCCCGATTGGCCTAAAACCCTAGTTTTGGATTTATCGAGTTGCTACTTTGACCAAAGTAAAAGTTTGACTTCTATACTAGTTATGAGGTTTGAACTTAAATAAAAGTTGTAGTTCATCTTATGTATAACAAACTTTATTAAATGGTCAAGAGCTAGTTTGGCCCCTAACCTAACCAAATAGAGCTTACAAGAATCAACTTAGTGCTGTTTTCAAGGTCTAGAATTTGGCTAAGTCTGGAGTTACAATGTCATCAGTGGTTGGCATGCCGCGTTCTCAGGATTTTGTTAAGCAACTTGGTTGGACCCCTTAATAAAAGTTGGAGCTAACCATATGGGGAAGGTCTAGGAAAAAGTTGGCATTGATGGGACCCCTCTTGACTAACTAAATGGAGCTCAAATGAAAGTTTGATTAGTCATTGACAGTAGCAATTTGAGAGATAATTATCTGCTAATCTATTGCCCTAATAACCATGACCATTAAATAAAAAATGTAGTGTAATGTGTGGGCTGCAAACTATGTATTTGGCCCAAGTCCAGAATCGGCCCGGAAGCCAGCCCAAATCTCGTCCCGCCTTGGCCACCTCGCTGCACGCCACGTGCTCGGCAAAACGCCTCAACGGCCGCCGCGTGCTCGGTGCGTGGCAGCCATGCATGCGGTCGCGTCCACCTCGTCTCCACACGCTGAGCCCCTCTGCCCGCCATCACCCTCACACTGCGCCACTGTCATCGTGTCCACCTTGCTCCCTCGTGTCCCTCCGTGTGTGCCTCACCGTGCTCCAAGGCTGCCGCGCGGGCACCCACGCTGTCCACCTGCTCCCATGGCTTGCCGCCGGCAGCCGCAGCACGTGCGCGAACCATGGCCAAATCATGACATGACTGGGCCACCAAGGGTTGCGCGCTGCACAGCCGCCGGGGAGAGGCTCTAGTGGGACCGTGGCCAGCCATCCCTCCGCCGTCGCACTTCACTGCCACCATTGCCGGCTAATCGAGCTCCGGCCGCCAATGCCATTCTCGTCTCCACACCACCCCCTCCATGGCCAAGTGCACCACCTCCTTCACCGCCACATGCCGCCCTGATGCGCCCCTTCCTGAGCTCGTCTCACCATCGGGGGAGCATGGCCACCGGTGCCATGGCCGCCGCAAGCTCCTGTGCTCGTGGCCAAGGCGCCACGGCCCATCTCCCGGCCCTCTGTGGCCACCCACGGGTGCGCGCGAACCCAGGGGTGCTGCGCCGCCCCTCCCTCGCCGCCGGCGTCGCCCCCTGCCGGCCGGCCGGAGCCGCGGGCCGGCCACTCCTTTGTTTTCGGCATGGAGAAGAGGACCGGCGCCCTCCTGTCTCTCTGTCTCTCTATTCGTTTGACAAACGGGCCCAACTGGATAGTGGGTCCCACATGTCAGGTTAAGGGTGGCAGAGATTGGGTATTTGTTTGGGTGCGCCTAGCAAATGAAGTGGGTTGGGTAATATTGATTTTTAATTCCGGATTTCATGTTAAATCTTCTAAAATCCATATCTATTGATGGAAAAGTCTAAAAATGGCAAATGCGGGCTTTTTGGAAACGTGGAGAAAATATATATGCAGTAGAATCATAAAATGTTACATGTTTGTAGAAAATTTCTGGTGTTTTGATTTAAGTTGGAAAAGAGCTCTAAAAATGCTTATGACTTGACCAGAGCCATATTTAGAGTTTGAGAAGTCCAAAAATAGTGATTCTTGTTTTGTTAATCCTGTGATGACATTTATTAACTAAGAAAAATATTAAACCTAGTAGTTGTTCACTATTTTCTTAAGGTTGTGATTTTATCTTGCTAATTAGGGTTTAGGGTTTAGGGTTTAGGGTTTAGGGTTTAGGGCTTAAGTGTGAGAAGTTGATCACTTCGGTGATTGTTTTTGTACTTGTGCTCTTATAATTTGGGCGGTTCCGTTACATTCGGCGCGGCTGCATCTTCGTCTGGCATCTCCGGTCCTCTGGCACGGCGGGTCGGCGGCAACTGATGCCGCCAAACAGGACAGCGGTGATAGCCTGCAGGATGGCAGGAGGCACCAAGGCACGAGCAGGGTGGCTGGACGGGAACGAGAGGGGAGGACCGGAGGAAGAGGACGGCAGGACGGGGGAGACAGGCAAGCAGCATCGCTGAGCCGAGGGGAGGAAGAGGAGTTGCGACCTCTCATCACGTGTGCGGTGCGGCGGTCGGTCGGCTTGATAGGATAGCATAGTTAGGTTTTCTATCTTCTAGGCCAAATTGGGCTTCTATATGTTGTGCTGGGCCAGCTGGCCTGCCTATCCCGTATTGAAGAAAAACGGGATATCCCGGTTAAAATGGGATACCACAAATACGGACGGACAAATGTTCCACCGTTTTTGGTCCCGCTCCCGGTTTACTCCGTCCCATTTTCTGTCCTGTTTCCGTTTATCCCAGAAAAATGAAAATGGACAGGAAAAAACGGTATACGGTTGCAGACAAAACATGATTCATCCAATCCGTTTTCATCCTTACCCAGAATACGCGGAGGTGGCCAAGGAGCACAAGGAGGATATCCTCATCGTCGGTGTTCCCGAAACCTTCACTAACTTTCCACTATCCGGTTCCTGCCTAACGCAACCTCCGGTACATAACCCCTACTTTTTAGCACTATTTGTTTGTGCATTATGTTTTGAGGAGGTAGATTTACACCATATGATGTAGTTTTGATTAGAAATAAAACTTATTTTTATTAAATATGAATTAGTCAATGGTACAACTAATTATTTCATGAACTAGAATCTTGGGCAGATTATTGCCTAATGATATCTAAACGGATGTATTTATGTAATTCCTAACGAGGGCTACCATGTGAAAAATCAAGAGAAGTCTCTTGTCATAATCATTGGCGGATAGATCAATCCTTGACACATCAAAAAAAAGTTATGGAGGTTGATATGATGTGTAAAAAGCCACAAAGATCAATATTGAGTCAGAGAAACACATGGGTAGTATGAAAAAGTAAAGTTATTGTATATTTATATCTAAATAATTATGCGCTTTGCAATGGAAGAAAAAATATGCCAAGATGTATTTCAATTCGACACAGGTTTAATATGACATTGTTATTTATTATCAACATTAACTTATATTATGGATGAGACGATCATTATAAAATAAATTATAAAAGCATAAAATAGATATGTACATTCACGTTATCATTTTGCATGAATGTTTAATAATTTTTTTCTCCCACTGCAATGCACTGGCATATTTACTAGTAGCATATAAAATTTAGAAGCCCCCTTATTTATTTAGTAAATTATTTCATAGTTTCTTAAATTTACCGCAGCATTGTATATGTGTTGTTACTATATCACAATGAAGCACAAACATCGTCTTTAATGAACACACCATTTTCCCTTTATTTCATTATAATAAAATGAAGGGGACATAAGTATAGTATGTGAAGCGTTTGTCCTATGGTTGCTATTGACAGTCATTAACATCATTTATAAACCATCAATATAACCTACATATATACTTAATTCCAATACCAAACATAGGTTTAGTGGTTTAAACTACTAAATTCCACGAGTTTTGATGAATCTATATTTTCAGCAAGGTTTAATTAGAAAACCATCAAGGTGGACCTATTCATCAAAGTAAATCATGTTTATCCGCAACGAAATTGACGTGGAAAGATTCTAGAACACTCTAGAAGGCAAACCACCAAGACCCACACCCTGGGGCTAACATGTGGGGTCGGCCGGCCCCACATGCAGGCCGGTCGGCCTGTGGGACCCACGCCTCAGTCTCTCCTTCGCATGTCGGTTCTCCACCGCCTTGAAGATCACATCTACGCCGTTCTTTTAAGTCGGTTTGATCTGAGGGTCCAGAATTGATGCTACCCCCTATATATAGGAGCCCCTACCCCCCCTCCCTGAAGCCATCCTAAAACCCTAATTCGTATCCTGCTCATCAGGATCAGAGCTAGCTATCAAAAGAAGATTAGTCCTCCATAGGATCTTGTCTTGTAACTACAAATAGTGAGATAGAGAGTGAGGGAAGAGTTTAGAGGAAGTGCTAGCCTATCGGTGCTCTCTCTACGGCTTGTACCTTAGTGGATCCAAGTTCTACTTAAGCTTGCTTCTGAGACATCACTGGTAATCAACTTCTGATTCAAATAAGTGTTGACACTTCTAACACCACTTAAGCTAAGTTGTCATCCCTAGCATGGCGCCAGAAGTGTTGGTATAGAACTGCTCCTCTTAGAATAAAAATGGGATCCACAAGCGTATAGATAAAATACCATCGTAGCACTTCACCGGGAAATATTCCAGGTATCGTTAATTTATATTTAGCTCAAGGGAAAGAACTAAGGACTTAAACCTAAAGGGATAGATTTGCAAAATATGACTTATTATGAGAAATCAATCACACGGTCACTTACTTTGGCAGGGGGGATAAACCATGATAAATAAGTATAAATGAATTATAAAGCATAGGGATAAATCACGCAGAGATTAGAGATATACTACTCATCATAAAGGTAGGTTGATGTCTGATTAGTTCAAGAGAATGAATTCTAGGTAGGTTCTAATCTACTAACTCATTCATCTACTCTAGCAAACACACCATCATATATAGCATAAAATACTCTTCATTTATGTATAAGGAATATTACTGAAGAAAGCCAGGACATAGCATGACTTCCTACGTAACGTTGTTTCTGCCTATCCTATCAATGAGGGGTGGACTATATAGACTCAATAGAACTGTCACTTCCACAATCACCACACAACCTGACCAATAGGGTGCATTTGCAGGTAAATAGCATCTAAGCACCATGCTTACATGTGATCTACCACTTAACCCCCTCACGAAGAGAGCTAAGTGCTTTGCAAACATATACATAAACTCATTATCAATCATAACCATATCAAATGTACTACTAGAGCTAACTAGGAACATAATAAATAGAAACATAATGATATTAGAATAAAGTCGTAGAGCAATGATACAAAATAATACCAATACTTTGATGACGAAGATCCAAATCCCTTGCACAAGTCGCCCGACTCTTCCTCTATCTAGTCTAAACCTATATAGAACTTGAAGAATTGGAGTAGCTATTCTAATTCTCTGGTGGAGAGAAACTCTATAAATCCTAGCTCTGCTGATGGCTCCCTCTGCTAATGAATTACTAATGAATTCGGGTTTCTCCTAGGGTTAGGGGCCTTGCTTATATAGCCCTCTAGGAAGCACCACAGTCCTTGGATCAAACTAACCTTGATCTATGATTTTTATTCATCCTCAAAGGTGGTGGAGGAAGGATCCGCGAGGTTGCACCTGATTGGCTCCGTGGCCTAGGCGGCCGCCCATGAGGTGAGGGCGGGCGCCCCACCTATCAGCCCAAATGGCCCTTCCCTTCGAGGGGTTGCCTTCTCGAGTCTTCTAGATTAGTTTTTTGTAGTAAGGTTGATTTCTCTCTATGTAAATCTGACATGTGGGTCTCCTTTGTTATTTTCCTGATAACCCCCTGCAGAAAAAGACATTCACCAAAACTCATGGAAATTATTAGTTTAAAACCCCTAAGTCTAAGGTGAAGCTCATTTTAACCCTTCTTTTGACTCTTGTTGACTTATAAAGTTGATGATTAATTACCGTCAACAAACCCCCCCAAGCTTACCTTTTGCTCGTCCCTAAGCAAACAACTAAACCTAAGATGGATCGGGAGTTGCTGCAATGCTTTCACGCCTTAAAAGTACACATGTGTTTTAACAAGAATTCTTCTTTTGGACTAGAGTGGACTGCACTGACTTTCAAACTTACTCATGTTTCTTTCAACCATGGGCTTTTACCTGCACTTCGGTCTTGAGCAATTGAAAGACAGAACAATTTAAGTCAAGCACTATATCTCATGCTCTTTGTTCCACCTCTGTCCTGGAGTTTTCATAAATGTTTGCAAATAAAACTTAGAGTTCCTTAAATATGACTCTCACAGGTCTCTCAATATGTGGTATTTGTGGATCCTCACTAAGGCATTTGGAAGGTTATGCCTTATCTCTCCTCTCAAAATATGTAGTATTTTTACTCAAGGCAAATCTCGGGTATGCCTTCTCTCTCTCACCCTATAACTAATAAGGCCTATGTGGAGTTCATGGGTATGGAGATAGCTCATACATACTTGCAATGCATATATTGCCCAGTCAAACTATGGATCCAGAGGAACTCATCATACAATCAAATCATGAGGTGCATGTGTGGTTTGATATGGTGACTAAAATGATAGGGAATAAATGAGATAGAAAGAAAGAGGTGAAAAATCTAATTCTACAATGCTCCATACTTGAAAATAACTTCTCTCTTCCGAATCTTGAAAATAAATGGAAACTTAGCTGCATAAATATCTTTCTTTTCTTTCTTCCTTCTTCTTTCATTGGGACCCTTGTCCATCTTTTTCTTTTGCTTTTGCCTCTCTTTTTTTCTCTTTTTTTAAATAGAAAATAGATAACAAGTCTCTTATATGAAGAACTAAATTGATATGAGAGAAATGATGATGAGAACTTGGAGCAATTATAAAGGTATTTGGCTAGCAGAAAAGGAATCCTATGGGGAATATTTTTGGTGTTCACTCTCAGTGTAAGAGTAGAACATTTTTTATGGATCTAAATGGGACAAATATGTGGTGCGTACTTCCAGGGTAGAAGCAGCAAGGATGCATGATGTGTGTGTAAATCTTGATTTTAACCGCATGACAAGCCCCTAGGGTTCGACACAGCCCAACCAAACTCAATACAATTACAAGCAATAAATATATGGAAGGTTTCCTATTCTAATAATCATGTATGGCTGTGGTAGGAATTTAACACTCGTCATATAAGAAACTCATCATGTGGCATTTTTAAGTTTTCAAAATAAATCTCTAGAATTTAGTGTTACTAGGAACAAGATAAACAGCAGCTCAGACTATATCATATCATGTCCGTCAATTACCTAGACTTAAATTAAGCATATGCTCCCAAAGGTTTAAAGTGTAGAGTAAATTCGTGTGTCAACAGTTTATCCAATCCTTGGGAGAATTCTAGGTTGAAAACTAGGTACTTGAAAAGAATTATAACAGGGCAATTGTTCATCATTTCCATCATGCATTCTTCAAGTCTACATACTTATTAACAAATTAAAGCAACAAAATTAAAAGCATACTCTTATACACACTATTTTTTATTTGGTTTTCATATTTTTAGAACAAACTAAAACAAGCACACTAAAAAAAGTAGATTTTTTTTAGGTTTTGCTTATTTTTTTAGATGCATAACGATAACAAAAGGAAATTGTAAAAAGGAAAAGAAAACTTACCTTGGGTAGTGGGGGTCCTCCGCCAAGCTAGATCTTGCCGTCGTCATTTAGTCCATGCGAAGGTACCCCAATATTTCTTCCATAGTTCGGGCATTCTGTTCTCATCCCTCTTGAATACTAGTTAAGGTCTGGGTTGTGTTGCGGTTCCACTGGTGTTGTGCCTCCCACATCCGGGTGTTGTAGGCTTGATCATCTATGAGTGTTTGGAGGGCGTTGTCAGTGCGCTGGTGAAATGCCACGTTCTTCTTGATAGTACTACTATGGGGTGTAATGGAACCCAACAGCGTCGGATCTATGTCCGTGCTCAAACTCTTCTCGTGCTCCACCTGATGATGTTCCTGATCCATAGGGGTCAAATGAGTGCCTTCCACCTGATGAAGTTCCCTCTCCATGGGAATCAAATGGTTGTGTTGGTGGAGGTGGTTGCTAATAGCCCTCATGTGGCTGATAAAGAGGATACTCCCATGGGTTCAGAACCCGATAGTTGTGATCCATCCAACTATCATAGCTAGCATGAGCTGGCTGTTCTTGGCTAGGGTCAGCTTCGTGCCAAACTGGTTCTTGACGATGTGTGATTCTTTCAGAGGCGGTTCTCTGAGGTGCTCGAGCATTCACTGGTTGAGCCTGTAACTCAACATGAAAAGTTCTAACATAATAGAGGGCCAACTCCGGATTAGGTAACCGGAGCTTGGTCTCACCATATGCCATAAAAAGTTCATTGTTTATTCTTTTAAAATGTGGGCATGAAAAAGATGATCATAACCAAAAGTATCATGATGCTCTTCAATAAATTCATGGGAGGCACCTTGCAACATGTCTAAGTTTGAAGCAATGCGAGTAACAAGCGAACAAACAGCAATGGGTCCTACTCGATAAGAGGGAACAATCAACCAATGGGCATCTATAAGACGGACAGGCGAGACTTTGATTTTCTTGATAGCTGCATACATCAGGTGCAGGTCCGCACTTCTAACTTTGCTTGTGTCATCACGAGGGAAAAATGTGAAGCCAAGCCATTTGTGAAAGAACCTAAGGGTTGGATGTTCTATATCGCTAGTCCGATGAGAATTGAAAATAGAGTGTTTAGAAATCTCAGTCCAAAACTTATGCTTCTCAAAATCTTCTAAAGCATCATCCAAATCTAGCGGAATGTTGTTTAGAAAATTAAGGAGGTTGCTAAGCTCTCTCCAAGTAGGATAAAACTCACGTGTGAAAAGCCTAAAATAGACTCCTGACTCGGTGATCCTTATGGTGCAGAGAAATTGTATGGTTAAGAGCTTAGACCCTAACTCAGAGACATCCCAAGTAGACGTCCATCCTAATAATGAGAAAATAGCATCGAATTTAGAACTCATACCTGCTTCTTGGAGTAGTGCGAGGTCAAATGCTGGTGTGTGGGTGAACTCCTTGTCTTTGATCTTCTTGTATACTTCTTTATCATGAGAGTCTCTCAGTCCTAGCTGACTTGGCTTGCGAAGGATCTTTGGCATAGGTGATGAAGAGGAAGCAGGTGTAGGAGCAGCAGGAGGGTCGACGCTCATGTCAGAGCTGGCTCTTGATGATGCTCGTGTCGATCTCCTAATTCCAACGCTCTTGACTGCTCCCACAGCTCCCTTAGCAAACTTCTTTAATCCACTCATCCTACAAAACTGACAAAGACAAAACTAGTGGAGAGAGTTAGGGAAGGGGTTAGTTGGTTAGCCGTCCAAAGTCAGCAGTCTAGAGGTTAGTCGTCCAAGAGATTATTTTTAGTTGATTTCTAATAGAACCTCCCTTCAAATTTTAATTTGCTCTAGCCTAACTTGGCAGCACTACCACTAAATGAGATATAATAGCAGCACTAAAAACCTTCCTTATCTCAACTCTAATCTCTAAGACACTCTCCTCTCTTCCCTTCTTTCTCTTCTTTCCACTCTCTTCCTTCTCTCCTATGCTCTTACAGAAAACTCAAAACTGAGAACAGCTTGTACACTAAAAATTCCGAGTCTTGGTGGTGCATAAAAGCAATGGGTGAAGGGGTTTTTATAGAGGAGGAGATGGCCGGGCGGGCACCCAAGTGGAGGGGGCAGCCGCCCCACTTCTGTTCTCTTTCTGGCTGAAATTTTTAACTCTCCACCTTGCTTAAGTGCTAAGTATGAAAAAGAGGTGTGTGGGTGGATTTGGCGGTGGAAAAGAGAATGGTGGAGGTGAGTGGAAGTGGATGAAATAATGTGATGTGATGTATGTGAGGTGGAGTGTATGACATGTGGGTCCCATGGTGGTGGGTCCACTATGCAATATATATTTATATATAAAATGCAGGAGATTAAAATAGTAGAAACTAAAATGCTTAAAATGCATGGACTAAATATTTTTGTACCACCCTAGTAAATAGTTTTAATGGGTTTTTACACACCATAAAAATTATTTACATGGGGCTAGAATTTTTATAATGCAGTACTATGAATGTAAATATGCTTAAGAAAAATTATGTGGATAAATACCGAGTTCCCTTCTGGCAAGGGTTTGAATTTTTAGAGTCCTTCGAACTGGACCTTCCAATATTTTATTCTTCTAACGATCCCAAAGATGATGGCTTTGGTGATATTTCCATCTTGTCTTGATCAACCATCTTTACAGAGGAATTGAGTTCCTATTTTGACTTGAATGCAAATTGTTCTTCTTGCCCATTTATGGTGAACTTGATTTCTCCTTTCCTGACATCAATGTGTGTATTGGCGGTGCTCAAAAAGGGTCTCCCGAGGATGAGTGACACTTTTGAGTCTGGATGCATATCCAGTACCACGAAGTCTACTAAAACAAAGAATTCTCATATCTTGACTGGGATATTTTCGACAATGCCCAATGGGTACCGAATGGATTGATCTGCTAGTTGTAGGCACATTGATGTTGACTCGAGTGCTGAGTGGTATAGCTTGTGATAGACTGCAGCTGGCATCACACTGACACTTGCTCCAAGCTCACATAGTGCATTGTTGAAATGTTGATTTCCAATTGAGCAATCAATAGTGGGGCATCCTGGATCTTTCTTCTTCTCCGATAATTTATTCAGGATAGCTGCACTACACTCTTCGGTTAGCTTGATCACTTTAGTGGATGGCAGTGGTCTCTTCTTGTTCAAAATATCTCTGATGTACTTGGCATATGTAGGAACTTGAATGACATCCAATAGAGGTGTGTTGACATATAGCTTCTGAATAACCTCCATGAACTTGCTAAACTGCTCATCCGATTATGGTCTTCTAATTCTGCGAGGAAACGGTATGTAGTTTGTATCATAAAAATTTTGTCTCATCTAGTGATCTTGTAATGAGTCTTGAGGTTGCACATCTTGTTCAACTTCATTATTCTCTTCTTCTGCCACTAGTGGTACTACTGGTGCTCTTCTTGCTCCTTTTGGATAGGGAGGATCCTTGGTGGATCTCCCTCCTCTCGTAGTAATAGCTCTTACTTGCTCAGGGTCAGTGGCAGTAGGCAATACCGCAGCTAGCTATTTTATCCTCTCTTCTATCTTCTTGTTAAACTTGAGCTAATCTTCGATGACAGCTGAGAAACTATCCATTTTGACATTTATATCCTCCAGGATTCTATCGTTGGTAGCAAGCTTTACCTTGATTTTCACTGTTCATTCTAATCTACTGCCTGACTAAATCCCACAATGTTGGTTGTCAATTTGATTTTTGATTTGGCTGATACAAAGGCTTCTGGGCCGTGGAATTTATATCTTGTTTGTATGTTGCTTCAATCGCCCTTTGATCTTCATTATACTTAGCCCTGTGGTCAAGCCAGTTGAGCAAGTCATCCATCTTGGTAGACAGTATATTCACTTTTTCAATTGTTTCTTCACTCTGATGACAATGTTGAGTGTGGTCTTGGGACCAGCCTTGAATTTCTGATATTTTCTCCATAAGCAACTTGGCTTTCCCAAATGTAAGTGACAAAAATGATCCTCTAGCAGTTGCATCTAGGTGCTCACATGCTTTCTGAGTTAATCCATGATAAAAGCCTTGCATGAGTAACCATTCTTCCATTCCATGATGTCACACCCTAAAATTTCTAATTTTGGGTTGTGCTTAGAAAACACTAAATAAAATAAATGATTTCAATATCTAAATAAATTTATTAGATAAGTTAAGTTGCTGCTAATTTAAATATAGAAAATTGTGGTTTAAAACTTTTTCATATTAATTTGATAATATGGTGTTTGTGTGATGCTTGTTTTTGGTGTTGGTGAGTGCTATTATTTTCAAAATACCATAGGATGACGTTTGCTTCTCACCGGAAAACTTTTTGGTATTTTCTGGATTTAAAATTTCAATTTTTATGAGCTTAATCTTTTTCCTTGATCTCTTCATCAATCTTTTCATGAGCCCAAACCCATTTAGTTGAGTTCCTTATCTCTCCAAGAGTCTCCAGAATTTTTCACGTGATTTTTTTGAGCTCCGGGCTATTTTTCGTGGCTTAAAAGGAAATTCTGGATATTCTGTAATTATTTTAATCCTAAAATCAATTAATTCTAAAAATAATAAAATATATCGTGTTTCCAAAAGTTTCCAAACCCTACAACCATATATATGTCGGCGTAGCCCTCGACGCCCTGGATTCAGAAGTACAACCCTTATCGCGAGCCGCCGCTCGTAGCTCCCTCCACCCCTCGCCGAAGTTTTTCATCTACAGCTTGCGTTCCGGCGAACTTTCGGCGAAGGTTCGGCGAGCTTTTCCGGCCACCTCGAACATCTTCGGTGAATTCCGCTTCCACTCCGAGGTTCGTCTCGATCTTCTCTGCACCGGCACGTCTTCCTTTTTGCAAATCCATGCTTGTTTTGCCGTTTCGCTAACATCCATCCTCTTTTCCGGCGAGGTCTTCCATAGACATCCTTTTTCTTCATCGTCTCCAGCCATCCACACTCCGTCCTCGACCGTGGCCCCTGTGCACCATCCAGAACCTCCACCGCGGCCCCACACTACCATCAACCCGCGCCCCGGCCGCCTGCACCGTGAGCAGGAGCAGCAAGCGCTGCTCGTGCAGGCAAAGACGTGCGGTCGTGCGGGCCAGCCGACCCCGTGGGCGGGCCCCGCTCCGTCGTCCTCTGCCGCATGCTGTGACGTCGTGACCTCACTGCTGGCCGGCCGAAGCCCCTGCCTTACCCCCTGCATGAACAGCAGCGGCCCCATGGAGACCACGACGTACTGCTGCCCAAGGTACAAGATGACCTTATTTACGATTGTGCCATTGAACGAAAATAGCAATAGTTTATTCGTTATAACTTCGTTTTGCTTCATTCTAGTTGCGTTAGTTTTGTATCGTCGCACTCTACACAGTAGTGCTAACCTTTATCATGTCACTTTTATATGAATTTATTAATATAAATGTAATCTGATTAATAATTATTTAATATCTTTCTAGTTAAAACCAACCTAGGGTTGTAATTCCGATTCCGTTGCATTGCGATCGTGTCGATGTATGCTACGTGTTAGTAACAACATGCATCATGTATCACATCTCTAAATTTTATAAGTTAAATATTAATGCAACCAAGTTTTAAGTAAAAATAAATTACAGTGTTGTCTCCTACCTTTTATAATTAAATGTCATTTTGATCAATACCACCTTGAGTGTCTTTATTAAATGTAACTTGCTTAGGTATAACCCCTGCATGAAATGTTTCTAGTACACGATTCTACCTGTTTTATGTTTTAAAAAAAATAAATGTTAAAGTGACTTAAATAATATTTATGTTTATAAATAAAAGAAACATAGGACAATATCGATCTTTTATTATTATCTTTTAACTTAAATATGTATTTATTTACTATAAGTTGTATAGTTAAACATGATTCATATAAATCAAATTTAGATGCACTTATATTAATATGTATTCAATGCCTTTTTGAATTAAAAGTAATTCAGGTTTATCTCCGGTCTTTTTATGAATAATAAAATGTTAACTAGATAAATATCAAGTTAAATGTTCCTTTGTTAATTATAACTTGCTTAATTTAATCTGTAACATGATGAACCGATTAATTGCTATCATCAATGTGATTCTAAAATATAATTTGTCTAGCTGAACCCACGTCATATACAGTTTGGGGAGATGCTATCAGACGCACTTTTCTTTTGCAAAGTTTCAGTTTAATACTTTTAACGGATACATGCATGTTTATAAATAAATCATGATTAGCTTTAACTCGACTTTAGAAATTAAATATGATTAATGATTATTCAATTGCCCTTTCTAAATAAAACAATATAGGTTTATACTTCGATCTTTAGTCATCAAATGCTATCATGACTAACAAAAACTTAAATGTTTCTTAAATATAACGTGTATAGTTTATGCTAGAAACATATAATGATTCGATTAGTTGTTATCACCTGCTCTATGTTTTCTAATTTATAAATTTTTAAATGATTAAATAATAGATACTCATTTATTCTAAATAAAATATAACCAAGATTTAGTTTTGGCTTTTATAATTCAATATAATTTGGTTAGTTCAACTTTAGGATGATCCTCTGAAAATGTCTAATCATTTAATTTCATTAACTAAAATAAATCAAGCGTATAGTTTGTCTTCTCCGTTCTGAGTGTGAACTCCTCGATAGTCGTGTTATCTTGGACGATAACTCTGTTCTTAGTTGTTCTTGCGCTCTCGTGATCGTAGCAACGAACCGTGACGCTTAGTGCGCGCTCTTTTAAAGTGTCTCTATTGTTTGGTGTGTTATTCTTACTTGTGTTTGTTGTCTGTTTGTTCTGCTTGATTGCTACGAGTAAAGGAAGCATGGTTCGTTAGCAATGAAGACTAGGAGGTGAGGACCGACAAGTACAGCAGAAGCTGAAGATTAAAGATAGAGGTTGAAGACTTCTGAGTAGCTAACTCTGGGAAAAAGGCAAGTATAGCATGGGATTATCCTTGTTGTCCTATTCACATTAAGCAAATAGTATCATTATGCATATATTCCTTGTTAAGGATGACTTAGTGTTGATCTTATTCCTTGATACCTATTATATTGCATTGAGTAGTATTGCTAGTGCTTAACATGGACTATGATCATGTAATCTGACTAATGGAATATGCAATAAACATTAAAAGATGACTTTTTATTACTGCTTAAAGGGGACTAGAGCATGGGGTTATTTTAGTGCTCTTGTTACTCTCCTTAAGGACTTATCTGTAAGCGAACATCCGGGACTTACAGTACAACTGTGACGGCTATAATGGCTCTGGCTTTAGTCAAGTATGAGGACCTTTTCTAGCTTGTTAGTGGTATACCTTTTTGGCGTAAGAATGGCTTGACGAATCGGGTATAGTGCGGCCTCTGTCCTCATGTGTATAGGCTGTGTTATTGTGCCATTTAGAAGGGGGGCTCTACATCTGTTTGCCGAGTAAAATCTAATGGCCCTAACTTGTTAGATGAACCTTTGAAAGACTTCATAGTGAACCCTGCCGACCTTCCTTGGTAGTGGGTCAAGAGGCTGATTAACTCGGGCGAAAGGGTAAATCACGACTCACAGTGAAAGTGTACAACCTCTGTAGAGTGTAAAACTGTTATAACAGCCGTGCTCACGGTCACGAGTGACCTTGGACTCTTACGGAATAGTTGATCACTAATGACTATAAATGTGTTTTTGCTATTCATTATTCATCTTTACATTGATCATATGTTTATTGTGGGATAAATGAAAACCTGATGCTACTCATATGATAAAACTATGATGATTAAAAGCTAAATGCAGTAAACCAGTGTCTATCCTTTTGAGCCTCATGAACCCATGTTATATTTGTTGAGTTTGACATGGACTCACTCTTGCTATTTCCACCACACTCCAGTGTATAGTAAGGTGCTGCTTAGAAGAAGGATGAAAGTGTAGTGGAGTTTTCAGAAGTGCTTGGCATATGGAGCCACCAGTCAGCTATCCCTGTGACGTTGGAGCCTGAAGAAAAGATTAGTGACCGTTCCGTGACACTCTGATAGTTATAAGTGTTAATATAGTATGTTTCCCGCTTTATATAAACATTGTTTTGATATTTTTATTCTGTTGTTGTATGTGTAGACTTCCTGGGCACACATATGATGAGCCTGGTTTTGTTCTTTTGAAAAACCGGGCGTGACAGAGTGGTATCAGAGCGAGGTTGACTGTAGGACGTATGCCAAGTAGCTCTGGACGTATTCTAAAACTTATTTTACTATAAAACTATTATCTCATCCCTTGACTCACTGATTTTGACTACTTCCTATTCCTTGTCCTGTTGTATCCCTTCCTTGAATAGCTTCCTTTGAGCTATTATTTCTTATTCCTTTGGTTTTTGATTTGTGTTGTTATTACCAAAAGTTTTCTGATCTCCCCTTTTTCAAAAGATTCGATGGCCTTTCGTCATCCATACTCTTCCCTTAGGATGACCACCATTATTGAAGAAGCACGTGTAGTATCGATGATGTGATGTGATGTGTGCTTGTTTTGCTTGATGTGTTGCTTGTGTGTTATCCTTGTTCTCGTATTTCGAAGGTGGCCCACAAGGTTTCGTCTTGAGAAGTAGCTCGATCTATGTTAAGTGGGGTAGTGTCATCTTCTATCCTACTTAATTTTTCAGTCAATCATAATTCTTGTTGTCTTTTCCCTATATCATCCTTGCCTACTCTTGGTTTCCATGATTTCTCCTTTATCTTAACCCAATGGAGGATAAACACATAATGGACGCATCAATAGTAGCAAGCCTTCAAGAAAGAGATGTGTTCAATGACATCGCCAAGTGGAACAAGATCTTTGTTAAGTGGGGTAGCATCTGTTGTCAACAACAGCAACTCCTGAATATCTCAAGCAACGAGGCACGAAGAACTGAAGATCAAACTTTATCTTTCTTGTCATCTTTTGGTGATCTTCGATCCATGTCTTATATCTCATCAACACAAATCAAAGAAGCATGAAGACTTGAAGATTAGTGTTATCTATCTCTCTAGTCTCTCTGAATCTCGTTCCTACCTTGTCCTGTCTTTTCAGAGCAGTCTGTCTTCCTTAGCTTATATCTCTATTTTTGGATGCCCAAAAATCATGAATAAATTCTAGATAATAGTAGACTTCAATATTTTTCTCTGACCGTAAGAACTACCCAGATAGCTATTATGGTTTGGGATTTATGAAAATCACAAGACGATGCATCTGTGCTGTCAGCAACCTGGAATAGTTTCTGTGGTGCATAGTTTTTGACTACCTTAACTGTAGAATCTGGAGAAGTATTCTATAAGAAAGTTGTAGTAAATTTGATAATCTTTCCAACGGTATAAGCTACAATATCATCGGATTCCCAGAACTCGAGTTATAATTGTATCTCTGCACTATCATTTTTCTGCTCGCGAGGAAGTGCAGGTTACTTGTTCTTGCATATGCTCATGAGTCTCTTTGGGATGCCAGAAGGACATGATGATAGTCATCACTCAGAAACAAATGCAAGTTATCCTTTGGTGTTCTCTAGTTGATCTCTTCTTAAGAGGGGTTGCTAAACTAAAATACGACACAAGATGAAGGTTTTATACGTTCTATTTCGTCACCTAGATGCATCAGCTATCTACATGGTTGCAAAGTCATTATCGAGCGTAGGTATCCTTTCTCAGAGTGGTAATCTGTTAAAACCATCTACAAGAATCGTAAGGGTCTAAAGGAGACATTTACAAAGTTAGTTTTGAGTTTGTGACATCATCATTGGATAGGAGTTGATGAATGAAAAAGTGAAGACTTGTAGATCAACTTTATCTTTTTCCCTAGTCTCTCCAAATCTCGGAACGAGATTCCTATTAAGTGGGGTAGAATTGTCACACCCCAAAATTTCTAATTTTGGGTTGTGCTTAGAAAACACTAAATAAAATAAATGATTTCAATATCTAAATAAATTTGTTAGATAAGTTAAGTTGCTGCTAATTTAAATATAGAAAATTATGATTTAAAACTTTTTCATATTAATTTGATAATATGGTGTTTGTGTGATGCTTGTCTTTGGTGTTGGTGAGTGCTATTATTTTCAAGATACCATAGGATGACGTTTGCTTCTCACCGGAAAACTTTTTGGTATTTTCTGGATTTAAAATTTCAATTTCTATGAGCTTAATCTTTTTCCTTGATCTCTTCATCAATCTTTTCATGAGCCCAAACCCATTTAGTTGAGTTCCTTATTTCTCCAAGAGTCTCCAGAATTTTTCTCATGATTTTTCTGAGCTCCGGGCTGTTTTTCATGGCTTAAAAGGAAATTCTGGATATTCTGTAATTATTTTAATCCTAAAATCAATTAATTCTAAAAATAATAAAATATATTGTGTTTCCAAAAGTTTCCAAACCCTACAACCATATATATGCCGGCGTAGCCCTCGACGCCCTGGATTCAGAAGTACAACCCTTATCGCGAGCCGCCGCTCGTAGCTCCCTCCACCCCTCGCCGAAGTTTTTCATCTACAGCTTGCGTTCCGGCGAACTTTCGACGAAGGTTCGGCGAGCTTTTCCGGCCACCTCGGACATCTCCGGTGAATTCTGCTTCCACTCCGAGGTTCGTCTCGATCTTCTCTGCTCCGGCACATCTTCCTTTTTGCAAATCCGTGCTTGTTTTGCCGTTTCGCTAACCTCCATCCTCTTTTCCGACGAGGTCTTCCATGGACATCCTTCTTTTTCATCGTCTCCAGCCATCCACACTCCGTCCTCGACCGTGGCCCCTGTGCACCGTCTAGAACCTCCACCGCGGCCCCACGCTGCCATCAACCCGCGCCCCGGGCGCCTGCACCGTGAGTAGGAGCAGCCAGCGCTGCTCGTGCGGGCAAAGATGTGCGATCGTGCGGGCCAGCCGACCCCGTGGGCGGGCCCCGCTCCGTCGTCCTCTGCCGCATGCTGTGACATTGTGGCCTCGCTGCTGGCCGGCCGAAGCCCCTGCCCTACCCCCTGCATGGACAGCAGCGGCCCCATGGAGACCACGACATACTGCTGCCCAAGGTACAAGATGACCTTATTTACGATTGTGCCATTGAACGAAAATAGCAATAGTTTATTCGTTATAACTTCGTTTTGCTTCATTCCAGTTGCGTTAGTTTCGTATCGTCGCGCTCTACACAGTAGTGCTAACCTTTATCATGTCACTTTTATATGAATTTATTAATATAAATGTAATCTGATTAACAATTATTTAATAGCTTTCTTGTTAAAACCAACCTAGGGTTGTAATTCCGATTCCGTTGCATTGCGATCGTGTCGATGTATGCTACGTGTTAGTAACAACGTGCAACATGTATCACATCTCTAAATTTTATAAGTTAAATATTAATGCAACCAAGTTTTAAGTAAAAATAAATTACAGTGTTGTCTCCTACCTTTTATAATTAAATGTCATTTTGATCAATACCAACTTGAGTGTCTTTATTAAATGTAACTTGCTTAGGTATAACCCCTGCATGAAATGTTTCTAGTATACGATTCTACCTGTTTTATGTTTTAAAAAAAATAAATGTTAAAGTGACTTAAATAATATTTATGTTTATAAATAAAAGAAACATAGGACAATATCGATCTTTTATTATTATCTTTTAACTTAAATATGTATTTATTTACTATAAGTTGTATAGTTAAACATGATTCATATAAATCAAATTTAGATGCACTTATATTAATATGTATTTAATGCCTTTTTGAATTAAAAGTAATTCAGGTTTATCTCCGGTCTTTTATGAATAATAAAATGTTAACTAGATAAATATCAAGTTAAATGTTCCTTTGTTAATTATAACTTGCTTAATTTAATCTGTAACATGATGAACCGATTAATTGCTATCATCAATGTGATTCTAAATTATAATTTGTCTAGCTGAACCCACGTCATATACAGTTTGAGGAGATGCTATCAGACGCACTTTTCTTTTGCAAAGTTTCAGTTTAATTCGATTAACGGATACATGCATGTTTATAAATAAATCATGATTAGCTTTAACTCGACTTTAGAAATTAAATATGATTAATGATTATTCAATTGCCCTTTCTAAATAAAACAATATAGGTTTATACTTCGATCTTTAGTCATCAAATGCTATCATGACTAACAAAAACTTAAATGTTTCTTAAATATAACATGTATAGTTTATGCTAGAAACATATAATGATTCGATTAGTTGTTATCACCTGCTCTATGTTTTTTAATTTATAAATTTTTAAATGATTAAATAATAGATACTCATTTATTCTAAATAAAATATAACCAAGGTTTAGTTTTGGCTTTTATAATTTAATATAATTTGGTCAGTTCAACTTTAGGATGATCCTCTGAAAATGTCTAATCATTTAATTTCATTAACTAAAATAAATCAAGCGTATAGTTTGTCTTCTCCGTTCTGAGTGCAAATTCCTCGATAGTCGTGTCATCTTTGATGATAGCTCTGTTCTTAGTTGTTCTTGCGCTCTCGTGATCGTAGCAACGAACCGTGACGCTTAGTGCGCGCTCTTTTAAAGTGTCTCTATTGTTTGGTGTGTTGTTCTTAGTTGTGTTTGTTGTCTGTTTGTTCTGCTTGATTGCTACGAGTAAAGGAAGCATGGTTCGTTAGCAATGAAGACTAGGAGGTGAGGACCGACAAGTACAGCAGAAGCTGAAGATCAAAGATAGAGGTTGAAGACTTCTGAGTAGCTAACTCTAGGAAAAAGGCAAGTATAGCATGGGATTATCCTTGTTGTCCTATTCACATTAAGCAAATAATATCATTATGCATATATTCCTTGTTATGGATGACTTAGTGTTGATCTTATTCCTTGATACCTATTATATTGCATTGAGTAGTATTGCTAGTGCTTAACATGGACTATGATCATGTAATTTGACTAATGGAATATGCAATAAACATTAAAAGATGACTTTTTATTACTGTTTAAAGGGGACTAGAGCATGTGGTTATTTTGGTGCTCTTGTTACTCTCCTTAAGGACTTATCTGTAAGCGAACATCCGAGACTTATAGTACAACTGTGAGGGCTATAATGGCTCTGGCTTTAGTCAAGTATGAGGACCTTTTCTAGCTTGTTAGTGGTATTCCTTTTTGGCGTAAGAATGGCTTGATGAATCGGGTATAGTGCGGCCTCTGTCCTCATGTGTATAGGCTGCGTGTTATTGTGCCATTTGGAAGGGGGGCTCTACATCTGTTTGCCGAGTGAAATCTAATGGCCCTAACTTGTTAGACGAACCTTTGAAAAACTTCATAGTGAACCCTACCGACCTTCCTTGGTAGTGGGTCAAGAGGCTGATCACCTCGGGCGAAAGGATAAATCATGACTCACAGTGAAAGTGTACAACCTCTGCAGAGTGTAAAACTGTTATAACAGTCGTGCTCACGGTCACGAGTGGCCTTGGACCCTTACGGAATAGTTGATCACTAATGACTATAAATGTGTTTTTGCTATTCATTATTCATCTTTACATTGATCATATGTTTATTGTGGGATAAATGAAAACCTAATGCTACTCATATGATAAAACTATGATGATTAAAAGCTAAATGCAGTAAACAAGTGTCTATCCTTTTGAGCCTCATGAACCCATGTTATATTTGTTGAGTTCGACATAGACTCACTCTTACTATTTCCACCACACTCTAGTGTGTAGTAAGGTGCTGCTTAGAAGAAGGATGAAAGTGTAGTGGAGTTTTCAGAAGTCTTTTCAGAAGTGCTTGGCATATGGAGCCACCAGTCAGCCGTCCCTGTGACGTTGGAGCCTGAAGAAAAGATTAGTGACCGTTCCGTGACACTCTGATAGTTGTAAGTGTTAATATAGTATGTTTCCCGCTTTATATAAACATTTTTTTGATATTTTTATTCTGTTGTTGTATGTGTGGACTTCCTGGGCACACATATGATGAGCCTGGTTTTGTTCTTTGGAAAAAACCGGGCGTGACACATGATGAGGACAATATGAGATGTATTCTTGCAAACGCTCCCATGCTTCTAAAATGGTTTCTGTCGTCTGCTATTGAAAATTGATAATCTTTCCTCTTAAGGCATTGGTCTTGCCTATTGGGAAGAATTTTGCTAGAAAGGCCTTTGAACACTTTACCCATGTGTTGATGTCTTCTTTGTTGGCATAAAACCACTGCTTCGCTCTTCCCACTAGTGAGAATGGAAAAGGTGAAGGAGTATAATATCTTGATTAACTTCTTTAATGACAACAATGCTTCCAATTTCAAGAAAATTCTGCAAATGTGCACTTGCATCTTCATGAACCTTTCCACTGAATTGGGTAGCTTGCACCATATTAATGAGGCTTGGCTTAAGCTCAAACTCAAGATTATTTGTTTCCAATGCTGGACCTATACTGATATTCTCAACTATAGGAGCAGAGAATTCATGTAGGGTTTTTGTAGCCATAGCTTTAGGAATTGGTGATAAGCTCCTTCTTGGGTTGATCCAATTCTGATGATGGAGAGTTGAGTGAATCAGAACCAATCTTGCTAAAACCCCATATAAAATATAAACAAAGAAAAACAACAGGGGTGAACCTGCCAAAGCAGAGGTGCCTTGTTATGATTTCTCATTTTCTAAGTATATATTTATGCAATTTTTCTCAAAGGTTTATTCCTTCCCCAGCAACGGCGCTAGAAATGCTTGTTGACACTTCTAACACCACTTAAGCTAAGTTGTCATCCCTAGCATGGCGCCAGAAGTGTTGGTATAGAATTGCTCCTCTTAGAATAAAAATGGGATTCACAAGCGTACAGATAAAATACCATCATAGTACTTCACCGAGAAATATTCCAGGTATCATTAATTTATATTTAGCTCAAGGGAAAGAACTAAGGACTTAAACCTAAATGGATGGATTTCCAAAATATGACTACTTATGAGAAATCAATCACATAGTCACTTACTTTGGTAGGGGGGATAAAACCATGATAAATAAGTATAAATGAATTATAAAGCATAGGAATAAATCACGCAGAGATTAGAGATAGACTACTCATCATAAAGGTAGGTTGATGTCTGATTAGTTCAAGAGATTGAATTATAGGTAGGTTCTAATCTACTAAGTCATTCATCTACTCTAGCAAACACACCATCATATATAGCCTAAAAGACTCTTCATTTATGTATAATGAATATTACTGAAGAAAGCCAGGACACAGCATGACTTCCTACGTAACGTTGTTTCTGCCTGTCCTATCAACAGGGGGTGGACTATATAAGACTCAATAGAACTGTCACGTCCACAATCTACCAAACGACCCGACCAATAGGGTGCATTTGCAGGTAAATAACATCTAAGCACCATGCTTACATGTGATCTACCACTTAACCCCCTCGTGAAGAGAGCTAAGCGCTTTGCAAACATATACATAAACTAATTATCAATCATAACCATATCAAATGTACTACTATAGCTAACTAGGAACATAATAAATAGAAACATAATGATATTAGAATAAAGTCGTAGAGCAATGATACAAAATAATACCAATACTTTGATGACGAAGATCCAAATCCCGAGCACAAGTCGCCCGACTCTTCCTCTATCTAGTCTAAATCTATATAGAACTTGAAGAATTGGAGTAGCTATTCTAATTCTCTGGTGGAGAGAAACTCTCTAAACCCTAGCTCTGCTGATGGCTCCCTCTGCTAATGAATTTCTAATGAATTCAGGGTTTCTCCTGGGGTTAGGGGCCTTGCTTATATAGCCCTCAAGGAAGCACCACAGCCCTTGGATCAAACCGACCTTGATCTATGATTTTTATTCATCCTCAAAGGTAGTGGAGGCAGGATCTATGAGGTTGCACCAGATTGGCTCCGTGGCCTGGGCGGCCGCCCATGAGGTGGGGGCGGGCACCCCACCTGTCAGCCCAAATGGCCCTCCCGTTCGAGGGGGTGCCTTCTCGAGTCTTCTAGATTATTCTTTTTCATAGTAAGGTTGATTTCTCTCTATGTAAATTTGACATGTGGGTCCCCTTTGATCTTTTTCTGATAACCCCCTGTAGAAATAGACATTCACCAAAACTCGTGGAAATTATTAGTTTAAAACCCCTAAGTCTAAGGTGAAGCTCATTTTAAACCTTCTTTTGACTCTTGTTGATGTCACACCCGATTTTGCAAAGAACAAAACCAGGCTCGTCATATGCGTGCCCAGGAAGTCCACACATATGTCAGAATGAAAAAAAATATCAGAAACAATGTTATTATATAACATATACATAGCTATATTAACACTTACATCAGAGTATCGCGGAACGGTGGCTAAGCTTCTATTCGGGCTCCATTCTTCTCAGGGACGGCTGATTAGGGGCTCCGTATGCCAAACACTTCTGAAAGACTTCTGAAACTCCACTACATCTTTATCATTCTTCTAAGCAGCACCTTACTACACACTGGAGTGTGGTGGAAATAGCAAGAGTGAGTCCATGTCGAACTCAACAAATATAACATGGGGTTCATGAGGCTCAAAGGCATAACATAGGTTTATCAGCATGTAGCTTTTAATTAGCATTATTTCAGTATATCAATAATATCAAAGTGTCTCAATGTAACAATAAACCTATGATCCATGTGAAATGATTAACGAATAGTAAAAACATATTCATTATTAATGATCAACTATTCCATAAGGGTCCAAGGCCACTCGTGACCGTGAGCACGGCTGTTATAACAGATTTACACTCTGCAGAGGTTGTACACTTTCACTGTGAGTCATGTTTACCCATATGCCCAGGATCGCGACTCCCAAAACACTTCCAAGGTGAGCAGGCAGGGAAACACTATGAAGCCTTTCAAAGGTTCGTCTAACAAGTTAGGGACGCTAGGTTTCCAAAGTCAGTCTGTGTGATTCTACCACGCAGGGATCCATAGTCTGCTCTACCCTATTTGCGCCACAAGGGTAACCTCTAACAAGCTAGAAAAGGTCCTCATACTGAGCTAAAGCCAGAGCCATTTTAGCCCTCGCAGTTGTGCTATAAATCCCGGATTTTCGCTTACAGATAAGTCCTTATGGAGAGTAACGAGAGCACCAAAGTAACACCATGCTCTAGTACCCTTTAACAGTAATAAAAATCATCTTTTATTTTTTATTGCATATTCCATTAGTTAAATTACATGATCATAGTTCATGTTAAGCACTAGGAATACTAATCCATGCAATATAATAGGTATCAAGGAATAAGATCAACACTAAGTCATCCTTAACAAGGAATATATGCATAATGATATTATTTGCTTATTGTGAATAGGACAACAAGGATAATCCCATGCTATACTTGCCTTTTTCCCCAAGTTAGCTGCTCAGAATCTCCAGTTGCTATCTTTCAGTCTCCACTTTTGCTTCAACTGTCAGTCCTCAGCTCCTAGTCTTCAGCGCTGACGAACCACGCTTCCTTTACTCGCAGCAACCAAGCAACACAAATAGACAAACAATACACACATCTAAGAACATGCATCCAACAAAAAAACGTTTTAAAAGAGAGCGCACTAAATGACACGGTACGTTGCTACAGTCACGAAAACGCAAGAACGACGGATAATGGAGCTACCATTAAAGAGAACACGTGACTATCGAGACGATTACAACATAACTTAGAAGACCAACTATAAACTTAATACATTTTAGTTATTGAAATAAGGTGATAAACATTCTAAAGAAATATTCTAAAATTAGATTAATCAATTAAATTACAAAACTAGGTTTAACCCTGGTCATATTTTATTTATAAGTATTGCCGACTTTACAGAGATAAAAGAACATGTGAGAACAACTATTCCAATTATATGAGATATGTGGTTGGGCTAAGTAAATTATAATTTAAACATATTTTAAGTTGCCATTAGCTAAGTTCATGCTTAGTTACAAAGGACTGACGTGACAAGATTATATATTATTTTTAATTATAAAACTAATAACAAACATATTAATTAATATAATACTCAACTATATATATGAAAAAGTATATGACATGAAAAACATTAGTACTACTGCACAGAGAACATCGATGCGACTCTAACGCAACTTAATTGGAGCAAAATAGATTTCAAACGAATAAATGCTCGAGGATTAAAGTCGTATAACTATGAAGAGCAGATACGTACTGTAATATGAAATTATCTACACAAGTCTATCATATATGCAACGTACTTAGACTAAGCAAATTTTAATTTGAGATATACTGTACATTGATCGTATTAATCAATTTAATATTGAACTATATATATAGAAAACATGTGGCAACTGAACGAAAGCACTTATGTTTGAAGGTTGAACTAAGCATCTTATAATTCAAAAGACATTTAGTTTAATATTAATTAGATTAACATTAATTTAGGATAGACTAAAACATAAACCCGTGTTGCGTTTAATTAGAAACTCAATTACACGAGCATAAATCAAATTAATATCTAACTCATAAAATTCAAAGATGTAAGACATGTTAAACATTGTTGCTAACACATCACTTAAATCGACACTATTGCAAAACAACAAGAATGGATTTAAACCGTGATTTTTTTAATTGGAAAGCTATTAAATAAATATATTAATCTAATTACTATTCAAATTAATAAATTCATAATCAAGTGACATGATAAACATCATTACTCATGTGTAGTTTACATCGGCACAATCACGACTCGACACGCACAACATCGCAACCCTAATTCGTTTTCTAATTTAAAAGCTATTAAATTATTAGTAATCATATTAGTATTTCAATCAATAAATTCGTAACTATAAGACATGACAAACATTAGCACTACCGTGTAGAGCGTGACGACATGAATCTAACGCGACTTGAACGACTCGAATCGGACGTAAAACATAAATGATATGACCTAAATAAGATTATATGTATATGTATTTCTATTGTATTTCGGGATTTATTTTTCTAAAGGAAAAACGGCCATAATGTGTGTGTGACATCATCATGACATCATTGCGATGTCATCAAGCTAGCAACAATGGAATTAGAGCAGCAGCAGTGCACGCATGCATGCCATTCAATCCCGCTGATCCAGCTAATCTAATTTCCATCCTGCCCCACTCCTTTTCATCGCTGGTGGGAGGAGACTGGAGACGTCCCAATCCTCCTCTAGAGCATATCCCGTCGCTGCACCTCGCCGTCGTCATCGCCGCCGCCGCGCTACAGGCCTCCATCGTCACCAAGCACGGCCGCCGTCTCGTAAACTTTGCATGTGCATGTCGCTTCTGTGTTATCGTAATACATGCACATGTATTGTCCTGGTTGGAATAAATTAACACTATTTTTGTTGCATCATTAATGGCCACACAATTACCGCTAATTACTCTAGCTCAATGCTCGGCTCATGCATGTGCACATGCTCCAGTGGGCTTCCAGGGACGGACCGGACCACGTTTTGACCAAAGGCACAGGTAGAAAGAACGGATGATCGCAAAATCACAAGAACGAGTTACTACACTAGGTTGTTTTTAATTAAAAATGCATTAAATAAATATTGCACGTAAATCAATAAATTCATAATTAGATGAAACGATATACATCAGCACTACTACGTAGAGCGCAACTATACGAAACTAACGCAACTGAAACGGAGCAAAACGAAATTAAAACGAAGAAACGACAAAGATATTACGAACCAGTGGCAGAACCGTAAATACTTCATCTTCTACCTCCATCCATCCGAAGGGCCTCGGCCTGGGGGCGACAAAAGAAGGAGGAGAAATATTTAATTTACTACACGAGAGATTTTCCAAACTAGGGGCTCCTCTACGGTAGTTTTGGTGTGCTTTTACCCAAGGGATAGGTACGTATATATAGGGAGGAAAACTCTCCACCTCCATATCAACTAGCGATATGGTGCTAATTGACGTTGTACCATCCACCTTTACTAATAGGCCTAATTAATTATTAAAGACATTAGTAAATAAAGACATGGGCCTTTGGGCATGAGGAAATCTGAGATATTTTATTATTTTCGGAATTAATTAATTTCATGGATAAAATAATTCTAGAAAAGTTCAGAATTATTATTTAAGACACGAAAAATACTCCAAAAGCTCCGAAAATTTGGAGAAAATTCTCAGAGACATTATGGAACATAAGGAACCAAAATAAAGTATTTGGACCTCATGAAAAGATATTTTATGTCACACCCGGTTTTAAGGACAAAACCAGACATACACCATATGTGAAATAAAGAAGACAAATCTCACATATAGCCACAGATAAGTGTAATATCAAAAGACAAATGCTTAATATACATAACACAATAGTATAAAATATACCTTAAAGAATAATATAGCGGAAAGACAACTCCGAACACCGGGTGCAACCTTCACTCCAGGATCAAACTAACTGGTTGATCACAAGCCTAACAATTCCAGAATCTAACAGTCTGGTACCCTTCCTGAGATGTGGGGAAATAGCAAGAGTGAGTCCATGTCGAACTCAACAAATATAACATGGGGTTCATGAGGCTCAAAAGGTTTGACACGGGTTTACTGCAATAGCTTTTAGTGAGTCATCTCTTTAACAATTGAGTAGCAATAAGTTCACCAAAATCCCAAATAACCTCATGATCATGTAAACAAGAATAATGTATAGCAAGAAACAATAATCATTAGTGAGCATCAATATCATCAGTATTATCATTATCATCAGTGTTCATCATTTATTCTGTAAGGGTCCAAGGCCACTCGTGACCGTGAGCACGGCTGTTATAACAGTTTTACACTCTGCAGAGGTTGTACACTTTCACTGTGAGTCATGATTACCCATATGCCCGGGATCGCGACTCCCAAAACACTTCCAAGGTGAGCAGGCAAGGAATCACTATGAAGCCTTTCAAAGGTTAGTCTAACAAGTTAGGGCCGCTAGGTTTCCGGAGTCAGTCCGTGTGATACACCACGCAGGGATCCACAGTCTGCTCTACCCCATTTGCGCCA
The DNA here is from genome assembly GCA_038087645.1 of Saccharum hybrid cultivar R570. Taxonomy (NCBI): domain Eukaryota; kingdom Viridiplantae; phylum Streptophyta; class Magnoliopsida; order Poales; family Poaceae; genus Saccharum; species Saccharum hybrid cultivar. Next base: position 1,140,160 of record JAQSUU010000625.1, on the reverse strand, counting down.
CAAGGGTAACCTCTAACAAGCTAGAAAAGGTCCTCATACTGAGCTAAAGCCAGAGCCATATAGCCCTCACAGTTGTACTGTAAGTCCCGGATGTTCGCTTACAGATAAGTCCTTAAGGAGAGAAACTAGAGCACCATAAAAATAACTAAATATGCTCTAGCCCTCTTGAGCCATGTTTCTATAAAGCATCTTTTAAACGTTCATTGCATATACCATTAGTCAAGTTACAGATCATGGTTATTTATCTTGAGCACTAGCATAAATACTACCCAATGCAACGTCCCATAGGTGTCAAGGTACAAGATACAAAAGCTAGGATATCCTTAATGGTAACAAGGTAAACACATGCACATGAATTAAGTATATTAAAGGTGAATAGGAAACAAGGATAATCCCATGCTATACTTGCCTTAAACACCGATCCTTCGGTAAGCTTTAATCTTCAACGTTCTTCTTCTTCTTGATAACCACGTATATCTTACCGACTGGACTTGATCAATAAATCATCACACACACATCGAACAATCATACACGAAGCAAACAATAGATCTATATTAGAACAGTACACCAATCATACAAAAATAAATAAAAGAGTTTGAAACACGATTCTACGCATCACTACGAACACACAGACGTGAAAAGCACACTAATCAGAGCTACGGTTGAAAAGATACATCTACCGAAAGATTTGCTCATAGAAGAAAATATAAAACTATTTAGCTTCATGAGTTTTAATTATATAATAACATATATAAGATATTTTATAAATACTATATACGGAATTAAGTCAAATTTAGATTCAAATTATGAAACTAAAGTAAAACAAATCATATTTTATTTACAAAATCCAGTTGCATAATTATTAATCAAGATATGATTTAACCATAAAATTTCAGAATTAGTAATATGGCAAACACTGTCACTAACGTGTAGATCTCATCGTTACGAAACAAACGCAACTTGAACGGGCTATTTCGGAGTTTAAATAAGTTACGATTTAAACAAGTTTTACTTTAATTAAATAATAGATTAAATCTAACATCGAATCTTAAAGATAGAAAACCTAACCAACAGTAACACTAACAGTATAACAAGTTTGTCAAACTCTTCTACACGTTACTACGATCACATAGATATAAAGATCACAAAATTTGGATTTAAAACGTAAAAGTTATGAATTTTCTAAGATTTCCTATAGATAAATAATTATTTTAATATAAACTCGAAAATAAATTATCTCAAACCTACTGTACAGTTCTATCATCATGTAGAGCTCTCAAATACGAATCTAACGCAATTTGAATGGATCAAATCGGAGTTAAAACGAAGATTCCACGGCTAAAACAATCTGAGTGGCAAAACTGTAAATATGAGAAAACGTATTTTTCTTTTTCCGAAACGAATTACGTTTTCAACTAATCAAAACGTATTCTCAGCTTTACGCTTTAGGACTGCGGGTTCTATACTTGAAAACATCAGGGTCTCTTTTGCAAGATCACCAGCGAACCGGTACGTTCTAATCTAAGCCATCCGTTTTAGATCTGACGGTCCAGATCAGTCGGGGGAGGGAACGGGCGGCGCTCCGGCCGAACTTCGGCCGCCGGCGAGCTTCCACGGCGGCGCCATCACTGGAGAAAGCTAGAACACGGCTCCGGCCACCAAACAAAGAAAGAAAAACACCGGGAGGTCGAGAAACTCACAGCGAACTCACCCCGCGTGAAGATAGGGCCGGGGGATGATCGGAAGGCGGCGGCTGGCTCACGGTGGCGGCTATGGCGGCGGTGGCGCTTGCGGTGGCTCGACGAGACGACTAGATCGGCTCCAAAAGGGTGGGATGAGTGCGGTATGATGCGGGGGTCTCGTTTTTATAGCCCGAAGGCGTCGCACTTAAGGAAGGGAAGGAGATCGAGCCGCCAAATCGAATCGGAGGAGGAGGAAAGTGAGCTCGCGGTTGGAAAGAGCTGGAGGAAGAAGATGGAAAGGGGAGGCAGTCGCTGACAAGCGGGTCCCACCTGTCGGCGACTCAGAGCGGGGGATCGGCCGCGCGCGCAAGACGGGCCGGCTTGCTGGGCTCGGGCTCGGCCCAGGAGGAGAAAACGGCGCGGGAGAAAAATGGGTCGGCTGCAGCTGCGGTAGGAGAAGCGGCCCGGGAAGAAAGAATTCCTTTTCTTTTTCTTTCCCGAATTTTCAAATCCATTTTTCAAATGATTTTCAAATCAAATTTGAATTTGATTCAAACCACTCAACACAAAACTCCAAATGCAGCAGCATGAATGCTCAATCATGTTTCTACCCTTATATTTGATTTTAAATTTATAAAATTATTCTTATTCTATAATTGCATGCTTCACCAAAAATAAATATAAAAATCACCTTTTTCCTATTTTTCTTTTCTTCAAATTTTAGGGTGTTACAATTCTACCCCCCTTAAGATGAATCTCGTCCCGAGATTCGGAAGATAATGATAAAAGAGATAGGGATAGTTCGTCTCTAGATTGTTCTTTACTTCATCGTGTAGTTCCATCGTCTTGATAAGAATTCCGTCTTACTTTGCATACATGTAACTAATTCAAGATTTTTGACAAATGCTCCAAACAATACTCTGGTATCTCCAATCACTAGGCACCTTTCCTATAATATGAATTTTCTTCCTTAAAATACTTATCTTCCAACAGAGCCTGACGAATCTCTTAATCAGAAGGAATTTCTACTACCAACCTTCAAAACATTAATGATTCTGATCAAGTTGCTCAAATTTGGAATACGATTCTTAATCCTTGGTGTCACCCGAACCTTCTTAGCATTATTCTCCATTGCTAAGGGCATCGGCTGCGACTTTTACTTCTCCAAATAATAGCACTTTTTCCAAGTCCTAATCCATTTCATTCCAACGAGGATATCACAAATTCAATACCAACTTTGCGAAGATGTCCTGTAGATTCTTGTGACCCTCCTATATGTCATTTTTCTTCCAAAAGTCAGTACTCCTTAGTGAAAAACTCCAGATAACACGTTAGGTAATTCAACCCATACTTCCTTAGTTGACTTAATGAACAAAGTACTATATTTTTCTTCTTGCATAAGGACACATCCCACACCTTGATAAGGTGCATCATTGTAGATATGAAGCTCTTGTCTGGATCTGACAAAGCTAATACTTGGGTTTTACTTCAACCTTTTCTTAGACTCCTTCAAACATTCGCCTGAGGTCTCTTGATCTAAACAAACTTAAAAGCTTCTCCAAAGTTATTTATTCCTCTGCTATGACTTCAGTAAACTCATGATCCACTTTGCTATCCCTCAGTATACCTATCTTCTAATTGGTCATTCTCATCTCCCTCAGGTAAAAGTCGACCACCCTGATACTCAATTCTTTTCCCTGACGGTGTTGTTAAGAGCATGGTGCACCGAGTATCATGAATCACTCCTTTGTGTGCACAGAGCCATCCATTACCAAGAACCACGCGAATTTTAAGTGACTCCAACACAATGAGTGTCGCGGTGAATTTTTCCTTGTTTATGACCAGACTGACATTCGGGCATATCTGATCTGTCTGCATTTCTCCCACTGGGGTTTGAACTAGCAAAGGCCTCCTCATTGGACACTTCACCATCTTGCACGTCTCTACCATGTCGGCGGAAATGAAAGAATGCGAAGCACTAGGGTCAAACAGAGCAAAAACTTGTACTGAACTTACTTGAATATAACCTCCCACTACTTTGGTAACTCCATGAATTTTATCCATATCCACATTGCTCAGTCTTCCATTGACATAGTTTTGCTGCGCTTTGCTTCCTTGAGCAGGCTTCTTATGGACTTTCCTTTTTCGCTTTCGTCGTTGTGGATTCTGACTTAGTTCACTCCCAACTTGCTCTTCAACATTGTTGTTTTGATAGTGCTCAGCTTCATCATACCCATAACATCCTTCAATGGCAGAAACATCAATCTTTTCCCACATATTAGTGCGAGACGTCATATAGGGCTCCTGAGTCATGAGACACTACACTTCCTGTCATCAAGTGACCAACATCAGCAACACGAGCAAGTATAGATGATCATAATCATGAACTATCCAAAAAGAACAACTCTTGTCTTCATGGATCCAAAATTATCAACCTTGTTCACAGAACATTTTTGCTCAAGAGTGGAAACTCAATCATGGAGACTAACCAATACTTCCAACTAAAGAGTTCAATCTTAATAATCCTTCTTTACATTGGCTACCCCCCTTAAAATATGAGACACCAATAGGGTAGCTTGAACCCTTTTCTATATGAGCTACTTAGCATAAAAGTATTCTGACATCCCAATAATACTCTTGTGCATGGGTAAGAACAAGAAATCTGAAATTTCTCACGAGCAGAAAATCAGCAGTGCAGTAAAACAGCTGTAACTCTCATTCTGTTAATCCAATGAAGCTGTAGTTTACACCGATGGAAAGCTTATAAAATTCTCTGCATCTTTCTTATAGAACACACTTCCAGATTCTGCAGCTAACTTGACCGAAAACAACACATAACAGATTCTGTTCCAGGTTTATGACAGCACAGATACATTGCCTTATGCTTTTTGTATCTCCCAAACCAAAGCATCTTTGGAGATGGTTCTTGCATTTAGAGGAAGATATTGAAGTCTACTCTTGTCCAAAATTTTCTCATGATTTTTTTTTTTGGTCTTTCAAGAACAGAGATATAAGTTGATCAAGACAGGCTGTTCCGGAAGACAAGATATAGAAAGCAGGAGATAACCCAAAACCCAGCTATTTATTTCATTGATCCTTATACCTTATACATCTAAACTAAATGAAATCATGGTCAAAACCCACGAGATCATTCCACTCATTACAAAATTCCAACTCAAGCATAAACATAAGCACAAAGCAACTAAACACTTAAATGTTCATTATCCACACATTAAGACGACTCAACTTGGCTACTAACGGTTTTATTACACGGGACATAACTCCTATTCCTTAAACATGGTGTGATTGTAGCAGCATCCAGAGTAGATAACATCTCTTACATTCCTTATTGCTTTATATGGACATCTGAATCTCTACATCCCTCTTTACCATTCTTATAACTCATACCTTAAGATGGGTCAACCTGGTATCCCTCAGGTATAGATTTAATACCCTCATACTCAATCCTTTCTCCTGAAAGTGTAGTTAAAAACACTGAACATTGGGCATACTCAATCACTCCTTTACAAGTAGATAACCAGTCTATTCCCAGGATAACATCAATGCCCATTAATTCCAAAATAATGAGGTTTGCCTTAAAATTTACCCCCTTTATGTCAAAACTAACTTTTGGGCATACGCGGTCTGCCTTTATTTCACCTCTTGGAGTTTCAACCATCACTGTTTTCCCCCTTGGAAGCATAAGTATGTTATGATCTTTTACATATTGTCTAGATATGAACGAATGTGAGGCACTGGGGTCAAACAAAACCTTGGCATTTCCTAAACTTACTGGAATTGATCCAAACACGACCTCCTTAGCTCCAGGAATGGTGGAGATATCCACATGTTTCAACCTTCCAAGGATGTAATTTCTCTTTAATTTATTTCCCTGCACATGATCCTTTCGGACATCCTGTCCTGAGTCTTGCTGTTGTTGATTCTTCTGTGGGCAAGATTTGATATAATGTCCTTCCTGCTGGCAATGATAACACTTTCTCTTAGCTAGATCTTTTGTGATGTCATACTCCAAGGAACTGTTGTTTGGTATGTTGCTATCTTGCTGGCCATAGAAGTTCACCTTCGTCCCTTTGGCTTGTTTCCTAGCTTGTTTGGCCGTTCGGGGTTGATACTCCTTATAGGTAATTGTCCATCCATCTATGACTACTTCATGGGGAGTAGTTTTAGCGGGAGGAGCTTCTAACTCTTCAGGGTTTGGATTTGTTTGACAGGGGATCAGGGCTGCATGTGACAATGTAGTATAACCCGCTTGCTGATTGCTTTCCACAAATGGTTCTAATGAGATTGCCTTTCTCTTCTTATCCATGTTGATCTCAAAATTTGGATCCACCTTGACTTTCCCCTTATTAGACTCGTTTCGAAGACAGGGAAAACCATAATGCTTACAGCAGTGACATTGTTCCTGCTCTCCAAATGCCTTATTATCAACATCTTTATTGGATTTCATATTCTTCCAAACTTCTGCTACTTGTATCTTCTCTGACCCCTTGGATATGTTGGCTTGACCTTGAGATAAGCATCGTTGAGAATTCCCATGTTGAGCCATTTCTTCTAGTAATTGGTTTTGCATCGCTAATGGTTTCTTGTCAAAAGTGAGCAAGAGCGACACAATTCAGTCCTCTTAACCTCTGAAATCCACAGTCTTCTCGTCACGAGCCGTCTAATAGACAAGGAGAAAAGGTTCAAAATAGAGACAAGGTTTTTATAACAGACAGAGGTTGAAGTGAGCATAAGTTTTAGCAAATAGCAAGGTTGGAGAGAAAACAAGAACTAAGAAAGATAAAAGCATGCTAAAACGTCCAGTTCTAACTAGGCTTGCGTCCTACAGTCAGCATTGCTCTGATACCAATCTGTCACACCCGGTTTTAAGGACAAAACCAGACATACACCATATGTGAAATAAAGAAGACAAATCTCACATATAGCCACAGATAAGTGTAATATCAAAAGACAAATGCTTAATATACATAACACAATAGTATAAAATATACCTTAAAGAATAATACAGCGGAAAGACAACTCCGAACACCGGGTGCAACCTTCACTCCAGGATCAAACTAACTGGTTGATCACAAGCCTAACAATTCCAGAATCTAACAGTCTGGTACCCTTCCTGAGATGTGGGGAAATAGCAAGAGTGAGTCCATGTCGAACTCAACAAATATAACATGGGGTTCATGAGGCTCAAAAGGTTTGACACGGGTTTACTGCAATAGCTTTTAGTGAGTCATCTCTTTAACAATTGAGTAGCAATAAGTTCACCAAAATCCCAAATAACCTCATGATCATGTAAACAAGAATAATGTATAGCAAGAAACAATAATCATTAGTGAGCATCAATATCATCAGTATTATCATTATCATCAGTGTTCATCATTTATTCTGTAAGGGTCCAAGGCCACTCGTGACCGTGAGCACGGCTGTTATAACAGTTTTACACTCTGCAGAGGTTGTACACTTTCACTGTGAGTCATGATTACCCATATGCCCGGGATCGCGACTCCCAAAACACTTCCAAGGTGAGCAGGCAAGGAATCACTATGAAGCCTTTCAAAGGTTAGTCTAACAAGTTAGGGCCGCTAGGTTTCCGGAGTCAGTCCGTGTGATACACCACGCAGGGATCCACAGTCTGCTCTACCCCATTTGCGCCACAAGGGTAACCTCTAACAAGCTAGAAAAGGTCCTCATACTGAGCTAAAGCCAGAGCCATATAGCCCTCACAGTTGTACTGTAAGTCCCGGATGTTCGCTTACAGATAAGTCCTTAAGGAGAGAAACTAGAGCACCATAAAAATAACCAAATATGCTCTAGCCCTCTTGAGCCATGTTTCTATAAAGCATCTTTTAAACGTTCATTGCATATACCATTAGTCAAGTTACAGATCATGGTTATTTATCTTGAGCACTAGCATAAATACTACCCAATGCAACGTCCCATAGGTGTCAAGGTACAAGATACAAAAGCTAGGATATCCTTAATGGTAACAAGGTAAACACATGCACATGAATTAAGTATATTAAAGGTGAATAGGAAACAAGGATAATCCCATGCTATACTTGCCTTAAACACCGATCCTTCGGTAAGCTTTAATCTTCAACGTTCTTCTTCTTCTTGATAACCACGTATATCTTACCGACTGGACTTGATCAATAAATCATCACACACACATCGAACAATCATACACGAAGCAAACAATAGATCTATATTAGAACAGTACACCAATCATACAAAAATAAATAAAAGAGTTTGAAACACGATTCTACGCATCACTACGAACACACAGACGCGAAAAGCACACTAATCAGAGCTACGGTTGAAAAGATACATCTACCGAAAGATTTGCTCATAGAAGAAAATATAAAACTATTTAGCTTCATGAGTTTTAATTATATAATAACATATATAAGATATTTTATAAATACTATATACGGAATTAAGTCAAATTTAGATTCAAATTATGAAACTAAAGTAAAACAAATCATATTTTATTTACAAAATCCAGTTGCATAATTATTAATCAAGATATGATTTAACCATAAAATTTCAGAATTAGTAATATGGCAAACACTGTCACTAACGTGTAGATCTCATCGTTACGAAACAAACGCAACTTGAACGGGCTATTTCGGAGTTTAAATAAGTTACGATTTAAACAAGTTTTACTTTAATTAAATAATAGATTAAATCTAACATCGAATCTTAAAGATAGAAAACCTAACCAACAGTAACACTAACAGTATAACAAGTTTGTCAAACTCTTCTACACGTTACTACGATCACATAGATATAAAGATCACAAAATTTGGATTTAAAACGTAAAAGTTATGAATTTTCTAAGATTTCCTATAGATAAATAATTATTTTAATATAAACTCGAAAATAAATTATCTCAAACCTACTGTACAGTTCTATCATCATGTAGAGCTCTCAAATACGAATCTAACGCAATTTGAATGGATCAAATCGGAGTTAAAACGAAGATTCCACGGCTAAAACAATCTGAGTGGCAAAACTGTAAATATGAGAAAACGTATTTTTCTTTTTCCGAAACGAATTACGTTTTCAACTAATCAAAACGTATTCTCAGCTTTACGCTTTAGGACTGCGGGTTCTATACTTGAAAACATCAGTGTCTCTTTTGCAAGATCACCAGCGAACCGGTACGTTCTAATCTAAGCCATCCGTTTTAGATCTGACGGTCCAGATCAGTCGGGGGAGGGAACGGGCGGCGCTCCGGCCGAACTTCGGCCGCCGGCGAGCTTCCACGGCGGCGCCATCACTGGAGAAAGCTAGAACACGGCTCCGGCCACCAAACAAAGAAAGAAAAACACCGGGAGGTCGAGAAACTCACAGCGAACTCACCCCGCGTGAAGATAGGGCCGGGGGATGATCGGAAGGCGGCGGCTGGCTCACGGTGGCGGCTATGGCGGCGGTGGCGCTTGCGGTGGCTCGACGAGACGACTAGATCGGCTCCAAAAGGGTGGGATGAGTGCGGTATGATGCGGGGGTCTCGTTTTTATAGCCCGAAGGCGTCGCACTTAAGGAAGGGAAGGAGATCGAGCCGCCAAATCGAATCGGAGGAGGAGGAAAGTGAGCTCGCGGTTGGAAAGAGCTGGAGGAAGAAGATGGAAAGGGGAGGCAGTCGCTGACAAGCGGGTCCCACCTGTCGGCGACTCAGAGCGGGGGATCGGCCGCGCGCGCAAGACGGGCCGGCTTGCTGGGCTCGGGCTCGGCCCAGGAGGAGAAAACGGCGCGGGAGAAAAATGGGCCGGCTGCAGCTGCGGTAGGAGAAGCGGCCCGGGAAGAAAGAATTCCTTTTCTTTTTCTTTCCCGAATTTTCAAATCCATTTTTCAAATGATTTTCAAATCAAATTTGAATTTGATTCAAACCACTCAACACAAAACTCCAAATGCAGCAGCATGAATGCTCAATCATGTTTCTACCCTTATATTTGATTTTAAATTTATAAAATTATTCTTATTCTATAATTGCATGCTTCACCAAAAATAAATATAAAAATCACCTTTTTCCTATTTTTCTTTTCTTCAAATTTTAGGGTGTTACAATTTAGAGCATCTAAAAATTAGATAACGCTCGCAGAAAAGCGTGAACTAGCTCTAGAAAAAGCCAGAACAATTCCCGAAGAGTTCATTGAGATTGATTGACACATGAGGAACTGAAAGGAATAATTTGCGTGATAAAGAAAAAAATTTTAGGAAACTCCCAATGAGAACTTAAGATGAGAAACCAGGAATATTGATTACAGAAAAAGATAAAGACGTGCTGGAGAAGAAAGATCCATCCACTAAACGCATTTTGAAAGACTTTGTTCGCTCTTAACACACAAGAGTTAACGAGCAAACATCACATCAAACAATAGCCCGTCAAATTAGTTTAGAAAAATTTAAAGATTCTTATTTTTTTTATAACTAATTGATGCTATCATAAACTAAACTTAGGAAATTTTATCCAAATATTAAAACATTTATTTTATTTAGTATTTCCTATGCACAACCCAAAATTAAAAATTTTGGGGTGTGACAGTTGACTTATAAAGTTGATGGTTAATTACCGTCAACAGTAAGCATCGTGTTTATATTGTTCTTCTTGTTCACAACTCTTTTGAGTACTTGAATCTATCGATCATAGGTTAAAGTATTATTCATAGTGTAAGTATGGTGTTTAGACTCAGTTACTCATGGATGTACCCTACATTCCGGATCAGTTGTAGCTCACGAGGATGACTCTTATAGCCTTGTTGAATCCTTTGTAGTCCACCTCCCATTTGAAGGCCGAGCAGGACCTAGTTACTATAGGGAACATACTCTACCTGTGTTTTCCCTAGTAATATCCCTAGAATTGAATAATAGAAGACATAGCTTACCTAAGTCAGAATTAGAGAGCCTTAGTAGTCCTCTCTACGCTCTTGTTTATCTTAAGTCTTGTTGCTACTCCTAGTTAAGTTAGATCGTAGTCAATCTCACGTTTTCCTATGGATATGATACTTGGAATACTTTCGGGTGAAAGCTAAAGCGGTATCCGTGCGCTTGCGGATTTATCTATGTGCATTAATAAATACCAATAGTTGCAGATTAATTTTGACAAACACTATTTTGTGTAGCTTTGCCATGCATATAATGTCTTCCATTGAAGTACCAAATGGTATTCTTAAGAAGTTAGACTTCAATAGGATAGTTTTTTATAGATAGGGACAACTAGAAGGAAGAATATATATTATCTCAATGAGGGATCATATTCCTACTATCAAGGTCATCTCCCTTTTAAATGAGTACCTAACTCAATAGTTTTCCATTGACTACTAAGTTAGATAGTAGTTGATGGTCACTAACACCTAGTTAGGCCACCAACATTTCACCCAAAATCAAGGTAAAACACATCACATTTCCTGAATTTTTGTTGATAAATGACCTAGTTCCACTTGTACTTGGAGAAGTGTTTGAATTCTAGAAAAAACAACAAATATCACCAAATAAGTGTACAAGAAGCAAGTGGACGTGGCAACGAGACATGGGCCCCACTTAGTAGGGTCAGCCGACCCCACTAGGCATCGCCCGACGCCCCTACCTCCCTTGCCATGTCACCTATCTGTGGGAGAGCAAGGAAACACACCAAGGAGGACCCTCCACCCTTGATCCAAGTTAGTGGCATCCAAGGGCCAAGGTGTAGCCTCCCTTCGATTGGATGGCCCACTTTTAGCCACTCAAAGGGCCAAACCAACCAAAGTAACCGACTTACCTGCATTCAACCTGAAATGATCCACGATTTCCTCGATGGGAAATCCATAGATACAACTCATAATGTGATAGTCCCATAAGATCACACCATCACATTATCAAATATCAATTGATATCACAAGTCATACATTGAATACCTATCTTAAAGAGTACAAATAGAGGAGTTTACTTATTATTACATTGCCACTTAACGGAATCACTCAGAGCACACAGTATCTATAATAGCATCAGAAAGGCACAACAGCGGGCCTAGACCAAGCAATATGATCTGAACTGACCCTTATTTATTCATATTGGAATATGTTGGAATATGTTGTCTCTCTATTTTTTGGTATTAACTTTGGTATATTGAGTATTGGTTTCAAATGGCTTTCATCTTTGCATTGCAACTTTGCATTTGCACTCTCCTTGCGGGTATTCATATGGATTTCTGTCTATGCTTGGAGACATGAAACCATGCCGGTATAGCAACACACATTGAGAAAAAGCAATGTGGTTACATCCCTCCTGCCATTTGTTGGGTTCGAGAGAGCGGATTATGGTATTCACGCATTGCATTGCAATGCATCATATGCAATTTGCATTGGTTACATATTAATCAATTGTTAGTTATAGTTTATATCATGAATAGAATTATCTTGCCATATCTGAAATCTGATTATGCTTGTTGTTTACATAGCCACACTATTGTGGCTTTTAAATTGATTCTTAAGTCAACTATGATCTAAATAACTTTGTTAAAGCATGTAGTAGTTGGCCCAAGTGTCCCTTGTGTGGTTGTAGTTGGTGAGTTTTATTAGAACCTTGGAAGTATAGGAGAGTGAGGGCCAGCTTATAATCCTTATCACTCCAAATGTAGTACCACAAGATTAACCCATTTACACAAAGTGAGGGCAAAATGCAAGAGAGGTTCCCTGGTATGCTAGCTAGTTACATGTGAGGAGCTCGGTCGTAAGTAGATTTTATACTTGGGGTATTATAACTTACTCCTTTAACCCCTAAATGACGGTGGACCTACATGGGTGGGAGTGCATGGGAATGTGAATGAAACCATTGGTCAAAGAAAAAGTGGTTGGGTGTCCCCTTTCTAGTGGGGGTGGCGAGAATATTTTTGTTAGTTTTCAAAAATATCGAAAGGAGATTGTTGGATCCCATGTTTACCGTCTCCATCCCCCATACAACAATTTACATGGGAAGATGGAATAAGAAAATACTTATCATTTATATATTGAGTTTTTGATTAACAAATAACATGATAGATAGTCCCACATAACAGTATGATTCCTTCATTTTTCACTACCTTTGTGCTCCTCTCATCAAATGTACCTTAGAATGCGAGGAACATCTCCATACTTGATAGGCTTTATGATGTAGTCCTTGGCTCTGCCATCCAAGCACATGTATATCATAAATATAATTTGCAATGTTGGGCACTCATGTGGCATGTGTAACGAACTAATTACAAATAATTTTGCATTTACTTACATTTTAACTATTTTAGGACTTTTGTTGAATGAGGTAATCACCACTGGGAGGTGGCTCAACTTGGGTGATTTCTTAGTGGGAGAAAACATAATGTTTTAACTATTGTAGAGAATTTTTTTTGAAATACTCAAAGATAGTATTGAGAAAATATCTTACAGCAATAAGGAAATCCAAAGGCAAGAATGCTTAGAAGTCTTCTTTTTTCAAAAGGAAGTGAATGGTGTACCTTTACTTCCATCAGTAGATCATATCCAGTCATATTCGGCATCCAATAATTAGATAGAATTAGCTTCACGTTGTGTTCCTGTGAAAAAAATCATAAGAAAAATGTCAAAGGTTAACATATGTAGTACACATAGATAAATTCACTTAAACCAACATATCATATTATTACAAAAAAAAGTTGCGACAAAACTATGTAAAACTAAAGATGTACCACATTCAGGAGCTCTAATGATTGCCAACAACCATGAACAGCAATCACTGAAACAAATCAATTATCATATCACTTACAAGGATATGCTTATCATATAAATAAATGAGCTAAAGCGGTGATGTTAGCCTTCAATCTCTATCTCTAGCCAGACTTGTAGCGGTGATGATGACAAGATAAAGATGGAGTCCATGGATAGATGTGAGATCCATCTATCATATATCACAATACAAAAGATATAGCTTGCAAAAGTTTGAGATATTGTATAGCATAGAAAATTTAGGAGCCCTCCTTATTTATTTAGTAAATTATTTCACAGTTTCTTAAATTTACCGCAACATTGTATATGTGTTGTTACTACTTACTATATCATGATGAAGCACAAACATTGTCTTTAATGAACACACCATTTTCCCCTTATTTCATTATAATACCTTGCATGGGACGTAAGTATAGTATGGGAAGCCTTTGTCTTGTGGTGGCAGATTAATTTTGATAAACACTATTTTGTGCAGCTTTGCCATGTATATATGTCTTCCTTTGAAGTACGAAATGGTATTATTAAGAAGTTAGGCTTCCATAGGATAGTTTTTTCTAGATAGGGACAACTAGATGGAAGAATTTATATTATCCAAATGAGGGATCATATTCCTACTATCAGGATTACCTCCCTTTTAAATGAGTACCTAATATAACTCAATAGTTTTCCATTGACTACTAAGTTAGATAGTAGTTGATGGTCACTAACACCTACTTAGGCTACCAACAATTCACCCAAAATCAAGGTAAAACACATCACATTTCCTGAATTTTTGTTGATAAATGACCCAGTTCCACTTGTACTTGGAGAAGTGTTTGAATGCTGGAAAAAACAACAAATGTCATGAAATAAGTGTACAAGAAGCAAGTGGACGTGGTAGGGAGATTTGGGTCCCACTTGGTTGGGTCGGCTGACCCCACTAGGCATCGCCTAACGCCACTACCTCCCTTGCCACGTCACCAATCCATGGGAGAGCAAGGAAACACACCAAGGAGGACTCTCCACCCTTGATCCAAGTCGGTGGCATCCAAGGGATGAGGTGTAGCCTCCCTTGGATTGGATGGCCCACTTTCAGCCACTCAAAGGGCAAAATCGACCAAAGTAATCGACTTACCTGCATTCAACCTAAAACAATCCATGATTTCCTCGAAGGGAAATCCATAGATACAGCCTGTAATGTGAGAGTCCCATAAGATCACGCCATCACATTATCGAATACCAGTCGATATGACAAAGTCATACATCGAATACCTATCTTAAAGAGTACAAATAGAGGAGTTTACTTATAATTACATTGCCACTTGACAAAATCACTCAGAGCACACAATATCTAGAATAGCATCAGAAAGGCACAACAGCGGGCGCTGACTCCATCTCCTTAGGCTATCTTGAGTGAAGGACAAGACCTCCAATCCTCCCAACCATCACCCTGGTAGTCATACTCAGGCTTATCACCTGCCAAATAATTATCAGTATGATTTGTACTGGCCAATGGCTCCCACCCTATGCTTCGCATTTGCTTTTTGGTCAGTGGAATGAAAGGGTAGAGCAAAAAACCTATATATGGTTGTAGTTTTCCTATGCAAGTTCATTAATATTTTATAATTGTTCTTCAAGTTTTAACCCATTTCCATCCATCCCATCCAGACACATATCCACACATCTCACCACACTCTCACTCTCTAGGAGGCAAGGACAACTCCCTCTCATGCCTTGCCTCAGCGGCTACGAGCCAAAATCTATACCAACCTAGGGGGAAGAAGAAGAAAACACCTCTCACTAGTAAAGGGAAGCGTAGAACATATGAATGTCCATGACCGTGGACATGGCTATATGTATATAGATCGATCAACTCTGTAGAGCGTGTACACCTAGAACCATAAGATCACCATCATCGATAGTGCTATGCCTATGCTGATACTGGGCTACCTTCCAATTGATACGATACCACTATGCCACTCAGCCCTGAGTCACCTTAGAGTCCACCAGTACGTTGAGACTAAAAATACAGTACCAGGCAACCAAGGTCACCATGCGGTCTTAGGAGGGTTAGAGCCATATGCCCCTACCTTCCTACACTGTCAACTAGAACCTAGTAGTAGTGGCATCGCCCTTGCTAGTCAACATCCGTTCCCTGCCCAACCAGGAACGTAGTGGGTATGAAGGGTCCTATGAGCCGGTTCTCTAAACATATCAGTCCTAAGGGGACCAGATAAGACATCTTCTCAAGTGGGGACAACCATCTCCTCGTGCTTCAATAGCACCTCCATCCTAGGGATTTGTCCCATGGAGAGCCTCCTGCCCGAGATCTTCTCTGCTCACATGTACTAGCCACACATACCTCACATAGAGGATGCTTAGGTTCTTGACAGGACTTGTCCAAAGACTCATCATAGAATCCTATCCATTCAACTCAACCCTCACCACACATCCAAGACACATGCCAAGATCTCCTGCAAGTTGTCACCACCATTATGGCACCATGTGCCTTAGACACTCACAAATAATCCTCCACCATGCATCACATCATAGATATAATGCGTAATAGAAGCAAGTAGCAAGTATATAAGCGAGTAGCTATCCTATTAGCGGGTGTGCAGGGGTAAGGTTACATCAAGGCATAGCATCAAGCAATACTACCATGCAACTTGTCACAGAGTCAAAACTGTGGCATGCATTGCTGTTCATTGGGTGTCACTAAGTGTGAGGTCTTTGGCAGCTCAGGTGGACTAAAGAACATGAAGAACTCAAAGATCACGTAGAGGACATAGAGGTTTATCCTAGTTCAAGATATCGGGCCCTATGTCTTGTAGTTTGATGATCCTTGTATTCAAGAGCACCCAAATCGAGGGGTTACAATAGAGTGCAAGAGAGATCTGGCGAAGGATAGCTCGGTGCTAATCCTAGCTCATTGGCAGTGAGGTCTCCTCCTTGTCAGAGAGAAGGAAGACGATGGAAAGGGTGGAGGAGTTTTTGATACTCCTCTTGGGGTGGCTCTGCTCTTGGTGCTAAGCTCAAGTTGTTTGGTTGTGAGGACTCAAATTATTTTTTTCTAAATTGTCCTCTTTTCATCCTCACTTCCATCCTTGTTTCATCCTCCCCTCTATAGGATCTGACCTCCCCTTATATATTGAGGTACATCGGGTACATGGCGGTTTCAGGGTCTAGTCCATGGTCTATGTGCGCCGGAGTCTAGGAGGGGCTTATAGCGGTGCGGATGGACCTTGCAGTTGTCGTTGAGCTAGAGGAGCCCTAGGCGTCATCTGGCTCCTCTGTTATGATGCTCTGACCGTCAGGCTTTGTTGGCCTAGACCGGCCTCCACAAGGTGCACCATCTGGAGTCTTCCTTGGTGGTGAAGGCATCCGGCTTGAGGGGGTAACGAGCAAGCATGGGAGCCCCTGAGCCCTTGAAGCCATCAAAGGGGTTTTGTCCCCTTCTGTCACACCCCATGAGTGATCCTGTCAAAAGAGTGATTGACAGCGATGTGCCTGCTATGCGGAGCTAGGGAGCCCCTGAGCCTTGGGTGCTTAGGACGCTTGCTGCCAGCTATTGGCGGTCACTAACGACCATTTCCGAGCACCAATTATAGTCCAAAATAGGAGAAATAGACATGCTTTTGACACATATGCCTTTACTATTGACCTAGTACCACTTGTATTCGAGAAAATATGTTTTGCCGGTCACAAGTTTGAATACAAGTGGAAAACATACCAAAATACGCAAAACAAAAAGTGCAATGCAGATTCTACACCAAGAAGACAAGCAAAGGCCCATCCAAACATTCAAACTCGGTAGAATACCACTGTGGCAGGCATCCAGGCCTAGCCAGCAGCCCATCGGAGCAAGGCGGTGGCGAGCGGGGCTAGCCAGGGTGCGCTTGCACCCCGAACGCCACCTCTCGGGCCCACGCTTCTCCGGCGGTTGCATGCCACCAAGCAGAGGCAGTCCATGGTGGTTTCCTAATTTACCTACACCAAAACCAACCATGTATCACTATATAAGAAGGGCTAGAGCTCATTCACAACACACACATTCATTTGGAGCCTCTACCTCACTACCTCATCTTGTATCTTTAGCTTTAGTGTTAGTTTGTGAGCAAGGGCAAAGCTATCAAGGAGAGCTTGTCTCCTTGGAAGAAGAGAACCTTCTTGGTATGAATACTATAAAGAGTTCTTCCAAGTTGTTACTCTCATATCATTCATATAGTAGTGCATATGAACTAGACTATAGTTTTCAGGTTATAATCATGATATATGAACTAGCATATAGTTTGGATATCTTGATCTTAACATGTAGAACTTTATGCTTAATCATTCATATAACTTATATGAGTAGAATTAGAGCTAAGTTGAGGTGGCAGTTCATCATGCCTTCGGCTGTGCCCATGTCCTATGCTTGTTGATCCGTAGGGTTGAAGTCCAGAGGGGATGTAGGTAGTTTCTATGTAATCGAGCGAGGTGCTCAGGTACATAGGAGTAGATGAATACATTTCCCTTTCCACAGTTGAGGGGTAGGCGGTAGGTGGTGACAGCCCTATCTGTCCCTTGTAATCCCTCACATTCATCTAGGGTGTAGGAGTCTAAATTGTCACATGAGGATGTTGGCAAACCAGTACTCAGTGGCCTCCTGACCTATCTCACACTTAGTTCTAGCTCTAGCCATATTCATTGTATGACTATCAACTATTCTTTGCACGGCTATATTAGAACATGCCTACTCCACTTAGGAATATTCTTTTATTATTTGTTTTCCTTTTATCCTTGAGGTTGGCTCAGATGTGTGTCCACTATCCATGAAATACCATTTTTACCCCTGTCATGAGCTATGGTCCACTATGCAAGTATGTAATCAGGTTTATGTCTATGCTAGAGTATGTATACCTTGCCCTCCTTTGGGAAAATATAAATAATGATACCCTAAATACTTTCGGGTGAAATGCTACAATGATAACTCCGTATGCTTGCGGATATTGTCTATAATCTTTAAGGACTGTCGTAGTTAGTGTTTCTTAGCAGTGTTGCTAAGATTAACTCAATCTTAGTAATGGTATTAAGAAATACCAACAGGCATTTCTGGCGCTGTTACCGGTGATGGACTTAAAACCTCCTCACTTGGTGATTGCTCTAAGCAATGCCAACAAGTATTTCTGGCGCCGTTACCGGTGATGGACTTAAAACCTTCTCACTTGGTGATTGCACTAAGAAATGCCAACAAGCTTTTCTGGCATCGTTGCCGAGGGAGGCATAGGTTGAAAGAATCTAGCATAACATGAATAATGATTACATGCATGTAATGGTAGCCATAGTTTATGCAGGCTAATTCTGCTTATTTTCTTCCTATTGTGGAATGAAAATAGGATAGTGTATGAGTGGTTTTGATCTGCCGAACAACTACACCGATAATCCAGAGGCACTCTTACGAAAGAACATGTCTTGTACCACTTCTTCTGCTACTTTGCCTACAGTCGAACTAGTCACCCTTGTACCATCCGCTACTACCGACATGGCCAAGTCACTCTACAACTACTCCACTCCCACTATTGCCAACGTGCCCGTTGGGCCCGCTGTCAACATGGGCACCAGAAACTTTGACCTCTAGACTAGCCTAATCATGATGGTACAGGCAAGCTAGTTCTATGGCTTGCCAAGCGAGGACGCAAGTGCACACTTGTAATACTTCCTTGAGCTGTGTGACACAATCGTCATCAAAGATGTCGCACCAGCTAGCATCAGGCTTCGTCTGTTTCCCTTCTCCCTCACGGGGAAGATGAAATAGTGGTTCTACTAGAACAAGGAAGCTATCAATACATGGGACAAATATTCCTTGGCATTCCTCATGAAATTTTTCTCCATGGGCAAAACCAGTGCCTTGAGGAGGAAAATTTCAAATTTCTAGCAGACTTCACTCGAGTCCATCCCCGAGGTGTGGGAAAGGCTCCAAGATTATATCCAGGTCTGCCCGCACCATGAGATGGAAGAATGGCTTGTGCTCCAAAACTTCTATGAGGGGTTCATGCCCATGTCAAAGGGGCACGTCAATGCCGCTGCTAGAGGCACATTCCTTTCCCTCACCACCAATATAGCCAAGGCCCTCATCAAAAAGATGGTGGCCAATCAGAGCTAGGGGGAGGAATGCAAGCAATAAAAAGGCACGCATTCTGTGAAGGAGGTGGACATGCTTGCCACAAAAATAGACATATTAATGAAAAGACTGGATGATCATACCATTGAGAAAGAAGCTATGAAAAACACCTTCCAGGCCATGGACTCACACATGACTTGTGAAGTCTATGGCGAAGTTGGCCACTTAGGGAATGATTGCCCCGAGACCCGTGAAGAAGCTTCATACATCAACAACGGGTTTCACCAATAGAATAACAACGGGTGGAACAATTAGTCCCGCTCGCAAGGAGGTAATTCAAACTTCAATTCAAACTACAATTCGAATCAACCCTCCTTGAAAGACCTGGTATTAGGCCATGCAAAAATAAATGAAAAACTCACTAAAAAGCTTATTTATAATGATAAAATGCTAGAAAATATTAACTTTAAAATAAAAGGTTTATCTTCCTCTATTCAAAATCAATTGAGCTTCAATAAAATGATAGAAACAAAACTAGCTCAAATTGCCGCTTCTATTCTTGTTGATAATAAAGGGAAAATCCCGAGGCAACCCGAGAATTCTCTTGAAAAAGTTAACGCGGTGACCACGAGGGGTGGTAAGTCCACTCGTGATCCCCCAAACCCAAACAATAAGATAGGAAATGCACAAGGGCAACATGAGAAAGAACCTTCACCAGCAACAAAAACCAAAAAGGATCAATAAGAAGAGGAGGAATTGGCGTTGGAAGACTTCGCTGATACAAGCTACTTGCCGTTTCCCACAAGGAAAAGGAAGCAGGCCATGGACGAGCAATTTGCTCATTTTGTTGAGATGATAAAGAAGATCCATGTGAGTGTCCCTTTAATGGACGTCTTGCATGTACCTTCTTATGCAAAATACATCAAGGATATCATCAACAACAAATAGCCATTGCCATCTACAGAGGTTTTCAAGCTGATGGAAGAGTGTAGTGTTGCTATACTCAACCATCTACCTGAAAAAGAAGAAGGACCCTGGGTGCCCCACAATCACATGCTCCATTGGCACCCAACAGTTTAGTAATGCCTTGTGCGATCTTGGGGCAAGCGTAAGCATTATGCCCAAGACGATTCGACAAGTTGAACTTCACCCACCTCGCACCTACACCTATGATGCTCCAACTAGTAGATTCCACGGTCCGCTATCCAGTTGGAATCACTGAATATATCTTGGTGAAAATTCGGGGATACTTTGTCCTAGTTGACTTCATGGTGTTGGACATGGAAACAACGAAAGAATCGCCCCTCATCCTTGGGCGGCCATTCCTCAGCACTACAGGAGCACAAATTGATGTTGAAGCTAGAGAAATCCGCTTCAACATCAATGGCAAAGAAGAGAAGCTTGACTTTCAGCCCAACCAGGAGCAATGCTCGATGATCCATATCAAGTACGAGCCAAATCCACAAGGCATAAAGGAGGTTGAGATACAGCCTCAACTAGTGGATAGCCTCGTTAAGAAAAATAAAGAAAACAAAAAGAGGCCAAAACAGGAAAGAACAGTCCAAAGAAAAAGGAAAAAGCCCCAAAGGTTGTTCTCGCACCACCTAAGAAGGACAAAGGTGTGGAAACAAAAGGAAGAAGTTCTAAAGTTCACCTCCACACCACCCAAGTCAAACAAAATGGTGTGGAGACCTAAGAAGGTGCAATCATCCACGCCTACTCCTCCGGGCATGGATGTCCCATCATCAAGCAAGAAATGAAGGGGAGGAGTCTTGCTCATTGGACTATAATAGGTGATCCCTTGCCGAAGGTAAATCGGTAGTTGCCCTTTATAGTTATAATACTAGAAAATAAAACTATAATATTAGTTCTAAATAAACCTTGTTTATCGTCCCATGATTTATACAAAGTATGTTTGGGTTTGGGTATGATTTTTCATGCAAACATACTTTCATAGGCTTTTCAAATTAAGCATGGTGCTTAGGTTGATTAGCCTACCTTGGTTGAATTAAACATAATATTTAGTTTGATCATTCTTCCAAAACTATTGAGCATAGACATGGATGAGTAAACAAAGTAAAAATATATGCAATAAAATAAATAATATCCCTTCTTCTGAGTCAACACCAAGCCATCTCGGACCTTAGGCCTCGAGCTAGCTTGGGGGAGGACACCCGTAGAGGTACCTTGTGTCTTTTATTTTTGCAATTTTATTCCCTGTATTTATTTATTTATTAGCATCTAAAAAATCTAAAAATTAAAAATACCATAAATGAAATATGATAAAAATACCAAAAATATTTATTCCACTCTTATATGTGTTTTAAGAATGTTTAGTTTCTCCTAAGTTGAAATGATGAGTAGTTGCTCTGTCTATAATTCATCTATGCCTAGGTTATAACTTAGTATTCCCCAAGATTTAAGCTTGTCGGCTAAAAATGTCTCATCCTGAAAACTTGAAAACTTGTGGGTTGGAAATGCATGCTCCTTTCTAAGTTATTGTGAGTTATGATATGGTACAAATAGAATTTGCTTTGACTTTGTTTTAAGAGGAACTTGACATCCGAAGATTTCATTTTCAAAATGCTAAAATCAAAAAAAGTTCCTCAATGATTATGAATACCTACCAAGGCCATATGACATGAAATTCAAGTTCAAGCCTTAGTCATGTGCTACTTGTTTGAGCATTGAGCTTTATCTAATTATTGTGACCCTTGTTGAGATTCTCGTCATGCACCCATGATCAAGACACACGTACATCCACAAATAAACTACTAACTCTTACA
Organism: Saccharum hybrid cultivar R570; assembly: GCA_038087645.1. Taxonomy (NCBI): domain Eukaryota; kingdom Viridiplantae; phylum Streptophyta; class Magnoliopsida; order Poales; family Poaceae; genus Saccharum; species Saccharum hybrid cultivar. The sequence goes on along the minus strand of JAQSUU010000625.1, from coordinate 1,117,875 downwards.
CTAAGAGTTATGCAAAAACATGCTTTTTCCATCTACCAAATAATTACTCCATTCGTTTATCATGTGTCTCTCTCTCAAAAATTTTATGTGCCAAAAAGAATAGTATGGGCTATGCTAAAAAAAAGGAAAAAAATATTCATGCCAAAAGGCATGAGAGAAAAAAATGCATGCTAAAAGAGCATGAAGAAAAGAAAAGAAAAAGAGAAGAAAAAATAAAGATAGTCCATACTTTCAAATAAGAGGCATTCATCCAAACAAGAGAGATTCATGATTTAAAGGAGTACCAAAAATATTTAAAATTAGGAACATTATAAAAGTTTCACACACTTGCACGTCTTGATTAAAGTGTATGACATACATCTCCTTGTGGTCCGGTATTTGACTTAGCAAAATATATGATGCAAGTATGCCTTATTTTCATACCTACCCAAAACTCCACTCAAAAGCCTTAGTGGCAGGATATGAAAAGAAGATAAATATCAAATGCCTTGGTGAGGTATCATACCCATTGAGCGATCGAGAGAATCATTTGAGGAACTTACATTTGTTTTACAAAACTCATAAAACCTCTGGATAGATGGTTAATCGAAGAATGAATGATTGGTGATTACGTTATAACCGTTCTATCTTGCAACCGCCCAAGAACTTAAAAAAGCTATAAGCCCCACAAGAATCAAGGTAAAGAGTGGATAAAGATGCTAACTTATTTGAATTGTGGAAGAATACTTTGTTATAGGCATGGCACTTATGAATTGTATCAACATAGTAGCAACTCATAATCAACAACAAAGTACTTAGCTATTTGCTCAGGATGAGCAATGCTCCGTCCCCCTCCTCGACGTCGATGTGAGCGTAGCACTGCTGCACGTTCTGTAGTGGGGGCTCCACGCTCCTCGGGTGGTCCATCCTGGGTGCCAGGGACACGTACAGCATGTGACTTTCAACACCGTGCACCTAACAGTATAATGACAACAGGGATTACAACAAATGTCTTTTCTCAACTATGTGATCGACACGAAAGAAAGACAAATTCTTGAAATACCTTCGGAGCTAGTCAGATGAGCTTGTACGCATGCATGATGATGCTCAAAGGATGGTATGATGGATCTGCTAGGCTAAACAGATCTGCAATCCTCCACTTGATCTCGTCGTCGTGCAGCTGGTTCGAACGCATCCTGGTCTGATCCGCTGATCCCTAGTACTCATAGCCAGCGTGTACCCTCTTCTGGCAAGGCTATACTCACCAACTGATGAAACTCCCGGCTATGGCTGGTCCATCTAGACGGGTCCACGGGAGCAGCTCCATGAGCTCCCTTACTTTCCTGGCGTACTCTAGCTTCTCGTTCCAGCTGACTCTCTTCTCTGGGATGTAGCCAACGTCACAGAGGGTGGTGGTGTTGGGCTCTTCTCGGATGTAGAACCATTTCTTGTACCAGTCACCAAGGGAGGTATTCTAGGGGCAGCTGAGGTGCTCTAACTTCATTCCATCACGGAGTGTCAGGTACACTCCGCCAGTGATCTATGAACCCCCCTTGGACCCCTTCTTCCATAGACAGAAAAGATAACGGAAGAGATCGAAGTGTGGTAGAAATCCTCTAAAGGCTTCACAAAGATGAATGAAGGTGGAGATGAGAAGGATTGAGTTGGGATGCAGATTGCAAATCTCAATCTCGTAGTACAGGCAAAGGCCTTGGAGGAAAGGATGAATAGGAACCCCAAATCCCCTCTTGAAGAAATCTTTGAAAACAACGATCTCACCGAGTTGGGGATTGGAGAAGCTTTCCGAGTGTGAAGCCCTCCAGCCTTCGAGCACCATGTTGTGAAGCACCCCTAGGCCGACGAGATCATTGATGGATGATTCGGTGGCCCTCGACTTCCACCACTCCTTCATCACCTCAGCTCTTTTCTACGCCTCCTTCTTGGCCATCCTCTACCTCTCTCGCCTCTTTGCTTTGGCTCAGCTAGTGGAAAGAGAGTGTGTTGCTCCTAGCGGCGGTGAGTTGTGCTAATGGTGGCGGCGGAATCAGAATAGGGCACGCAGGCTGGAAGAAGAAGGCGATTGGTTTGCAAAGGTGACTGTTGGGTGTAAATGGGGAACGGCCGCATAGTGGCTATTTATCTCATTAATCATGTTGTTCCACCTCCTCGAGATACTCGGGGATCATGCACGTCAAACATGGTAGGCGCTGTGTGGTTTCCACTTTTTTACCGGCACCCGCACCAGTAAATGCACTCCCTTGGTTACAATGTGGGAGGGCCCACGGTGACGTGTCATCACAGACGTCGGCCCATAGTGTGATTGACAAGACAAAAACATGACTTTTGAGATAATAGGTCAGGCAAAAAAAAAGAGAAACAAAATATGACCAGGAAAAGGGTGTTGGAGGTATACGACGCTCGGGGACTGGTCTAATGACTCCAGTCTATCTCAAATCACCGATCACGATCAACTCCTCGATCACGCTTGAGGACTCATTGATCACTCTCTGCTTTGCTCGAGGACTCATCGATTGTGACTTCCTCTATGCTCGAGGACTGTTTCGACCACTCCCCCGACCACGGCTTGTGGTCTGGTTTCCTCGGCTACATGTGAAATTTGACTCGCATACAATTGATGGATCAGAGCTTTTTTAGACCTTGCTATAAGGCTCATACTTCGCCTTCCAGCAAGCTCGGGGACTATATTGGTACAATGCACCTGTCGGTGCATCTAAGTATCAAGTTTCTAAGAATGTTCATTTTAGACCCTGGCATCACGCACCTACGTCACCTATTACTAAGCTCGGGGACTAAGTGGGCATACTTCACCTTGTGGTGAATATGCTTATTTTGACCCCTACACTTTGTTTACCCTACTTACATTTCATTCCAGAAATACAAGTGGGCACACTTCACCAGGAAGGAAATCTTTTTCTTTTTCTCAAGAGCACTATACATTATTTGGACAACCTACTTCTCCGGTGACAATGATGGTAGCTATATTACAAGCTGGTCGGATGCCTACAACAACTGCTCGGATGGTGTTTTGACTAGTCGGAGACGTCAAGAACTCAAGCCTCACTGTTAGGAGAAGGTCAAGACGGTGAGCCGCATCACAAAGCATAGTGCTTGGGGACTAGTTGTGGGGGTATTAACCCCTAACCCCTATGGCTAGACTTGGGCTGGCCCAGACCAGTGGGCCTAGCCCATCAGAAGATGATGCGTGGCCTAGTCGATCTGCTCAGCGTCCCACACAAGGAAGGAAAGCAAACTTGGAGATCAAGCAAGATCCTGGTTGGTTAGAATAGGAATCCTTATCCGGCCAGCTGTGTCAATTGTAATCGACTAGGATTAGTTTCCAGATTTATAACCCTGCCCCCCGGACTATATAAGGCGGGCAGGGGACCCCCTCGAAACATGTCTCATTACATCTCTTCATACAGAGCAATACAATTTGATGCAAGACGTAGGTATTACACCTTCACAGTGGCTGAACCTGGATAAATCCTCGTGTATGTCTTGCATCACCATCTAGTTTATAGCTTGTGTACCTATCTACTAACAATGTACTACCTTGGGTATACCCCTCGGTAGACTGCTGACCATATCTCATTGACAGATAAGTTTGGGGGATTTGTTCGTGGTCACTAACGACCATTTTTGACCACCAATTATAGTCCAAAATAGGAGAAATAGACATGCTTTTGATACATATGCCTTTACTATTGACCTAGTTCCACTTGTATTTGAGAAAATATGTTTTGTAGATCACAAGTTTGAATACAAGTGGAAAACATATCAAAATACGCAAAACAGAAAGCGTAATGCAGATTCTACACCAAGGAGACAAGCAAAGGCGCATCCAAACATTCAAACCGGGTAGAATACCACCATGGCAGGCATCTAGGCCTAGCCAACAGGCCATCAGAGCAGGGCGGTAGCGAGCAGGGCTAGCCAGGGTGTGCCCGCACCCCCAGCACCGCCTCTCGGGCCACATTTTTATGGCGATTGCATGCCGCCATGAAGAGGTGGTCCATGGCGGTTTCCTGATTTATCTGCACCAAAACCAACCATGTATCACTATATAAGAAGGGCTAGAGCTCATTCACAACACACACATTCATTTGGAGCCTCTACCTCACTACCTCATCTTGTATCTTTAGCTTTAGTGTTAGTTTGTGAGCAAGGGCAAAGCTATCAAGGAGAGCTTGCCTCCTTGGAAGAAGAGAACCTTCTTGGTATGAATACTATAAAGAGTTCTTCCAAGTTCTCACTTTCATATCATTCATATGGTAGTGCATATGAACTAGATTATAGTTTTTGTGTTATAATCATGTTATATGAACTAGCATATAGTTTGGATATCTTGATCTTAACATGTAGAACATTATGCTTAATCATTCATATAACTTATATGAGTAGAATTAGAGCTAAGTTGAGGTGGTAGTTCATCGTGCCTTTAGGTGTGCCTATGTCCTATGCTTGTCGATTCGTAGGGTCAGAGTCCCGAGGGGATGTGGGTAGTTTCTGTGTAATCAACTGAGGTGCTCGGGTACATAGGATCAGATGAATACATTTCCCTTTCCACGGTTCAGGGGTAGGTGGCAGGTGGTGACAGCCCTATCCATCCCTTGTAATCCCCCATGTTCATCTGGGGTGTTGGAGTCTAAATTGTCACATGAGGATGCTAGCAGTCCAGTACTCGGTGGCCTCCCGACCTATCTCACACTTAGTTCTAGCTCTAATCATATTCGTTGTATGACTATCAACTGTTCTTTGCACGGCTATATTAGAACAAGCCTTCTCCACTTAGGAATATTCTTTTATTCTTTGTTTTTCTTTTATCCTTGAGGTTGGCTCAGATGTGTGTCCACTATCCATGAAATACCATTTTTACCCCTGTCATGAGCTATGGTCCACTATGCAAGTATGTAATTATGTTTATGTCTATGCTAGAGTATGTATACCTTTCCCTCCTTGGGGAAATTTAAATAATGATACCCTGAATACTTTCGGGTGAAATGCTACAACAATAGCTTCGTATGCTTGCAAATATTGTATGTAATCTTTAAGGACTATTGTAGTTGGTGTTTCTTGGCGGCATTGCTAAGATTAACTCAATCTTAGTAATGATATTTAGAAATACCAACAGGTATTTCTGGCGCCATTGCTAGTGGTGGACTTAAAACCTCCTCACTTCGTGATTGCGCTAAGAAATGCCAACAAGCATTTCTAGTGCCGTTACCGATGATGGACTTAAAACCTCCTCACTTGGTGATTGCGTTAAGAAACACCAACACCAGCCTAGGCCTTGGCCTGCGCTTGAGGCCAGGGCAAAGGAATAGGCTCAGGCTCCTATCAATCAAGAGCCTGTGGCTCGGGTGAGCTTCCAGGCCCCGAGCAGGGGCAGAAAGCGTGCTCAGGCTTCGGCCAGTCCTTGGCCGAAAGGTGCATGAGAGTGCACCTGAGGGGTGTAGCCCTCAAGTGATCCTAGGGGATCAGTTAGGGATCTTTCGACCGGGAACCTGTTGCTTGGGGACTTGACATACCCCTATGTTATGATCTTGTTAGGAGCCTCTGATCCCTTCATGGCCTCGTGATTTGAGTCTATGATGGTGACGATGGGCTGTGTCCGATCTTTCGGTGACCGATCTAGCCACGGTTGGGATGACTTCCACTGATGAGAGTGAGATGCCCTTCTGAGGTCTCCCAAGTATGGTGGGAGTGCTCAGATGTCAGGGCCATGTGGTGGTGGTGATGCCCACACTACATAATGCTAGGGTTGGTGAACTCATCTAGGAGTTGCCCACCTTGGGCCCGGAGGCACCCTGCTTTTATGACCTAGGCCTGTCGTGGGTCGGGTGATCAAGAGCGTCTAGACTCTGGCTTGGGGCCATCCGATCACCTAGCATGCCACGCCCTTCTAGGGCTCGGTGACAGGCCCTAGTGGCTCAGGCCAACCTCGGTAGCACAGGTCGGTGTGCGGAGTATGCACCGAGCGTGGATGGTGTTGACGGTAATTAACTATCATATTTAACCATCAACTTAAAGAAAAGAATGCTATAAAATTAATTACCACCATAGACTAGGTGTTTAACTAACAGAATTCCATGAGTTTTGGTGAATATCTATTTCTATAGGGTGCCAGCTGAAAATAATCAAACATGACCCACTTGTGAGGTTTACATAGAGAGAAAGGACCATACACCGAAAAAGTATAATCTAGAAGGTTCAGGAAGCCAAACTCTGGGAGGTAGGACCCACTTGTCACTGTGATAGGGGCGGGCGCCCAGCCCTAGGGGCGGTCGCCCAACCCAAGGAGCCAATAAGCTTCCACCTCGCGAATCTTGCTTCCATCGCCTTTGAGGATGAATAAAAATCGTTGATCAAGGTCGGTTTGATCCGAGGGCTGTGGTGCTTCCGAGGGGGCTATATAAGCAAGGCCCCTGGCCCCTGGAGGAGAGAGTTCAGAAACTCTAATTCATATTTTCTAGAGAGAATTCACCTAAGAGGGGTCCCTTGAATAGATCTTTCTCCAGGGCACACACAAGAGAGTTTAGCTTTGTAGTCTCTATGTGAGATTAGAGTTATTCTTCTAGATTAATAGAGTTAGAGTGGAGGTAGAAGATTGGAGGAAGCTCGGCCTGTCGGTGTCTCCTCTCCAAGCTTGTATCTACGGGGTTAAGTCTCCTAACCTGAGGCTTGGTTCTAGGATTCTTCAGCAATTCAACTTCTAATACTAAGTAAGTATGTTGTTATTATTGTTCTTTGGTTTATGAGTTTACTTTATTCGCTTTGCGTAGGGAATAGAGTAATCATTTGTAGCATAAGCATGGTGCTTGGAATAGGAATACTCATAGATACCCCCTATCTGGCTAGATCGGTGTGTAGTAACGTGGGAAGTGACAATCTCATTGTTACCTTTGGAGCTCTCCTCTCGTCAGAAGGTTTGGTAGGATTTAAGTACCCTGGTATTTCCCCTTAGACCAATAGTATCATAGCTTGCCATAGGTTGGAACTAGACTGTCGTCATAGTTCTCTCTAATCGCTTATATCTTCACCACCTTGTAGTACAGCCCAAGGGTAATAGTAAAGACTGTGTTAGTCATCGCATGCTTTCTCCTTGCGGATAAAATAAATATGATACTCTGGACTTATCTCCCGGGTGAAGTGCTCACTGTTGACAATGGTTATCTACCATAATAAAGGGTTAAAATAAATATATATATAAAGGGCTAATAAATGATCACCAACATAGGTTTAGGGTGTCAACTAACGAAATTCCATGAGTTTTGGTGAATCTATATTTTGCAGGGGGTTATCAGAATAATTCAGGAATTGATATCTTCCATAAGAAGGAACCCACGTCAATCGGCCTAATCTCCATGTCACGAATATGCAAGAGGCTTCTAGAGGACACTAGAGGACTCCACGAGGAGGGCCACCACGAGGCGCCGCTAGGTGGGGCCGACCGGCCTCAACCCTAGGCCGATAGGCCCCTGGCCGCCGCCCCTCGGCTCCTTTCTTTGCAAGCTACTTTAACTGCCTCCAAGGATGCATCCTAACCCTACATGAAGGTCGGTTTGATCCAAGGGCCACGGTTCCATGCTCTGGGCTATATAAACGAGGCCCTAGACCCCCCTCCAAAGGGGAATTCATTCAATAAATCATCAACTAGAAAGCAGAAGACCAACCAGCAACTCTCATCTCCTTAGAGCTCCATCAGATCTAGGCATAGCTAGATTAGAATTAGAAGTAGAGGAGTCAAGCAGCCTTGGGCTCCAGATCTAGTCAAGAGGAGCTTGGTAAATCCAGCTTTTCTCACTTGTATTAATATTGTTCTTCAGATATTCATCTAGTTTATCGGTTCTTCTAGTTCTTGATCTAGTTCATGTTCTAGTTCTTCATGTTCTAATTGTTTATGTTCTAGTTCGTAATTGTTCTAGTTCATCATTGTGCTTCCGGTCCATTTCCAAAGAGGTACTTCGCTAATGGGACGCATCCGGTCATCACCGATCGGACTCGTCCGTGCGTCCGGTCAAAGTACAGAAAGGTTTTTGAACGACCGAACACGTCCGATCACTCCTGATTGGACTCACTGTGCGTCCGGTCACTCAGCACCGTTGGTTTTCAATTCGACCGTTGCCACCGACCGGACGCGTCCGGTCACGTCGACCGGCGCGTCTGGTCAGTACGTAAAATGCTGAGTTGGCACATAACGATTGGAATTGACTGTGGGGAGTATAAATACATCCCCTACACCTCTATTTGAGGTCTCTTGCTCATTTTTTTTAGCTGAGAAACACCTTTCATATGCAAGGAAGTGCAAGAGCTCTAGTGAGGGTTGAGTTTGAGAATCCAAGATTAACATCCCTCATTAGTGACTAGGGAGTAGCAAGTGTGCATCCACCTTCTCATTAGGCTTGTTGTGGTCAAGTGGGAGTTCTTGCTTGTTACTCTTGGTGATCGCCATCACCTAGATGGCTTGGTGGTGATTGGGAGTTTGGTGATCATCCGGCAGAGCTTGTGGATGACCCAACTCATCTTGTGAGCGGTTGTGGGCGATTCACCGCGACGGAGTGTCAAAGAATCAGCCAATAGAGAGCACTTGATCCTCGCGTGGATCAAGGGGGAGCTACACCCTTGCATGGGTGCTCCAACGAGGACTAGTGGGGAGTGGTGACTCTTCAATACCTCGGGAAAACATCGTCGTGTTCCTAACCCTTTACTTTCAAGCAATTTACTTTCTCATATTACTTTTGTTGCTTGGTTTCCTTTCCTAGAATTATCATGCTAGACTAGGATTGGAACTTAGGATGCAAAACTTTTATCAATAGAATCAATAGGAATACTTGTAGGCACTAGGGGTCAATTATGGCTTAGTAGGATTTAATTCTTGCAATAATTTTTAGAAAAGCCCAATTCACCCCCCCTCTTGGGCATCTTGATCCTTTAAATTGGTATCAGAGTCGAGTTGCTCCTAAATTAGGCTTTACCGCCTAGAGCAAGATGTCTAATGGGGAAGAACCACCTCCCATCTTTGAGGGAATGATTTTCCATATTGGAAAATCCGCATGGAGGCGTACCTCGAAGTCATAGATGTCGGGTGTCTTAGAGCCACCACCGAAGGGCTTCCGGAAATCAAGGATCCCGCTAACCCCGTTGGTGATGAGGAGAAGTACGACCGGTGGAATGCAAAGGCAAAAAATGCACTCTACCGGGGCCTTAGCAAGGATATCTTCAATCGTGTGCGTAATGTAAGAAACGCTCATGAATTGTGGGAAAACCTTTGTGCTCTACATGAGGGAACTAAGAGTGAGCGTGAGGAACGCTATCGTATTGCTTTGTAGAAGATTAATTCTTTTGAGATGCTTCCCAAGGAAAGTGCTAATGACATGTACACTCGCTTGAATGTTCTTGTAGAGGATCTCAATGCTCTCAGGCTCAATCAAATGAGTCCATCGGATGTTGCAAGGAGGATCTTGAGTGTTCTTCCCGTTGAGAAGTATGGTCACATTGTCACCATGCTTCACCAAAGTGATCTCTCCACCGCAACACCGACACAAGTATTGGGAAAGATCAATGCTCATGTGATGTACATGCATATCACTCCGGAAGAGGGCTCATCATCTTCCAAGAAGAAGGATTTGGCTTTCAAAGCTAGCCATGACAAGAAAAAGAAGAAGAGCCAAGCTATGATCGTGCATGAAAGCTCAAGTGAGAGTGACATTGATGATGCATCACTTGCTCTCATGGTGAGAAAGACCACCATGATGCTAAAGAAGCTTAATAAGAATGGCATCAAGTTCGATGGCAAGAAGAAGTTCTTCACAAGTAGCAAAAGAAAGCCTATATCCGAAATGGATTGCTACAATTGTGGTGAACTTGGTCATCTAGCTCATCAATGCCCTAAGCCTCCAAAAGACAAATACAAGAACAAGAACAAGGGCAAGAAAAATGAATCTAGTGATGAAGAAGATGAGAAGAAGAAGAACAAGCCATACAAGAAGAAGGATGACAAGAAGAAAGAATATCACAAAAAGAAGAAGGGAGGCAAAGCTTACATTGTTGGTGATTGGCTCACCGACATTGAGTCACTATGTGAGTCCTCCGGTGATGAAAGTGACGATGAGAAAGAAAAGGTCACCGCATTTGTGATTGGGCCATCATCATCTTCATCAACATCTTCACCACCACCTTCACCGCCATCTTCACCGTCATCATCCACTACTCACCTATGCCTCATGGCCAAGGGTGAACGAAAGGTACAAAATAATGAAAGTGATGATGATGATGATGATAGTGATAGCGATGATGAATTTGATGCACCTTCTTATGATGAACTTGTAAAATTGCTTAACAAATACTCTAAAGTCATAAGAAAGACTAGAAATGAAAATGATGAGCTTCAAAATGAAAATGAATCACTTTTATCAAAGCTTGAGATTGCTCAAAAGACTAGTGATGAGCTTAAAGATCAAAATGAAATTATGACTTCTACTCTCAAGGAGCTCAAAACTTTCAACAAAGAGCTTAGAGATGAACATGATAAACTTGAGAAGAAGCATGATGAGCTCAACACTAGGCACAACTTGCTAAAAGATAAATATACTTCATTGAAAATTAATTATGATAGTCTTGTTGTTGCTAATGAGCTTTCTCTTGAGACACATGATGCTACTAACCAAGTTGTTAAGATTGATATAGCCACATCATGTGATGACTTGATTATTTAGAGCATTAAGCAAGGCTCTAGTGGCAAAGGCAAGAAAGTGGTTGAATCTGGCAATTATGATGATTATGTCAAGCTCAAGAGTGAAAATGAAATGCTTAGAGATGAGAACAAGAAGCTAAAAGGGTTGATGGCTCTTGAAAAGCAAACATCAAATGAGTCACTCATTGAGGAGAACAAAAAGCTAAAGCAAGAGAAAGAGCATCTCAAGACTGGTTTAAGCAAGTTCACAAGAGGTCAATACTTGCAAAGTGAGCTACTCATAAACACCATCATGAAGATGGATAGAAGTGGTATTGGTTACTTGGCAAATCAAGAGAAGAAGGCCAAAACTCAACAACAACAAAGCAAATCAAAGCCCAAGCCTAAGAGATGTGTTGAGTGTGGACAAGAGGGTCACTTTGCTCATGAGTGCGAAACTCCACCACCACAACCCTTGCCCAAGCATGCTAGACCCTGTGCTTTGAATGCTCACTATATGCTTAGAAAAGATTCTAGTGGAAAGATAAAAGTCATGTTCTTGGGTCTCCCAAACAAGAATAGGCCTAAGAAAATTTAGGTTGCCAAGTCACTAGTTGAGAAAGTCAAGGGTCCCTCTCAAGTTTGGGTCCCTAAACAAAAAGCTTGATCTCTTATGTGTAGGTGAACTACAAGACCAGTGGATCTCATTGGGTTATTGATAGTGGTTGCCCTCAACATATGACCGGTGATCCTCGTATGTTCACCTCACTTGAAGAAAATGGGGAATGTCAAGAGAAGATCATATTTGGGAACAATTCAAAGAGCAAAGTCAAGGGTATAGGCAAGATTGCAATATCAAATGATCACTCTCTTTCAAATGTGCTCTATGTTGCTTCCTTGAGTTTCAATCTACTATTCGTTAGGCAACTTTGTGATCTTGGCTATCAATGCTTATTCACACCAAATGAAGTGGTAGTTTCAAAGATAGAAGACAAGCAAATGATTTTCAAAGGCTTTAGATACAACAATCTCTATCTTGTTGATTTCACCTCCGAAGATGCAAATTTGAGGACATGCTTGTTCACCAAAACTTCACTTGGGTGGCTTTGGCATAGGAGGCTTGCTCATGTTGGAATGAATACTCTCAACAAACTATTGAAGAAAGAGTTAGTGAGAGGCTTGAAAGATGTCAAGTTTGAGAAGGACAAACCTTGTAGTGCATGTCAAGCCGGTAAACAAGTTGCAAATACTCATCCAACAAAAGCTTACATGTCAATATCAAGAGTGTTAGAGCTTCTACACATAGATTTGTTTGGTCCTACAACTTACAAGAGCTTAGGTGGAAATCTTTATTGTCTTATGATTGTGGATGACAACTCAAGATACACTTGGACATTCTTTCTTCATGACAAATCTGAAGTGGCCACTTGTTTCAAGAAGTTTGCAAAGAGAGCCCAAAATGAATTTGAAGTCAAGATAAAGAAGATAAGAAGTGACAATGGCAAAGAATTTGACAATACAAACATTGACGCTTATTGTGATGAGATTGAGATCAAGCATGAGGTTTCATCAACCTACACTCCTCAACAAAATGGTGTAGTTGAGAGAAAGAACCAGACGTTGATTACCCTTGTAAGAACAATGATAGATGAGTATAACACACTGGAAAAATTATGGGCCGAGGCAATCAACACCGCATGCTATGCATCAAATCGCCTCTTCCTATAAAAGTTTCTTAGCAAGACCCACTATGAGTTGCTAAATGAGAAGAAGTCGGACGTCTCATTCTTTCGGGTGTTTGGTTGCAAATGCTACATCTACAAGAAGCGGCAACACCTAGGGAAGTTCCAAAGACATTGTGATATTGGTTTTCTTGTTGGCTACTAATCAAAGTCCAAAGCATATAGAGTATTTAACCATGCCACCAGTTTGGTTGAAGAAACATATGATGTGGAATTTGATGAATCTAACGGCTCCCAAGGAGCAATTGAGAATTGTGATGATGTAGGTGATGAACCATTGAGGGAGGCAATGAAGAACATGCCAGTGGAAGACATCAAGCCTAAAGATGATGAAGACGATGCTCAAATGGTCAATCCACCATCTTCATCATATGTGCCTCAAGGTGATGACAAGAATGAGAGAGTTGAAAATGAAGACACTCATGTCTCTCATGAACAAGCTGAGGCACAAGCTCAAGATGTTGATGCTCCCTAACCTCCTCCTCAAGTGGTTGATAGAAGACACTCACCTCTACTTCAAGCACATCCACAAGATCTCATCATAGGGAGTCCTACAAAGGGTGTAATGACTCGATCTCAAAAGCTTGCTTCTTTTGTTGAATATCACTCTTTTGTCTCTTGTCTTGAACCTAAGAATGTAGAAGAAGCTCTTCAAGATTCGGATTGGGTGAATGCAATGCATGAAGAATTGAACAACTTTACCTGCAATCAAGTTTGGACACTTGAGGAGCATCCAAAAGGTGCAAGAGTCATTGGAACCAAGTGGGTGTTCCGCAACAAGCAAGATGACCAAGACGTAGTTGTGAGGAACAAAGCAAGACTAGTTGCAAAGGGGTTCTCTCAAGTTGAAGGCCTTGATTTTGGAGAGACCTTTGCACCCATTGCAAGACTTGAAGCCATCCATATCCTTCTTGCATATGCATCGCATCATGAAATGAAATTATATCAAATGGATGTGAAAAGTGCATTTTTAAATGGCTTCATAAATGAACTAGTCTATGTTGATCAACCTCCCGGGTTTGAAGACCCTAGATATCCTAATCATGTCTATAGGTTGTCCAAGGCGCTATATGGGCTCAAGCAAGCCCCTAGAGCATGGTATGAGCGCCTCCGGGACTTCCTCATTGAGAAGGGCTTCACTATTGGGAAGGTCGACACCATACTATTCACCAAGAAGCTTAATGGGGAGATCTTCATTTGTCAAGTCTATGTTGATGATATTGTCTTTGGATCAACAAATAAAGATTATTGCAAGGAATTTGTTGAATTGATGTCGAAGGAGTTCGAGATGTCCACGATTGGTGAACTTATATTCTTCCTTGGTTTTCAAGTCAAGCAAATGAAAGAAGGGATTTTTATCTCTCAAGAAAAGTATACCAAGGATCTTCTCAAGAGGTTCAAGATGGAGGATTGTAAGCCAATCAAGACCCCAATGCCATCTAATGGACATCTCAACCTAGATGAGGGAGGTAAACCGGTTGATCAAACTCTCTACTGTTCTATGATTGGTAGCTTGTTGTACCTTACCACATCTAGGCCTAATATCATGTTTAGTGTGTGCATGTGTGCTTGCTTTCAAGCGTGTCCTAAAGAACGTCACCTAAGTGCCATGAAAAGAATCTTAAGATATCTTAAGCACACTCCAAGCATTGGTCTTTGGTATCCCAAAGGAGCTAGATTCCAACTAGTTGGCTATTCTGGCTCAGATTATGTCGGTTGCAAAATTGATAGAAAAAGCACATCCGGAGGGTGCCATTTGCTTGGGAGGTCACTTGTATCTTGGTCATCTAAAAAGCAAAATGTGTGGCTTTGGCCACCGCCGAGGCAGAATACATTGCCGCGGGGGCTTGTTGTGCACAAATCTTATATATGAAGCAAACTCTTCTAGACTATGGTGTTGTTCTTGATAAGGTGCTACTATTATGTGATAATGAAAGTGCCGTTAAAATTGCCAATAATCTGGTACAACACTCACGCACCAAGCACATTGATATTCGTCATCACTTTCTAAGGGATCATGTTGCTAAAAATGATATATCACTAGAAGGTGTAAGAAGTGAAAATCAATTAGCGGATATCTTCACTAAACCTTTGGATGAGGCTACCTTTTGTAGGTTGAGAAGTGAGCTAAATGTGCTTGATTCTAGTAATTTTAAAAAATGAGCTTGTGTTGTCCCTTGCATTGCATTGTAATATATGTCATGTTTAAACTTCCGTAATGCATTTAGGACTTGTCTAACACGGTTATGATAACCCTCTTTTGGAGGAGTGAAGAAGCCTAATCGTGGATCAAACTTGACAAGCAACCTAGTTTTACCTTCTTGCTTTGCATTGCATATGCATAGTTATTGCTTTGTCATTTCTTTTTGGTTTTGCTTTGAGCAACCTCTGTGCTCATCCATGGATAGTGAGAGTATTTGACGCTCCCAAGGGTTTATAAACTCTATTGCATGGCCATACGTTGCTCCTCGGGTGTTTATCGCATATTTTCTTAAAAATAATACTAGCCTAAGGCGTAATATTTTTGAAAAACTTGAGGGCTTGAGAGAGGTCACTCTTATCAGGTTCCAATTGGTGTTTATTTGGGTCTTTTTGTATTGGAACTTGATTGGGAGAAGTCACGTCGAAGATCAAGAAGAGAAAAGGTGAATATCAGCGACCGGACGCTGGACCAGACGCTAGACCAGACGCGACGCTGCTCGACCACTGCGTCCGGTTCCGGGCATCACCAGCGTGTCCGGTCATGAGAAGGTGGTTCTCTATGTCCTCTGAGCGGACACTAGACCAGACGCTGGACCGGATGTGACCCTGCGACCACTGCGTGTGGTTCCGGACTTCATCTACGCGTCCGGTCACGCGAAGTTGTTCTTGGGTGGACCTCCGATCGGACTCTGTCCGCGTCCGGTCACCTCTAACCGGACGTGTCCGGTCAGTGAAGGACCTTACTGGACTCTGACCGGACGCCTCTGCAGCACGTCCGGTCAGTCGAGGAGTGCGTCCGGTCAACCCTTGAAAAGCGGATCTGAGCTCTTCTTCAAACCGATCCATCGGCAGTTTTTCCGTCTTCCTCACCACCGTCCGCCGCTCCTCCTCCTCTTGCCCATGCGCCACCGCTCCTCCTCCTCCACCGTAGCAATCCCGCCGCCGCTCCTCCATCTCCTTCGCTCAATCCCGCACGCCACTCCTCCTCCACCGCAGCCGCTACGCTGCCGCTCCTCCTCCACGCCATCCTCCATACGTCGTTGACCGGATCATGGCCAGGCAGCCCACCTCCTCTCTGGCCACCAACAGAGGAAGCCCGGCAGCCCATCTCTGCATGGCTTCAATCTCCATGAGGTTTCTTCGCCGTGACCTTGACCTAGGTGGTTTGTCGATGACATCTCTCATGTTCTGATTCACCTTTTTCCTGTCTCGGCCTTCCAGTGCTCATCCGTCATTCCCGTGGAGCCCCCGCGTGTCAAGATCTCTCACCTTCTCACTGGAGTCTCGCTCTTCTGAGGTAGCATGTCTTGTTCTATCCTTTTCTTATCCCTTTTGCTTGCTCTCATAAGGACATCGCTCATCTTTTAGTTGAAATATATTGCTTACAAGTAGCTCCATCTATTCCATCTTTGCAGTGAGTCTTGTCGGTGCTTTGTGTGGTAGTTGGCACTTTTGTCAGTATTGAATCCGAGGTCAAGCCTGCGGATACGGATTGAGGCCAAGCCTCACGAGAATTAGTTCATCATCTTGATCCTTTCAGTCGTGAGTTGATTTAGGGGATTTCTTGCTTGGCAGTTCATCTTTTCTGTGTCAGCGTGGCCCGCTGCAAGAATGTTGGTGGAGCACCGAGTGACGGGGACGGGAGTCCTCCACGTTTGACAGAGGTTGCCTGAGGCAAGCACAAGAAGATCGCCGTCAAGAGGAGAAAGAGGACGCTCACAGAGGAAGAGGTAGCATAGGCAGTGGCAGACTTTACTGATCTAGCTGAGAGAGGAGGCAGAGGCAGTGGTATTCAGATTGGTGAGTGTCGCTTTCACCTTAGGGATGGCAGCTTGGCACAGAGGCCATAGAGGAGACAGAGGAGCAGACCATAGAGCAGACAGAGGAGCAGGCTGCAGAGGAGACACAGGAGCAGACACTGTAGAATCCACCGCGTCGTCGCTCAGGACGAACGTGTGCTTAGGTGACACCTAGGCTAGAGGGTCAGAGATGTGGAGGTCGTCCACCTCCCAGAGCTCGTGGTCAGCCCCTAATTAAGCACTTTGACCTGAGGGGAGCTATAGCATGTTAGGTTCAGGCTCTCTGGTTCGTCGAGGTTGGTCGGTGGTTCCCACCTCAGCGGGACACTAGAGCTTCAGAGGGATTCTACACACCTCTGCACGAGGATTTTTACAGAGCTTATATTCATAGTGGGATTGCCTTCAGACCGCAGAGGGTTTGTCGACTAGAGTCACTAGTTGTAGTTATTGGCGAGCAGCTCCATCCTCATATTTCTTTCCTACCAGGATTGTCAGATCTTCTAGGTCGGACAGGAGCATACTGTGGTACATGGGTCAGGGAGTTTAACTCTTCACTTTGGATAGACCCCACTCACAAGTTCATTCACTTTGCATTCAGATGTCGTGACCATAGGCTATACAACACTAGGGTACAGGAGATTCTTAGGCTCCTAGCTTTAGAGACGAAGATTCACCAGCTGTGTTTTGGTCAGACACCACCACCGAGGCGTCCACACGGCGGCACTATGCCACCTACAGACTTGGTCATACCGTGCTTTCACGAGCCATTTAGTGAGGGGTCCAGATGTACACTAGCCAGTTTGACTCCTATTGCTAGAGTTCTAGATGCTATTGTGAGGATGACACTGCTTCTGAGGTTGGGCTACCAAGAGTGTTTGACATGTATGTAGCTTTGGGTAGTCCATCACCTCATCTCTCAGACTCTGTTTGATATTTGGGATTTGATGCTCTGTGAGATGGAGGATACTTTGGCAGAGGGCTTCAAGGGTCACCGTCAGCTACCCTATGCCCATTGGATTTGCTTTCTGATTCGGTCTGCTTGCAACCTACCTGCTGAGATTCGAGCGGAGATCTCTGACACCATGACAACTTTCCCTGAGTATGATATATGACAGCTGTGGGCCTCTATCACCCGTGAGCAGGCACCTAGATAGAGTCAGCGTCAGAGAGCAAAGGTACCTGAGACTGTAGCTGAGTAGGACCAGACTATTGAGGGACTTGCAGAGGCAGAGCTTGCTGACTTAGATGCTCAGCTAGCTGATCTAAACGAGGACGACGCCACTGACAGCACTGATGATGACTATCAGCCACTTCCTCGGTACCGCTCTCCTCGCTCTCACGACCATGATGCCGGTGGTTCTGGTTCAGCCTCACCCTTAGACCCAGCCATGGTGGCTATGCTTGAGAGACTGACTTAGGCTCAGGAGAGGCAGGAGATTCAGCTACAGAGATAGGCTCAGGACAACGCCACTACATTTGCACAGATTTAGGCTCGTCATGATAAGTTTCAGAGGCAGCAGCTAGAGATACAAAGACAGCAGGCAGCTACCCAGCAGCAGTACCTTGAGCTCTTGAGACATCTTGTTACTGTTGGGGTCCCTCCACCTCCGTCAGTCCTTACTCCAACTTTATAGCCCAGTGGGCTTCAGAGTCAAGGACAGCCGAGCTTTCAGTTTACCTCACCTCAGCAGCAGGTGCCTCAGACATTTTAGTCCCCAGGCTACACTCCTCTTCAGATGGGATTCACTCCACCGGTTCAGCTCAGGCCTCACCTTCTAACTGACACTCTATTCTGTACTGACTTGAGTGCGTCCTACAGTGAGTTGACCGGTCAGCCGACACCCTCCTAGACCACAATTCTGACTACTACAGAGATGTCAGCTTCAGAGACAGTGGCTCCTTTAGTGACAGGGACCGGAACTACAAAGACATTTCCTTCATCGGTTGCTTCGACTGATCCTCCCACGATTGGTACTCTTTAGGCTCAGGTGACAGAAACTACAACTCTCATTGCTACTACTTCATCGGCTCTTGCTCCTGAGTTACAGCTTGCCGATGCATACACTGAGCAGATCTAGATCACTTCACTTCCACGTGTATCTACAGAGGGTTAGCACGACAGCTCAGAGTCAGAGGAGTGCACTTCTCAGTTTTTGATCACTCCACGTTCCTCTGCACCCGACTCGACTGCTTCCATTCCTCCTTCGGACCCTTAGTTTTTTGGCTCTTGATGCCAAAGGGGGAGAGAGAGTAGATTTAGGGGGAGTTGTGAGAGAGGGTTTCGCTTTCTTTGTGTGCTACATTTATGCATCATGTTTATATTCCCGCACTTGCATTATGTGATGTGTGTGCTTGTGAGATACTTGAGTAATATGTTGATTATCTTGTCTCTATTATATCATGTTTCTAGCTCATAAGGTTTTGCTTCCGTGCCTTGCTCCGATTTCATATGAGCTATGTTTTTGTGTACTAACTCTTCTTGTTTCATCTTATGAGTACACCCTATTGGCTTGGAGCACATAAGCAATCCTAAACCCCTTGCTCTTATTGCATTTTGCTTATGTGAACCAAGCATGATCAAAAACCTCATCTCTTAAATCTACTTAATCAAGGTGTTGTCATCAATCACCAAAAAGGGGGAGATTGAAAGCATCTAGGCCCCGAGAGTTGGTTTCAGCAATTGATGACAACACAATATTACCATGACTAACGTGTGTTTTGCAGAAACTTTGGTAAGTTAGGTCATGGGAATGGTGACTATTTTGGGCACTATGGTTTTCATACCCCTTGATGGAAATCATTTTGGTTTTCAAAGGATTAACATCAAGATTAAGGACGGTTAGTTCCGGACGTCGAGGGGTTGAGTTACGTTAGGAATAGTCGTTAGGATCTTCGCTTTTCTCCTTTGGCCGTACTATAAAGGGAGGGCATAAGCGAGTAGCTTGACCTAGGTGAGTCTATTTGTTTAGGTGTGGTGCACACTTGTGAAACCTAGCACTAGGTAGCTCAGGTGAAGCCCAAAGTTCAGTTGGAAGAAACTCGGTTCAAGTTGCGTCGCGATTCGAAGTCTTTCGAGCTATTTCTTCTTGATCGGACACGGTCTCTGCCTTGACCGGACACGTCCGGTCAGTACTGGCAGTCACCGCAAGATCAATACAATTGACTGGACATGGTTCCCCCATGGACTAGATGTGGAGATTGTGTTGACCAGAGTCAGAGAGGGTAAGTGCTGTGATCGGACATGGCTAGGAAATCGATCGGACGCGTCTACAGTGCGTCCGGTCCATTTCTAGAGAGGTACTTCGATGACCGGACACCGATCAAACCCGTCCATGCGTTCGGTCAAAGTATAGAAAGGTTTTTGAGCGACTGGACGTGTCCGGTCACTCCTGATCAGACTCACTGTGCGTCCGGTCACTCAGCGTCGTTGGTTTTCCATTCGACCGTTGTCACCGACCGGACGCGTCCGGTCACATCGACCGGCGCATCCGGTCAGTACGTAAAATGCTGAGTTGGCACATAATGGTTGGAATTGATTGTGGGGAGTATAAATACATCCCCTACACCTCTATTTGAGGTCTCTTGCTCATTTGTTCAGCTGAGAAACACCTTTCATATGCAAGGAAGGGCAAGAGCTCTAGTGAGGGTTGAGATTTGAGAATCCAAGATTAAGATCCCTCATTAGTGACTAGGGAGTAGCAAGTGTGCATCCACCTTCCCATTAGGCTTGTTGTGGTCAAGTGAGAGTTCTTGCTTGTTACTCTTGGTGATCGCCATCACCTTGTACCTATACTTTTATCTTTTCCTTTTTATTTCTTACCTTATTCTTCTTGCCTTTTTCTATCCTTATGGATAACATAAATTCAATTCCTATCTTTTAATTTTCTGCACCCACGGAGACCAGCCTAGTGCCATGGGAGTCATCACAACCTATCCAAACCCCTAACTATAGGCTGAGTCCACGGTTGATTGCAATGGTCCAAAGCCTATCTTTTTCAGGAGGAGTAGACGAAAACCCTTACCTTCATATCTGAGACTTTGAGCAAACATGTGACTGTCTTCGCATAGAGGGCATGTCTGATCAAACTTTACATTGGAAGCTATTTCCTTTTTCTTTAAAGGGAAAAACTAGACAATGGTATGATAAAGCTGTAGGTAAGCAACAAGGAGATTGGGGATCCTTACGTTCTAATTTTTGCCTAGATTTCTACCCTATCTCTCAAATCATTGACCTTAGAGTCAAGGTTCTGACTTTTAAGCAAGAACCTAGTGAATCTTTGGCCTCATCCTGGAATCGTTTCACTACTCTTTTAGCATCTGGCACAGATCTTAGTTTATAAGACCCTATTCTTCTTCAACATTTTTATAAAGGTCTTCATAAAAAGAGTAAGCAGTTGCTCGATACAAATTCTGGAGGATCATTCTTGCATGTTTCGTCAGAAAAAGCAAGATCAATTTTAGATCAAATCCTATTCTCTGAATTAGATAATCTCCTAGAAGGAGAACCTCAAGTAGCTGAAGCAAATTCTTTGCCAGATATACCATCTACTTCAGCTATTCCAAGTTCTGAGCAAGAAGAAGAAGAAATTTTGTTTCTTGATTTTATGCTTGATATCGAACCCGATCTTTTTCTGATTTTGGAAATGTGATAAACCATCATTCTATAAAGAAACCATAGAATCATCATAATCACCTTAGAGAATCTTTGAATCCTTCTAAGGATATTTCTTATAGAAGCACTTTAGCAGAGCTAGTGTTTGTCATAAGCAGTGAATGGTTAGAGGAATTAGAGCTTTCTTCTGATGTGATCCGTTTGGATTCACCCTCTCTTCCAATACGTTGCTCAATTGATTCCGACCACATAGATGCTCTCTATAATCTAGTTGTGGGTATTAATATCATGTCTATTTCACTCGCACAATATTTAATGAAGCATATGACATTAACCCCAACTACAAAATTGATGAAGAGTCTTTCAAGACATATTGTCCCCAGTTTAGGAATTTTACATATTCAACCAATCCAGGTAGAAGGAACCTTGGTTCATTTGAGCTTTTATGTCTTCCCTATGTGGGACTTCAACCTGTTCATAGGACAACCTTTTAGAAGACTTCATTATGAAGGACAAATAGGGAAATTAAACATTTGTTTTGGAAAGAAACTCCAATTCCCAGTGTCCATATAACATTCTCTAAGTACTAGGACCAAATCTTATCCGGAATCTGACCCGCTGGAGGAATTTAAGGCTGCTTCTTTAGAGTTTTTATCCAACTCAGGTCTAGAGGATGATGCTTAATTTTTTGTGGAAGAAGTGGCTAATTACTGTGAGCCTGAACCTTTAGATGAGTTTGCAGAGCCACCTAGACCTCCTATAGAGCTTAAACCTTTACCAACCGGTCTTAGATATGCTTTTCTAAATGATAATCTAGAGTTCCTTGTGATCATAAGTGATAAACTCACTTGGGAACAAACTCTTCGCTACTCACTCCAAGATCTTAAAGGAATTAGTCCTGCCCTGTGCACCCATCGCATTCCTACAGATCCCACTGTTCTACCTTCTAGAGAACCACAACATAGAGTCAACAATGTGATGAGGGAGGTTGTTATAAAGGAAGTTTTAAAAATGTTGCACGCCAGGATTATCTATCTTGTGCCACACAGTGAGTGGGTAAGCCCTGTCTAAGTTGTGCCTAAAAAGGGAGGCATGACTGTTGATAAGAATGAGAAGAATGAGTTGATCTCTCAGCGTACCGTCATAGGATGGCGGATGTGCATAGATTATAGAAAGCTTAATAAAGCTATTAGTAAGGATCATTTTCCGTTGCCTTTTATTGATGAGATGTTAGAACGGTTAGCCAATCATTCTTTCTTTTGTTTTCTTGATGGATATTCGGGTATCACCAGATTCCTATCCATCCTGATGATCAAAGCAAAACTACTTTTACAAGTCCC
This sequence comes from Saccharum hybrid cultivar R570, assembly GCA_038087645.1. Classification (NCBI taxonomy): domain Eukaryota; kingdom Viridiplantae; phylum Streptophyta; class Magnoliopsida; order Poales; family Poaceae; genus Saccharum; species Saccharum hybrid cultivar. Next base: position 1,095,508 of record JAQSUU010000625.1, on the reverse strand, counting down.
TATGGAACATATACTTATCGTAGAATGTCTTTTGGGTTATGTAATGCTCCAGCATCTTTTCAAAGATGTATGATGTCTATATTTTTTGAAATGATTGAAGAGATTATGGAAGTTTTCATGGATGACTTTTCTGTTTATGGAAAAACTTTTGATGATTGTCTTGAAAATTTAGATAGAGTTTTGCAAAGATGTGAAGAAAAGCACTTAGTCCTTAATTAGGAGAAATGCCATTTTATGGTTAGAGAAGGAATAGTGCTTGGACACTTAGTGTCTGAAAGAGGTATAGAGGTAGATAGAGCTAAAATTGAAGTAATTGAATAGCTACCTCCACCTGTGAATGTGAAAGGAATTAGAAGTTTTCTTGGTCATGCTAGTTTTTATCGTAGGTTTATAAAAGATTTCTCATTTATTGCTAGACCTCTTACTCGTTTGCTAGCCAAGGATGTTCCTTTTGAATTCGATGATGCATGTTTAAGATCTTTTGAAATTTTAAAGAAAGCACTCATCTTAGCACTAATCATTCAACCCCCTGATTGGTCTTTACCTTTTGAAATTATGTGTGATGCAAGTGATTATGCTATAGGGGCAGTTTTAGGACATACTAAAGATAAAAAGCATCATGCAATAGCCTATACTAGCAAAACTTTAACAGGACCTCAACTTAATTATGCAACTACTGAAAAAGAGCTCCTTGCTGTTGTTTTTGCTATTGATAAGTTTAGTTCTTACTTAGTGGGAGTTAAAGTAATTGTTTATTCTTATCATGCTGCTCTGAAATATTTGCTCACTAAGAAAGATGCTAAACCGCGTTTAATACGATGGATTTTGTCACTCCAAGAATTTGACTTAGAAATAAAAGATAAAAAAGGAGTAGAAAATCCTGTTGTCGATCACTTGTCTAGAATGCAGTTTGAGAATTTACAGGAACTACCCATCAACGATTCACTCTAGGACGACATGCTCTATGAGATCAACAGATCTAACCCCTAGTATGTAGATATTGTTAATTTTATGGTTTCAGGATATGTACCACTAGGAGCAAACAAAAGGAAACTCGTCCAGGAAAGTCACATATGGGATGAACATATGGGATGAACCGTACCTCTTTCGAGTCTGCTCAGATGGCCTGCTTAGGAGATGTGTACCTATTGAAGAAGGAATAAAAATCATTGAGAGATGCCATTCATCACCATATGGAGGACATTATGGGGCATTCCGCACACATGCAAAGATTTGGCAATGCAGATTCTTTTGGCCAACAATGTATGAAGACACAAAAGAATTTATCCGAAGATGTGGACCATGTCAAAGGCACGGCAATATCAATACAAGAGATGTCATGCCACTCATCAACAATCTTCAGATCAAACTCTTTGATGTCTGGGGAATTGACTACATGGGACCATTCCCGCCATCAAAGAAATGCGAGTACATTCTGGTGGCAGTAGATTATGTCTCCAAATGGGTCGAAGCTCTACCATGCAAGAATGCTGATAACATAAATTCCAAGAAGATGTTTGAAGAGATAATATTTCCAAGATTTGAAATCCCAAGGATAGTGATAAGTGACGGAGGATCACACTTCATTGACAAGTGCTTTGAGCACTACTTGTCTAAACATGGAATACATCACAACGTTTCTACCCCCTATCATCCTTAGACAAGTGAAAAAGCAGAGACATCTAATAAGCAAATCAAGAACATTCTGCAGAAGATAGTAAATGAGATGGGTACTGGATGGAAGGACAAGCTTCCTGAAGCACTCTGGGCGTACCGAACGGCATACAAGACACCCATTGGGATGTCTCCTTATCAGTTGGTGTATGAGAAGACTTGTCACTTACTAGTGGAATTATAATTCAAAGCTCACTGGGCTATTAAGAAATAGAACATGGACCTTGATGGTGCCGGAGTAAGAAGGAAAATGCAACTCTCGGAGCTAGATGAATGGAGAGAAAAAGCATATCACAATTCAAAGATTTATAAAGAGAGAGTCAAGAGATGGCATGACAAGAGAATCAAGAAGAAGGAGTTCGACCTAGGAGATAAGGTATTACTTTTTCATTCTAGGGTAAAACTCTTCGGACATGGAAAGCTACGAAGTAAGTGGGAAGGACCATTTAAAGTGGTAAACACATCTTCACATGGAGCGGTTACACTTCAAAATGATGAAGGTACGTTATTCAAGGTAAATGGTCAACGCCTTAAATTATTTTTAGAGCCTAAAAAGATTTAGAAGAATTAGATGTGATTAATTTATTTATTATTTAAGTATTATTGGGCCTGACCTTTTTAGTTTTCGTTTTTCGGGGCCCAACATATTTTTCGAAATAACAAAAATATTTAGAAAATACTGTGAAAAAGAGGATTGGAGCCAGGCTCATGGGAAGGGTGCCCGCCCCTAGGGTTGGGCGGCCGCCCCACCCCCTGTGCCGTTTCATCGCCGCCTTTTGTCTTCACGATTGTTCTATATTCTTCTTCCAGAAAAAGTTTATTCCTAGCTTATTCAAGCATTTTTATCACAAGATACCATTTAGATGCCATTTTGATCCTGCAAGCCCTCCTATATAAACACCCCATGATGTCAGCCATCCTCATTCCATCAGATCATTCCTCTCTTCCTTTTAGAACCTTGCTAGCTCTCTCTCTAAAGCTCCAATGGCCAACCACGACAAGAGGATTATCCCCTACGGACTTAACCTCAACTCCATCCCTAAGGAAGATCTAGATTACAAAGCTCTTATCCCAGTTAGCGATGCTACATCCCTCGCTTCCATTCCAACAAGGCCTAATAGCTATAGCCAATCCTACTTTGCTCAGCCAGTTCTTGCAGCACCTCCGTAGCCCCTACTACTAGAAGATAAACCGCTGAAGGGGCCCGTCGTCCAGCTACCTGCTAGAACCAAACTCTTGCAGCCGAAGCACAATGAGACGCTTGTTGGTGTGAAGACCAACAAGAAAGGAGAGATCATCTGTGCCAAGTACAACACTGGGGAACGCACCTACTTCAAGGAGTCCGCGCTCATCCAAGCAAAGTCAAATTTCTTCCACCCAAGAAAGCTCCTAAGCACGCCCTTGCTAAATCTAAAACTCCACGCAAATGTCGTAAGACTTTAGCTGATCTAGAGAAATTGATAGAGGCTTAACAAGCGACTATTTCCTCTATAGAAGCCACTCTACACCTTCAGGGTAGATGCTTTCTTCACACACATGAGAAAGTAGAGGACATAGAGAAAGACAGCAAGAAATTAGACCAGCGCTTAAGTGCTCTAGAGCCTCCTAAGCCAAAGAAGTAAGATTAAGCCAGTATAGCAGTTGATAAGGCACATTCGAGATTAGTCACGAGACTGCTTCGATTCATTGTTTAGTTCAATTCCTTTATTTATAATTCATTGTAAACATGTGCCTTACATGATATTGAATAAAGAGTTAGTTTCTCTTATTATTGGATATATTCCTTGTGCTTTTGTCTCCACTATGTTTTATATAAAAGAAAGCAGGAAATAAGTGTGGGGAAGCACTCGATGATATAACGAACATATTTTACTGCACGAACAAATTTTTTTGAAGATATACGACACAAGGACCCTACACGTAGAAGGAGGCTTTCGAAAGCCACCCCAAGTAGGGTGGCCGCCCAGAGCATGGGGCAGGCACCCAGGGTGTAAGCCCTCCTTGCTTCGTCCTTCGACCATGGTCAGGTTTGCGCCCTACATGTTCCAATTTTTATATACACACTCTTTGTTATGTTTTGCATTATGAATTCTTGAGTACAACCTATTTAAATGCTGAATTGAAAAAAAATAAAAATAGATTATTCTAGTCATGATCTCTTTATAGACTCACACCATGATTCTTTCCTAGGAGTCCTGTTGCTGTTGGGAACTTAATTTTTAGGGACCCCATATCATTTAAGTTGTTGTGGAGTGAGAGATAGTAGAATCATGAAAACCTGATTTCTGATACTTTGTCACTTGGAGAATTTCTTTTACAAAAATGTTAAAATTATTAGCTATGCTTTTCCTCTGTGGTAAGAATGAAATGCCTAGTAGAGCCTTATATGTATAAAACTAGCACATAAGCTATTTACTTTGTGTTGAGTTTGGTTAAGCCGTGCTAGACCCTTGTTGAGAGGTGGGCCATGCCCCCAAGATGAGGATTCACACTAATTTTTGCACCCCTTGCTACTTCTACCCTGGAAGTACGCACCACCATATTACCTATTTAGATCCACTCAAAATTTGTTCTACTCCTACCCTAGGAGTAAACAATCAAAAATATATTCCCTATAGGTTTTCCTTGATTGCTAGCCATGATTCTAAAATGCTCTAGAATGTTATTATCTTCTCACAATGTTCTATCAAAGTTCATGTATTACGTTGTTAAAAAAAGAGAGAAAAAAAGAAAAGAGAGAGAGAGAGAGAGAAGAAAGAAGAAGAAAGCATTGGTCTTGCCTTTTGTGAAGTACAAGTTTTAGTTGCAATTCTTCAAATCAAAGTGGGATAATATATTTTTTTGTAAAGGAGCATTGTAGAATTATCTTGCACCCTTTCTATCTTCCACAAATATTTTCTACTACATTTATTCTTTTGAAACCACACCACATGCACGTCCTGATCTAGGGGTATGTCACTCCCCTCCTTGGATCCTGTTTTGACTGGGAAATATATGCAAGATAAGTATGCTACATCCATGAAATACCTTCAACTCTAGATAAGCTTTTGTAGAGGTAGGATGTACTACAAGACATTTCCTCATACATGTCTCAGAGAGATCCACAAATACCACATGTGTTGAGTGATTTGAGAGTACCACATTAGGTAGAAGGTAAGCTATGCTTTTATTTCAAATGCATACAAAACTCCACGTGACAGGTTAAAAGGAAAAGGGGCTCAGTTTCAAGCTGTTCCATTCTTCAACTGCCCAAAATTGGTAGACATTTGGAATCCCGCAGTATAGGTATGACTAAGGAATAAATCTACTGTTGATGTCTTGTCTAGAGATTGTGCCTAAGGTAATCTATTCTTTTCTCGAGGACGAGTAAAAGTCTAAGTGTGAGAGAGTTTGTTGACGATAATTAACTATCATATTTAACCATCAACTTAAACAAAAGAATGCTATAAAATTAATTACCACCATAGAATAGGTGTTTAACTGATAGAATTCCACGAGTTTTGGTGAATATCTATTTCTACAGGGTGCCAGCTGAAAATAATAAAAAATGGCCCACATGTCAGGTTTACATAGAGAGAAAGGACCATACACCAAAAAAGTATAATCTAGAAGGTTTGGAAAGCCAAACTCTGGGAGGTGGGACCCACCTGTCACTGTGACAGGGGTGGGTGCCTAGCCCCAGTGGCGGTCGCCCAACCCAGGGAGCCAATAAGCTTCCACCTCACGGATCTTGCTTCCACCGCCTTTGAGGATGAATAAAAATCGTTGATCAAGGTCGGTTTGATCCGAGGGTTGTGGTGCTTCCTAGGGGGCTATATAAACAAGGCCCCTAGCCACTATAGGAGAGAGTTCAGAAACCCTAATTCATATTTTCTAGAGAGAATTCACCTAAGAGGGGTCACTTGAATGGATCTTTCTCTAGGGCACATACATGAAAGTTTAGCTTTGTAGTCTCTATGTGAGATTAGAGTTATTATTCTAGATTAAGAGAGTTAGAGTGGAGATAGAAGATTGAAGGAAGCCTGGCCTATCGGTGTCTCCTCTCCAAGCTTGTATCTACGGGGTCAAGTCTCCTAACCCGAGGCTTGGTTCTAGGATTCTTCGGATACTCAACTTCTAATACTAAGTACATTGTTATTATTGTTCTTTGGTTTATGAGTTTACTTTATTTGCTTCGCGTAGGGAATAGAGTAATCATTCATAGCGTAAGCGTGGTGCTTGGGCTAGGAATACTCGTAGATACCCCCTATCTGGCCAGATCGGTGTGTAGTAACGTGGGAAGTGACAATCTTATTGTTACCTTTGGAGCGCTCCTTCCGTCAGAAGGTTTGGAAAGATTTAAGTACCCTGGTCAAGCATCCTTTGTGGTGTCTCTTTTCCATCAGTATTTCCCCTTAGACCAATAGTATCCTAGCTTGCCATAGGTTGGAACCAGACTGTCATCGTAGTTCTCTCTAATCGCTTATATCTTCACAACCTTGTAGTGCAGTCCAAGGGTAATAGTAAAGACTGGGTTAGTCATCGCACGCTTTCTCCTTGCGGATAAAACAAATACGATACTCTAAACTTATCTCCCAGGTGAAGTGCTCACTAATATCCATGCGCTTGCGGATTATTTCTCTTAAATTCCTTCATGTGCGTATCTAGTATCAACAGATGGGACCCTCATTGAGCCCACTGCTCAGCGGCTCCCACTCCAACTCCGAGGAGTTGGTTTTGGGGGCGTGACATCGAGCGCATTGGCATTTCTTAGTGTCACCACTAGGATTTGTGTTTCCTAGCAATAGCACTAGAAATGCCTTAACAATATTTTAGAACAAATGGTTGTTTGGACAATGGTGGTTGAATAAGGCAGTTGTAGGTTGGTGTTGTGCCTTGGAGTGAGTGACAAGTGGGCCCTTAATCCATGTGGTAAATCTCGTCCCTTGGCTTGAACCGACCTTGGATCAATGTGCCAAGGTGTTTTAGCCACCATCCCACAGATCATTGACGTGGCAGGGGTCAGGGTGGTGTCGGGCATTGCCACTTGGCATCAGGCGATGCCACTTGGTGGGCTTTGGCCCTCCTAGCCATGTGGAGTGCTTCTAGAAGGTCACCATTTGCTATATTTATGCTATTTTGACACTGTAAGCACAATTCTCCAAGTATAAGTGGAACCAAGTGAAATCTAAACATAAATTATTGCTTTTTGATTGATTTTATGTGTTTTAGGACTTTATGCCGATGGCAGAACAGGGTGTTAGGAGCCATCACCAAGTGGTAGAGCTACAGAGCTTTGCCTTGCTACTATTCTACTTGGGATTGATGGAATTGTCGGGGATTATTACAAATGGCGCCTAACACCACATTTATAGCCTTCCAAGGTTGGTTGGTACTTGTAGGGAGCTGAGAAGGTCAGTTGGTAGGTCGATGGCATCGACTGACCTACTTGGGCATCGGCCGATGCTTGGTTGCACCGACCTTACAAAGCAACAATATGGATGCACTCCTGATGATGGTTGGAAGCCAATCGGCCTTGTTTGAGGTAGTTTGGTGCACTTGGGCCATCTCTTGACGCCTTGGGCCATCACCCGACGCCCCTCAGTGCCTTTTGCCATTGGTCTTTGAGTGGTGCACATATCTATGCTTCTCCAAAGCTTGGGTACAAAGTTTGGTCATGTTTGGAATTTCCTTTCTTCGATTTTGGACTCATCTTGGCTTGTGTTGGATTGGGCCAGCTTGTCTAGGCTTACCCAAACCCCCATGTGATCCAATGTGGTGAATGTGCTCCTAGGTGAGTGTGGAGGCCCCCAACAAAGTTTGGGGGCCAATGGACACAAGTCGAGATCACCCGATGCCTTAGCGGGTCCCCTGACGTCCATCTGTGTCCAACTCAACATGGCCCATCTTGCGATCTTCCAGAAGGCATAACTTTGTCATTCGGACTCCGAATTGGGTGAAACAAACTTGATTTCATGTATCTCAACAAGCTCTTGAACATCATGCAGTCAAAATAGGCTTTGATGAAGTGTTTTTACCATGTATATGACCACCATGTTCCTACACTCACATAGTCATCATAACTTGTGCAAATGGTTAGAAATAAGCCCTATGACTATGGTTTATGTCATTTATATCACAAAATTAGGCATGGTTGTTGGTATAAAATGGGGTGTTTTGAGAACCGACCAGTAAATTTATCGCCATGCTACTCAAGGGATTTGATGGCTAGCACTTAGAATACAAAGGATTTATATTGGTTCGGGATGAAGCCCTACGTCCAATATCGAAGACCTATGAGTACGTGTTCCTCAATGTCAAAGTGCTCCAAAAGGCTTACAATAGGTGGTATACAAGCTACAGTGCTATAGGTAAGGAAGTGTTCGAGGAAGGGGAAGATGATCATCTGGAGTCCGATCAACTAGAAGTCAATAAAAACCCTTTGGAAGAAGGCCTGGCTCCCCTTATATAGTCATGGGGTCTAGGTTACATGCAGAGTAGAGTTCTCCCAACCCATGGGATGGAGAAGCTAGCGTGCTTGTTAAGCAGTCCTCATGGTCTTGTCATTAGGGCATGGTCGTCTTGAGCTTGCTCTTTACGACAAGGGATAACATGTGGTGGTGGTACCATTCCGGCCATGGCAATGCAATGGGATTGGTGGCTGCTCGCCAATTCCCCCACCTAGTATGGCCTACTTGCTATCATTGTGGCCTTCATCCTGGCATTCTATTCCTCGGGGAGAGTGGCTGTCCCATCATGGGCTACCTTCTCTCGGTGTCATGGCTCCATTGCCCTGACCTCCTGGGGTCAGATTGGGGGCATAGGATTCGGTTAGAGCGGAGGAGCTAACTCCTCGTCGTGATCCCCACATAACGGTGGGTGTGACCGTACACCCGTCCATCAGGATGGATGGGATTCGGGGGTGTTGAACCACATAGGGTGATGCAATGATGCCCTGGTATGGTCTTGTCTATCAGCGAGGTGCTGACCGAGGTGTCACTCTATCCTAGGGCAGGACAGTTACAGGGGCTATCGGCCTCTTGTACTTGGTAGAGTGTGCACGTGCGTGTCCTATCTGGGCAGGCGTACTATATGCGTCTTCCTATCTCTCACCCTTTCCTTAGTGGCTCGGGCAGTAGGTGGTCAGGGGAACCAAGTAGTGCAAGGTCGAGAGGTGGGAGAGGTCGAGGTGGGCCTCGTATGGCTTGAGGGCAAGGAGTCATGGCAGGCTATTTTTAGCTAGGCTGGTAACCAGCTGGGCCATCCTAAGTAGCTCTTAAGGCCGTGCTTTGGGGTGTCCCATTTTCATAACCCCGACAAATGTGGTTAGGAAGAATATGGTCATGAGTGGATCTCCTTATGATTGACCCCACAAGATAACATTTGAGATCATAGAGATATTATTATATATATATATTAATATACTTGGACTTTCATGTCCCCATTTTTTTTGTTTTTTTAATTGGACCATCTTGTGTCCAAGTTTTTTATAGCTCCATGTCTCTCCTCACAAAAAGGCAAAAAGGGGGTATTTGTTTTGGGAGGCCATATTGGTGGATAGGATAGGTGTCAAGAATATGGGTTTGGTTTGGTGGAGGAATGCTTGATAAAAGGAATGCTTGAATTCAAGGAGAAATTCGGCACTACCAGATATGTTGGGAGGCTAGCAATCAAGGATAAATGTGCAGGAGTGATCAAATCTTTGAAGTGCCACTAGTTTACAAGGTCACAAAATTTAACAAAACTCAACATGACAACAAGTTGCATAAGAAGAGGTTCCACAAGCATTTATTCTAGAGACAATGATGTAAAGACATAACAAGATCATTTAATTTTAACATCTCAATCTCCACTCTTCCAATTTTGGATTAAGACAAGGCAAGATAGAAGAACATGTGTACAAGATTTGGAGCTAAAACATGCTTGTGCAAGGTCAGGTGACCAAGGGCTAGGTCAGTCGACCCCCACAAATGCCAAAATATGGCACAAGCTTTTCTGAAACTTCCACCTCTTAGGTTAACATGAATTTAAAAGAGTAGGCTAAGATTATGAGCAGAAGGAAGACATGATTGAAAAGCTAAGCTTCACCATTGTGTTAGCAAAAACAGGTTCAATCATATCAATTTTTTTCATTTTCATGCTTATTGGGTCCAAGGTAATCTTTTAAGAATTAACCACTTACCTTGTAGATGTTACTTTGTTACTTTGAAGCCTGATGGCTCCATGATGACTTTGAGTGGACCATCACATTTGCTTCTAAGCATTCCATGCCTGAATATCCTCACCCTTGAATTGCACATTTGTACCATGTCTTTGACTTGAGTTCCTTCTTGATGTCACCCATGATGCTTGCTCAAAAAGTCTTGATTCATGATTTTGATATATGCAACAAAGACTAGTGCAAGGTGATAGTACAAACCCGACCGATGTGTGAATACATCGGCCAATGCAATAATCAAGCTCAAATTTCATTGGGTTGGCTCTATTTTATTTCAAGGGAAAAGCATATTTTTTGTTTATTTTGAAAGATTATTATTATTATTATTATTATTATTATTATTATTATTATTATTATTATTTATCATGATAGAAACTAAACAAACTTTATTGAATTGAAAACAACAAGAAAATAGGCTATCTCTTGATAGTGCTTTGTTTTAAGTCATAAGCTCGACCTTTGCAGTTTGAGCTACAAGAACTTGTGCCAAGGCAACTATGATATTTGGAATACTTGTGATAAACAAAAGCATCCACAACCATCCTCTTGAGGATTTAATAAAAGAGAAGCATAGGATGGGTGTAACTCTCATAGGTGTAGGTAGAAGGAAAGATTGACTCTGGAGATTTCTCATGAAAGCAAGGATCATGTGGCTCTTCTAGAATGTGGCTTTAGTGTTCATCCACATGATCCTCCTTTTTGGACTCTAGAGTAGATCCCTCAAGAATGTCCATAGACCAAACATATTCATCCATCATTTGTTACCTATGACATCCTACGAATGGATTCCCATCCTCGTCCTCCATTGGGATGGGGATCCTTGCCTCTGACGATTTTCCCTCCCATTCGACGTCAACCAAAATGTTTGGAGTTCTTTCTTGGTTTGGATTATCCACAAAGAAACAAGGAGGGATAAATGGGGGATCATTGATGTCTGAGGTGTAAGAAGGTTTTGATTCGAGGGGCTCTTGAGCAGCCAAAACTTGAGGAGGATTGAGAATATGTTGATTGGCCAAGGGCGCCAAAGATGTCTATTAGATTGGATCATTCAAGATGTTTCCAACATCAAGGAAGAGATCCTCCTCAAAGGGAAACTCCAAAGGATGAATTTCTTCTTCTTTTGGTGTCCCTAGAAATGGTTTAGGAATTAGGTCAGCAGCTAAAGCTTTAGATGGAATTGGCAAGGATTCGGCTATCAAAACTTTTTTTCTTGCACGGGGGTTGGAATGTCCTTTTCTTTAGGGGAGTCATCATGGACATTGGTGTAGGGAGAGTTTTCAAGGATTGTGTCAAGGATAGCTCTCCCCTCACTAACAGAAAGATGTAAGAAGGCTCCTCCTAAAGCAATGTTAAGGAAATGTGTAGATTTCTCACTAAGACCCAAATAGAAGTGTTTCAAAAGCATAGGAATGGGTATAGCAAGATCAGGGCTAGATGAGGAACAATCTATCAAGTAGACCCATGCAGCACCTAGGGATTCCTTCTCCCTTTGCTTGAAGCTTAGGACCTCTATTCAAAGATGAATTACTTGGGAGATAGGGAAGAAAGTTAAGCAGAACTTGCCTTGAAGAACTTCCCACTCTCCTTTTACACTCTCTATAGTTTGAGTATAACATAGTTTGGCTAATCCCATCAAAGAGAACGAAAATAGCTTCCACTTAAGGGTTTCATGTGACATGCCTAAAATGTGAAGGCATGAGCACACTGGCTCGAACTCCCGAAGATGAGCATACATGTTTTCATCTTTTTCCCTAGCAAAAGATTGCTCCTTGAAAGCATCTAGGCCCCTAGAGTGGGTTTCGATGATTGATGACAACATAAACTATGACTAACATATGTTTTGCATAAACTTTGATAAGTTAAGTCATGGTAATGGTGACTATTTGGGCACTATGATTTTCATGCCCCTATTGATGGAAATCGTATTGGTTTTCAAAGGATTGACGACAAGGTTAAGGATGAAATAGTTCTAAGTGTTGTTTGGTGTTGGAGAGACATTTAGAGTAGTTTAGGACTTTGTTTTCCCTTTGGCTATACTATAAAGGGGGGCATGAGCGGGTAGCTTGACCTAGGCGAGCCTAATGGTTTTGGTGTGGTGCACACTTGTCAAACATAGCACTAGGTAGCTCAGGAAAAGCCCAAAGATCTTTTGGAACAAGTTTCGTTCAAGTCACGTCGTGATACGGAGTCATTTGTGGCTATTTTGCTTGACCGGTTGCGGTCATTTTCTTGACTAGACGCGTCCGATCAGCGTATCAGTTGTCTACTGTATCGTTTTTAGTAACCAGACGCTGGTAAGTTTCTGACCGGACGCGCAGGTGGCGTTGTCTACAGTCAACTCTACTAGGGTTAGCGACCGGATGTGATGAGCTACTGATCAGACGTGACTTCGGTGCATCCGGTCAGCTGTGAAGAGGAAACAAAGTTTCTAGAGAAGGTTTCGAGCGACTAGACACGTTCGGTCACCCCTGATCAGACTCATTGCGCGTTCGGTCAATCAGCGTGTTTTGAAACTATAGCCGACCGTTGCTATCGACCGGACACGTCCGGTCACATCGACCGGCGTGTCCGGTCAGTACGAAAAATGTTGAGTCGGCACATAATGGTTGGGATTGAGTGAGGGGCTATAAATACATCCTCTACTCATCCATTTGAGGTCTCTTGCTCATTTGTTCAGCTAAGAAACACCTTTCAAGTGCAAGAGAGTGCAAGATCCCTAGTGAGGATTGTGATTTGAGAATCAGAGATTAAGGACCCTCATTAGTGCATAGGGAGTAGCAAGTGTGCATCCACCTTCTCATTAGGATTTCCATGGTCAAGTGAGCGGTTGTGTTTGGGAGTTTGGTGATCATCCGCGGAGCTTGTGGATGTCCTAACTCATCTTGTCAGCGGTTGTGGGTGATTTACCGCGATAGAGTGTCGAAGAATCAGCCCGTAGAGAGCACTTGATCCTTCCACGGATCAAGAGGGAGCTACACCCTTGCGCGGGTGCTCCAACGAGGACTAGTAGGAGTGGTGACTCTTCGATACCTTGGGAAAACATCACCTTGTTCCTTGCCCTTTACTTTCAAGCAAATTACTTTCTAACATTACTTTCATTGCTTGTTTACATTCCTAGAATTGTCATGCCAGAATAGGAATTGGAACCTAGGGTGCAAAACTTTTTATCGGTAGAATCACTAGGAACACTTTTAGGCACTAGGGGTGAATTTTAGACTAGTAGGGCTTAATTCTTGCAATTAAATTTTAGAAAAGCCCAATTCACCCCCTTCTCTTGGGCATCTTGATCCTTTCAATTGGTATCGGAGCCGAGTTGCTCCTTAATTAGGCTTAACCACCTAGATCAAGATGTCTAATGGGGAAGGACCACCTCCCATCTTTGAGGAAGATGATTTTCCATATTACGAAATCCGCATGGAGGCGTACCTCGAAGCCATAGGTATTGGGTGTCTTAGAGCCGCCACTGAAGGGCTTCCTAAAGTCAAGGATGCCACTAACCCTGTTGGTGATGAGGAGAAGTACGACCGGTGGAATACAAAAGCAAAAAATGCACTCTACCGGGGCCTTAGCAAGGATATGTTCAATCATGTGCGTAATGCCAAAGATGCTCATGAATTGTGGACTAACCTTTGTGCTCTCCACGAGGGAACTAAGAGTGAACGTGAGGAACGCTATCATATTGCTTTGAAGAAGATTAATTAATTTGTGATGCTTCCCAAAGAAAGTGCTAATGACATGTACACTCGGTTGAATGATCTTATAGAGAATCTCAATGCTCTTGGGCTCAGTCAAATGAGTCCATCAGACATTGCAAGGAGGATCTTGAGTGTTCTTCCCATTGAGAAGTATGGCCATATTGTCACCGTGCTTCACCAAAGTGATCTCTCCACCGTAACACTGACTCAAGTATTGGGAAAGATCAATGCTCATGAGATGTACATGCACATCACTCTGGAAGAGGGCTCATCATCTTCCAAGAAGAAAGACTTGGCCTTCAAAGCTAGCCATGACAAGAAGGAGAAGAAGAGCCAAGCCATGATTGTTCAAGAAAGCTCAAGTGAGAGTGACATTGATGTTGCATCACTTGCTCTCATGGTGAAGAAAACCACCAAGATGCTAAAGAAGCTCAACAAGAGTTGCATCAAGTTTGATGGCAAGAAAAAGAAATTCATCACAAGTAGCAAAAGAAAGCCCATATCTGAGATAGATTGCTACAATTGTGGAGAACTTGGTCATCTAGCTCACCAATGTCCTAAGCCTCTGAAAGACAAGAACAAGAACAAGAACAAGAACAAGAATAAGAACAAGAACAAGGGCAATAAAGATGACTCAAGTGATGAAGACGAAGAAAAGAAGAAGAACAAGCCATACAAGAAGAAGGATAGCAAGAAAAAGGAGTACCACAAGAAGAAAGGTGGCAAAGCTTATATTGTTGGTGATTGGCTCACTGACATTGAGTCATTGTTGGCATCTCTTACACCACACCCGCTAGGTTGTCATCCCTAACACAACATAAGAAATGTGGTTGTACTTATAAGCATGGCAATTATAAAATATAAAAAGTTATCTACAAGCGCACAGATAAAATACTCCCGTTGTAGCATTTCATCTAGGAAAGTTCCAGGTATCGTTATTTATAATTCTACCACTAGAAGCTTCTAAATAGGGTTTAAAAGAGAAAATTAATATGGCTATAAGAATTACAAATACATACTATAGATATAAATCAATTAACCACTTCTATCTAAACAAGGGTAAGGCAAATGATATTGATAATAATGATAATGATAATAAGATAAGATAGGGAATCCATAATTAGAGAGAACTCGTAGGATCAAGTGGATACAGATTAAAGCGACACGGTTAGAGATTTAATTCCTAGGGTTATGTCCTATCTACCAAGTCTCAGGGTTTTCTAATCTACTCCTTATCATCTATAGCATAATCAATCTTCCATCTAAACATAAGGAACATTACTTCAGGGAATTCAGGAACAGAGCAATCCTTCCCCAAGTAACCGGGTTCTACTTGTCCTAGATTCGGGGAGTGGACTACAGAGGACTCAACGAAGCTATAAAAGTCAACTTTACAATCTACCACATGGCCCAGAAAATAGGGTGCATTCACAGGTAAATATAATCAAGACACCACGTCTACATTACTTCTACCACCTAATCTAATCCGGAGTAGAACTAGGCGCTCTACGAACTTGTGCCTAAACTTATTATCAATCAAGACTATATCAAAGATAGAACTAGAATAAACTAAGAATGAAATAGACAAGAACATAATGATATTGAAGTAAAACAAAGTCATAATTACAAGATACAATGATAGAATTACCAAATCTCCTAACGTCGGAATCTTGAGCCACGCTCAACTCTACTTGTATCTAGCTAGATCTAACTGTAAACTTGAAATAGAGCTCTAATCTTCTAATTGGAAACCCTAGCTTTTCTCTCTGGCCTTCTGAATGAGAGACCAACTAAGGATGATTGTGATTCCCCTTCTCAAGGAGGGGTCTGCCCCTGCTTATATAGCCCGAAGGGATGAACCGTAGCCTTCGGATCAAACTAACTTGAAACAATGGTCGAGATGCGTCGTAGAGGTCGGTTGGAGGCCATCACGTGAAGCAGAGCTCACTTCCTTGTGGGCCCAGGCTGGCCAGCTTGACATGTGGGGCCGACCGGCCCCACCTATCAGCCGTCGAGCTTTCATTTTGTTCTCGTGTCCTCTGGTGTCCTCTAGAACCTTCCTGTCAATTCTTGCGGAATTCTGACTTGATTTGGTTTGGTTCCTTGGCTCCTACTCCTCCCTGGCTTATTCTGTTTTAATCCCTAAAAATTCACAAATCACCAAAGCTGTGGAAATTGTCATGTTAGTCCATAAAACTCTTGCTTAGTGATGGTTCCGGAGTATTCCAGAGAATTCCTAGGTGTATTCATTGGGGACTTTCTCGTCGGGACTCCAAATATAGCAAATGATATGTCTGTTTCGATCATCTCAATAAGATCTTCACAATGGTGTGATCTGTTTTGTCATTTGAGATACTTTTATATGGTGAAATATAAATAATTTTGCAAAAGAGGTGAGAGCAACATAACTTGTGGAACTTGTTAGAATAAACCCTACAACTATGCACTAATAACCCTTTTACCATTATGTTGTGCATTCATTGAAGGTATAATGTTGACATTAAGGACCGTCAACAAGCTCCCTTAAGCTTAACCTTTGCTAGTCCCTTAGCAAACTATCATAACAGATCAGGAGTTACTATAATACTTTCACACCTTGAAAATACACATGTATTTCAAACAAGAATTCTTCTACCAAACAATGGATAGACTGCTCAATCTTTTAAACTTACCCATATTACCTTCAACCATGGAGCTTATTGCCTTCACTTAGGTCTTGAGTAATTGAAAGACAGAACAGTCTAGTCAAGCACTATCTCGAACTCTTTGATCAACCTTCCTTCTGGAGTTTTGCAAGGTTTTTGAAATAAAACTCAGAGATTCCTTTGTATGATCCTTTCAAGTCTCTCATTTGTGGTATTTGTGGATTCCTTTCGAAGGCAATAATGATGTTTTGCCTTCTCTCCTCTGGAGATATGTGGTATTTCTAGTATAAGGCAATTGAACATTGTACCTTCCCTCTACTCTCCCTTATAACTATAGGCTTATGTGGAGCTGAGGGTAGTTCAAGGATATGACATACTTACCTTGTATATATTGCCTAGTCAAAACGGGATCCTCAGAGGGGAGACCATACCCTTAGATCAAGATGTGCATGTGTGGTTTCAAATGAACAATATGATAGAGAATATTTGTAGAAGGGAGAAGGGGTGAAAGACTAATTTTACAATGCTCCTTTACAAAAGGTAACTTCTCTCATCTTAGAACTTTGAAAAACATGGGGCTTCTCTTTATATTTTTTTATCTTTTTTAGAGAAGCAAAGTAGCCCAATCTCTAACGAAAAACTCTGAGAGAATAAATGATAACAGCTTGAGCATTATTTCGAGAACTTGGGTAGCAAACAAGGAAAACCTAAGAAATATTTTTGGTGCACTCCCAGTGTAGGAGTAGAACATTTTTGAGTGGATCTAAATTGATGAATATGGTGGTGCATACTTCTAGAGTAGAAGTAGCAGGGTTGCAAATTGTAAGTGTAATTTTCTTGAACTTGGGGGCATGACCATCCTCTCGACAAGGGTCTAACACGGGTTGACCAAACTCAACACAAAAAAGTATCCTATGAGCTAGTTTTCCTAGTCTAGCAATCATGTATATATGGCGGTGGTAGGAATTAAAGCTCTCATCATACAGGAACTCATCATGTGATAATTTTATGTTTTCAAAAATATAAATCTCCAGAATTCAAGTATCTCTAGGAGTAAGATAATAGTAGCTCAGACCTTTCTATATCATATCCGTCAATTACCTAGACTTAGATTAAGCAGTCGCCAACCACAAGTTTCAGATTCAGGATAGATTCTCAAACAAGAATAGTCATATCCAAAACTTAGGAGAATTCAAGACAAAATACTAGGTATTTTAAAGGAATTTAGGCAAAGTAACTATTCATCATTTCCATTATGGTTTCTACTTCAAGTTTTTAGGTTTTGATCTTTTTATTAAAAAGAAAGGAAACACTCTTTTTATTTGTTTTTGTTATTTTTCATTATCTAAACAGAAATTAAACAACCTATAGTAATACTAACAAGATAACTACTAGGGCTTTATGGGATACCTGGCTCTCGGGTTACCTCCCGGAAGGCGATGCACTTGAGATCTCCTATCTTAAGCTAGGTAGGAAAGAGAACTTGGGGGCTCCTCCCCCAAGCTTGTTGTTGTCGGTGTCGTAAATGTTGTTGAAGAAGAGACCTTGGAAACCCTCTCCCAAGGGGTGCTACTGCGGCGGCGGCCGGTATGGGTAAAACTGAGGGATGGAGAAGAAGGTGTCCCAGTTCTGTCCATCTCTAGCCTGGTTTTGCTGGATGTTATCCATGGCTACACCAAACTGGGCATTCCACTATTGCTAATCAGCAAGTCTCTGGTTAATATTGACTTGTTCTTTAGAGATGGTGTCCATTCGAAGGTTCAGGTGAGCCAATTGCCCTTCTACACCTAAGATAGAGTGTCTAGGTGGTTCTAGATGTCTTCGTGATGGTTTAGGACAATCTACAGATCGTCTGGGCTGAGAGTCGCCTGATCAGGACCTTATGTGTCCCTCTTCAGAATCTGCTTGAGAAGATCCTAATGAGTGATGTGATGGTGAGGGTGCCCATGGATGATGTTGTCTTGATGTGCCCAGTTGATCGGTGTATGCAATGTATCCCGGCCCTTCTGGTGTTGGATCTGCCCCGTAGTAGTGCATGGGCGGCGCGTTCACAAGTCGGGCAGATGTACTCCGGTAAAGGCTGCAAACCAATAGATAGTCTCTGACGGCATAGATTCTGAGCCCCGGGTTAGGAAGCGGGATCTCAGTAATCATACCATGATACCTCATAAAAATTGTATTATTGGTTTTCTTTAAAATCTGAGCCTACCTAAAGAAATCTAAATCCATTATTGAGCGAGGTTCAGAGATGTGAGAAACAATGCAGTTATTTTTCAACCCCAATCTATTGGCGATACGAAAAACCAAAGATGTACATTCAATATCCCCTTTGATAGGTCCAAAAACTTCTAACCATTGGTGCATCATGGCTACAACAGGGGAGATCTTCTGTTTGTTCACAATTGCAAAAAGTATCTTTAACTCATCTTCCCTAATGGTCTGGGTTTCAGGTTTAGGGAATAGAGTCAAAAAAATAAATATGTGAATAAAACAGAAGGTCGGTAGTTGAAGATCACTATTTTTGGGTTTATGGCAATTATCTTTATCAGAAATTTCTTTCCAAAACTGCTCTTTCCAAAAATCGGGAAGAGCAACATTGAAGTCAAGAACACAATCCGAATCAAACCCCAGCAAATCGCTAAGTCTTCTCCAGGTGCAAGTAAATAGCCTATTGAACATGCGAAAACTCACCCCAGCCCTAGCCTCAAGAATTTGCAAGGTGCACAAAAAATCCATTGTGAGTAGCTTAACACCCAGTTCATTTATTGGAACAAGATTCCTCCAGCCTATTGCAGCAAAGATTGTGTTGAACTCAACATCCATACTTGTGTCTCGTAGGAGTTGAGGATGGTACACTGGCGTCAACTTGTATGCCCTGTCCTTGATATTTCAGAATTTTTCCATCTCCGTTCAGCCACGTAGCCGGACATCCCTCTCCGCCATGAGCTCATTGATGGTTTCATCGACGGAAGGATGGGCTAGGGAGGCTCTTGATGACAAAGCAGGTGTGTCCGTGTCCATGTCAGAACCAGCCCTCTTGGATTGGCTCCTAGTTAGACGCCCAAAACTAAGGAACGGCATCCTATCACACAAGGAGCAGACAAACACACAAAAAGGAACTACAAATATAGGTTAGAGTAATCAGTTAGGAGTTAGCTGTCCAGAAGTTAGTCGTCCGAGAGTTAGCCTACTAGAGAGTTTCTAAAAACAGATTTTACGGCACTTCTTCTCTAAACTTGTTTTTAGGCCTAGTCTCAGAACTCTAATTTCCAGTAGTTCTTTCCTTCCCTCTATAAAACTCTCTTCCTTTCTAATGGTTTAGCTAGTAGAGCAGCTCGAAGCTGCAACTCTCTAGGAAAAGAAGGCAAGAAGGTTGAGGTGCGAGAGGAGAAGGCAGCGGGAGATGGAAATTTATAGGGGAGGGGGAGATAGGCCGGCCAAGGATGTGGGGCAGGCCGGCCCCACTTGTGGGCCCTACTTGTGGTCCTTATTCTTATTCTATTCTGCTGCATTCTTAAGCTGAATTCTCATCCCTTTGTACGCCAATTTGATACGATGCAGCAGGAATGGTGGCAAGGCAAAGAATATGAGGTAAATTCTATGGTAGATCCCATGGAATCTGTGGGGCCAAGGTGAGAAAAAATTTACCATGCAGAAAATAAAATTACTTTCATGAAACAAACCTGCATGGAAAATTAGGGACAACATTTTTGAGCCACCACAGTAAAAATTCTTTCGGGTTTTCACTCCATAAAAATTATTTACATGGGGCACATATTTTTTTTTATATATTTTTATTTTTTTCATATAAATGAAGAAGATAAAAAAGAAATTACTTATACAAGAAAGTAAATATGGATAACTACCGAGTTACCTTTCGGCGAGGGTTCAGAATTTTAGAGTCCACCGAACCGGACTTTCCCAAATTTTGTTGCTCTTCAAAAGTGTCATCCTGCCTAGAGGATGATGTCCTTGATGACTGGTCGTGTCACACCCGGTTTTCTAAAGAACAAAACCAGGCTAATCATATGTGTGCCCAGGAAGTCCACACATATGCCAGAATGAAAAAGTATCAGAAACAATGTTATTATATAACGTATACATAGCTATATTAACACTTACATCAGAGTATCGCGGAACGGTGACTAAACTTCGGGCTCCATTCTTCTCAGGGACGGCTGACTGGGGGTAACATATGCCTAGCACTTCTACTAGTCTTCTGGAAACTCCACTACATCTTTGTCCTTTTTCCGAGTAGCATCTTATTACACACTGGAGTGTGGGGGAAGTAGCAAGAATGAGTCCATGTCGAACTCAACAAGTATAACACAGGGTTCATGAGGCTCAAAAAGGCTAGACACTGTTTGACTGCGTTTAGCTTTTAATCATCATATAATTAGCAATTGAGTAGCATCAAGGTAATCCAAATCCCATTAATGAATCAATGATCAATTGTAATAAGGATAATGAATAGCATTAACATGAGCATAATAATAATCAACAATAATTAAGCATGATATAACAATGGTGATCAACTATTCTGTAAGAATCTCCAAGGCCACTCGTATCCGTGAGCACGGCTAGTATACCAGTTTTTAACTCTGCGCAGAGGTGTACACTTTCACTGTGAGTCATGATTTCCAAATGCATAGTTTTGCAAGGCCCAAAACATCAGAGACCATATAAAGCCATTCAAAAGTTTGTCTAACAAGTTAGGGCCATTAGATTCACTCGGCAGGCAGATGTAGAACCCCCCTTCCCTGTGGCACAACAACCGCAGCCTATACACACTAGGCCAGGGGCTCGCACTACACCCAACGTGGCAAGCCATTCTTACGCCATTTAAGGTAACCTCTAACAAGCTAGAAAAGGTCTCTTGAACAACTAGAGCTAGAGCCATATAGCCCTCACAGCTGTACTGTATGTCCCGGTTATCACTTACAGGTAAGTCCTTACGGAGAGTAACTAGAGCATCAAAATAACCCACATGCTCTAGCCCCCTTTCAACAGAAATAACATCATCTTAATTGGTTGATTGCATAATCCATTAGTCAAATTACAAGATCATTGTTCATAATTAAGCGCTAGCAGTAGCTACCCAAATGCATAACCCATAGGTGACAAGGAAACAAGATATCAATAGCTAAGTTATAATCTCTATGGTTGTCAAGGAAGACACATGCATATGTATGATAATTTTAGTGAATAGGACAACAAGGATGGTCCCATGTTATACTTGCCTTAATCAAAGCTTTCCTGATGATACTGCTGGTCTGGCTCAAAATAATACTCCTGATCGTCAAGAAACTGCTCACCGTCTATACTCGATCATCAAGCACCAACACACAATCATCCGAGCAACCATACACTAAGCAAACAAATAGACATAATTAAAACAGTACACCAACAGTAGCAAAACAATATAAAAAGTTTGTAAAACTCTTCTACACGTTACTACGATCACACAGATGTAAAGATCACGAAATTCGGATTTAAAACGTGAAAGTTATGAATTTTCTAAGATTTCATATATATAAATAATTACTTTAATATAAACTCAAAAATAAATTGTTACAAACCTACTGTACAATACTACCAACATGTAGAGCTCGCAAATACGAACCTAACGCAATTTGAACGGGTCAAATCGGAGTCAAAACGGAGAAGATATGGCCTAATCAAGATTGTATGTATATACGTATTTCTATTGTATTTCGGGATTTGTTTTTCTAAAGGAAAACAGCAATAATGGGCGTATGACATCATCATGACATCATTGCGATGTCATCAAGCTAGCAATCGGAATTGAGTAGCGCAGCACGCACGTTGCCATGGCTGGAGAGCAGAGGACCTCGCTAGAGTTCACCAAAACGGCGATTCCAGGCTTGATTGCTTCAACAGGTGGCATAGCAAGATAGATATCAAGCTTGCGAACTCGATGGGGGTAACGGTTGAAGCAAGGAAGGGACGATGACGGCGGCATGCACGTTTTTGTGGCTTGGCTTCAACGGTGAGGATGTGCACACAGTAGAGAGTGGGAGAGCGAGGGGAGATGGATTCAGAGGTTCCTTACCACCACGCGTAGCTAGGTAGGGGATCGGGGCATCGGTGAAGCTGTAGAGGCGACTCGGCGACATCGAGCTCCACACAGCGAGATCCAGGAAACATCACTAGGCTAGCTTGGGGTGAGGCGAAGCGAGATAGGGTTCGGTAGGGAGGCGGCGGAGTGCGGGGGCTTGGTATTTAAGACTAGAAAGCTGCTTGGAGCGCAAGGCAAAGCGACGCGGGGCGAACGCGGACTTCATCAGCGGCGGTGGTAGAGTCCATCTTGTACACGGCCCGGTGGTGGTTCAATACGACAATACGTATTTTCTCAAGATCCCCAAATGCGTACATGCACATATGACATATTGTTTAAAAAGCTAGCTAGTTTAAGAAGCCAACTATATATATATAAACCAAGATTGATATTTATGGACGGCATGACGTGAGGGTATAGAGTCCTATGTTTGCACGACGTACAGATAGAGTCGGCTACGATCCAGGAAAAAAAACAACTTAGACGTACAGCAGCGGCGGCGGACGTCAACAGCGGCGGCGGACGCGGCAGGGTTGCACAGTACGTGGCTTAAGAAAAAGGATTAGATTTTATTATTTTTGGAATTTCTTAATTTTGGGATTATTTTAA
This sequence comes from Saccharum hybrid cultivar R570, assembly GCA_038087645.1. NCBI lineage: Eukaryota > Viridiplantae > Streptophyta > Magnoliopsida > Poales > Poaceae > Saccharum > Saccharum hybrid cultivar. Next base: position 1,072,609 of record JAQSUU010000625.1, on the reverse strand, counting down.
TTCCGTGAATAAAATAATTCCAGAAAATCTAGAATTACCTTTGGCCGCGAAAATGTCACACCCGGTTTTAAGGACAAAACCAGACATACACCATATGTGAAATAAAGAAGACAAATCTCACATATAGCCACAGATAAGTGTAATATCAAAAGACAAATGCTTATTTAACATAACACAATAGTATAAAATATACCTTAAAGAGCAACACAGCGGAAAGACAACTCCGAACACCGGGTGCAACCTTCACTCCAGGATCAAACTAACTGGTTGATCACAAGCCTAACAATTCCAGAATCTAACAGTCTGGCACCCTTCCTGAGATGTGGGAAAATAGCAAGAGTGAGTCCATGTCGAACTCAGCAAATATATCATAGGGTTCATGAGGCTCAAAAAGTTTGACACGGGTTTACTGCAATAGCTTTTAGTGAGTCATCTCTTTAACAATTGAGTAGCAACAAGTTTACCAAAATCCCAAATAACCTCATGATCATGTAAACAAGAATAATGTATAGCAAGAAACAATAATCATTAGTGAGCATCAATATCATCAGTATTATCATTATCATCAGTGTTCATCATTTATTCTGTAAGGGTCCAAGGCCACTCGTGACTGTGAGCACGGCTGTTATAACAGTTTACACTCTACAGAGGTTGTACACTTTCACTGTGAGTCGTGATTTACCCTTTCGCCCGAGGTAGCTAATCTCTTGACCCACTTCCAAGGAAGGTCGGTAGGGTTCACTATGAAGCCTTTCAAAGGTTCGTCTAACAAGTTAGGGCCATTAGATTCACTCGGCAAACAGATGTAGAGCCCCCCTTCCAAATGGCACAATAACGCGCAGCCTATACACATAAGGACAGAGGCCGCACTATACCCGATTCGTCAAGCCGTTCTTACGCCATGAAGGAATACCTCTAACAAGCTAGAAAAGGTCCTCATACTTGACTAAAGCCAGAGCCATATAGCCCTCACAGTTGTACTGTAAGTCCCGGATTTTCGCTTACAGATAAGTCCTTATGGAGAGAAACTAGAGCACCATAAAAACAACCAAATATGCTCTAGCCCTCTTGAGCCATATTGCTTTAAAGCATCATTTAAATGTTTATTGCATATATCATTAGTCAAGTTACAGATCATGGTTATTTATCTTGAGCACTAGCATAAATACTACCCAATGCAATGTCCCATGGGTGTCAAGGTACAAGATACAAAAACTAGGATATCCTTAATGGTAACAAGATAGACACATGCACATGAATTAAGTATATTAAAGATGAATAGGAAACAAGGATAATCCCATGTTATACTTGCCTTAAACACCGATCCTTCGGTAAGCTTTAATCTTCAACGTTCTTCTTCTTCTTCTTGATAACCACGTATATCTCACCGACTGGACTTGATCAATAAATCATCACACACACATCGAGCAATCATACACGAAGCAAACAATAGATCTAAATTAGAATAGTACACCAAACATAAAATTAAGATGAAAAGTTTGTAGAACGAATCTACGTCTCGCTACGAATACACAGACGCGAAAAACAACACTCTAATCGGAGCTACGGTTGAAAAGATACATCTACCGAAAGATTTGCTCATAGGAGAAAATATAAAACTATTAACTTCATGAGTTTTAATTATATAATAACATATATAAAATATTTTATAAATACTATATACGGAATTAAGTCAAATTTAGATTCAAATTATAAAACTAAAGTAAAACAAATCATATTTTATTTACAAAACCCAGTTGCATAATTATTAATCAAGATATGATTTAAATAATAAAATTTCAGACTTAGTAATATGGTAAATACTGTCACTAACACGTAGATCTCGTTGCTATGAATCTAACGCAACTCGAATGAGCTAAAACGGATCTAAAACGTAGAAGATATGATTTAAACAAGATCTACTTTATTAAAGTAATAGATTAAATCTCACATCGGAACTTAAAGATAGAAAACCTAACCAACAGTAACACTAACAGTATAACAAGTTTGTAAAACTCTTCTACACGTTACTACGATCACATAGACATAAAGATCACAAAATTTGGATTTAAAACGTAAAAGTTATGAGTTTTCTAAGATTTCCTATAGATAAATAATTACTTTAATATAAACTCGAAAATAAATTATCTCAAACCTACTGTACAGTTCTATAATCATGTAGAGCTCGCAAATACGAATCTAACGCAATTTGAACGGGTCAAATCGGAGTTAAAACGGATAATTTATGACTAAAACAAACTCAGTGGCAAAACTGTAAATATCAGAAAACGTATTTTTCAATTACCGAGACGAAATACGCTTTCCACAGATCAAAACGTATTTTCCAGATTACGCTTTGGACCGCGGGTTAAGAACTTAAAAACTTTAGGGGCCCTTTAGCAAATTTGGCGGCCGAACCGGTATCTTTAAATAACGGTCGTCCGATTTAAAATGAACGGTCCAGATCGGATCGGGGGAGAGAGCCAGCGGCGCTCCGGCCGGAATCGGCCGACGGTGACCCTTCCGCGGCGGCGCCATGGCCGGAGAAGGCTAACTCGCGCTACGGTGGATGAAATCGTGAAGCAAAAACACCAGCGGGTAGATAACTTCAACACGATCTTACCTAGAGCAAAATCGAGGCCGAGAACGAAGCGAGGAGCGCGTGCGGCTCGGAGAGGCGGACGGTGGAGGCAGTGGTGCTCACGGTGGCGGCGCTAGGCGGTTTTGGCTGCTCCAAAAGGATGGGATGGGGGCGGTACGATGCAGGGGTCTCGTTTTTATAGCCCGAAGGCATCGCTAAAGAAGGAAAGGGGAGGATTGAGGAGATGGAATCGGATCGGGGAAAAGAGGGAAAGGAATCCGGCGGCGTGGGGAGGAAGAAGCTCCTGACATGTGGGTCCGGGCTGTCAACGACGGGAAGGAGAGGGGAAGGCTCTCGCGCGGTGAAGCTGGGCCGGCGGCTGCGGCTGGGCTCGGCCCATGCGGGAGAAGGCGGGCGCTGGCGCGGGAAAGATGGGCCGCCGCTGCAGGCCGAGCATTGGGCTGCGGGAAGGTTTCGGCCCGAAGAGGGAAATTCCCTTTCTCTTTTTCTTTTTCAAACTTTTCAAAGCCAAATTTCAAAGAATTTTCAAATCCAAATTTGAATTTGATCAAACCACTAATCTCAAAAATTTAAATGCAACAGCATGAGTGCACAAACATGTTTCTACTCTTATATTAAATTTTAAATTTATAAAAATCATTATTATCCTAAATTTGCATGCTCACAAAAATATATAAAAATCATATTTTTCCTATTTTTCTTCTTTTCAAAATTTTAGGGTGTTACAATTCTACCCCCCTTAAGATGAATCTCGTCCCGAGATTCGGAAGATGATGATAAAAGAGATAGGGATAGTTCGTCTCTAGATTGTTCTTTACTTCATCGTGTAGTTCCATCGTCTTGATAAGAATTCCGTCTTACTTTGCATACATGTAACTAATTCCAAGATTTTTAACAAATGCTCCAAACAATACTCTGGTATCTCCAATCACTAGGCACCTTTCCTATAATATGAATTTTCTTCCTTAAAATACTTATCTTCCAACAGAGCCTAACGAATCTCTTAGTCAGAAGGAATTTCTACTACCAACCTTCAAAACATTAATGATTCTGGTCAAGTTGCTCAAATTTGGAATACGATTCTTAATCCTTGGTGTCACCCGAACCTTCTTAGCATTATTCTCCATTGCTAAGGCATCGGCTGCGACTTTTACTTCTCCAAGTAATAGCACTTTTCCAAGTCCTAATCCATTTCATTCCAACGAGGATATCACAAATTCAAGACCAACTTAGCGAAGATGTCCTGTAGATTCTTGTGACCCTCCTATATGTCACTTTTCTTCCAAAAGACAGTACTCCATAGTGGAAAACTCCAGATAACACGTTAGGTAATTCAACCCACACTTCCTTAGTTGACTTAATGAACAAGGTACTATATTTTTCTTCTTGCATAAGGACACATCCCACACCTTGATAAGGTGCATCATTGTAGATATGAAGCTCTTGTCTGGATCTGACAAAGCTAATACTTGGGTTTTACTTCAACCTTTTCTTAGACTCCTTCAAACATTTGCCTGAGGTCTCTTGATCTAAACGAACTTAAAAGCTTCTCCAAAGTTATTTGTTCCTCTGCTATGACTCCAGTAAATTCATGGTCCACTTTGCTATCCTTGGTGTACCTATCTTCTAATTGATCATTCTCATCTCCCTTAGGTAAAAATCGACCACCTTGATACTCAATTCTTTTCCTTGACGGTGTTGTTAAGAGCATTGTGCACCGAGTACCATGAATCACTCCTTTGTGTGCACAGAGCCATCCATTACTAAGAACCACGTGAATTTTAAGTGACTCCAACACAATGAGTGTCGCGGTGAAGTTTTCTTTGTTTATGACAAGACTGACATTCGGGCATATATGATCTGCCTGCATTTTTCCCACTGGGGTTTGAACTAGCAAAGGCCTCCTCATTGGACACTTCACCATCTTGCACGTCTCTTCCCTGTTGACGGAAATGAAAGAATGCGAAGCACTAGGGTCCAATAAAGCAAAAACTTGTACTGAGCTTACTTGAATATAACCTCCCACTACTTTGGTAACTCCATGAATTTTATCCATATCCACATTGCTCAGCCTTCCATTGACATAGTTTTGCTGCGCTTTACTTCCTTGAGCAGGCTTCTTATGGGCTTTCCTTTTTCGCTTTCGTTGTTGTGGATTCTGACTTAGTTCACTCCCAACTTGCTCTTCAACATTGTTGTTTTGATAGTGCTCAACTTCATCATACCATAACATCCTTCAATGGCAGAAACATCAATCTTTTTCCACATATTAGTGCGAGACGTCATATAGGGCTCCTGAGTCATGAGACATTACACTTCCTGTCATCAAGTGACCAACATCAGCAACACGAGCAAGTACAGATGATCATAATCATGAGCTATCTAAAGGGACAACTCTCGCCTCCATGGATCCAGAATTATCAACCTTGTAAACAGACATTTCTTGCTTGAGAGTGGCAACTCAATCATGGAGACTAACCAATACTTCTAACTAAAGAGTTCAATCTTAATAATCCTTCTTTACATTGGCTACCCCCCTTAAAATAAGAGACACTAAATAGGGTAGCTTGAACCCTTTTCTAGATGAGCTACTTAGCATAAAAGTGTTCTGACATCCCAATAATACTCTTGTGCATGGGTAAGAACAAGAAATCTGAAATTTCTCACGAGCAGAAAATCAGCAGTGCAGTAAAACAGTTGTAACTCTCATTCTGTTAATCCAATGAAACTGTAGTTTACACCGATGGAAAGCTTATAAAATTCTCTGCAACTTTCTTATAGAACACACTTCCAGATTCTGTAGTTAACTTGGTCGAAAACAGTACTTATCAGAAGCTGTTCCAGGTTTCAGACAGCACAGTTGCATCGTCTTGTGATTTTTGTATCTCCCAATCCAAAATAGCTATGAGGGTAGTTCTTGCATTTAGAGAGAGATGTTGAAGTCCACTCTTGTCCAGAATTTTCTCATGATTTTTGGTCTTTCAAGAACAGATATATAAGTTGATAAAGACAGGCTGCTCCGAAAGACAAGATATAGAAAGCAGGAGATAACCAAAACCCATCTATTTATTTCATTAATCCTTATACCTTATACATATAAACTAAATGAAATCATGGTCAAAGCCCACGAGATCATTCCACTCATTACAAAATTCCAACTCAAGCATAAACATAAGCACAAAACAACTAAACACTTAAATGTTCATTAGCCACACATTAAGATGACTCAACTTGGCTACTAACGGTTTTATTACACGGGACATAACTCCTATTCCTTAAACATGGTGTGATTGTAGCAGCATCCAGAGTAGATAACGTCTCTTACATTTCTTATTGCTTTATATGGACATCTGAATCTCTGCATCTACCATTCTTATAACTCATACCCTAAGATGGGTCAACCTGGCATCCCTCAGGTATAGATTTAATACCCTCATACTTAATCCTTTCTCCTGAAAGTGTAGTTAGAAACACTGAACATTGGGCATACTCAATCACTCCTTTACAAGTAGATAACCAGTCTATTCCAAGGATAACATCAATGCCCATTAATTCCAAAACATTGAGGTTTACCTTAAAATTTACCCCCTTTATGTCCAGACTAACTTTTGGGCATACACGGTCTACCTTTATTTCACCTCTTGGAGTTTTAATCATCATTGTCTTCCCCCTTGGAAGCATAAGTATGTTATGATCTTTTGCATATTGTCTAGATATGAACGAATGTGAGGCACTGGGGTCAAACAAAACCTTGGCATTTCCTGAACTTACGGGAATTGATCCAAACACGACCTCCTTAGCTCCAGGAATGGTGGAAATATCCACATGTTTCAACCTTCCATGGATGTAATTTCTCTTTAATTTATTTCCCTGCACATGCTCCTTTTGGACATCCTGTCCTGGGTCTCGCTGTTGTGGATTCTTCTGTGGGCAAGATTTGATATAATGTCCTTCCTGCTGGCAATGATAACACTTTCTCTTAGCTGGATCTTTTGTGATGTCATACTCCAAGGAACTATTGTTTGGTATGTTGCTATCTTGCTGGCCATAAAAGTTCACCTTCGTCCCTTTGGCTTGTTTCTTAGCTTGTTTGGCCTTTCGAGGTTGATACTCCTTATAGGTAATTGTCCATCCATCTATGACTACTTCATGGGGAGTAGTTTTAGCGGGAGGGGCTTCTAACTCTTCAGGGTTTGGATTTGTTTGACAGGGGATCAGGGCTGCATGTGACAATGTAGTAGAACTCGCTTGCTCATTGCTTTCCACTAGTGGTTCTAATAAGATTGCCTTTCTCTTCTTGTCCATGTTGATCTCAAAATTTGGATCCACCTTGACTTTTCCCTTATTAGACTCGTTTCGAAGGCAGGGAAAACCATAATGCTTACAGCAGTGACATTGTTCCTGCTCTCCAAATGCCTTACTATCAACATCTTTATTGGATTTCATATTCTTCCAAACTTCTGCTACTTGTATCTTCTCTGACCCCTTGGATATGTTGGCTTGACCTTGAGATAAGCATCGTTGAGAATTCCCATGTTGAGCCATTTCTTCTAGTAATTGGTTTTGCATCGCTAATGGTTTCTTGTCAAAAGTGAGCAAGAGCGACACAATTCAGTCCTCTTAACCCCTGAAATCCACAGTCTTCTCGTCACGAGCCGTCTAATAGACAAGGAGAAAAGGTTCAAAATAGAGACAAGGTTTTTATAACAGAACAGGGATAGAATTAAGCATAACTTTGAGAAAATAACAAAGTTAAAGAGAAGCAAGAAATAGGCAACAATGAGAACATGCTAAACGTCCAGTTCTAACTAGGCTTGCGTCCTACAGTCAGCATTGCTCCGATACCAATCTGTCACACCCGGTTTTAAGGACAAAACCAGACATACACCATATGTGAAATAAAGAAGACAAATCTCACATATAGCCACAGATAAGTGTAATATCAAAAGACAAATGCTTATTTAACATAACACAATAGTATAAAATATACCTTAAAGAGCAACACAGCGGAAAGACAACTCCGAACACCGGGTGCAAACTTCACTCCAGGATCAAACTAACTGGTTGATCACAAGCCTAACAATTCCAGAATCTAACAGTCTGGCACCCTTCCTAAGATGTGGGAAAATAGCAAGAGTGAGTCCATGTCGAACTCAGCAAATATATCATAGGGTTCATGAGGCTCAAAAAGTTTGACATGGGTTTACTGCAATAGCTTTTAGTGAGTCATCTCTTTAACAATTGAGTAGCAACAAGTTTACCAAAATCCCAAATAACCTCATGATCATGTAAACAAGAAAATGTATAGCAAGAAACAATAATCATTAGTGAGCATCAATATCATCAGTATTATCATTATCATCAGTGTTCATCATTTATTCTGTAAGGGTCCAAGGCCACTCGTGACCGTGAGCACGGCTGTTATAACAGTTTTACACTCTGCAGAGGTTGTACACTTTCACTGTGAGTCATGATTTACCCTTTCGCCCGAGGTAGCTAATCTCTTGACCCACTTCCAAGGAAGGTCGGCAGGGTTCACTATGAAGCCTTTCAAAGGTTCGTCTAACAAGTTAGGGCCATTAGATTCACTCGGCAAACAGATGTAGAGCCTCCCTTCCAAATGGCACAATAACGTGCAGCCTATACACATAAGGACAGAGGCCGCACTATACCCGATTCGTCAAGCTGTTCTTACGCCATGAAGGAATACCTCTAACAAGCTAGAAAAGGTCCTCATACTTGACTAAAGCCAGAGCCATATAGCCCTCACAGTTGTACTGTAAGTCCCGGATTTTCACTTACAGATAAGTCCTTATGGAGAGAAACTAGAGCACCATAAAAACAACCAAATATGCTCTAGCCCTCTTGAGCCATATTGCTTTAAAGCATCATTTAAACGTTTATTGCATATATCATTAGTCAAGTTACAGATCATGGTTATTTATCTTGAGCACTAGCATAAATACTACCCAATGCAATGTCCCATGGGTGTCAAGGTACAAGATACAAAAACTAGGATATCCTTAATGGTAACAAGATAGACACATGCACATGAATTAAGTATATTAAAGATGAATAGGAAACAAGGATAATCCCATGTTATACTTGCCTTAAACACCGATCCTTCGGTAAGCTTTAATCTTCAACGTTCTTCTTCTTCTTCTTGATAACCACGTATATCTCACCGACTGGACTTGATCAATAAATCATCACACACACATCGAGCAATCATACATGAAGCAAACAATAGATCTAAATTAGAACAGTACACCAAACATAAAATTAAGATGAAAAGTTTGTAGAACGAATCTACGTCTCGCTACGAATACACAGACGCGAAAAACAACACTCTAATCGGAGCTACGGTTGAAAAGATACATCTACCGAAAGATTTGCTCATAGGAGAAAATATAAAACTATTAACTTCATGAGTTTTAATTATATAATAACATATATAAAATATTTTATAAATACTATATACGGAATTAAGTCAAATTTAGATTCAAATTATAAAACTAAAGTAAAACAAATCATATTTTATTTACAAAACCCAGTTGCATAATTATTAATCAAGATATGATTTAAACAATAAAATTTCAGACTTAGTAATATGGTAAATACTGTCACTAACACGTAGATCTCGTTGCTATGAATCTAACGCAACTCGAATGAGCTAAAACGGATCTAAAACGTAGAAGATATTATTTAAACAAGATCTACTTTATTAAAGTAATAGATTAAATCTCACATCGGAACTTAAAGATAGAAAACCTAACCAACAGTAACACTAACAGTATAACAAGTTTGTAAAACTCTTCTACATGTTACTACGATCACATAGACATAAAGATCACGAAATTTGGATTTAAAACGTAAAAGTTATGAGTTTTCTAAGATTTCCTATAGATAAATAATTACTTTAATATAAACTCGAAAATAAATTATCTCAAACCTACTGTACAGTTCTATAATCATGTAGAGCTCGCAAATACGAATCTAACGCAATTTGAACGGGTCAAATCGGAGTTAAAACGGATAATTTATGACTAAAACAAACTCAGTGGCAAAACTGTAAATATCAGAAAACGTATTTTTCAATTACCGAGACGAAATACGCTTTCCACAGATCAAAACGTATTTTCCAGATTACGCTTTGGACCGCGGGTTAAGAACTTAAAAACTTCAGGGGCTCTTTAGCAAATTTGGCGGCTGAACCGGTATCTATAAATAACGGCCGTCCGATTTAAAATGAACGGTCCAGATCGGATCGGGGGAGAGAGCCAGCGGCGCTCCGGCCGGAATCGGCCGACGGTGACCCTTCCGCGGCGGCGCCATGGCCGGAGAAGGCTAACTCGCGCTACGGTGGATGAAATCGTGAAGCAAAAACACCAGCGGGTAGATAACTTCAACACGATCTTACCTAGAGCAAAATCGAGGCCGAGAACGAAGCGAGGAGCGCGTGCGGCTCGGAGAGGCGGACGGTGGAGGCGGTGGTGCTCACGGTGGCGGCGCTAGGCGGTTTTGGCTGCTCCAAAAGGATGGGATGGGGGCGGTACGATGCAGGGGTCTTGTTTTTATAGCCCGAAGGCATCGCTAAAGAAGGAAAGGGGAGGATTGAGGAGATGGAATCGGATCGGGGAAAAGAGGGAAAGGAATCCGGCGGCGTGGGGAGGAAGAAGCTCCTCACATGTGGGTCCGGGCTGTCAGCGACGGGAAGGAGAGGGGAAGGCTCTCGCGCGGTGAAGCTGGGCCGGCGGCTGCGGCTGGGCTCGGCCCATGCGGGAGAAGGCGGGCGCTGGCGCGGGAAAGATGGGCCGCCGCTGCAGGCCGAGCATTGGGCTACGGGAAGGTTTCGGCCCGAAGAGGGAAATTCCCTTTCTCTTTTTCTTTTTCAAACTTTTCAAAGCCAAATTTCAAAGAATTTTCAAATCCAAATTTGAATTTGATCAAACCACTAATCTCAAAAATTTAAATGCAACAGCATGAGTGCACAAACATGTTTCTACTCTTATATTAAATTTTAAATTTATAAAAATCATTATTATCCTAAATTTGCATGCTCACAAAAATATATAAAAATCATATTTTTCCTATTTTTCTTCTTTTCAAAATTTTAGGGTGTTACGGAAAAATAGCCCAGAGCTCAGAAAAATCACCGGAAACATCCTGGAGACTCTTGGAAAGATAAGTAACTCAACTAAATGAGTTTGAGCTCATGAAAAGATGGATGAAGAGATCAAGGAAAAAGATTAAGCTCACGGAAATTAAAAATTTTAAATCCAGAAAATGCTAAAAAGTTTTCCGATGAAAAGTAAACGTCATCCTATGATATTCTCAAAATAATAGCACTCACCAACACCAAAGACAAGCATCACACAAACACCACATTATCAATTTAATATGAAAAAGTTTAAAACCAAAATTTTCTATATTTAAATTAGCAGCAACTTAACTTATCTAATAAATTTATTCAAATATTGAAATCATCTATTTTATTTAGTATTTTTCATGCACAATCCAAAATAGGAAATTTTGGGTGTGACAGGTCGTCTCCTTCTTCACTTATCATATTTGCTTTTAGGTTCAACTTAGGCCTCGGTCTAAATGGGAAGCGTTCCTCTCGTCCATTAATGTTGAACTTGACTTCTCCAATTCCAACGTCAATGTGGGCATTTGCCATGCTCAAAAAGGGTCTCCCAAGGATGAGTGATACCATCAAGTCTGGATGCATTTCCAATACCACAAAGTCGACTGGTATGAAGAATCCTCTAATATTGACTGGAATGTCCTCAACAATTCCGATTGGATAGCAGAGAGATTGATCAACTAGCTATAGGCACATTGATATTGGGATGATCTTTGCATGCTGGAGCTTGTCAAAAACTGACTTGGGCATCACACTAACACTTGCTCCAAGGTCACATAGCGCGTTATCGAAATATTGATCTCCAATTGAATAATCAATAGTGGGGCATCTTGGATCCTTCTTCTTTTCTGTGACATGTTGAGGATGGTCGCACTACATTCTTCTGTTAACTTGATTACTTCAGTGGTGGACAGTGGTCGTTTGTTGTTGAGGATATCTCTTATATATCTTGCGTAGGTGGGTACCTATAAAGCGTCTAACAAAGGGACATTGATATATAATTTTTGAATTACTTCAACAAACTTACTGAACTGCTCATCCGCCATAGCTTTCCGCTTTCTATGTGGGAATGGTAAGATGTTGGAGTCATAGAAATCTTGCATCATCTCTGGTACTGGTGGCTCCAATTCTTCAACCTCATCGTTCTGTTACTGTTGGGATTACTGGTGTTGCCTGTCTTCTCGTTGTACCTTTTGGATAAGGGCGATCACGAGTAAATCTGCCACCTCTTGTCGTTATGGATTGTACCTGACCAGGGTTAGTGGCAAAAGGCAAAATAGCAGCTAGTTGTGCCAACCTAGTTTCTATCTGATTATTATGATTGAGCTGATCTTTTATAGCAGAAGAAAAGTCATCTAATTTAGCATTTATATCCTCTAAAATTTTATCATTAGAGGCAAGCCTTTTAATAAAGTTGTCATTAATTCTAGCTTGTTATCAGATTAAATCTCTCAAGGGTAGTTGCTTGAAATTAGAAGAATTATAATTGTCTAAGTACTTACCTTGATGGGTAGATTGTTTCTGTTGATTCCATCCTTGCTATCTTGATGTGGGAGGATTGTTGATGATGCTTGTATTTTCTTAATTGTCTAAGAATTCAATCCCTAGATACTTTCCACATCTATTCTGAGCATCGAAGGCATCTTGGATTGCATGACGATCTCTTTTGTAATTATCCCTCTAATCAAGCCAATCCAACAGCACATTCATCTTTGTTATTAGTGCACAAACTTCTTCTGGAATTTCTTCAATCTTCTAACCATGTTGATTATTGTCTGGTTTCCAGCTCTGATTCTTAGCTATCTTCTCCAAAAGAATTTCAGCTTTTCCAAGTGTGAGTGATATAAATGATCCTCCAACAGTTGCATCTAATTGCTCACGATATTTCTGAATAAGTCCATTGTAGAATCCTTATATGAGCAACCAATCTTCCATTCCATGGTGTGGGCATTCTAGGACATATTCCTAGAAACGTTTCCATGCCTCTGCAATGGTTTCTTCTTTTTGCTACTGAAAGTTATAGATTTTTCCTCTTAAGGCATTAGTTTTGCCTATAGGGAAAAACTTTGACATAAAGGCTTTTGAACACTTGTCCCATGCATTGATGTCTTCTTTATGATCATAGAACCACTGCTTCGCTTTTCCCTCTAAGGAGAATGGGAATAACCGAAGAAGTATGATGTCTTGGGCAACGTCCTTGATGATGATGGTGCTTCCAATCTCTAGGAAATCCTATAGATGGGCAGTAGCATCTTCTTGTGTCTTTCTGCTGAATGTAGTAGCTTGGACTAGGTTGATGAGGCTTGGTTGGAGTTCAAACTATAGGCTATCCATTTGGAGTGTGGGCCCGACATGAATGTTCCTAGGGCTTGGAGCAGAGAACTCTTGCAAAGTCTTTTTAGCCATTGTCTTCACCACTTGTGTTGATCTCTAGGTTGAGTTGATTTCTGATTAGATGTTGATTGATCACAACTAAACCTGAATTACCCTACATAAGATATAAACAAAAATAGGGCAAGGGTAAGCCTAAAAAGACAGAAGTACTTGGTTAAGATTTTTATCTATGAGTATATATTTGATGTATTCTTCTGATAGCCATATAAATACTTCTTGTAAAAAGCTCCGTGGCAATGGCGCCAGACAAGCTTGTTGGCATCTCTTACGCCGCACCCACAAGGTTGTCATCCCTAACATGATGTAAGAAATGTGGTTGTACTTATAATAATGACACTTATAAATTATAAAAAGTTATCCGCAAGCACACAGATAAAATACTCCCATTGTAGCATTTCACCCAGGAAAGTTCTAGGTATCGTTATTTATAATTCTACCACTGGGAGCTTCTAAATAGGGTTTAAAAGAGAAAATTGATATGGCTATAAGAATTACAAATACATACTATAGATATAAATCAATTTACCACTTCTATCTAAACAGGGGTAAGGCAAATGATATTGATAATAATGATAATGATAATGAGATAAGATAGGAAATCCATAATTAGAGAGAACTCGTAGGATCAAGTGGATATAGATTAAAGCGACACGGTTAGAGATTTAATTCCTAGGGTTATGTCCTATCTACCAAGTCTCAGGGTTTTCTAATCTACTCCTTATCATCTATAGCATAATCAATCTTCCATTTAAACATAAGGAACATTACTTCAGGGAATTCAAGAACAGAGCAATCCTTCCCCAAGTAACCGGGTTCTACTTGTCCTAGATTCAGCGAGTGGACTATAGAGGACTCAATGAAGCTATAAAAGTCACCTTCATGATCTACCACATGGCCCAGAAAATAGGTTGCATTCATAGGTAAATATAATCTAGACACCATGTCTACATTACTTCTACCACCTAATCCAATCTAGAGTTGAACTAGGCGCTCTACAAACTTATGCCTTAACTTATTATCAACCAAGACTATATCAAAGATAGAACTAGAATAAACTAAGAACAAAATAGACAAGAACATAATGATATTGAAGTAGAACAAAGTCATAATTACAAGATACAATGATAGAATTACCAAATCTCTTGACGTCAATCCGGAATCCTGAGCCACGCTCAACTCTACTTGTATCTAGCTAGATCTAACCCTAAACTTGAAATAGAGCTCTAATCTTCTAATTGGAAACCCTAGCTTTTCTCTCTTTCCTTCTGAATGAGAGATCAACTAATGATGATTGTGATTCCCCTTCTCAGGGGGTCTGTGATATGACCACGACAACCAACAACATGTTACAACCTCCAAGTCAAGTTATACCATCACCAGTCCAAGTCTTTGATGGACCAATTACACGTAGTCGAGCCAAGAAGCTACAACAAGAGGTGCACGCGCTACTTTCTAAAAATTATTTTAATGTTAATGAGAATTATATACTGCCTAAGTCGTGCACATTGCTATTGCTTAGGTGCACCATGGAGGATGACAAGAAGACACCAAGGGTGAACCAAAGAGGAGGATCACGTTCGAGCCAGTCCCGTGTGACAGAACCATCAGAAAGAATCAGTCACAACGTTTTGCTCGCAAAAGCTATGAAGGCCCATGAGGACTTGTTGGAAAGCTTATCAAGTCTAGTTTCAAGCCCAAGTTCTCTCACTTGATTTGGATTCTCCAATGTTGAGATTCGACTGATTTAGTACAGACTGGTCAGCTAGTCAGCAGTCAGCCTGATGTCCAAGTTCCCATGCAAAACTATACCAATCTACAATATTTCGTGGTACATGCTGCACATGGTGTGAAAGGTTATCAAGTTAACTTTCCAACCCAACAAACCGCATGTCATTTGGAGTTTCCAAGATAGAGTTATTGCCAAAACACTGAAGACTGCGCTGAAGACCAGCAGCCACGCGAAAACTCTCCAGGAAGGCATCTCGAGGAGGCCCGTTCACATAGTGCGTCTTATATTTTTCTTTTCGAGTTTCCACCTATCTAGCAGGGCTGTTGCTAGTATAAATACCTCCTAGACTCATTGTAATCTCAGACTTTTGATAATGGAATACAAACCCCCCTTTTGTTTAGCTGTGTGCTAACAAATATTGAGAGAGATCTCTACCCCTTTGCTCTTGTGATTTCCTTTGCAGGATTTACAGAAGCGGCGGCTTCATCCGCTCCCAATTGGTGCTCCTACTCCCTTCGAGGTTTCCTCGATTGATTGTAGGCTGTGTTGGTTGGTTCTTTGAGAGTGTGGTTGGGCGAATCCTCGATTCAGGTTGCCGGTTAAAGACGGTGGTTGGCTTCGAGTTTTATTTGCCAGGTTGCACTAGTTATCGCTGCTTGCAGCAAGTTATCCGGCTGTTCTTCAGCTAGTTATTGGTGATCATCCTACGTCGTGAAGATCGGGACCCCCTGAGCGTATCATCTGGTATCAAAGCTTTCGTTACCACGGTAGGATTTCTTTCCCTTAGCTACTTATATATTTTGTTTCGTCCTATCCACCAAAAAGCCTAAAAAAATACATTGCTTTAGCCCTTTGTTTCAATCTGTTATTTTAGTGAGTTTTGTTAAGTTTCAGTTCATTAGAGTCTTTGTTTTAGTTGCTGATCATTATCCTTTGCGTGTCCTTTGAGCCTCTTTATATATCTGAAAATCCCTACAAAAAAAAATCTAAAAAACTCATATCATGTCCTTCGCGTAAACTTTGATCCTATTATAGCTACCGGTTGTGTTTTGTTCTTATCTTAATTGTGCAAGTGTCTTAATCTGGTCTTTGTGTTTAGTTATAAAAAAAAGTGTGTCAAAAAAAAAGAGAAGAAAGAAAAAAAAAGAATAGAGAAAAACTGAGAAAGAAAGGTTGAAAGATCAGAAGGTTTATGTGCACAAGTGCTGAAAGTTTTCATATCAGGTAGTGCAACCAGTGTGCTATCCTTGTTTGGTGCAAAATTTTGGTTGGGTTTGATTGCAACACTTGCATCCCAATCATACTCCTTGTTTGCATCAAATCTGAAATTTCCTTGCATGTGTGTGTGATCGATTTACATCTCATTCATATTCTGTGATCAGCACTAGGCAGAGAACTTCTAGTTTAGATTGTTACTTAATATTACAATAACTAGAATTTAGATTGCATTCCTTGTTTTATTCTCCACCAAGCTCCACATAAAAACCACCATAATCTGTACTCTCTAGTCTTGTATTCGCCACGCCATCACTTTCAGTTACCACCACACATTTGTTTCTCTGTAATCCGCGGCAGGGAATTCATAAGAGCTTTGGTTGGTAAGAGAGGTGAGGTTGTGAGAGTTCTACATATTTTCCTATACCACATATAAGCTTGCTATTTTGCATATGCAATAACCATGACAGGCCGAAGATATACCAATCTTCCATTCTATGGAAGTAATGATCCGGAAGAATTTCTCGTTTGGGCAGAAGAAATGGAGATTGAACTTAAGGTTCAAGATTTTTCAGAAGCCAAGGAGATATCACGAGTTGTGCTTGAATTTGAAGATTATGCTCATGATTGGTGGAAACAATATCCACATAAGCATCTCATCAAGAATTGGGAAGATTTGAAGAAGGCCATGAGAAAAGAATTTGTTCCAAGGGAATATCGGCTGATTTTGCTTCGTCGTTTGCAACGTGTGAAGCAAGGTAGTAAATCTGTCCAAGCATATTATGATAAGCTGAATTCTTCCTTGCATCGTGCAAATGTTGTTGATGACATGAATGCAATGGAATATTTCGAGAGAGGTCTTAATGATAACATTGCTACTGCACTTGAGGGCAAATATTTTAGAAGTATGCAAGATCTTCTAAGTTGTGCAATTAGAGAGGAAAAGAAAGTTATAAAGGTGCAGCAAGGCAAGGTCACCCAGAACATTAGTTTGTGCCAAGATAAAAGTGTTAAGTTGTAGCCCAATATGTCCTCCATTGTTGGAAAGAAGCAATCATCAAGTCCATGCAAGAAGAGAGGACATGTTGTCCCAAAAGTTTCTTTAGTTGATTCTAGTACCAAGAGAAGTGAACATCAACAATTCAACTCCAAGAAAAACTTTGTTGTGCAGCAAGAAGAAGGCTCTATGTCCCAAATTGATATGGAAAATGGTGAGGTGTGTGACATTACAATGGATCATAGTGTTACACCATCTCTTGATGTTGTTGCTATTCCAAAGTGCCATTTACAATCTGAGGTTGATGAGAATCAAGTTGCAAATGTTCCCATCAATGTTTGTCTTAGTTTTGAGCAAGATCAAGAAGAAAATTCTGCTGCACATGACACACAAAGTGAGGTAGCAGAAGCCACTATGCAAGTTGTAGAAGATCATCAGTTGAGTTGTAAAACTAGAGAAGATACTTCTCTGATCGAGGCTGATCCTTTGTGTGTTGAGTTGAGGGAACATGCTACAGTTCCACGCCATGGAAATCTAAAAAATTTTCATCAAGAAGCACTGCCACCATGTTTGAACACAAGTGCTGCAGATCTTAAAAGTTCTGAGTCTTATTCTAGTGCTAAAAGTGGAGAAGTTATATGCTCCAAATCTGTCCAGAAATTTTCTATGTCATCTGATGAAAAATCAGTACCCAATTATGACCAAGAGGTTGACAACACTGTGATTTTTGAAGGTGAATCTAATCTAAATTTGAAGGCCAATCAATGTTTCAGTTTGAGAGCTGAATGTGCGCACAAAGATGATGCCATTGTGCCATATATTGCAAGTAATAAATCTATCCAAGGTGAAGTTCATCATGATCTAATGGATCTGAAGTTTCGAACCAACATGGTTCCAAGCACAAATGTGGTGTCAAGATGTGTTGTACCATCAGCTGCATTATGTGATGAATTATTGGACAGTGGTGCTGAAATTTTGTGCTCCCCCATGTCACAGAGTGTTGAGATTATTGAAGGAAAGATTAGTGCACATGATTCCACTTATACTAATGCTAGTCCGGCATCTTTGGAAGAGGTCAAAGATGATTATTTGGTTGCATCTATTGCTGTTCCAATGCCACAGAAAGTTCAGATTGAAGGCAATATTAGTGGGGATGAATCCACATCAGCAATTGAGAGATCATCATTGTTTGAAGAGGATAGACCTGATGGTGTTGCTGCCACCATTACTACCCCAATGGCAATCGATTACATCATGAATGATGGAAGATATTCATATGTTGCTCTAGAAGACATTGAAAATATTATGCATCAAATCCCTTGTGAGAATGAGTGCCACATAGCCAAATTGAGTGAGAGTGAAAACAAAAGTGAGTTGTGTGATTCCACCAAATGTGAGATTGAGAGTATCCACAATATGAGTGTGAGAGATACACCACACAAAAAGAGAGAGCTTTATTGCAAGGCATGCACGGATGATTTTAACACTAACCCACTAATGTCTACTCTTAGTGTTATTTCTCCCAACATGCAGGTCTATAAAGAAGATTCAGAGGAGATGGCTGCTCAAAAGACCCCCAAACTTGGCCAGAGAAATGTGAGGGTTGCCACTATTGAGAACCAACTCTATGCTGTGCAAAACCTGAACCATGACAAGGAAAAAGGTAAAAGTTCAGAGATACAATGCATCATTCATGTACCATCACAAAATCTGAAAGGTAATGCAAACAATTTAGAACTGAATCTACAACATATATTGACCAGTAATTGTAATGACAAATTTGCTTCAACTGAAATTGAGTATACACAAAATCTTTGTGCTGATTTGATTGATCCACATGTTGATACAAGTGCTGAAATTTTGAAAGTTGACAAACATTGTTCAATCATGCATGACCATTGCTATACTTTGACTGAAATATATGATAATTTACATGTTGATAATGTGGGCCATGTGAAATTGATTAGTCATGCTGAATTCTTTAGAAGAATATCTCTTCCTGAATGTATGTTCTATGTCAAGCTTGATGAATTTGTTGATATTAATAAAATGGTTGAAAGCGTTCTTGATATATCATCTATGAAATCTTTGAATAATGCCTATTGCTGCAAGTTTACATTTAACATCATCGGACACTACATTATAAATAAATTTTATGTTTGTGCTCTTTGCATAACATGTCACAACATTGCTGAATTGAAGTTGAATAAAATGAGTTGTACATCTTGTGAACCATACTTTTCTTTATTTGAGATAAAAAGGTTGTTTAGAGCTTGCTATTCAGAACAATCAGTGTTATTTTCTTGTTCATATTCTCCACTGAAACAAAGAAATCTTGTGCAAATGTGTTTGGTTCATTCACCCAAAGTCTTTCCATATACATGTGGAACCATTGAGTATGAAAGGTACATTACTAAACCTTTGCATGAGTTGAGCATCAAGAATTATTGGAATACCAGACATGCTTCGTTCACATCTATTGAAATGTTTGATTTTGCAAAGATAAAACATGATAACCTGAATCAAATGAGTGGTTTAAAAGAAATTTTTGTGCTTCCATTTTCAAAGTTAATTTCAGGTTCACAAAATCTGAGAAACTATTCATCTCATCGAAAAGGAAATAATGTGCATATGAATTATAAAGAAGATAATGAACAATCTCCAACAAGTAATCATAGCAATTGGCATATGCATCCACTCTCTATTTTCTTTAGACTATTTTCAGGAGAGCAAAAGCAGAGGACAAGTTTTTTTGAAGAGAGGAAGGATGATAGGATCATACCAAGGACATCAACTTTACTCTTAATTCTAAGGATCCATTCAAGGTGAAAGCTAAACTTGATTCTAAATCCTTTTGGTTTCAACCTATAAGACTACTACTTGGTTTATATGATTACAGATTCAAACACATTGCTGTGATGGAAGAAGGAGATTGCAACAGAAACATAGCATCTACCCCTGTTGGCCTAGCACAATTTTTGGACTTCGACGGATTAGAGTCGAGGACGACTCTTTTTCAAGGGGGGAGGATGATATGACCACGACAACCAACAACATGTTACAACCTCCAAGTCAAGTTATACCATCACCAGTCTAAGTCTTTGATGGACCAATTACACGTAGTCGAGCCAAGAAGCTACAACAAGAGGTGCACGCGCTACTTTCTGAAAATCATTTTAATGTTAATGAGAATTATATACTACCTAAGTCGTGCACATTGCTATTGCTTAGGTGCACCACGGAGGATGACAAGAAGACACCAAGGGTGAACCAAAGAGGAGGATCATGTTCGAGCCAGTCCCGTGTGACAGAACCATCAGAAAGAATCAGTCACAACGTTTTGCTCGCAAAAGCTATGAAGGCCCATGAGGACTTGTTGGAAAGCTTATCAAGTCTAGTTTCAAGCCCAAGTTCTCTCACTTGATTTGGATTCTCCAATGTTGAGATTCGACTGATTTAGTACAGACTGGTCAGCTAGTCAGCAGTCAGCCTGATGTCCAAGTTCCCATGCAAAACTATACCAATCTACAATATTTCGTGGTACATGCTGCACATGGTGTGAAAGGTTATCAAGTTAACTTTCCAACCCAACAAACCGCATGTCATTTGGAGTTTCCAAGATAGAGTTATTGCCAAAACACTGAAGACTGCGCTGAAGACCAGCAGCCACGCGAAAACTCTCCAGGAAGGCATCTCGAGGAGGCCCGTTCACATAGTGCGTCTTATATTTTTCTTTTCGAGTTTCCACCTATCTAGCAGGGCTGTTGCTAGTATAAATACCTCCTAAACTCATTGTAATCTCAGACTTTTGATAATGGAATACAAACCCCCCTTTTGTTCAGCTGTGTGCTAACAAATATTGAGAGAGATCTCTACCCCTTTGCTCTTGTGATTTCCTTTGCGGGATTTACAGAAGCGGCGGCTTCATCCGCTCCCAATTGGTTCTCCTACTCCCTTCGAGGTTTCCTCGATTGATTGTAGGCTGTGTTGGTTGGTTCTTTGAGAGTGTGGTTGGGCGAATCCTCGATTCAGGTTGCCGGTTAAAGACGGTGGTTGGCTTCGAGTTTTATTTGCCAGGTTGCACTAGTTATCGCTGCTTGCAGCAAGTTATCCGGCTGTTCTTCAGCTAGTTATCGGTGATCATCCTACATCGTGAAGATCGGGACCCCCTGAGCGTATCAGTCTGCCCCTGCTTATATAGCCTGGAGGGATGAACCGTAGCCTTCGGATCAAACCAACTTGAAACAATGGTCAAGATGCATCGTAGAGGTCGGTTGGAGGCCATCATGCGAAGCAGAGCTCACTTCCTTGTGGGCCCAGGCCAGCCAGCCTAACATATGGGGCCGACCGGCCCCACCTATCAGCCATCGAGCTTTTGCTTTGTTCCCGTGTCCTCTGGTGTCCTCTAGAACCTTCCTGACAATTCTTGCAGAATTTTGACTTGATTTGGTTCGGTTCCTTGGCTCCTACTCCTCCCTGGCTTATTCTGTTTTAATCCCTAAAAATTCACAAATCACCAAAGCTATGGAAATTGTCATGTTAGTCCATAAAACTCTTGCTTAGTGATGGTTCCAGAGTATTCCATAAAATTCCTAGGCGTATTCATCGGGGACTTTCTTGTCGAGACTCCAAATATAGCAAATGATATGTCCATTTCGATCGTCTTGACAAGATCTTCACAATGGTGTGATCTGTTTTGTCATTTGAGATACTTTTATGTGGTGAAATATCAATAATTCTGCTAAAGAGGTGAGAGCAACACAACTCGTGGAACTTGTCAGAATAAACCCTACAACTATGCACTAATAACCCTTTTACCATTATGTTGTGTATTCATTGAAGGTATAATATTGATGTTAAGGACCATCAACAGTCATCTTGTGAGTCCTCTGGTGATGAGAGCGACGATGAGAAAGAGAAGGTCATCGCATTTGTGATTGTGCCATTATTGTCTTCATCAACATCTTCACCGCCACCTTCACCGCCATTCTCACCGTCGTCATCCACTACTCACCTATGCCTCATGGCCAAGGGTGAATGAAAGGTACAAAGTAATGATAGTGATGATGATGATGATGATAGTGATAGTGATGATGAATTTGATGCACCCTCTTATGATGAGCTTGTAAAATTGCTAAACAAGTACACTAAAATCATAAGAAAGACGAGAAATGCAAATGATGAGCTTCAAAATGAAAATGAATCACTCTCATCTAAGATTGATGTTGCCCAAAAGACTAGTGATGAGCTTAGAGAACAAAATAAAGTTGTGTCTTCTAGTCTCAAGGAGCTCAAAACTTCTAACAAAGAGCTTAGAGATGAATATGATAAACTTGAGAAGAAGCACGATGAGCTCACTACTAGGTACAACTTGCTAAAAGAAGAGTATACAACCTTGAAAATCAATCATGATAGTCTTGTTGTTGCTAATGAGCTTTCTCTTGAGTCACATGATGCTACTAACCATGTTGTTAAGATTGACATAGCCACATCATGTGATGACTTGATTGTTGAGAGCATTGAGCAAGGTTCTAGTAGCAAAGGCAAGAAAGTGGTTAAGTCCGACAACCTTGATGATTATGCCAAGCTCAAGAATGAAAATGAAAAGATAAAGAAAGATCTTGAGAAGGAAATGAGTCACTCATTAAAGAGAACAAGAAGCTTAAGCTAGAGAAAGAGCACCTCAAGGTTGGGTTGTGCAAGTTCACTAAAGGCCAATACTTGCAAAGTGAGCTACTCATGAACACCGTCATGAA
This sequence comes from Saccharum hybrid cultivar R570, assembly GCA_038087645.1. Taxonomy (NCBI): domain Eukaryota; kingdom Viridiplantae; phylum Streptophyta; class Magnoliopsida; order Poales; family Poaceae; genus Saccharum; species Saccharum hybrid cultivar. Next base: position 1,049,770 of record JAQSUU010000625.1, on the reverse strand, counting down.
GATGGACAAGAGTGGTATTGGCTACTTAGAAAATCAAGAGAAGAAGATTAAGGCTCAACAAAAGCAACAACACAAGCCAAAGCCTAAGCCAAAGAGATATATTGAGTATGGTCAAGAAGGTCATTTTGCTCATGAGTGTGAGACTCCACCACCATAACCCTTGCCCAAGCATGCTAGACCATTTGCTTTCAATGGTCACTACATGCTAAGAAAGGATTCTAGTGGAAAGATCAAAGTCATGTTCTTAGGTCCCCAAACAAGAATAGGCCTAAGAAAATTTGAGTTGCTAAGTCACTAGTTGAGAAAGTCAAGGGCCCTACTCAAATATGGGTCCCTAAGCAACAAGCTTGATCTCTTATGTGTGTAGGTGAACTACAAGATCGGTGGAACACATTGGGTTATTGATAGTGGTTGCACTCAACATATGATCGGTGATCCTTGTATGTTCGCCTCACTAGAAGAAAATGGAGAATGTCAAGAGAAGATCACATTTGGGGACAATTCAAAAGGCAAAGTCAAGGGTCTTGGCAAGATTGCAATATCAAATGATCACTCTCTTTCAAATGTGCTCTATGTTGCTTCATTGAGTTTCAACTTGCTATCCGTTGGGCAAATATGTGATCTTGGCTACCAATGTTTGTTCACTCCGAATAAAGTGGTTGTATCAAAGATAGATGATAAGCAAGTGATATTCAAGGGTTTTAGATACAACAACCTCTATCTTATTGATTTTACCTCCGAAAATGCAAATTTGATAACATGCTTGTTCACTAAGACTTCACTTGGGTGGCTTTGGCATAGGAGGCTTGCTCATGTTGAAATGAACACACTCAACAAGCTATTGAAGAAAGAGTTAGTAAGAGGCTTGAAGGATGTCAAGTTTGAGAAGGATAAACCTTGTAGTGCACATCAAGCCGACAAGCAAGTTATAAACACTCATCCAACAAAAGCTTACATGTCAACATCAAGAGTGCTAGAGCTTCTCCACATGGATTTGTTTGGGCCAATAACATACAAGAGCTTGGGTGGCAATCTCTATTGTCTAGTGATTATGGATGACTATTCAAGATACACGTGGACTTTTTTTCTTCATGACAAATCCGAAGTGGTCGCTTGTTTCAAGTGGTTTGCTAAGAGAGCTCAAAATGAATTTGAAGTGGATATCAAGAAGACAAAGAGTGACAATTGCAAAGAGTTTGACAACACAAACATTGAAGCCTATTGTGATGAAGTTGGGATCAAGCATGAGGTCTTCGTAACCACACTCCTCAACAAAATGGTGTAGTTGACAGAAAGAACCGGACATTGATCACTCTTGCAAGAACAATTCTAGATGAGTATAACACTCTCCAAGAATTATGGGCCGAGGCAATCAACACCGCTTGTTATGCATCCAACCGCCTCTTTTCACAAAAGTTTCTTAGCAAGACCCCATATGAGTTGTTAAATGGGAAGAAGCCGGATGTCTCATTCTTCTAGGTGTATGGTTGCAAATGCTACATCTACAAGAAGCGCAACACCTAGGGAAGTTCCAAAGATGTTGTGATATTGGTTTTCTTATTGGCAACTCATCAAAGTCCAAAGCATATAGAGTATTTAACCATGCCACCAGTTTGGTTGAAGAAACATATGATGTGGAGTTTGATGAATCTAACGGCTCCCAAGGAGCAATTGAGAATTGTGATGATGTAGGTGATGAACCCTTAAGGGAGGCTATGAAGAACATGCCGGTGGGAGACATCAAGCCTAAAGATGATGAAGATGATGTACAAGTGATCAATCCACCTTCTTCATCAAATGTGCCTCAAGATGACAAAAATAAGAGAGCTGAAAATAAAGACACTCATGTCTCTCATAAATAAGCCAAGGCACAAGCTCAAGATGTTGATGCTCCCCAACCTCCTTCTCAAGTGGTTGATAGAATACATTCACCCATACTTCAAGCACATCCACAAGATCTCATCACAGGGAATCCATTAAAGGGAGTTATGACTTGATCTCAAAAGCTTACTTTTTTGTTGAACATCACTCTTTTGTCTCTTGCATTGAGCCTAAGAATGTAGATGAAGCTCTTCAAGATCTGGATTGGGTGAATGCAATGCACGAAGAATTGAACAATTTCACCCGCAATCAAGTTTGGACACTTGAAGAGCATCCAAAAGGTGCAAGGGTCATTGGAACCAAATGGGCGTTCCGCAATAAGCAAGATGACCAAGGCATAGTGGTGAGGAACAAGGTAAGACTAGTTGCAAAGGGGTTCTCTCAAGTGAAGGCCTCAATTTTGAAGAGACCTTTGCACCCGTTGCAAGACTTGAAGTCATCCATATCCTCCTTGCATATGCATCACATCATGAAATGAAATTATATCAAATGGATGTCAAAAGTGCATTCTTAAATGGCTTCATAAATGAACTAGTCTATGTTGATCAACCTCACAGGTTTGAAGACCTTAGATATCCTAATCATGTTTATAGGTTATCCAAGGCACTATATGGGCTCAAGCAAGCCCCTAGAACGTGGCATGAACGCCTTCGGAACTTCCTTATTGAAAAGGGTTTCACCATTGGGAAGGTCGACACCATACTATTCACTAAGAAGCTTAATGAAGATATCTTCATTTGTCAAGTTTATGTTGATGATATTATCTTCGGCTTAATAAATGAAGATTATTGCAAGGAATTTGGTGAATTAATGTCGAAGGAGTTCGAGATGTCTATGATTGGTGAACTTACTTTCTTCCTTGGTTTTCAAGTCAAGCAAATGAGAGAAGAGATTTTCATCTCTCAAGAGAAATATACCAAGGACCTTCTCAAGAGATTTAAGATGGATGATTGTAAGCCAATCAAGACCCCAATGCCATCAAATGGACATCTCGACCTAGATGAGGGAGGTAAATCGGTTGATCAAACTCTCTACCGTTCCATGATTGGTAGTTTGTTGTATCTTACCGCATCTAGGCTCGATATCATGTTTAGTGTGTGCATGTGTGCTCACTTTCAAGCTTGCCCTAAAGAAACTCACCTAAGTGACGTAAAAAGAATCCTAAGATATCTTAAGCACACCCCAAGTATTGGTCTTTGATATCCCAAAGGAGTTAGATTCCAGCTAGTTGGCTATTCTGACTCGGATTATGCCAGTTGCAAAATTGATAGAAAAAGCACATCCGGAGGGTGCCATTTGCTTGGGAGGTCACTAGTATCTTGGTCATCTAAGAAGCAAAATAGTGTGGCTTTGTCCACTGCCGAGGCGGAATACATTGCCGCGGGGGCTTGTTGTGCACAAATTCTATATATGAAGCAAACCTTTCTAGACTATGGTGTTGTTCTTAACATGGTGCCACTTTCATGTGATAATGAAAGTGCCGTTAAAATTGCTAATAATCCGGTACAACACTCACGTACCAAGCACATTGATATCCGTTATCACTTTCTAAGAGATCATATTACTAAAAATGATATATCACTAGAAGGTGTGAGTGAAGATCAATTGGCGGATATCTTCACAAAATCTTTGGATGAGGCTACCTTTTGTAGGTTGAGAAATTAGCTCAATGTGCTTGATTCAAGTAACTTTAAAAAATGAGCTTGTGTTGTCCCTTGCATTGCATTGTAACATATGACATGTTTAAATTTCGTAATGCATCTAGGGCTTGTCTCACACGGTTACGATAACCCTCATTCAGAGGAGTGAAGAAGCCTAATCGCGGATCAAACTTGACAAGCAACTAGCTTTACTTTAGGCATTTGATGAAGTGTTTTTACCATGTATATGACCACCTTGTTCCTACACTCACATAGTCATCACAACTTGTGGAAATGGTTAGAAATAAGCCCTATGACTATGGTTTATGTAATTTATATCATCAAATTAGGCATGGTTGATGGTACAAAATGGGGTGTTAATGACCATCAACAACCATTCACGCCAGGACGCAGAACAGAGAGATGCTGGGTGAACTCGGCGTAGTTGCCTTCAAGGGACGCGAGGCGGGTCTCCACGGTGGCGGTAGACTGATCCTCGGGCACCGGGCTCTAGGACGGAGAGGCACCACGTGAGTGCGTCGGTGTTGGTGGAGTGTGAGGCCTCCAAAGTGTCTAGACGGGCGTCGACAACGGTGGTACGCTCAGTGAGGCCGCGCTCCAGATCGGCGAAGCGGCGGCTCCAGCGGTCGTCCTGCTCATTGAATCGGTGGTTGAGCTGGGCCAGTTCGTTGAGGATGAGCTTGAAGTTTGGCTCCATGGCGCCGCAAGACCGCTCAGGTGTAGTGGTGGTGGCGATGGAGGTTGGGGTCCAGGATTGGGAGGATGAGGATGCTAATACCAATTTTTTAGCAATACAGATAGGAGGGAGAAAGGAAGGGAAGAAGAACATGCAACAGTAGCTAGGAGTGAATGTTTGATTTTAGAATTTTGGTTCATACATTGCATAATCCTCTCACATTTTTTTCCTACTTATACTCCGCTTCTTCCACTCTGGGCCGCTGATACGGATGTTGGGCTTTGTGAGCCTTCTGGGCCTCGTAGCAGCGGACGGCGCCTGAGCAGTTTCCGTTTCCTCCTCCCCTGTCCCTTGCTCATCCTCAAGATTCAAGAACAGGCATGTCAACAGATGCCGAAGGGGTGGTGCTCACAAAAACAACTTCCATTCTATGCGATAACTTCTCATATAGTACTACTATATATTCTCGTTGTTACACTCTGTCATAATGTACATGAACTGAACTTGTTCCAGTTTTCAATGTGCTTGCTGCTTCCGGTGTGTGCTAAACTTTTGAAATCACACAAAAAACAAATAAAATTTAATCACCCCTCGACTCCTCGAAATCCTATCAAAATGACACGTATCATTTGAACGGCGCTCTTATCCATGTACGAAAAAAACACGGTTGGTTGCAAAAGGAATGTTCATTCACTATTTCGCATGCGTCAAGGGCCATTTTGTCTAGATGCATCCCCTAAGGAGATGTTCTTATTACGTACTGAGTAAGTGTTTGTGTTTGACTAGTCGATCGCTCTTGACAGTTCAGTTGCGCATGGCAAGGGGAGAAATCCCACCCTTTGCTTCTGAAGCTGGAGAATGATATTGCTTGCTTTCCCATCAATGTTTAATTCAATGTCCATACATCTATTCTGAAAATGTGGACATAGACAAATTGTTCAGTAACTTCGAAGCTAATGTTGTGTGGAGCTGATATGATGCTGATGGGTCCGTCAGAGCACTGTTACTTCAGCAACACAATTAATATTTAGCTTGTAAGATTATGATGACATGATTTATGCTTTCTAAGATTGCCAATATCCAGTGTAATGAGGGATACTGTTTTTAATTTCTTAATATTATCCATCAATTGTTTATTAGTTGAGTCATAGGTATGAGTTGCAATTTTGCTGTCGGTTAACGATTGGCTACCAATTCGCAGAGACCGAGGGGTCAGAAATATGTTAGTTTTTCTCCTTAGCAATGCAAGGTGCACTGAAGCTTCGTTCCTTGAGTTAGAGTTTAGACAATTTATTTACAAAGTTCATCATACTTAGTTCACTATATTTGGTTCCAAAAGCCCTCAAGTTTACTCTGTTCCAGATGATTCAGCAAATTGAAATGCTACACGCTTCAGGCTTCAGCTACCTTCCTAGTACTTTCACCGTACCAACGCTCAGGACCATTGATGAAAAATCATCGAGATCAGAGAACTTTTCTCGGGGGAACTAAACAATAATCTACATGCATGCATCTGACGAGTTAATAACTTTGTTCCATGCACGCTTGGGTAGCCAGCTGTCCACTCGACTTTGTCGTCATTTGCCACTGTAATAATTTTCTATTAGAGGTGATGGCCGCCCAATTGATTACCATCTCCAAAGCAATTTGTGGATATAATAATGGCAAGATGAGTTCCTGTGTCAGGGGGGGTGTCCCCTAGTCGGCAAACAAGCTTCTTGCATGTGACGGGTATGATGTTCTTGTGATACGATATCTTCCATATGTGTATTTCTCCCGGCCCACTCCAGTCTCGTCACTACAGATCGTCCACCTCTGACCTCTATATAAGGACTTCTCTTCATCTTTGCTCCACAACACTTAGCTAGGGACACCACCAACCTAGCTTTCTGAGAACCAAAACATAGTTTGGTCTCCCTAATCTATAACAACACCAGCTGCATCGATATACTCCTATATTTTTGTAGCTATCAGCTACCATGAAGGTTGGAAGCCAGATGAAGCAGATGGGGAGGCTGAACAGGTCTCTCAGGGAGAAGAGGGCCAAGCTCTACATCATCCGCCGCTGCGTTGTCATGCTTCTCCGCTGGAGTGATTGATCGATGGATGTGCCATGTATATTACATGGCAGATCCATTGATCTATCTACCCTTGTTTCAATCCATTGGCCCCTCCGGTTTTTGGATCTTTTTTGGCCCTGCCATTTCAGCAGGCCTTCAGATTCCTGTGCTGCGTCATGGTTGCTGTTTTACATGCATTGTGCTTATTCGCACATGTTCATGTATGTAATACTTCCATGATAGCATTTTAGGAGGGACCGGTTGATTGATCTTTTCCTTCACATTTGTTTTTCCCTGCTGCCTCTTTCGCTAGAGGCTAAAGGGTGTGAGGATGCATTCAACTACGTACATGGTTGATGCATTTCTCGCCAACAAATGGTGAAGGTTTGCTATTTATCGTTGCAAGAATTCCCCACTGCCCGAAGGTTACAAGAAACTCGTCACCTGGCCTGTTTGATGATCAAGATAAGAGTCAAGACGATCGATGACACGAAGCGCTCATCAATCCGGTGAGATGTTGTCGTCATGTTTCCATGTGTAAAAAAAGGGAGGAAAAATATGTACTGCAAGACCTAGGTCATGATATATTTTTCTAGTCCTTTCTTATATATTGTTGCACTGAAAGTGCTCATTTTTTGTTACTGAGTTGTATTGATCAGCGAGAACTGTTCTGATACAGTTTACAGTGGATAGGGGTCATGGATTGGCCATCTCTTCTAGTCTAAATAAGGCTGAAATGTATTCGAAATGAAAAACTATATGCAATATATGGATGTCATTATATCATGCAAAACATATCGAGTTAAGATAGGGCATATCATTCTTTTAGAACTTATAATTCTACCCTGTTTTTAGAGGAATTCTACCTTTGTTTTGGCTAACAAAAGAATGGTGATATACCACAGTATCATCTAGTATTCTTTAACTCATTTCCTCGGAGAAACAAACCTAGGCATCCTCAAAGACAACGCAACCTAGGCAACGAAGAGGACCACAATGTAGTACGTGGCATTTAGACCGCACCAGAGATGGATATAGGAGTATCATATATGCACTGTCTCAAACTTTGAGGTATGAGGAAACAGGGGCGGATCTGCCAGGGGGCTGGAGGGGTTCCAGCCCCCCCTACCGTGGCTGAGCCTGTGAAGCCCCCTTAGCCCCTCCATAATTTTTTCTGCCATTGGAGGAAGGAAAGGAGGAGCTTGAGCCTGAGGTTGAAGACGATGCTGGAGTGTTAATTGAGCTTTCATGTTTGTGTCCCCGTGTGAACTTAAGCCCCTCCTAGATTTTCATGCTAGATCCGCCACTGTGCGGAAACAAAGATAATCCATGGTTCATTTAACTTTGTTTATTGCATTTAGTAGGTCTCCTCTTCCGCTCTGACTTCGGCGTTTGCGGAGGAGTCTTACCAAACAATTTAGCAAGAGAAGTTTGGAGCTATTTTTCAATGAAAAAATGTGGAGCTGGAGCCGTTTTGGTCCAAAGGAGCCTTTGGGGTAGAGCCCTACCAAACAGTGCCTTAATAATCATATAAAACAGTTGCTAGTTTGAATAGACTAGCTAATTTTTAGTTGCTACTAGTTGTTAGCCCATGAGATTGAATCAGATCCATAGTTTACTACTACATCTATTGTCACAGAAAAATATCATTCTAGCTTTGTAATAAATCAAACTACATAAATTTGATTAAGATTGTCAATATTTATAACACCACATACTTATTCGGTAATATATAAATATTATTAGTATTTTGTGTAAAATTGGTTAGAATATATTTTGACTTGGGAGAAATCTAGAATATAAGTGTTTTATGACATCCAATTTATAATGCACCCATGCATATCAAGATTCAGACTTCATAATCTTTAATCAATGATTTAGCTAACAATTTTTAGTGTTGTAACACAAACTTGATACGACTAGATTGTAAGGAAATGTACGTACTGTCCAATGAACATAACTTTATAATCGTGCGCTAGAACGTGACATTAGGATTCACGAGTTTACTAAAAATTTAGAAGATTGACTTCAAAAGATATGCTTCCATCTGCAAAACGATTGATGTATACTTTACTGGGGCTTTACTGCACCAAACTTTTATAATGGAAGTCAAAATCTGAGAGCCTGCCTTGGTACTTACAGAAAAAGGAAATATGCGCGGCCACACGTCCGCTAGGCCAGCTAGATCTTAAAGTAGCCATCAGAGTAACCGGGCCTGGCCCAGAAACGAGAAATGCAATTTGGTTTAGTATATGGTTATTTCCGAAATATTTCATCTAAATCCCACCGTTTTTAAATATAAGATGAACTATTTAGTCACTAATTAGGATGAAGAGAATAATCAAATTGTTATTTTCCTTAGTTTAAGTGCAACCGAACATCCTGAAGCGTATTTTGGCACAAATTTTAAAGGGTGTGCCTAGAGCCTGGACATCCATCCCCACAGCCTGCCCCGTCCGCCTTTGCCCGCCCCACGAGTAAGCTCTGACCTGTCTCTATGCCCGTCGGTCCTTTCCTTGACCCTCTCCTCTCTCTCCGACTCTTCATGCGGGCAACACACGGGAGCCAGAATGAGCAGCTGAGGATGAGCACGCCCCAGTGCGCCCTGACCTGTAGCACCCTCGTTCACCGCCCCCAGCACCCCGTGCTTCATCCTTCTGCAGCGCCACGTGCCCCGTCCGTCGACCCCCAGCTCACCCCCGGCCAAACAACATAAAACACTTACAACATGAATGCAACATAAGACTGAAAACAGATAAAATATTTGAGACATGCTCTTGCAACATGTGTGTGGAACACATGAAACATCCGAAATAAAACACTTACAATTTGTAACATGAAACCACCTACTACAACATAAGACTGAAATAGCAGAAATATTTAGAACATAATATTGAAACATATGCAACATCTAGATAAAAATTATTGCAACATACGTTTGGAAACAGATGAAACGTTTTAAACAAACGCTTGCAACACACCTCTGAAACACTTGCAACATATGCAACATGCGTAACATCTCTGATCCACTTTTGCAACATTAAGATGAAACAATTGCAACATACATTTGAAATGCCAGAAAAACTTGAAACATACATATGCAACGTAGAGGAGGGGAAGGTCGGGCCGGTCGATTCTGGCTGTCGGGGCAGGAGACGATGGCGAACCGCGGCATGCGAGCACCACTAGCACCGCCCGCGCTCGTCGGTGCCCATGGCTCGGCCGGGGAAGACCTAAGGCGCCACGGGACGTGCGCCCCAGCGGCCATGGCGGGATCAGAGGCGTGCGCGACGGTGATAGGAGACGGACGGAAGGACCACGAGGGAGAGAGCAGCACAAGTGACTGGGATGGGGCGCGCGTGGCATGGCCGGCGAGGGGGGCACAGGGCGATGGGAGAAGGGCTCGGCGCGGCAGCCGATGAGCACATGGTGGGGGGAGGTGGGTGGACGAATGAGCGGCCACGCTGCTGCATTGGGCACCAGGCGGATAAGGATGAGCGAGTGGGGATTCGCTTTTCTGTTTCTGAGAGAGATAGGGCCCACTCAAAGCCGTGTCCGGACGGGAGTCAGGGATGGACGACCATGGCATAACATTATCAAATTTTAAACTTCGGATCGCTTACATTTTAGAATGGTAGATAAGAGTTATTTTAACTTGTATAAGCGCGGATCATGATTCTATGTCACATAGGAGATACAGAGAGTGCGACCCAATATATATTGGAATCAGACTCTATATCTAACATCGCTTAACGTCTATTGTTCTAGATTGTATGATTCTGAGTCATAACTCCGAGTCAAGTAAAAAATCAGGACTGAAGAAACTCTCTGGTTGACGGATAGTTAAGGGAAGGTGGACAAAAAATAGAATGAAATTTTAGCTTTTTAATATTATATAGATATAGATATATGTTGCTGGGTCCCACCTTCTGGGGACATACTGTACAGCATGTCCTTGGCTAGTACTCCTTCTGTTCCAAATTATAATTTGTTTGACTTTTTTGACCTCAAGTTTGACTGTTCGTCTTATTCAAAAAATTTGTGCAAATATAGTCAAATTTAACTCATTCCTGAAGAACTTTTGTTAATAAAAAAAAGTGATATTTAGGTCAAATTTTTGAATAATACGAGTGGTCAAACTTGGAATAAAAAAATTAAACGAACTATACTTTAGAACGGATTTAATACCTTTCTTAACCACATGATCTCCAACTGTCCTTGAATGCCGTGTAAAGTTGGAATGGTCAACAACGCAGAAACACTTGAAGAGGTTCGCGGTGCGCCGTGTCTCACATTCAGTGTTCAAAGATCAGCTTTGTATTCTCCCTTGTCTGAGCGTCCGTCAAAAGGTTATAAAGGTCGTAGGATTGCTTTGCTTTGGCCTGGTTTAGATCACTAAATTCACACCTAAATTTCACTATGCAAAAAGAAGATTTTTCATCACATCAAAATACCGACACATGCATGGAGTACTAAATATAGATGAAATCAAAAACTAATTGCACAGTTTTGTTGTACTTTGCGAGACGAATATTGAGAGCCTAATTAATCAATGTTTGTACAATTATTACTAAATAAAAACAAAATTGCTACAGCGCCAAACAGTGATTTAGCGTTCCCCCATTTAGTGATCTAACAAGGCCTTTAATCGACAGATCTGCTTCGCAGATGACGACTTTATCAACAGCAAGGAATCCGCAGTGTCAATATAATGGCCGCATCATTATTTTGACCATCAGGCACGTACATGCATTGAAACGAATGCATTTTCGCTACACAACAACTGGGCCAATTGAAAGTACCTGGCCACTCATTTCTGGAAATAAAAAAGAAGAACCGACATGTAGAAATGCACAAAGTTTGGTTGTGTAGCAAAAAATTTTCAGCTATCCTGTATCCACCTGACCTAGTGAACCAGCATTACGAAAATGATAGCTAAATTGAGGAAAACAATGCCCGTTACTACTTTAGCAGTATTTTAAGCCAACAAACAGTGTTTTTCTCTCACAACAAATCAGTATAAATCAAATTTCAGAAAAAAGAACAGGACAAAGAGGAAAATACTATTCATTGGCTGAAAAGTACGGCTGAAGTAGTTCAGACGAACAGAGCCGATATTCCTTACCTACTCCCATTGCGATAGAAAATGCAGTGAAACCGCTGCCAATAATGAAATGAATTTGATGAATGAATGAAAAAAAAAGTGCAGCGCGAGATGCAGTGCGCTGTGTTTTGCCGGATGGACCGGCGGCGCGCAGCAGGTGAGGTGGTGATAAGGCGATGAGTCCTCTGACGATCGGCGGCGACGCAAACAGCAAGTTCAGGATTCAGGGGGTGTTCAGTTTCTCCCCCAAAATTTTTTATCCCGTCACATTAGATGTTTGGACACATGTATGGAGTATTAGATGTAGACGAAAAAATAACTAATTACACATATTGCGATAAATTTGCGAGACGAAATTTTTAAGCTTAATTAATCCATGATTTGACAATATTGTGCTACAGTAAACATGTGCTAAAATAGATTAATTAGGTTTAATAAATTTGTCTCACATTTTTCTGACGACTTATGTAATTAATCTTTTTTATTAATATCTAAATACTCATTCTGACATCTTATAAAATATTCGATGTGACACCTCAAAATTTTTCGATCCAGGCCCTGTTTAGATGCCAAATATTTCCTCAAATTTCACTATGCAAAAAGAAGATTCCCCGTCACATCAAAATACTGGCACATGCATGGAGTACTAAATATAGATGAAATTAAAAACTAATTGCACAGTTTTGTTGTACTTTGCAAGATGAACATTTGGAACATAATTAATCAATGTTTGGATAATTATTACCAAATAAAAACAAAATACTACAGTACAGAACGATAATTTGTTCCTCCCCAGTTTGGGGAACTAGACAAGGCCACAGAAACTAAACACCCCATGACGGCCGCCACGCACTGGTACTGCATGACACGCATAGCTAGCTGTGCGACTGCGCGTACGCGCTCCCATGTGCACGCGCCCTCAAGACCAGCAGGCGCGCGCATGGCGGCGCGTGATGTCCCTGTCTTGTACTGATGCTACTGCACGCGTTCGCAGTCTCCGTCTCCGTGCGCGCCGCTAATCTCGCGCTTCCCCTACTTTCTGGGACCTGCTGTCATCACCCCAGACTCCAGCCCACCACGCACACCATGGGCGCGCGGACAGGGACCTCGTCAACCGCTCAAGATGGCGCCGCTCCGGGAGACATGGCGCTCGCTTCGAGCGGCGCCCACGTTGGCAGGCGTGGTTCGCATGCTGATTTGGCTCTGCGCGCAGCTGGCTGCCTGCTGATTGGTCAAATCATCAAAGGAGACGGCTCGGCCGCATGTTATCTTCCAATTCCATCAGGGATCCGGTGAAGTGATGGACAAGCTGATCGATGCTTTGTCCCGTTCAAGAGGCCTCACGGGGCAACGCTACGGTACAGATTTTACTTCCCAGAGGTAATACGTCAAACGAATCTCAGCCATTGATTTTTCAGATTTTTTGAATTAACTAGATAAATGCTCGTCCATTGCATGGATTAAATAATTTCATGATGATGCTAGTATGAATGTGTTAAAAAAATTAATTTTTGAATTGGATGTTCGAAACATCAATATCACATATTTAGTTTTTTGCACGGCTCAAACTAAGAGGAGCATTTACGTTCTATTTGTATCCTCCGACACACATAAGTTTCACAGCTTCTTAACAGTATCCTAAGCACCATGAGTCAAGTAGTCCTTCCAATTCTCAAAGTTTTCTTGGTAGCATCCTGCATATATTTTTGTTGTTAATATATATAAAAATAGAGTATTGTTGACCATACGAAGAAAATATGTATTGCCGAAGAAATTACCTATTTTTTGGAGTTTGAACTTCTTTATATACTATATTCTTCGTGGATATACTTTTTTCTAATTTTTTCTTTCTCTTACCCTGGTTAACATCATACTTGATAGCCGGATGCATGGCCGTCCGTTGCACCGGGACCTTAATTTTTTTGTCTACGCCTACAATGACAGATTTAATCAATTTTTATAAAATAATGAAAAGTTAATAAATGTTTTTGTTTTTTTATCCGCATTTGGAGTACATGTACACCAAGGTGGTGACGAGGAGCGCGTTCATGTGAAGGGTCGAGATGGCGGACTAGAGGGGGGTGAATAATCCTTTCTAAAAGTTAACACGTCGGCTAACCGAAACAAATACAGAATTAAACTTATCTAACCAAAACTATACCCCTCTATCTAAATTTACAAGCACCTCACAGAGATCCTAATTAAGCAACTAAGGTGCCTTCCATAGCAAGAGCTCACCTAACCAATTCTAGAGCAAGGTCACACAAACATATGCAATAGTACTTTTCACACCGAAGGAGCTCCTACATAATATTAGTAAGCAAAGTGCACAATGTCTAAGCTCACTAGCAAAGCTCAATAACAAAGCTATACAAGCCAAATTAGAGAGCGCAAACTACTTAGCTACACAAACTGAGCAATGTGACTAACAAGGTTACACAAACCAAATTAGCCACGCAAAGGGGATACTTCTAGCTACACAAGCAAGAAGATAACTAGTAAGCTACACAAGCAAACTAGTTACAAGAGCAACTACACAAGCACAAGTATATGAAAGTAAATATAAGCTTGTGTAAAGTAAATGAAAACCACCGAGAAGAGTATACAAGGTTGACACGGTGATTTTCTCTCGAGGTTCACTTGGTTGCCACCAAGCTACGTCTCTATTGTGTCGACCAACACTTTATAGTTCGGCGGCTAATCGGTCACACACCGAGCCTCTCAAAAGGCGCTGCAAGAACCCACCATCAAGTGCGGTAGCTCAATGACACGCTCTAGTAGAGTTGCTCTTTGTGATCCCCGCAGGGTGAGCACAATCCTCCTCACAAAGCTTCTCCGGAGCCTCGCACAATCTTCTTGCGAGCTTTGATGGAGCCACAAGCCACCAAGCCATCTAGGAGGTGGCAACCTCCAAGAGTAACAAGCACCACCGGCTTGCAACACGATCACCTAGTACCACTCGATGCAATCTCTCAAAGCAACGCACTAGAATCAACTTACTCGCAATCGATTCGCACTCTTGCAAGCACAAATGAGTTAGAGGCTCTACAAGCACTCACAAAGCATGGACACTAAGTCCCAAGGGTGCTCAACACTTGCCATGGCCGGCCACCACTTCTATTTATAAGCCCACAAATAAATATAGCCGTTATGCCATCACTGGGTAAAAAACGCGAGCGACAGACACGTCTATCGCTACACCGACAGACGCGGCCAGCGTCTGTCGCTCCTGTGCCACCCACAGTGGATCGCTGCCGTGTGTCCCACTTCAAATAAGAGCCGTTGATCTCCAACGGACACATAACTTCAACGGTCATCAACTTAACATGACGGACGCGTTGACGCACACGCACTGGACGCGCGCCCACCGCGACATATGCAGTACAAAGAGGGTTCGCAGCCGTCTTCAGCTCGACAGACGCGTCCTTTGCGTAGCCAACAGACGTCGTCCCGCATCTGTCGCTCCAAGATCTATGAAGCTGCTGATGCTAGACCTGACGGACGCTGACGTCTAGCGTCAGTCGCTCAACCAGGCCGCGTCTGTCGCCTCCTCCTGCGCGGACCGACACCTAGGGTAAGCCGACAGATGCTGAGGGCAGCGTCTATTGCCCCCGAGGCCAGCGTTCGTCAAGTGTTTCTTAGCGAGAAACACTCACGCGACTTCACCACTTCTTCCCACCTTCGGCACAATAGAAAATAAGCATTTCATATTCTCGAAAACGCTTGAATCCCGCCTCGCAAGCTCGGCGAGAGGGAGAGAGGATCCCAAACTCCTCTCTACCCCACAAACTCCATCGCCTTCGTAAATATGCCAACACCAAGTGATCATCGTCATGTTCAAGTGTGTTACCATTTTCACAATCATTTTTTGAGGCGTTATTAGCTCTCTACTTTCCACGCCACTCGATCCTAACACGTATGCAAATTTAGATCGCTCAAGTGGCACTAGATGATTGATATGCAAACAAGTTTGCCCTTGTTAATAGTACGGCCATCTATCCTAAATCTGGTCATTAACTTCTCTACACACCTATGACCGGTGAAATAGAATTGCCCTATGGTTATACCTTTGCCTTGCACATTCCATTCCAACTCATCTGTCGTTGATGCAACACATGCACCAACCAATCACCAAATAATATGATCCACTTCATATCATCATTTGACCGTATTGGTTCATCGATCTTGACCTCACTTGCTCTTTACCGTTGCCTCAGTCCATCGGCGCCAAGTCTTGTCCAAGCTTTACAGTCACACGTGGTCCCTCGTTTCAAAGCCTCCGACTTGTCCTTCACACTTGCAACCGGTCCATCAAGCTAAGCCCCATCTCAATCTTCTCCACCATGGTCACATGACTCCATGTCATGTCTCATATGCAATAAGCTTCTTCATGACACAATCACATGTGGACTAATCTCTTGTGTATCTCATATAACCACATATTAGTCCACCTAAATTGTCACTCAATTACCAAAACCAAACAAGGACTTTTCATCATGGTGACACCATGGCGGTCCGGTCTATGTACGTGTGCACCCACGCGCCCTGGTCCAGCGCGCCGAGGCTGGCGCAGCAACCCAGCACGCTGACGAGCACGTTGGCGTTCGGCTCCACGCCGTTCAGCTACATCCCCGAGAAGAGCGCCAAATCATCGCCACACCTTGAGGCGCACGCATACGCGCTCACCATGGCGCTCCACGTCGCAACGGGCTGCTCCGGCATGCCGTCGAACATGGCGCGTGCCTCGTCGACGCGGCCCGCCCTCGTGAGTGCCACGATCACGCTGTTGCACGCCACCGCGTCGAACTCCGGGCACTGCCCGAACAGCGCCAGCGCCTCGTCTGCGCGGCCGCACAAGTCGTGGCGTTGCGCACGTACAAGTCGTGGCCGCGCCGCTGTTTTGGAGTTCGTGGGTCGCGGTGTTTGTTTTCAGTAAAGGAGAGGAAACAGTGAATACGTTGTGTTTGTTTTCCAAGTAAAGGAAAAAGGAAACGGTGAATACGTAAAAGAAAGGAGACTGAATACGTACGTGGTTCGCGGTTAGCCTGGAGCAGGGTCGGGCGGCGGGGTGACACACGATAGCTTTAGGTATATTTTATTTAGGGGTATAGATAAATTAATTAATCTAATAGAGGCAAAAGAAAATATAGTTAAATCACGTCATCATGGGAGACGAGCAAAGGCACACGGTCCCTTCCGTTTGTGTGGGCATCGTTCCCTTTGCTCCTTTGCATGAAAAATATATTACATATTCAGTTATAAAATAAGATACATGTATGAAAGAAATCAATAACCAACATATATATTAATTGATCTGTGAACTTTAGCGATATAAAAAATATGTTACAAAATTCAAACTTGATTAAAACTATATTATATAATTGAGTAGCTTTCTAATAAACTATATAGTTGTTACCTATATTGAGCACGTTAAGTGACTATGTAAAGTTTTGTATGCACCTAAAATTTCTTGTACCTTGGACATATACGTTGGGCACTTAGAGCATCTACAAGAGATTAGCCAAATCGTTTTATTTAGGTAAATTTGGCTACTATTAAAGAAAAAGCGTCTTTAACAGACTTTGTAAATGACTCTCCACATTTAGTAGCTCTCCATCCCACCTTATTCACTCTCTACTTTTAGATAGCTACCTCACTAGCCATCCAACCTTTTGGTTTTACAGAGAGTCTGTTGTAGTACTCTAGTATTTTTTTTGTCAAATCTATTTTAGAGAGTAGCTAAATCCATAAATTTGGCTAGTCTTTTTGTCTAGTCACTTGGAGATGCTCTTATATACATAAATTTCACGTATGTTGGCTTCAGGAACTCACACGTTCATTGCTTCATTGGACACGTATGCAAGATTGTGCATGGTGAGGAAACCGGGATATCTGTCAAATCACACATACATCAACCTAAAATATTCTTTATTTAGCTTTTTTATAAAATGAAAAATTCAGTAAATATATGGTAATAGATGATCATAACCGTCCGATCGAAACGAATGAATGGCTCACAGTCATTTTGATGTACCACAGCAAAGCCTGTTTATCAAACCACAAATTTAATACCCTCTCTGTCTTTTTAACGCCAATACCTTTAGGTGTTTAAGTTGATGATTTCAAGAATATTATCACATGTTGGCCTCCCTATAGGTCATCTATATGTTTTGAAAATAACAATAGCAATGTGTGGTCGTCGAATGTATGGGGAGGGAGGATAGGTCTTAGCTTGGTATTTTAGCCAAAAGCTCTTCGTAGTAAACATGCTGGGAGCTGTCCAGAGAGAGCCCACACGGAGACCAACTTGTGCATACAGAAGACCCATGAGCTATTCACAGAGTTACTTGATCAACAGCTTGGCTGTTGCAAGAGGCTCTAACAAGAACTAATGGAAAGTGCGACCTCTCCGCTACCTCAACAAAAACCATTGTGTGAAAATTTGCATTCTGGTGTGTGTGCTTTTAATTACTTTCCTATTCTAGCTTGCTAGATTAGTTGCTGGGACTAAAGCCACAAAACTTTTTACGAGTTTTTTTTGAGAAGTCGACAGGGGGAGAGGGTCCCCCACCTGGATCATATATTAAAAGTTGTCTATGTGAACAGCCATAAAAGGTTATAAATGGTTTGTTTTGAAGGCATGCAGTAACTTAAGGTTTACATTGCGCTAGAAAAAGCTGAACACCATACCGAGGCGATGTCTCTGCTGTCTCGCGGTTGGCGAGCACCCCAAAGGTGTGCTTTGGTCTTGCATGCTACCAATGTAGCCATGATTGATGTTCGGTCTGATCTAAACACCGTGTTGTTTCTCCTCTTTTAGATGTGCTAGCAACATAGGATCAAGAACGTGCTGAGGAATTTTGTTGGGATGTTTGGTGGCGGCTGAATTTCCATGATCGCCTAGATGGGCCAGTTTTCTTCAGTGTGAATGTGCATTGCATTCCAAAACTGTCTGGCACTTGTGTACCTGAAGATGATATGCGCGGTCATTTCATCTGGAGCTTGACAGATCTCACATACCGTGTTGTCCACTATCCTCTTCCTACTCAAGGTTGTTTCACTCTGAATTCAGTTCTGGGAGAGGAGCCACGTGAAGAAATTGACGTGGGGAGGCGCCTTGTTCTGCCAGACAAAGACTGCCTAGGCATCCGGAGAACCGTGGGCACTCTTCAGTGCTCGGTATAGCATTGATGCATCAAGATCTCCATTCTTCTTTGTCATCAGGCATCAGCGCTGATCTTTACCATCAGTGAGGCTGTGTTCTTGCATGATCTCCGTTACCTGAAGGAGTTGCACTGCTGCTTGAGTTTTTTTGAACCAGAGATCTCCCCATTTCCATTACTGATAACGGAAATACATCAGAGTATTTGAGACTAGTTTAGAGAAACAGAGGAAACAAAGTGTAATGACAGTTAAGGAGACTTAAACTCCTATAGTTAGATACAACCCATGGACATTGATATGCAGACAATATTTCACATCAAACTCGCAGCTGGCATCTTCATATGCCTCATCAGCGCTCTAGATCTTGTCCTGCATCATCCTCCCCGGTTGCATGTGGCAGCAAGTTGGACTGAGTAGCAGCTCGGTGTTTCTTGGACAGAAGTTGTACAACAATCTTGAACATGGTGTCCATGCCTTTTGATCAGCACTTTCTTGTCCACTTCCTTTTGGAGACCTGCCCAGAATTTCATCAAAGCACAAGCGTGACTCACAATTTCTAGGGGATTGTTGAGTTTTTTTCCCATCAAAATATATCCTGTTTCTCATCTTCCAAATCGACCAACACACTGTTGCAATGCCAAAAACATAGAATTGTTTGCCACTAGGAATCCACCTCTCACACCATTTCCAATTATGGTTAAAGGAGGTAGGAATGTTAGTTGCACCAATGCAAGTGGCAATTGTTGCCCATAAAGTTTTGGCAACAGAACATGTGAACAGTAAATGAGTAGCTGATTCAGGCAGATGACAGAAGTAGCAAGTAGGGTCCCCTTTATATTGCCTTTTAATCATATTATCCTTAGTTAATATGGCATTATTAGCTACTAACCAAAGAAAAATCTTAATTTTTTGTAAGAATCTTCCCCTTCCAGATATTTTTGAAAGATGAGCCCCCCTTAGAATAGGTAAGAGCATTATAAGTGGATTTCACAGAAAATTTGCCTTTATTTTCAAGCTTCCAAAAAACAATATCATGTTCAGACACTAGCTGTGTCTCAAGTATGTCCTTCATGATTTTATCCCATTCATCTCTCAGCTCAGATGTAAGCCATCTACTAAAGGATAAAGGAATCAAGCCACTCACTAGTTGGAAGACAGAAATGTCTTTCTGATAACATATCTTGAACAGGTAAGAAAATAGAGTATACAAGGGATTTCTATATAGCCAAGTGTCTTTCCATACCAAAGTTGATTTTCCATCCTTAACACACATCTTCCTACCTTAAAGGCAGATTTCCTTGACTTTAATGAGATCAGCCCAAATAGGGGAATCAGTTTGTTTGTGCTTAATAGAAACAATTGAGTCTTTCTTCAAATACTTATGTTTCATAATCTCCTACCACATACCAGATTCTTTTTCAAGTTTCCACCACCATTTACAGAGGTGGCTCAAATTGATTTTCCTAATGTCTTTTATCTCCAAGCCACCTTTCTTTTTGCTTTTGCAGATCTTAATCTACTTCACTAAGTGATACTTTCTTTTAGAATGACCCCCTTGCCAGAAAAAGGTCCTTCTAACCTTATGAAGCTCTTTGATCATAGTTTTAGGAAGCAAATAAATTGACATATGGTATACTGGAGCATTATTCAAGCTAGATGTCACACCCGGCCCAATTTGGAATTTGGCCCATAGTGGCCCATGTGAATGTTATGAGATATTGTAGAGAGTTTAGTCCCACCTTGATTGTTTAGAGTGGGATAGACCAACATATAAGGCTTCTAGAGTCCATCTCACCATCTCCGGGTTAATCCTTTTACGCGAAGCGAGGACGAAAGCGTAAGTGGGATGGTGGGAGGTGTGGTTCATTCAGCGTGCAGAGTGGATCTGAGCCGTTTGGACTCTGGGGCGTTACAAATGGTATCAGAGCCGACCTTCGCAGCCACGGGCGCGTGCGGGCCAGGGGCTGGACATGGGGTTCATTGCGCGTGTAGGCTCTGCGGAGTGCACGGCGTGGCACATGTGCCAGCACTGGGCGCACGGTCGCGTGTGCTAAGAGGGAACGTTCCTGGTTATCGTTTGCCTGATTGTGGGTATGTTGGGCCCGACGAGGACGTCGGGTTCTTTGAGGGGGGGTGTATGTCACACCCGGCCCAATTTGGAATTTGGCCCATAGTGGCCCATGTGAATGTTATGAGATATTGTAGAGAGTTTAGTCCCACCTTGATTGTTTAGAGTGGGATAGACCAACATATAAGGCTTCTAGAGTCCATCTCACCATCTCCGGGTTAATCCTTTTACGCGAAGCGAGGACGAAAGCGTCAGTGGGATGGTGGGAGGTGTGGTTCATTCAGCGTGCAGAGTGGATCTGAGCCGTTTGGACTCTGGGGCGTTACACTAGATGATATAAGAGTGGATCTACCAGCAGTTGACATAGATGAACCCTTCCAAACATCTAATCTTTTAGCATTTTCTCCAAGAGGGGTAAAACAATCAATCACATGTAGCCTACTAGGATTCACTAGAACCCCTAAATACTTAATGGGGAGGTACCCAATTTGGCAATTGAAGATTTCAGCATAAGAAAGGGCCAGATTATCATGATCATTAAGCATCACAAGCTCACTCTTGTTGAAATTGATCTTAAGACCAGCCATCATTTCATATAAGTAAAGAAGAAGCTTCAAGTTTCTAGCCTTTATAAATTATGCTTAAGACATATGATTGTGTTATCAGTGTATTGGAGAATGGCAACCCCATGAGGGATGATGTGCTCAATTAAACCCACAATCAATCCATTCCCCTGAGCTTGGTGTATCATTCTAGTTAAGCAGTCAGCCACAAAGTTAAATAGATAGGTGATAAGGGATCACCTTGCCTTAAACCTTTTGTGGCTCTTAATGTTAGGGCCAATCAGGTTGTTTACTTCGACACTGACTGTCCCACTAGCAACCACCTGTTGGATCCAACTATACCACATATCACTAAAGCCTCTAGCTTTCAAGCATGTGAAAAGCAGGGACCAATTAACCTTGTCATATGCCTTTTCAAAGTCAAGTTTCAAAATAACTCCACATTCATTTTTTGACTTGGTTTCATGCAAGATTTCATGCAAAGTAAGTACACCAGTCATGATATTTCTTCCTCTCATAAAAGCAGATTGTGCAATATGAATCAATTTCTCAGTAAAGGGTTCAATCCTAATTGTGAGGGTTTTTTGTGATCAACTTGTAGAGACAGTTCAATAGGCAGATAGGCTTGTATTGCTGAATTTTATAGGCATCTAAAATCTTGGGAAGTAAAGTGATAATACCACAGTTTATCCTGCTGATGTCCACCCTACCCTAATGAAAGTTAGAGAAAAGCTGCACTATATCACCCTTAACAATATGCCAACAAGCTTGATAAAACTCTATATATAGGAATACTATCAGGGCCAGCTGCTTTGTTTTTTCCATTTGTGATAATGCATTCTAAATTTCTGATTTAGAAAATGGCTTGCAGAGCTGCTCATTGTCTGCTTCAGACAAACAAGAAGCACCATCCCAAATACTATTATTGAGATGAATATTAAACTCAAGGGCTAGTCCAAATAATTCAGTATAATATTTAGTGGCATGGGCCAAGAGGTTTTCATCACCCTCAATGGTGGTATCACCATGTTCCAGGCTTAGGATAGTATTTTTCCTCTTTTTTCCACTAGCAACTCTATGGAAATATTTGGTGTTTAAGTCATCATTTAACAGCCATGATTCATGGGATCTGTTATACCAGTACAACTCTTCCTGTTCAAGAAGTCTAAGATTTTCAAGAAGTCTAAGATTTTCACTTATAATCTAGGTTTTCCTTTACCACTAATCTGCAAAAAGGCAGTTTGTTTCTTCCACGCTACTACATGAGTTGACTGTCAAGTAGTGAGTGATCGGTTCAGTCCCCCTGCAAATGCTTCCTTGACAGTTATCTCATGGTTGTTGCAGTGACTCATTAGCTCAAGAAATCTTTCTGCAAGACAATCGTGTCCATCCCAGACATCATGCTAGAAGGATGTTGTGTTTCCATCCAATAAGTTAACTGTTGTGATAGCTCTGTATAGTGGCAATAGAGATCTCAAGGTGTTCCAACGGCTCCCATGTAGATTTCCTGTCAGACAAGAAATGTTTGCATTCTGATGTACCCATCGCGCCCATGAGGAGTCATTGTTTGAGTGTAGTCTATTTAACATTTTCAGCAATAGACAGGTGTTCTAGATCCCTAGATCTTTGAGGCCTAGGCTGCCCATATCCTTCGTGTCACAGACGTGTTGCCACGCTACCATGTTCTTGCTGCCAGAGTGAGTTCCCGTGTCAGACCTGAGAAAAGAGCGCCTCTTCCGGTCAACCTGATCAATGATTCCTTGTGGGATTTCGAGGGCTGCCATGGCATATATCAATTGACTGTCGAGTACCGAGTTCACCAACAATGCATGCCACATATGGTTTAGAAGATTGGATTGCCAACTAGCTAGATATTTATCACACTTAGCAGTGCTAGGTGCAAAGGTAGAAAGGCGTAGTTAGGTATTTGATAGTGGAAGTCCAAGGTATGTTTGAGGGAACCCTTCCCTTCAGCACCCAATACCAAGATGCAGGTTGAGATTGTTTCCTCATCCATATGAATCGACACCGCCATGCTTTTGAAATAGTTGATTTGTAGTCCGGTTGCACTGGCAAACTGATCAAGTAGTAATCTTAAGTGTTGGGCATTAGGAAGATCACCTCTGATAATCAATAGTGTCGGGCAGGCTGAATGTTCTTGCACCGGGTTTCTTATGAGCCTAGATTGCTTGACTAGCACCTGAAGCACATCAGCCACCAAGATGAATAGATATGGCGAGATGGGATCGCCTTGTCTGAGGCCTCGCTTGCAGTCCTCTTTATGAGTTAGAGATAGACACAATAGAAAAACCTAGTGCACATCTATACCGAACTTGTGTTTTTTATAGGTGATTTTTTGGGTGCTAGTTTTTAAGTGACCTAATTCATCCTCTCTCTTAAGCATCCCAGATCCTTCAACTACCATTGTCAAAGTTTTTTTGAAACAGGTATCATTATATATTATCTTAACCGATAGTTACAAAGGAGAGCATGAATTGCATCCAGATGCTCATCACACCTAAACTAGAGAATTGAACAGCTAGTGTAGCCACAACATGAGTTGCCTCATTGCATGCAACTTCTTTGAATATACATGAAAGAGAAAGAAAGGTTCAAGTAAAACTTTTCTGCATCACACATAGTGGCTTCAACTTGAGATCTATCTAGATGCAGTGACGGTATTTTTTTGTAACATTGTGATAGTTAGAAGACACAATGATTTGCTGAAGATTATGTTCTTTTGCAAACCATATCGAACTACTAAAACTTGAGCCAGCTCTTCAACTATGTACGTCTTCTTACAAAATAATGACATTTCAAAATCCCTAACATGATCACCAATCACTACTCCTATTCCAATATGAGAGGGATCTTTAAAGGTGGTTGCATCTACATTGAGCATCAGTCAACCATCTAATGGCGGAATCCATTTAGGGACCAAGCAATTAGACTTACACCTGTGAGGGCATGATTCTTATGTAGAGTACATCAAAACCATCTCTATGTATGCTTTGTTCATTTAGCAAAGGAGTAAGGATGAAAACATGTTCTCACCTTTACTAACCACATTTCGTGCCTCCCTAATGTGCCACATACTGATTATAAAAGTTGTGGCTTCATCTTTGTTTGCTCCATCTAAGAAATCAATAAAGCCATTGTCTGATGTGTACAAAAACATGAGGCTTGCAATTTATATGAAAGCACTTTTGTATCCGGCACCATATATTTGAAGCATATTGGCACATCAAAATGGCATTCTCCACTATTGTTCTCTTCCACAAAAGCAACAAGCATGAGAGACAGGAATATGTATATGCTTTAATTTGGCTCTTGTTGGCAAACAATCATGAGCCATTATCCATATGATTATTTTCATTTTTAGTGGTGCTTTAATTTCCCATATTCGATTCCATAATTTATAGATCTCATGTTGATCTAAAGTTTCACCTCTGCTATTTTCACTCAAAAAATGATGAAGGCTTACCAATCTTGTGAGCGAGTATGTTGATTTGACAATATATATACCTGATTTGGTGTGAGGCCAAGATGAAAAGTCCTCACATGATGTGTATCATGGTATCTATAGGATCTTTTCAACATATCTTCACTTGAGTATGATCTGACATCTCCTCATTCTATCTGCTAGCAACCTAATCTATAAGACAAAGCACCTTCAAGTCCTTTGGTTAGGGACCGTTGATTTAATAATAGATAATTCATCTCTGCCATTTTCACTCAAAAAAAATGATGAAGGCTTACCAATCTTGTGAGCAAGTATGTTGATTTGACAATATATATACCTGATTTGGTGTGAGGCCAAGATGAAAAGTCCTCACATGATGTGTAGCATGGTATCTATAGGATCTTTTCAACATATCTTCACTAGAGTATGATCTAACATCTCCTCATTCTAGCTGATAGCAACCTAATCTGTAAGACAAAGCACCTTCAAGTCCTTTGGTTGGGGGACAGTTGATTTAATAATAGATGAGCTTTGAACCTAATTATATATCTTTATTTATATGAATATTTTTCTATCTCCTACTCTTCACAGAACATCTTCTAGTTTTGGACACATCCAAAAAGTACAATTTGGAAAATAGTACCATTTGAGTACTCTCACACAAAGTGAATCGGGTGCTGTTAGAATTCTCCAGCATTGCTTTCCTAGCATTGCTTCACTAAAGAATTCTGTATCTTGAAATCACACCTCCCATGGCATTTGGTGTTGTTAACCATTCCCGAGATTGTTAATGCATTTTGTTCTTACCATCTTCAATTCCCCAACAGTGGTTAGATATTGTCATCCTCATTCTATCTCAAATTGCAAATGGAAAGTGGAAGCAACAAAAATATATTAAGTTATGATTGACTTTAACATTACTTCCTTACTAGGCCTTGAGAGGAGACGATCACTGCAACCTCTTATTTTCTTCCGCATATGGTCACATAGGAAATTAGAGGTGTTTGTAGGAGATCTTCCTACCCAAGATGAAATGCCCAAGTAATTGGTTTGTATGGCCTCACACTAGACATTGAGGTATACAATATTTTGTCCCTGACATGCTCTAGGCAGTGATCACCAAAGAAAGAAGAAAACTTTTGAATTAATTCGTTGCCCCAATCCTTCATTGTAAGTTTGCACTGCCTCATTTAGAGCTTGAAGGTTCTTGGCATCTCCTCTCTGAAAAAAATATTGTCATTTGCAAATAGAAGATAGGATATTGCTAGCCCTCTTTTGCCATTTTGACACCTTCAAATCATATGTTTAGCTTCCTTCTTCAATAAGCTAGATAACCCCTCAGCACATAGAATAAATAGGTACGACTGATAGGATCTTCTTGCCTTAGGAACCCTTTTGGAACAAAGGGCTGGAAAAGCTCTCCACTAATCCTTACAACATATCGCACTTTTGTCATGCATCTCATTACACATTTGATCCCATCATCATTGGAGAAGCCCATCTTGTTCATAATCCTTTTAAAGTACTTCCACTCAACCTGACCGTTTATAAGCCTTCATCATATCTATTTTCAAAGCAAAGACAGGCATATTAGCTAGATTTTTGTCTTCTGATGGGATGCATATATTCATATGCAATTAGCTCATTATCTATTATAAGACTGCTTGGAATTGAGGCATTTTGCTAATTAGAAGTAATGTCAGACAGAAGGACAAATTTCAATCTACTAGCTAGGACCTTTGATGCAATTTTATAAAGCACATTACTTCAGCTAATTGGATGGAAAATTAAGCATCCACTCACGCTTGGAGGTTTCTAATTAAGACAATAGTTATATCACAAAGACCATCTGAAATAGTCTCACCTCGTAAAAAAGTCCATAACTGTAGAGCAAATATCAGCCTTACAAAGAACCCAATGGCAGTGACAAAATGGGGTGGGAAAGCAATCAGGCTAAGTGCTTTAGTTGGACCCATTTGGAATAAGGATTCAAGGATCTCCTCATCGTTGTAGGGCTTGCACAACATTTTATTGTTGTTTTCATCTATCTTGCATGGGATGGCTTCGAGAATATTGTCAATGTGGATAGTTAGTTCGCTTGAATACATAAGAAATCATGAGCCATACATTTGATGTCATCTTTTCTTTCAAAAGATATATAGTTTTGCTTGTTTTTCTTCTAGCAGATGCTCTGGCATAAAAAAAGAAGTATTTTTGTCGCCTTCTTGTTGCCAGTACACTCTAGAACATTGACGAGCCATGATTTCTACACATACAAACAAGTGACATACTTTCATTCAATCGCTCTTCTGATGAGTAGGCTGGTGTGGAGCTCGAAAAGCGAAGTATTGCTAGACTTTGTTCTAGTTTCTTGATCTTTTTTTTATTGATCCAAAAGCATTTTTACTCTGCCGTTTCAATGAAGTGCCCATTCCGCCAAGATTGGACTAAATAGATTGAAGATTTCTTGCGCCCTCAAAGCGATCATTCCAGTTCTTTTCAACAAACTCTTTTATAGTCTGGTGTTCTTGCCCGGCCAACATTGCTCCACATTTAAAGCCATTTTTGAAATAATTATTCTCACTGTGCCATGGTTTATTTATTAATTGATATTAAAATGGCGTAATGATCTGAGGATGACGTAATGACATTCTCCACATAACATTAATCAAAAAGGTGGTTAAATTTTTCATTGCCACAGCTCGGTTCAAGAGTACCCTCAAATTGTTATTTCCTTCCTGTTTATTACTCCAGGTGAATAGGCGACAACACTTGAGATCATCCATTACTGAGATGAATATATAACGTCGGCGGTGACAAGGATTGCTTGATTGTCACACCCCAAAATTTATGATTTTGGGTTGTGAATAGAAAACACTAAATAAAACAAATGGTTTAAATATTTGTTTAAGATTTGACAAGACTAATTTAAGTTTTAGCACATTTAGTTATAGAAAATTTTGGTATTTCAAACTTTTTCAAGTTAATTAACTTGGTGGGCTCTTGCCTGATGTGATGTTTGCTTGTTGTCTCTTATGTGTTAAGAGCGAGCAAAGTCTTTAAAAATGCGTTTAGTGGATCGATCTTTCTTCCCTAGCACATCTTTATCTTTTTCCGCAGTCAATATTCCTTATTTCTCATCTTAAGTTCTCGTTGGGAGTTTCCTAAAATCTTTTCTTTATAACGTAAATTATTCCTTTCAGTTCCTCACGTGTCAATCAATCTCAATGAACTCTTCGGAAATTATTCTGGCTTTTTCTGGAGCTAGTTCACGCTTTTCTGCGAGCGTTATCTAATTTTTAGATGCTCTAAAATATCTTATTATGAGCTCCAAATACTTTATTTGGGTTCCTCATGTTCCCTAATGTCCCTAGAAAATTTTCCCGAATTTTTGGAGCTTTCGGAGTATTTTTCACGGCTTAAATAATAATTCTAGACTTTTCTAGAATTATTTTATCCACGAAATTAATTAATTCCGAAAATAATAAATATCTCATTTTCCACCGAAGCCCGTGTGCAATAATCTTAAATGTCCATACATTTATTTACTAATGGGCTTTAATAATCAATTAGGCCTATTAGTAAAGATGGAGGGTGCAACATCAATTAGTACCATATTACTAGTTGATATGAAGGTGGAGAGTTTTCCTCCCTATATATATATATACCTATCCCTTAGGCAAATCACATCAAAACTACCGTAAGGGGAGCCCATAGTTCGGGAATCCCTAGGATAGTAAAATAGATTTTCCCCTCCTTTCTCTACTACGTTGTCGCCAACGTCATCGATCTGATCCGCCGTTTCTAGCTCTCGGCAGCAGTGTCATCATCGTTTTATTTGTTGGACGACTTCTGGCCGTCGTTCATCTGTTGCTGGAGGTATGTATACCATCACGTTTGGCATCCATCCAGTATTCCGTTTTGCATCTCATCTATGTCTCTTATCCTTCCTTCTTCTCTGAACTGTGTATGTCGGCCCAGCTGCTTGCCGAGCAAGCCTTCGTGGAGAGAGTAATTTTGCTAGTCATCGTCGTTGGTTCAATCTACACGAGTCAGCACTTAAGTACCGTCGCCTTGCATGCCTACAGAGAGCAGGTGCACAATCCATGTCCTGCGCGTTGCCTATATTCCTTTTAATCAACTTTTTGCGTAGTTTCCTCATCTTAGATCTGTTTTAGTCCGTTCAAGTTGCGTTAGTTTCGTATCGTCAAGCTCTACGCGATAGTACCAAAGTTTTTATGTCACGTGTTTTTCTATATATCGCTAAATATTATATTGATTAATATGTTTGTACTAGCTTTATAATTAAAAGCAATTTAGACTATATACCCATGTTTTCATAAATAAATATTAATTTAATTCATGTTAACATGTGTGTTTATGATTATAATTTAGCTATTATCAATGTTTTTCATGACACTTGACCACAAATTTATTAACTTGAATGCTAATTAGATTAATATTTATTTAATAGCTTTCCAACTAGAAGCGATCTAAGTTTAGTTCCGTTTTGGTTGTGATACAGCTGTGCCGACTATAAGTTACATGTTAGTAGGAACTTTTAACATGTCTCACATCTCTAAATTTTGTAAGTTAAATATTAATTAGATTAATGATTACGCAAACTTGTTTCTAAATAAAAGCAACATAGGACAATATTGATCTTTTATAATTATCTTTCAACTTAAATAGGTATTCAATGCCTTTTTGAATCAAAGTTAATTTAGGTTTATCTCCGGTCTTTTACAAATAATAAAAATAAAATATTAACTTGATAAATAACAACTTAAATGCTTCTTTGTTAATTATAACTTGCTGAATTTAGTCATGAAACATGATAAATCGATTAGTTGCTGTATAACACCCTAAAATTTGCATCATTTTAAAATAGGAGAATTTGATTTATTTACGCAATTTTGTGAGAATTTTAACTTAGAGAAATAATAATTTCTAAAAAATAAAATCAACTATAAGGTTAGATACATGCTTGTGCATACATGCCGCTGCATATTTTTATTTGTGTTGATTGGTTTTTATTACAAGAAGAAAATGATTAAAACACTATTTAAAATGTATTTAGAAAATTAGAAATGGAAAAGGAGAAGGAAATGCCCTCTTCTCAGCTTTAGGCCCGAGGCCTGCTGCTGCCCTCCTCTGTGTTTGGCCCGCTTCACTAGCCACTGGCCCGCTCTGCCTCATCAGCCTAGTTGCTTCTCTCTCGCTGCGAGCCGCATAACGGGCCGGCCCAACTGGCCGAAGCCGCCTTGCCCTCTCCTCTCTCCGTCTCTCTGGCTGATGTATGGGGCCCGCCTATAAGCGGTGTCTTCCTTCTCTTGCTCGTAACCGAGGTGGACACGCCAGTGGAGTCCGATGCCACCCCGTCTACTTCTTGGCTTGATCCGCACGTCGAGCTCCCTCTTAAATAGTAGCCGCGTCTTCCTTCTCAACTCAAGTCGCGAAGCTGCTCTCCAGTCAAGCTAGCAAGCCACCGCAACCCTAATCCACCGCCGCCTGAGCTAATCCGACGAAGTCGTCGACTTGGTCATCTCCGTAAGCTGTCGTGGAGTTTCGCGTCATCAACACGAACTCGCTAA
The DNA here is from genome assembly GCA_038087645.1 of Saccharum hybrid cultivar R570. Classification (NCBI taxonomy): domain Eukaryota; kingdom Viridiplantae; phylum Streptophyta; class Magnoliopsida; order Poales; family Poaceae; genus Saccharum; species Saccharum hybrid cultivar. Next base: position 1,019,536 of record JAQSUU010000625.1, on the reverse strand, counting down.
GCTTTGTCCTCTCTCAATTTTCAATACAGTTGGTTAATTTGTCTTGTTGACGTGTGCAGTGTACCGTCGTCCACCATTGGAAGCCGCGTGTCGTCCTCCGTCTGTCTCCGATCCCGTTTTCGCCCTTGGTGAGTTCGCGGGCATCTTCTCTATCTCCCTGTGCTTTTGGTTCATCTGATTACGTACTATAGCGCTAGATTGCTCCACGCGCGATGAGCAATTGCTCGCTGTCGGCCAAGTTGCCGATGTGCTAGCACTATTGGTGGTCGGCTGCTCCCCTCTCTCTCTCCCTCATATCTAATCTGAACCGTTTAGATTGAATCCAACGGCCCAAAACGCTTCATACCCCTTCGGCTGTCAAAGTTTCTAAAGAGACCCCCAGGTTTCTTCTATTACAACCCGCGGTCCCTGGCCAGATTTTAAAAACCCGAATTTCTATTTATTTTAATTTGTATTTAGATCTGCTTAATTACAAGTTTGCCATTGACTTTAGTTGCATATAAAATATCTGTTTTAACTCCGATTTGACCCGTTCAAGTTGTGTTTGGTTCGTAATTTCATAATCTACATGTTAGTGTTACTATTTAGTAGGTTCTCAACTTTTAAATTTTGAGATTAGATTTAATCTATTACTTTAATAAAGTAAAGCTTGTCTAAATCATAACTTTTCTGTTTTAGCTCCGATTTATGTGTAATTCGCGTCTGTGTGATCCTAGTGAGATGTAGATTCATTTTACAAACTTTTCATCTTATTTTGCTACTGTTGGTGTACTGTTCTAATTGTAGCTTTGTTTGCTTTGCATGATTGCTCTTGGATGATTGTTGTTGATGTGTTAATCGAGAATAGACGGTGAGCAGTTCGTTGGTGATCAAGAGTACTATTACGAACCGGATCAACAGGATCAGCTAGATCAAGGCAAGTATAGCATGGGATTATTCTTGTTACCTATTCACTTTAATTCACTTAATTCGTTATGCATGTGTCTCCTTGTTAAGGATGCCTTAGTATTGATCTTGTTCCTTGGATCCTATGGTTATAGCATTGGGTAGCTGCTAGTGCTCACATAAACAATGATCTTATAATTTGACTAATGATATATGCAATAACACTAAAAGATTATTTTTAGCAATAGGGAACAAGAGGGCTAGAGTTTACTCTAGATTCCTCTCCATAAGGACTTATCTGTAAGCGAACATTCGGGACTTACAGTACAGCTATGAGGGCTACATGGCTCTGGCTTTAGTCATATAAAAAGACCTTTTCTAGCTTTTTAGTGGTTACCTTTATGGTGCAAGAGGGGTGTGTTCCGGGTTAGGTGTAGTGCGGCTTCTATCCTTACGAGTATAGGCTGCATGTCATTGTGCCATACGGAAGGGGAGTTCTACATTTGCAGGGCACAGAAACCTAGCGGCTCTAACTTGTTAGACAAACCTTGGAAAGACTTAATAGTAAAACTTAACTATCCAATGGGGAGTCATGACCTCGGACTTTTGGGCATCACGACTCACAATGAAAGTGTACAACCTCTGCAAAGTGTAAAACTGGTATATCAGCCGTGCTCATGGTCACGAGTGGCCTTGAACCCTTACCGAATAGATGATCACTATTGAACTGTAATATGCTTATGTTTTTGCTATTCATTCTTCATATTACCTGATCATATGTTTATTATGGGATTAAAGACATCTTGATGCTACTCATATGCTAAAACTTTACCAACTAAAAGCTACGTACAGTTAAACCCGTGTCATGCCTTTTGAGCCTCATAAACCCCGTGTTATGCTTGTTGAGTTCGATATAGACTCACCCTTGCTATTTCCCCCACATCTGAGGAAGGGTACCAGACTGCTAGATTCTAGAATTGTTAGGCTTGTGATCAACCAGTCAGTTAGATCCTAGAGTGAAGGTTACACCCGGTGTTCGGAGTTGTCTTGCCGCTGTGTTGCTCTTTAAGGTTATATCTTATACTATTGCGTTATGTTTAATAAGCATTTGTCTTTTGATATTACACTTATCTTCAGCTATATGTGAGATTTGACCTCTTTATTTCACATATAGTGTATATCTGGTTTTGTCCTTAAAACTGAGTGTGACAGAGTGGTATCGGAGCAATGCTGACTGTAGGATGCAAGCCTAGTTAGAACTGGACGTTTAGCATGTTTCCCTCCTTGCTTAGTTCTTGCTTTCTCTTTAACCTTGTTATTTTCTAAAATTCATAGTCCATTTGGCCTTTGCTCTGTTACAAAATTGTCTCCATTCCAACTCTTCTTTCTCTGTCTAAATAGATGGTTCGCAACGAGAAAATCACTAGCATCAGGTTTAAAAGGCCATGCCTCACTCAAGGGATGATGGGACCACAGGAAGCTCTGTCTGCTATATCAGAGTCTCAACATATGGGTTGGCAAAAGGAGTATCACACTACGACCTTTAGCGGTGAATCCTTCTTCCACCCTCGACTTATGCGTATATTGCATGATCACTACTTTGATCAACAACCCAAGGTGGAATACAAGTGCACTAGGTGGATTCATCCCAAGTATGAGAGTCATTGGAACACAGAAGTACACATCACAAGATGGAATCAGTTTACTGGTTCACGTGCGGTGGAATCCATTCACTCCTCTCCTACTGATCGCTTTGATATGCACGCAAGTATATCTGATGCTGCCCATCAAGCTCTTTTTGCATATCGTGGAAAACACTATGAAGAGATGAAGGATGACAAGCAAAAATATTTTTCTCGTCGCCCACCAAGGAGTTTGCAATCTACGATGGCTGACCCTTCTTCAGAGCCAAGTGAACAACTAAGGGAGATGGCCTGGACTATTCAAGTATTGCATCAAAAGTTGGAAGACAGTCAACTAGAGTTGGCAGAAGTAAGGCAACACTATGAGGAGGCCCTTGATGAGATTGATGATTGGAGAAGTCGTGTTGGACTACCTAAGATCAATGAAGTAGAAGACGTATCCCGTTCATCTCCACGTAAGAGATGCTATCCCGGATGCCGCTGCAGTCACACCATCCTTAATAAATAGGAGTTGTGTCCCTTTGTGTAATAAAACGTTAGTGACGAAAGTGTAACACCCTAAAATTTTGGGATATTAAAAAAAAGGAAAATATGATTTTTATACAATTTTGTGACCATGCAAATTTAGAGTAATAATAATTTTTATTAACTTAAAATCAAATATAAGAGTAGAAACATGTTTGTGCACTCATGCTGTTGCATTTAAATTTTTGTGATGAGTGGTTTGATTTAAATTCAAATTAGGTTTCAAAATCATTTGAAAATGCTTTGAAATAATTGAAAAGGAAAAAGAAAAAGAAAATTTCCTTTCTCCTCGCTTTCGGCCCGGCAGCCTATTTCTTCACCACGGCTCGTTACTCCTACGCGCGCGTCGTTTTCCCGCTTGGGTCGAACCAGGCCGCTGGCCCAGCAACCGCGCGAAGAGCTCGGCCGCGCTTTCCTTCTCCGTGCGTCACTGACAGCATGGCCCCGCGCGTCAGACATCTTCTTCCTCCCCAAGCCGTCGTCGGATCTTCTCTTTCCAAAAACGCCAACGCCGAATCCTTCCTTCCAATCTCCCCTTTCCTTCCTTGAAATCGCCTTCGGGCTATAAAAACCGAGCCCGTGACTCCTTCCGCTCCATCTTCTCTCGACATGGAGCATAGAAACCATCCCGAGACGGCATTGCTCGGAGCACCGCCGTGACCGTCTGCCATACCGAGCCACGCACCTCCTTTTGGTCCGTCCTCGGCTCCGTTCTTGTGCGAGGTGAGATCGCCTTGCCCTGTACTCCATCCCGGTACTTTTTATTCATTGAATGGTGCTCGGTTTCGAGTTTTAGCGAACTCCGGCGATGGCGCCGCCGTGGACATGGTCGCCGGAGTGTTTTCCCGGCCGAGCGCCGCCGCTGGTTATTCCCGAATCGATCTGATCCGTTCATTTGATATCCAACGGCTGTGGATGAAAGATACCGTTTCGGCTGCGCATTTTTCTAAAGAGACCCTGTGTTTTTCAATTGACTAACCCGCAGCCCAAGGCGTATTTCTGTATTGCGTAATATCCTTTTGAAAGCGTAGTTTGATCTTAGTTAAGTCAAAATACGTTTTCAGCTAATTACAGTTATGCTACTGAGTTTGTTTTAGTCATAATTTATTCGTTTTAACTCCAATTTGACCCGTTCAAATTGCGTTAGGTTCGTAATTAAGAGCTCTATATGTTAGTAGAACTGTTTAGTAGGTTTATAATATTTTATTTTCGAGCTTGAATTAAAGTAATTACTTTTCTATAGGAAATCTTTGTAAATTCATAACTTCGTCGTTTTTGTTTCGTTTTTCGTGATCTTCGCGTCTGTGTGATCCTAGCGAGTTGTAGGTTCGTTTTAAAAACTTTTTATCTTATTTTATTACTGTTGGTGTACTGTTCTAATTATAGTCTTGTTTGTTTATGCATGATTGTTCTGGATGAATATTGTTGCTATTGTTGATCGAGTATAGACGGTGAGCAATTCGTTGGGGATCAAGAGTTTTTCTACGAGAAAGATCACCAGGATCAGTTTGAGCAAGGCAAGTATAGCATGGGATTATCCTTGTTGTCCTATTCACATTAAGCAAATAATATCATTATGCATATATTCCTTGTTAAGGATGACTTAGAGTTAATCTTATTCCTTGATACCTATTATACTGCATGGATTAGTATTGCTAGTGCTATACATGAACTATGATCATGTAATTTGACTAATGGAATATGCAATAAACACTAAAAGATGATTTTATTACTGTTAAAGGGTACTAGAGCATGGGGTTACTTTGGTGCTCTCGTTACTCTCCATAAAGACTTATCTGTAAGCAAAAATCCGAGATTTACAGTACAACTATGAGGGCTAAAATGGCTCTGGCTTTAGTCATATAGAATGACCTTTTCTAGCTTGTTAGAGGTATTCCTTTATGGTGTAAGAATGGCTTGACGAATCAGATATAGTGCGGCCTCTGTCCTCATGAGTATAGGCTGCGTGTTATTGTGCCATTTGGAAGGGCCCTAACTTGTTAGACGAACCTTCGAAAGACTTCATAGTGTTTGCCGAGTGAAATCTAATGGCCCTAACTTGTTAGACGAACCTTCGAAAGACTTCATAGTGTTTCCCTGCCTACTCACCTTGGAAGTGTTTTGGGAGTAATTAACCCGGGCATATGGGCAACATGACTCACAGTGAAAGTGTACAACCTCTGCAGAGTGTAAAACTGTTATAACAGCCGTGCTCACAGTCACGAGTGGCCTTGGACCCTTATGGAATAGTGGATCATTAATACTGAATATGTTTTTGCTATTCGTTAATCATTTCACATGGATCATATGTTTATTGTTACATTGAGACACTTTGATATTATTGATATACTGAATTAATGCTAATTAAAAGCTACATGCTGACAAACCTATGTTATGCCTTTGAGCCTCATTGTAACACCTCAGGTGTTTATCACTAATTAAGTGGTGGGTTTAAGATCAAACATGATAGATTAGGGGAGATGACGATGTCAAAGTCAAACCTATGGGAATAAGCCCCAACCTAAACTTGGATATTGCACCCTCGCTTACATATAGGCTCAATTAAAAGATATATGCTTGGGTGTTGCTATCAAAGTATCTTCACATGTCTCACATCAATAACTATCTATATTGATCCCTGGAAAAGTTTCGTAAAGTTTAGAATCAAAAAGTCACATGAAATGATAAGTTATATGCTTGTTTGGATTATGACTAAAACCTGCCTTACATCCCATGGGAACTAGTGTTGTGCAACATACAAATGCAATATGTGCATCACATCTTGGACACATGTGGAAACCCTAGTGGAACATGTGTAGCGTGTATCTTGAAACCACCACATGAAATGACTATAGCATTTCACTTGAGTTCTATGTTTCAAGGCATGTGAGGCCTACACTTTTGTGCAACCTATGCATGGTGGGTATGTTTAGCCTCTACAACACCTTAACTACACTTAGGACACTCCATGGAACAATGTTCATGTTGATCATTTTGCCTAAATGTGCTTCTAAGTGATGGTTGACCATGGATGGACCCTAGAACCCTTTTATTTGACCATTTCAAAATTGTGACCTAGAAGCTTTGCATGACTGTGCACCCTTTAATAAAGTTGTAGGGAATTTTATAAGGAACAAACTTTGTTTAAGAGTCAATTCATGGAAATGTAGGGAACATGCTCAAACAGGGACCCCAAGTCAGTTTTGACCTACTATTTGGCACTTAGCCAATTTGGCTAAGTCTGGACTGTACAACAGTTTCAAGTAGCTTACTTTGGAGCAATCTACCTCCCAAACTAGGCAGAACCAGCTCTAGCTCATATTGGCAATATTGTAGTGCTCACATAGCTCTATGATTTTGTCAACAACACTATGACCTAATTCCCACTAGTACAAGAGCTACAGAGCCTCAAAGATCGTGTTTCAGTTGGGTTCCTACTGAAACTGAAATTTCAGTTTCTTGTGCTCGACTTTGGAGCTCTGTATATTGTGATCTAAGCTGAACCAGATCAAGGTCCTTTAATAAAAGTTGTAGATTGAGTTGTGTACAACAAACTTTGCTTTTAGAGCATACCATTTTTCTTAGCTTGAAAATAAGTCAAACAATGGGCCAAAGTTTGAATCTAAAGCTGTTTTTAGACTAAGAATATTTAAGTCTGAGATTGTAACAACTCGATTGGCATTCCGCATTCTCCAAATTGGTTGAGCAACTTGAGTTGGTCCTTTTATAGAAGTCGGAGTTTATGTCATGGAGAAGGGCATACAAGAAGATGGCCTCAGTGGGACTTCATTTTGACCATCAATTTTGAAGTTTGTTAATTGCCATCAATACTTTGACAATGCCATTTTGGAGGTTAATTATCTCCTAATCCAGGACACTAATGACCTTGACCTCTATACAAAAAGTGTAGAGCTATTCATGGGCTTCAACTTTGATTTTAGGCGCGAGACCCAAATCGGCCCTGAAGTGGCCCAAAAACGCGTCCCACCTTGCCCTCTTCGCCACACGCCAGGTGTCCGATGAAGTGCCGCACTGGACGACGCGCGTCCTGGACGTGTCCACCATGCGAGCCGAGCACCCCACCATCTCTGAGCTGGGTCGGCCATCGTTCTCCCTTGCCTTTGTGCCCGTGTGGAGAGCTGAGAGCGCAGCCACTCCTCCCTGCTCGCCCCGTTCGTCCTTCTCGCTCCCCACCGCGCGAACGCAGACGCTGTCCGCCATGGCCGCCGGCATTCCTCCGCCACGAGCCTCCTTGTCCTCAGCCGAGCGGAGCACCATCTTCCTCCCCTCACACTGCCCTCGAAGCGCCCCTTCCTCGGCCCCGTTGGCCGCCGGCAAGCTCCAGCGCCGGAGCCGCCATGGTAGCATCGCCGGTCGTCGTGGCCAGAACGCCTCGGGTCACCGCGACACAAGCCACCACCGCCCTTGAGTTTGCGCTAGCCCAAGCATGCTCCGCCGCCACCACGCGCCACTGGAGGGTCGCCCTCGCCGGAGGCCGGCCGAGCCAGAGCCGCGCACTCCCATTATCTTTTTGTCTGTTCAGTTCGTATGAACGGGAGGAAGAAGACCAGCTGGGAGTATGACATGTGGGTCCCATCCGACTTCATTTGGTGCCCAAATTTACAGATTTTTCTTTTATTTTGTAAAATCTATATCTCATATTTGGTAGCTCCGAAAATTGTGCAATTTGTTTTGTTGGAATCCTTGTGAAGTGCTCTGCATGTTAGGGTAATCGGTTGTGCCATGCATGCATGTGTTTGTGCTGTAGAAATTCATTAGTGAAAAGTGGTTTTGGAAATGGATTAACTTGCTTTCATCATTATCTAGAGTTTTAGAAGTCCAAAATTAGTGATTCCAATTTTGTTGCTCTTCTAGTAATATGCACTGTCTAAGAAAAATATAAAACTTATAGGTTGTTTTCGGGTTTCAGGATGTTTTACCTAGATCTTGTTAAATGGAAAATAAATGCTTGTTTTCCTTGTTATTTTTATATCTTGAGTTGTGTTGCTCCAATTGATGTGAAATTTTTATGGTAGGATTGTCATGCTATGTATGTACTGTGGTATAAATTTCATGTTCATTGCATATTGTATGCTCTAGTTATTGATTTAACTTGTTTATAGCTTGATAAATAGCTTATAAATAATATATAAATGATAAAATAGAAAATGTTGTTCCATTACCTTAGTATCATGATGATAAATACCTTAGTAAGTTTAACTTGCTCTCACATGATTATTGCAATAGCTATTTGTCTTTTTCATAGAGGTTGATATACTTGCCCAAATGAATTGAAATTTGGACAGTAGACTTTTGAGAGCATATATAGGTCACTGGAATTTTGGTAGAATTTATTATGCATATTTGGTAGGTGTTCATAATTCCACCTAATTATCTGAATAAATTAAGAAAATGTATTAAAAGAATTTATTAGAAATGGACACTATGTTTTCTGGTGTTCATTAGTCATGTGTGACATGTTGGTAAAGTTGGTTTTGTCCAATGATATATTTGCAACATAAGTTAATAATTATTTCTTGCAAATGAGGTTTCTGGACAGATCTGGGAACTTAGCAAAGTTCTTCATGATAATGTGCTTTGTTGTGAAACTTGTTTATACAAAAGTTGTAGATAATTCATGTATCTAGCTGCTGTTAAAATTTGGTATCATTTGGTCAAGTAGTTTTTGAGTTATAGATGTTTAAAGTCAGGTTCCAGATTTGGTTGCTCTCTGTTTGGAGCGGACCAGATTCTGTAGTTTCATCTTTTAGACCTATTAAACTTGGGAATCATGCTTAGGTCATATTGAATGAATTGTATACAATTTCATAAGCTTTCCAGAATGTCTTCTTACAAGTCATTTGGATTTGTATAACTCCAGATATGCTTGATTTATTCAACTACTGCATATATGTCCAGAATTGTTGAAAATACATGATTGCTTGGTTACTTTGCTTGCGTATTGCTAAGTGTGATTCATGTCTTTGGTGATTAAGCTAGTACACCTGAGACTTTGTAAATCTTATGCCCTACTTGGTATTGCTTTCTTTGCTATTTTGGCATGTTTGTTTGTGTAAGGTTACTTAAGTAATGTGATGTGCTTACGTGTCTTTACTATAACCTTATACTTGCCTTGATTGACGTGTGATGCATCATCTATTGCATTTCCTTGTATTCATGCACTTGCATCTTGCATTTCATTTAGGTACGCTAGCTGAAAAACGTGAAGGACGTAATGTAGGTTGCTTCAGGCGGGGAATCGAATGGTAGGTTGCTTCTTGGAGGAGAGAAAGGATGTGCTTGGGGACATTGGCGTGAGACCAAGGGGGGGTTAGAGTCCCTATCACCTGGCAGAGTGTCACCCTTGGGGTCGCGACATCATTCGGACCCACGATTCCTGAATCATATGAAAAGGTGGCCTATGCGACCCTGGCAGGGGTCTGCACGGTGAGTGTTAGAAATACCCCTCCAGCTGGATAGGAATTCGATTCGAATCGCCGTCGCTCCCGGTTAGTGAGCACTTGACTTGAGCAGCGGCAACATAGATTCCATTAAATTGAACGGATGGTTAATTGGATCACGATGGAAAGGTTGCCTCAATTTATACCTGCTATGGTTAATATTGTTTGCTCCTAATAAAGTGAGTGCTCTAGTACAGGTTCTAATATAGATGATAGGTTAATGATAATTAACTTGATGCTTAAGCATTAATGATTACTTATCCATATTAAGCTTTTATGCAAAATGTTGTCAAGCTAGCCCCACTTCATATCAGCCTTGCATGATCCTTGGTGTCACTTTATTTCTAGTTTTTTACGGGTAAGTCTAGCTGAGTACTTTGTCGTACTTAGGGTTTTATCCCCACTTGTTGCAGGTTGTGAAGTATCATGGCTACTGCAAGAGTTGGTTGGCTCCTGCCGTAGAGGCGGAGTGTGATCACGGGCATGATCTTTCTTATTTACCTTATCTCTAATGCTTTTGTTGGAAGTCGACCGTGGTACTGGCATGTATTTGAAATAAGATTAATGTTAGTTTCAAATTACTTTGCTTCCGCTACTTTTCAATGTAAGTTGTAATAACTTGGTTGAACTCCGATGTAAATTGATTTACTTGTGAAATGGTTATGACATGTGACTTGTTATGTTGAATCACTACGATCTTTGCTTGTATGTTGGTTGGTTTGAAATTCCTCGTGATTTCATTGGACTACCGGAGTTATATGGGCTCAAGTACGAGAATTTGATCATTTCGGTGATTGTTTTTGTACTTGTGCTCTTATAATTTGGACGGTTCTGTTACAGCTAGTATCGGAGCAAGATTCAACATTAAACTTGTCGTATGTGTATTTAAAACAAAGGATTTGTTTTATAAAATCAGTTTTATCAACTTATAGCTATATATAGGTTTGTGAAAACTGAATTCTAAATCTAAGTATGCCAGTGGTCAATTTCCTTATGCCCATATAAGGATTATTAGGTGGCTTATATAAGTACTAACTTGGGGGTTTTCATTTATGCATCTACGCCTAGGCCAAGGTATGTATGTGTGATGACTCTCCCACACTATACTACCCGGTGTGTCAGAATAGAGGTAGCCTTCATATATGAGATAGTCATATATGTCGCTAGTTTACTTTTATGTAACATCGCACCTACGCTCAGGTAAGTGTGAGTTGTGAGGGCATGACCATACAACCCGCGGTCTAGGGGAGAGCTAGTTTTGGTTACTGGATTATTTACATGTTACACATGTATATATGAAGGTACTTAATTGTGGGTGATTGATCATTCGGGTAGTTTTGGTGCTACATGTACGTATACGGGGGTATATGTATATGGGAGTACTTAGAAGTTCACCTTCCTATTTTCATTGTGTGCCATATATTGGGGAATTGTTGGGCTGAAATGAAAATTTTCTGCAGGTACGCTAACCACGAATACGTAAGTCGAATGTAGCTATCGACTAGCTATATATTGAGAGAGTGCGTGTTATGCCACCGACATAGAACGTGATCGCCACCTTAAGTTGACAGTCTTGTGAGGACGAATAGGACGAAGCATGCATTATCATGATTGTTGCTTTATGCATGGCTATACTCTTCTCACCCTTGTTCTATAGTGTGTAACTTGTGATCAATGTGTTACACTATCTTTCTTGAGTGAAGTAAAACAAAAATACCTTGTTCCTTGTTGCTTGAGAAAAATGTGTGCTTAGCCTTACTAGAAATAAGTGTGGCTACATGCTTGAACTTAGAGATATCCTCTAGCTTAGCCAAGTGGTGGATATGTTGTTCACCCAAGCGTTTGCCAATGCTTTAGACCTCACTTAAGTAATTATGGATTCTCATGAGTGAATTAAATGGGGTTGGTCTAAGGTAACAAAATTTAGAGCTACTAGAATAACATGTTTGTACGCTCTCTTGTTAAGTAGAACAAAGGCAAGCTTTGTTTTGCTTGTCGAATGTTGGCTGCTAGAACGTTTTCTGTTGTAGTGATGCTTTTGTGGTTATATTTTTGTTTTCTGTAGTTATGGAAAATACCAAAGTTGTAGCTGATTTACTCATCTAGCTTGTCCTAAAATTTCATGACCCTAGGCCTTATGGTTTGAGAGTTATAACTTTTAAAAGTTTACTATCAGGTTTTGCTTATGCTCTGAGTAGATCTGAATGTTTGATTTGTTTGACCTATGTTCATAAGGAATCATGTCTTGGAGATAATAGAAGAAGTGTAGTACTTTTTCTAAGCTTTCCAAAATGTTCTATAGCACTAATTGTGGTGGTCTAAATCTCTACTTATGAGCTTGTAAAGTGGAATGACAGAATCTGGCCAAATCTGGGCAGAGATGTCTTCATTGTCTTGTTTGGCCTTGTTAGATATAGAATCATCTTAATATGATAATAAGAAAGTTATAGAAAACTTAATAAGCTTTACATAAAGTGAAGGCTCAGCCTTGTTGTGTCCATAGAACTCCAGTTGTACATTTTTGAAGTTCTTGTCAGTTTTCTGTCCATATTGGTATAGATCTGCAACATTAGCAATTTTGGTCATGTTAATCTATGAATTTGCTTTTGGTATGAATAACTAAAGTTAGTCATCTTCCTAAGCTTTCTAGAAAGTCTAGGATCACCTTTGTGGGATGTCTATAACCCCAGTTATGGTTGAAACAAGTAACTACTGTGTTGCTGTCCAGATTCTGTGCACATGCTAAGTTGGCTCCCTTAGCTAGTGTTTGTTTAGAGCTAAACTTGTAGTTAGTTCATGCTTGAGATGAATGCTTATTTTTGGGTGAGCCTTGTGCCTTGTATTGGTTGCTTAAGCCCATTTGTTTGAAATTTCTCCAATGTCTGCTTGACTATGATGTTGTTCGTATGCTTGTTACCTAATCAGTGCCCTAGTTATCACTTCATTTGTCCTCGGTGAGCATACGAGTGTCGAATAGCTTTATCCTAGAACAACGTTCACGTTATGTAATTGTATGGTTGTTGTATTCAATTAGGTTTTCTCTCTTAGGAGCCTGAGCCTATAGACTTGGTGGTTAGTCCTTGAATGTTTGTATCCATGTCTTTGCTTAACCGAAAGTCCAAAGTTTAGTTCTCATATATGTTTGCATAAGCCGCGGATGTTTTGCAACCCTTTTTGTGAAGACCTTTATCGACTGACCAACCAAGTTAACTTTTATCAATGCTAGCCTTTGACCATGGTTTGTATGTTGCCAGTTGTGGAGACCGTACCCAAATCCATGTTGGACCTTCCGGTTACCTCTCCCAAAGGTTAGCTATTGTGACGCCACGTCTCTCTGCTATGGCCTCGAAATCGTGTGCTTGTAAATTCGTGCATCTACCTTATCAACTCAATCTATGACTACATATCGGTTTTTGCCTTGAAATTTGCTTAATTCGTCTCCAACCTTCCCAAGTCTCGGAATGTTTATTAGTCTTGATCTCATGTTGTTGCTCAACTTGATTGAATGTCTTGTTAATCTTTTATCTGGTACTCCCCTCAGTGGACGCAAATTGTACGTAGAATTTAAGCAAGAGTCTCTTGCTCAGTTATCCTTGGCAATTGCGCGATGTTCTCTTGTGCTATATGTTGATCTTCGGATCATTTTTGTGTTGATTCTAAACCTTGTGACCACCTTTGCTTGCTATCCCTCCTTGTATGGCGCTTGCTCTTACAGCCCATTGGTGCCACTTGAAATTTCACTTTTGTTGTGCGTTTAGTAATGGTGTTATGAGTAGCCGCTGATGGTGCCGCGACGAAACCAAGGGCCTCCTGTGGCTGCAGACACATGGCTGGCTACCTGGCACGCGCTGGTATCACAGTTTCTAGTCATGATCCATTATCAAATGGCATATGATGTGTTATTTTCTTATGTTCTTTTCTTGATTATCTCTCCAAATCGTATCGTAAGATCCATATCTTAGACCGAAAGTAGTGGAACTTCCTTCTAAAGTTGCTAAAATGAAATTCTTTGAAGAACAGGTCACCGACATAAACATTAACAGACTGCAATATGTGGTAGTTAAGTGACTCTACTTAGTTGCCCAAGTATTGACAACCATCATCTAGGGAGCCACGTATCTCAGCTCTATTGGATAAAAAGGACACACAACACTTAACGTTGGATAAGTCATTCGTTGGATAAGAATCGATCGTCACATTATGCAAGTCTTAACCTCTGAATGCATAATGACCATACCATCGCAATCAACCATCTCTAGTGTGACTCCTTATCTGCTGACTTTGATGGCAACCATCTGTTCTGTATCAACCATGATTATTGTGATCAAGAATGAAGATTTGGAACTTTTTAAGTGTTGAGAGACAACTAATTAGTTACCCATAGGAAGGTTAATCTCCAACTAGGTAATGACTCCTTGGTAGCTACGAAGGCTATGTCTTACAGAGCAAAAACCAACAAGAAGTTGATCAACTAGCCAACAACTTGAGTGATACTCTATCTTCTAGAGTCATTGCGATCAAGTCAATTCCATCTTGGACAATCACACAGATAGTGCAAGGTGTTCAATCAGCCGCGATGAAGAATTAGAGAAATGCATGCCCTAGTTTCGATCAACATCCTTGTGCCCTTAGGTGCCACAAATGGTTTGTTCATAACTTTATTGGACAAAGTGTTGAGGAATATTCAAAAGCAATTTGAAAAGTGTCAAACAACATATTTTCCATCTTAGAGCTGCTGTTTGATCCTAAAAAGGAAGGCTCAGGGTGACAGTTGGCCTAACAAAGTTGTTATGCTGCAAGTCAACTCAACTTATAGTACAACTAAGTCACCAAGGAAGATTTTACTCAATCGCTTGGTGGTAGACTACTCCCCGCGGTTAAGTGAATAATTACAACTTAAGTGAATAAGTATTGCTAGTGCTATGCATGAACTATGATCATGTAATTTGACTAATGGAATATGCAATAAACACTAAAAGATGATTTTATTACTGTTAAAGGGTACTAGATCATGGGGTTACTTTGGTGCTCTTGTTACTCTCCATAAGGACTTATCTGTAAGCGAAAATCCGAGATTTACAGTACAACTGTGAGGGCTAAAATGGCTCTGGCTTTAGTCATATAGAAGAACTTTTTCTAGCTTGTTAGAGGTATTCCTTTATGGCGTAAGAATGGCTTGACGAATCGGATATAGTGCGGCCTCTGTCCTCATGAGTATAGGCTGCGTGTTATTGTGCCATTTGGAAGGGGGCTCTACATCTATTTGCCGAGTGAAATCTAATGGCCCTAACTTGTTAGACGAACCTTCAAAAGACTTCATAGTGTTTCCCTGTCTGCTCACCTTGGAAGTGTTTTGGGAGTAATTAACCCGGGCATATGGGCAACATGATTCATAGTGAAAGTGTATAACCTCTACAGAGTGTAAAACTGTTATAACAGTCGTGCTCACGGTCACGAGTGGCCTTGGACCCTTATGGAATAGTGGATCATTAATACTGAATATGTTTTTGCTATTCGTTAATCATTTCACATGGATCATATGTTTATTATTACATTGAGACACTTTGATATTATTGATATACTGAATTAATGCTAATTAAAAGCTACATGCTGATAAACCTATGTTATACCTTTGAGCCTCATGAACCCCATGTTACACTTGTTGAGTACGAGATGTACTTACGCTTGTTTATTTTTCTTACTTGGATAAAAATCCTGGATGGGTAACAGATGGTGCAAGTAGTAACTACTTCTACTTCCCTGAAGATTACTAGACTTGCAGTCAACCAGTCAATGTGCCTGTGATTGGAGCTACCACGAGAGTTTTACATTTTACTTCCGCTACATTATTGTAAAGACTATGTGATAATAATCGTGATGTAATAACATTTGTGATGATACATCCTTTATAATTTGTTAACTTATGTGTGATTGATCTCTGGGCACACATAAGATTATGCACTCCATTTGGTCGTTAAATGGGTGTGACAGAAAGAGGAGTCTTATCGGGTTTTGTGGTGTCATGTGAACTTTTGTGTGACAAGTTGTGTTATTATTATGCTTAAGTGTGAGTTGGTTTTTCTTTGTAATGAGTGCTGGAGCTTTGTGGGCATGTCTACAAAAGTTCCCTGGTTAGAGATATTAAGTATGAGTGTGATAAATAAATAGTTGGGTTGGATTATCTTGTCCTCTCGATTCTGCTTTCTTTAGAGCAGTCTGCCTTTTCTTTTATGCTCGGAAATACCTTCTAAACGAAAATTCATGAAATTTTTACGGGAATAACTAGACTTAAGCACATTTCCAATGCCTTGGGAATCACCTTTTTAACTCATCTGGTTCGAGAGATATAACTGTTACAAGTTGAAGTTACTGCATAGTCTGGAAATCTGGAATA
Organism: Saccharum hybrid cultivar R570; assembly: GCA_038087645.1. Lineage (NCBI taxonomy): Eukaryota > Viridiplantae > Streptophyta > Magnoliopsida > Poales > Poaceae > Saccharum > Saccharum hybrid cultivar. The sequence continues at coordinate 1,003,628 of JAQSUU010000625.1, read as the reverse complement.
GTTTCTGTTGCACACTGATTTTGACCAAGTTGACTGCCGAATCTGGAGGAGTGTTCTATAATAAAGTTGTAGGGAATTTTATATGCTTTCCAACGGTATAAATTACAACTTCATTGGACTTACAGAACGAGAGTTATAGCTGTTTTACTGCACTGCTGATTTTTGCTCGCGAGAAATTTTAGATTTCTTGTTCTTACCCATACACAAGAGTATCATTGGGATGATAGAATGCCTTGAAGCTAGTTAGCTCATCTAGAATGAGGTGCAAGATACCCTTTTGGTGTCCCTTAGTTTAATTTTCCTAAGGGGGGTAGCCAAAATAAAGAAGGTTTAGTGTGTTCTAGTGCCTCACTTGGAAGTATTGGTTAATCCCCATGATAGAGATGTCACTCTCAAACACAAGTGTCCTCTGCTCGAGGTTGATAATTTGGATCATCTATGGAGAGCTTGGTTAATTATTAGGATTGGTCTTCACTTTAAGATGTTGGGAGTCCAACCTTCAACATACCTAAGGTAAAATGGCATGGATAACGTAGGAAGGCGATGCTGTAAATCTAGGGTTGGTTCTACAGAGACTTAGGAAACCTCACTGCTATACCAAGCATGGCTAGTAAGTTTTGGATAGGTTATCTCTAACGGTGGAATTATGAAGAAGAACACAAGAATTGATGCGTTGAGTTAGAACCCCAAGGATGAGGTGTGACTTAAAGTTACTTTGGGATAGTGAGAATCTGTTAGAGGATCATTGGAGGTATTACAATGATGGACAAACATGTCGTCAAGATTTGGGATGTGCCCTACGCAAGAAAAATATGCATTAAGTGAGCTAACTGAGTTGGACCACTTGACACATGGTATGGAGATATCCACTGTGGAACATCTTCTTGGACATAAGAGAGATCTACATGGAATTAAGAGTCTAGAAGGTATTTATACTAAGTTAGGGTTCAGTTGGTGATGTTATCATTGGATTTGAGTTGATTAAGGATTATAATTTGGAATTACCAAGATGTATATGGATTTGAAAGAGAAGTATTGGTGGTATGGGTTGAAAAGAGATGTTGCAGAGTATGTTGCACTATGTGATACGTGTCAGAGGGTTAAGGCTGAACATCAGAGGCCTGCAGGATTGTTGCAACTGATGTAGATACCTGAATGGAAGTGGGAAGAAGTTGGTATGGATTTCATAGTAGGGTTACCACGCACTCAGAGAGGTTTTGATTCAATATGGGTGATAGTGGATCGTTTGACTAAAGTTGCTCACTTTATACCGGTCAGAACAACATATTCCAGTGCAAAGTTTGTTGAACTATATTTGGAAAGGATAGTAAGTTTGCACGGAGTTCCAAAGAAGATCATGTCAGATCGAGGTACTTAATTCACATCATATTACTGGTAGAAAGTACAAGAGTTATTAGGGACTAATCTGAATTTTAGCATTGCATATCATCCTCAGACGGATGGGCAGACTGAAAGGATTAATCAGATATTGGAAGATATGTTGAGAGCTTATGCTTTGCAGTATGGTACTAGTTGGGATAAGAGTTTGCCATATGTAGAGTTTTCCTACAATAATAGTTATCAGAAAAGTCTACAGATGGCACCTTTTGAAGCTTTGTATGGTAGGAAGTGTAGAACTCTGTTGTTCTGGAATCAGACAGGAGAAAGTCAAGTGTTCGGCCCCGACGTGCTTAAGAATGCTGAGAAACAAGTAAGAATGATTAGAAACAATTTGAAAGCAGCTCAGTCACGACAGAAAAGTTATGCCGATACTCGACAGAGAGAATTAACTTTTGAAGTAGGAGATTATGTCTACCTGAAGGTGTCACCTATGAGGTGTGAAAAGGTTCAACTGGAAAGGAAAGTTAGCACCGAGGTATGTCGGTCCTTTTAAGATCTTAGAGAGACATTGTGAAGTGGCATATCAATTGGAATTGCCTGAGAGCTTAGCAGGTGTGCATGATGTGTTCCATGTGTCTCAGTTAAAGAAATGTTTGCTTGTACCAGAAGAACAGATACCGCTAGAGGAACTCACTGTTAAGGAAAATCTCACATATGAGGAATATCCAATAAAGATCTTGGAGACAGCGGAAAGAGTTACTAGGAGCCAAGTTATAAAGATGTGTAAAGTTCAGTGGAGCCGGTATTCGGAAGCAGAGGCTACATGGGAAAGAGAGGAAGATTTAAGAAAAGCGTACCCACAGTTGTTTGAGTAAGCATCGTACGAATCTCGGGACGAGATTCATTTTAAGGGGGGTAGAATTGTAACACCCTAAAATTTGCATCATTTTAAAATAGGAGAATTTGATTTATTTATGCAATTTTGTGAGCATTTTAACTTAGAGAAATAATAATTTCCAAAAAATAAAATCAACTATAAGGTTAGATACATGCCTTATGCATACATGTCGCTGCATATTTTTATTTGTGTTGATTGGTTTTTATTACAAGAAGAAAATGATTACAAAAACTATTTGAAAATGTATTTGGAAAATTATAAATGGAAAAGGAGAAGGAAATGCCCTCTTCTCAGCTTTAGGCCCGAAGGCCTGCTGCTGCCCTCCTCTGCGTTTGGCCCGCTTCACCAGCCACTGGACCGCTCGGCCTCATTAGCCTAGTTGCTCCTCTCTCGCTGCGAGCCGCGTAACGGGCCGGCCCAACCGGCCGAAGCCGCCTTGCCCTCTCCTCTCTCCATCTCTCTGGCTGATGTATGGGGCCCGCCTATAAGCGGTGTTTTCCTTCTCTTGCTCGTAACCGAGGTGGACACGCCGGTGGAGTCTGATGCCACCCCGTCTACTTCTTGGCTTGATCCGCATGTCGAGCTCCCTCTTAAATAGTAGCCCTGTCTTCCTTCTCAACTCAAGTCACGAAGCTGCTCTCCAGTCAAGCTAGCAAGCCACCACAACCCTAATCCGCTGCTGCCCGAGCTAATCTGACAAAGTCGTCGACTTGGTCATCTCCGTAAGCTATCGTGGAGTTTCGCGTCATCAACACGAACTCGCTAAGCTTTATCCTCTCTCAATTTTCAATCCAGTTAGTTAATTTGTCTTGTTGCCGTGTGCAGTATACTGCCGTTCGCCATTGGAAGTCGTGCGTCGTCCTCCGTCTGTCTCCGATCCCGTTTTCGCCCTTGGTGAGTTCGCGGGCATCTTCTCTATCTCCCTGTGCTTTTGGTTCATCTGATAACGTACTGTAGCGCTAGATTGCTCCACGCCGGTGAGCAATTGCTCGCCGCCGGCCAAGTCGCCGCCGTGCTAGCACTGTTGGTGGCTGGCCGCTCCCCTCTCTCTCCCTCATACCTAATCTGAACCGTTTAGATTGAATCCAACGGCCCAAAACGCTTCATACCCCTTCGGCTATCAAGTTTCTAAAGAGACCCCCAGGTTTCTTCTATTCTAACCCACTGTCCCTGGCCAGATTTTAAAAAGCCAAATTTCTATTTATTTTAATTCGTATTTAGATCTGCTTAATTACAAGTTTGCCACTGACTTTAATTGCATATAAAATCTCCGTTTTAACTCTGATTTGACCCGTTCAAGTTGTGTTAGGTTCGTAATTTCATAATCTACATGTTAGTGTTACTGTTTAGTAGGTTCTCAACTTTTAAATTTTGAGATTAGATTTCATCTATTACTTTAACAAAGTAAAGCTTGTCTAAATCATAACTTTTCTGTTTTAGCTTCGATTTACTTGCAAATCGTGTCTGTGTGATCCTAGTGAGATGTAGATTCGTTTTACAAACTTTTCATCTTATTTTGCTACTGTTGGTGTACTGTTCTAATTGTAGCTTTGTTTGCTTTGCATGATTGCTCTTGGATGATTGTTGTTGATGTGTTAATCGAGAATAGACGGTGAGCAGTTCGTTGGTGATCAAGAGTACTATTACGAACCGGATCAACAAGATCAGCTAGATCAAGGCAAGTATAGCATGAGATTATCCTTGTTACCTATTCACTTTAATTCACTTAATTTATTATGCATGTGTCTCCTTGTTAAGATTGCCTTAGTATTGATCTTGTTCCTTGGATCCTATGGTTATAGCATTGGGTAGTTGCCAGTGCTCACATAAACAATGATCTTGTAATTTGACTAATGATATATGCTATAACACTAAAAGATGATTTTTAGCAACAGAGAACAAGAGGGCTAGAGTTTACTCTAGATTCCTCTCCATAAGGACTTATCTGTAAGCGAACATCCGGGACTTACAGTACAGCTATGAGGGCTACATGGCTCTGGCTTTAGTCATATAAAAGGACCTTTTCTAGCTTGTTAGTGGTTACCTTTATGGCGCAAGAGGGGTGTATTCCGGGTCGGGTGTAGTGCAGCTTCTATCCTTATGAGTATAGGCTACGTGTCATTGTGCCATACGGAAGGGGAGCTCTACATTTGCAGGGCGCAGAAACCTAGCGGCCCTAACTTGTTAGACGAACCTTGGAAAGACTTCATAGTGAAACTTAAATGTCCAATGGGGAGTCATGACCTCGGACTTTTGGGGATCATGACTCATAGTGAAAGTGTACAACCTCTATAGAATGTAAAACTGGTACATCAGCCGTGCTCATGGTCACGAGCAGCCTTGGACCCTTACGGAATAGATGATCGCTATTGAACTGTAATATGCTTATATTTTTGCTATTCATTCTTCATATTACCTAATCATATGTTTATTCTAGGATTAAAGACATCTTGATGCTACTCATATGCTAAAATTTTGCCAACTAAAAGCTACATGCAGTTAAACCCGTGTCATGCCTTTTGAGCCTCATAAACCCCGTGTTATGCTTGTTGAGTTCAACATGGACTCACCCTTGCTATTTCCCCCACATCTCAGGAGGGGTACCAGACTGCTAGATTCTGGAATTATTAGGCTTGTGATCAACCAGTCAGTTAGATCCTGGAGTGAAGGTTACACCCGGTGTTCAGAGTTGTCTTGCCACTGTGTTGCTCTCTAAGGTTATATCTTATACTATTGTGTTATGTTTAATAAGCATTTGTCTTTTGATATTACACTTATCTGCAGCTATATGTTAGATTTGACCTCTTTATTTCACATATAGTGTATATCTAGTTTTGTCCTTAAAACTGGGTGTGACATGCTGTCACATGTTTTGTGCTTTCTAAATTAAAAATGTTTAAGTACCTTAAATAATATTAAGTGTTAACATGGTGAATATCAACATTATTGTCTTTTCAATTATGGTTTGCTTAGTTCAACCATGAATCATAAATGTTTACGATTAACTTTTGTCACATGTTCTACCTTTTTAAAGTATAAATGTTTAAATGACTTAAACACTAAATAAATATTTATAAATAAAATAGGAATAAGGTTAACTTCATCTTTTATAATTCAATGTAAATTGATTAATGTTAATGCAAACTAGTTTTTCAATTTTAAAGGAACTTTGGACCATAGCGATTGCTAACTGGATTAATAGAAATATGAATACGTTTTAAATCATATTTTGCTTAGCTTAAGCATGTTACAGACACCACATAACTCGTTGAGTTGCTTTCACGTATACTTTTCCCTTTTGCAAAGATAAAGTTAAACTTGATTAAATTATATGGCATTGTTTATAAATAAAATATAACTAAGGTTTAACTTCAGCTTTATAATTTGATTAATGATTATGAGAAAAGGTAACATAGGATAATATATTGTGTTTTGCTTAGTTTAATCAAGATTCATATAAGGTCATCTTAGATGTGATTTGGTTAATGTTTAGAAGCGACTAGGGTTTATAACTCTGATATTTCATAACTGAATGTTAATAAGATTCATATCCACATAAATGTTTTCTTTTAAATTACAAGATGTTTAGTTCAACCTTGATTTGTAAATGTTTTCATTTAGCTTTTGCCACATGTTCCATGATTATCTAAATTATAAAATATTTACATGACTTAAAATACTATGATATGATATATTTATAAATAAAGTATGGCTAAGGTATAATGTTAGCTTTTACAATTCAACATAATTTGGTTAGTTCCACTTTAGTATATTTCTCCAAAAAGTCCAACACTTTAATTCACTAACTAAAATGAATCCAGCATATAGTTTTCTCTTTTAGTATGTTGCAAGCTTATCGATAGTCGTGTCCTATTAACGGTACCTCCGTTCTCCGTCGTTCTTGCGCTAGCATCAAGTCGTGTTGATTAGTGTGCTCTTTTATGTTTTCTCTTGTGTGGTGTATTGTTCTTAGTTGTCCCTATTTGTTTGCTTATATGCCTATTAGTGTGCTGGGTTGCTATGATCTACGAGTAGAAGAAAGACTATCTGTGAGCGCCGAAGATCCGAAGATGAAGACCAGAAGCTGAGTGCCAGAAGTTGAAAATGAAAGATTAAGTTGAGGTTTTTCAGAGCAAGTTGCTTTGGGTGTGAAGCAAGTTCTAAGGCAAGTATAGCATGGGATTATCCTTGTTGTCCTATTCACTAAAATTATCATACATATGCATGTGTCCTCCTTGACAACCGTAGAGATTATAACATAACTGTTGATTTCCTATCCCCTTGTCACCTATGGGTTGTGCATTTGGGTAGCTATTGCTAGCGCTTAATTATAAACAATGATCTTGTAATATTGACTAATGGATTATGCAACCAACCTTTTAAGATGACTTTCTTACTGTTAAAGGGTGCCAGAGCATTATGTTGTTTTCTATGTGGCTCTAGTTTCTCTCCATAAGGACTCATCTGTGAACGAACATCCGGGACTTACAGTACAGCTGTGAGGGCTATATGGCTCTGGCTCTAGTTGTTTGAAAGAACTTTTCTAGCTTGTTAGTGATTACCTTAATTGGCGTAAGAATGGCTTGACAATTCGGGTATAGGACAACTTCTAGTCCCATGTGTATAGCTGAGAAGGAATGTGCCATGTGAAAAGGGGGTTCCTATATCTGCTTGCTGAGTGAATCTAATGGCCCTAACTTGTTAGACAAACTTTTGAATGACTTTATATGATTTTCAGTGTTTTGGGACTAGCTATTCCATGCATTTGGAAATCATGACTCACAGTGAAAGTGTACACCTCTGCGCAGAGTTTAATAAACTGTTATAGCAGCCGTGCTCACAGACACGAGCGGCCTTGGACCTTCACGAAATAGATATACATTAATGGCTTTATGTTTTTGCTATTCGTTATTCATAATTACTTGATCATTGTTGATGGAGGGAATTGTGATAAACCTGTTGCTACTCTATCTATTAAAATGTATGATTCATAAAAGCTAACCGCAGTAAAACAGTGTCCAGCCTTTTGTGCCTCATGAACCCTGTGTTATACTTGTTGAGTTCGACATGGACTCACTCTTGCTATTTCCACCACACTCCAGTATGTAGTAAGGTGCTGCTCAAAAGAAGGATAAAGACGTAGTAGAGTTTCCAGAAGACTATCAAAAGTGCTTGGCATACGGAGCCCCCAGTCAGCTGTCCTTGAGAAGAATGGCGCCCGAGCAGAAGCTTAGCCACCGTTCTACGATACTCTGATAGTTGTAAGTGTTAATATAGTATGTATTCCGCTTTATATAAACATTGTTTTGATGTTTCTATTCTGTTGTTGTATGTGTGGACTTCCTGGGCACACATATAACGAGTGCTTGGTCTTCTTTAGAAAACCGGGCGCGACATCGGTTAAGGCAAATAGATAGGCATACAAATCGGCATACTGAGGCTGAGCACGAGACTTGGCTGGATTTGGGGTTGGACGTAAAAATAAGCTAGAAGGAGGTAGAAAAAAACTACGACAAAATTTTTGCCTCTTTATTATTAGGTATAGATACAATATCTCAAACTTTTGTAAGCTATATCTTTTGTATTGCGATATATGATAGATGGATCTCACATCTATCCATGGACTCCATCTTTATCTTGTCATCATCACTGCTACAAGTCCTGCTAGAGATAGAGATTGAAGGCTAAAATGGCCACTTTAGTTCATTTATTTATATGATAAGCATATCCTTGTATGGTATCGAGTTATGTTATAAATACATACATAGAGTCTCATATTCCTCAATAGCATCACATGAACAACTTATCTCAGAGGTTTGCGATGTCGACCTCTAAGGATGGAAATGATCCAAAGGGGAAAAATGTGGAGACTGCCATCACTAATACTTCTCCTTGGGTGCTAATAGCTAAAAATTGCCAAATTGATTGCTTTGTCACATCTTATCTCTTAAGAGGCCATAATGCTCAAGGTATATATGTATGTTATTATGGATTTCTACTTTTGTTGTGTGAAATAATCTTTAAAGGGGTACCTCTCTCTCAAAACTAGTATACATGTTGTTGCGCAAAAAAATATTCTGTAGTACTTATATTCTCACATAGCTTTTCTTTTATTTGGTTTCATTAGATTCAACTTGAAACAAAAATTAAAAAGAAGTTAGAACCATTTTATTTGAAAAGCCATATGTATCTATGATTTTTTGGGCATATCATATATAGTTCATTGTATGGCTATTGAATTGTTCTTTTCAGTGGCCTAAGTGATATGATGATTGATTTGTTTCAGTGATTGCTGTTCAAGGTCCTTGGCAAGCGTTAGAGCTCTTGAATGTGGTACATCTTTAGTTTTACATAGTTTTGTCACAACTTTTTTTTGTTATAATACGATATCTTGGTTTAAGTGAATTTATCTGTGTACTACATATGTTAACCTTTGACATTTTCTTATGAATTTTTTCATAGGAACACAATGTGAAGCTAATTCTATCTAATTATTGGATGCCAAATAGGTCTGGATATGATCTACTGATGGAAGTAAAGGTACACCATTCACTTCCTTTTGAAAAAAACAAGACTTCTAAGCATTCTTGCCTTTGGATTTCCTTATTGCTGCAACATATATTCTCCATAGTGTCTTTGAGTATTTCAAAAATAATTCTCTACAATAGCTAAAACATTATGTTTTCTCCCACTTAGAAATCACCCAAGTTGAGCCACCTCCTAGTGGTGATTACCTCATTCGACAAAAGTCCTGAAATAATTAAAATGTAAGTAAATGTAAAATTATTTGTAATTAGTTCGTAACACATGCCACATGAGTGTCCAACATTACAAATTATATTTATGATATACAGGTGTTTGGATGGTGGAGCCATGGACTACATCATAAAGCCAATCAAGTATGGTGATGTTCCTCGCATTTTGAGGTACATTTGATGAGAGGAGAACAAAGGTAGTGAAAAAATGAAGGAATTAAACAGTTGTATGGGATTATCTATCATGTTATTTGTAAATCAAAAACTCTCTATATAAACAATAATGTATTTTCTTACTCCATCTTCCCCTATAAATTGTTGTATGGGGGATGGAGACGGCAAACTTGGGATCCAACAATCTCCTTTCGATATTTTTGGAAATTGACAAAAAAAATTCTCGCCACCCCCTCTAGAAAGGGGACACCCCACACCTTTTTCTTTGACCAATGGTTTCATTCCCATTCCCATGCACTCCCACCCATGTAGGTCCATCGACATTTAGGGGTTAAAGGAGTAAGTTATAATACCCCAAGTACAAAATCTACTTACGACCGAGCTCCTCACATGTAACCGGCTAGCATCCTAGGGAACCTCTCTTGCACTTTGTCCTCACTTGTGTAAATGGGTTAATCTTGTGGTACTACATTTGGAGTGATAAGGATTATAAGATGGCCCTCACTCTCCTATAATTCTAAGGTTCTGATAAAACTCACCAACTACAACCACACAAGGGACACTTGGGCCAACTACAACATGCTACTAGTGAGTCAGGGTAATATAACTATCGCTAGCTAGAATCAATGCCAGCCAACCACGGTGATATCCATCTCCAGAGAATGGAGGAGGGGGTCACCACTCTCCTAGGGGCCATGTTTGTAGGGGCTTGATCAAGGAGAAGACCTCTTTCTTTACACTACAAGAGATCTTGTTTTCTATAATGTTAAAAAATTTTCATAAGGATGGGGGAGTTGTCACAATTACCTTCTAGGATACTCTGGTGGAAAAACATAGTAGAAGGTGCGCCATTATGCAAGTTCTATGATGAATAGAGTGAAATGCAATTGATATGGAGATGATTGTATTTTACCTTTGTTGCATATAATCATCAAGAAAAATGTCACAACACGTTGAATAAGGGACTACATGCCATGTGAACGATGACATGGTAGTGTTGAGGTGGCAAGTGATATATATGGCACACATGTTGTGGTCAAATTCATCATTGTAAAATAGAATTTAGCCCATTTGGCCCAAATGACATGGGTTGTTTTTTCAATCTAGTTAATTGGTCTTAGCCCATAAAAAAGGACATTTTGGTTTGAGCTAAACCCATTTCAAAGTCCATTTGTCTTTTTTCCAAAAACCCATTTTGCATTACCATGTTTACATACCAAAGCCCATTTTACATATGACATGATAATTGTCCAAATAATCTTTGGGCCTTTCCCATGTCACACCCGGTTTTAAGGACAAAACCAGACATACACTATATGTGAAATAAAGAGGTCAAATCTCATATATAGCTGCAGATAAGTGTAATATCAAGAGACAAATGCTTAATAAACATAATGTAATAGTATAAGATATAACCTTAGAGAGCAACATAGCGGAAATACAACTCCGAACACCGGGTATAGACTTCACTCCAGGAACAAACTGACTGGTTGATCACAAGTCTAAACTTCTCCTGAGGTGTGGGAAATAGCAAGAGTGAGTCCATGTCGAACTCAGCAAATATATCATAGGGTTCATGAGGCTCAAAAGTTGACATGGTTTACTGCGATTAGCTTTTATTGAGTCATCTTTTTAGCAATTGAGTAGCAACAAGTTTACTATAAGCCCAAATAACCTCATGATCATGTAAACGAGAATAATGTATAGCAAGAAACAATAATTATTAATGAGCATCAATATCATCAGTATTATCATTATCATCAGTGTTCATCATTTATTCTGTAAGGGTCTAAGGCCACTCGTGACCGTGAGCATGGCTGATATACCAGTTTTACACTCTGCAGAGGTTGTACACTTTCACTGTGAGTCATGATTTACCCTTTCGCCCGAGGTGATCAGCCTCTTGACCCACTACCAAGGAAGGTCGGCAGGGTTCACTATGTAGTCTTTCAAAGGTTCGTCTAACAAGGTAGGGCCATTAGATTCACTTGGCAAACAGATGTAGATCCCCCCTTCCAAATGGCACAATGACGCACAGCCTATACACATAAGGACAGAGGCCGCACTATACCTGATTCGTCAAGCTGTTCTTATGCCATAAAGGTTACCACTAACAAGCTAGAAAAGGTCCTCATACTTGACTAAAGCCAGAGCCATATAGCCCTCATAGTTGTACTGTAAGTCCCGGATGTTCGCTTACAGATGATTCCTTATGGAGAGAAACTAGAGCACCATAAAAACAGTCTAATGCTCTAGCCCTCTTGAGCCATGTTTCTATAAAGCATATTTTAAACGTTTATTGCATATACCATTAGTCAAGTTACAGATCATGGTTATTTATCTTGAGCACTAGCAAAAATACTACCCAATACAATGTCCCATGGGTGTCAAGGTACAAGATACAAAAGCTAGGATATCCTTAGTGGTAACAAGGTAGACACATGCACATGAATTAAATATATTAAAGGTGAATAGGAAATAAGGATAATCCCATGCTATACTTGCCTTAAACTCATATCCTACTTCTATAGATTCGTAACCTCCAAAGAACCTCTTCTTGATCAACACGTAAACCTCACCGATTGACTGAACCATATAGCACCACACAAGCATCCATTTAAGTCAAATTTAGATTCGAATTATAAAACTAAAGTAAAACAAATCATATTTTATTTACAAAATCTAGTTGCATAATTGTTATTTAAGATATGATTCAAACCATGAAATTCCAATATTAGTGACATGATAAACACTGTTACAAATGCGTAGATCTCGTTGCTATGAATCTAACGCAACTTGAATGGCTCAAAACGGAGTTGAAACGTAGAAGATATGATATAAACAAGATTTCCCCTATTAAAATAATAGATTAAATCTAATCACGAACTTTAAAAGTTGAAAACCTACTTAATAGTAGTATTAACATGTAGATTATGAAATTACGAACCTAACCCAATTTGAATGGGTCAAATCGGAGTTAAAACGGAGAAGTTATGGCTAAAACAAAATCAGTGGCAATTCTGTAAATAGCTGAAAACGTATTCTTGAATTACCGAGACCAAATACACTTTCAAAAGAATAAAACGGATTTGGCTTTTTACGTTTTGGACTGCGGGTTCTATATATAAAAAGTACAGGGACTCTTTAGCAAAATTTCCGGCCAAATCGGTGTCCTTGATTCTCGGGCATTGGATCTGATTTGAACGGATCGGATCTAATCTAGAGAGAGGAAAAGAACAACGCCGGCCGGCTACAGTGGTCCGACAGCGGCGCCATGGCCGGACTTGGCCCGAGCTCGCCGGAGCTCGACGAAACGGCTTCACCGATTACCAATCGACAAACGGGGAATACCGGGAGAAAGAGCAGGACACGACGAACTCACCTAGGACAAAATCGGAGCCAAGGACAAACCAAGGAAATCGCGCGGCTCGGAGAGGCGGTGGCTAGGGCTCCCGCTCGCGGTAACCAGTTTCTCAAGCACCACAGTAGCTTCAAGAGGGCGGGATAGATGCGGAGGGGTGCACGGCTCGGCTTATATAGCCCGAAGGCGGTTCCAAGAAAGGAAGGGGAGGATTTGGACGCGGGATTCAGCATCGGCAGAGAAGAAAAGCGATGACGGCGTCGACTTGAGGAGGAAGGCGGCTCTGACATTCGGGTCCACGGCGTCAGCGACTGACAGGTGGTCGTCGGCGCGCGCTCGCGCTAGCTGGGCCAGTGGCGGCTCGCTGGGCTCGGCCCAGGCGGGAAGCGGGGAAAAAAAGAGCGGCTGCGCGTGAGAGGCAGGCCGCAGCGATGGAAGGCGGACGCGGGGAGAGGAGACGGGCCACGCACGGGAGAAGCGGGTGAGCGGCAGGCTGCCGGCTGGGCCGATGGGCCAAATGCCAGGGAAGGAATAAGAAAATGTTTTCTTTTTCTTTTTTCCAAATTTCAAATAGAGCACAAGCATGAGTGCACAAATGCCGGCTGGAATTTTGAAATTCTATTTGAGTTTTCAAATAGAGCACACAATACAAAATATTATGCAGCAGCATGAGTGCACAAGCATGTTCCTACCCTTATATTTGATTTTAAATTAATAAAAATTATTACTTTTCTAAGTTTGTATGCTCACAAAATTGCATAAAAGTCATATTCACCTATTTTTAAATCTTCCAAAATTTTAGGGTGTTACAATTCTACCCTTTTCTAAGATTCGGAAGATGGTGATCCAAGAGCGATGGATACTTTGCCTTTAGATCTTCCCTTGCTTGAGTAGCTCCTTTTTCATACCTTCATAACCTTACTCCAAGTAACTCGCTCAATCATTTCCAAGATGTCGATAGGGACTCTAAACAAACCTTAAAGTAGCCCTATTTATTAAGCCACTTATCTTTCCAAATCATAATGTTTCTTGTTTGTCCATTTAAAAACCTGGTACCTTTCCATCCATAATAATCATAACTATCTTTTTTCCAAAGACCTTTGTGAATCTCTTATTCTAATGTAGGCATTACCACTGACTTCATAACATTAATTATTATATGCTTAGGTTGGGTTGCTCAGCTCCTAAACATAATTCTTAGTCCATGGCGTCATCTGAATCTTCTTAGCAAAACTCTCCTTTGTTAAAGACATCGGCAACGACTTTTGCTCCTCCCAGTGATAGCACTTTTCGAAGTCATATATAATCAATTTTCGTTCCATTGACAATGTCACTAGCTCAACCCCATCCTAGTAATGATGTCCCTTACAATCCATGTAGGTGTCACTCTTATAAACCGTGTAAATACCACACTTGTGTCCAATAGGATAATATCTCCAAAACCTTCAGAGCATAAACTGATATCTCCACTTCCTTGTGTCAGGTAGTTCAACTCATGTTTCCCATGCATCCCTAATGCTCAAGCCATCACATTTTCCTTCTTGCATAAGGACACATCCCTCACCTTGACATGGTGCATCACGATAGATGGGACACTCTTGTCTTGATCTGGCAGATCTAACTCATAAGTTTTACCTCTTTAATGCCTTTATAATTTTCCCGAGGTTTACGAATCCAAAGATACTTAATATCTTCTCTAGTAGCAATATCTTGAGAGTCTTGGATAAAACCTTCCTTCATCTGCTAACTAAATGTCATTATTTTTAAAAGACACTCTGAGTCACTCTCACATCCCTAGGTGAATTCCCCATTACCAACTTTCTTGAGCTCTTCTTCACCACTAGAGATAACTATCCAAATAGAGGACTTCCTTCCCTCATAGCTCACTTGCTAAACTAGTCATAATGTCGACATCCTCTGAACCTTCATGGAATCAATTGTAGATGTCCAATATCGATGCCAACTTATCTTAAGTAAGATTGGACTCCCAACTGATGATAGATCAGAGCGAAGAGCAAGACCCATCTTGACGATTACCCAAGCTCCTTGTAGATGTTCTAACAAGTCACCAATCCAAAGAAAATGATACCCACTCTTGATAGTGCCTTCTCAACCAGGGGGTTAACCGATACTTCCAAATAAAGAACTAGAACATACAAAACCTTCTTTACTTTGGCTACCCCCTTAAGATCAGACTAGGGGACACTAATGTAACTTGCATCTCTTTCTAGACAAGATAACTATCATAAAGTCCTTTTGATTTCCAAGAGAAACTCCTGTGCGTAGGTATGGACAGGTAATCTGAAATTCCTCGTGGGATGAAAAACAGCAGTGCAATAAAACAACTGTAACTCTCATTCCGCTACTCCAATGAAGCTGTAGTTTACACCGATGGAAAGCTTATAAAATTCTCTATAACTTTCTTATAGAACATACTTCCAGATTCTGTGGTTAACTTAGTTGAAAATAGTACATATCAGAAACTGTTCCAGGTTTATGACAGCACAGATACATTGCCTTGTGATTTTTGTATCTCCCAAACCAAAACAGCTATGAGGGTGGTTCTTGCATTTAGAGAAAGATATTGAAGTCTACTCTTGTCCAGAATTTTCTCATGATTTTTGGTCTTTCAAGAACAGAGATATAAGTTGATAAAGACAGGCTGCTCCAAAAGACAAGGTATAGAAAATAGGAGATAACCAAAACCCAACTATTCATTTCATTAATCCTTATACCTTATACATATAAATTAAATGAAATCATGGACAAAACCCACAAGATCATTTTACTCATTACAAAATTCCAACTCAAACATAAACATAAGCACAAAGCAACTAAACACTTAAAAGTTCATAAGCCACACATTAAGATGACTCAACTTGACTACTAACGGTTTTATTACACGGGACATAACTCCTATTTCTTAAACATGGTGTGATTTCAGCAGCATCCGGAGTAGATAGCATCTCTTGCATTCCTTAGTCCTCTACCATGATATCTGAAATCCCGCATCCCTCTTTCCCATTCTTAGTATCCATACCCTCAGATGGGTCAACCTTGAAACCCTCAGGTGTAGGTTTAATACCCTCATACTCAATCCTTTCTCCTGAAAGTGTAGTTAGAAACACTAAATGTTGGGCATACTCAATCACTCCTTTACAAGTAGATAACTAGTCTATTCCAAGGATAACATCAATGCCCATTCATTCCAAAACAATGAGGTTTGCCTTAAAATTTACCCCCTTTATGTCAAGACTAACTTTTGGGCATACGCGGTTCGCCTTTATTTCACCTTTTGGAGTTTTAACCATCACTGTTTTCCCCCTTGGAAGCATAAATATGTTATGATCCTCTACATATTGTCTAGATATGAACGAATGTGAGGCACTAGAGTCAAACAAAACCTTGGCATTTCCTGAACTTATAGGAATTGATCCAAACATGACCTCCTTAGCTCCAGGAATGGTGGTAATATCCACATGTTTTAACCTTCCATGGATGTAATTTCTCTTTAATTTATTTCCTTGCTCCTGCTCCTTTTGGACATCCTGTCCTAGGTCTTGCTGTTGTTGATTCTTCTGCGGGCAAGATTTGACATAATGTCCTTCCTGCTGGCAATGATAACACTTTCTCTTAGCTGGATCTTTTGTGATGTCGTACTCCACGGAATTGTTGCTTGGTATGCTGCTATCTTGCTGGCCATAAAAGTTCACCTTTGTCCCTTTGGCTTGTTTCTTAGCTTGTTTGGCCTTTTGGGGTTGATACTCCTTATAGGTAATTGTTCACCCATCTATGACTACCTCATGGGGAGTAGTTTTAGCTTGAGAGGCTTCTAACTCTTCAAGGTTTGGATTTATTTGACAAGGGATCAGAGTTGCATGTGATAATGTAGTATAACTCGATTGCTGATTGCTTTCCACAAGTGGTTCTAGTGAGATTGCCTTCCTCTTCTTATCCATGTTGACCTCAAAATTTGGATCCACCTTGACTTTTCCCTTATTGGACTCATTTTGAAGACAGGGAAAACCATAATGCTTACAACAGTGACATTGTTCCTACCTCCCAAGTGCCTTACTATCAACATCTTTATTGGATTTCATATTCTTCCAAGCTTTTGCTACTTGTATCTTCTCTGGCCCCTTGGATAAGTTAGCCTGACCTTGAGATGTACATTGTTGAGAATTTCCATGTTGAGCCATTTCTTCTAGTAATTGGTTTTGCATTGCTAATGGCTTCTTGTCAAATGTGAGCAAGAGCGACACAATTCAGTCCTCTTAACCTCTAAAGTCCACAGTCTTCTCGTCACGAGCCGTCTAATAGACAAGGAGAAAAGGTTCAAAATAGAGACAAGGTTTTTATAACAGAATGGAGATAGAATTAAGCATAACTTTGAGAAAATAACGAAGTTAAAGAGAAGGCAAGAAATAGGCAAAAATGAAAACATGCTAAACGTCCAGTTCTAACTAGGCTTGCGTCCTACAGTCAGCATTGCTCTGATACCACTCTGTCACACCCGATTTTAAGGACAAAACCAGACATACACTATATGTGAAATAAAGAGGTCAAATCTCATATATAGCTGCAGATAAGTGTAATATCAAGAGACAAATGCTTAATAAACATAATGCAATAGTATAAGATAAAACCTTAGAGAGCAACACAGTGGAAAGACAACTCCGAACACCAGGTGTAGACTTCACTCTAGGAACAAACTGACTGGTTGATCACAATTCTAAACTTCTCCTGAGGTGTGGGAAATAGCAAGAGTGAGTCCATGTCAAACTCAGCAAATATATCATAGGGTTCATGAGGCTCAAAAGTTGACACGGTTTACTACGATTAGCTTTATTGAGTCATCTTTTTAGTAATTGAGTAGCAATAAGTTTACCATAAGCCCAAATAACCTCATGATCATGTAAACGAGAATAATGTATAGCAAGAAACAATAATTATTAATGAGCATCAATGTCATCAGTATTATCATTATCATCAGTGTTCATCATTTATTCTATAAGGGTCCAAGGCCACTCATGACCGTAAGCACGGCTGATATACCAGTTTTACACTCTGCAGAGGTTGTACACTTTCACTGTGAGTCGTGATTTACCCTTTCGCCCGAGGTGATCAGCCTCTTGACCCACTACCAAGGAAGGTCGGCAGGGTTCACTATGAAGTCTTTCAAAGGTTCGTCTAACAAGTTAGGGCCATTAGATTCACTCGGCAAACAGATGTAGAGCCCCCTTCCAAATGGCACAATAACGCGCAGCCTATACACATAAGGACAGAGGCCGCACTATACCCGATTCGTCAAGTCGTTCTTATGCCATAAAGGTTACGACTAACAAGCTAGAAAAGGTCCTCATACTTGACTAAAGCCAGAGCCATATAGCCCTCACAGTTGTACTATAAGTCCTGGATGTTCGCTTACAGATGAGTCCTTATGGAGAGAAACTAGAGCACTATAAAAACAGCCCAATGCTCTAGCCCTCTTGAGCCATGTTTCTATAAAGCATCTTTTAAACGTTTATTGCATATACCATTAGTCAAGTTACAGATTATGGTTATTTATCTTGAGCACTAGCATAAATACTACCCAATGCAATGTCCCATGGGTGTCAAGGTACAAGATACAAAAGCTAGGATATCCTTAGTGGTAACAAGGTACATGCACATGAATTAAATATATTAAAGGTAAATAGGAAACAAGGATAATCCTATGCTATACTTGCCTTAAACTCAGATCCTTCTTCTATAGATTCGTAACCTCCAAAGAACCTCTTCTTGATCACCACGTAAACCTCACCAATTGACTGAACCATATAGCACCACACAAGCATCCATAAAATCATACACGAAGCAAATAATAGATCTATATTAGAATAGTACACCAATCATACCAAAAATAAGTAAATGAGTTTGAAACACGATTCTACGCATCGCTACGAACACAAAGTCGCGAAAAGCACGCTAATCGGAGCTACGGTTGTAAAGATACAACTACCGATAGATTTACTCATAAAACTATTAGCTTCATGTATCTTAATGGTATAAAACATATATATGATATTTTATAGAGATTATAATTTAAGTCAAATTTAGATTCGAATTATAAAACTAAAGTAAAACAAATCATATTTTATTTACAAAATCTAGTTGCATAATTGTTATTTAAGATATGATTCAAACCATGAAATTCCAATATTAATGACATGATAAACATTGTTACAAATACATAGATCTCGTTGCTATGAATCTAACGCAACTTGAATGGCTCAAAACAGAGTTGAAACGTAGAAGATATGATATAAACAAGATTTCCCATATTAAAATAATAGATTAAATCTAATCACGAACTTTAAAAGTTGAAAACCTACTTGATAGTAGTATTAACATGTAGATTATGAAATTATGAACCTAACGCAATTTGAACGGGTCAAATCGGAGTTAAAACGGAGAAGTTATGGCTAAAACAAAATCAGTGGCAATTCTATAAATAGCTGAAAACGTATTCTTGAATTACCGAGACCAAATACGCTTTCAAAAGAATAAAATGGATTTGGCTTTTTATGTTTTGGACTGCGGGTTCTATATATAAAAAGTATAGGGACTCTTTACCAAAATTTCTGGCCAAATCGGTATCCTTGATTCTCGGCCATTGGATCTGATTTGAACGGATCAGATCTAATCTAGAGAGAGGAAAAGAACAACGCCGGCCGGCTACAGTGGTCCGACGGTGGCGCCATGGCCGGACTTGGCCCGAGCTCACCGGAGCTCGACAAAACGGCTTCATCGATTACCAATCGACAAACGGGGAGTACCGGGAGAAAGAGCAAGACACGGCGAACTCACCTAGGATAAAATCGGAGCCAAGGACGAACCAAGGAAATCGCGCGGCTCGGAGAGGCGGTGGCTAGGGCTCCCGCTCATGGTAACCGGTTTCTCGAGCACCAAAGTAGCTTCGAGAGGGTGGGATAGATGCGAAGGGGTGCACGACTTGGCTTATATAGCCCGAAGGCAGTTCCAAGAAAGGAAGGGAAGGATTTGGACGTGAGATTTGGCGTCGGCAGAGAAGGAAAGTGACGACGGCATCGACTTGAGGAGGAAGGCGACTCTGACATGCGGGTCCACGGCATCAGCGACTGACAGGCGGTTGTCGGCATGTGCTCGCGCTAGCTGGGCCAGTGGCGGCTCGCTGGGCTCGACCCAGGCGGGAAGCGGGGAAAAGAAGAGCGGCTACGCGCGAGAGGCAGGCCGCAGCGGTGGAAGGCAGACGCGGGGAGAGGAGACAGGCCACGTGCGGGAGAAGTGGGCGAGCGGCAGGCTGCCGGCTGGGCCGACGGGCCAAATGCCAGGGTAGGAATAAGAAAACATTTTCTTTTTTTTCCAAATTTCAAAGCATTTTCAATTGGAATTTTGAAATTCTATTTGAGTTTTCAAATAGAGCACACAATACAAAATATTATGCAGCAGCATGAGTGCACAAGCATATTTCTACCCTTATATTTGATTTTAAATTAATAAAAATTATTACTTTTCTATGTTTGTATGCTCACAAAATTGCATAAAAGCCATATTCACCTATTTTTAAATCTTCCAAAATTTTAGGGTGTTACATCCCATTCAACCAAAGTCACAATCGACACCAATCTCATATACATACAACCCATACATTTGCATATCAAAGAGTGACAGTATGTTCGCAAGTCTAATAGTAATTGTTGGTGTTTTTTACCAGTAGATATTCGGTTCTTGGAGGAACTCGCGTCATGCCAAGACGAAGCATAGTAGAGACATGGGATTTATAATAGTTTGGGCCCCCGAGAAGCGAGTAAAAGCTGTACATCTAGTTGCTACTTGTTTGTATTACGATCTCGTCAAATAGTGAGATGGCAATTACAAGATGGCTATGCCTATGAGAGTTTTGATGATTACAACAGGGTGGATAGCTTGCTATTTATATCCGAGGCCTACTTACCCTATAAGTTACATAGGCGAGTCATGAACCTTTGGGTCTTCTTTAGTACAGTTCAATAGCCAACATATCCGGTAGTTGGGAATCCTGGGAGTATGGCACCGTCAGTAGCCCCTGAGCTTATCGATCAATCAGGACTCGGTAAATTTCCTGTACTCAAGCCCTTTATGGGTGTTTGGAATCGGGGTTTGTTGAGAAGGTCTGACTTATACCCAAGGCTAGTCAGGTAGAAGTTACAGAGTCACGTAGTTGGGTGATGAGCTGTTGAATAAAATAAGCCATACTTAGGAGTCGTCTTGTCTTGTCAACATGGTCTTTTTCCAAGTTAGGTAGCGGTTGCAGGCACTCAAGTGGTCGCACTGGCTTGACTTCCAAGAAATATGTGTGCCTTGCTATTAATGCGTCACTTCGGTTCATGGGTGACGATTGGCTTGCCTTCCCAATCATCCTGGCCTAGGCTTTATAAGCAGGCGTCTGAGTGTTGGGTTTAGATCCACTTAGCATCTCCGCATTTGCAATCATGAGGACGAAAACCGCCAGTCGCCACTTCAAGATCCCTCGTTTGCTGCTTAGGGATTCGCCTGGGCAGTCCACCAGGGTCATGCCTCCATCGTCCCCCTCGGCATCATTGTCTTCGCCTCTTGCGTCACCCGCTGCACCTGTTCCTGCTTCCTCCTTGCCCCTGGTGCTCTTGCAAGGGGAGGCCTTGATCGTGAAGAAGGAGAATGGAGAAGCCTCGGTGGGCACCGAGGAGATCATTACCCCTGCCATAGGGGAACTGGAGGTGAGCATGCTGTCATAGGGAGTAGTCGAGCTCTCTAACAATGAGTCAGATGGTTTGGTCACCTCTATTGCTACCACTGCCAGCGCCAGTCCCTCTAAAGCTGGACCATCTACTCCTTGGGTCACCGCCGTAGTAGATACGAGTGGCGACTAGGAGTTTGCTTGGAAGCTCTTCGTTGAACTGAACCGGGAAGCCATTGGGATCCTCGGCAATGGGACTCTGGTGGACCTAGTGAGCGCGATGAAGATGACGCGGTAGCCAATGCCGACAAGGCGAAGGAGGTTGCCCTAGGTGATGAGGAGGAGGAGGACGACACAGTAGATGACGGATCACCGGAGCAAGCCACCATGCCTCCCAGTCCTCCACCAAGCACCTGAGCTTGGTGGCGGTCACCTTGATCAGGCCACTTTTGTAACATCTCGGCCCAGGGCTTAACAGGATTAATAGGATACTCATACTAATAAGTTGCAACTTCTTTTCTAGAAGCCCATCTCCAAAGAACTCTGAGGTAAAGTGTGTTTGGCCTAGAGCAATTTCAAGATGAGTGACCAATTAGGAAGTCCTTCTCAGGTGCGCACGAGTGAGGATAAAGTGCGTAGAAAAGACTTATATGGGTCTGTGAGGGCAGTCTATACACTAGAAAAGCTGCCAGATGTAAGCATGCATGACCTCATAGAGGTAGGATGTTACAGAATGGTATCGGAGCTGACTCTCATGATTTCACGGGCGCGTGTGTTGCAGTTGCACATGGCTAGAGTGGACCCAGAGTGGTCACACAGCATGGCACATGCGCTGGCACTGAACACACGAATGTGGCCAAGAGGGGACGTTCTTGGCTTGGGATTAACCGATGAGGACGTCGGTCTCTTAAGGGGGTGAGGATATAACATCTCGGCCCAGGGCTTAATAGGGTTAATTGGATACTCATACCAACAAGTTGCAACTTCTTTTCTAGAAGCCCATCTCCAAAGAACTCTGAGGTTAAGTGTGCTTGGCCTAGAGCAATTTCAGGATGGGTGACCGACCAGGAAGTCCTTCCCGGGTGCGCATGAGTGAGAACAAAGTGTGCAGAAAAGACTTGTGTGGGTCTGTGAGGGCAGTCTATGTCTTAGAAAAGCTACCAGATGTAAGTGGGACTAGCCTCATAGAGGCGGGATGTTACAACTTTGTCCCTGTTCTGCATGGAACACATCATCCTTGCAGATCAGGATTTGTTCAGGCTTGACTTGATGATTAGTCTTAGAATAGTTAATTAGGGTTTTAAGGTACCGCTTTGCAAAAAACCTTTATTGGTCTATTTTTGCAGTTGAACATTATCGGTGTCTAGAGGACTAGGGGTCTAAACAGAGCGACGAATGAATTTGTATATGCACGTCTAGGCCTTGATGGTGTGCAAAGCGAACACAAGAATGTTACTGGTTCAGGCATGAACAACCCTACGTCCAGTGGGTTTTGTTGTGGCTCGTGTTGCCTTGCACTGGGGTGCTCGTAGTAGGGGTTACAAACTTTTGAGAGAGGAAGCATATCATAGGTCTCTTGTGAGTGGTGGTGTGATGTGTGGTTTCGACTAATGTGGGCTCTAGCTGTTGTTGCTTGATCGCCCCTTTAGATGTGGCCCCTGTCTCCCCTTTTATAGCTTCTAAGGGGAGGGCTCGGGTTACATTTGTGGTAAAGGGGTGAAAACAGGGATAATGAAAGAGAAAAACAAAAAAGGTGGCCTCGGGCGTGGCCATCCTCCTCCTTATCTGGTGGGAGCAGTTCCCCTGTAGCGTGAAGATGTACTAGGCATTGTTCTTTTGGCCTCTCCATCCGCTGGTGTGACATGATGTGGCCATGCCTTGACCTATACTCCTTTGTGCCATGAAGGTGGGTGGTGCATGCGCCCGGGTTTTCATAACGAGGAGGTTAGGTGGCACTGTTGTCATCACCCCCGTTGCTGTGGAGGTATGGATGTTGTCATGGTAGAATGACTGAGGTCATGTCGAGTCAGGGCGTGGTTCTCGTGCTCATGTTGACTGTGCACGTTCATGTCCATACCATCGATGGGAGCGAGTGCCGTAGTTGGGAGCCCCCGTGGCTCCCCGTCTTGCCTGAGGGTTCCACGTGCCCCTCGGGCGAGGCAGAAACACACCACGAGGGGTCGGGCACTTTTGATGATGCTGTGAGGGCTCAGGCGAGGTGGAGAGATGTTGCCCGAGACGCCTATCGTGCCCAAGGCCTCTACAAGGCTTGGGTGAGATAGAGTTTGCCGTTCGTGCCTTGTGCGACTGACATGCTGTCAGTGCTTTTTGGGGACCCTATGATGAGGTTTTAACAAACGTGCAGGGTACCGTATTTTACCCTCTGTTGGGTACCCAGGGTATTTTGATACCCGACAGTAGCCCCCGAGCCTGTGGTGGAGTGGAGCACTCCTTAAGAGGCTTGAGAACGAGTGACTGTGGGTAGTTTTAAACTCATTTTTGTTTTAGAAGAGGACTATCCGGTGGGTGCGCGTGAGCGCACCTGATAGGTGTAACTGTTGACACCTCTAACGCCACCTAAGCTAGGTTGTCATCCCTAGCATGGTGCCAGAGGTGCTAGTATTAATAAATGCAAATGCTCCTCTAGAATGAATATGAAATCCGCAAGCGCATAGATAATACCAATGTAGTATTTTAACCAGGAGTAATCTAGGTATTGTTATTTATATTTTTACCACTAGGAAGGGAGTGCTATAGATAATGAGCAATGAGCATCACTGCATGTGGTAATGGAGAGCATAACCATGTCTTTATCTATCTTCTCATACGGGGTAAGTGTCACTATATAAATAGTATATATAAATGATAAAGAATAACTAATAAGCACATAGCCACATAATAAAAGATAAACATCTCAATAGATTACTCTAAGCATATAGCACAAGCTTTGATTAGGATGAACTACAAAGATAACTCCTAAGTTATTCTAACTATAAGGTCAAAGCTTACGATGATTAGTGCAATTACACTTGGCAATCATAGCAAGAGAAGGTTATACCTACGCATAGTGATGTTATGAAGGAAGATGAAGAACATAGCAATCACTTTCTTTTAATAGTTGTGTTCTGCCTGCCCTATACTAGGGAGGTGGACTATGAATGACTCAATAGGACTGTCACTTCCGCGATCTACCACACGGTCCAAAATATAGGGTGCAATCGTAGGAAAATACGGTATAGGCACCACGCCTACACAATATTTACCACTCACCCATCGATCTAGTGAGCAAGTGCTATACGATCCTATACTTGAATATAATTCTAATCTAACTATGCCAAGCATATAATCAAAGTAGACTAAGAACAATATAATTGAGAACATAATCAAATAGAGCAAAGTCATATCCAATATGATAGAATAGACTAAAGTCATATTCATACAAATGATGAACTAGATGAATAATACAAGAATGAATATAAAAGTAGGAGAGAATTACTAAGAATCCTCTTAACAGATCTAGAATCCAAGCAATGCTTGCCTCCTTCTAGTTCTAATCCTATGTAGCTATGCTACTAAACTATAGAGATCTAATTGAGATCGTGGCTCTGAGGCTTCTTAGAGGAATGCTCTATATCTTGGAATGAATTAGGGTTTCTCCTAGGGCCAGGGGCCTTACTTATATAGCCCTCTAGGAAGCACCATAGCCCTTGGATCAAACTGACCTTGATGGACGATTATTATTGATCTTCAAAGGCGGTGGAGGCAAGATCCGCGAGGTGCTCCTGATTGGCCACCTAGGTGTGGCGGCCGCCCAGGGGGGTGGGGCGTCCGCCCCTGTCACAGTGACAGGTGGGTCCCATCTCCTAGGGTTTTGCTTCCCGTGTTTTCTAGATTATTCTTTTTATATATGTGGCCCTTTTCTCTCTACGTAAATATGACATGTGGGCCTCCTTTGGTTGTTTCCTGATAACCCCCTGCAGAAATAGACATTCACCAAAACTCGTAGAATTCTGTTAGTGTAACCCCTATATCTAGCTAGTAATTATATTTTAGGTCATTTCTCATGCTATGTTGACAGTTAAAAATGACACTTATTTACCATCAACAAACTGCCCCAAGCTTACCTTTTGCTCGTCCCTGAGCAAAGATAGACTCAGTGATGGATCAGGAGTGGCTACAATGCTTTCACGCCTTTCAGGTACAAATGCGTTCAAACTAGAATTCTCCTCCGGATTAGAATGAACTATTATGATAAAAAAAACTTACTCATATTACCTTCCACCATGGGGCTTGTAGCTGTCACTTGAGTCTTGAGTAGTTGAAAGACAGAACGGTCAAGTCAAGCGCCATGTTTCAAGTTCTTTGATTAACTATTATTCCGGAGTTTTGCACAATTTTAAAATAAAACTCAGAGATTCCTATGTATGACCCTTTCAAGTCTCTCCTTTGTGGTATTTCTAGATCCTCTCCAAGGCATTTATGGTCTATGCCTTTTCTCTCCTCTCAAGATATGTGGTATTTTTGGTATTTTAGGCATAGTAACATTGCCTTCTCTCTCTCACCCTACTTCTAATAGGCTTATGTGGAGCTCATAGGTGGGGAGACAATTAATACATACTTGCAAACATTTATTGCATAGTCAAACTACGGATCCAGAGAAACAAGTCATACAATCAAATCAAGATATGCATGTGTATAGGCTGGATGGTAGGTGGTGAATAGTAGGTGGTATATGGGTTAGGAGTGGTGATGTAGGGGTGAAGGAATGGTGATGGTGAATACTTAGCTCCTTTGAGAATTTTTTTTTTCTCATACCTATCTTGAAAACTTGAAGATTTTGGAGAGAACTTGGGCTGCTCAATAGATCTTTTTCTTCTCTCTCTTCTTCTTTTGTTTTTTTCATAGTGGGACATTTGTCCTCTTTCTTTTATTTATTCTTCTCTCTCTTTCTTTCTTTTAGAGCACCCAAGCCTCTTTCTGGGATATAATAACAAGTGGTAGTATAGCTGGATATTTGGAGCTTTATTGGCTAGCAAGGGATAAATAAGGGTGACAGGAATATTTTTGGGTAGTTCACTCTCAGTGTAAGAGTAGAACTATTTTTTGGGTGAATCTGAATGGTGTATATGTGGATTCGTACTTCCAGGATAGAAGCAGAATATATAGGTGGATGCATATGGATGCGTACTTCTAGGATAGAAGTAGCATGTATAGGTGGAGAATATATGTGGATATTGATTTTAACCGCATGACCAGTTCCTAAGGTCGACACAGGTTGACCACACTGAAATTTCACTTTAGGTAAATTTGAAAACACCGTCCCCTCATTTTTAAGTGAAGGCGATGAATTGACTTCGTATTTTGTGAAATCAAATTTCACTTTAGATAAATTTGAAAACACCGTCCCCTTACTTTTTAAGCGAAGGCGATGAATTGACTTCGTATTTTGTGAAATCAAATTTCACTTTAGGTAAATTTAAAAACACCATCCCTCACTTTTTAAGCGAAGGCGATGAATTGACTTCGTATTTTCTGAAATCAAATTTCACTTAGGTAAATTTGAAAACACCGTTGCCTTACTTTTTAAGCGAAGGCGATGAATTGACTTTGTTTTTTCTGAAATCAAATTTTACTTAGGTAAATTTGAAAACACTGTCCCCTTACTTTTTAAGCGAAGGCGATGAATTGACTTCATTTTTTCTAAAATCAAATTTCACTTAGGTAAATTTGAAAACATCGTCCCCTTACTTTGTGAAGTCAAATTTTTACCTTAGTGATGAAGTCAAAATTTACCTGACTTCATTTTTAAAGTAAAAATTCACCTCAGTGAATTTAAAAATATTATTCGCTCTTTCTGGCGAAGATAACATGCAAACTTTATTTTTGAAGTCAAAATTCACCTTAGTGAATTTGAAATACTATTCGCTCTTTCTGGCGAAGATAACATGTAGACTTCATTTTTGAAGTCAAAATTCACTTAGTGAATATGAAATATTGTTCGCTCTTTTTGGCGAAGATAACATGTAGACTTCATTTTTGAAGTCAAAATTCATCTCAGTGAATATGAAATATTGTTCGCTCTTTCTGGCGAAGATAACATGCAGACTTCTTTTTTGAAGTCAAAATTCACCTTAGTGAATTTGAAATATTATTCGCTCTTTTTGGCGAAGATAACATGTAGACTTCATTTTTGAAGTCAAAATTCACCTTAGTGAATATGAAATATTTTTCGCTCTTTCTAGCGAAGATACATGCAGACTTCATTTTTGAAATCAAAATTCACCTTAGTGAATATATTTTATGATTCTTTTGATAGATTAGCATCATTTTTGCTTGTTCGAATAATGATGCTACCTACTTTGGGTGTTTTACCGATACATGAGTATATTTAAAGTATACTCTTCGGCCATTGATAAGATTGTTTTTAGGGGAACTAGCTTTCTCATTTATACTTTGATGAGAATTTACGATGGAGACTGCCTCGTTAAAAAACCACTCACCCTACGAAGGGTTCCCCTTGAGTGGAAAAAGAGTGCAGCTCGTTTACATTTGAATTAAAATTTTTTAGAATGTAAAAGCTAATCTATTTTGTCCAAAGATGAAAACAAATTCTAGGGATAGTATCTTCGTAAGTCTTGAATATTGAATGTGTAATCAATTTCCTTCCCACTCATGTCTGCTAGGTGAAATGCTCCTGACTTGTTGGTTCTTATGATGAGGAACGGTCCTTCCCATTTTTGCTGAAATTTTCCGACTGTGTCTTTATTTCTTTTTTTCAAGACAAAGTCTCCTGGTGATAATTGTCTTGGTTTGACTTTCTTATTGTACCAACTTTTTGTTTCCTTTTGATATTTCTCAAGATTCTGAATCGCCTTCATTCTTTCTTCCTCTAGTAAATCTTTGCTTGTCATTTGTTGGTCTTCATCTATCATTTCAATATTTGTTCTTGGTCCTTGAAATTGTATCTCTTCAGGCGTCATCGCTTCTTCTCCATAAAGTAATTTGAAAGGGGAGAAGTTTGTTGATCTTGAAACTGTGGTGTTATGTACCTAAACAACTTTAGTTAACTCATCCACCCATTTACCTTTTGGTAGCCCCACCAGGCATTTTGATATTTCTATGCATATAATTCCATTTGCTCATTCGATTGCACCGTTTGACTGTGGGTGTTTTACTGATGCGAAACATAATTGAATTCCCAGACTTTCACAATACTCTCTGAAATTTTGGCTGTCAAATTGAGTTCCATTATCTACTGTTATGTGCCTTGGAACTCCGAAACGACAAATGATATTTTGCCAAAGCAATTTCTTCATTGTGAAAGATGACATGTTTGTCACTGGTTTAGCTTTGATCCACTTAGTGAAATATTCCACTGCCACTACTGCATATTGAAGGTTTCCTTGTGCTGTAGGTAGCTTTCCAATGATGTCAATTCCCCATCTCGCCAATGGCCTAGTTGGTTCTATTGTTTGTAGATTTGTTGCTGGAGCCTTTACTTTGCTTGCAGACATTTGACAATTATGGCAAGATTTGACAATTTCTTTGCTGTCATTTTGGGCTGATGGCCAATAAAATCTATGACGAAATGCTTTTCCTGCTATTGTTCTTGCTCCAGGATGTGTGCCGCAAATTCGTTCGTGTATTTGTGATAGTAGCTTTTTTTCCTCTTCTACTGATATACATTTGAGTAATGGTGCACATATTTCTTATTTGTATAGCTGATTGTTGATGATCTTGTAATTTCTTGTTCTTTGCTTCATTCTTATGTTGTTGACTTCATTTTCAGGCTCATAGTACCCACGAAGGTAAGCCATAATTGGGGCTCTCCAGTCTTCACTTTGTATTATATGTACTTCTCTAGGTGTAGCTTGCACTGCTTTGATGGATGCTTGTTTCAAGATTTCATAGAAAACATCATGAGGGAGACTTGAATTTTGTGCTACAGCTTTTGCTAGTTTGTCTGCTTCTGAATTGTCATTTCTTGAGACGTTTTTGACTGTAAAACCTTCAAAATGTTTCTCTTGATCTCTGAGAAATTGCAAGTATTTTTCTAATTCTGGATCTCTTGCTTTGTAGTCTTTTTCAATGTGTCCTGCTACAATTTGAGAATTTGTTTTGATTACCAATCTTTGGATTCCCATTGCTTTTGCTTTGCGAAGTCCCAGTAAAACGGTTTCGTATTCTGCTATGTTGTTTGTACACTGAAATTCTAGTCTTATAGCATATTTTATCTTTATGCTTGAAGGTGAGGTGATTATTGTAGCTGCTCCAGCCCCTGCGAAGCCCCATGCACCATCGCAATATATTGTCCATTCTGGTTCCTTCTTGTCTTCTCTTGAACTTTGGGAGGGTGTCCAATCTGCTATGAAGTCTGCTAGGACTTGGGATTTTATTGATGTTCTTTTTTCAAATTCTATAAAATATTGAGATAATTCTGCTGCCCATTTTCCCAGTCTTCCTATTGTTCTGCAACTTTGTAATACTTCTTTGGGTAATTTGTGAGAACTCTGATTTTGTGGGCCTGAAAGTAGTGCTTCAACTTTCTTGATACTGTTAAAACTGTGTATGCTATTTTCTCAATCTCAAAGTAGTATACTTTTGATCCAGATAATACTTCTGAAACATAGTAGACTAGTACTTGATATTTTGAATGATTTATTTCTTGTTCTTGGACTAGTACTGCACTTACAGCTGTTTCTATGACTGAGATATATAATAGCAAATCTGCTCCTGGTGTTGGTAAAATCAATTTGTTTGGCTGTAGTAGATATTTTTTTATCTCTTCAAATGCATGTTGCTACGAAGGTCCCCATACGAAGTCTCTTTTGGATCCTTTGAGTGCCTGAAATATTGGTAAGCTTCATTCTGCTGATTTTGAGATGAATCTATTTAAAGCTGCAAGTATTTCAGTCAGTTTTTGAACATCTTTTATATTTTTAGGAATTCTCATGTTCAAAATTGCTTGAACTTTGTCTAGGTTTGGATCTATCCCTTTTGCTGAAACAATGCAGCCTAAAATTTTTTCTTTCTGTACTCCGAAGGTATATTTTTCGGGATTTAGTTTCAAATTTCTTTTTCTTAGATTTGAGAATGTTTCTTGAAGGTCTTGAATATGATCTTATCTTTTCTTGCTCTTGACAACTATGTCGTCGACATAAGCTAGCAAGTTTTTGTCAATCTGACTTTTGAGCACTGTTGAAGTCATCCTGACAAATGTTGTGTCTGCATTGCGAAGCCCCTCTGCCATTCTTACAAAGCAGTATGTTCCAAATGGTGTGATAAAACTTATAAATTCTTTATCTTTTTTTCTCATCCAGATTTGATGATATCCTGAGAAACAATCTAGGAAACTTAGCATTTCACTTCCAGCTGCTTGATCAACTAGTGTGTTGATTCTTGGTAGTGGGAAATTATCTTTTGGGCATACTTTGTTGAGATCTGTAAAATCGATACACATTCGCCATTTTCTATTTTTTTTCTTGACCATGACGATATTTGCTAGCCAAGTTGTGAATTAGACTTCTCTTATAACTTTAGCATCTAGCAACCTTTGGACTTCGGCTTTTGCAGCTTGTATTCTGTCTTCAGCTAATTTTCTCAGTTTCTGCTTTTTGGGTCTGCAATTTTGATTGATGTCGAGTTTGTGCTCAATTATATCTCTACTGACTCCTCCTAAATCATTGGATGCCACTGCGAAGACATCTTTGTTACTTTAAAGAAATTCTATGAGTCTGTTTTCTTCTTCTTGAGAAAGTCATGTCCCTATGATTACTTGTTTGTGTGGGACTAATGAGTCAAGGGATACTTTCTTTGTTTCTTCGACTGCTTGAGCTTTTTCTTGTGGCTTCGCATTTTCTGTTTCTTCTTTCTCTTCTTCTTTGATTATATGAACATTTTTCCGACCAGGACTGTATTCTTTTTCAATGTTTCTTGCTTCGGTTTGATCTCCATGGACTGTGATAACTCCATTTATTGTAGGCATCTTCATACATAAGTAAGAGTAGCTTATTACTACTTCAAATGCATTTAGAGTTCCCCTTCCAAAAAGTGCATTATAGGGATAATGGATGTCCACCACATCAAATGCAATTTGCTCTGTTCTTGTATTGTTTACTGTTCCAAATGATACAGGAAGAACTATTCTTCCTATTGAGTGAATTGGCTTCCCATCGAAGCCGTAGAGTGGGTGCTCAGCTGTTCCTAAAAGTTTGCGATCAATTTTTATGGCATCAATTGTTGCTGTGAATATAATGTCTGCAGAACTTCCATCGTCAACTAAAATTTTTGAGACAGCCCATCCATCAATATTTGCTTCAACTACCATTGCATCCATGTGTGGATAGTCTTTCAGTTGTAAATCTTTTTCTGAGAATGTGATTGGTGGATGAGACCATCTTGTCTTTCTGTATGGGCCTTCTGTTGAGATAGAGTTTACTCTTCGAAAGTAATTCTTTTTTTGATTGTTGTTTTCATGATCAATACTGTTTCCTCCAATGATTGTCATGATTCTTCCTTTGCTTGCTATTAAAGTTGATGGAGAGTTGTCTTGTTTGTTGTTCCCTTATGGATTGCTATTTGCCACAGAGGATTCGGGCTGTATTTGAAAATTTATTTGTTGTTGATTTTGCCTCCATTGATTTGGGTCGTATATTGCTACTGTTCCATAGCTATATGATGATGGGCCTGGGATCATTGCTTGGGAGTGTCCAAACTGAATTGGGTAATAAGAGTTTTGTTGGCCTTGAATCATATGATTGACAGCTTTTGATTGACTTAAGATTTTATTTTCTTCTTGTATTTTTTTGATGCTTTTCTTTACTTTTGGACATATTTTTTATGTGTGTCCAGCCCCTCTGTCATGAATGATGCAATACATGTCTTTCGGTCTTAGGGGGGTTCTTCCTCTTCCTCTTGAATTGAAGCCACCTCTTTCGAATGTCCTTTGGTTGTACTGACTGTTGTATTGATTTTGAGGTTGAAAATTTGTTTCAGTAGTTGAATTGTTGTTTTCAACTTGATTGACTTGGGTGAAGTGTCATCGCTCATAATTATTTTGCTTTGGGGATGAAAATTGCTGCATTTATTTTGATTTTTGAAGCTGTTTTCTTCCTCAATTCTTTTTCTGTAATCTTCATCAGACTTGCAGTACTTTTGGATTTCTTCGTAAAGCTGAGCCAGCGAAGTTGGCTTTTCTCGAGTAAGGTGTGCTGCACATTGTCCTGCCCGAAGTTCCTTGATTGCTGCAATTATGACAACTTCGTCTGGGATATTTGTGATTTGAGATTTGATTTGAATGAATCTCTTATAATATTGACTTAGAGGTTTTTTGGGCTGTTTGTTTGCAGTTGAATAAATCCATGTTTGTAAGACCAGTTGGTTGAAATCCCTGGAAGTCAACAAGTAGATTTGTCTTTAATTGTTCCCATGAATGTATGGATCTTGTTTTTAGAGATGAATACTATTATTGTGCTAGACATTTTACTGCCATGACAAGTGACTTTGCAAGTGTGGTTTCGTCCCCACCGCCTGCAATTACTGCAGCTTCAAAACTCATTAAGAATTGCCTTGGGTCTGATTCACCATCGAATGTTGTTATCATGTTGAATTTGTACCCTATAGACCATTAAGCTAGCTGCAAATTTGTTGATAGTGGGGAGCTTGTATCAATTGATATGAATGATTTCTGAATATTTCTCTCTTGAGAGATTCTTGTTGCTAGATGTGATTCTTCTTGATTTATAACTTCATGATTTGCATTTTGCAGTTGCTCGTTTAAATTGCGAAGGGTAACTTCGGCCTCTTCTATTCTTTGTTTGAGTGTCTTTTCTCGTGCTCTTGCGTGACATTCTTCAAGTTCTTTTTGCCTTCGTAAAACTTGTTCTTCAAGTTCCTTGAGTCTCTGTTCTTCAGCTTCGTCCGTTCTTGAAGAGTTTGCACCTTGAGAGACTTCTTTTGTAAGACCTCTGTCTTCTCCAGGTGGTTGTTCGTCTTTGGTTTCTTCATTGACGGTCTTCTTGTTTGGTCTTGCCATTTTATTTCTTGTGGTCGTGAAGATCTTTAGATGTACGCACAAACGGTGGGCGCCAGATATTGGGTGAAAAGTCCAGCTCGGATGGCATAATTCACATAATCATCAGAAAAATTTCATCCAAGACAAAATTACGTACAAAGTTGCATTCATTATCTGATTGTACCATACATGTCAGAGGAGGTATTTATAGGGCCCTAGTTTTCGTATTTTACATAAAATGACTTTTTTACCCCTGACCTAAATATTTACAACCCTTCATTTATGTAAGGGCGAAGTGGTCATTTTCTCCTAATTCAGTCTTCTTTTTCGCGTTCAATCTTCTTTTCCTTCAATGAATTTGTTTTCTTTAGATTATCTCATGCTTCTTGTCTACTTCTCTGTCCAGCAAAGTTGATTTCCTGACGACGAAGTCGACAGGCGAAGTTGAATTTCTGACGACGAAGTCAACAGGCGAAGTTAAATTTCTTGACGACGAAGTCGATAGGCGAAGTTGAATTCTTGGCGACGAAGTCGATATGCGAAGTTGAATTCTTAGCGACGAAGTCGATAGGCGAAGTTTAATTCTTGGCGATGAAGTCGATAGGTGAAGTTGATTTCCTGACGACGAAATCGACAGGCGAAGTTGAATTTCTGACAACGAAGTCAACAGGCTAAGTTGAATTTCTTGACGACGTAGTCGAAATACATTCTTCGCTGTGTTTTTTCCTGCAAGTGTATTTCATTAGAATATTTTTATATCTTTCATACTCCAAAGTTTGGGTTTTAGTTTTTTGGACGAAGTTAATTTCTCAACAGAGACCGAATCCATTTAGAGGGGTTTTAATCCGTCTGTATCCGAGTCCGGATATTTTACATCCGATACCGTATTCGTATCCGAATATTTAAATCACATATTTATGATGTCGATATCCAATCGTATCATATCCGGTATTTTTTATACTATCCGTATTCGAATCCGAATCTGGACATAAATATGAAAACAAATACGATATCAGTCATATCCGTCCGTATCCGATCCGTTTTCATCCCTTACAATAGTCCTAGTCTGTTCTTAGAACAAGTTGTTCAGTTCTAATGTATCTTATGATTTTACCAATGCATTTTTTGAATGGTTGGGATTTACCAGTTCTCTATCATTGTTTGTTAATTTGTGAGTTATAATTAATGCATGTTTAGTATGTAGTATACCATTATTTTCTCCCCCCCCCAAAAAATTCTGTTGAACTGCCCTGGGCATATGCACAGTATCTCCTATACAACTAAAAAGAACAAAACAAAGACAACGGAACGGTGCGACAATTTTTCGCCTCACCTTCGCTTCACCCTGTGCGAAAAAAAATCCCACCTACGCTCTGCTGGCCCGTGCAATCTTCTCCAATCACGTATAGATGTCCAACGGGCCAGGCCGCCCCAGCACGGCACGGGCCCGGGCCAGGCACGGCCCGGTAGGGGTCAGGCCAGCATGGCACGTCAGGCTGCTCGAGCCGTGCCGTGTCGGGCACCGTGCCTACCCTACGGCCCAGGCATGGCCTGATGGGCCGTTTTTCGGGCTGGGCTGGCCCGAGAAGCACGACCAATCCAGCGTGTCGGGCCGGCCTGAGGCCCACGAGGGAGCGCGAGCATCTAGAGAGAAGGGGAAGGGGAGGAAGCGCGAGGCTGAAGGCACCGGATCTACATCGAGGCGGAGCTCGGGGCCGGTGCGCTCCTGCAGCGGCGTCGCTTGAGGAGAGGGAGGGGCAGGGGGCGTCGTCGGTGTCCGCGCTCGGCCGTCGGCGCTGCAAGGAGAGGGAGGAGGCGTCCTAGACTCCTAGTCCCGCTCCGCGCTTGCCTCGCCCAGCGCAGAGATGAGAGGAGGAGGAGGAGTGAATACGGCACTGCGGCTGCGGTGTCGGGAGGGGGCTGCCGGCTACGTGGGGGGAGGGGAATGGAAAGGGAGTTAGGGTTTGGGTGGTGGGCCGGTGGGGCACTAGGGGAGTTGGGGGTGGTGGCTGCCTGGTTGGGGCTCTTAGCAGGCTGACTGGCCGGGCCGCGCTCTGTGGATTGGGCCATGCCGTGCCAGCCCACGTGCCTGGGTAAGGCCTAGGCACGACCTGTTCCTTCGGGCCAGGCCAGCCCAGGCCCGCTCGCCACCGGGCCATGCCGTACTCGTGCCGGGCAAAAAAAAAAATGCGGGCTTCGTGCCGGGCCATCGTGGCTCGGGCTACCTGGACATTTATAGAATCATGTAGTTCCCCGGCGTGGCGCCCGCGTGATCTCCTCGCTCTCTCCAATCACGCAAGCACTTCCCCGTCCTGCGTTCACCCCGCACCGCACCCACGCCCTAGCCACGTCGCCGCAACGCTGACGACCACGCCTGCATCCCACCGCCGCTGGCCCACGTCCGGCTGCCGCCCTCGGCCCCCAGGCCCATTGCATAGCCTCCGCTCTGCCCCGAGGCACCACCGCTCTGCGCCGCCGTGCCGGGCCAGCCGTCACACCCACTGGTGCGGGAGAGAAGGGGGCAGAGTGTGCACGCGCTCTGCCGAGTGTCGGGGGTGAGGCATGGAGGCCGGCAAGGTAGGGAGAGACAACGAGGAGGGCGCAGTGGATGGCCGTGGTGATGGCCACGATGGTACAGTCCACAGCCAGCCGGAGAGAGAGGACGCCCCGATATTGAAGGAATCCAAATTCAAGGTCTATTTACTGCTGGAACGGTAGGAGTTCATGATTTCAGCAAAAATTGAGTGTGATTTCACTACAAATCTGTCGGTGCTCTGCTTGTCAGAGTTTCAGTTCGTGTTTTGAGTACACTAAAGGGCTCAAGAAGATGACAATGTCCTCCTGAACTTGACTTGATATCTTGCCCAAGTAGTTCATATGTGTGAAGTTATGCCCAAGTTGGATTTACTATAAACACAGTCCCGATTGCTATGTTTACACTAACCCCTGAAATTAGTCTCCACCTATCTAGGATGACTATTGCCAAACTGCTCCTGTTTCTTTCTCACAAACCAATATTGAACCAAACAAAGAAGATTTCTTGTGCATATATGAATGCCTCTTAGGAACTGGTTTGGTCTCAGTTGTTATTATGGCCGCAACCTGCGTGTGCCCTTTCCATGTATAGGCTGGCTTTGTAGTTTTTGTTACCCAAAAGCAAATGCCAATGCCTTAATGTTAACTAATGTGTCGTTAACGGTACTCCTTATCTGGAGGGTTCAAGTTTCAGTTGATATTTGCAGAGTGCAAAGTACATAGGGCCTTGTGTAGTAGCTGAAGCTTTTATTTCTGTTCTGAATGCCACAATGTCCAAAAGTGTGAGTGACACCAGCAGCTTTTTGCATTGAGAGCAAATAACCTTATTGTAGATCGCTGGCAACACTTCTAAAAAGGGCAGACCCAGTGTCGGAGGCTCCCACGTGAGTGGGGTCTGGGGAAGGGATAAACCGAGGCAAGCTTTTCCCCCGCAAAATCTGCAGAGATGCTGCTTTGAACCCACGACCTGGTGACTCAGTGAGACAGCTCTCACCACTGCACCAGGCCTGCCCTTCCGCTGGCAACACTTCTATGTTATCAAATTTATATATATTGTAGATCACTGGCAGCACTTCTCATTTTTTTAAAGGTAAGCTGCAGCCCAAATTTATATATATGGTACCAGATTTGGCCAGTGCAGTCTAACTGTTTGATGCCATGCAAAATTCAGTAGCTTTGGTTTATGTTCTCTGTTCATATTTGATATATATGTGAACTGGCATGACATATTTTTACAATTTTTGCTCATTCAACATTGTCGTGTCTTCTTTGCAGGCTCTCAGATTATTCTTTGTCGTGTCTTCTTGGAAAATTGCAGGTATGTCATCTTGAGTAGGTAATTTCAGTTGATGTTATCTGAGAGCTTGTAGGTTTGGTGTTAGAGATGATTTCTCTGTTGGCATCACTATATGGTGTTTCTTTTCTGGATAGTTTCGATGCAAAGTTCTATGCTTAATAATGAAAATATAATATTCTTGTAATTACTAAACTGCAAGGCTTGCAAGTTGAAAATTTTAGTACGTGACTGTGGATATGACTCTTCATGCATGACAGATAATTTTAGTATGCAACTCTGCACGAATACTAATTAACCCATTTAACCAGCAACCATGGAAGAATTTCAGCATGTTTATCAAACAAAAAGAATTACTTTCACTTTGAAGAATGATTTGCAGGTTTTGATTCCACATGAGGACCTGGTCATATGCAGGACGAGGTGTTGAAAGTGGTTCTCTATTGATTAGGGCTAACCCTAGATGGGTAGCTATATAGGTTCCATACATGGGCCACATGGGCCTTAGCCTCATGGGCCTAAACACATACTCCAACACCCCCCGCAGTCTGAACTACCGGCACAGCGGAGTTCGAGGCTGAACAAGAAAGAACACACACAACCCCTCACAGACGCAACTAGCCACCGGTGATGTTGAGGCTGGAGCGAAACTCGGCGAAGGTCGAGGACGGGAGGCCTTTGGTGAAGATGTCCGCGAACTGGGAGGTCGTCGGAGCATGAAGGACCCGCACCTCGCCCAAGGCCACCCGATCACGGACAAAGTGGAGGTCGATCTCCACATGCTTCGTCCGCTGGTGCTGGATGGGGTTGGTGGAGAGGTAGACCGCACTGACATTGTCGCAGTAGATCAGTGTGCTCCGGGAGGGCGGAGTGTGCAACTCAGCAAGCAGCTGCTTGAGCCAGGCGGCCTTCGCCACGCCGTTAGCAACGGCGCGGTACTCCGCCTCGGCGCTGGACCGGGAGACCACCGGCTGGCGCTTGGACGACCAAGACACCAGGTTGCCGCCCAGGAAAACGGCGTAACCGGAGGTGGAGCGGCGAGTATCCGGGCACCTGGCCCAGTCAGCGTCGGTGTAGACGACGAGGTCAGTGGAGGAGGCACGGTGTAGGAGGAGGTCGTAGTCGAGCGTGCCCCGGAGGTAGCGGAGGAGGCGCTTGAGAGCCGTGAGGTGAGGCTCCCGGGGGTCATGCATATGAAGACAGACCTGCTGAACTGCATAGGTGATGTCCGGCCGGGTGAAGGTGAGGTACTGAAGAGCCCCGACGAGACTCCTGTACGCAGTGGGATCGACCACCGGTGGTCCCTCAGTCTCAGACAACTTGCCCTGAGTGTCGACCGGAGTGGAGCAGGGCTTGCATCAGTCATCCCAGCCCGCTCCAGGATATCCCGAGTGTACTGCCTCTGGTGAAGAAGGAGCCCAGCAGGACGGTGCTCAACAGTGACGCCGAGGAAGTGGTGGAGCTCACCCAGATCCTTCATCGCGAACTCCTGCTGGAGAGCTGCAATGATCCGGCAGAGAAGTGGCTCGCTGGAGGCTGTGAGGACAATGTCATCAACATAGAGCAACAAGTATGCAGTGTCGGCCCCATGGTGGTAGACGAACAGGGACATATCAGACTTGGCCTCCACGAACCCCAGGGTCAGCAAGAAAGCAGCGAACCGGTGGTTTCACGCCCGAGGTGCCTGCTTGAGGCCGTAGAGGGACCTGTTGAGCCGGCAGACCATGTCAGGACGGGTGGTGTCGACGAACCCCACCGGCTAACTGCAGTACACCGTCTCGGTAAGAAGGCCGTGGAGGAAGGCGTTCTTGACGTCCAGCTGGTGGACGGGCTAAGACCGAGCAAGTGCTAGCGATAGCACGGTACGGACGGTGGCCGGCTTGACCACCGGGCTGAAGGTCTCATCGTAGTCGACGCTAGGGCGCTGAGTGAAACCCCGGAGGACCCATCGAGCCTTGTAGCGCTCGAGAGAGCCGTCAGCCCGGCGCTTGTGGGTCCAAATCTACTTGCCGGTGATGACATTGGCGCCCGGCGGCCGGGGCAC
Source organism: Saccharum hybrid cultivar R570 (assembly GCA_038087645.1). Classification (NCBI taxonomy): domain Eukaryota; kingdom Viridiplantae; phylum Streptophyta; class Magnoliopsida; order Poales; family Poaceae; genus Saccharum; species Saccharum hybrid cultivar. The sequence continues at coordinate 964,497 of JAQSUU010000625.1, read as the reverse complement.
CAACTCCCACGTCTGGTTGGCGAGTAGCGCGGCGTACTCCTCTTCCATCGCGCGGCGCCAGTGAGGGTCCAACAGGGCATCGCGAACGGAAGAGGGTACCGGAGAGACCACCGCGTCGCCGGTCGAAGCCGCGAGGACACGAGGCCGCAGTGTGCCAGCCGCGTGTCTGGTCACCATCGGGTGAACATGCCGCGGGTGTCGGTGAAGCAGCGGCGGGTGGTAGACCGGCGGGGCACCACGAGCCGGCGGGGACTGCGGTGGTGGTGTCGGTGTCCCCGGTGGAGAAGGAAGCGCGAGCGGCGGCGGCGGCGGCCTGCGCTGGTACACCCGTACCGGCGCAGCGAATCTCGATGGAGGTGCCGGGGCAGGTGCCGGGACGGGATCCGGCGTTGGCAACCGACACGCCCCCCCGGGGCAGAAGCGGGGGACGAAGGCCCCGGGTCTGCACAAACCGGAGATGACGGGCCCGGCCCCGCTGGGGATCCAGGACCGGGGGCTAGCCCGGCGTGCGGCGAAGCGGTACCTACAGGGGACCACGAAAAATGTGGCTGAACCACCGGGTCAGTGGAAAACAAGGAGGGTAGGTCTGGTACCGGCGGGGTGGTAGTGCTGGAAAAGGGAAAGACGGACTCATCGAATACCACATGGCGAGATATGAGAACCCGTCGGGAGGTAAGGTCAAAGCACCGGTACCCCTTGTGATCCGGAGAGTACCCGAAGAAGACACAGAGCGTGGAGCGAGGGTCCAGCTTGTGGGAAGAAGTGGCAGCGGTGTTGGGATAACACGCACACCCAAACACGCGGAGGTGATCGTACCGCGGCGGGGTACCGAAGAGGGCGTGGTGAGGAGTGGGAGCGGGGCACGCCGCGGAAGGAAGGCGGTTAAGAAGGTAGGTGGAGGTGTGCAGGCCCTCGGCCCAGAAGCGAGCAGGAAGAGAGCCCTGAAACAGAAGAGTACGCACGGTGTCGTTGGTAGTGCGAATCATCCGCTCTGCCTTGCCATTTTGCGAAGAGGTGTATGGGCAAGACATGCGTAACTGAACACCGTGAGAGAGGAAGAAAGCGCGGGAGGTGGAGTTATCAAACTCGCGACCATTGTCACACTGGACGGCCTTGATGGTGAGGCCGAACTGTGTAGACACCCACGTGAAGAAGTGAAGGAGCGTGGTAAACGTGTCTGACTTCGCACGGAAAGGAAATGTCCACGAATAATACGAAAAATCATCAACAACCACAAGATAGTACTTATAACCAGAAATACTTAGAACAGGAGATGTCCATAGGTCGCAATGTACAAGATAAAAAATGTGGGCCGCATGAGAAGAAGAACTAGAAAAAGGAAGATGAACATGTCGGCCCAATTGGCACGCATGACACAGTTGCTCATCATGAGCTCGAGTACATGGAAGACCAGAGCTACGACTGAGCTGTATCAGGGCATCACATCCAGGATGGCCGAGGCGCCGGTGCCAGGTAGTAGAGGAAGTAGAAGCGGCGAAGGCAGCTGACAAAAAGGACGGCGAAGAAGACGAAGGCGCCGCCGGGAAGCGAAGGGTGTAAAGGGGCCCGGTGCTGTCACATCGGAGCAGAGGACGCCGGGAAGCCAAATCCTTTACAGTAATACCAGAAGAGTCAAATTCCACAGAACAAGAATTGTCAGCTGTAAAACGACGAATAGAAAGAAGGTTATGAACCATAGAAGGAGCAACAAGAACATCAGGAAGATGAAAGGAGCCATGAGCACCGGCGGTACCCACAGACGTGACAGGAAGGCAAGAACCATTGGCAACCATAATGGACGAAGGAAGAGAGGAAGAAGGAGAGTGGAGCGATGAAAGTATACCGGGGTCAGGAGTGGTGTGGTAGGTGGCTCCCGAATCAGCAATCCACTCAGGTCCGACCGGAGGTGTTAGGCCCATGGTGCTGAACGAGCGGGCCAGGGCCGCCGGGTCCCATCCGGCGACCCCCGGAAGAGTCCCAGAGGGTGGAGTCCACGCCGTAGCAGGGAAGGCGCCGGGTGTAGGGCCAGCAGGAGGAGCTCCGGTGAGCATGGCCACCGGTGGGCGCGAGTCGGCCCCAATGGCGTGGTAGGGCCACATGGAGATGCGCCCTGACCACGGGTGCTGGAAGGAGGTCCATGGTGCCCCCCCTGCGGCCCACCAGGAGCCGGAGGCTGGGTGTGGCCGCCTCGGCCACCCCCGCGACCCCTTCCACGTCGACGGCGACCGCCACGGCCCCCCACCTCCGCTCGGCCCGGAGGGAGGGGGACCCAGAAGAGACGGCGGCGGTGGAGCGGCGGACCGTGGTGGAGCAGTCGGGCGCGGCGAAGTAGCAGCCAGGGCCGTCGAGGGGGACGAGGAGCCCGTGGAGGTGGTGGATCCCGGCTGGGGGCCCTGAGTGAGCTCCTCCATGACGAGATCGTCCCGGACCTCCAGGAAGGTGGGGAAGGGCCTCTGGCAGGTGATCCACGTCTGGAGGTGGGCGTAGCAGTCGCTGAGCCCCCGGAGGACGTTGAGGACCAAGATGCGATCCTCCACGGGCCACCCAAGGTCCCTCAGGGAGTCCGCCATGCCCTTCGTCCGACGGCAGAACTCGCCGACGGAGAGGTCACCCTGGACGAAGGTCCTGAAGCTCGCATCGAGGCGCAGAGCCCGGGCCTCCGCGTTGCCCAGGAACTGGCCCTCAAGGGCGAGCCAAGCCCGGCACGCGTCAGGAGAGGTGCGGACGAGGTCCTGGAGGTCCAGAGAGATCGTCCCCAGGATCTAGGAGAGGACGATGCTGTCCAGATGAAGCCACGACGGGGTCTGGACGGCGACCGAAGCATCAACGAGGACGTGGTCGTCGAGGGCGTAGCGGCGAAGAGTGAGAAGCACCAGATCCCGCCAGCGGGCGTAGGAGGGCGACTCCGGCTCGAGGACGACCGGGACAAGGAGGCGGATGTTCTGGACCCCCCCCGGCCTGGTAGTGAAGCTGAGCCACGAGCGGGTCGGCCGGGTCGTGCCAGAGGACGACAGTGTGGGACACGCGGCGTCCTGGCGAGGCAGAGGAGGTAGCTCCGGCGTCCTGGCCCACGGGAGAGGTGAGGAGATGCTCGGCCTCGGCGATCTGGCGAGCCAGGGCGTCAGCCGCGTCGCGCTCACGCTCCCAGACGGCGGCGGCCGCCCGCACACGAGCCTGCCCCTCCGCGGCGGCCGCGCGGGCAGCGACAAGGGCTGCGGCGAGGGCGGAGTCGGAACGCGGGCCCTGAAGCGTAGGCGTGCCGTCACCAAGAGTCATGGCCGGCTGATGGAGGACGGTGGCATCGGTCCCGGCGGTGCGCAGGAGGGCGGCCAGGGCGGCTGGAAGGTGGTCAGCGCCCCCTGCCCCGGCAGCCGCATCTAGAAGGGTGGTGAGGGTGGTCTGGAGGGTGTCAGCGCCGAGCCCCGCATGGACCAGAGGAGCCGTCGGGAGAAGGGGATGCTCAACGCCGGCGGCCGCAGGAGCAGGGTCTTCCCCGCCGCCCGTGCCTGCAGCGTCCGCCCCGGTAGTGAGGGCTGCTGCCGTGTGGGTAGGGAGGGGGAGGGTCGCGGTAGGAAGGTGGGGGCCCGCGCGCGGCCTGGAGCACGGCAGCAAGGGGCGCGACCCCGACGGGCGGAGTAGCGGGCGCGGCCCCAGGCGGCGCAGCGGCGGGCGGTGCCCCAGGAGCGGCGGCGGCAACCTGCGTCCAGGAAAGGGTGGGGGGGAAGGGAAGAGGGAGAAGAGGGAGGGAGAGGAGGGAGGCCGGTCATCCATGCCGGCGCCGGTGGCAGGAGCAGCGCCGGCGGGAGGAGGCGGAACGGCGGCGGCTCAGGGTGGGGAAAGAGGAAAGAACAGGCTTGAAAGTGGTTCTCTATTGATTAGGGCTAACCTTAGATGGGTAGCTATATAGGTTCCATACATGGGCCACATGGGCCTTAGCCTCATGAGCCTAAACACATACTCCAACACGAGGAAACCATCAGGACCACCTCTCAGGTTCGTTTCCTCCCACCCACCTGAGATTGATCCCTCTCTCTCTCCCCTTCTTGGATTGCTCGCGAATGTGCTCAGGTCTTTTGTCCATTGGTTTTGTGTCTCTGAAACTGAATGTTGCAGAATTGACCATGTGAGTTGAAGTGGACTGTGTTAGTGTTGTGGTGACAGGATAAATTAGTATCAGCAGGGATGATTCACCCTGGTTTTATCCATATCATTTTATCAATCAGATGGAGTCAATGATATATGATTTTGAACTTGTGTTTGCTTTGTGCAGGTTGAAATCTGTGATTATGAACTTATCTTCTTTGAGCCTGCAATGCTGAATTTTTTTTTCTAAATTTTTCATGGTAGAAAACATTGTGCATTCCTTTTGCTTTTGGATTATTATATGTATCTGAAATTGAGATCTTGAAACAGTCATATCTTTGGATTATTGTGGTTGCATAAACACTTTTGATATGAGCTGATCCTATTATAATTAAAGTGGTACAAAAGATAGTCTGAATTCCTACCATATGTCCCCTGCGCCTGCCAGGAGTTGATCTTGTGCCCGTGCAGCGCTGTCTAAATAATGCATTGTTTTAGGTAAATGCATGGGTCTCTTGTCCTCAAGATGTCTTTCAGTGAGGTCTTGTTAATTCATTTGGTTTATGAAAGCTTTGATATTAGTGTTGTGGTCTAAATAGTGCCTTGTTTGATCAAGTTTGGTAGTAAACTTAATCTGTTTTTTCATTCATGAATTTCTAATTCCCTACATCATTTGCTCTTTTTTTTCAGATTAGTATGCTCTTGTAAGCTAACTTTGATATTATTTGTTACTTGTAACATTTGCATGGTTAGAAATCTCGGTTCATTAACCTTGTACTATCAAAATTTCACAAACGAAATAGTATCCCAGTTACTGAACTGCAAATTTAGTAACCTTGAGCAGTACCGTTGAACTATTTGTAAGCTTAATTAATTGAAATAGTGGCATGTTAGAAAGGATTATTACTTGTGATAAATTGAATTGTCAAACACTCAAACCACCATGTTGTCTTAACTACAAAAAAAGACCGATATCTGCAAGAGTCTGAATATGCAGCGCATCAGGTTAAGATTTTCTTGCAAGTTGCACTAGCTGACTGAAGAGTATTATTGGTTTTCCTTTGGTTGGACATAAGGGTGCTATGAAACAATTGATTGCAGCATGTCTGATTACGTTTGAATTGGTTGCAGGACAGCGATGGAATCAACAGGTCTGCAACGCTGGCCTTCTTGAGCTGCCATCCTACCCTCTTTACAAGCTCTGCCTTGGACACGCTCAGGATGTTGGCAACCTTGAGGAGATTGAGCAGGAAACCGCATAGGAGATGACGTCCCTCTCCGCCGGCAGCATTCACAGGCTCACGATCTTCTCAATAAGGTGGCAGTGCTTAGTGATCTGCTTCACGTCCCCATTCCCGGTTAATTAGTGCTGACACGGATACTTCAAAAAATGGAGAGTCTGGTTTAAAGACTTTGCAGGGGACAATATCTATTTTGAGTGTCTTAATAGTTTTTGTTAGGAACCTTACTAACTTTATACAAAGGTTCCGATTGTATCTATGTCATCCAAGTTTTTTGTTGCAATAAGTTTTCGTCGTACTCCCTCTGGTTTGCAAATATTTCACGTATGGAAATATTAGACAAGGTTTGAAATATCATTGGAGCCACAAGTTCGTGCTGCAATATTAGAGAGGGGAGATGGGTTAGTAGGCATGTAACTTGCCATGTGCCCCTTGTGTACGTAACTCGCCATGTGTCCCTCTTGTATGTAACTCGCAATGTGCTTGTGTGGCTGCTAGCTGGTCTCGCCTTACCGAGAACAAGTCAAACTCTTGTGCATATGATTGTTGTTTCGTTGCAACAGGCATAAACCTAGGTTTCTTCATCTTACCAATGTTTTTACATAGCCAATTGTATGTAGCGCTATCTATATCTATAGCAAGATCTAACATCAGGATCTTGACCGTGTTTATTGTTGAGAAGAACATGAACAAGGGGAAGAAACTGGTAAATGATAATATTCCCAATGAATATCATCTATAAAGAGGTTCTAATTCTATAGACAAGATAATATTGCCTGTTAATACTTTTTTTCATGATAATCAAAAGTACCTTTATTAAACAGTACTATCATTTTATCGTGCGATTTGTGTGTTTTTAGTATAAAAATTTTGTTGTCCCTTGGCAACGCACCGGTATGCTACCTAGTATATTATATAAAAATATAGCACTTTGAGTTCCTGAGTGTTAAACACAATATATCCCTAGTGCTCATGTGTCCGCAAAACGCACGGGATTATTAGCCCTCATCGTTAGCTGACTTCCATTAAAATATTGTTTCCCTAGTGTTAAATTGTTTCCCTAGTGGATATGCTGAACGCAAGGAATTCTCAGGTTCACGTGCGCTTCCTTGTAAACACTGGTGTATCCTGCATTTTCCCGATTTTTTTACAAGGAATCTCATTCATATATTAACAGCAAGAAGCTGATAGAACCATTACAGAGTTAATGGTTACATCATGGAGTGCCATAAGTAATGGACACCCTTGAACATGTACTGGATTAGTACAGACACCTGAGAAAATATGCTGATTGGAATGTAAAGCACTAAGTGCCTGTCTAGCCAGTGAATCTGCCATCTGATTCTGTGCTCTTCTGATCTTGCGGACGGAAGAGTTGGTACCTGCCATTAGGGAACTGATGATGTGGGTATATGGCTTAATTCTCCAGTCCGGAGGATTGGAGAGATCAGTGCCATTTAGGAAGTGAACCAGCTGCTGGTTGTCAGATAAAAGGTTTGTATTATGGAACTCCAAATGATTCAACAGGGCTGCTGCAAATGCGAGAGCTTCTTATTCCGCCATCAGAACTGATGAAGAATCCTGCATTGCCGCCTTAATGAACATACTTAGCGGTGGCTGCATCTCAGTGTTAACAATGAAGATGCCGATCCCTGCCTCTCTGGGAACAGAGGCAGCAAGGTCCGGCTGTGTTGAGGCGTCAGTGTAGCACCGGGTGCCTTGGAGCAATGTTGGAAAGGGAACCAGAAACCTGTCCATCGCGGCTGTGGAGAGGATGTTGCCCTGAAGTGAGACTTGATTGATCCCTGCAAGTGAAATGTTTGTACTTGGAGCTGCTGCTTCCTGTTGCTGTGGACCTTGGTTCCCTGCGAAAGAAGGCAAACCTTGGCTGGCAGCCGTGGTGGCAGTATCGTCATGGATATGGCCCGGAGTGGTAGCAGGGTTCAATGTCGTAGTTGAGTGGTCCTGGCTATTGTCACCGTTGTCCCTGAGAGCAGAGAGGTGAGTATGCATATGTGCCTTCGCAGCTTGATGTACCTGAAAAGCAGTCCAGGTTCTCCTCTGGAATCTGTTGTCATTGCGGGCCTTCCAAATGTACCAGAGAATGAACAGAAATTTGCATAAACTGTCATCAGAGGGGTTAGGGGTAATGAGTAGAGGAAGTGCACTTTGAATTCCATCTTCTTCTGCAGGAATATTGTTAGCGAAAATTGGAGGGTTAGCCGAAGACCAAACCTCACTAGATAGACTGCAGTGGAAAAATAGATGAAGATCATTTTCAATAGCCCCACAATAAGAACATTGCTGATCGATGTGTGTAGAATACCTGCCCGCTCTTTCTCCTGTGGCGATTGCATGTCTAATAAGCCTCCAAGCAAAGGTTTTGAGGAGAGGAGGAATGATTTTGCTCTTCCAGGCTTTTTGCAGTATGAGGTTAGCATCATGGCTAATACTCCTGGAACCTTGGTTAGATAGTTGGTGAACCTGTTGAGAGGCAAGGTGATTATAAACTGCTTTAGTGGTACACTTACCATCCCTTGCTGGAAGCCAACGCAGGATATCTTCTTGATCAGAGTCGACAATTGGGGTTTCAGCTATGGAATGAGCAGCTTGATCAGAGAAAGTAGAGGATAAGATTTGAAGGTCCCAATTATGGGTACCTGGGACCCAAAGGTCAGATATTTTGGCAGGCAAAGGAGGGTTAATAACAGGCAAGATGAGGTGATCATGAATCTGATTCCAAATTGGAGTCCAAGGAGTTGACCAAATCGAAGAGTTACCTGCATGAATCTGGAAGATAGCATTAGAGGTAAGGTGGTGTTTAACCTGGGAGACCGAGGACCAATAAATGGACCTAGAGCCTGTGTTCGGAGCATTCCAGAAGGAGTCATTAGGGTAGTATTTAGCCTTCAAAATAGCAGAGAGAAAGGGATTTTTATTAGTAGCTACATTCCAAGCAGACTCAATAATCAAGCTTTTGTTAACAGTTTCCAAATCTCTTATGCCTAAACCCCCTAGCTCTGTGGGCATGCAGATGTCATCCCAAGAGCAATAGGCAATAGGACTAGTGACATGTTCTTCCTGTACACCTGTCCACCAGAAATCTTCTGATAATGGTATTAATTTTTTCAATAAAGGTTTTAGAGAAAAGCACAGTGGACATGTAGTAAATAGGAATGGAGGCTAGTACAGATTTAATGTACTGAAGACGGCCAGCATGGTTAAGTTTATTAGCTTTTAAGGTACCAAATTTAGCAAAATACTTGTTAAAAATAAAAGCACGTGCCTTATTTTTATCTCTGTGACTGAAGATCATGGGGTGACCTAAGTGCATGGTATTCGGTTGTAAATCAGGAACTGGGAAAATACTTTAATTTGGTGCCTAATGTTGTGGGGAACATTTTTACTGAAGTAGATGGACGATTTCTAAAGATTAGGGCACTGACCAGATTGTCGACAGAAGTCATAGAGGATCATTTTAATTGCCTGAGCCTCTTCCATGGAGGCCTTCCCGCAAAGGATAAGGTCATATGCAAATAAGAGAGAATGAATGGCTGGACCATCTAATCCCAGCGAGACGCCAATGAGGTTGTTGTTGTGAAGAGCTTCCTGCAGCCTAATAGAGAGTTCATTAATGGCAATAATAAAAAGATAGGGGGAAAGAGGACAGCCCTATCTTAACCCTCTCTGAGAGTTGAAATTCCCTGAGGGTTCATCATTAACCAGCACTGAAAAGGTGGGAGAGTAGATACAAGCATGAATCAAACCAATGAAATTCTGATTAAGACCTAGTCTTTGAAGAGCATCAGAAATGAACTGCCATTCAAGCCTGTCAAAGGCTTTAGCTAAATCGATTTTAAGAAGAAAGGCACTTGATTTCCAACTTTTTAGGTTAAAGGAATGGATGATCTCCTGAGTGATGATAATATTAGAGGAAATGTGCCTGTGAGCAATGAAAGCAGATTGAGATTGACTAACATAGTTAGGAAGGTGATTCTTTAATCTATTAGCAAGAGATTTGAAAATTATTTTATAAATGACATTGCATAGACTGATAGGTCTATCATCCTGAGGAGTAGTGGGTTGGTCCTTTTTAGGAATAAGAGTTATATAAGTTTGGTTAATATCATTAGGCATATGAGCATGAGAATAGAAATCATTTACCAATCTGTGAATGTCTTCCTTTACCCAATGCCAAGCTAATTTGTAGAAGGCTACATTGAGTCCATCTAGACCAGGAGCTGCATTGCTTCTCATGTGTATGACAATATCATGAATTTCAGTTAAATTAGGAACTGAATAAGTATACCTAAACATACCATTGTTGAGTACTGCCTCCTCCTCCAAGTTTCGACTGTTTCTGTTATCCTCAACTGTGACTTCAGTGTGGTGCCTAGTGCTGTGGTGAGAGTTAGTGTAGAGCTGAGAGGGATCGGTGGGAGTAGAAGTGGTGGACTGAAGGTGACCGGGAGTGGGCAAAAGGTGCTGATGATGAGTAGCTGTGTCAGAGGAGAAGATAGTGGAGAAGTAATTAACCTGGGTGTCAGCTAGCTGATGTGGAGCAGTGGAGTGGGATCCATCCGGATTGATGAGATGGGAGATTCTGTTCTTCGTGTTCCTCCTGACAATGGCTTGATGAAAGAAGGCAGTGTTCCTGTCTCCCCTAACTGCCCACTTTTTCTTGGCACGCTGAATGTGGTAAGTCTCTTCTTTAGCTAACAGGTTTTGGTGCTTGTCATGAAGCTGCTGCTAAAAGTTATGATTCTGCTGGGAGGGGTGAAGTTGCTGTTGGTCAAGGATCTGGTTCTCAATCTGGGCCAGCAGGTCATTGTGGTTTCTTCCTCCTCTATTTCCTTAGATCAGCAGCCAGATACTTTGTTTTCTGCGAGAAGTCACGAGAAGAGGAGCGGTGCCAACTTTGCTGTGCGATCTCATAATATTCCTGTTCTATCAACCACCAATTCTCAAAATGAAAGGGTTTGTTAGCACAAGGGCGTAAAGTCCTCGTGTGCGGGCGCTCGGAAAGACAATCTCCGTGTGTCTGCAATGTATCTCGAGTGTTTTTGGCACTAGCAGAACTCCACTTAGCTGGTAGTGCATAACATGCCAAAACACAAGTTTGCCACTTGCCACTCACCGGTTTGACATGTCTTTATCACATGAGCAAATTAAAGACAAAAACACTATTGGCTTTCGCCCACAAGTCCACAAACCTTTATAAATTAAATCAAAAGACACACACTACTTGTGAGTTGTGACATAGAAAATATATAATATATCCTAGGCAAGTAGGCATGCCTTGTTTGTCTTGGCCTCTACCTCCTCCTAGCTAGAGCCTAGAAGCACTGGTACAGCAAGTGGTCTATAGGCTGCTGGACCATTTGCATGCCAGAGTTCCATGCAGTTGCGCTTGCGCCAAAAGTATCGTAGCTAGCAGCTCCGCTCATGATAGTTGCTGGATGGGCATTCATTGTTGTTGCAGCATTAGCAACATGGTTTGCGTTCATGTAGCATATGATCTCGCGCAGCGCGCAGAGTCTGCTCTCCAGCTCCATCATCTGCGTGCGCAGCACCGAGTTCTGAGCTTCTGCTGCTGCATAGTTCTGGGTGGTGATGTTCAGTGCTGTCATGAGTTGCTGTTTCGTCGTCCTCAGCTTGTCCACCTGTTTTTTGATTTACAGAAGACAATTACATTCCGATATAAACGCCATCGATTGGCAGAACAAAAAAATCGTGGGAGGAAGATATGTATATGTACGATCGGCAAATTGGACGGTTTTGTTTTAGATTTCCTGGAGGGGCTATGCATGATTGATAGAACAATTTTCTGATATTCATGAAGTCTGTGTCATTTGGCTGGGGTATTTGGTGATTGTTGGTTAATAATAAGTTCAATTTATTACGTTCTGAAATATAATATCGTGTACAATTGACGTTACTATTGATCTAAAAACCCAACGAATTGGTATGGGGTTTCTTTTAAAAAAAACGAATTGGTATGGGAATTTTCTTTTCCTTCTTTTTGATGAAAATTACTCGTATAATAATATTTGGGAAAGAAAGGCATTAAAGTTTGAGCGTACTTTTGAGAAAGATTTTGACAGTGGCACGTCGTGCATCGTTCTTTGCTAGTTCGATATCACCGCTTTATTAAAAGATGTATATAGTGGAAGGTTGTAATGTCTTGTTTTGGTTGGATGTTCCAACTGCTTACTTTGAAGCAATTTTGTTGGGTGGACCCTGAGAAAGGGACACCGTGCATTATTGGAGTTTGCTTGCTTCAGCAGATCCTGAAGCTCACGTCTCCTTTTTCATCTGATTTTGCTTTGTGTCAAATTCACCTGCACATGAGTGCAAGCTTCAATACATAAAGGAAAAGTAACCTATATATAGAGAGAGAGCAAATTAAAATTAAAGACATCGCAATCCATATACCGACTAATAATTGAAACATGGTTAAATTTTCAAATCAAATATGTAGAAACATACTGCATATATATAAGAGTGAGACAAAAACAAACCTGTGAGTTGAGGTCGTCAAGATGTTGTTGCTTCCGCTGCCTTGACCGCTTTGCAGACTCCCGGTTTGATTCCATCCTCCTCTTCCGCTTGAGCTCCATCCGGGCCTGGAGGTCAACCATGTCACCCTCCGACCCAAAGCTGCGGGTCCCATGACTCGACCCAGACGAGGTCCCACTTGAAATGGTCCCACCTGACAGGGTCATCCTCAACAGATACTTTGATCGAGTTGACGACCTTCACACTAAGCTCGATCACCGTACCCAAAGTTATGTCGTCTAGACTAGAAGCTTCCTCTAATTAAGTTGTTGTACGTAGAGGCTATAATTTCCAAGGAGTAGCTAATGTAGGTACACAGTACAAGGATATGATACTAGTAATGTTTGTATTTGAATGGTCTATCAGTGGATGAGATTTTTGTAGTGGTGGTTAGGATCTTACTGAGAACACGTAGAACCAGTAGAGGAACACAACGGAGAAAGAGAGAACAAGATGGGTGCCTCGCCGGAGCGTCGAGTTGATCATAAATCCGGAGCGGCTGACCTCAGAGAGGATTTGTGACATCTAACAAGCCACACGACCTTCCTCTCTTTAGTCTATCATCGATCAATTGGCCAAAACGTTTACAATAATAAGCTTTTACAGAAGAGAAACAAACAAGTTGATGATGCAGATGCACCGGAACAAATGTCTCCTGTATGAGCTTAGCTGCAGGTAAAATTTTTGGCAGAGTCTCCCCAGGAAACCTTAATTTGCTTCCGATGCAAATATGGTCTTTGAAGCCTAAGGATTGATGATCTGGTCACGAGAACAAGGCTAGGGAATACGATTAAGAACACAAGGAAGGTGATCGAAGTGCTCAGGGTCTGGGAGCAAGGGCACGAGATTCTTGCTAGCTAGGAAGATGGCATGCAACAGGGCTGCAGGGGAGGAACCTTAGTGAGGAAGGAGGGGAGGAGGGGAAAAGGGAATTGAGGCTTGGAAGAGGAGCTCATTTATAGAAGGGAAATGCGTGAGTTTTGTGAGAGAGGAAAAAAGGATCAATGCAAATCATAGTGGTGGAATGGAAAGCAGTGGTGGTGAGTAGGTGATTGGTGATGCGGCAGAAACATGGGGAGGAAAAAGGATAGGTGATGGTGGGCTGTTGCTTGTGGGGCTGGAATCTTCCCTGGTATCTTGGTACAATTGCCAAAGGTTAGGTTCACTGGTCATTGCTTTGGTAATCAACTAATCATGCATGTAGCTTTGGCAAACTTGAGTAGAAACATACCATGTGCTAAATATGATTGTTGGGTTATGCTATAACTTGTTCATTGTACATATTATTAGGTCAGAAACATGTGAGCAAACCTTGTGCTTGCCTTATATATGCAGTATCACTGTTCAGTCAGTAAATTGTTCAGCTGCTGCTACCTGGTAGTAATACTATGCACAGAGGAAGAATAATGTTTCCAGTAACAGTGAGGGTAGGTATATTTATTTTCTATTGGAAAGCTGTGAAGATATTTGCAGATCATGGGGACGTTAGTGTGGTCCAGTCTATAAAGTGAAACCACATGCCATCCACAGATTGAAGTATTGATTTTACTTTCGAGGTTGCCGGGTCATAGTGGTTGTCTGCCAGTGGACAACCTATTCATTTCTTAGCTTTCTGTATTCAGACAGAACACAGTGACATAAGTGCTGCTGAGCAACTCAAAATGCTTAAAGCCATATAACTATATCATGCAGATTCTGGTCCAAAAGATAGCAAGAACTAATTTATTGCGTATAGACTTAAATCAAACTGAATAAGATACACTGCACAAATTCTAGACCACTGTTCCTTATTTTTCTTCCAGACAACTTTCAATAGGATGTTTGGAAATTCTGTTGCGATTGGTGCAAACACTTTCTTATCAGATGAAACTGCAATAATTTCTTGATAGAAATTTTGGTCACTATTGAAGATTTTCCTCTGCTCACAAATGCCTATTACCGGTCTGCAAGTGAAACAACCACACTCTTCATGGGGCTCATGGCTGGTCACTCAAAAAAAATTGTCGTTCAAAATGAATGTAACATATTAGTAATTATGGTTACTCCGAACTTTTGTTTTGTAGGACCAGATATTTTTCATCCTGTTGAGGACAAGGTAAAAACTCCTCTGTTAATTATTTCATCATATTTAGCACTTGAAGCTTGAAGGTACCGATAGAGATCTCACCTTATGAATGCTAGTTGCAGTGTCATTGCTATTAGGTTTGAACAGCATGTTTATATATGTATTACTAGAAAGACCTAGCATTTCTAACAATTCAAACATCACAATACCTACTACATGCTTTCTGAGAAGATAATGACTCGTACAGTCCAGTAATTGGCTCGTCTTATCCAGAAGGATCAAATCACACCCCAAATGTGTGCATTTCCCACTAGGAGAACCAAAGGTCAGCATGAAAAAGGTTTCAATTTGTTTTTCTGTTTTGATACATTAGTGAAACAATTTTGGGGGTCCTAATTTTCTAATTTGTTTGGCCAATCATCGTAACGCAATACCGGACTTGAAAATTAACATGTCAATAGCATTGCAAATTGATTGGCCAGATATGTAGGTTAGTGGCTCTTCACATGCATCATTTTGGACGGCTGAGAATGCAGCTAGCCTAGTGTTGCATCTGGACTATGTATCCCTGTACTGCCAGTATTTTGGGCTGCTTTCCATGTGAGGTGTCAATGAATTGCGGAAAGGTGAAGTACTGTTCATAGACAGTGCGAGATTGATTTTTCATGACACTAGTGGCAAACAGCTTTATCTGTTGGCCTGGTGATATAACCTTGCTTGTAACGGAACAAGCTAAAACACCAGTAAATGAAGCGTCATGTCAAGATATATTCAGTTGTATTCTCAGTAAGTTATTAGCTTTTGTAATTCCTGAAATTATGACCGTTGTTTACCCTGAAATGATTGTAACAATTTCATGCTGAATATTCCACAGAAAAATTCTAAATAAAGTAGCATCATTAGCGTATAGCTCAGCTCAATATTTGAGCACATGCGTAAAACCTTGGCAGATCGTCTTCAATGCAAAAGACGACAAAATAAAGTGTCTGCTTGCAATGCAGAGTACAGCACTAAGAAGGAATTGAAGAGGGAAAGGCCGATCCGTATTCTCCATGTATCAAAATGTCAACACATTCATGCACCAGCTGGTAAATTTCTGCGTTCGCTATCAGCTAGCGGTGGCTGCTGGTAGCATCCCTTATCACAATCCCTGCACATTGGCGCCTACTACAAACTCTTGCCTGACAAAGTTAAGAAGGAAATTCATCATATTGTGTTTAAGGAAATGTGTTCCCTGTACAATAGTACATGATATGGTTGAACTAATGATGTTGATCTAGGAGTAGTCCTACGATCAAGGAACCAAGCCCTGGAGGCCTGGTGCATACTATAAGAAGTCACCTAATTTTCCTTGTAAAGCTTCATACCAAAATTGTGGAGAAACTTGAAGAGGTTTCATACCAAAATTTCTTGCCGTGTGGAATCCTCTTCGTTCACTTTAGATGCTCCTAGACTAGAGCACATGGGGTTGGACAATGACCCACTTTAGATGCTCCTAGACTTCTGCAGACAGCCTTTTGCATTCGGAATTCATGGAGATGCTTCGTCGCCTCAGCTGACGTCTGCTACACCGTTCTAGAAGCACCTAAACATTTATTAATCTGAAGTCTCGCTCTTAACCAAACGTTAATGAGACGTATGTATGTCTTAAGCACTCAGGTATCATGTGATTCGGATCGACACACAAACGTACATTTCGTAATTATTTTTTCAAGATAGTGCTACTCATGTTGTATTTGTAAGGCCCATTTGGCTCTTCAAAAGTAAGGCACGCCAGAAACCAGAGCTACATAGGTTTTCTCTCTTCAAAGACGATAGATATCTGTTTGTCACAAGCAGAAAAAAAAATCAAGTTATTTCATTTTTTTCAATGAAATTTAGAGAAAACTTTCTAACGTGCCCAGATAAGAATATACGTACAATCCTAGAAGGGAGGGGATGCCCAGTAAAGAATTTTCTTCATTTGCAGGTACAATGACATCACCAAATAATCAAGGGGGCCAATCAATGTAACCGCGTCCTAAACATCAACAACCAGTATCATGTTTATTGTTTAAACATTGCAAATATGTTTCACAAGGAGACCATGGCCAACTTTGGTATGAACTAATTAAGCTCCGTCCTATAGCCATGCAATGTCTAAATAGGATCTATACCTCTGTCGTAGCATATAAAATATATGAGGTTGGTGTATTCTTCACAAGGTCTATTCCTGTGTTGTACACTTGTACTTATAGTCTATCATATTCTCTTAGCCGATCTCTAGATCTGATACAGTGCAAATAATAATTTAAATAAATAATGAGCATGACTATAAATAATAAAACAATAGGAATAGAAATGAATAAGTTTCAAATAACAAGTAGATTACCAACAAATAGATAATATTTATAGAAAAAATCTTGGTAGTAGTTTGTTTTTCATTTAAATTAGTTATGAACTTTTACTTTAAAGATTAAATCTATTTTTTTAGAAAATAAAAAACACATTTGAAACAGTTATTAGAGGGCTAATAAATTGTTTTTGGTTTCAATGGGTGAAGGGCATTCAGTACACGTTTTTATCCTTCAAGATTGAAAATCGGACTGTTGTCGAGTTAGAGATTGGAATATATAGACTTTATCCTAGATAAATCAATAGTGTTGCTAACCAACATCCAATTTGTGATTTTGAAATTATATGTACAAAAAGATATTAAAAACTTGCTATGTGTGTTAACCTACTACAGTCTACAGTGTCCATAAAATCACTGCAAATATTCCACAAGAAAAGCTTTCAAAGTCCAAGTACTCTAAAAATATCTTATAACTAAATTCTCTTGAAAGAAGTTTATGTGCTCAATGAGGGAAACCGAATTTATTCCCTCTTTTATTTGTTCTCTAAATTCTATGTTTTAATAATTCATTCCAAAAATAAAAATAAAAATAAAAATAAGCATCATATCGTCTTTCTATAGTTATATTTCATGGGAATACATCCATTTGTATTACTTACTTTTTGTACTTTGATTATCAAAATATGTTTTTAACATTCTTGAAACTAATAAAACTTCCCCTTACGAAAAATCAAAATATGTTTTTCTTTGCGAAATTAGCCTAGCTCAGCTGGAAGCTTCCTTGTGGTGGAGCCAGGTTTAAGTCTTTGATTTGACAGTGTTATTCTTCGCCCGAGTCTTTTTGTGGTGCTCATAGAAGTATGATGAATGCGTGTGTATGAATGTACCTGTATTGTGATTAAAAAAAAGTAGGTTTTTCTTTGTGAAAGATTGCATAGAGATACGGATTATAATCAAATATATTTCAATCTTTTCTCCGAAAGGTACCAAAAGATATCTAAATTTCACCATAGAAGAAGGTTGCCATCCAAATTCACCACACGTTGACTGAGGGCATATTCCAAAAGTAGCTATTTTACTTCTGACATGTAAATTATTGCACAAAAGAATGTCTTGTGGTGAGCTAAGAATAGTTGCTTCTCGGCATAAAAAAAAAGAATAGTTGCGTCTCGTTGGATCCTCAAATGATGCAGGCAAGAACATGGGACAACACCTAAACAAGAGCCAGTCCTTTTCTCTAGCTATCCGGTTTCATTATTACCCTCTTCATAAAAAAGCAAGCACGAAACTATATAAATCTAGGTAAAGAGTGAAAGGACCCTAGCTAGCTATAGGGATAGACACGACTCTTGTTGCTGATTCGCTAGTAGACCGCAAATCTTTGTGCAGCATATCTTCCAAAGCACAAAGCAGAGATGAACTAAAGCAAAGGACCGCATGCACCTAAATCTATATGGGCCTGTTGGCTAATAATGTATCAAACACGCGGTGCCAATACTTGGTGGTTAAGTAAGGAATCCTGATGGTGGAACATGCATGTGCTTATATATCTGGCACCAACAAGGTACAGCGCACCATCTATATATGTGCATAGTTTTATTTGTTGGTTATAAAAACGAGAGATATGTAGTCCTCTTTCCCAAATATGTGGTTCGTAAAGTACGTACTCTGATAGATCGTCTGTTTTATAGACCAATGAAATGCATAGTACCAACCTTAAACCACACAGATATGCATCTAATTATAGCATACATGTGAAAATGATCCGGAAGTGGAGTAAACCACTCTTCAGCAACGCACGGCTATAGCTACGTATTGCCAACGAGGTAATATTGAGACTAGACATAGCCCAAGAAGACCGCCACCTCTCAGATGAAGAGATGCAACTCAGGCACGACCTGAAAATCAGAGTCCTGGGGCTGGCCGCACTGGAAAGGAGCAGGAGAAGGCAAGCGTCTAGAATCAACTACATAGAAGCAGGAGATGTTTGTACAAGGTTCTTCCATCTGCGGATGGTAGCCAGGAAAAGTAGACAGTACATTCCATCACTGAAACGGCAGGACGGTACCTTGGTTTGGAAACATGAAGATAAGCAGCAAGTAATGCAGGATTACTTTCAGACGCTGATTGGAAAGAAAGAACGTCGTGGCCATACTATCCGATGGGACAGTATACACGTCACCCAGCTGCAGCAGCTGCCCGGACTCGAGCTGGACAGGCCCTTTACGGAGGACGAGATTGAGCAAGCGATAAGATGTCTGCCAAATGAGAAGGCGCTTGGACCAGATGGATTTACCAATGACTTCTATAAACAGTGCTGGCAGATAATCAAACTGGATATTGTCAACGCCTTCAATGCTTTCTACATACACCACAATGGTGCTCTGGAGCAGCTAGCTAAACCGAGCGCAAGTGGTGCTTCTGCCGAAGACTGAAATTGCTATGGAGCCAAAAGATTTTAGACCTATAAGTCTTATCCATTCTTTCGCAAAACTCCTAACGAAGGTGTTGTCAGTCCGGCTGGCTGAATATATTGACAAGATCATCTCCTCTGCACAGAGCGCATTCATTAAGAAGAGATGCATCCAAGAAAAGTTCATGTACGTGAGGGGGCTAGCACGACACTACCACAGAACAAAGATGCTAGTTTGCCTCATCAAACTGGATATTACCAAAGCGTTTGATTCAGTCTCCTGGGAGTACCTGATTGAGCTCCTAGGCAGAAGGGGGTTCCCAACCAGATGGCTCGATTGGCTAGCCACGATCCTCAGAAGCTCTTCCTCCTCAGTCATGCTAAACGGCTGCCCAGGAAAGAGCATCCACCACCTCAGGGGGATGCGGCAAGGAGACCCGTTGTCACCCTACTTATTCATCTTGGCAATAGACGTGCTAAACAACATTTTCAAGATGGCCACAGAACATGGGCTCCTCTCCAAGCTAAAAGGAAGGCATGCAAGCCTGAGAATATCAATGTGCGCCAATGATGTCGTAATCTTCACTAATCCGAAGAAGGACAACATCTCCTGTATCATGGACATAATGACTGCCTTTGGTGAAGCCACGGGGCTGAAGATCAACATGCAACGATGTGCTGGCGTGGATATGGATGAGGTGCTACAGGGCTTCCCCGGCCCATGGGTGTCTTTCCCTTTGCAATACCTGGGATTGCCGCTTACGCTAGGCAGAATTAAGATGGTGCATTTGCAGTATGTTCAAGACCGAGCAAGATCAAGGGTAGCTGGATGGCAAGGCAGGTTGCTGAATATTGCTGGATGTAGAGAATTAGTTCGATCTGTCCTCAGTTCCCTCCTGGTGTATCTACTGACGGTGGTAAAAGCACCTAAGAACTTTCTAAAAGAGATGCAAAGTGGCGTGGGTTAGAGTCTGTATGCCACCATCCAACGGTGGAGCAGTCATCATAGAACTAGAAACCTTCAGCAGAGCGCTCAGGTTGAGATGGTTGTGGTATTACTGGGATGACAGAAACAGACCATGGAAAAACTTCAAACTGCCAGTGGACAATGTCGACACAGCCCTCTTCAATGCTGCGACATCGGTGGAAATAGGAAATGGTGAGAAAGCCTCCTTCTAGACCACGAGATGGTTACATGGAGTAGCACTGGCGACGGTATACCCAGCTTTGTTCAAACATAGCAGAAGGAAAAATAGAACTGTCAAGGAAGCTCTGACGGACAGCAAATGGATCAGTGATGTAGACCATGACATGACGGTGAATCTAATCTCACAATTCATGGACCTTGCAGAAAGACTGAATGGCATCGAGCTGCGACCAGATCAAACAGATAAGATTTCCTGGCTCCATACCTCAGATGGACAGTACACAGCAAGATCAGCCTACCATCTGCAACTCGTAGGAAAAACATCTTCATTGTCAGCTGAGTACACTTGGAGAACCAAAGCCCTGCCTAAATGCAGGTTTTTCACCTGGTTGATGCTCCAAAATAGGGTCTGGACAGCGGCACGACTCCTGATCAGGGAATGGCCGAATGAATATTTCTGCCCCTTATGCATTAGAAACCTTGAAACCATAGATCACCTCATGCATGAATACTGTTATTCAAAAGGGGTTTGGGAGAAGGTAGAATCCTGGACCTCGGCGCCCGCCCTGAATCCAGAAATGTGGAATTAGTCGGATGATATTATTCAGTGGTTTCTCTTCATGGGGAACAGTGGTTAGGGCACAAGGAAAGACGGGGTCCGATCGGTAGTTATGCTGACTGCTTGGATGATCTGGAAAGAAAGGAACAACCGAATTTTCAACTGAAGCTGTAGGTCTCCTATACGGCTGCTGGGCGCAATCCAGGATGAAGCAAAGATGTGGGTGCTGGCTGGAAACAAGGGTTTGAGGATGTTGTTCCCACCCGCTCCCCAAGCGCTCGGTGTCATGCCGGCCGAGGATTAGACTACACTAATTTAGCTTTAGTAGCACCTTAGTTATGTGTGTAATCTGATCATAAGAAGTTTAGGGGTGGCATGGCATCACCGATCGGTGAAGCCATGCACAAAACAGGCGGCCTATCGCCAAACCTATACATATTTGCTATCCTCTTATTAATGAAAGCCAGTAATGGATCTTTCGAAAAAAAAGATTCCCAGCACATGAAATTCACAAAAATCTAGTATTCTCGCCATCAAAACTAGGGAACTTCATTTTAGGAAGAAGTTGTGACATGGTGAAATCCCTTATGAGAACGAGATTGGTCGATAGCAACGGTATACAACCATGATAAGAAGGATGAGATGGCTGGGATTAAGCTAGTGGCGTACCCTTGACCTTGAATGGATCAGGGTGGTGACCACCCTAATCCCATCCTCCCGGTGAGCAGTGTCGTCATGGTGCTCATTGGGCCGAGCGGCCAAGTTACTAGTACGTGAGCATAGGGTGGTCAGCTCCGGATGCGAGACCAATGTTTGGCGAGCTTGTGTGCCTCGAGACAGAGGTCATCGATGACGCCCTCGGTCTCCTCATGCGCAGGACTCAAATGGCCCAAGCACTTGCTCGAGAGTAGTGATGTGTCCGTTGTTATGCAACTCGGAGTCGATGATGTGGCGCTCCCAATAGAGATTGGATTGGACGAGCCACTGATTTGGGGAGGTCTGTTGCTCAGTGAAGCGCTTGTCAATCGTAGCGGCCTGATCGGCGAACAACTTCTGCATCTCCTCAAGCACAAGCTTTGACTCGTGATTCATGGCCCCGAGCTTTTCCTAGAAACACGTGTAGTGGTCATGAGGTGGTGGTGGCGGCGGCAGATGCTCCTGATTATGCAAGTCCTCACAAATCGAGCGACGTGGATATGGAATTACGGGAACTCAAGAACTGACCAGGAGCTCACTGGATCAAATCCGAGATCAACAATCAATTCCATTTGCCAATCGATCAATGGCTTTACGGAATCATGCCATCCAAAATACTCCCTCCGTTTCAAATTATAAGTCGCTTTGACTTTTTTGGTTTATCCATTTTGCTACGTATCTAGACATATTATTATATTTAGATGTATAGCAAAATGGATGTATCAAAAAAAAAAGTCAAAAGTGACTTATAATTTGGAATGGAGTAAGTAAGATAACTGAGACTCCGATACCAGGTGTAAGCAATAGAGATTGGGAGGAAGAACAACAAGGAATTGAGGTAGACGGTGTAGTTCAGAGGAAGGATTAGAGTAGTCTTTTGTTGGTCTATTTTGAACTTAATTAATTTCTTCTACAGCTTGACTCCTTTTTTATACTTGTTATAAGTTGTTAGTTCGGGGACAGCTGCTTCACGCACATATGTGCAACCTCACTCGAGTTGGGCCTATTCCGGACTAGTTCTCTTCATGCTTGGCATTTGGGTCCAAGTACCACGTTGTGGCCTGGTGTCCCCCTTGTGTGTCTTAAGAGCTCGATGTTGTAACACCATCTAACTATTAAGCTCTACAAACACAGGCTGAGAACAGGACAACAATGGCAGTGCAGACCATGATGAAACCAACAGTGGTTTTAACTACAATCTCTATGGTACAAATCTATGCACCAACAAGGAAAGCGCACCATCCTCTAATTTACTCTAGCTTCACCATTTGTTGCTCATGATGCTTGAGGTAAGAATAGACCTGTGACTTGAGCTAGGCATCTGGGAGATGTCCATGGACTAAGGCATCTCGGGACATATTTGGGCATGGAGAATGTTACTACTACAAAATTGATTTTGGGAGACGGATCGGAGCATTTGATTAACAAAGGTGGGCAAAAAGTTAGGCAGCCTCCAAAAATAGCCATGGATTTTCAAAGGTGTGTTGATGGTTGTTTATAGTATAAAAATAGATGATCAAAACCATCAACCATGTCACATGGTTCCACATGTACGTACATGGTGTGTATTCGATTATATGAGTGCATGTCACACCCGATTTTAAGGACAAAACCAGATATACACTATATGTGAAATAAAGAGATCAAATCTCACATATAGCTGCAGATAAGTGTAATATCAAGAAACAAATGCTTATTAAACATAACGCAATAGTATAAGATATAACCTTAGAGAGCAACACAGCGGAAAGACAACTTCGAACACCGGGTGTAACCTTCACTCCAGGATCAAACTGACTGGTTGATCACAAGCCTAACAATTCTAGAATCTAGCAGTCTGGTACCCTTCCTGAGATGTGGGGAAAATAGCAATGGTGAGTCCATGTCGAACTCAACAAGCATAACATGGGGTTCATGAGGCTCAAGAGGCATGACACGGGTTTAACTGCATGTAGCTTTTAGTTGGCAAAGTTTTAGCATATGAGTAGCATCAAGTTGTCTTTAATCCCAGAATCAACATATGATCAGGTAATATGAAGAATGAACAACAAAACATAAGCATATTACAGTTCAATAGTGATCATCTATTCCGTAAGGGTCAAAGGTCGCTCGTGTCCGTGAGCACGGCTGATATACTAGTTTTATACTCTGCAGAGGTTGTACACTTTCACTGTAAGTCGTAATCCCCGTAAGCCCGAGGTTTGCAAGGCCTCAATAGGCAAACAGGTTTCACTATGAAGTCTTTCCAAGGTTCGTCTAACAAGTTAGGGCCGCTAGGTTTCTGTAACCTGCAAATGTAGAGCTTCCCTTCCGTATGGCACAATGACGCGCAGCCTATACACATAAGGACAGAAGCCGCACTACACCCAACCCGAGAAACACCCCTTTTGCGTCCTTTCGGGTAACCTCTAACAAGCTAGAAAAGGTCCTCTTATATGACTAAAGCCAGAGCCATGTAGCCCTCACAGTTGTACTGTAAGTCCCGGATGTTCGCTTACAGATAAGTCTTTATGGAGAGAAACTAGAGCACCAAAAGATAGCCCAAGGCTCTAGCCCTCTTTCATTATGTTACTAAAAAATCATCTTTTAATGTTGTTGCATATTCCATTAGTCAAATTACAAGATCATAGTTTATGTTGAGCACTAGCAATAGCTACCCAATGCAAAACCATAAGCGACAAGGTACAAGATCAATTTCTAAGGCATCCTTAACAAGGAGACACATGCATAGTGATTTAAGTGTTTTAAAAGTGATTAGGTAACAAGGATGATCTCATTCTATACTTGCCTTAACTTAGATCCTTCTTCAAATCCAAACCTTCAATGAACCGCTTCTTGATCACCACGTAAATCTCACCGACTGGACATGATTATAAAGCACCACACAAGCATCCATGCAACCATACACGAAGCAACCAATAGAACTAAATCAGAATAGTACACCAAACAAGTGAAACAACAAGTAAAAAGGTTTTAAAGAGATTCTACACGTTGCTACGAACACAGACGCGAAAAATCACGCTAATCGAAGCTATAGTTGAAAAGATACATCTACTAAAAGATTTTGTTGTATAAAACGGAAATTTATAGGTCTCATTTATTTTAACTATATAAAATCATATATATAGGATAAAATACTTTTTATAGATATTCAAAAGTGACTTAGACTAAATTACATTAAATTTAGAAAACTAAAGGAGAAATCAATAATATTTTATTTATAAATCTAGTTGCACAGTTATTAATCAAGTTAGATCTAAACTATGAAATTCTAGAGATTTTGATAAAGAAAATATTAATACTAATACGTAGTTCATGTTGTTATAAATTCATTGCAATTTGAACGGACTAATTCGGAATTAAAACAAATAAGTTATGAATTAAACGAGATTTTCTTTAGTAAAACAATAGATTAAATCTAACATCGAATCTTAAAGGTGGAAAACCTAACCAACAGTAGCACTAACATGTAGATTATGAAATTACAAATCTTACACAATTTGAACGGGTCAAAACGGAGTTAAAACGTATAAAATATGGCCTAAACAAGATAGTGGCAGTTTTGTAAATACTTAGAATTTTAATTTCAAAAATAAATCAAAATCTGGTTTTTAATGTGATCTAGACGGTGGAATTCAAGTAAATACCTCTTCTTCTTCTTAGAGTAGAACGTATGCTCACGAGCAACCATGGTGGAAGTTTCGGCTTGTGCTAGGCAGCCTGATGGCTTCGTCGGACGGCGGTAAGAGAAGGAGGAGAAAATATAATTGACTACACGAGAGATTTCCCAAACTAGGGGCTCCTCTTACGATAGTTTTGATGTGCTTTGCCCAAGGGGTAGGTCCATACTTATTAGGAGAAAACTCCTCGCCTTCACATCAACTAGCAATATGATACTAATTGATGTTGCACCCTCCGTCTTTACTAATAGGCCTAATTAATTATTAAAGCCCATTAGTAAATAAATGTATGGGCCTTTAAGATTTTATTAAGATTATTGCACATGGGCTTTGAGCGTTGGAAAAAATGATAAATTTATTATTTTCGGAATTAATTATTTTCGTGGATAAAATAATTCTAGAAAAGTCCAAAATTATTATTTAAGCCACGAAAAATACTTCGAAAGCTCCGAAAATTCGGGGAAATTTTCTAGAGACATTATGAAACATGAGGAACCCAAATAAAGTATCTGGAGCTTATGATAAGATATTTTAGAGAATCTAAAAATTATATTATGCTCATAGATAAGTGGAAACAAGCTACATAAAAAAGCCGAAAAAATTCCTGAAAAGTTTATAGAGGTTGATTGACAGATGAAAAATAAGGAATTTGATTGTAGAAAAATAATATATGTATATCGGGAAAAGAAAATCGACCTAAATATATTTTGAAAGAACAACTTGAATTCATTTTGATCTTTGGTCAAAACCAAGCAATACAAAAATACAAATGCATCGGCATGAATGCATCAAGTTGCTAAACCTGATGATAAATTTTAATTTAGTGAAAAATATTATTTCTTTATTTTTTATGAGCACAAAAATTCAAAATTAACTCATTTTAGCTCTATTTTCAAAGAAGCAAATTTTAGGGTGTTACAGTGCACCTAGCAAAAATGGGACGCAAGGCGCACAAGTCTGGTCGACTAACCCCTAAGAGGGTTGGTCGACAGCCCCTCCCTAGAGGCAAGACGTGCCAAGCCAATGTGACGTGCAACCTCCCAAGTGTATGTGTGCAAAAGAACAGTGTAATTGGCCAAGCGAACTTGGTTGCCTCACCCTAAGAGGGTTGGCGACCCCCCCCCCCCCCTCCCCAACCCCACACAGGCCCCCAAATGCACCTTATTGACCCCAACTTTGGTGGAAGCGAAGAAGCACAAAATGTGGTCATCTTAAATGTTGATTCATGACTGATGAAAATCATAAGGATCGAATGAATCCACATGGACCCATAAACCAAACCATTTCACCCCACTTCACCCAACTTCGCTCAAATTCTAAGTTATGAATTTTACTGTGTTGCGCCAATTTTTAGAGACGAGCCATATTGCCAACTGCGGAATTGCCTTTATAAATCTATTTCTATAGAAGGCTAGAATTGCTACATCTGAAAATCCTTCATTTGTAGAGGCATCTAGGATGCCTAGCCACCTCTAAATACCGATGTTTGTTCAGAAAACATTTTTGGAGGTGGATTTTGATGAGGCCGGCTCTAATTAAAAGAGAGGCACCTGATTTTGGTAGTTGTGTCAATATATATATATATATATATATAATTCTAGCCTTCTATATATATATCGAATTATTGGGAGCCCTGGGCTGCCAATAACTATTGGAAGCCCCAGCCAGTCACCCCACTGACCCTCCAGCCAGCTGACACACGTGCAGCTGGCCAGACACGCGCAGGTGGGGACCTATAGACCCAATCAATAAGATGTATAAAATCCTATGTCTAACTGCGCAAAAACGTTTTTGTCGCGATGATCCATAAAAACCAGTGGTTAAGTGAATTAAAACTAGTTCGGTGTCGTATAAAAATCTTTGCGCGAGCAGGCCTGCCATCTGACATAGGCTGACGCAGGCTGACACAGGCTGACATGCATGCATTCACTTTAATTTCTTCCATTTTTTCGCGATAATTCCTCAATGAAGCATCTGATTCAAAAAACGATTTTCACCATTAAACTCCTAACATTTTTGTACACGATTCAAGACCCATTGTGAATATATTTTTAAACTTTTTAAAAATTTATAAATTTAAAATTTGAATCGTACCACATGATGGTCGATTGGATGTATATAGTCACTGGTCAAGATGCATACAAAAGGTTCCAAGGTCACCAGCCAGCCACCCCAGCCAGCCACCCCACCGGCTCCCTCACGCAACTGACGCGCGTAGGTGGGGCCCCCTAGGACCCAACAGACTAGACACGTAAAAATCCTATTTCAAACTGCGTACAAAAGTGTGTGTTACGACCATGCATAAAATCTAGTGGTGGTCTAAATTAAGGTCCATTGGTTACTGTATACAAACCTCTCTATGAGCTGGACACCCACCTTACAGCAGTTGACACACGCTGCTTTGCTGTCGACGAAGAATCGGAGGTACCCCCACGCCACCGCATCTGCTCCTCCCCTGGCCGGAGACTATGCTGCTGCATCCGTGCCACCCCCGGCCTGAGCTTGCATGGCCGGCTCGCCGCATCCGCTCTGCCCAGGCCTGAGCCAGGCAGTCAGCTCCACCTCCCTCCACTGGCTTGCCGCCTCATCTGCACCGTAAACACGGAGCCGCCCACCAGTGCCTCCCCATCTCGGAGACGGATGTGGCAGAACCGTCTGAATTAACATACTTTTAGAGGCGCTGTCTTCCACTAGACACTAAGCACTCCAAAAGTGAGCCAAGTCAAGCAGTTCTGTCGAGCACACCCAAAAGGAGAACTCGAAACATTCCACAATTTTACACTCGGGATCCAATAATGAATACAAGCTTACAATACTTAGTCCATTTCATACAACAAAGAGTCTCAGAAATTCTTTATTACAGTACCAAGATTCAAAGTGCGATAATTTAAACAGCGGAATAAAATAACATCTAGCGAAGCGGTATAAGGATCCGTCTGTGCCCACCAGAAGAATCCTCCACACAACAGCTAGCTTCTCAAGCAGCACCTGCAACAAGGGTAAATAAACCCTGAGTACATAATGTACTCGCAAGACTTACCCAACTGGGAATATATTTTCCGACTCTCAAGAATTATGAAAGGCTTTATGGCTTGTGGTTTCTTGTTTGCGAAAAACAATACTAAGAGTGAGTCCTTATTTCATTAGATTATTAGCAGCCATGTTAAATTCATTATCGAACCCTCTATGTAAGCATCTGTTCTATTATCAAGGGTTGAGCAATCAAAATCATTTTTTCATCTTTCATATGCCAGTTCTTACTACGGTGCCAGATCGTAGTCAAGCCGTACCGTCATGTAGAAATGGCGATTCGTGAATCAATGTGCCTAGCTAGGTACCCCAAAAAACACACGCCTCGCTTGCACCCTAGGCACAAGCGAGACCAACCTGTTCCACTCCTGTCACGGGTTCCAGGTCCCCGTCCAAACTTGGACGCCAAGCTGCCACACTTGAGGTCCGGCCTCAAAGTGGTGCTTAGACCTCAACCTATCTCCGCCTCCAATCAGTCGGTCCGGAAAGAGCCGGAACTCATGACAAGAGAGTAACAAGTCTTCCCGCTCCCATAAGCAAGTATGTGCTCGGGATAATAAATCTGTGACTTGACCAAGGTCCATGCAACGGACGGTCCTTAATCGACACGGACAGAAAAATAGTGCAACCAAGCTATGCCCCGTGGCCGCGGGACACAACCTGTTACACCCACCAATACCCATACCATATCCCTGCCCGGTCACCATTTCCTTTTCCATCATTTCATCATGAATGTAATAATAATAATAAGCATCTATTGTGAGTAACGGCATGTTACTCACGCTACCGATAAACCTAAGCAAAGCAGCTACACGATCCTGTACTAGTAAGACTCATGGGTAAATATATATATATGCATGTGGATATCATAAAACTCCTGCAACGTAAATGCACAACATATATATATAACGATTTGCAAAATAAGGGTTATGCACCAGGGCTTGCCTTGGGCAGGTGGGGTGTCAGTGAAGTCAGTCAGTGATGGTTCTGGGATCTCCTCTGGTACGAGAATCTCCTCCTCGTACTCCTCGATGATCTCCTTGTACTCCTGATCTCCCGCAATGACGAACTCCACCAACTCGTTCTCTACATGCATGCGATGATGATGATGCAACAATTTAGTATTTAGGCAACAGCAACTCTTAAAATTAGAACACATAAACTATACTAACAAGATAGCTCTAATGGCCAAGCTATTAACTATCTATCACCCTTCTCAAACTAAGATTATGCTTACCACCAAGCGTTTTATTTATAAATCACTATTATGTTCTCATTCCTTTTAATTGTTAAAATATACATATAGCTACATACCTAACAGTCTTGTTTAGGGCTATAAAATTTACAGCAAGTACATAATAGCTCCAAGAACCTACTATAAAATTCTCAAGGTCACCGCTATCATGGTTTTACCACAAAAATTCTTACAAATACTACCTTCGTAAAATTAAGCATTCTTGATTAATTTGATGGTTCCTAAAGTCAACATATATATAAGCACAACTAATTATACTGACAAATAGAGCCTAATTCCAGGAGTCTAACAAAATTTATTTCAGGTTTTTAGGACACCTACATGATTTATTATAACACACCAAATATAATGTCAAAACCAATTTAGAAAACATTTCTTAATTTGCTAGAAAAGGAAAAACGACTTTCCCCGACGTGGCCCACCAGCGCAACTCCCCCGGCCCAAAGCGCTGCTCGGCCTTCCCGCACGCGTGCGCGATAGGCGGCCCACACACGGCCCATGCCGGAAAGCCCGCAGGCGCGCTGGCACTCTTGCAAAAGAGTCCTTGTACTTTAGAAAAAACTCGCGACTCCTATACGCCCTATTTCCGCAGTCAGCCACTATGCACAAAAGCCCTCGTACAAACTCGCCTTCACAACCGGTCGGTCCCCAACGCCCCGAGCTTGCCGGAGCAGCATCGGCCGGCATTGCCCGGCCATGCCAGCCACCTCGGGTTCCCACCGGCCCAGATAATGGGCCAACCAGCATCTACGGCCTAAGCGCCTACCCTAGGTGAAGGCACAGGACCAGCTGAGCTCGCGGGACCGGTGGCCACGATGAGCGGCCATGGGCGACGGTGGCACAACCGTTCCGGCCACCCAAGTCCACCGCGAAGCCAATTGGCGAGCGCTAGAGCATCTAAGGCATACCTAGGACCTGGCCGCAGCGCTCGTTGAAGCTGTAGAGCGACGGAGGAGGCTGGCCACGTGCGACCTGAGAGTTGCGGCGGCGCACCGTGGCGGCACAATCGCGTCAGCCGCGCCCAGGTGGCGGTAGCGATCCGGTAAGGGTGCGCGGGGTGAAGGTAAAGTTGGGGCGATGCTTGCGGTGCAGCCAATTGAACGTGAGCGGAATGGGATGGTCGGCTGCTCTTGACTCAAGCCGATGCAGCTTTATTGGCCCGACGGTGAGCAACGCCAAAATTGGTGCTCGGCCAGACACCAGTCAAGGTGGTGCAGGGCCGGAAGGCTAGACGACCTGCAAGTGGAGCCCTAGACGGGTCGACGCGGACGATGGAGCCTTCTCCACGCCAAATTGATGGCACGGCTCTGGTGGTCAAAATGGCAGAGCAAATGGCAGGTTCGGTTAGGTACGTTCCTGCCCCGAGCGAGACGTGGTTGATGGTCTAGACCGCGTGCTCGACGGGCGCAGAGTACACGGAACAGCGGGTAGCGACGCAGGGCGCGGACGCGGTGGCAGCGGCAAAGGCTGCGTCATGGCGTGCGGCAGGGACAGCGCTCGTGGTAGGCAGCGCGGCAGCGCGCGGGCAGGGGGCCGTGGCGTTCAGCTGCGTGAGTAGTAGCAGCGCGCGGGCAGGGGGCCGAGGTGGTCAGGCAAAGCGAGCGCGGTCGGCCCGACGTGGCAGCGCATGCTCAGAGCGACCGACGTGGTGACCGCGAACACCGGCCTGACAGTCCATGTCGACTTCTATGCACGAAATTTAAAGCACACCCAAAAACCAACCTAACTCGACCTGAGACTAACCGTCTTGACCAAGCCCAAGAGGGTACCTTAGACTACCTAAAGGAGCCAAAACCCGACACCACTACTGAACTAGATTTCTCAAAATCAAATCGTGAACTTGATGTTGTCAAACTGTTTTTTGAACAAAAAATCCTCTTAAGTCTTTGACTGCTTTTGTTTTCAAGTTTGATTTCTAAGCCAATAACAAAATAAGCTAGCATCCTTACTTTGCTAAGACCAAAGGTGCACCATCTTCTACAAAATTTGTACTTCAAACTTTATTAAGGCGCCAACAGTATGTTCTATAGCATTTTCGTTTAGTAAAAAATAGTTTACACCCGTACTTGATATAAAACGCAATATTATAAGCTTTTATTTTAACATTTCATTGAGTGCTTTAAGTTGCGAGACCTTATTTACACTAATGATTTCATGCAATAATACTTTAAACATGATGCTCATGAAATGTTCAGTGACTTGCCAACGCGGTAACACCGAGGGTGTTACAACGGAGCCCGAGATGCTCTGGCCCAGTGAACACACCCACCGTGGTCTACAGACCCCGGCCGCGGCATGCCGGATCCAGGTCACGGCGAGCCCCCTTCGTGGCAGAGACAACTGTATCGAAGTAGGCAACGTGTGATGGGCGCTGGGCAGTGGACGATGGTGCGTGCCGTGTACCTAAGGGCGCAAGACGTGGCGGAGGGGAGAGCTCACCGCCGATTTGTCCGCTCCCGGAGGCCGCGGGCCTCGATGACGTGCAGCACCAGCCCCCGGCGCTTTGTGTGTGGCCGGATCTACGCTCCACCCGGCTAGAAGCCTACAGCGAGGCCACGAGGGAGCCACAGCCAGGAGCCCTCAGCCGCACCAGTCCCAGCGCCGGTCGAGGGAGGTGCCGACGTAGGAGGTGGCATGGGGCCGATGACGAGGACGCACAGGGACTAGAGCCACACTGCCTCCGACGGCGACCTGGTCACGGTGGATGAGAGAGTGTGCGTTATGAGAGAGAGTGGATTTGAAATGAATGGGGAAGATGCCGACACTGGTGTGGAGTGGTGGGGCAATGGGAGCGGCTTTCTATTAGTGGGCCCATGTAGTTAAGACGTAGTACCACACTCATTCGGCAGGCTTCTTGGTTTGGTCGGATCAGCAGAGGTTTGGGCTAGGGCTTCTTGCAAATTATTGGAAGCCCTAGGAGATATATATATATATATATATATATATATATATATATATATATATATATATATATATATAAATAATAAAAACACAAATGAATAAGGTTCTTGTTACGCCAGAACCCAGTAACTGAAAGCCGATCGAATGGGTTACGATGACTGTCATGGTTGGTTGATTTTTTTTGAGGGAACTGTCATGGTTGGTTGATGCGATGCTCGTATTCTGGTCTGGTGAGAATTTTGTCCAGTAATAAATGGACAGCCATGCTACTAAAAGAGGTTGTGGGCTAGCTTGGGTCATAAAAGAGACATTGGATATCTTTTTTTTTTTGAGGAAAGAGACATTGGATAGCTGGCACTTGGGCTCGTGCGTGGGCTTTTTTGGGCTATGAGGAAGAAACGGAGACATCAATTTCCATTCTTAGGTTAAGCGACGCCAAAATCTTATTCATCGCGCGTGCGTTTTGCCACCAAGCAACGCACACTTTCTCTTTAAGGCTACTACTTCTCCTTCCCACCCACACTTTCGGTTTATGTCGCTGCTCTCGTTCCCCCCTTCGCAAAACCCCCCGCATCGTACTTTCAAAAAAAAATTCACATCGACCTCTCTCCGAAAAATGCCGCCGCTCGAGGCACCTCCGCCACCGGATCCCGGCACTCACGCTACGCCATCTGCCTCCACCGCCCCTCTGCCGGTCACCATCAGTGCGCTCCACCGACACTCGAAGCAGCTCGTCTGCCCATCACCTGCAGCTCCACGTCAACACTGAATTGGTTAGGGTTTGGGGTTGTGGCAGCTGGAACCAAATCCCGCCACCGCTACTCGTGTAGGAGGACTTGAGCTCGCAGACGACGACGTCGATTAACCCAACTCTGACAGATCCATCATGTCCGATGTTGGAATAGCGAGCTCCGATAATCAGGTAGGTGGGAGCCTCTGCCCGACCGATGCCCCGGGCAAAGGTCAGGAGGTTAATAGAGAGTCTTGGATTGAGTGAACAAGGATTTCATTCATTCATTCATCCACCAACCAACCCTTGCTCACATTTATATCTCCCTTTTATAGGGCACTGCTCTATACCTAATTCTTTTACAAAAAAAAGCCCCGCGACGGTGCTGGTACATTCCTAGGATATTCCCATCTATGTGTGGCACAGCCGAGGGTAAACTAGATATTTTCCTTGTCCACCGTCTTCTCTCTGTGGGCCACCGCTCGCGGTCCGCTACTGGCCCAAGGTGCTGAATGGGCCCGAGCACCTGGCTGGTTCGCTATGCCCGGCCTTGAGCCTTTTGACGACACCTCCGCCACATTGGGCGATGGCCTTCACCTTAGCAAATGGAACCTCCATCGATGGTCCAAGCCCTCGTTCACCGCTTTGCGGATCGAGACCTCCGTCGACGCAGCCATGGCCTCCGCCGTCACCGTTGTGACCTCCGCCGTTGATGGCCTATGAGTTTGGCGACACCCTTCGCCATACTTGGTCAGAGGTGTTCTCTGTTCCCTGCAAGACTGGAAAAAATATTGAGGTAATTGCTAGCTTGTGGCCGCCTAGGCCACCTAGGCCTCCGCCACCCGAGTCTGGCAATGTTCCAACAGCCTTTGCCGTAATGGTCGGAGGTGCTCTTCGTCCCCTACAAGACTGGACAAATATTAGTGCTAGCTCATGGCCTCTTAGGCCTCCGCCACTCAAGGTGGCACTATCCCAACAGTTTTCCCCCTTTTTGAGGCCATGATTTGATGCGGCAGACCATGATCTCAAAAATCCATCCTGGCTTAGGTAAGCGGAGGCCTTCCTTGCTGTGGCGGAGGTGTCACTTCCCCTCTTGGGTCATCTGGATTTGACTGTTGGCCTTGTGATGTGTCGTCAGGTGATTGGGTGCGTTGGATTTGGAACCAACTCGAACGGGCGGAAGTGACCGTTGCGTCTCGGGTAGCGAAATGGCAGGGGTGAGTGGACGCGACCATTGGGTCATGGAAGGCGGAGTACCCGCCCCTCACCTATATAAGGGGGTAGGGCGTGGAGGAGGCCCCCCTGCCAGTTTATCGCTTTCACGCCTCCCACACGTGCTTAGCCCTTTGCTAGCTTCCTACCTTCACTCTCCTGCGCTCTTTTGCCTGTCTGTTTGGCCTTTGCCTGTCACTGTTCTGCTACTTTGAGTTTGGTGATGGCTCCTTTTCCTTCCCCACTTTCTCATCGGGCTACCTTTTTTGGTCCTTATCGCCACCTCCTTGGTGTTAGGTGAACCGGGTGGTTTGCACGTTACGAAGAGTGCATGGTGGCGAGTGCTATAGCGCAAGAGTTTGAGGAGGACCTTGCTAGCGTAGACGCTTCCGTTGGTGACTTGATCGGGGACAGTGAGGTGGAGGCGATGGCTGGAAAAACCTAGGATTTTGGCGAGTCGCTG
Organism: Saccharum hybrid cultivar R570; assembly: GCA_038087645.1. NCBI lineage: Eukaryota > Viridiplantae > Streptophyta > Magnoliopsida > Poales > Poaceae > Saccharum > Saccharum hybrid cultivar. Next base: position 930,129 of record JAQSUU010000625.1, on the reverse strand, counting down.
GTGACGGAGAAGATGATCAAGAAGATGGAGAAGGAGGGGTACTTTTCTGTTGGGCAGGCCGAGCCTCCACCGATGGGGCAGACCGTGCCTTCACCTGTTGAAGGCTATGCTGTGGTGTTCAGGGACTACTTTAGTTGCGGCCTTCGCCTGCCCTCCGTTACATTCTTGCAGGAAGTTTTTGAAGAATTTCAAATCTAGATCCATCATCTGACTCCCAATGGGTTTCTTACTCTGAGTAAGTTCTATTGGGCTTGTGAATCTTATGGTGTTGAGCCAAATGTGGACACATTTTGCACATACTATGAATTGCAACGACAACCAAAGAAGGTGAAGGTGGATGGAGTAGAGCTTGTCACCCAATATGGCAACTACGTTTTTATGGCGAAGAGGCAGCAGGAGGGCTCTTGTTTTGAGATCTCTTACTGCTAGAAGAACAAATGGGACAGGGACTAGATGAAGTACTAGTTTTACATCCGGACATACAGTGTGACCCGTACATTTGAATATGGGACGAAGGTTGTTCATCATCCTCTGGCCTCTGTTATGTCAGAGATGAAGCCTTTGTCCAAAGTTGCCCAAGTGAAGAGGTGACGCCTTAGAGTGAGGCCTATGACATGGCCTTTGCTTTGGCCTGCCAGTATTCCAGAGGAAGTGACCTGGTTGAAGAGATGGTGGCTTCCAATTGCTAGTCGCTTAGCAAGAAGCAGCCAGAGTTTCCCATCGAGATGGTGAACGTGCCTGTCTATGGCCTGACTGAAGGAGTTCCTTTCCCGCGGTTTGGGATCGAGTTCAAGTAAGGTGAGGACAAGAAAGCCTTCATCGCGATGGTGGAGGATGGTGCGCGAGAGATTGTCAAAAAGATCACCAACAAGGAGTACCTTGTGTGAAAGACTACCGGAGGCACGATGCCTCGGCTAAACAGAGTTCTTGAGGAGCTCGGGATCCACCATGAGGAGCATAGCGTTCCTCCGAAGGTCCTGGCTACAATTAAGGAGAAGAAGAAGGCCACTGCTAAGAATGCTACTGTAGCAGTGGAGTCAAAAAAGAGGAAAGGGATTGGGGCCTCTAAGGTTGTTGCCAAGAAGCAGAAGACCTCCACCATCGCAGTTGCTTCTGTTGTGTCTACAACTTCCTCTGCTTCTGGATCTGTTTGAGTCTTCACTAATGCTAAAGAATTTTTAGCTGAGAACACTAGCAGTGGCCCAACCGAGGTCGCGGCGGAGGCGGAAAAAGCTGACACGGCAGAGGATATTGGAGGTCAAAGGGTGGAGGACGTGGATCGTCCGAAGCCCTCCACCACTAACCCAATGCCTGGTGTGTTGGGCGGCGACTCGTCTATAGAGGACGCGGGGGATGCAGGGTGCAGAGGTGCCCTTCCTTCGGATGATGCGGACACTGGGAACAGGAGCCGCCGTCGCCGCCCTGCGGATACTATGGTTTTGGAGGTGTCTGAAGACGATGCTGAGTCGCAGCCCCCTCCGCATTCTGGAGCTTTTTGTTCTGACCGCAGGCACATAGTCCCGTAGGTGATGCGAACGCAGGGGCCAGCGTGTATCATCTTCACTTGAGTAAGCTATCTTTGCTATTTTGTGTCTGTCCTTTGAGTTTTACACGTATTCTATTTTCTTACAAGTTTTGCTTTTCAAAGGAGGTGACTGGTGCCCTTGCGAGCCACGAGGAGCTTGCCGGTGGTGCGAGCATCGATCGGGTTGGGCTAGAGTTACCTCCACGCCCTCCATGCGTTGGCCTGACTCCCCGACCTACCGCTCCTGGGCTAGAGCATGGCATGGGTTTGTGCCTTCACTTTTTTGATTCTTTTATCTCTTTTTGTTTGCGCGTGCTATAGTTTTTACTTTTTGGTATCAGCGGCCTTCGATACTACCATAACTGGTTGGGCTAATACTGTTCACCGTTTATAATGAGATTGGAGGTTATCTCCTTCATCTTTTCTTTGTTATTTTCAAATTTTGTCCTTATGTTCCTTATACTCTCTTTCTCGTTAGATTGTTTTCGCCACAACCTGAGGAGCATGGACTATTGGAAGCTTCTGCGTGTAAACTTAGAGGACCAAAACCTTGTGAGTTTAGTTGTGCTTTTGGTGATGTCATTTTCTTTTGTTTCTATTTGTTGACCTTCGCTTTTGTTGGGTCACCACATGGCGGCGGCTCTTGAAGAGCGCAGCACGCATGAGGTGCTAGATTGGAACAACTCTATTGACACGTTGAAGAAGGAGATTGAGGTGTTGGAGGCTGAAAAGGTCCGGCTCTCAGTGGAGGTCGGAGGCTTGTTAACCGCCCACGCAGATGCAGAGAACTTCCGCAAGGAAGCAGAGGTCATAAGGAAGTAGATGGAAGATGCCAAGAGCACAGAGGCTGTTGCCGTTGAGCGGGCCTCCAAGGCAGTTGAGACTACGAAGAAACCTTCGCAAGGAGATTGATGCTGAGAAGAAGTCTGGCTTGGCATTGCAGCAGCAAGTAGGCTTGCTGACCAAGCGCCTGGAGGCTGCCAAAGAGCTAGGCCAAACGGTGGTGGATCTATATGTAGCTGCTTTTGTGGCAATTTGGCGGTAGTACCTCTGACCTACCAGAGGAGCCTTCTACCTTAAGTCTATTTGCTTGGCTAAAGGCCCATTTGGAGAAACTTCCAGTGTTTGTCGGAGGCGTTGTTGATTTCAGAGCTCTTGTGGGTGCTACTAATTTTGCCAAGATATTGGCTCGGAAAGGGTGCGCTCATATGGAAGGTATACAAGAGGAGAAACTTGAGGGCCCCTCTAAACTTGGGATGACCTTACGTAGCCTATGGAGGTCGATTTGGAATTTTATGAAGTCATTTTGGATTAATTTCTGTTGGGAGGAGGCTCGGAATATGGCAAGGCAGCGTCGGGCGGAGGTTGTCTTCTTTTCTGTGCGCTTGCTTTTGTGTTTAGCTTTGTGTTTTTTTGGTTTGGCTGATTGTTGTGTTTCTATAGGACTTGCAGAAGAAGGAGGCTGCTGTTAGTGCTATTGGAGCGTGGCCTCCACGCGCTGTCATTGCCGAGGCGCCGAAGGCTCCAATGCTCGGCGTGTTAGAGACTAACAAAAAGGAGTCTTCGCCTACCCCCCGATGTTGTTTTCAGCAAAGAGAGAGAATCCACGGCCGGTCCTAAAGCTAGGGTAGAGGGCAAAGAGTCTGTGCCAAAGCCCATGACTGAAGACGAGAAAGACAAAGCACCTTTGCCCAGTCCTATTGATGCAGAGGTGTAACTTCTATAAGTTAGTTTTAGGATGTAGCTATGGGTTTTGTTCTATTGGTGCTTACCCTTTTGTATATGCTCTTAATTTCTAAGGAACTTAGTAAAACTCTACCCTGCGCAGGTTTTTGATCGAGAGCTTGCATAGGATGTGGCACCTTTGACTTTTTATCGAGATGGTATATATATTAGTGGCGAGCTTTGGGCATATTGGCGGTTGGCTTTCCCCCATGGCTCTATTGATAATATGTTTGTTCCTGTGATTTGTGATATCGATGATGAGCGCGCTGAATTTACTCGATCATTAGCATGGAGAGGGCCTTCGCCTTAGACTGTTGTGCGCTCCTTGTTTGCTTACATATTGCCTTGGGGCTTTGTATAATTTCCTTTTTTGCGCAAGCCTTGAGGCTTAATATGTTGTGTAAGTGTTGAGTTGACTCAAGTATTATAAAATTTTGAATGTTTATATGCCAAAGGTTTTGTTTACATCTTTACTGTTTGTTCCAAAGGCTCTGAATCTATTCTACTTACATATCTCATCTAGGCACTGCCTGTCCCTTTCTAGGATGGTGTTGATTACTGACTGGAGATTGGTTGTTGACTGGTTGTGGCTTTGGTCTTTACAACGGCTCTTATTCTAAGAGTCTGACCTCCGCTTCTTTCTTCTCTGGCTCCTCGTGAAGATGAACCTACGCGTCATGGCAAAGGTGATCTCATTCTTTCATGTGGCATGAAGGATTGTAGGTTGCCCCGGCCTCCGTCTCTGTACTTGCTTGCAGTTGTTGGAGTCTATCTAGAGTGCCAGGCCGAAGGTTGTGTAGTGCTTGTATTCGATCTTGCCGATATTGTGAAGGCTTTGGTACAATTTGAGTGGTCATCAGATGTTTCTCAAGAGGCCACTGCACAGTACAGGTGACAGTTGTTGAGGAAGCATTTCTTGCACCGTGCCTTTGCTTGCTTGTAGGTTGAACCTCTGCCTTCTTTGGTCATGTTGTAACGGTTGCACTCCCGTTGAACATGGTTGATCCATGGCTAGGACAGCCTATGCCTTTGGTTGTGGGAGGATGTTACAAGCCTTCATACAATACCCTCCTGCAACCTTTGGTGCTAAGGTGTTGTTGACATGTTGAGGCTGTACAACACACCGTGGCTGTTGTTCATCACTATACTGTGGATACTAATTGCTTTCACTAGGCCTTTGCCAGGATGCGGTAACTACTACTTTTATGAGTCTTCATACTATATCGGTTATGTTTTTGGTGGCGAAAGACACTCCTGCCTCCATGGCTTTTGTGGCCCATGTTTTGATGCGACTACTAGGTCATTGATTTGGTTCCCCCTTGGCAATTATGCACTGACTGAGGGTGAGAGTGGCTTGGGGGCTTGGGTTTTATAGTCCTGAGTGTCTTGGTTTCTTGAATCCTGGTAGGTTTGTTTGGTTTTAATGCTTGGATCTTCCTTGATTGGTGAATGATCTTGTGATTTTAATTGTACCTGATGTATCTTATGTTTTAAATGCCACTGGTACTGTAGTCATTTAAGTGATGTTGTGCATGGTGCCTAAGTGTGATAGGTCTTTGCCAGGATCCAGGATGCTCGATGCCTACGGCGAAGGTAGGCCTTTTTCTGGGTTGCTTTGGCATTTTTTCCATTGTGACTTTCCTTCTTGATGCCTGATAGAGGATAGGTCTTTGTTAAGAATTTGGGCCATTTTTGGCTATGGAGATCATCCCACACTGTAAATCCTTTGGCTTCTAGTGTTGCTAGGTCCTTGGTTGTTTGATTCTTAATGTTGAATGTTGTGGCTCTATTGCTAGCCACTTTCGACCTTCACTTGGAATGCTTTCCTAGGGGAGTACCTCTTTATACTTTAGAGGATTTTTTACAAGGGTCCTGCCTCATTAAAAACCTCACCTCTGCTAGAAGTTTCCCCTATGAGGAAAAGAGTATAGGCCCTTGAGAATTTTCAAAATAGGAAAGAAAAAGGATGGGACCTTCACATATATGTTGCGGAGGCTGACCGTTTAAAATTTTAAATATAAAACCTATGCAGGCTATCGATGTTCTGGGTGTGGACTAAGGTTTTGCCTTCGCCATCTGTCAGGTAGAATGACCCTGGTCTTCTGACTGCTTTTGCTGTGTAGGGGCCTTCCCACTTTGGCTATAGCTTTCCAACGTGTGTTGTGTTTGCTTTCCTTCTAAGGACCAAGTCCCCATCTTGTATGTTTTCTCTCACAACTTGGCTGTCTCTCCGTTTTTTGGTCTACTGCTGGTACTTTGCGATGTTCTCAACAGCCTCTAATCTGGTTCCTTCAATTGTTTTCTTTGAGTATTCTTCATCTTCAGCCATGGCTTACCTTATGGTGCGAAGGCTCTGATGTTTGATCTCTTCCAATAACATTGCCTCTTTGCCATGTAGGAGCTTGAATGCGGTGAAGCCTGTGGTCCTAGAGACTGTTGTGTTGTGGGACCATATAACCTTTTGAAGTTCATCTATTCATTTTTCCTTTGCGGAGGTTGAGCAGCGTTTTGGAGATCACCAAAAAGACTATTTTGTTGGCTCTTTCTACAACTTTGTTTGACTCTGGGTGATAAACTGAGGCGAAGGCTATTCTAGTGCCTATGCTTCTGCAAAACTCCTTGAAGTTGTCTGAATCAAATTGTTTCCCATTCTCCACTATCAGTAATCTTGGTACTCCAAATCTACACATGATGTTTTGCCAAAAAAACCTTTTAAACTGACTCTGACGTGATGGTTGCTAGTGGCTTGACTTCAATCCATCTGGTAAAATATTCTATAGCAACCACGGCGAACTTGTTCCCCCTGCAAAGGTTGTAGTGGACCTACCAGATCTATACCCCATCTTTGCAATGGTTAGGTTGGTATGACGAGTTGTGTTTCTGTCAAAGGTTTGGACTGATGTGGGGAGAAGTTTTGACATGCTTCGCAGGTCTTCACTATTTGCTCCGCATCTTTGATGTGTTTAGGCCAATACAATCCTTACCTGATGGCCTTCGCCGATAGTGCCCTTGGGCCAATGTGGGAGCTGCAGATTCCTGAGTGTATTTCTTACAAGAGCTCCCTTCCTTTGCTCTGCATTATATATCTAAGTAGTGGCTGGACCACCCCTTTCTTGTATAGAGTGCCATCATTCATTGTGTAGCTCCTTGCTCTTGCTGTGATTCTTGCTTCGCTTGCTTCGTCTTCTATGGTGCACACGTTATTCAGACTGTCGACGATTGCTTGCCTCCAATCTTCACATTTAGTAAGCAAGACTATTTGGGATGCCTTCATTATTATTTTTATTGCTGGTGATCTTAAGACTTGGTAAAATGTCCCTTTCGGCATTGGTAAATTGTTTGTTGCAGTCTTCGCTAGCTAGTCTGCTTCTACGTTTTCCAATCTTGGAATATGTTTCATGGTGAATCCCTTGAACATTCACTCTAGGGCTCTTACCATTGCCAGGTATTTGACCAGTTCTGGCTCTCATGCCATGTATTCTTTTTTAACTTGGCCTGCCATGACCTAGGAGTCTGTTTTGATTAAGGATGAAAATGGTTGGAAACGGTCGAAAATGGACTTACGAAATAGAAAACGAAAACGGTTAGTTCGGTACATTTCTACATTTTAGCAATTAAAGAATACAAAAAAATAGTTGAAAATGGTTGTGAAACCAATTGAAACCGACAATTTTTTATGTTTGAAAATAGAATCATAATATAGAAAAACGAAAGCGGTCAGTTCGGGATATTTCTATTCTGTTTTCATCCTTAGTTTTGATCAATAGTGTTTTTGCTCCAAGTGCTTTTGCCTTGTTGAGTCCTAGTATTAGGCCTTCGTACTCTGCTATGTTATTTGTTGCTCTGAACTCTAGCCTTGCTGCGTATTTTGTTCGGAGGCAATACATGGCAAAAGCACTTGGACGCTAGCACGACGGAGGCTCCAGCGCCCGACTGGCCCCAAGCCCCATCTGTGAATACCGTCCATGTTTGGTTGGTAGGCTGTGGGTTGTTCTGGGCTGGAGGTGTCTAATCTGCCATGAAGTCTACAAGGGCCTAGGATTTGATTGCTATTCTTGGCATGTATGTGATTTCAAATTCTGATAGCTCTGTAGCCCATTTGCCTATTCTTCTAGAGGCTTCTTTGTTCTGTAATATGTCTCCTAGTGGCTGCGATGTTGGTACTGTAATCTCGTGCCCCTAAAAGTAGTGCTTGAGTTTCCTTAAGGCAGTCAGGACTGCATATGCAATTTTTCTATCTCTGTATAGTTCAGCTTTGCTCCTGATAGCACCTCGGAGACAAAGTAAATGAGTCACTGAATGGTCTTTGCCCCCTCTTCTTTCTCATGGACGAGTACCCCACTAACTGCATGATCAGAGGCTGCCACGTACAATAGTAATGGGGCCTCCAGATCTAGTACTGTTACCATGAGCTTGCTGCCATGTAGTTGTTTACCTACCTGAATGCCTCTGACTATTCTGGTCCCCATTCTATTTTACCTCTGCCCCTTAGGGCTTTGAAGAATAGAAGATTGTGCTCTGTTGATTTGGAAATAAATCTGTTCAGTGCTACTATTCTGCCTGTGAGTCTTTGTACCTATTTCTTGATTGCTGGCTCTACCATTGAGGTTATTGCTTTGGTTTTGTCTAGGTTTGATCTTATGCCTTCGGCACTGATGATGTACCCTAGCATTTTTCCCTTGCTGACTCTGAAGACACTTTTCTGGGTTAAGCTTGAGGCCGGCTTGCCTGAGATTAGCGAAGGTCCCTTTGAGGTCTACTATGTGACCTTCTTCCTTCTTGCTCATCACCACAATGTCATCAACGTATGCAATGATGTTTCTTTGTAGTTGAGGGCCTAAGACAGATTTTGTCATTCTTGCGAAGGTTGCACCTGCATTTTTCAGTCCCTCCGGCATTCTGGTATAGCAATAAGTTCCGAAGGGTGTGGTGAAACCTGTCTTTTCTTCTTCTTCTTTCTTTAGCCAGATCTGATGATAGTCTGAAAAACAATCCAAGAGTGAAAACCTCTAGCACCCTGTTGCCTTGTCAACGAAGGCGTCTATTCCTTGTAGCAGGAATGGGTCTTTTTTGCATGCTTTGTTGAGGTCAGTGAAGTCTATACACATTCTCATTTTTCCATTCTTCTTGGGTACTAGTACTACATTTGCTAGCCACTCTGAGTACTTAACTTCTCTGATGACATTTGCATCTAAGAGTCTGTCAACTTCAGCCTTCGCTGCTAGGATTCTATCCTCCGACATTCTCTTTTGTCGTTGTTTTCTTGGCTTCATTTTTGGGTTTATGTCCAGGGCATGTTGTATGATGTCTCTACTGACTCCTTTGATGTCGGAGGCTGACTAGTCGAAGATGTCTTTGTTTTTGGCGAGTGTTTGTACAAGCTTTACTTCTTCTTTGGATAGGTTAGCCCCAATAATAACCTTTCTGTCGGGCACTGCCTCTTCTAGCAGAATTGTCTTGGTTTCTTCCTGGTCTGTTAGGTCTGTCTTGCCCTTTGGCATGTCTAGAGGTTCTGGCGTTTTGTTCTTCGCTGTGTCCACAGAGTTGATGTTTCTCTACGACTTGTATATTGCTCGCTCTATGCTTCTTGCCTCCTTCTAACTACCGTATATCGTGATGACCCCATGGAGCACTGGTATTTTCATGCACAAGTAACCCATGTGTACTGCAGTGTTAAACTTGTTTGCAAAGCCTCTGCCAAAGATGGCGTTGTAAGGGTAGTAGAGGTCTACTATATCAAAGGTGATATATTTTGTCCTTGCGTTCTCCTATCCTCCAAAAGACACAGGCAGCGATATCTTTCCTAGAGCATCGATCTGTTTGCCTCCAAATCCAATGAGGGGGGAATCCGAAGGCTGTGGCTGATTGCTACTGAGTTTCTTCTGGTCGAAGGCATTAACAAAACTGATGTTGGCAGAGCCGCCTGAATCCATCAGTACTCTGCTGATACCCCATCCTGCCATGTTTGCTTAGATTACTATAGTGTTGGCATGGGGGTAGCTCTCGAGCTGTAAATCTTGTTCTGTGAAGGTGATGGGCGTCTTTGACTAGTTGGTGTACCGTACTAGTCCTTGTACAGCTATATTGTTAACTAGTCTCAGATGATCTTTTTTCTGCTTCTTGGTCTAGAACTCGATTGAAGAGCCTCCGGCTATTGGCAAGATTATGTCGATGGTGGGTAATGGTGTGTGTGGGTTGATTTGATTTTCTAGGTTTGGTTCATTTTTGGGTGGCAGAAGCTATGGTGGATGTGGTGGGTGTGACTAGGTTGAATGTGGCGGCAGAGGCAATGCCTCAAACCTCCTCGGCATTTGTTGTGGTTGACTTGTTTCAATATAGGTTATGTGCATAGGTCTAGGGTTTATGTAGGTGAGGCTTGCCTCCGCCCTATGGTTTCTTGTTTTGTGCTTGTGGTGATGGACTTAGCTGCCATGCGAGCAAGAAATTGGGGTAATAGGTGGAGGCTAATGTGGAGGGATGTATTTGGGTGGATTTTAGGTCTAGATAAATGGGGCAATATTGTTGCTGCTGTGATAAGGTGAAAGTGTGATTTACCTCTCTTGCCGACTGCTGTGATAGAGGATGGGGGTTGGATCTACTTTTGATTCTCTCCTATGTCTCTTTGGCATCTGGGCAATCTCTGGTGACATGCCCTTTTTCTTTTTCCTAGAAGAAGCAGTACTATTTTGTTGTCTGTGTTTCTGGTTTCTATTCTAGTTTTTGCCTTGGGAATTTCCCTTCCCTTGGTAGGGCCTTTGAGTGTGTTTTGTGTTCCTATCTTCTGTGTCGCTTGTCCTTGCTGATTACTGATCTGCTGCTCAATGTTGAAAACTTGTTGGCCTTGGCTTTGTTGCTACTGTTGCTGGCCTTGGCTTCCATGGTTCCTTTGTGTATTCCTATTGTTTCCTTGTTGCTTGTTCTGGTTTTGCTCTTCTAGTCTCTTGCAAAGGTCGTTGTCGGACCTGCAATACTTCTCAAACTCGGCGTACAGGTCTTGCATGGATGCTGGCTTTTCTCTAGCCAAGTGGGCTGCAAAATCCCTATGCGGAGGCCCTTGATTGCTGCTTCAATAGCCACTTCTTTCGGGACATTAGGGGCCTTTGCTTTAATCCGGACGAATCTCTAGAAGTAGTCCTTTAGTGGCTCTCCCTAACTTTGCTTGCACTAGAACAGGTCTATAGATGTCAAGGATTCACTAGCAAAACCTTTGAAACTTGCCAGGATCTTGTCACAAAATTTTTCCCAAGAATATACTATGCTTGGCTTGAGCATGGAGTACCAAGCTAGTGCATCACCTTCAGCTGCATTGATGAAAGACTTGGCTAGTACTGATTCATTCCCACCTGCGGAGGCTACTGCTGCTTCAAAACTCATGATGAATTGATGAGGGTCTGACTTTCTGTTGAACTTGGGCAAGGTTATTGGCCTGTAAGATGCTGGCCACGGTGAGTTTTGAATGCCTCCGGATAGTGAGGACTTGGGGTCTATGGTTCTGCGTGGTAGCGGAGCCACAAGGGGTGAGCCTGAAGCTTCCTGCACTGGTGTCACCGGTGGAGGAATGAACTGGTTCTGACTTACAGAGTGTAGTTGGCACAAAGTGTTGGAGAAGGGTTGCGGAGGCTGAATGTTGTGTATCTCTGCTTGCAGGAGGGCGAGCTGCTGCTTGATATTGACTGCCTATGCCGATGTTTGAGCCACTCGCTGGCTTGCAGCGAAGGCCATGGCTACTCTATCCCTTTCCTGCTACATACTTTGCAAGTGAGCCTACAGCTATTGGATCTCTTACTCCAGTGTCAGATCTTGGGTCTTCGATGCCAGAGGCTGCTCTTCGATCATCGGCTCCTCTTCGAGCTGATCTTCATCATTTGAAGCATAGGTGCAGTGGGTGTTGTGCTTGGTCTCCCCCTAGTCCTTGAGCTAGATGGTGCTCTTGCTAGGGCTACACTTTTACTTGGCATTTTGGGTTTTTGTTGGCCAACAAGCGGTGGGCGCCAATGTTGGAATAGCAAGCTCTGACAATCGAGTAAGTGAGGAGCCTTTGCCCGGCCGATGCCCCGAGCGAAGGTCAAGAGGTTAATAGAGTCTTGGATTGAGTGAACTAGGGTTTCATTCATTCATTCAACCACCAACCAACCCTTGCTCACATTTACATCTCTCTTTTATAGGGCACTGCTCTATACCTAATTCTTTTACAAAAAAAGCCCTGTGATGGTGCTGGTACATTCCTAGTATATTCCCTTCTATGTGTAGCATAGCCAAGGGTAAAGCAGATATTTTTTGTGTCCACCGTCTTCTCTCCGTGGGCCACCGCTCATGGTTTGCTACTAGCCCAAGGTTCTTAATGGGCCCGAGCACCTGGCAGGTTCGCTACCCCTGACCTTGAGCCTTTTGACGACACCTCCACCACATCAGGCGATGGCCTTCACCTTAGCACCTGGAACCTCCATCAATGGTCTAAGCCCTCGTTCACTGCTTTGCGGATCGAGACCTCCGCCGACGCCGCCACGGCCTTCGCCATGACCTCCGCCGTTGATTGGCCTATGAGTTTGGCGATAACCTTCACCGTACTTGGTCAGAGGTGCTCTTTGTTGCCTGCAAGACTAGAAAAAATATTGAGGTAAGTGCTAGCTTGTGGCCGCTTGGGCCGCCTAGGCCTCTGCCACCCGAGTCTGGCAATGTTCCAACAGCCTTGTCCCTTGCAAGACTAGAAAAATATTAGTGCTAGCTCGCGGCCACTAGGCCTCCACCACTCGAGGTGGCACTGTCCCAACATCTGATGTGCTCACAAAGGGCCACGAGGCATGCACCTAGGTACGCGCTCTCTGGTCCACCTCACTGCAGTTTGCGCTTCGCCCTGCACGATTCTGTGAATTTCATGCTTCTTCTCTTCATTGCAATTGGTTGAATTGGTGAATCCACAAGTGAAGCATTTCGATCAGCAATATTGCACCAAGAAGCAGGTGCAGAGGCTGCTCGATGGCGATGAGGACCACTGGGGCCCATGTCGCTACCCCACCCTACACCTTCAAGCAATAGGCAGCCCCCTTGTGATTCAGATCTTGGTATTGAGCTCAATTGGATAAGCACTATATTGGTATTGGTTTTGTAACACCCTTGGTGTTACGAGATTGCCTAGCATCAAGATCAGGGCCTAAGAGAAATTAGCAAAACAAGTTCTCGAGTTTTAAAAATTTAAAACATACATGAAATGATAAACAATCATGTGTGACTCACTTTTGTGGTTGAGAGGAATCAAATAAATATCTAAGTTAATTTATTTAGTGCGTGAGAGTGCTAATGAAAATCCTAATAAGAAAAATAGAATAAGTAGTTTTAATTGTTTGGCACAAAAAACAAATTTTATAAACAAAGATGAAATATAACTAGTGTATAGTGCTTAAGTAAAGTGCGAAGAGCAAGTTAGGTAGATGAACATGCAACTTTAATTTTGGAGAATAAATATTGTTAGTTAGTGATCTTGGGAGCTCAAAAATCAAATTTGAAATTAAAATAAGCCCTTTCATTAAGGCAGCAAGCACTTGAACTTATGTTTAAAGTATCATTTCTGGCAAATTATATTGAGCAAAATAATTAAATAGTGCTTAAATATTTTGTTCCTATGGTTTAGTATAAAGTATGGACTATTGCATTAAGTACTTGTTGGTTGAAGTTAATAAAGTTTAGACTTTAAAAATTTGTGGCAAAAGTGTTAATGGTTGTTTAGTTCAAACTGAACTCTTGTCTTTTCTAAGTCTGAAAGGGTAGTAGACAATGCCATTTTTGCGTTTAAATTCTAACTAAAATGTTTAAACACTAGCTTCATATTCTTGTATTGTTGGTTGCTTCTAAGTAAGCACTTGGGCGTGGGGTAGGTCATAGTTGCGTTGGGGCTCACGTTGCCCTCTTAAAAATTGCCCAAACTCCGTTGGAACGCGCTGTGAACTGTGTCGTTAGCATCCTATTTGTGAATTGGCACTCCAGTGATGAGCCTATTTTGGCATTCTTTTATCTACTTGTCTAGTTGCCCTCTGGTCATGGTGATTGCTCCGCTAGATAGCTGGAATGGTTGGCTTTAGGTTAATGGAATTGGTTGAACCTTAGTTGAGTTAATTGACAGCCCTTGCTTCACTTTAAAATTTGTGCACGTCATCGTTCGTCATTGCTCGATCGGTGTCTACAGCCACCACATGCGCACGCTGCCTGTTGACAGTCCTTAACGTCAACATTATACCTTCAATTAATGCACAACATAATGGTAAAAGGGTTATTAGTGCATAGTTGTAGGGTTTATTCTGACAAGTTCCACGAGTTGTGTTGCTCTCACCTCTTTTGCAAAATTATTGATATTTCACCACATAAAGGTATCTCAAATGACAAAACAAAACACACCATTGTGAAGATCTTGTTGAGACGATCGAAATGGACATATCATTTGTTATATTTGGAGTCCCGACGAGAAAGTCCCCGATGAATACGCCTAGGAATTCTTTGGAATACTCCAGAACCATCACTAAGCAAGAGTTTTATGGACTAACATGACAATTTGCACAGCTTTGGTGATTTGTGAATTTTTAGGGATTAAAATAGAATAAGCCGGGGAGGAGTAGGAGCCAAGAAACCAAACCAAATCAAGTCAGAATTTCGCAAGAATTGACGAGAAGGTTCTAGAGGACACCGGAGGATACGGGAACAAAATGGAAGCTCGATGGCTGACAGATGGGGCCGGCTGGCCCCACATGTCAGGCCAGCCGGCCTGGGCCCATAAGGAAGTGAGCTCTGCTTCGCGTGATGACCTCCAACCGACCTCTATGACGCATCTCAACCATTGTTTCAAGTCAGTTTGATCCGAAGGCTATGGTTCATCCCTCCAAGCTATATAAGCAGGGGCAGACCCCACCCTGATAGGAGAATCACAATCATTATCAGTTGATTTCATTCAGAAGGCCAGAGAGAAATGCTAGGGTTTCCAATTAGAAGATTAGAGCTCTATTTCAAGTTTAGGGTTAGATCTAGCCAGATACAAGTAGAGTTGAGCGTGGCTCAGGATTCCGAATCGACATCAGGAGATTTGGTAATTCTATCATTGTATCTTGTAATTATGACTTTGTTCTACTTCAATATCATTATGTTCTTGTCTATTTTGTTCTTAAGTTATTCTAGTTCTATCTTTGATATAGTCTTGATTGATAATAAGTTTAGGCATAAGTTCGTAGAGCACCTAGTTCAACTCCGGATTGGATTAAGTGGTAGAAGTAATGTAGACATGGTGTCTAGATTATATTTACCTATGAATGCACCCTATTTTTTGGGCCATGTGGTAGATCGCAAAGGTGACTTTTATAGCTTCGTTGAGTCCTCTGTAGTCCACTCCCCGAATCTAGGACAAGTAGAATCCGGTTACTTGGGGAAGGATTGCTCTGTTCTTGAATTCCCTGAAGTAATGTTTCTTATGTTTAGATGGAAGATTGATTATGCTATAGATGATAAGAAGTAGATTAGAAAACTCTGAGACTTGGTAGATAGGACATAACCCTAGGAATTAAATCTCTAACCGTGTCGCTTTAGTCTGTATCCACTTGATCCTACAAGTTCTCTCTAATTATGGATTCCCTATCTTATCTCATTATCATTATCATTATTATCAATATCATTTGGCTTACCCCTGTTTAGATAGAAGTGGTTAATTGATTCATATCTATAGTATGTATTTGTAATTCTTATAGCCATATCAACTTTCTCTTTTAAACCCTGTTTAGAAGCTCCGAGTGGTAGAATTATAAATAATGATACCTGGAACTTTTATATTTTATAAGTGCCATGATTATAAGTACAACCGCATTTCTTACGTTGTGTTAGGGATGACAACCTAGCAGGTGTGACGTAAGAGATGCCAACACTACCGCTGCCTAGCCCTTCTGGGCCATGGTCGTGCCCCATGGCCGGCCTTGTTGGCTGCCGGCCAGGTCGTGCGTGGGCCAAGCCGATGCAACGACAATCGCCGTATAGCCAACATGGCGTACATCTCAACCGCTCGATCCACCTACCGTCAAGTCGTTGCTTGCCTCCGCTGTCCCATCGCGCTGCTGCCCCTTGTCATGGTGTCGCTGCCATCCCTGTGTGACCACCTGGTGCACAACCGCTGTTCCACCACCGCCGTCTGCGCCCTGCCAAGACCAAGCCATCCCATCCTGGCACCCCACGACATGCTCGCTTGGAGCCTCACGTGCGGATGCTCTCTCTCATTAAACGTAGCCTCAGCTGAGGTTGGCCGAGCCTTGAAGCCGCTGCCCTGTCGCCTTTGCCGCCGATGGAGCCATGCCGCTTCACAAGCTAAATACGTGCGGTCCATGATATCCCACCTCGATTCAGTGCTCTAGCAACTAGGATTAGAAGCTAGCTAGCAGCCCGACCCGCACCAAGGTGCAAATAAGCCTTGTTGTTGGCCAATTCAGTGTTTTGCCTGTCACCGGTCTAAATCGCCGCTGTGCTCAAGAATTTGGGGGTAAGCTGATATGCCTCGATAGCACTTCAATTAGTGGCTCCTACGAACTCGCCTTGACCTCCTCATCCTCCTGCTAGCGTTAGATCCATTGGAGGCATAGCCAGAGATGCTCTGACTCAGGATGCCACGCTCGGAGCGCCGCCATGTGGTGCAGGCGCATGTGGCCAGGGTTCTCCCGGCCTTCCCCTCCTCAACTAGTTGCCCAACTAGCTTCGTGGTAAGCCCCTTCCGCTCTCTCGCAATCTCAATCGCCTCGCTAGCCCTTAGGCTCAATGGAACAGACGTGCCACCGTGGAAGTTGGTTCGTCGACGTGACCAGTGCACTAGCGTCACCGCTTAACTTCTAATCACTATCCAGGGTTTTGCTTTTGCTCCACGGTGCTCGTCGGCTTGCTCATTTGGCTGGTGCTTCGCTCTGTTGTCCGGTGAAGGTGCACAATATCGGCCGGAGCTGCATTGTCATGCGCGGCAGCATTGGGCACCGACTCAGTGAGAAGGTAAGCCCTTTGAGGGTGCTCGACGCAAAGTGTGTCGCTAGTACAATAGTGCGCGGTGCAGTCACGTAATAACCTATTGGGCTAGGGGCTCTTTTGCAAAAGAGCGAGCGCGCGCGGGGGCTCCCCACATTGGGCCATTGCTGGGCCGACTGCACCATGCTCAACTGCGCTTCCGCACTTGCCGCAGTGGGCCACTGACCAAATGGGTAGCTGCCAGTCTTTTTCTTTTTCTAAAGTAATTGTAATTTAGATTCAAGGCTGATTTTGTAAATTCAAAACAAAATGGTGTAGGAGTCCAAAAAATCGTGAAACTAATTTTGTTATGATCTTAAAATCATGATCTACCTGCTAGTATATCTTGTTCACATAGTGTTATAACATTTTCGGGAGTTCTCTAATTAAATTGAGATGCTTAATATTATTAAGGTATAAACTTGCAGGGTGTTGACTCTAAAAATTTCACAGTAAATTCCTCATATTATTAGGTGCTCACTGTAATTTTTATAGCTCCATAATAATTAGTTTGCTAAGATAGCTAACAAGCCCTAATTCGAATATATATTAAAACAATAAAATTGAAATAAGAAAACACCTTGGGATTTTATATCTAAAACACTTATTGGAAAATAACATCATGTTCGACAACGTGGATACGTGACTTAGTACGTTAGTCATTAGAGCTAGTCGTTAGCATCAAGAGGCATAACTGTATTTTAAGAGTTACAGTTATCGTTAATTAATTACGTCTATGCATTGCACCCACGAATATCATATTAGGAAAAATGATGGATCATGGAGTCACTAGAGTAGCGAAAAAGATGGTGCCTTGATGATCATGCTATGGCAGAACCGCCAAATCTAATGCCCTCCCGAGAGTACTCGTCTTCCATTAGACCCTAAGAACCTAAGAGAGAATACTAAACTATGCGATTCCATCAAACACACCACAAGGGAGAACTCGAAGATCCATATTTTTACATCAGGATCACAAATGAGAGAGTAAAGCTTACAACATCCTTGCCATTTCTTACAATTCTTTTAGTACAACATTAGAGTAATTCATTATTTGGTTATAACAGTGGAATATAAAATATTATCAGAGTTCAATGGAAATAAAACCATTTAATGATAAGATAAACATTAACATGAAGAACGGTTATATGCATGAAATGATAATAGGTTAATAGTATTTTCCTTGTAAAATTTTTTGTGAGAGTTTTAATAAATAAACTCTACTCCACATCGTAAAGGAAATCCTCGTTGAGCCCACCAAGAGGTTTCCACACTCAAATGTCAGCTTATCAACACCTGTCACCTGCAACAGGGTAGAACAAACCCTGAGTACTCAATTGTACTCCGCAAGACTTACCTGTTAGGAGGAAAGAAAAGACTCCAAGGATTATGCGTGGCTTTCTAGCTTGTGGGTTTATTGCAACTGCAAGAAACATTACTAAAGGTGCATCCTTATATTTCTTTTTATTAGCAGTCATCAGTAGTTCATTAACCAATCATTCTAGGTAAGTACCTGCTCTACTTTCTAGTAAGGATTGAGCAATCCGAACCATTTTCCATCCTTCATCTTTCAGTTCTTACTACGATGCCAGAACGTAGTAAAGTCGTACCGTCACGTAGAAACGGTGATTCACGAATCAATATGCACAGTTGGGTACCCCAAAAACACACGCCTTGCTCGTACCCCGGGTACAATCAAGACCAACCCATTCCACTCCTGTCAAGGGGGTCCAGGTCCCCGTCCAAGCTCGGACTCTAAGACCCCAACACTGTAGGCCCGACCTTAGTATGGTGCTTAGACCTCCTCAACCCAATATATATGACCACCCTAAAAGCCGGTCTGGAAAGAGTCGGAACCTATGACAAGAGAGAAACAAGTCTTCCCGCCCCCATAAGCAAGTATATGCTCGGAACAATAAATCTGTGACTTGACCAGGGTCCATGCAATGAACGGTCCTTAATTGACACAGTCTGAACAAATGCAACTAGAGCCCTACTCTGTTGCCCAACTAGGTCAAAGTCTATCCAACCCGTTCCGTCCGGTCTCTAATTGTCCATATACATTTATATTCCATGTGATAGTAACATGATAATAGTAACAAGAATATATCTCCTATCTCTCGCGAGTGACAGGCAATCACTCGACTTCTATCGGGACCCTATAGCATAGCATACTACATGATCCTATCATACTAGTAAGACTCATAGGACAAGGATATATATATATATATGCAAGTGAGTTTCATTCAACTCCTTTAAACTTACTGCACAAGCATAAAATAAATTGCAGAATAATAGGGGTTATGCACCAGAGCTTGCCTGGGTAAGATATAACCAAAAGTTAGCATTCCGTCACGATGACATGATCATCAAGACACCATCTTTCTATTACTCCAGTTGACTCCACGATCCATCGCCATCCCTATAATGATATATGCGGATGCAACGTAGAGACGTAAATAATCCACGGAACTTGCAACACTTAAAAAAATATGATCGTGTCTCTCGAGCTAACGAGCTAAGCTATGTATCCACATGGCCAATGCGCCATCATTTCCCAGCAAGTCTTTTAGTGATACAGACCCAAGTGTTTCTTTATCCATTTTATTGATTTATATTAGAACTAAGGCTCATTAGCTACCTTAACAATTTAATTATTTTACGGCTACCAAAATAGCAGTGAGCAGCTAAATAATACTATGAAGCTATGGTAAAACTTTCAAGCTAGCCCTATCACCATCTAGTTCCAAAATTTCCTACAAGTTTTATATCGCATTAACATTAAGCATCTCAATTTAATTAAGGGGCTCTTGAAAATATTAAAGAACTATGTAAACAAGTTATACCAACAGGTAGACCATGATTTTAGAAACTGAACAAACTTGGTTTCACAATTTTTGGACTCCTACAAACCTTCATATTGAATTTACAAGTTTACTCTAGAAGCTAATTGGAAAAATACTTTAGAATTCGAAAAGGGCCGGCGGCCACAAACTCGGCATGGCAGCCCGCGCAAGCGCGGCAGCGCGCAAGACGCAATGGCCCAGCATGGCCCACATGGGGCGTGAACGCTCGTGGCCAACCGGCCCAGCACGGCCCGCACGGGCGTTGATGCGCGCAAGATAGGCCGGCCCACAAGCTCGCCCTGATGTGGCTGCACACTCTTTGCAGAAAGGACCCCGGTTTCATCTCAACCAACCCGTGGTCCGCAAGCTACTATTCATATGAGTCTAATGTTCCGCACCTGGACCCAAAACAATTTCTATTTATGTTTCTTAGCCCCTCTTCTTTACTGTTCGCCGAGGCAGAGCGGAGGCGGACAAGGCAGAGCCGGTACGGCCGGCTAGAAGTTGGAGCGAGTGGCGGGAGGTGGCGCCGGTGTGACGTGGGGCTAGGCCGCACCCGAGGGGGCACTCAGACCCGTCGGAGATGGCCCGCAGCGGGCTGGCCGCACGCGGCCATAGTAGGGGAAGCGGCGCGCCAACCAATTCGACGGGAGACAACCACAGCAGCGGCAAGTGGCCGGCTGACGAGCTACGAGGGACCACCGCGGACCAAGGGATGGCCACAACGCAGCCAGAGGTGACCCGCAGCAACCTGGCCGCGTAAGCCGCGGCGGCGGCTCGCCGATGCCGGTGGCTCGAGTGGTGGCGGACCTCATCGCGAAGGTGCGTGGCGCGCCCATGGTGACTGCGCAGGAAGGGGTCGGTGCAGAGCTACATGGCTAGTGCGGCATCGACAACGAGGGACGCCTAGTGCGGTGGGATGCCGTGCAATCACGGTCATACGCACGGAGCTCGGTTCGGCCATGGCCATGGCTGCATGAGGGAGGGAGCAGGGAGAGAGGGTGAGCTCGAGCTGGAGCGCCTCCCAAACGGGCAGACGATGGCGGCAGAGGAAAAATGGGGCGCAGCTCCGATGGCGGCAAGAGGCAGGCGGGCAACGGCCCTACGAGGCTCGGCAAACCGCGGCCAGAGGATGCAAAGAGGAGCGAAAACATCTGCAAGTGCGGGGCTCAGAGGGAGCAGGCCATAGCGAGGGGGAAGAAACCAGGATGGACGGCCTGACTCTGGCGTGACGCAACCGGTAGCAGAGCGCGCGCGGGGCCAGCCACAGATGGATGTGACGGCAGCATGACCGGGGAGCAGAGGGATAACATGGCGCATAGGGCGTGTCCTAGTGAGGTGACCACGTACCCTGGCCGAGCCCGAGCGAAAGTTAACGAGCGCAAAATTTAAAGCAGAGCAACAATCACCGATTTGTCTGAGTATGGTCCTACCAAAACCCCAAACCTGAAGTTACCTCTAACAGCTATCTAGCGAAGTGAGATTCCCGGTCCGAGAGAAACTAAGGGCCAAGATAAGGTGATGCCAACTCGGGTTCGTTGTGCAAACATCGGTTCACGAACAGGGCACCAACACAGAGGTTCCCAGCGCGTTCAAGCGATGTTCGGGAAATTTTTTAGCGAGAAAAGTGACATTCACAGAACCGCAACCTATACCAAGCTCAAGTACACACTTTGACGCAACCAATAGTGCAAAAACATAGGTAAAGTACTTATTCATTTTTGGTTGGAAATTTAAATGTCCAACGACATCGTCTACTGTCACTTGAAACTAAGGAAGTTCAGGGTTTCCATTCGAACTTGGCATTCCCTAGCACTTTTGCCAAGATTTGCAAAAGGTCCAACCTTGCTACTTTCAACTAAGAAATGTTTACTGTGAAAGTCCATAATTTACCCTAATTCCTAGTGACAAAATACATAAGCACTATTTAACTATTTTGCACAAGATAATTCTCCAAAAATGGCACTTTTTAAATCATAAGTTATGTTACACTTTTTGTCTATAGAATTTGTTTTTCATGTCAACAGTTAAAACACCCTATTGTTCTATTTTCTAATTAGGGTCTCATTAGCATGTTTTCACCTACACCTGATTAACTGACATTATTTATTTATCATTTATGTGAGGTAAAAACTTTAAAACCTAAAAACTTATTTACTTAATTTCTTTTAGCTTTTAAGTGAGGTGCTAAGTGGCTCGTAACACCCGATGTGTTACACATGCCACCATGATGGAATACTAACTTTTGGTTATACCTTACCCAGGCAAGCCCCAGTGTATAACTCCTGTTATTCTACACTTTATTTTATGCTTATGCATTAAGTTTTATGGAGTTGAATGAAATCCACTTGCATATATATCCTTATCCTATGGGTCTTACTAGTATGACAGGATCGTGTAGTTGCTATGCTATAGGGCATGGTAGAAGTTGAGTGATTGTCTATCACTCGCGAGAGATAGAAAAATATATTATTGTTACTATTATCATGTTACTATTACATGAAATATATATGTATAATAATAGAGATCGGGCGGGACTGTGCTTGGATATTAGATGTGGTGAGGTAATCGAGCGAGGCTCTGGTTGCATTTGTCCCGCCTATGTCGATTGAGGATCGTCCATTGCTGTGGATGGTAGTCAGGTCACAGACTTATTATCCTAAGCACATACTTGCTTATGGGAGCGGAAAGACTTGTTACTCTCTTGTCATAGGTTCTGGCTCTTTCCGGATTGACTTTTAGGGGTGGGTATTAGGAGGAGGTCTAAGCACCATACCGAGACCGGGTCTCAGGTGTTAGGGGCTTGGAGTTTAAGTTTGAATGGGGACCTAGACCCCTTGATAGGAGTGGAACGAGTTGGTCTTGTTTGTGCCTAGAGTACAACGAGACATGTGTTTCGGGGTACCCAGCTGGAATACATTGATTTGCGAATCACCGTTTCTATGAAACAATACCGACTTAGCTATGGTCTAGCACCGTAGTTAGAACTGAAATATGGAAGATGATAAAAATGGCTCTGATTGCTGACCACATGCTTGGAAGTAGTATAGGTGCTTACATAGAATGGCCAGGTAATGAACCAATTATGAATGCTAATAAAAATTGAATATAAGGATGTACGTTTAGTAATGCTTTTTGCAGATGCAATAACCCACAAGCCAGATAGCCTTGCATATCTTTTGAGTCTTTTATTTTCTCCTGTCAGGTGAGTCTTGCTGAGTACAATTGAGTACTCAGGGTTTTATTCTACCCTGTTGTAGGTGTCGGGTGCTGGTAGAGCTGACTTGTGTGTGAAACCTCTTGGTGGGCTCAACGAGAATTTCTTTTACGTTGTGGACCTATAGTTCTTTCTAGCTTTCATAAAATGTTTTATAAAGAAAAGACTTACAATCTGTTATCATTTCATGTATATAAATGTTCATCATGATGATGCTTAAACTTGTCATTAAGTAAATTTTCCTTTTCGCTGAAAAACTCTGATAACATTGTTATGTTCCGCTGTTATAAACAATTGGTGTAATACTCTGATGTTGCATGAAAAGTGATGTAAGAAATGACTAAGAATGTTGTAAGGTTTATCCTCTCATTTATGATCATGACGAAAATGTGGATTTTTGAGTTCTCCCTTTTGGTGTGCTCGACGAAACAGCATGATTTAGTGTACTCTCTTAAGTACTTAGTGTCTAATTGAAGACAAGTACTCTATAAAGGGCATTAGATCAGATGGTTCTGCCACAAGTTTCAGGCTTGGTATCGATCATTTAGATGGATGCATATGTGGTGATGTATAGCAGCACATTGCTCTTAATGCTAATGGTTGAGTTAATTTGTATGTGAATTTCTCAATATCAGGATATCCCTCCTTGGCAATTGAGTTGCATTACTTTTTCTTCTAATGGCATGCAAGTGGCCAGAATCCTTACTAAAACCTTTTGTTCTTTCGCTTTGTTTTAGTTGATCAGTGCAGGGCATAAAAAGATATTGTTGGGATAATATTTTTTAACCATGTTGCTAGAATGCAGTCAGCCATCATAACTAAAATAAATTTATTCCATCGGTGGTATACAGGTATTTCTGCCTATCATCCACAATCATTTCTCGTGTTTATAGCTCTTCTAAAATATGATTTCATACTTGTGGAAGTTCCTAAGATGATATCAAAATTCATGCTGAAATTTGGCTTATGCTAATGCTTATACTGATTTGTTGTGAGAGAAAAATATTGTTCGTTGGTTGAAAAGTAGTTCAAGCGAATATGATGTCTGGTTTGCCCTATGAAATAGGGCAATTACAAACAGTGGCTATAACATGGCAAACAAAAATGTTATTTGGATTTTTCATGCACTGGTGCTTCACTCTCTTGTGCAGTGTTATCAAATTGACACCTCCTAACCGATACGGATTTTAAGTACCAACCAGTATTCACAAAAGTAGATTGTTGTTGTTCAATTACTATCTCTAGCTATTTTGTTTCATGTAACTACTTTTTTATGCATTAGAGGTTCCCCTCCCTGCTCCTGTAGGCCATGCTCTCCTCGATTCAGCCTGTTTCACTCGATTCGTTGTATGGTCTCGAGCAATGCTACTGGTTTACAGGGGTTCTTCCTCGTATTTTCTCTTGCCTGAACGTGCTATTTTAGCTATGTTAGGGTGTGGTTCTAGGTTTCAAATTGTGAATTGCACACATCTGCACGGCCGATTTTGCAGACTTGAGCATTTGTATTGTTGGGGGATAGTAGCCATATTTCAGCTTGCCTCGGTGCGTAATTTTCAGCTACATTGGAGCCGCTTGGGTTTTTTTCACCCATATGGTCGATCTTGCACAAATGCTGCATTCTGTGTCTGTGCACCTCAAGTGCTATAGCCAGCTAAAAATTGGTTAATCCTAAGCTTTCTTGTACTTACTTGGACGGTGTACATGATAAGAAAAATGGTGCCAGTGTGTGTTCGCCAGCGTGTGTTCTTGTACTTACCTGGACGGTGTACATCACAAGAGAAAATGGTGTCATTGTGTGTTTAGGTATGCAAGTTATGGCTTGAACTACTGGCCTCTTCTAGTCAAGGCTGTTGTTCACTTTCTAGATGTGCTTATGTTTGACCTGTAGGGTGCCTGCAACTAGTTGAAGGTGATGCCTAGGTGACCTTATGAAAATATTTAAATTTTGGCTTATGGTTGTCCATTTTATTTAGAGCACTTCTAGCAGCATTTACATAGTGTGTTTGTTGCATAACTACAATGTTGACTTTTGCATACATGCATATATTGTTTTTTAATTAAGTATTCAATAAAATTTATTTTAACTAGGAGATTTCGATGCAACATATTTTAGTTATGCTGCATAAGTATCTTTGAAATTTGGGATCTAGACACATGAATAATGTGAATCAAGAAGGTTAAATTTATTGTCATTCTACTTATGTAGTTAGAGTTAGACTACTTGTTGTAGCAGCATTACCTTTTATAGTTTTAATTTACTCATATAATTTTCTTATGGTACATAGTTTACCCAAATTTCCTTTTTACATTATCACTTTTTATGTTATGCACAAAGTTTACTGCCATTCTGATTATATGAAGTTTAGCATGACCTATCACACGACTGACTTTTTCTGCATACAATTATTGCATGTCTTGCCATTTTCACTTGAATGGCTTCTCAGACATTTAAACGTAGGCCTTTACTGAAAATTGGCTAGATTTTTTGAGACCCAAACTATATACCCTAACATGCTATTTGCTAGTGTAATAGCATTTGTTGAAAGCGGAATTTAGTATGACATAATAACATATTTAGTTTATTAGTCTTGATAACTAAGAGTAGGATGATCACTACTTACATGGTTTTTAGGTGCATCAATCCAATCTGGAAGGTCTTCTACAAGGGCATTTGAAGATGGCTGCTAAGATCAAGAACCTAGACACAGATTTATAGATGGTAGTGTATAAGAATTATAACAAGTTTATTAGTGCAACTAACACTATAAAAAGAAGGGTGACACTATTTTCTTACTAGTAACTCAGACTTCTCCTTCTGTTAATGAGCTTGATGTACAAGTGCTATTATTTTTTATAGTTATAACGCGTACTATGTATATGTGATTTTTTCCATAGGATAAAGACTAACATTGTTGGAATAAAGGCAAATATGAAGCAGCTCCTTGCAAAGATATGCATTATTTCATTGTTGTTGTATGGTCGGCTCATTTTTACATGTTATACGCCTGAAATACGGAGGGTTCGTGATGTGCAGTGCAGCTTGTTTTCTATTCTTACTGAACTTTTGTGGCTGCACCATGGAAGCATTTGTTTTTCTAAAGAACAAAACCAGGCTAATCATATGTGTGCCCAGGAAGTCCACACATATGTCAGAATGAAAAAGTATCAAAACAATGTTTATATAAAGCGGAAAACATACTATATTAACACTTACAACTATCAGAGTGTTGCGAAAACGGTCACTAATCTTTTCTTTAGGCTCCAACATCACAGGGACGGCTGACTGGGGGCTCCATATGCCAAACACTTCTGAAAAGACTTCCGAAAACTCCACTACACTTTCATCCTTCTTCTAAGCAGCACCTTTCAACACACTGGAGTGTGGTGGAAATAGCAAGAGTGAGTCCATGTCGAACTCAACAAATATAACATGGGGTTCATGAAGCTCAAAAAGTTTGACACGGGTTTATTGCAATAGCTTTTAGTGAGTCATGTCTTTAACAATTGAGTAGCAACAAGTTTACCAAAATCCCAAATAATCTCATGATCATGTAAACGAGAATAATGTATAGCAAGAAACAATAATCATTAGTGAGCATCAATATCATCAGTATTATCATTATCATCAGTGTTCATCATTTATTCTGTAAGGGTCCAAGGCCACTCGTGACCGTGAGCACGGCTGTTATAACAGTTTTACACTCTGCAGAGGTTGTACACTTTCACTGTGAGTCGTGATTTACCCTTTCGCCCGAGGTAGCTAATCTCTTGACCCACTTCCAAGGAAGGTCGGCAGGGTTCACTATGAAGCCTTTCAAAGGTTCGTCTAACAAGTTAGGGCCGCTAGGTTTCCGAAGTCAGTCTGTGTGATACACCACGCAGGGATCCACAGTCTGCTTCACCCCATTTGCGCCACAAGGGTAACCTCTAACAAGCTAGAAAAGGTCCTCATACTGAGCTAAAGCCAGAGCCATATAGCCCTCACAGTTGTACTGTAAGTCCCGGATGTTCGCTTACAGATAAGTCCTTAAGGAGAGAAACTAGAGCACCATAAAAACAACCAAATATGCTCTAGCCCTCTTGAGCCATGTTTCTATAAAGCATCTTTTAAACGTTTATTGCATATACCATTAGTCAAGTTACAGATCATGGTTATTTATCTTGAGCACTAGCATAAATACTACCCAATGCAATGTCCCATGGTTGTCAAGGTACAAGATACAAAAGCTAGGATATCCTTAACGGTAACAAGGTAGACACATGCACATGAATTAAGTATATTAAAGGTGAATAGGAAACAAGGATGATCCCATGCTATACTTGCCTCTTTCCCAAGGTTAAGCTGCTCAGAATCTTCAGCTGCTATCTTCCGGTCTCCAACTTTTGCTTCGACTGTCGGTCCTCAGCTCCTAGTCTTTAGCGCTAACGAACCACGCTTCCTCTACTCGTAGCAACCAAGCACAGCAAACAGACAACAAACACATCTAAGAACAAACATCATACAAAGAAGGCACTTTAAAAGGAAGCGCACTACACGTCACGGCTTGTTGCTATGGTTACGGGAACGCAAGAACGACTAAGAACAGAGCTACTGTTAAAAGGACACGAATATCAAAATGTTTGCAACATAGTGAAGAAAGACACTCTATACAATTGATCTATTTTATTTAATGAAATAAAATGATGAACATTTTGAAGAAATAAATTAGAGTGGAAATAACTAATTCGTGTCAAACTATAAAAGCTATAGTTAAACCTTAATCATCGTTTATTCAGAAATAATTATATTTAGAAATAATTACATATCATTTAATCCCTTTCAGCACTTATGGTTTAGAATATGCAAGATCAGCTAATCGAATCATTATATGCTTTGTATTTAACTAAGCAAATTATAATTAAGAATCATTCAAGTTAGTACTAATAAAGTTAAGATTTCATTACTAAAGATCAAAGTATAAACTTATATTGCTTTTAATTCAAAAAGGCATAAATTAAACACTAATCAAAACAACTATATGTTTTCTGTTTAACTAAACTAATCATAATTGATGAAAACACATTAAGGTTGATGTTAATCACATTAACATTTATTACAAAAGACCGAAGCATAACCTAAGTTGCTTTTATTTATAATTTAGAAAACATAGAACATGTGTGAATGACTAAACGACCAATATATGTTTCAAAGGTTGATCTAAGTAAGTCTCATGATTGAGAAGGCATTGTGGTTGATATTATTCATGTTATAAATAGTTTATGAAAGACCGATATAAAGCCTAAATTACTTTTAATTCAACAAGGCATTAAATAAATACTAATCAAATTGCACTTAATCTGACTTTATATGAATCATGTTTAAACTAGGCAAATTACAACTAATCAAATCATTATATGTTTCTTACATAAACTAAACAAGTTATATTTAAGAAACACTTAAGTTCTTATTAGTCATAATAGCATTTGATTATTTATAAAAGACTAAAATTTATAAACCAAAGCTACTTTTAATTTGAAAAGACAATAGATAGACATTAGTTAAATTAACTACATGCTTCATGTTTAACTAAACAAGTTAAAATTAATCAATACCCACTAATGTTGGTGTTAATCAAGTTAACATCTATATTATAAAAGAACGGAGATAAACCCTATATTACTGTTAAGTATAAATATGGTTGCATAAGCATTAATTAATTTAATATTTAACCCATAAAATTTTAGAGGTGTGAGACATGCAGAACGTTGCTACTAACATGAAGTTTACATAGGCACGATCGCAACGCAACGAGTTAACCCTACGTTGCTTTTAAATTTAAAACAGCATGACACAAGCATTAGTTATTCTAATTAAATATTTATGAATTATATAACCTGACACATATACAAGCACTAACCGAACCATCTCATGTTTTATATTTAAACTAAACAAATTATAACCAAGAATCAGTTAATATTAATCAAGTTAAACCTAAATTGCTTTTTAATTAATTAAAGAGAGCACTTAATAAACTAAACATTAATCAAATTTATTATATTCATAAACACGGGACATGAAAAACAGCGTTGCTAACATATCGCTTACATCGCCATGACCACAAAGCAACCAAAACGGAATTATAATTTTATATTGCTTGTAATTATAAAATCAGGTGCATATATTAATTAACTAATTTAATATTCAACTATATATAGAAAAACATGTGGCACGAAAAGTATTAATACTACTGCGTAGAGCACGAAGACGCGAACCTAACGCAACTTGAACAAACTAAATCAGACTTAAAATGAATAAACAGTGGCTAAATTACTGCTAGTGGCAATATCGTAAATACCTCATCATCTTCCTATGGTCGTCTTCTCCTTCTGGACGTGATGTCCATGCAGCTATGGGCTGCTGCTGCTCGCAGGGGAGCTTGGGGATAGCTGGCCGGGCAGCCAGCTGCATGAGGCAGCGTGGCTGGCAGCCTGCCACGCGCCCAAGGGCAGCAGCGGCTGCTGTCCTGGCTGGCCAAGCGGTTGGCAGCGGCCACACCTACGTAGCTGGCGCGCGACGCGTGGGATGCGGGGCTCCGGCGCTGTGGGGCGAGGCCGTGGACGCGGGATGCGGTGCGGCCGCGGGTTGGGCCCTCCGGATGGCAGCGCACAGGGCCGGGATGGCCGGGAAAGGAGGAGGAAGGTGCCAGCCATGGAGGTTCGCCGGAAACCTGATCGGAAGAGAGAAAGAAGAAAGGGAACGTGGTCAAACAGTCATGGATTCGCGAAGAGGAAAGCACGACGTTGTAGAGGAGATTGATACGAACGAAGCGGAATTCGAAAAAGATGAAAAACGTGACCGGGAAAGCTCGCCGAACCTTCGCCGGAAGTTCGCCGGAACGCAAGCTGTAGATGCAGAACTTCGGCGAGACGTGGAGGGAGCTACGAGCGGCGGCTCGCGATAAGAAGGGAGAAAATTCTAATTTACTACACGAGAGATTTCCCAAACTAGGGGCTCCTCTACGGTAGTTTTGGTGTGTTTTTACCCAAGGGATAGGTACGTATATATAGGGAGGAAAACTCTCCACCTCCATGTCAACTAGCGATATGGTGCTAATTGACGTTGCACCATCCACCTTTACTAATAGGCCTAATTAATTATTAAAGCCCATTAGTAAATAAAGACATGGGCCTTTGGGCATGAGGAAATCTGAGATATTTTATTATTTTCGGAATTAATTAATTTCATGGATAAAATAATTCTAGAAAAGTCCAGAATTGAATTTTAAGCCACGAAAAATACCTCGAAGGCTCCGAAAATTTAGGGAAAATTCTCAGAGATATTTTAGAATGAGACGAACCCAAATAAAGTATTTGGAGCTCATGAAAAGATTGATGAAGATATCAAGAAAAAAGATTAAGCTCACGGAAATTGAAATTTTAAATCCAGAAAATACCAAAAAGTTTTCCGGTGAGAAGCAAACGTCGTCCTATGGTATTTTGAAAATAATAGCACTCACCAACACCAAAGACAAGCATCACACAAACACCACATTATCAAATTAATATGAGAAAGTTTAACCACAATTTTCTATATTTAAATTAGCAGCAACTTAACTTATCTAATAAATTTATTCAGATATTGAAATTATTTATTTTATTTAGTGTTTTCCAAGCACAACCCAAAATTGAAAATTTTGGGGTGTGACAATTCTACCCCACTTAACAGGAATCTCGTCCCGAGATTCGAAGAGACTAGGGAGAAAGATAAAATAGACCAATAAGATTGTTTCGAGACTTTTTGACAAGTTCGGATATAAGTGTCAAAGATTATCAAAGGATAACAAAAGAACATTGGATTGATCATTAAGATTGATTCAAGTTAATGAAAGAAGATCAAAGGATTGAAGGTCAGCATAAGTGAAAAGGAAGATCAAAGGAGATTGAAAAGATATATCAAGGTTGATCATCGAGTCTTCACTTTATAAGGTGTAAAAACAAGGGTGGAGATTAGCAAGAGATAACGTAAGAGATAAAGAGATATCTTAAGGTGCTCAAAACTCCTGGATTCAAGATTTATGAAACATCACGAAAAATTGACAGATTAGCATTGGTTGAAGAAAGGTAAAGACTAGTTTTCCATTTCATCATTTGGGAAGACCAGTGGAAAGGATAAATTGATCTTCAAGTCTTTGTAGGTCCTTGAATCAGGATTTATAAGATGTAAGGACAAGGGTCAAAAGTTGTCAAATGTTGATAAGAAAAGTAAAGATTGATGGCAAGAAGGTGAGACTAGTTAAGAGGCAAGGACTAGTAAAAGATGATATTATGATAGCCAAAAGATGACAAGAAAGATAAAGTTTGATCTTCAGTTCTTCGTACCTCGTCGCTTGAGATATTCAGGACTTGCTGTTGTTGATAGCAGATCCTACCCCACTTAACAAAGATCTTGTTCCACCTGGCAATGTCGTTAAAGGCAACACTTTCTCTAAGGTTTACTACTATTGATGAGTCATTCATGTGTTTATCCTCCATTAAGATGAGATAAAGAAGATAGCATGACAACCAAGGGTAGATAAGAACGGTGTAAGAGAAAATTATAAGAATTAGGATCGAATGAAAAATTAAGTAGGATAAAAGATGACACTACCCCACTTAACATGGATCGAGCTACTCCTCAAGACTTATACCTTCCGATCCACCTTTCAAAACACGAGAACAAGGACAATACATAAGCAACACATCAAGCAAAACAAGCACACATCACATCATCGGTACTACACATGCTTCTTCAACAATGGTGGTCATCCTAATAGCACATTGGAGATGATGAAAGGCCATCGAACTTTTGAACAAGATAAGATCAGAAAACTTTTAGTAAAAACAACGTAAAACAAAATCCAAGGGAGTAAGAAATAATAGCTCAAAGGAAGCTATCAAGGAGAGGATGCAACAGGACATGGAAGAAGAAATAGTCAAAATCAAAGGGTCAAGGGATGACAAAATAGTTTTATTATAAAATAAGTTTTAGAATACGTCCAGAGCTATTTGGCATACGTCCTACAGTCAACACCGCTCTGATACCACTCTGTCACACCCGGTTTTCTAAAGAACAAAACCAGGCTAATCATATGTGTGCCCAGGAAGTCCACACATATGTCAGAATGAAAAAGTATCAAAACAATGTTTATATAAAGCGGAAAACATACTATATTAACACTTACAACTATCAGAGTGTTGCGAAAACGGTCACTAATCTTTTCTTTAGGCTCCAACATCACAGGGACGGCTGACTGGGGGCTCCATATGCCAAACACTTCTGAAAAGACTTCCGAAAACTCCACTACACTTTCATCCTTCTTCTAAGCAGCACCTTTCAACACACTGGAGTGTGGTGGAAATAGCAAGAGTGAGTCCATGTCGAACTCAACAAATATAACATGGGGTTCATGAAGCTCAAAAAGTTTGACACGGGTTTACTGCAATAGCTTTTAGTGAGTCATCTCTTTAACAATTGAGTAGCAACAAGTTTACCAAAATCCCAAATAACCTCATGATCATGTAAACGAGAATAATGTATAGCAAGAAACAATAATCATTAGTGAGCATCAATATCATCAGTATTATCATTATCATCAGTGTTCATCATTTATTCTGTAAGGGTCCAAGGCCACTCGTGACCGTGAGCACGGCTGTTATAACAGTTTTACACTCTGCAGAGGTTGTACACTTTCACTGTGAGTCGTGATTTACCCTTTCGCCCGAGGTAGCTAATCTCTTGACCCACTTCCAAGGAAGGTCGGCAGGGTTCACTATGAAGCCTTTCAAAGGTTCGTCTAACAAGTTAGGGCCGCTAGGTTTTCGAAGTCAGTCTGTGTGATACACCACGCAGGGATCCACAGTCTGCTTCACCCCATTTGCGCCACAAGGGTAACCTCTAACAAGCTAGAAAAGGTCCTCATACTGAGCTAAAGCCAGAGCCATATAGCCCTCACAGTTGTACTGTAAGTCCCGGATGTTCGCTTACAGATAAGTCCTTAAGGAGAGAAACTAGAGCACCATAAAAACAACCAAATATGCTCTAGCCCTCTTGAGCCATGTTTCTATAAAGCATCTTTTAAACGTTTATTGCATATACCATTAGTCAAGTTACAGATCATGGTTATTTATCTTGAGCACTAGCATAAATACTACCCAATGCAATGTCCCATGGTTGTCAAGGTACAAGATACAAAAGCTAGGATATCCTTAACGGTAACAAGGTAGACACATGCACATGAATTAAGTATATTAAAGGTGAATAGGAAACAAGGATGATCCCATGCTATACTTGCCTCTTTCCCAAGGTTAAGCTGCTCAGAATCTTCAGCTGCTATCTTCCGGTCTCCAACTTTTGCTTCGACTGTCGGTCCTCAGCTCCTAGTCTTTAGCGCTAACGAACCACGCTTCCTCTACTCGTAGCAACCAAGCACAGCAAACAGACAACAAACACATCTAAGAACAAACATCATACAAAGAAGGCACTTTAAAAGGAAGCGCACTACACGTCACGGCTTGTTGCTATGGTTACGGGAACGCAAGAACGACTAAGAACAGAGCTACTGTTAAAAGGACACGAATATCAAAATGTTTGCAACATAGTGAAGAAAGACACTCTATACAATTGATCTATTTTATTTAATGAAATAAAATGATGAACATTTTGAAGAAATAAATTAGAGTGGAAATAACTAATTCGTGTCAAACTATAAAAGCTATAGTTAAACCTTAATCATCGTTTATTCAGAAATAATTATATTTAGAAATAATTACATATCATTTAATCCCTTTCAGCACTTATGGTTTAGAATATGCAAGATCAGCTAATCGAATCATTATATGCTTTGTATTTAACTAAGCAAATTATAATTAAGAATCATTCAAGTTAGTACTAATAAAGTTAAGATTTCATTACTAAAGATCAAAGTATAAACTTATATTGCTTTTAATTCAAAAAGGCATAAATTAAACACTAATCAAAACAACTATATGTTTTCTGTTTAACTAAACTAATCATAATTGATGAAAACACATTAAGGTTGATGTTAATCACATTAACATTTATTACAAAAGACCGAAGCATAACCTAAGTTGCTTTTATTTATAATTTAGAAAACATAGAACATGTGTGAATGACTAAACGACCAATATATGTTTCAAAGGTTGATCTAAGTAAGTCTCATGATTGAGAAGGCATTGTGGTTGATATTATTCATGTTATAAATAGTTTATGAAAGACCGATATAAAGCCTAAATTACTTTTAATTCAACAAGGCATTAAATAAATACTAATCAAATTGCACTTAATCTGACTTTATATGAATCATGTTTAAACTAGGCAAATTACAACTAATCAAATCATTATATGTTTCTTACATAAACTAAACAAGTTATATTTAAGAAACACTTAAGTTCTTATTAGTCATAATAGCATTTGATTATTTATAAAAGACTAAAATTTATAAACCAAAGCTACTTTTAATTTGAAAAGACAATAGATAGACATTAGTTAAATTAACTACATGCTTCATGTTTAACTAAACAAGTTAAAATTAATCAATACCCACTAATGTTGGTGTTAATCAAGTTAACATCTATATTATAAAAGAACGGAGATAAACCCTATATTACTGTTAAGTATAAATATGGTTGCATAAGCATTAATTAATTTAATATTTAACCCATAAAATTTTAGAGGTGTGAGACATGCAGAACGTTGCTACTAACATGAAGTTTACATAGGCACGATCGCAACGCAACGAGTTAACCCTACGTTGCTTTTAAATTTAAAACAGCATGACACAAGCATTAGTTATTCTAATTAAATATTTATGAATTATATAACCTGACACATATACAAGCACTAACCGAACCATCTCATGTTTTATATTTAAACTAAACAAATTATAACCAAGAATCAGTTAATATTAATCAAGTTAAACCTAAATTGCTTTTTAATTAATTAAAGAGAGCACTTAATAAACTAAACATTAATCAAATTTATTATATTCATAAACACGGGACATGAAAAACAGCGTTGCTAACATATCGCTTACATCGCCATGACCACAAAGCAACCAAAACGAAATTATAATTTTATATTGCTTGTAATTATAAAATCAGGTGCATATATTAATTAACTAATTTAATATTCAACTATATATAGAAAAACATGTGGCACGAAAAGTATTAATACTACTGCGTAGAGCACGAAGACGCGAACCTAACGCAACTTGAACAAACTAAATCAGACTTAAAATGAATAAACAGTGGCTAAATTACTGCTAGTGGCAATATCGTAAATACCTCATCATCTTCCTATGGTCGTCTTCTCCTTCTGGACGTGATGTCCATGCAGCTATGGGCTGCTGCTGCTCGCAGGGGAGCTTGGGGATAGCTGGCCGGGCAGCCAGCTGCATGAGGCAGCGTGGCTGGCAGCCTGCCACGCGCCCAAGGGCAGCAGCGGCTGCTGTCCTGGCTGGCCAAGCGGTTGGCAGTGGCCACACCTACGTAGCTGGCGCGCGACGCGTGGGATGCGGGGCTCCGGCGCTGTGGGGCGAGGCCGTGGACGCGGGATGCGGTGCGGCCGCGGGTTGGGCCCTCCGGATGGCAGCGCACAGGGCCGGGATGGCCGGGAAAGGAGGAGGAAGGTGCCAGCCATGGAGGTTCGCCGGAAACCTGATCGGAAGAGAGAAAGAAGAAAGGGAACGCGGTCAAACAGTCATGGATTCGCGAAGAGGAAAGCACGACGTTGTAGAGGAGATTGATACGAACGAAGCGGAATTCGAAAAAGATGAAAAACGTGACCGGAAAAGCTCGCCGAACCTTCGCCGGAAGTTCGCCGGAACGCAAGCTGTAGATGCAGAACTTCGGCGAGACGTGGAGGGAGCTACGAGCGGCGGCTCGCGATAAGAAGGGAGAAAATTCTAATTTACTACACGAGAGATTTCCCAAACTAGGGGCTCCTCTACGGTAGTTTTGGTGTGCTTTTACCCAAGGGATAGGTACGTATATATAGGGAGGAAAACTCTCCACCTCCATGTCAACTAGCGATATGGTGCTAATTGACGTTGCACCATCCACCTTTACTAATAGGCCTAATTAATTATTAAAGCCCATTAGTAAATAAAGACATGGGCCTTTGGGCATGAGGAAATCTGAGATATTTTATTATTTTCGGAATTAATTAATTTTATGGATAAAATAATTCTAGAAAAGTCCAGAATTGAATTTTAAGCCACGAAAAATACCTCGAAGGCTCCGAAAATTTAGGGAAAATTCTCAGAGATATTTTAGAATGAGACGAACCCAAATAAAGTATTTGGAGCTCATGAAAAGATTGATGAAGATATCAAGAAAAAAGATTAAGCTCACGGAAATTGAAATTTTAAATCCAGAAAATACCAAAAAGTTTTCCGGTGAGAAGCAAACGTCGTCCTATGGTATTTTGAAAATAATAGCACTCACCAACACCAAAGACAAGCATCACACAAACACCACATTATCAAATTAATATGAGAAAGTTTAACCACAATTTTCTATATTTAAATTAGCAGCAACTTAACTTATCTAATAAATTTATTCAGATATTGAAATTATTTATTTTATTTAGTGTTTTCCAAGCACAACCCAAAATTGAAAATTTTGGGGTGTGACAATGTACAAGTGCTATTATTTTTTATAGTTATAACGCGTACTATGTATATGTGATTTTTTCCATAGGATAAAGACTAACATTGTTGGAATAAAGGCAAATATGAAGCAGCTCCTTGCAAAGATATGCATTATTTCATTGTTGTTGTATGGTCGGCTCATTTTTACATGTTATACGCCTGAAATACGGAGGGTTCGTGATGTGCAGTGCAGCTTGTTTTCTATTCTTACTGAACTTTTGTGGCTGCACCATGGAAGCATTTGTACATCAATTAAATATCATATTATTAGTATCTAATTATAAAGTTTTGGATATAGTAATATAAAATGAGAAATACATTACAACAAAGCTCAGAAAATTAAAGTGCAAAGTTTAGAATTACAAAGTTGTGAATCTTAAAGTACAATGTTACAAATGTCCTAGAACAAAGTTTTAAATATGATACTATAAAGTTTCTGAATTTGAAAGTAAAGTTTTAAACCTTAAATTATAAAGTTTTAAATGTGATAATATATGGTTCCTGAATTTAATATGTAAAGTTTGAAATTACAAAGTTTTAAATGTACTAGTATAAGTCCTGAATTTTAAAAATAGAGATTGAAATTATAAAGTTTTAAATCTTAAAGTATAAACTTTTAAGTGTGCTAGTATAAAGTTTGAAATTATAAAGTTTTAAATCTTAAAGTACAAAGTTTTAAATGTGCTAGTATGAAGTTTATAATCTGACAGTTCAAAGTTTATAAATTTTAAGTGTAAAGTTTTAAACCTAACGGTACAAAGTTTATAATGTGATAGTTCAAAATTTTGAATCTAACCATGAAATATTTGTAATGTGATAGTTTAAAGTTTATAAATTATGAGTGTAAAGTTTTGTACCTAGCAGTACTAAGTTTGTAATGTTATAGTTCAAAGTTTATAAATTCTGAGTGTAAAGTTTTAAACCTACCACTACAAAGTTTATGACGTGATACATCAAAGTATTGAACCTAATAGTACAAAGTTTATAATGTGATAGTTCAAAGTTATAAATTTTGAGTATAAAATTTTGAACCTGGCAATATAAAGTTTATAACGTAATAGTTCAAAGTTTTTGAACCTAACAGAACAAAATTTATAATGTCATAGTTCAAAGTTTATAGATTCTAAGTATAAAGTTTTAAACATAGTGTCATGCCCAGTTTTAAAAACAAAACTAGGTTCGTCATATGTGAGCTCAGAAAGTCCACACATACAATAACAGAGTGAATAGTATCAGAAACAATATTATTAAATAACGTATACATAGTTATATTAACACTTATATCAGAGTATCACGGAACAATAACTAATCTTCAGACTCCATTTTTCACAGGAACAGCTGACTAGGGGTAACGTATGCCTAGCACTTCTGTTAATCTTCTAGGAACTCCTCCATGTCTTCTTATATCTTCTGAGTAGCTTGTACTAGAGACTGGGAGTGTGGAGGAAATAACAAGGGTGAGCACATGTCATACTCAGCAAATATAACATGGGGTTTATAAGGCTCAAAAGGTTGACACTGGTTTACTACGATTAACTTTTAGTGAGTCACAATTTTATGCAATTGAGTAGCAACAACTTTAACATAAACCCAAATAAACACGTGATTTAGGTAAACATGAATAATGAATTGCATAAATATAATTATCATTAATGATCATCTATTTTATAAGGGTCCAAGGTCGCTCGTGACGTGAGCATGGCTGATATACTAGTTTTACACTCTGCAAAGGTTGTATACTTTCACCATGAGCCGTGATTTACCCTTTCGCCCGAGGTGATCAGCCTCTTGACCCATTACCGAGGAAGGTCAGCAAGTTCACTATGAAGTCTTTCAAAGACTCGTCTAATAAGTTAGGGCTGCTAGGTTTTCAATCCGCAAGCAGATGTAGGAACCCCATTTCAAATGGCACAGTTCCTTCGCGGCTATACTGATAAGAACAGAGGTTGTCCTATACACGTGCCGACAAGCTCCTTTTGTGTCCTTTAGACCATTAACAAGTTAGAAAAAGGTTCTCATACTTAACTAAAAACCAAAGCCATATAGCACTTATGGTTGTAATATAAGTCTCGAATGATCACTTACAGATAAGTCCTTAGGGAGAGGAATCTAGAGCTTCACAAAACCTATGCTCTAGCCCCTTGTTCCTTGTTGCTAAAAAGCATCTTTTTAGTGTTTATTGCATATATCATTAGTCAAGTTACAAGATTATGGTCGTTATTTGGCGCTAGCATCATACTATCCAATGCATAAACCCACGGTGTCAAGGTACAAGGTATAAAAGACTAGGATATCCTTAATGGTAACCAGGAAGACACATGCATATGAATTAAATGATATTAAAGTGAATAGATAACGAGGATGATCTCATGCTATACTTGTTTTTCACTTGCTTTACAGCTAATGGTCATCATCTCGTAGAACCTTTGATCTTCTGTTCTTTCGTTGTCCGGCGCTTACCGACAGCTCTTCTGCTCGCAGATCGTAGCACACCAAAAAAACATACAAGCAACAAATACAGACAACTAAGAAATAGTACACCAATAAAAAGAAAAACTTTAGAAACAACGTGCTAGATAAAAGGGTTGTTGCTACAGATGTGTGTGAGAGAGAGAGCAGGAAATCGATCACTGGTTTAAAAGACACGGATATTGCAAGGTGTGAAGTTTGCAAGGCAAAAAGGGAATGGTCATGTGAAAGTAAAATTGATATGTACGCCATGCAAAATAATATTTTATTGGACTATTTAATTTCATATTGCAGTACAATTGCTTAGAAATAATACTAACATTAATTTCTAATCATTTGCAACAATATAAAGCAAATGCCAAAAGAATATTAACTTTACAGCGCTATACATATACTAACTGTATAGGATTTACACAAAAGAAGTATATGTGTATCAAAAGGCTTTCAATGACGTTGGATGAGTTGATGTATATAAATAAAAAGAATACAATACAGTACTTTGGATTGGATGGAGGGAAATTGATCAAACAAAAAGATAACGCACTCACCAAACAGTAGATGGAAGGGATTATAGGCTAACAGCCAAACGTGCAGGATGGATGTGTTGATTATGCATGTACGTAGTCTGTCTTGGTAGGCTTGCATGGAATTGCTGCAGAAGAACATCAGGGGATCTGCTTGCTCAGTGGTGAGGTGGCACCGATCAAGATGGTTGGAACGTGTGGATAACTGCGTCGCGTCTGGCCAGTGGGTTAGCACAACAGGAGACAGCGGTGCTGCAACAGTTAACAAAGGCAGATGGCTAAACATAGGCCTTAGTTCCTGAGTTGGCGAGGCCGATTCGGCACTGTGCGCTACAGTGTTCTTTGTCGGAACACTGTAGCGCGTTTTGTTTTTTAGTGTAAAAAATTATCCAAATATTGATTAATTAGATTCAAAATGTTCGTCTCGCAAAGTACAACAAAACTGTACAATTAGTTTTTGATTTCATCTACATTTATTACTACATGCATTTGCCGGTATTTTAATGTGATGGGGAATCTCCTTTTTGCATAGTAAAATTTAGGAGAAGGAATTAGGAACTAAACAAGGCCATAAACTGGAAGCAACGGGAGCGAGCATATAGAGTTGCAGACTACACAGAGTAGAGAGGCAGCTCACCAACGCCAACGACGGTGGCTGCGGACAGACTCGTTGCGGTCAACGACGACGTCACTTCTTGCTAGGCGTGGTG
This sequence comes from Saccharum hybrid cultivar R570, assembly GCA_038087645.1. Taxonomy (NCBI): domain Eukaryota; kingdom Viridiplantae; phylum Streptophyta; class Magnoliopsida; order Poales; family Poaceae; genus Saccharum; species Saccharum hybrid cultivar. Next base: position 890,414 of record JAQSUU010000625.1, on the reverse strand, counting down.
CGTTGAACGGTGATGGCGGCGTAGCTCCAGACGTGGGACAGCGAAGTTGCGAGCACGGGAAACCTTGCGCTGCGTACAGCTTGACGATGCTCCGGGTTGCTCCAGCGAGGCTCCAGAGCGACGGACTCGAGCATGGCTTGCAACGGCGGCTGCGAAGAACACGAGCTTCGGTGGCGGCGCTAAGCACCAAGCAACGGACTTGCGGCATCGGCATGGCAAGGACTGGAGATCGCAGGGGCCGGCTCTACAGAACCTGGGCGTCAGAGAGAAATCTCGACTCGGTCTCGATGGCAGCGAGGAAACGGCGGCGGCGCCTATGATCTGCAGGCCGTCTAGGACAGCAGGAGCTCGCTATTTATAGATGGACACGTACGACGTGATGGACCTGGAGTCCTTGCCTGCGTGACACACAAAGATGGAAGATATATTACTAGGATTGCTATGTGATAGAAGCATTGACCTGGTTATATTGCTTGGTGGATTATGTCATCATCACGTTAAGGATCAATGACAAAGAGGATTGCACGGGCCTTCTTCCATCCATTAATGAAAGAGCAAAAATGTTGGCATCTCGCCGAGGGCTGAAGGGAGTGGGGATTCATTGTTTTTAATAAGTTTTTCCTAATAGATCGAGTCATTAGTGTTAGTGTATATGTATGCCAAATTTCTTGCCTCCTTCTCATCTCCGGCGATGGTGAAGGGGAAGGGCGGAATCATCTTCTCCATGGCGGCTCCGTTGAAGATGAGGGCGACAACTTCAGCGTCAGTATCTTCATCGACATGACGACATGGAGACTTTTATTTCTGTACGGCGGTATCAAGGTGGAGATGATGTCGCCGCCATAGAATAATTTTCTCTGGTCTCTTCTCCGTTTTGTTGTGGTTAGATCTGGCCACGATGAAGGACTAGGGAGAATAATTTTCAGATCGGTCTTCCTCACTCTTCAGTGGCAGAAACAAGAAGGAAGACACCAGAAAGAAGAAGCTCCTCAATTCTGCCTACAGGAATGTTAGCCGTCATTCATTGGGCATTTGTTCTCAGGCCATTTGCCAAGTGTTTACCTGTGCGGTCATCCATACTGTAAAGAATCTAGCAGGTTAGGTTTTGAGTTATGCTATTCACAGCGTGACTACTATTTTGTAATCCAGAGTACTTGTGACGTGTTAATGTACCCAGCTATCATATAATATAATTCTTCTTTCATCGTAAAAAAATGTTTGGCCAAAGGTGATTTAGGGTTAAGATTAATTATTTTTAGAGTTATTTAATTTTGTGTATACAAATAATTCTAGAAAAGTCTAGAATTGATATTTAAGCCACAAAAAATACTCTAAAAATTCCAAAAGTTCGGGGACAAATCCCATAGATATTTTGGAACATAAGAAACCCAAATAAAGTATTTGGAGCTCATGAAACTATATTTTGAGGCATCCAATAAATTAGATTTTCCTTGGATAAATGGGAAAAAGTTTTAGAAAAATTCAGAAATTTCCCGGCGAAGACATTCGAAACGTTTTGATGGAAGATGATCTCAAATCAATTAATTGGAGCGGAAGAAAAAGATTTTTGGGAAACTCCTAACAAAAGAATTAAGCACAGAAGAGCAAGGATTTGATTCTAGAAAAGGGTGGACACAAGCCACGGAAAGAAGATCGCCTTGTAAACATGTTTTGAAAACTTTCCACACTCACAGCACATAGTCAAGCAGCAAGCAAACATTACATCAAGTAAAAGCCCATTAAATAAATTCAGAAAATTTTGAAAATTCACATCTTTCTACAACTAAATTTGCGCTAGCTCAAACTAAACTTAGTATTTTTTATCCGAATATTAAAACAATTTTAGTTTATTTAGTGTTTTCTATTCACGACCCAAAATCAAAAAATTTGAGGTGTTACACATAGTAGTACAAAGTTTATAATATAATAGTTTAAAGTTTTGAACCTAATAATATAAAGTTTGTAGTGTTATAATTCAAAGTTTATAAATTCTCAGTGTAAAGTTTTGAATCTAGCAGTACAAAATTATCGATTAAAGTTTTAAATCTAATAGTATAAAGTTTATAATGTAACAGATCATGGTATTGAATCTAACAGTATAAAGTTTGTAATGTGATAACTTAAAGATTATAAATTCTCAGTGTAAAATTTTGAACTTAACAGTATAGAGTTTATAATATGATAGTTCAAAATTTTGAATATGGCAGTACAAAGTTTGTAATATCATAGTTTAAAGTTTATAAATTCTGAGTGTAAAGTTTTGAACCTATTAGTAGAAAGTTTATAATGTATAGTTTAAAGTTTTTAAACTAGCGGTATAAAGTTTGTAATGTGATAGTTCAAAGTTTATAATTTTTTGGTGTAAAATTTTGAACCTAACAGTATAAAGTTTATAATATACCATGTTAAAGTTTTGAACCTATCAATATAAAGTTTATAATATAATTCTGGAATCAATTTTATAATTTCGCAGTATACAAATGTAAAGTTTAACATAACTTCATGTATTTTTAATATGTTTACCCTTTTTTCAGGGTATTAATGGCAACTATTTAGCACTGAAAACATAAGCCACATGTGCTATATATTAGTTATCTACAAAGATATATATCTCGATAAATAAGATGTACTCTTTTTTCTAGTTTTTTTGTGTACCGGTGACCTTGCATGTCTTTAATGAACTATTTTTTATTTTTATATATCAGTTGAATCATTAATCCTAGACGAAGTACTATGGAATATAAAATAGTATGTATTTTGAAAAGTAGTACTTCTACATCTATTTGGATTTCAAACCATCCCCGCTCTTTTCATCTCCTACATACCCACTATCCCAAAAGAGAAATAAAAAGCTCGTAAAATCCAAATTAGCCCAATCTAGACAGGAGAAAAGTTAATGGGCTGATTTTAGACCAACCAAAAATACTAGGGCCTTTTTTAGATGTCATCTAAATTCCAAGTTTTTTCACTCTCTCCATCATATCAATTTTTAGCCGCTTGCATGGAGTATTAAATATAGGTAAAAAAATAACTAATTACACAGTTTAATTGGAAATCACGAGATGAATCTTTTGGGCCTAGTTGGTCCACGATTAGACAATATTTATCAAATAAGACGAAAGTGATACTATTCATCGGGTTCAAATTTTTTGCAAAGTTTTAGATTGAAGAAGTTAGAAAAATTTAAAATTGTAGCATTTCGTTTGTATTTGACAAATATTGTTCAATCATAGGCTAACTAGGCTTAAAAGATTCGTTTCGTGATTTACAACTAAACTATGTAATTAGTTATTTTTTTACCTATATTTAATGTTGCATGCATGTGTCCAAAGATTGATGTGATGGAGAGAGAGTGAAAAACTTCTAACTTTTGAAGGTGAGGTTACGTGCGAGCGTTAGGCTATCCGCACTCATGAACCTCTATATTCATCCTCTATACGTCCTAGTCAGCAAGATTCTCTCATCTATACTCAATTCTCCCGCATCCATCCATCCTCTATATCATCCTCTATCCACTCTATCCACTGTAGGACTCACTTCTCACTTTATCTAAATATATCCATGTGTGATCTAATTTTGAAGGATTTATTGAGACGAATTTAATGGTGCAATCGAAATTTAATTTGGATTTTTGGTTTGTGAGTTATAGCATTTTTTCCTTTGTTTAGCTAGTGGGGCCCACCACTGCCCACTGTAGAGTAAGCACTGTACTACTCTAAATATAGAGTGAAAGAAAGGATAGATTATCGTTTTAGAGTCCACCGTGCAGCAGTTTTTACTCTATATTCATACTCTAAAGCTTTAGAGTATCCTTTAGAGTATCCCACTGCGAACAGTCTTATTATCCTTTTCAGTGCGCGTGCGTCAGCAACGCATGTGCGCCGAGGAATAGTCCCAGAAGTAGGACCTCTAGGCTATCCGCACCGCACCATCCTCTATACACACCTCTAAAAGAATATTTTGTCCTAGTCATCTAAGATTCGCACTTCTATATTATCTTCTCCCGCACTCATACATACTCTATATCATACTCTATCCAACTCCTTGTGGAGCCCACATATTTTTTTCACTTTCCTTTCTTTTTTTCTCTCATCTATTCAGTCATCCAGAGTATACTGTTCCTCTCCGTCGTCTCTATATTTAGCGATGCACTGTAGCCATATGTGGCATACAGGTGTATTTGGCGATCAGCGGTGCAGCACTTTAAACGCTAAAGCTGGAGTTCCGTCAGCTTTAGCGATCCCCGGTGCGGTTAGCCTTATCCTGAGCGGCGGAGCCTGTGCGATTGAGGAACTAGAAATGAGAGATTGACGCAAAGGCTCGATCGCTTGCGTCTAATGAGAATTCAGAATTTCGCTCGGATGTCTCATGCTTGCTGCCACTGGCCCACTGATGTGGCAGCCCAGCAAGAGAGAGAGGTCCGGTCGCATTTGCCTTCATCCTGGCCTGGGTCAGGACTCAAGATCGCCAACGGTTTGTTCAGGCCGTTTGATCCGCACCGCACGCACGGGCAGATTCCAAGGCGATTCCAGAGCTCACGCCACACAAACACAATACTTGTGTCCTATCGCCGCGCCGCCGCCCACCTCCCACTCCGCGGATAAGGACGGCACGGCTCCGGAGCAAGATCGCTGAGCTGGCGCGGCCGGCCGGCGGGATTGCCGCCTTCTTCCATGTTCCTTCCTTCCGCAATCGCATGCAGATGCAGGTAGGGATGAAAACGGATCGGATACGGACGGATATCAGGATTCAGATTCGAATACGGATAGTATAAAAAATGTCGGATAGAATACGATTGGATATCGACATCATAAATATGTTATTTAAATATTCGGATACGAATACGGTATCGGATGTTAAATATCCGGACTCGAATACGGATTCGATCTCGAATACGTACGATCGGATGTTTTTATCCCCGGATGCAGATAAAGCAGCAGCGCCTTGCGCAGCTGACTGGGCCGCATTCACAGGCCCAGTGGAAGAAGCCACAGATTCCTGATCCGCTTCTTGATTGCTTCCTCCCGTTCCTGTCGTCCTCTAGCTCCCTGATTCATCCTCGCCAAATAGCGACGCGAATGATGATTTTTTTTCTTCTTCTTCTTCAAAATGGCGAACGATGTGACCGGCGACCGGTCCACTTCCTCCGTATTCCCAGATATTTTCCAAAACGTGCCAAATCGGGTGGCACTGGACTAGGGGCATATCAGGGCCGCAGTCCCCAGCCATGAGAGGGCCACGACGGGGTCTTTTTCCGGTCTGCAAATTGATCTGTTTCAGCAATGGTAACCAGCCGTACAAGTTCAACCAGGGTTACATTTTTTTCTTTGTTATCAAAGGTTCGAACTTTTTTGTGTTGTAGGAGTATATGTGATACTCCATCTATCCCTAAAAAAAATGCAATCCTAACTTTGAGCTAGGATTAGGATTGCATTTTTTATTTTTTTTACGGAGGGAGTAAACCTTTTCAGTATTCGACAGAGACTTATAGATTGAACCACGACTCCACGAGTAACGGCCATCCAGCTAACAACAAATTGCCAGCTAACAACAAATTGATTGTAGCTCAGTTGATTGAGGCATTGCGCTCTTTGTAGTCTAAACATATCTATACGTGTTTATGAGCTAGTTTTTTATGGACTCCTACCAAACTAAAAATACAACTAGATTATAGTGGGAGTTAATGAAAATCACTTTTCCATTTGCACTGCGAGCTAGGAGCTAAAAAAAACTCCGCTCTATATCATGCCCCGATATTCCCCGTTCAATCACCACATGAATCATTTCAGAATCAATTGTTGTGTGCGTGCTCCCCTTACTCCCCACCAGAATTGCTCCATCAAAGTATCAAAAAGTAAAGGTCTACTAATTGGTCCTAAGTCTTTCGACTTAACGCGAGTGTCCGTGTTTTCTTAAAATAATTTATTTGTTCAGATCCAAGTATCCCGACTCAGTCCTTCGGATGTATTTATGGAGAAGGCATATCCACTTCAAGAGTTTTTGATTGAAATTTGACTAAACCAAAATTTAAAGTCACAAACATCATTTTCAAACTCCGGAGATGAAATTGGGTCCAGGAGGATAATTAAGGAACCAAAGTGATTATATGCCAATTTTTTAGAAGCATCATTAGTGATCTGCGTGGACTAGCTAGTATATATGAGTATATGAATCAGGCAACAAATTTTTAATATTTATTACAATTTGCTTGGATAAGATTATTGATGTGTCAGCGTTTGCCTCCGTCTACGTGTTTAGATAGAAATTAATAGCGAGTGACATAAGTGCTGAGAATTACGGTTATCCATCTCTACACGACTTAATCCCAAAACCTTGTGTCAAGCCATTCCGTTAGTTTAAAAGCCGTTGTTCACACAAATTGTGTTTATACGGGGTACATATATCCATATATTTTTTGTTGCAAAACACACAGAGTACTATGGTCATATTAACTTTTTCTAGTTTGCGTTTCTGGACGAAAAAGCCCCTTTCATTTCACACCGTATATGTAGAAAGAAACGAACTTAACACATAGTCCTAACTAACATCAATCTAGCAACAATTGACTACTGGTTGATAGACCATGCACAGGGAGCCAATGTGGCGCCACCACACCACTCCGATATATATCAAGTATGAACCACATGTCACAACCGTCTTGAAGCGGAAAAAAATTGTATGGAAACAGTAAAACTTGTCTCGGATGGAGGACGCGTGTCGGTAAAAAGAAATCTAGATCGCTAATTTAGCTGCTGGGGACGTAGCGGAGCCGTGCTTACAGCAGAGCCCAGCCCACGACGTCTAGGTGCAGAGCAAAGACACGTGTCAAGTAACACGATGCATGTATGCATGACTCCACGCTGCATACGGTTTCCATACAATTTTTTTCCTTGAAACAAAGGATAACATTATTAGATATAAATAAAATCACGGTACCACTGTATAGCCGCTCGCAAGATCGGTACTCAACACGCAAGCAGCAAGCTTGAACGGTGACAACGAAATTACATTCAGTTCAAAGGTGCACAACAACAGTCTTTAGAAAGGAATTCACTCTATTTATTCTAACAGCAAAATTAAAATTTTATCTGCTCATTGGTCCATCGCTAGCCAGCTATGTGTAATCCTTCAGATTTTCTTCTTGCCTTTTTCGTTTCTTGATTGATCCCTGTTTGTAACTTGTACCTTTTTGCACCTTTTAATTTAATAAAATCTCAGTAGGGGGCTTCAACCCTTCTGTTCCGTAAAAAAAAAGTTTTGCTCAAGAGATCGAGCAGCTCCACTGGTGGGTGTGATGAACCAGTGATCCATCAGTTTCTCCGTTAGATCATAGATGAAATCGAAAATCGTTTATATTTTTCTCCGGTGGATATTTGGTCGTCAATTTTTCTAAAACAATACTTGTAGAGTTGTAGTTTTGGGCTTTAGTCACCGAGTAGAGTAGGAGTATGTCAGATCATGAGCGAAAATACATAAAATTTGAAGTTTGTATAACAGACTTTACTGAAAAATTAAAGCTATTTGAGGAAGAATCATCTATCTATATTCGTTTCGTTGAAATTTAATTTTTGCTGATACTGATTTGTTATGAAAAAATATATTGTTTCTTCGCTTAAAAATACTGCTGAATAACAGTACGGAATTAATACATGTCCTCGTCTTGCCACGAAAGCGAAATGTACACTTCTCCCTCGTGCCTTTCATGTCGCTAGCTTGGACAAACAGTGGACTTGATCAGTCTGTGCCATCACTCCCATCATACACTGGCGATTGGTTTCAATCAAAGAAAAAAACGGCACCAAGGCGTGGAAGATACTTGTAAGGTTTTGTTCGGATTCAAAAACTTTTCATGAAACTGCAGAAACGAATTTTGCGGTACATGCATGAAGTATTAAATATAGATAAATAAAAAACTAATTGCACAGTTTACGTGTAAATTGCGAGACGAAGGTTTTGAGCCTAATTAGTATATGAGTTGACACTAAATGCTACAGTAACAAATGTGCTAAAGATGGATTAATTAAAAAAAATGTAGACCCAGTGTCAGAGGCTCCCACACGAGTGGGGTCTGAGAAAGGGAATAACCGAAGCAAAGTCTTACCCCCGCAGAAATTCTGCAGAGAGACGGCTTCGAACCCAGGACCTGATGACTCGACGAGGTAGCACTTACCAACTGTACCAGGCCTGCCCTTCAACGACGGATTAATTACGCTTAATAAATTCGTCTCGCAGTTTACAGGCAAGCTATGTAATTAGTTTTTTTTATTAGTATCCGAAAACCCCTTCCGACATCGCACGGAACATCCGATACGATATTTTCTCCAAAAACTTTTTACCAATTAAACACAGCCTAAGAAAAAAAAATCAAAAACAGGAGTGTGGGGAGAAAGAAAGAGAAAGAAATGGACGGGTGGTGGAAGGGAAACCGAGTCCCCTTCTGTCCGCGGTTTCCAGTTACCAGTTCCACAATTCCGCGGCACCCTCCTCCAAGCTAACGACGTCAGCCCGTCACAGACGTCGTGGACTGTCGTAGCGAGGCGGCCAGGCGGGCCATCGGTGCGCAACGACGGAAACGCCGCCACACTGCGCAGGGACGGAAAGGCCATTTTTTATTCATCCAATCCTATACTGATCCTCTTGCCACGGAGGATACGGTCATGCGGGGGCAATTTCGTCTTTTTGGCTGCTGCGTGCGTGCGTGAGCACTGAGCAGGCAACGGCGTTTGAGGGCTTCAGGGATGAAAATGGATCGGATACGGACGGATATCACTGATATCGTATTTGTTTTCATATTTATGTCCGGATTCGGATTTAAATACGGATAGTATAAAAAATACCGGATACGATATGATTGGATATCGACATCATAAATATGTGATTTAAATATTCGGATACGAATACGGTATCGGATGTTAAATATCCGGACTCGGATACGGACGGATTAAAACCCCTCTAAACGGATTCGGTCTTGAATACGGTCGGAAAATATCTGTACCGTTTTCATCCCTACTTCTAGGGGCTCGACGCCTACGCCGCTTTGACGTCTTTGCCCTCCTGTGCTCCGTGCTCTTGGGTCTTGGCCAGGTTTTGCTTGCTCTCCTGATGATCCCCACGTCAGACATGCTTTTGCCGCGCCCGCAGTCTCACAAAATGTTTTGATTCCCTCGTAAAGAAAATGGCATTTCATAATGTTATTATGTCCACCGTTAGCTACAAAAACTAATGATAATGACAAATAGTGAACTAAGTATAGTCCACCGTCAACTATACAAGACATTTTTCAGGGCTAATAAACTTTAGAAGGAACTCTCTTAAATATATGGAGAGACGTATGTTCTATGCTTTTAAATATATGACATAATTACACTGTGACATAATTACGCTGCCATTTTTCTTAACATACAATAATTATTTTCAGCTAAACATTATTTATCTAAAAAAACGGACTTGCTAGCGTCCGGACTTCCGATCCGGTGCGCTAGCATCTGCACGGTGCTGCACAGCTGCGAGCGAGCGCCCTAGCGAGTCGGGCTCGCGAGCGAGCACCCCAGCAGTGGGCTCATGCCTCCCCGGACGTCGTCCACACCGCCCTGGACGTCGCCACGCCACCGGTCGCTTCCTATGCGCATTCCATGTGCAACACCCAATCTACTTTTAAAACATCCAGTTGAGCAGTTGCAACATATAAAAGAAGACATATGAAACACTTGAAACAAGCGTCTGAAATACTTGCGAAAATGCCTAAAACACTTGAAAACCATTGTAAACATATGCAACATCCAGATGAAACACTTGCAAACATACGTATGAAACACCTAAAACACTTGAAACATATGCTAGCAACATGCATGTATATGTAACATCGAGATATACTTTTGCAACATTCAGATAAAACACTTGCAACGTACGTCTAGAAATAGATGAAACATTTGGAACATAGACTTGAAACATATGTGTAGCCATTACAACATGTGCAACATTTCAATATACTTTTCCAACATCGATATGCAACACTTACAATATATATATCTATGAAACACTTGAAATATACTCTTGCAACATAACCAGACATATTGAGGTGTTTTTGTGATGGCTTGGTCGAATTTAAGATCTTTTAGCTCAGTCTTAGAGTTGTTCATATAGCTAGGTGCGTATACCCTCACAGGAATAAGTAAATGTATTTAAACTTTTGTGTCTGTATAATAATTCACAAGAGATAATAAACTTAAGAAAATGGAGTTTCACGTTTACTAAACATGTCAAATATAAAGTTTAAGGCCGGTCAATGTAAAAGCGAAAAAATACAACATAACCAGACATATTACCCCTGGTTCTATAAAAATAAGTGGTAAAAGACGCTGCACTGAGATAAAGATACCGACCATTTTGTATGTTCTTGTTTTTCATTATAGAGTGTTGCTTCCATTCTACTCCCTCCATTCTAATTTATGGGTCGTTTTGGCTTTTATAAATACACAATTTTATTAAGTTTTAGATATATTATATATGTAGGTGCATAGCATTATATAGAAAACCCAAAACGTCCTATAGTTTAGGATAGAAAGTGATACTTTTTCAGCTTATTTTTGGGTAAGTGCCCTATAAAAGCAAAAGATGTTTGAGTGGCTACTTTAGAGTCTCTGCAAGCTATTGCTTTAGGGAAGAAAAATATTTGGACTACCTAACAATACTCTCACCCTTCTAAAAAAGAAGGTAATTAGTCTTAATTCAAACATTTGAAGTTTTCTTTTTCAAATTTATATAAAAAGATACTAACATTTATTATACTAGATATGTATCATTAAAATATATTATTACATAGTACACCTATTTGAGTCACATATATCATCGTATTTTGGATAGTTTGACTTTAACTAGATTTAGAATTATATTCTTTCTAAGGTGAAAGTAATAAAAAAAATTAGTGAAAACGGTCCTCATGGGCAATATATGGGCACCTACTGTAAATTCATGACTATTCGACGAATGCTGTACAACTTTAAAAGTAATAGTTGGAAAAATAATTATATCTCACTCATACGTGTATTGGATGATTTTGCATGATGTCTCCACGAAGACTGTCCCATTGATTTATATTTTCCATGAAAGCTGTATATATACGGTACAAAGATTCGTACTTCGATGTTGTTATTGAACCTTTGTACATAAAAGGGATTCTTGATAGAGAAGTCGTACTTGCAGTCTCGTAGATGTATACGGATAAAAATTAAAAAGGGATGTGTTGATTCATGCGCGATACAACTTGCCACGGTGACGAACAAATAGCAAACAGTGAAGGCCGAGGCAATAATGTAGGAGGGCAAGAGAGTAATTTGTGCCGGAGAGACCATTTGCTCGCCGTCGTTCGCCCACCGCTTCGTGATTCTGCTCTCTTCCAGATAAAGCGAAAGGTAGAGCCCCACCTTTTTCTATTCCCTTTTCCACCCAAACACAACGTAACAAGCCAACAATAATCCTCCACTGCGGTCGCTCCTCTCCCCTCCTCTTCCTCTCAAGCTGCGCTCGTGCTCTGCTTCTTCGGTTCCAAGGAGCGGTGGCCATTGCTGCTGGTAAAGCCGACCCCTCCCTCCCTCGTACCTTTTCCAAATCAGGCTTGTTCTTGACGCGGTTCGCGATCCGATTCTTTCGGCTCCCGTTCATTCGCTTGGGATTCTTTTCCCATTTCGTGGACTCTTTCGTTTCTTCTCTTTTTCTGCCCCCGTTTATTGGAGCAGCGACGGCTTGCTCCTCTTCGTGTAAGGACTAAGGAGATTTGGTTTTCCTTCGGGTGAGTGTTTATTGTTCGATGCGGGGCTTCGATTTGGATTCTTGCTTGGTCTCTTGGTTTCTGCTCGTCGCTTTGTAATGTTTGGGGACGGTGCGCTGAAGGAGGATGGGACATGATTTTTGTTGCACCTGTCCTTCCGTTGATTCCTGAATAACTGTCATCATGAGGATGGTGTGGCGCGAAATTGGGGATGTCTTCTCCTTGGCGTTCAGCGCAATCGAATGTTCAGTTATGTGTGTTATTTTTTACATCAGCGCTGATGGACTTGCAAAATAGTGTGCGAATCAAGGGATCATTAACTTGGTATAGGGGAACAATCAATGATATGTGAAGCTGTCAGGTGTAGGTGCTTGATTCAGGAGAAAAGTGTTTAGGCATCCGACGCTACGTTTTGGGGTTTGAGATACAAAATAAGGTTCAGCACTTAATTATGGATCAAAGGGTTGTAGAGTGCAATCCAGCTTATATCTGGATCCAAATTGTAGGTTGATAGGTCAGTGTCATGAAATTGAAAACTGATAGTTGTAGCATAGGCGCAGGGAAAGAATCATTTTCTGACTTTTTCCGCAGCTATAGGTCACTTAATTATTTCTCCGCAACATTATCCGGGTACACCGTGAGGGATATTTATTTATTGGTTCCATTTTTGCCACGTAGGCAGATCGATGGCGATGGAGGGACCTGTTCTGTGCCGTCCTGCAATGCAAGCCAAACTGCCGGCTGCTGCTGCGCTGGTCAACAACTCCCTGACCAAATCCGGGCAGCTGGGGACTGCATTGTTTGGTGCCATTTCAAAATACAGGAACATTTCAAGATTCATTTCTCCCATCTCTCAGCCATCTACGAAGAACATAGGTCCATGCTGTAGCTTCAGCTCCTCTTCTGATGGCAATGGATACATGGCTGGAAACTTTAGCGAGAGTGATGAAGATTATGTTAATTCTACTGTGCTAGAAGCAGGTTAAAAAAATGGAGAATGCCATGCTACATTCAAGTTTTACTTAGGCTTTATTTATTTGCTATTCTGGATTTGATTTTCCTATGCGATCAGTTGCTTTGACTTTCTATGTTCTGCTTGTTTATCAAGTATCTTACTATGTGAATGAAAAATCTGAATGCTTTCAAACTGTACTGATATTGTGCCTCTGTTGCAAGCTATTGTGCGCATTTTATCATCATTGGTACCATACATCATGGGTGGAGCCAAGGCCCAGCCACCCTGGGCCGGTGCCTGGGCTCACGAAGTGAACACATTATGCACAGCATAGTCTGAGGAGCTCTGTAGAGGCGCAGTACACGTTAGAAGGTGGCTAGTATGTTAGTGTCATATGTAATATGGTCGGACTCCAAGTCTGTAACTTGTGTCCTGTTTGGTCTCTGTAACGTGCTTGTCACAGACATTATTGTATAGCCTATATATGCTGACTATAAAATCAAGGAAGCGGTCCCAAGGGGATTTACCGCTTGTCATATTATTCTTTTAGTACAAACTTTCTTCTACTCTGTAGAGCTATGTAGGCAGTAGTTAGTGGTAGATGGATTAGCTTAATAAATTAGTTATCTAATTTTGCTAACATATACTATTCTCTATATAATGTGTTAGAGGTCACAGGGCTCTGCCTCCGGCTTCTCATGGCTCCGTGCAATTAGCTCTGCTAAATGGGCATTAAAAAACGACTCCTTAAAAGAAGCCCGGAGGAGTTAGAGCCATTTTTTTTATATATAGAGGAGCTGGAGCCACAAAAATATGGCTTCTCTCAATTCCTCCTCACAAACCTAATATAAATTATTACAAAACTATCGTTGGAGCTGTTTTTGTCAAATGTTCTCCAAAACGGCTTTAGCTCCATCGAAAAATCTACTCCACGTGAGGAGCCAGAGCCATCTTAGGAGTTGGAACCCTGCCAAATGGATCGTTGATATTATGTTGCATCTCGCCCAGGCTCCACAAAAATCCTGGCTCCACCACTGCCAATCTGCCATACATTAGTTGCTTCAGTATATGCAAGTTGCACAGTTGACAGTTTGAACTTGACACAAATTGAATTATATGATGGAATAACAAACCATATTTTTTGATGAAAGAATAACAAACTATATTTGATAGTCAATCTACTAATTGGTTCCAGTAGTATTTTGATGTGTCTCCAGTACCTGTTACGAAGGTAAAAATTGTTTTTGTGGTTTTCTCTTCCAGTTGAGGTGAGAAGTGGATCAGAAGGATATGTGATAAAGATGCGAGATGGGAAAAACTTGCGATGTGTCCATAACAATTCTCAAGGGAGAAATATTCCAGAGAGTGCACCCCAACCTGCTATTGTTTTGAGGATTGAAGATGGAAGCGGAACTTTACTTCCAATCATTGTTTGTACGTAAATCTTTTAGTTCGATTTGGTAATTCAGAAGTAGGAATTTTTAATTGACATAATGCATGTTTACCTTCTCAATTTTCTCAGTGGAGATGCCAAGCGTACTTCTGATGGCAGCTATTCGTAATGTCCACATTGTAATACCTTCTGTTGTTATTAATACTACTGTTTTGTACTGTCCATTCTGCTTGATGTAGTCTATATAACACCTTTCTGTTATAGGCACGACCGACCATATATCAAGTTGTCAAGGAAATGATTGATAAAATGGGCTATGAGGTAACCTTGATTTGTAAGCATTTGTAGCAGTTATGCTTACTTGGTCAACAAGAAGTTAATTTGTCTTCTTATTCCTCTTACCATGATGGTGGTTTTGGGTTCAGGTAAAACTTGTTCGGGTAAACAAAAGAATTCAAGAAGCCTACTGTGCTGAACTTTATCTAACAAAGGTACAAATCTAGTTGACTAATCTGTAAGAGAAAACTAATGCATTTTTCAGTGGGTACACCATAACCTTAATATTCTAAAGTAGTACTCCTGCACTGCAGATTGATGATCCTACAGACAGCATCACCTTCGATCTTCGGCCTTCAGATGCCATAAACATTGCTGTTCGTTGCAAGGTATTTGCTGTCGATGTCCTTGCTACATGCTAAATTTTTTGGCACTCTGGTTTTTATTATTCATATTGAAGGTTTCAGTACATGCTTATTTGTGAGGAGCAGTTCTCTTATTTTATTAGTGGCTACCCTTTCTCTTTGTTGACATGGTTCTCCTTTCAGATTTTTCTAGTCAGATTATGCTTCTGAATATATTTTCACTTTTTACTTTTCAAAACGAATAACAATCCTAGTCCACACTCACAAGTCACAAGTCCACCAGATAGTTAATGTTGTCAAGAAACATGGAAGATTGGTAAATGTGTCCATGTTTACTATCTTAGTCCTCCAAAGTGACATGTACATGTGTGCACATTTTCTTGTTTATTTGTGTTTTGCTTTAATCTTGAGAAACATTTGATGGTAGTGTGGGTTCATTTGTCATGCATACATGTGAAACTTTTTTATTCTCCATATTTATGTCATTCTTGTTTCACTTGGCAAGAACAGGTTCCTGTACAAGTCCATAGAAGTCTTGCATACAGTGATGGCATCAGACCAGTCGAGCCAGCAAGAATGGCAGTAGCAGCTGGCCTATCCGATGGGTTGTTATTTACAGAGCTTGACAGGTATTCTAGAAGGCGAGTAAGAATTATACAGTACTTGTAGGATTTCTTTTTAATATTTTTTGATCTGCCCCCAACTTTGCTTGGGTCTAAGAAGCTTTGTTGTTGTTTATCTGCCCTGCAACTTATTGTTTCTACCTTGTTATCTGCCCTGCAACTTATTGCCCTCAATTGATGAATCAATGTGTTCCTTAGACCTTTCACTGATATATCTGACAAAGTGGTTTCTTATATTCGAGTATATTCTGTGCATTTAAGATCCAGAATGCCACTCTATGAATCTGTATGTTAATTTTTCTTACACGTGCATTTTTGTTAGACCTGATGGACAGCCATGTGTGGAGGCTCAAGAGTTTGGATTGGTAAGGAACATGCTCATTGCAGCCGTCGAAGAGAGATACAAGGATGCTGGTAATGATCCATTCGTCTTATGTATTCATTCAATTCACCCAGGACTCCACATTGAGCATCTGACAATGATTCCACCCAGTGTTGTCTTATCAAGACTGTCTGAATGCTGAACAAACATCACATCTCTTTTACTTTGCAACCATGTTCTGCAAAGGAACAAAACACATTGATCTTGAAGAAACACATTGATCTTGAAGAGTAATTATCATTAGTTTAAACCTAGATGTGGTACTTCTATGGAAGGTTCATTGATTTATCTGTTGACTTCGACAGCATCATGGAAGGACAAACTGATGCGGCTGAGGTCTAAGCGGAAGAACTGGGCCTGACAGGTTAAAGTCTAAACTTGTGTAGCTCTGTTTTTCTATCCAGAAATTGTCAATTTCCAGATCTGTCATTGTTTTTAACTTGATAACTTCTAACAGTGTTGCATGTCTGGATGGTGTAAATAAAGATGATGCCCAGCTGAATTCCAGTATGCATTCCAGATAATTGATACTGGTTATGGCTCTATGTAACTAGCTGTACATATTGTATGGACCTAAGAATGGTCTTGTGTAAATTCAGACTAAGCTTTGAAGTGAAACACTAATCCTTTGAAAACTTGGTATCTTGGCCATTTTCATTTGTATGTCAGTCTGTTAGGTCGAATGTTTGGCACAAATTTTTAGCTCACCGACCTGGGGTGAGATGCAGAATTTCGGTGGTACGGAACTAAGCAGAGCTTATATTCGCATGCTGCTTGTAATAAGATAAGTTGCTGCTTTCATTCCATTACAAGGAACGTATACAGGTACATATCACACTCCCACATTTGAGCCTTCTGAAAAGCGGCAAAGTTCTCGTCGCCCCAACGTCCCACCGGCACTTCTCGTCGCTGCCCTGCTATCATGTCCTCCGAGGCTCTCTCACGCCTCCCTCTGGAAAAGGAAGCCAATCTCTGCGTGCAATCCCATCACGTCCCGCCCTCGCCCTGGCTCCCCGCGCGCCGCACTTGGAATCCCATTAGTTCCCAGCGTCTTCGTTGCCGCGGCGGCCGCTGGGGTCCGTGGAGGCTGGCCAAGTGACGCACTGGCCAACGTTAACTTTCTGCTCGGCGGCCTGCGCCAAATGGAAGTTCTGCCTCCAACGCCCCACAATTTTTTTCCTTCGTGGCTGTAGTGGCCTACCTGCAAATATTTTGTGGCCCAATGTCTCCTGAACCCGCCAAGCCCGTTGGCCCAGCTCGCAAGACCCGCAAGGCCGCAACAACTCCATCTCCTACCACTATCGCGCCGTCAGTACGGTGGCGTCTGGCGTCGCCCTACTCCGCTCGCCCTTCCGGCTCGTGCGCAGATGGGAACGCCGATTCCGGCCGTGGCAGGCGGCGGAAACCTGGCCCTTGACTCGCGCTCTTCCATGGTGTTGCAAGAGGAGGCAGGAGAGGACGGGGGCCCCAAGACCCAAGCGCCGGCTTCTGCGGGATTGGGGCGCCAGATCTCGGGTGTGGCTTCGTCGTCCTGCAAATTCTTACAGATAGATAAATATGGGTAAGGATTTGCTCGGTTCCCTTTAGTTTTGGTTGTATGCACATATCTATTCTTTTCTTGGAGGATCCAGGCCGAGGTCATATGCTAGTGTGTCCTGTATGTCACCCAAGATTTGCGAAACTTTACTGGTCAGGGCTTGTGCCTATGTTACATGGCGAACTGAACCTGAAATTTTTTCACAGTAAACTGCATGGGTTAGCTAATCTTTGCCATTTGAAAAATAGTATATCTGACAGCTATATGTTTGGCAGAGGAAACCAGCTAACCCATACTCAACTCATATAGACTAATTTGAATTGCAGACATCAATTTGATAAGTAACAAGTGCTTGCAAGATTCAAAGCCGTGGCCCAACAATTAATTCAGCATAAAAATGATAGCTAACAATGCTGCCTGTACAAAGATCCCAGTCACATCTAGTCATCTTCTGGCATCTTTGACTAACATGATAACTAATAGTACTGCCAATGCGTCCAATAATTTGCTAACTTATTAGTAGCTACCGCAGGCCCAAAAGCGAGAAATCATTGGAATAGTCTAAGATGCCAGGTTCTGATGCTTGCCTAAGGCGCTGACTGGTGATGGCTACTTGGTTAGGCTGTAGCAGGTCACTTGGGATAAAATTGTAGCTCTGAAAATCTGGAATGAAACCATTCTCTTGTTTTGCAGTCTGTCGCATGCGCATAATGTTGTCAGATCTCTTGTTTCCAGATGTGCTGGTGTTGACATGGCAACCCTGCCATCTGAGCTTGTGCCAGAAGAATTGAGTGGTCAAGAAGCAGATCAACAAAGGAGTAAGCATACAACTTCAAAGAGTGTGAACGTGAAGAAGTCATTGCTAGTGAAACGGAAGTCATCTGCTATTGATGCTCCAAAGCCTCCAACAGAGAAGCGGAGGAAGTCATCTGCTTTGAATGTGCAATTTGTAAGGTCCCTGCTACTGAATAGGATCCTAGCATCGCCAAGGCCGCGCCACTCCAGAGGCAATTACCAGAGGTCACCATATGCAGGATTGTCATGTTCAACCTTACCCGATGATACAAGAACGTCTGCTTCTCCTAATCTAGGCCGAGGTTAGATTTAAATTGTTGTGTGCACTATCATTATTTATCCTAATCTACTGTACAAAAAAACCAGTATATTTATTTGTTGCTTTAATGTTGTCCTAATCAATACAAGTATACTTATGCTATAGATTCATCGAGAACAGTTAAAAGGCACAAATCTATCAATAGAGCCCAAGGCCGGCGCTCCACTGCGGTAGAGGAAGATGAGGTAGGAGAGGATGAGGGTGATGAAGCATCCAAGATCCAGACACTCAATTCTGGGTAATGATTCCCTTAGTCCTCACCTTCCTTCAACAACTCTTTGTGCATTATTTATTTGTTTCCTAAAATTTCAAAGTTAAAATTTATTGTCTTGAATTCAGCCATTACAGGAATCATATGGAAACTCTGCCATTTGAGGCTATGCCAGAAGATGTAGGACAACAAAGGAGTATGCGGCATCAAGGAGGCAAAGATGCAGCATCAAGGAGTGTGGATAGGATCAAGTTCTTGCTGTCGAAACGGAAGTCATCTGTTGTTAATGCTTCAAATCATTCAGAAAGAATGCAGAGGAAGTCATCTGCTTCACATGTGCATTTTGTGAGATCTCCGATACTTAATAGAATGCTACAGTCACCAAGGATGAGCTAGTCTCCGGTACTGTCTGCAAGATCATCATCTTCGTCTTCATCTGATGATACAAGAATGGTTATTTCTCCTGATCTTGGCCTAGGTTAGATTTAACTTCCTGCATATTGAAGCAACCAACTTATGTCTCAAATTTTTCTTGTCGTCTTGACTTTGTTGATTTGTTCTGTCTTGGTTAGGGTCTTGTTTCTATTGCCCTGGTCCCTTAGATGAAAATCGATTATTAATTGTATACTTGGTCTAAGTGAATTTTCTTGCTGCATGAGATGCCTTTAGTTCCTGACTATGTATACTTTAGTAAATGGTTGTACTAATCAATACTTACATACTTATTATATAGATGCATCAAGACCAATTAAGAGACGTAAACTTAGATCTGATGTGTGGAAAGAATTTGAGCCTATTTATGAGGGGAATCTAGTAGTACAAGCTAAGTGTATTCATTGTTTGGAGCTCTTGTCTGCTACTCGAGATAATGGTAGAAGTGCTTATCGTAGGCATTTGAAAGTGTGCACAGAAAGGACTAGAATGAACCAGTTGGTTGAAAGCATGAACACATGAGGACTATCCCCTGATTCACTAGCTCTGAAGAATTGGAAGTTTGACCAAGAGGTCTCACGTAAAGCCATGGTCAACTTTATCGTATTGCAGGAGCTGCCCTTTAGTTTAGTTGACCATGCACCATTTCAGAAAATTTATTGCTACCTTAAATCCTTGGTTTACCAAAGTGTCTAGAACTACAGTTGCTGAAGATATTATGAGCTCATATGAGGATAAAAGGTTAGCCCTTCGAGAAACTATCAAAAATTCAAATTCAATGGTCTGTCTGACTGTTGATCTGTGGACTTCAAATAAGAACCTAGGTTACTTGTGCATTACTTGCCACTTCATTGATAATGACTGGATGTTCCAGAAGAGAATAATAGGTTTTTGTCCTGTAGCTTCTCCCCATGATGGTTTTTACTTTGTTTAATGCATTGTTGAAGTGTTTGCAAGAATGGAAGTTAGGGCACAAGCTATTTAGCATCACATTGGATAATGCAAAGAACAACAACAACATGGTTGCTTCCTTAAGGAAAAATCTTTCAGAAAGACACCTTATGCTTAGAAATGGTGATATGCTACATATGCGTTGTGTAGCGCATGTGTTGAACCTTATTGTCAAGGAGGGATTTAAGGTGATAGATGGTGCTACTGACCGCATTCGAGATAGTGTCAAGTACATTAGAAGCTCACAAGCCCGTAAACAACGTTTCGAGGAAATCATTGTACAATTAGGTATATCCTATGAGAAGAGACCGTCTCTTGATGTTCCAACTTGATGGAACTCAACTTATTTAATGTTGAAGTCTATAGTAGAGTATAGGGCAGTCTTTGATGTTATGGAGTCACAAGATCCTAATTACATAGACAAGCCTTCTAATACAGATTGGAAAATGGTAGACCTACTTTGCAATGTGTTCAAACCCTTCTATGATGCTATGAATGTAGTTTCTAGTACATTATACCCAACAGTAAACCATTGTTTCCATGTCCTATGGGAAGTCAAAGGGAAAATAGAAACTTTGGAATCACATACAGATATTTCCATTGTAGTTATGGCTAGCAAAATGAAATTGAAGTTTGAGAAATACTGGGATATATGCATGTTGCAAATATGTGTACCAGTAGTTTTAGATCCAAGGTTCAAGTTCAGTTTTATATCATTTCAGTTGAACGCTGGTTTTGGAGATAAAGGTCCAGCATACACTGAAATGGTGAAGGCCACAATGCAAAATCTGTTTTCTACATATTCATCAATGGCACCTGATTTAAACTACTCACAACTAGAGTCCAATGATGTTAATATTGATGAAGATGACTGCTGGGCAGACTTTGAACAACATCTTGCAGCACAAAAAAGGAAGAGAGTGAAAAGTGAGCTTGACACATATCTGTAAGATGATCTTTTCCCTCGACAAAAGAAATTTGATATTCTATAGTGGTGGATGATGCATTCTGCAAAATATCCTGTGGTTTCACGTATGGCAAGGGATGTGCTTTCAGCACCCGCATCAACTGTAGCTTCTGAATCTGCATTTTCCACTAGTGGAAGAATTGTTAGTGACTACAGAAGCCGACTAACAAGTAAGAAAGTTCAAGCCTTAGTATGCCTGTAGGATTGGTTGAGAGTAGAAGGTACATTTTCTTTTAATTGTACAAAGTAGTTAAGTAGCATATTGTTAGTTTGAGTATTCTTGTTTGAGCAATATTGGCACCTTATAACTCATTACTCGCTCTTGTTTCAGGTTTATCAGATGTTAAATTATCAGAAGATGATATTGGCGATAGCGACGATCAAGTAAGCAATGTCTTGCGTATTCAATCACTTATTTCTGTTCTCTGATTGGTTGCAAACTTATTTCTGTTCTGTGATTGGTTGCTTGCAAACTTGCAATGACTTGTTCTGTGGCAATGGCTCTGCTCTACTTTACATGAACCTGCAAGTTTCGTGTAGGTTTTGCATAGTAGTTGAATCCTAAAAAGTGCTACTACTGTGAAAAGTGATACTACAATTACAAGTACTGCATTTCTGTTATTTTTCTTGCTATTGATGGCTGCAACTCATGTGATGATTGGTGAAGTAAGGAGGTCCTGCTCCCCGTTCCCAGAGTGGCATCGTGCTCGCTCTGCTGGGTTTCCCTCTCTGGTTTCTTGGAAATTTGTGAGGTTTAACAGGATTTTTGGCTGATGCCGCATATTTTTGTTCTTGGCCATGCCCATGCTTGCTTGGATAAGCTTTGGTTCAGCCTAGCTCGCATTGCATGATGCGTTGTTCCTAGAATCCAAGGGCAAGTTCTATGAGCTGACCACTATTTCGTAATTGCCTGGGGGGCGGGCTGTTGATGTTTTTGGCAGTTTGGGTGGATGGGAATCTGCAATCGCTTTTCTATTCTATCTAGGAGTAGATGGCTTGAATCTATTTATGTGCAGATTGTGTTGATTTCTTAATTCACTTATAGTTGTGTGATAAGAGTCACTTATATCTTGGTAAAACAAAAGTTTTCTAGAGTAATTTTTCAGAGTCCAAACATCTGAGATAATCCACTGAAAGCAGATACTACTTGGCACTTTGCCTGCAATACATGTAAATCTGTAACTAATAAAGGAGTAGAATTGCCATCAATTACCCTTGTTCTTTAGCTTGTCATTGTCAATTCATCTAATTTTTATGTGTCAAATTTTCTTCATAGACAAGTGTGAAAAAGTTGATTTTATTTATTCTGAATCCTATTACTGAAGAATTTGCTTTTATTTGCTCATATTCGGTTCTACATCATATTCTGATCAAATTTCTTTTTGTTGTTTTTGAAGTAAGGAAATTTGAAGTAAGGAGGTGCCGGGTTCAGCAGAGCAGGGGGAAGAATCATGTTCAAAAATTTTTAAAGTCAGAGATATGCTCTGTTATATGACATATGCTCTATTAAAGAACTTTTCAAACAATTAAAAGTCAGAGATTAGAAACATATTATAGCTGTAATGCTGGTAAACTGTCTATCCTGTAACTGAGAATGGCATGCAAATTTAGTGCCCTATTTATTGTATGACAACCATTATTTGTGGTAATGAGCCCAACTTATTGGTATGCCAAGCATTCTCTGTTGGCATTATACCAGCTTGACCAAAAACCTGCAACCTTAATATGATTTGTCATCGGCTGTATCTCATAAAAATCATATTAGGGATCAATATATGGGAGAGTATAATTGTGGTGACAGCTTGCAAATGTACAAAATTCAGGTGTGCATTAACGCAGAATTATGTAGTTCCCTTGTGTAATTTGACTATCTGAGAGCACTTTATACGACCTGGATTTGGAAGCAGCTTGCCTTGTGGTATTTTGCAAAAAGTGTCACCTGGATTTGTCTGAGATTCTGAAAGAAGGAAACTTGCTGACCATTTTGAGAATAGGTTCCGAATGGATAATCTGCACTAGTGTTAGATTTTATTTTTCTAGTATTCTTGAGAAAATATTAATAGTCATATTCTCCTTCCTTGATATGTTAGTTGCAAAGCAAACCACTCGCTAATGTTTGACTTTATTTAGCACAGTATTGATTGTTCTAGTAGCTAATGTAGCGGGTCTCGCAGGTTTTGCCGCTAAGTCCACGGAAAACTTGTTCGCAAAGTTTGCAGGTTATCGACTGGCCACAGGCCCGCTAATAAACTTTGCGGCAGGCGTTGCGGGTTAGCGGCTGGTCGCAAACGGGCCCGCCTGCAAGTTGAGTTCTGCCAAAACAACAGAAATCAAGATGCACGTACCAAACCGCTTCAGTTAACCAAAACCAGCTGGAGCCTTAAGATGGCAAACCTGATAAGCATGCGCCAAAGATAGCTTCACTATCGCCCTCGCACCCAAGCCCTCCAAGGCAAGTCAAAAAAAAGTAAATAACCAACACAAGCCAGAAGAACCAACAGGCCCGAGTGACCTTTGATCGAACCATATATATGATCAACTTCTTCATCCTCACCTTCCAACTCCTGCATAGCATCTGTCAAACACAATAGCACAATGATAAAACCAATCACCAAAGCTAGAGTAAATTATAAACACAATCACAAATACCTTCTTTAGCAAGGAGCACGGAAGCAGAAGGAGCATCGCGGGACATCATCCACCATCTTCACCTCGAGACCCTCGACCTTCGTGCCATCCCCTGAGAATCCACTTGAGTCAGTTCCCCAGCTATCGGAAGAAGAGCTAGACCCACCACTAGAAGTTGTTCAGCCACTACCTTGACTTGGTGAGCTTCTTTCCTTCACCACCGCCTGAAGTTCCATGGTCATAGGGGGAACCTTCGAGGACAGACCATCGTCATCGATCTCAATTATCTCCTCTTCCTCGACAACCTTCGGTTGAACCGACTCCTCAGCCTTCTTGTCATTAACGTCATCAACCAAACTGAGCTCTAGATCGTCATCATCAAACATCGATGGTAGGTTGAGCAAGGGTTGTACCATAGCCTCAAGCTTGTCAACTGTGTCTGCAACAATCGTGTCCACTAAACGCAAAGGACTCAAATCTTGACTGCCTAGATCGGAGTTAGCACATGCCTCACTGGCGTTGCCTTCGCCCTCAAGGTTTACAACAGCTGCAACCTTCAAGGACTCTCCATCCCCATGAACTTGACCTTCTTCTTCGACACTAAGAACCCACCCTCCTCTTTTTCGCCTTAGCCTTACCTGAGTCAACCTTCGGGACACAACATTTTGGAATTTCTTTGAAACCTCGCGGTCCTCGTACTTTACACCAAGCTCTTCAAAAACCTGATTGAGTCGAGGCACATGACCATGAATGGTGACCTGAGCAAGGTGCTCTGGCCCTCTCCCACATATCCCAAAGGATATCCTGAGCTTGACCTTCAGCACACCTTTTAATCATATCATCAATCTCGCCTTCAACCCTTTGGAGACTGAAGTGAGGGAAAGGTATGCCCTCCTCCACGCCAAAGATCGGCAGCCAAATTCTCTTGAAAGAGAAGTTCTTCCAAGTGTTGTGGCCTAGAGGCCACACACCCGCTACAACAAATTCCTCCACCAGGTCGTGCCCACCACTGAAATGAGCAGCGTACTTGAAGGCCTTATGGCAAGCCTCCCGCCTTTTGTTGTCCTCACCAACTACCTGGGGTAGAGGGTTCATCTCTTTCATCTTCGATGCATGAGCAAACCAGAATACCTCCTCGTCTTTCTCATCCTCGGTAGTATACCTCGGGGTCCTCACGTAAAACCAGTAGCAGTACCAATCGTTAGGCCAGCGGTTGCATTGAGTATATACGAAATCTCGTACCTCTCCAGACCCTTATCTCGGCATAAAGGTACAACTAGCAAACTAAGCCTCCTTTGTTGTGCCCTTCATAGAAATCCGCTTGGGTTGATGCTAAAGCTCATAATGAGCACAGAAAGTAGTAAATATCAGGCTCGACGTCAAAGGTAAGATCACACACCTAGTAGAACTTCGCCATCGCCAAAATTCTATTTGGCGTCAGATGATGCAGGTACATAGAGAAGGCATCCATCAGCTCACTCACAAACTTCACCGGAGGCATACACAGGCTGCAAAAAACCACTACCTCACCAAGCTCTAGCTTCGGCATCGATTCACCCTTTGACGCCATAGCCTAGCCTTCGGTGAACCACCCAAGCTTTGCATACCTTTTTCACGTCAGTTTCGATGGTAAGCGAAGGTGCAAGTTCAAAGGTCTTCGCATACACGACCTTGCCTCCACCAACTTTACTTCCACCACCGACCAAATCATGGGGTGGTTTCGACATCATCCAAAGCTCTAAAACCTTCGCTAGAAAGGACTCTCTAAAAAATAAAGGCAGGAAAGAAAAACCGTAATACCTTTTATCGTAGTGAAAGCGACCAGGGTACCTCTAATCAACTCCCCCTCCTTATATAGTCGCCCAAGCGACGGTCCAACTTCCACCATGTCACGGTCAAACTCTCGACTGGTCATTTCAGCTACAGCGCAATGAGAATACCAATTGCCATTTCCATGTCAAAAGACAGGTTTGACACAAATGAGCCTGGGGGAGAAGAATCCTCGGGTCGCAAGTCAAAAGGCAAGACATGAGAATTAGGATCACCTGCACTGACGGTTGGAGCTGTTGGGGCGAGCAAAGCCTTGGACTGGACGGTTCTCTAACTTACTCTAACGAGACTCGCGAGTTTTCATGAATGCAGGGGTCGCAGTATCAGCTCTGGCGCGTGCGGTGGACCATAGAGGGGTAAGCAAGGAGGCTAGGACTGAAGGAGGGATAGACCATCGCCGAAGGTCCAAAGACTTGTGTAAGAAAATGGACCATTGGCCCATTTAGTTCGGATTTTAGTGTTTGACGAACAAGACCAAATTGGACTAATGTGTTTGCAAGTGTTGTTTTGTAGTCCAATAGGTTGAAAACGTGAATGGGGACCTAGGTGATGTGATGATCTGGATGATCAACACCTCAAGTAAGACATTAGAAGACTTAGAAGATCAAGCATAGTCCAAGGCATATGATGGAACCAAGGCTAGATGCAAGGAGTGTGAATAAATAGGAAGAACAATGGTGGGACCCTATTGCAACAATGGTTGGACCCTATTGCAACAACAGTAGGACCCTATTGCAACAACAACATCAGACTAGAAGACTAGAGGGATCAGACCAATACAGTGTTAATCAGAATCTCATAGGCAAAAATACAACATGCGGCGTTAGGGCATTGAACTTAGGGGAAATCAGGCACCGGACCATATTGAGTTACTGTTCGCTAAAGAAAAAAGAGAAGAAGAACAACGATTGGACCCTATTGCAACAATAGTCAGACCCTATTGCAACAACGGTTGGCCCCTATTACAACAATAGCGTCAGACCAATCCTTCTATAGTTCGATGGTTCTAGAGGCGTCGGTCCCAGTCCGCCCAAGGGGCATCAGACCAGTCTAATGGTGGCCCCACTTGTTAGCCATAGAGATGGACAACGGTCGGCAATAGCTACTTCAGAGAGCCATTGGGAAAAGCGTCGGACCCTGACACACTAATGGTCTGACGGTCCTGTAGCTTTGGTCCGACGGTACTCAGAAGTGTGTATCAAGGAGGCCAATGGCTAGTTTGGACTTGGGGCTTATAAATAGGACCCCAACCAACCAGGAGAGTGTTGTTGGAGTCCGCCAAACATAGCAAAGTGTTGAGTCTCACCAGCAAGTGCTCTAATCACCATAAATGCTTAAGAGAAGACTAGGTGATTAGTGTAAGTGCTTTTTGTGAAGTGCTTAGGCTAGTTAGACCATGCTTATGCGCTTGCTCTAGGTGTTAAGCCTAGTGTTTAGTGAGGTTTGCATACCTTGTGATCTTAGGTGCTTGCACGCACCGTTGTTGTACTCGGTGGGGTTGTAGTCTTGCGAGACCACACTAACCGCGTATATGGTGTGGCTGCCACCGTGTACCAGAGAGAAGAAGGCCCGTGATGTTTCGACCGAAAGCTTGATAGTGAAGATGGTGGGGAGCGGTCCGGGAGAGGCTTTTTGGAAGGCACATCGGAGACCCACTTGCGCGTGGGGAAGGCCCGAGGCTATCCACGGAGTTGCCCGATCGGGAGCTTGGTCCTTACGAGGGCTTCCTTGCGAGGCGCTCCAATAAGGACTAGGGGGAAAATTGCGCGCTTCTCGATACCTCAATAAAAATACCGGTCATCAACGGGAGTTTGCATCTTTACCTCATCTTTAGCTTCTGGATTTACATTGCTATCTTGGTGTGTGCTTTACCTTTCCTAGCTTAGTTGATAGGATTGGAACCTAGGTTGCACAACTCTTTTACAGCAGAGATAGCAACACACCTAGCAAAATGTAGTTGCACATTTAGATAGTTTACTTATTTGCATAGGTTTTGCTAAGGTTGGAATTAGAGGCCATGGTTTAGAAATAGAGATTTAAGTTGGCTAATTCACCCCCACTCTTAAGCATCATGGTCCTTACAACTAGGTCGCCGTCCTCAACACTCGAAGGTCCGCACAAGCCTTCGTTGACGATCAGCAGACTGGGCCTTCGCCACTGCCCCCAAAGACCTTTGAGGGCGAGGGCCAAAAGCAGCCGCCGAAGGACCTACAAGGACTTTGAAGTCGCGACAATCAAGTGAAGAGACAGTCTCCGCGTTAAGAGATTCCCGAGCCACCTTGAGCAGCCAATGGGCCTATGTTACGACTCGACAAGGGCCCATGTGGCGAGTCAGTTTAGCATGTAAACGTCTCCAATTGCCTCGGCATGTTGGGCTCTGTAGATATATGGAATATGCTCCAGCTATCAAGGGGCAAAAGTGTACAAATGAATGCGTGTAACCGTACCCTATAAAAGGGGATTCAAACTCCAATAAAAAGGATCACTCTCCAACTTGAAGTCCTAGGAGTTTTTACCTCGGTAATCATTTTCGTTCACCGCCGAAGGCCTTCGCCCTTGAGTGCAGGCCTTCACTAGTAGTGGCCAAGCGGCAGCACGTTCGCCTCCCTTTGTCGGGACTCTACTTTGCCAACAACTGAGAAATTTTCTGATCTTTATTTGCGTGGAGCGAAGTGCCCCCGGGAAGTAGTTCCCTGAAGGTTCTTTGGTGTTTCCCAATGGCGATGCTTTCGACAACTGCTGGGGCCTCACTGTTGTTTTCCTAAAGGCCCCTGCTCATTGCTTCCGAACGTTCTCTGCCGAGGCCTTCGATTTGACGATGGGCAAAGGCTTCTTGGGGCCTTTGCATCGGATCCTGAGTGTCATCCGCCGGGGGCATTTGGGAACCCCTCGTTGAAGGATCTGAGGTACACCTGCAATCACAAGTTCTGAGCAAACAGAAGCGAAGGTGTTAGCGAATTTTTGGGCTTGTGGCCTCGCCCCCCAACAGTGAGCCATGAGCAAAGTTTAGCAATGAGAGGAGTTCTTTTAGTCTAGCTAAGATGATAGGCGATTGAGTTAGTGCAAACTCTTTTCCAGTATCATTCCTTCCACACATTTGCTTATATTACAAGCATCTCTATATGCGATGGCGCACTAGGGGCGGTGGCGACTTGACGACTTCCACTCACCGAATCTGACCATTTCAGAAGAGGATGTCGGGAAGCAGGGATATGCTGAGATCGTAGTTTTTTTTTCTTTTTTTGGTTGTGTGTTCACCTCTTTATTGAGGTGTGAGTCTAAGCGCTCTTGTATTTTTTGGCAGTGTATATCCTTCGTGGATATAGAGTCTGGATTAATTAATCCATTATCTAAAAAATATCCCCTTGCACTTTTGCAGATCCTCTTTGTGCCCCCGATAAGCTTGATTGACGGAGGAAAATAATAAAGAGAGAAAAAATGATTCCTAGCATAGTTTCGTGGTGTAAAATTTTATCAGGTAATCGGAGTTGTGACTTGGCCTTTTAGTTGATTCTTCCAATCTGATTTCAGCCAAATCTTTAGAAAACAGCTAGCTTAACCATCTTTTATCAGCTTATACAACATGTCAATTTTTAGGCTTTGTTTGAGTATGTACTGTTAGCACCACTGATGCACTCAAATTCTTTCATGAATGATAATTTGACGGGTCAAGCATGCTTCTGAGAAATCTTCTGTTCAAGAGAATTGTGAGTTGCTTTGCTTTCTTTTTTCATCTATGCATGCAACAGAAGGAGAGATAGGGCGGCTATATGCATGCTGGCTTTATTCATCTTAGTGCTTGACTGACTGGTACGCTTTTTAGTGCTTTTCCGCAAAGTTGAATGACAGTATAGTACCTTGCAAACAAGCTTTTCAATCTCTACACGCACGCCTGCCTCCTCATTTTTGTCGAGATTTTAGTTCATTTTCCATCTCAATCAGAAGAGATTGTTCAATTTCTAACCCGGCTGCGTATTGGCAGCGTCGAACATTCCCTTAGGGCCCGTTCGGTTACCCTGGTTTGAAGCCAGGAATAGTTCCAGTTTATCAAAACTATTTAAATTAGTGAATTATTCCAATCTGGAATTATTCCAGGTGCTCAAACCAGAGGAACCGAACAGGGCCTTAAGTGAAGGTAATAGACAGGTGCGGTGTTGCATTGCATTATCCCTCTCTCGCTATATATATACGCTGAAGCAGTGAAGCCTGAGAAAGGTATCGCTTGAACACTTCAGAGAGTGGTACTAGACTACTAGTAGCTAGCTAGTTAGTGCCGGGCAGCTAGCATATAGTACAAGAACGCTAGCAGAAATTTAACTTGGGACAAACAAAAACGGTGGATCTTTGTACAATTCACTAGTTGTACAAACGGAGGATTGTCGACGAGGTGCCAATAGCTGAATTCCTTGTTTTGTCTTCCATATATGCTCGGAAACTATGTTTGAAATCATGGTGCTAATCACACTCGTTGGACACACTTATTATTTGCTTGTCTCCTGCAGTGAGAGTTCTTTTTTTTTTGGAATCCCATAACTGAATCTTTAGCGTACACAAGGTATAAAAATATGGATAATGTGGAATCTAGGCAGCTTCAAGGAAACAGAGCTGTAGGCCCAGCTCTGTTGATGTAGGGTACATGAGATTATCAGATTCGCATCACCTTTTGATACATTCATATTTGTATTAGGAGACTACATTCCACATCTTCATTTCCTAACGTGGCTGGCCACCAATCAGCTCGTTTGGCGCAGAAAGTAAGAGAAGATATAATGTCGTCAACAGAAGCTTTCTAGTACGTGGATCATGTTCACGATCATGTATCAAGTAAATAAGAAGCTTACCTTTTGCAGCAATAATAGTGCTCCATTTTTATTCATGAGAACACACAAATAGTATTTCTTATATTCTGGAACTCCTTTTCTTCAAGTGTTCTTGAGTGCCCATTTAAGCATGCAAATTTTTTATTTCAGTGCTTGACTGGCATCTAGGCCTATCCTCTAAAATGTTGCCTAGAGTAAAGGTAGTTTTTAGGGTAAGTAAATTATGTGTTAGCTTTGCTGGGAAAGTATGAATATGAATATGAGGTTATGAGCATACCTTTTCCTGGGAAAGTAAATTATGTGTTAGCTTTGCTGTGTGACCTCTCATATTACAATGATTAACCGAGAAGATTGAAAAAGGTGCTAAAGCTAAGGAACTATATATCCAAAAAAAAAAAGACAATAATCTTCCATTTCACTCCTTCCATGCAATTGCTTACATTCATACACTTCATGGCCCGTCCTCTTTTGCTGATGATCCTGATGGCGGAGGATAAAAGAGAAACAACAATACCTTAATTATATCATAGTGTGCTTCATATAGATACAGTACAGAGACGAATTGTCGATGAGATGTAAGGATAAATTCAGACGGTATCTTGTAAACAAGATTGAACTAATTATGCTTTTAAAGTGTGTCAAGAACTTAAGGCACACCATTGGAGTACTGGATCACTTAGATCCTCTCGTACGCACTATCAAGGGGGGTCCGGGTCGCCCAACCTTCGGAGTAATTTCTTGTGAAGAGCGACTTGTGTGACTTTGTTCTTTCCATAAAAAAGCTTAATCCAACTTGTTGCTTGACTGACTCGTATGTTGGGCGCTTTCGGCAAAGCTCGATCTAAAGCATAGTACATTTTCCCCTTCTTTTGATGCGTGTCCTTGAACCTTCAGCTCGATTATTTGCGCGAACATAATGCAAAAGTTAAATGTAAGTGGAACCATCATCATTCCGGTGTAGCTATAGTGTTGAATGATCTATATATAGACATGCAATTGGCCATTAGCTTGGCTATGAAACACAAGAAACACGAACAGGTAGTCATTGCTTGGTTAGGGAGCTAGCTAGCCGAAGGTGAGTGAGCTCTAGCTCAAGGGACGCAGCCAAACAACGTGCAGACAAATGGGAGACCAACAAGGTGCCAACAAATGTTCTCCGCTGATCAGCTCAGTTTTTGTTGTTTTCCCACCAGTAGAACGGCAAAGTACTTAATGTATAGCTAGCTAATTGTGATAGTTGATGACGTCGACGAATATAATAATCAGATATATACTGTCACTTGTTGACTGATTTTCTGCGGCAGAGCGATCGTCTGGCGACTCCCGGTCCCCTGCCGTTGTCGTGGACATCCCATCCCTGGCGGGAGCACTGGAGCAGGAGCTAACCATACACCGCCGCCTTCTTGGTGGCTCTACACCATGCACCCCGACCATCAGCATGGTGCGGGAACTGAACCGCAACGTGGATCCGCAGGAGTACGATCCGCAGCATGTCTCCATCGGCCCCTACCACCGGAAAAGGAGCCCCAACGTCTGGAGGTACAACGACAAGCTAGCAAGCCTCGACGCCATTCTTTCGGCGGCGACTCCTGCTAAGACGGTGGAGGCGTACCTCGCCGAGCTAGCTACCGACGAGGCCCGTGCGAGGAGCTACTACGCCAACACGTTCGACGACATGACGAGCGGGGAGTTCCTGCGCATGCTGCTTCTCGACGCCTGCTACGTGCTCCACTGGTTCGGCGACGTCGTCGGCGTCTCCCAGAACGGGGCGCCAGCAGCCAATGGCCACGTTCAGGGTGGCTACCACTACCAGCACCAGGCGGGCAGCGACAACAAGCAGGAGGTCCTCGCCGTGGTGCGCGACGTGTTCTACCTCGTCGAGAACCAGATACCATACTTCATCCTCGACAAGGTCCACAAACTAACCTTTTCTGGTGCCGCCGGCGTTGTTCCACTTTCGGACACTATCTCAGAGAACCTCTCCCAGTATATCCTGCAGAAGCAGCAGTACACGATGGCAAGGATCCAGCCGCTGGCGGAGCCTGGCAACCTCCTGCACCTTGTGCACATGCATTTCTTGAAGCCCACCTCTACCGTAAGTAGTGTAACCTCGTCACCGACCAGGCAGCAGCCAGTGGGCAGGTGGCGCACGGCAATGGACTACTACATCAGCGGCGTGAACTTGAAGAGCCTCCCCGTCGGCGCCGGGTCGATGGAGGCCCGCTGCATCCTGGACGTGACGCTGGACAGCGGCAGTGGCACGCTGGTGGTGCCCCGCCTGAGGTTCGACGCCGAGACCGGGCGGATCCTGCGCAACCTGGTGGCGCTAGAGCAGCAGAACCCCGGAGTCGGGAGCCACGTCACGGCGTACTGCGTCTTCATGTCCCAGATGGCGTGCACCGCCAGTGACGTCGGCCTCCTGTCGAGGACAGGGGTCATCGTGCACCTCCTCGCGAACGACGGCGAGGTCGCCGCCTTCTTCTCCGACCTCTGCAAGGGCGTCCTGTTTGACCCTGACGACGCCGACCATAACTACCTGAGGGCCACGTGCCAGGTGCTTGACAAGTTGTACCGGAGCCGCCCGCGGCGGTGTATGGCGTTGCTGTACAACAAGTACTCCGCCAATCCCTGGCTTGCCGTCGGGGTCATGGCCGCGTCCATCGGGCTAATTTCCACCTTGGTGCAAACACTCTATACTGCTTTGAGCTACTACGGGGGACCGCAGTGAAGTAAAAATATCTAGAAATAATAATGGTATGCATGTGGTATGGACTCTAGAGTGTTGTATGCGTGTAGGACCATACCACGGTACTCCTTTTATTTTACTAACAAATATAAATATGCATGTGCGTTGTAACATGAGAAAAAACTATGAAATATTTATCAAAAACAATGATTGAAACGGTATTGTTAACGTTAGATTGAGATCCAAATCACACACCAGCAAAGGCTAGCATGCCCTACGTTGCAATCAACCTATCACACGCAACAAGCAACTCTAGAGATTGACTAAACCGATTTAGAGATCGATTAGGCCAATCTAAAGTCCATCCTTCACCGCAAAAGCTAGGAACGCCTCCCGGGAGGACCGGTTAGGGAGAAGCATGCCTAGGGTTGTTCTAAGATCAGCAAGGCTACCTAGAACGTCGATGGTTCTCGCGGAGAGATGTAATGAACAGCAAAAGGGTTAGAAAAAGGTAAAAGGTGGGTAATAGATATAAAAAAGACGATTGAGTGTTGGATCTTTCAATCAGTCGTAATCCTCCAATATATATAGAGGAGGTGGTCTTATCCAAGTAGAAAAACACGTTTAAATCGTGTTCTCTACATTTCCTACATAAAATGGCATCCAAAATCAATTTAGAAAGAGTCTGGTTCGAACTACAGCAGGTAGACCAGCCTATCCGATTTACAAACCACTGGCTAAGCTGGTTTTGTTGAGCTCAGGGCACCTAGCTGGCCAGCCACGAAAGGAGACCGGCTTGGTCAGGTCCCAAACTGGCTAGCCCGGTTGGGCAGTAGCAGTGCAGAAGGACCGGTTGGTCGGGTCCCAAACCGGCCAGGCTAGTTGGGCAAGTTGTGGTGTAGGTGGACCGGTCTGGCCAGTTCCATCGGGGGGAAGGTAGGCGGCCTTGCCAACTTGAGGACTGGCCAGGCCGGTTCAGCAGGGGTTGCCCCGCCCTTTTTCCTCTTTCCTCCTCTAGACTTTGATGCGATGATCCAAAACATGCGCTAGGATCCCTTCTTTGTTATAAACATTATTGCAAAGCCTTGGGATATTTTGGTCATCAACATGTGCCCCCCTGTTTTTAGGTGAAGTTTTAGATGAACCCGAAAACATAAACGATTAAATAGCAACTATGTGCAATTCATCAGTTATCTAGCGACTAACGACGATGTATATATCAGTCATATTTGTTCTAAGGATGATACATGTATCGGCCATTGTTTGGATAGCACTCTAAGCCTCTTGCCAAACACTTAGAAAGTATTTTTCAAATACAACTAGATTCGTGTCCGTGCGTTGCTATGGGATAGCTAACATTTTATACTAAAAACATGCGGATCACACGATATGATAACAATGCTGTAAAATTAAATACCAATGTTAAAGTGATATTTAATCCAAAAGTCAAAGTTCATGAAATTAACACAGTCACGGAGAGCGTGGTGTCGCAGGCTCACAAACTTTACTGTATAGACCTTTCCGTGATGCGGCTAAGATAATATTTTATATCGGCAGAAACAAATCTCCAATATCCATTTCTTTCGTACGCCAATAAATCCACGAATAAGTTCCGCCGCATCTTCATACCATCCTATACACAGGTTCGAGTATATATTTAAATATTAGTGCCTATTGTAAGGGTAATACTGCGTCTCTTGAAAAATCTCTCACAAACCTTAAAACAAAGTGCTATACTCACTGTATAAATATGCGTGACTTTAAGTCTATTCCTAGCAGACATATACTATAGAATAAGATATCCACTTGAATGTCAGTGGCAAGATTCACCATCAGCGATATATAGAAATAGTTAAATCATAGTTATTCTAATAGAAAGGTCCAATTAATTTACTTAGAAATATGAGGATTCATTTGTCTGCTCATCAAACTTATTGAATAGAACCTAATAAAAAGGTGATCAAAGCTTCTGAATTTTATAATGAATATAAGGTATTCTATTTTATTAGGTTTTATTTACTTACTATCAAGAAGACCGAAAAAGGTCAGATTATTTATTACCATAAGCAAATAAAATGTTCTTTGTATGATAATATTTTAGAATACATGTTTTACTTTGAATTTTATATGCCCATGACCAGCCAACGTGGTGTCACAGTGGATGGAGCATTGGCTTGGGTGTTCGTTGACCTCGACTTTGGCTTCAGCTTGGGCAACACTAAGCAGGTGCTAATTCGGTTGGTCCCACATTGGCACATGAGAAAAGTGGGGGAAGCCGACAAAAGTTATGGTTTTGAGAACATACACGTGTAATAGTTATGAAAGGTTACAAAACGAAATATCATAAACAAAACACTCAAAGTGTCATTTTTATAACAATATAACATATGTTCGATTTTGATTATGCCATCACACATAGTTTATTAATTTAATAATCTTATGTCACACATAGTTTATTAATTTATTAATCTCACACATAGTTGATTAGCCATCACGCGTTCAGGATGAACACCATGCACAGGCGGCCATATATACAAACTTAAATATAATATTCGAGTAAATATAAACATGTTACACGACATTATTCTTGAAATGTAAATCTAACATGTACAGATGATTTTCCAATTGGCATGTAGTGTTTATACAACATCTCCATGTAGAGTTTGATAAACCATTTGAAAATACTTAGGAATAGCAATAAATATGGTGTTAGTGAAATAATATTTCTACAATATAAATTGAATGAAAAATACATTGTATACATTAATAATATCCTATTACCTCGTCTATGGTGTTAGAACCTCCTTAAATACAACATTCTTCATGAAAGTTCCATCTACTGTTGGGGTCTTCTTATCTTTTACCTTTTTTATTTGACACATTCTTATTTTTCCCTCAACATTCTTTTTAGTATTTTCTTCTCCATCTTTTTGGCCTCCTGATCCTCGTATGCATCCGCATCAGGCGGGAGGGCAAGGATCTTAATATTTGTTCTTGACGTGGCTCTAGACATCGCAACGGATAACTGACCGTGAGAGAACACCAGTGCGGGCAGGTACACACCCACATTCGGGATAGTTTGTCTCTGTGACTTGTTGACCATCATGGCAAAGTTCATCCTAATAGAAAATTATTTCCTCTTAAACCGGAAAGGGAACATCTCGTCATCAGACGGGCATAGCGGTATTTGAGGAAGAAACATCCACTTCCAAGCATGCTGTCCCATCACGATTTCCGCGTCGACTGTATTTCTTCGGAATCCCCTCACCACCAGCCTTGTATCATTGCATAGTCCATTGACGGGTTAATATTCCTAAGCAATATGATAGGACACCTGAGCTTGAGCTTCAAGACGTGTGGAGGT
Organism: Saccharum hybrid cultivar R570; assembly: GCA_038087645.1. Taxonomy (NCBI): domain Eukaryota; kingdom Viridiplantae; phylum Streptophyta; class Magnoliopsida; order Poales; family Poaceae; genus Saccharum; species Saccharum hybrid cultivar. Next base: position 854,113 of record JAQSUU010000625.1, on the reverse strand, counting down.
AGCTCGTTGGGGTCAGACTGTTAAGGAATTCCGATGGATAGTAGTTAACTAGTTATGTGGACCATCTACCATGGAGTCAAAACTGTGATACGCCGTCTCGCCGTCCTGGAACATATCAATCATTTTGATATCGATCATGTCCACCCAATCGTTACATGTAGATAAAATTACTCTGGTGGTGACATAGTCTTTGTCCGCGATGTTTGCTTTTAGATCTGAAAAGATGGTGCCAATCAATCTATGAAGATCTTTCTCGGCATCACCAGTGTATGGGACATAGATCTCATCTGGAATACGTACATCGCTATCTCCGTTAACCTCTTCTGTTCCACCACCAATGCACAACAGATAATCTGCAAACGACGGGTCACTCACTACTATACTCGGACCTTTCACAGCCACGTTATAACCCCCATTGTAGTCTAATTTTGTCCTTGGTAGTATGCTATCGGTAGTGATGATCGTAGCCCTTACTGTCGCTATCTGAGATCATCTGCGGTGTACACTAACACTGCCACATTGGCTTATGATCTGTCTGTGCTAAGGTCCTTACTTTCGTCACATTGGAGCACAACCCGCATGTGTGGGTATGCACTAACACCGTCACATAGCTTATAATCTATCCATGATTAGATCCTTATTCTGTCGCATTAGAGCATGACCCGCCTGTGTCGAGGCGAACATCACCGTCGCTTTAGCGTATGAACTATCTGGTCATAGGGCATGTTCACCGTCGCGTTGCAGTACAATCCGCTCATGATGATCCTTTAGTCGGTGTCGGGTTATTAAACGATTCTGCGGTGATACACTATTGACCCCTACCATATTAGACGAATAGCGGTGGTGATGGTCGTTTGCTTCACCAACGGCGAGTGGTACGGCGGTGATGACAAAACAACCAACGACTCTTACATCCGACGGTGACAGAATTGCATCTGTTTTTATAATGTATTTACTAATTCAGTTGTGCCTTAATAACTTATTGAACACAGACCATACAGATATAATCATTACACATCATTCATCATGTCCACAATGAATAGTACTTGTTATAATAACAATGCTTGACACTAACATAACAACTATGTCAACTAATGAATTAACACAAGCAGTACATAGACAGCATAATAAAGGTTCTGCTCCCTATAGACTTACATAAATAAAACGAGGTAGATATACTCCACTCCTTCAGATTGGCGCTCCTTGATCAGCTTGGTAGCCAATGCACAATGAAACCCCTCTTCTTCCTCCCATAGCCATTGTAGGAAAATCGTTCAAAAGCACTCACACTCCAAAACCTGCACAATTAATGCAAAGCTTTACTGCTCTGAACAAAATTAGACTATATATATAGACTCAAAATAACTCCCAACCTAAGCAAGGACATGTCCTAACAATAAAATACAGCATATGCACCTTCACTGCTCTACTAACGACTCCATAAACATAGGAACATAAAATAGATAGTGAGGTCTGTTCAAATAAATACTCCAGGTACTTCTAGGATAGTGGATGACCTGGGCAGGGAGAACATGAACTTTTCTGTGGCTCATATCATATGTCCTCCCAAATAAGGAAAATCAAATTCTATTCTAGGTGAACTGCAATCACTCTCTAGTCTGCATTGGCTTCCTCAGAACCGAGTCAAATATTGTTTAGTCAAAATAGTTGCAGCGTGTTCACCATATGCTTCAATGTCTATTTACTAGTACCATAGTCTTCAAGGATCTAGATTGAAAGGTCATACCTATTGAAAATATCAATAATACGTAGACATAACTGACCCTGATCTCCATGGATGGACATTATAGGATCTGGTGGCCTAAGAATTTTTTATGTCTTTTCCTTCATATCAATAACAACTATCTGGGACACCTCCAACATGTGCATAAAACCATTAAAAAACATAGTTCCTGAAAATTTGCATACTAGAATATCCTCTCCCCATTCAGATTCTTTACACATCCATGCTCTAGTTTTGGATGAGTAGATGCTGACAACTAACACCCTAGGTGACCTTACCCATAGTTTTACCACATGAAAGTGCAAGGAGATTGTGGGATCGAACCCCAAGCGAGCTGAACCATAACAAAGGTTGCTATGCAACAATACCACTGATTTGCTAGTCACTGGATTGCAGACAACATAGCGAAGCCCAACACACTAACATAGGAAAAGGCCTCTACAACAATCTGAGATGACTAAATCCTGAATAGAGAAGGACAAGAAGGAAAATGAGGGGTATTCACTGGTGAAGCTGGCGAATCAACGTTTGCCTTTCCAGTTGCCATACATGAATCCAGCAACAAATTGGGGTAGCTCCTTGCGATACTCGGGTTCAGAGATGAGACGGTACCAGGAGTGACACACACACACACTTGTAGCTGCACAAGGTGCGGGCAGTGAGGTGGGGAGGATAAGGACCAAGACTTCATCTGTCAGGATGTCGACTTCATTCCTCTTGTTGGTGGCCTCCTCTATCTTGACTAGGATCTAGTGGAGCAGGGCCGACGATGGAAGCAGTGGCACTGTTGCCTGAATCAGAGTAGGAGCACCTATGGGGATGTGCTTGTGAGCTCCTTAATGATCAGATAGAAACTTGATTTGTAATTAGATGAGATAAGAGGGGAATAAAAAGCCAAGAAATTAACATGGATAAGGGAAGTGCGAGAAGGCATTAGCCTTGCCTTTGGATCTCACGGTAGTGATTTCAAGCAGCCATGGCGGTGATGAGTACTAGCTTGGTCACCAGTGGATCTGTGCGGGCATGCTAGTGAGGCGTACCGGTGCGGAGCACTAGCTTGTCGGCGGTGAGTCACGGCTTGCACGCCAATGACTAGGTGAGGAATAACAACAGTTGAGGAGGAGACGGACATGTTGGCTAGGTGGGTAGCGGTCTTTGTAAGCCAAGTACAAAGTAGCACTTGTGGGAATAGACGTTTTCACCAAAATTTCTAAAAACATGTGGGAGTCTCGCACTTGCTTGCAAATTTTGACGATAACGGCGGTGCAGGCTACTAGCGGCGGTGATTGGGTCCTAAAGAAGATGGTACATAGCACCTAACGACGAGCGTGTCATACAGAAATGGAACATTGGAAAGGAACAAAATATTATGAATATTATTTTTGCATGTTATTGTAAGAAGATGTTAGCACCTAAAGGCCAATAGCGGTGTTGATATAATTTTTTTAACAACGCTCATATCCGATGGTGATAGAATAAAGGTATTGATCTCTACAATAACAATGGACGCGATAACAAAGCCGTACTATACGACAGTTTGCATATACAAAGCAACACTCCACCATCATCTTAGTGAGGTAACAGCGTTCAAAATCAACAAAAGACATTTTTTTCTATTAACTCTGTTACACTTTTCATTCACTAGGCGTACAATAACAAGGATCTATTAGCAACTGCAGCTATGATAACAAAAACCTTAGCCTTGTTCTTTAGCAATACTTCAAAAGTACTTTTCAGCAAAAGAACAATGTTTTTCTCTCACAACAAATCAGCATAAGCCAAATTTTAGCGATGAGCGTAAGTTTATCCCCGCACTCAGTGATGGACATATCGTGAAGCGTAGAAGCCGGATGAAGGCATAAGTAAACCTTCACCGTGCCTCTAATCGAGTATGGAGCCCCTGAACTGGAGAGAACCAGATGATTACAGATCTTTTGTTAACACAAGATCTGCAATCATCAAGGTCAAGCTTCTGTTCAGCGGCAACACCTCGCCAAGGATGGAGAAGGTGCACCTCGCAAAACTTGCACCTGCATCTCAGTGAGGTTCTTTATATTCCATAATCTTGCTACCTCTAAGGGTCGAGAGATGTAGATCTGCATCTCGATGCTCAGGGGCAGCAAGGTTATGGAATCTAAAGTACCCAATCTTGAAGGCCTTCTTCAAACACCCTGTGAGGTGCTTTATCTCCATCTTGCACCTCTCACGGCCAGGAGGAGGCCATGTGAGGTGCAAGGATGAAGACAAAACACATCTTGGCGATGAGAAAAGATACAGTAGCTCATGAGTGTGTGGATTAAGCCCAAGAGGTGCATCTAGACCCTAGTTAAATAGGCCAACCTTGAAGATGGAGAAGTGCAAGTAATGGTGATGCAACTGTGTTGTGGGTAGTTGAAAAATAACTCATGCTAACTTCACCACCGATAGACCAAACAGTCGTAAAGGGCCGGCGACCATAACACGTATCCCAGTCTGCTCAACATTTCATATGACTGAGAAAAAACCACTGTCGTATCTATTGTTAACCCATCGGTGGTTGAAGTTTTAACTGCCAGTTTCCTTCCTTGGGAGGCCTCGCTATCGCTCCAACCGATGGCAGAAGTATAACACCATCACTTCTATCGCTATGGCAATGAAAGTGGCGACAGTGAAATATCAATTTGTAGTAGTGACTCTGAGCCCTCATGTTGTGGACAAGCTTTAGGTGGTGCATGGATTCCCAAAGATACTATATTCATAGAGAAGCACTGACTATATGAGCCCTGGATCCTTTCCGCACAACAGGGAGGACTATCTAAAATCCCCACCAAGGACAACAGTCTTCTCACCAAACGGTAGGTCTAACTGACGCATTATATCTTGTAGGCTACTGTCTAGTGCTTCCACATTTTCCCTCTTTGTCATAGATGCCTCATACTAAATTATGAGAGCTGCTTGCTACAGCAACTTAGCAGTACCACTCTGTTTCATGAAGCTACATCAACCACCCTCTTCAAGAGTGAGGGGTATCTTGAAACGTGAGTGGGCCATCCTCCCGCCTGGCATTATGGATGCTATGACTCTAGATGTAGCTGTAGCCATGGCAAGCTTGTCCTGGCTATGTAGTTTTGTGAGAAGTGCCCTATATGAAAAGGTCTTTCCTGTTCCGCTAGGTCCATCCACAAAGAACAGCCCATCTTGTTTGCTATAGACAGTGGCCATTATCTCATCGTAGGCAGACCTTTGCTCGGCGTTGAGTGAGTCACAAAATATCACATCTTTGGGATTCTGCTCGGTGCTAGCTTCCTCAAATATCTCACGAGGAATATGGCTAGCATTGTCGTATGAGTGATCAATATCAAGAAGAGAAAATATCCTTATGTCCTTCCCCATAGACTGGCCATGTTTCTAATGTCTATCAAAACCATCTATTGCACCAGATCCAGGGATGGATTATTGGGGTAGTAGTCCTTTGACATTGCATTGTAGTGTTTTTTCCACAACCCCTTCACATCATTTGGCTCGCAGAATACCAATACTGTTACAAATAGCCTTCGTAGAGAGGAAGGCATATGGAAGAAAGCAGCTTCAGTTAGACATTCATCCATTGTATTGTCTTCTTTGATTATACCCCCTCCTTTCCACAGCTTCATGGAATGAAGGTAGGAGCACGCCATTAACAGTCCTGAGGTGTTTGTATGTGGTAGCACTAGCAAAAATGTTTAAGAGAGCACAAAGAAAGTAGCGTTCTCCCTTAGCAGGATGAGCCGAGATGAGTCTACCAACTTGGAAAACAAAGTTTTTCCTTTTTTGCTAGAATTTACCATAAGACTGCCAGGTAAAATGCTTCGGGAAGTCCCAATACAAGATTTCGTGGGCTTCCTCATATAGCCTGTTTACTTCGAAGTATGCTATCGGCATTGTCTCTTCTACACTTGGCTTATTAACGATCTGTTCGACCTTGTCCTGTTTATAAAATGTCACCATGTGCATATCGGGTAGATGAAGCTACAGCTGCTGTACTGGTGGGTGGTTCTTGCTCAAGTTAAAGCCATATATCCTCCACGGTGCTTCTAGAGGCATCACCCACTAGGCGTCTCTACATTGCTTGATCTCATCAATGTTCCCTTTCTTGTTTGCTTTGTTAGCCTCCCTCATCACCATCGACGTCCTATCATATCCCTTATATATGTACTTGAATAGATACTTTACTGATAATGCTCCCACAGGCCTCAACATTTATATGGTAGTTGAAGGTACATAACAGGCAAGGGTTGTAAGGGATGATCCATTGATTGTCTAGGTAATGGCCTCGAACTTTTTCCGTACGACTGTCATTGCATCGCTGATAGATGGGGTACGAATCCTTTCCCTATGACGTTGACTCACATAATGGGAGCGGGTAATGGTTCTTACATGAACTATGGCCCACCATGCATAGACAATATGGATTAAGCGTCCCATAGGGACCATGCATCATATGCTTCGTGACCACCTTGTAGAACTCATGGTACTTCTTCTTGTTTGGTGGCTCTGTAGTCATAATCATGTCATATTGCTCGGGACATGTGAGCTTGTACTTTCATTCCATTATTAGCAAGAAGTGTGCATGCAGCAAGCCCCTCTTCTAGAACTCCACTACATATATGTAGGCCTTCACCTTCCCACATATGTCTTTCTCCATCAATATTTCCCTCATCACCTCTAACTTTGCTATGAAGACTTGTGTGACGAGATCTGGATGGTCCTATGGTGTCTGGCTTGGATAAAGTTCATTTCTTGATCTCGTCCCAGTTAGGGTTGCATGTCATTATGAGGAAGATATTAGGTTTACCATACTTACGCACAAGAGCCATTTCATCCATGTACCAGTGCCTCATATCACGAGGTCCTCTGATGAATGATGAAGACAAGACAGTATGCCTTCCGACATTCTTAACAGATCCTTCATCCGAATGCATGTTGTCCACCAGGCTTTGGTGTAGATCAACCCTCAAAGTATCCTAATTGTTCTTCATGAAGTCTAAATGTGAGCTCTCAATCTTGGTGTAGGTGTCAACGACGAACTGCTAGAGATGACACCGGCCAAAGAGTATTGGATTAAATATCCCTGGCCGCATTTGGAATTTGTAGCAGTAGTAGTCACACATGGAGACACATGTATTCGCAACAAGTTCTACAGGGAGACATTGTTCAAATTAGTATCATGAGTTAATAGAAAAGAGTTTATATTGCATTATTGAAAAGAGTTCAAGTTACCTCCAACATCATTGCCACCATTCTCAGCACGCTTTTTGTGGATTGCTCAAGCTCGCTCAACTTAAGCCATAGTCACACCCACTTTTGGAATGCAATTGTGCCACCCGAGCTCACCCCTTGGAAAGAATAGCGGGTATGACAGTGGGTCATAGCACGCATTATATGAGCGGATGTCGTGTATAGACCGATCCTTCATCCCTTGCAAGAGAACACTATGTTCACGTTGGCCTAGATGCTCACTCTCCTCAACCCAGACGACGGCCACCTCTGATGTCAATGGCACGTTATATGTTCTCTAGTCAAGCCACTGGTCAAGGTTCAATTCGACATGGTAATCCTCGAGGTTTTCAACGTGTCCCATACTCCTTAGTTGTTGAGAGTAGGGATTCCCATTAAAGATCCTAACCAATTGCTCTATAACATCTCTGTCTTTTTGGGCACATTGCTCATGACACTTGCTTATCCGATGCTCGAGGGACGGATCGTCATTGTAAAAATAAAGCTCGAGGTGTCTCTTTTCGACACTATCATCTTTACCAAATGATCGTATGTTATGGTAAATTTGTCCATGCGCACAGAACGCGTAGACACCATAGATTTGCATGTTAGTGGTCATACGATCTAGGTGGCAGTACACAGAAGAGAGAGAGAAGTGTTTGTTGAAATATCTGATGTTTGCACGAAAGTGCCTAGCGTCAGCGTCCGAGCTTGACCACAACCTCATGAGCTGTGGTGGTGTCTTAGGAGTTGAAAGATGAATCTTTCCACCTCGACAACAGAATCTAGGCAGTTCACCCTTGAATTTCTTTGTGTTGTAGTGCTCACAGTTTGGCACCGACGGTAGCATGTGCAACTCTGACGTGATATTAGCATAAACCCTCTCATATGGATCCGGGACATCAAGTTCACTGTTCTCTTGCTCATCCGTGTCGAGATTGTGCTCGATGTTGGTTCCCTCCTCGTCGTCTTCTGACAAAATGTTGATGTGTTACGCGTTGAAAGAAAGTATATACATTTAGAACATATACATCACTATATATTAAGTAAACTAAAAAATGGTAGTACTAAATTCAAAAACAGAAAATCAGAATGTGGTGGACCTCTCGACTCAGCAGCTAGTGCAGTTTCCTCCTTTCTCAGATGATACTTTTCTCTATGTTTTTTATTTTTTTCATCCATTTCTTCTTGAGTCATTGCTGCATGCCGTGCTTTTTCTCTTTCCCTTTTACACTGCGCACGTTCATCAACTTGCACTTATGAATTTGATGTTGTCTGACCAGCTGTTTAAAAATAAGTTGATAGATATTTACTTAATCACCACAAATAATACAAGTGACAACGCCTATGGACATTTGTATAAACAATTACCTCCATTGATGGTGTTTGTCAAGTCTGCAATTGGTGTACGACCTTCATTATTTTGCATAGGTTCCATTATGATGAAACTGAACACAAAATTAATCCCTAGTTTCAATCAGAAATTAATCTCTGAAAGTGGTCAAAGCTAATTAGCAGGCATAATACATGTACACAAATGTAATTAGATCAGATCTGAATACAAATAACCAATTAGGGTTGGGTCCTAGGTTTAGTAAACTACTGCCAATTGTGTCAGTTATAACCAAGTGGCGATCAACAGGACAAAAGCTATCTGTGTATCTTGATTCCTTCAATTTCCTCACCTCTAAGTTTGATAGACAGCAAAAAGTTTGGCATTGAACAGAATTAGGATGTGTACCTGCAAATGGATGGATGTGCTTGATTTTTTAGAATTATATTTTGAGAGACCAACAACAGGAGTTTCCTAGCCTAAACATCAAAGGCACATACAAATTCAGAGTAGTTCATATTAGTGGTTGCAGCTACTGGCTATCAAATTTCTTATTTCAATTTTCTTTCACTTTAGTAAGATCCCAGCTATGTAGATAACAACTATGATTCACCTTGTGCCGTGATGTGCTAGGATGAGTAGAACATGACTCTCATTAACAATTTCAAGCATGAAGTGCCAAATCTAACATCTATATGGCAATAAGAAGGAAAACTCATCTTACCTTGTTAGTATCTAAAAGAGCCTATAGTAGGTCAGTGTAGTGAGAGGCCTCGATTGATGATCTCGAATCAAGCTTGCATGCTCGCTTTCTTTCCTAAAAGTAATAGTAGAAATTAGATGCTCTGGCCTTTCCAAAGTGAGAATACGTATGAGCTCTCCGGAAACACATTATTCAACAAATCTTGATTTACAGCTAGGAGCAGAAAGCATATGCATAGTGCCAAAAAATGTGGATGCAAAGGGGCAAGTTTGTATAGCTTTCTGATGAATAAATGCATGGTAGCAACTCAGTCAACATTCGAAGGACACCAATATTCTAGCGCTCTTGTTCTCCTAAAATAAAGATGGATGCAAACTATGAAGGTTACAAATAAACCTCATGATGGTTTATGAGCACATAAGGAACAATCTTTTGAAGTGCATTTGAAACTATCTTTATAGTCTGCAAAGGCTACATGAACGAAGACAATGTAAGTGCTTTTCCTTTCACATCATAGAACCAAAGAGGGGAGATTGTTACCGTGATATGTGACACCTCCAGCCTTCCAGCCTGCTGAGCTTGTACACCTTAAGAACTCTAATCAGAGCATCATTGTCTAGAGGTAGCTCCAATCCTGAATCTTCTCCAAAAACCAAAACCTGAAATACTAGGTTTGGGTCGAGCGTCTGTGACACCCCAAAATTTTTGTTTTGGGATGTGATTGGAAAACACTAAAAATAAAACAAAAGATTTTTACTATTTTCTAAAATTTTGAACTTAAGTGTTCACATTTTAGATAGTGGAAAAACATGAGTTTCTAATTTTTTTGGAATTTAATTTAATGATATGTTGCACTTCATGCCTTCATATAGTGTTTTTGTATGAAAAATGAGTTTAAATGTTTTCCAAGAACGCATAGGGTTTGATCCAAATCAAAACTCTCAAGACCTTTGATCAAGTTTCCATAACCTCTAAACCATGATCATATCCTTTGGAAACCATACACCTTGATCTTTGTTCCAAAAACCTTGGCGGGTCTTCAAACTTCCATCTTTTCAAAAACCCTAACTTGTCCTATCCTAATATCGTCACTATTTTCTCCTCATTTCAGAGCTTCTACTTCTTTCCGACCAAGTCTTCTCCAAAGCTATAAATCTATGCTAGATGACCAATCATTGTATCTCATTCCTCTCATGCAATTCTACCATCACTTTGTTCAAGCAAAATCACTCACATGGCACATACCCATGTTAATCTCAATTCTTCCCAATATCCAATGAACCTAATGCAGCCCTAACCTTGTTCTCTCTTGCTAATGCAATCCTTACGAAATCCTGGAGATTTTCCTTTCGCTATGTTTTCAGCTATCTCCCTCAACTTTTCATCCTTCTGCTGACCTTTACGGATCTCTTGCTCTAGAGTAGGCTCTAATACTAATTCCACTGCATTGGTAGTAAATCCTAAGTTCAAATACTTGCACTCGGCACATAATTCCTTTGGCATAGGCATTACTTGTATTTCATTTGCATAACTTTTCCTACTAAGAGCATCCGCAACAACATTGGCCTTTCCTGGATGATAATGCACCTCTAGATCATAGTCTTTTATCAACTCCAACCATCTACGCTGCCTCAAGTTCAGATCCGTTTGAGTAAAGATATACCTTAAACTCTTGTGATCAGTGTATATATCACTCTTGTGTCCAATCAAATAATGTCTCCATATCTTTAATGCATGAACTACTGCAGCTAATTCCAAATCATGAGTAGGGTAATTTAGCTCATGCTTCCTCAACTGCCTTGATGCATATGCCACAACTCTACCTTCTTGCATCAGTACACATCCCAAACCCAATCGAGATGCATCACAATAGATAGAGAAAGGTTTACTCAGATCTGGCAAAACTAAGACGGGTGCAGTCGTCAATCTCTTCTTTAGCTCCTCAAAATTGGCCTGACACTTCTCGGACCACACAAACTTGGCATTCTTCTCCAATAATGCAGTCATTGGTTTTGCAAGCTTTGAAAATCCCTCTATAAATCTTCTATAATAACCAGCTAATCCCAAGAAGCTACGGATCTCACTCACATTGATGGGTGGTTTCCAATTCAATACATCTTTCACCTTACCAGGATCTACTGATATTCCTCCATTAGAGACAATGTGACCTAGAAAAGAAACTTCCTTCAACCAAAACTCACATTTACTCCTCTTTGCATATAGTTGGTGTTCTCTGAGCTTCTGCAAAACCAACCTCAAATGTTCCGCATGTTCTTCCTTAGTCTTGGAAAATACTAGAATATCATCGATGAATACCACTACAAACTTATCCAGATATTCCATGAATACCTTATTCATCAAATACATAAAGTATGCAGGAGCATTAGTCAGACCAAAAGACATCACTGTATACTCATACAACCCATACCGAGTAGTAAAAGCTGTCTTTGGTACATCACTAGCACGAATCTTCAACTGATGATACCCAGAACGAAGATCAATCTTGGAAAATACACAAGCTCCTCTCAACTGATCGAACAGGTCATCAATCCTAGGCAATGGGTACTTGTTCTTAATAGTAACCTCATTAAGAGACCGATAATCTACACACATCCTCTGAGTTCCATCTTTCTTATCCACAAAAATCACTGGTGCTCCCCAAGGTGAAGAACTAGGACGAATAAAACCCTTATCCTGCAACTCCTTAATTTGTTTCTTAAGTTCTTCTAATTCATTTACTCCCATTCTATATGGACGCTTAGCTATAGGTGCAGTTCCAGGTAATAATTCAATAATAAATTCAATGTCACGGTCTGGTGGCATACCTGGCAATTCTTCTGGAAACACATCTGGAAACTCCTCCACAACTGGATCTTCCTGGTTGGCACCATCATTAAGCTGGTTCACTGTAGCAGTCTTTTGTTTTTGCACTTTTACTTCAACCCTGATTCTATCACCTTTTGGTGTTGTCAGTACAACTGATTTATCCTTACACTGAATCTCTGCTTGTTGTTGCATCATCCAATCCATTCCCAATATAAGATCAATCCCAGCTGTTCTCAATACTATAGGACTAACTGTAAACTCTACCCCCCTTAGGTTGAGACTAATCGGAAGACAGCGATAAGATGCTGGCATGCTTCCACCAGGTGAGTTTACTAAGATAGGATTCTTCATGGCACACAAATGGATTCTATGTATTCTAACAAATGATTGCGATATGAAAGAATGTGATGCTCCAGAATCAAAAAGAACAGTGGCGGGAGTAGAGTGGACATCGAACGTACCAAGCATAACTTCTGGCTCCTCCACTGCAGTTTCCTGGGACAAGTGATTCACCCTTCCTGAGTTAGGTGCGGTCTTCTGGTGGCTGCTCTGTCTCTGGGGAGTCTGCTGGTTGAGCTTCTCCGGGCAATTGTAAGACAAGTGACCTTCTTTTCCACATCGGAAACACTTGTTGGGGGTATTGGGAGCACTAGTCTTCATAGGAGTGTTATTGGGAGGACCCTGACGCTGCGCTTGATTTCCATTCTGCTGCGGTGGACGTTGGTTGCTATTCTGTGGCTGAAATGGGGGACGTTGCGGAAACTGTCCACGGAATGGGACCTGACCACGATTCCACTGTCCAGAGGGAGGCCTCTGCTGAGTATTCTGCTGAAATCCAGTACGTAGACGGGTGTTGCTATTAGAGGCTTGTCCCTGTAACCTCTTCCTCTTTGCATCCATTTCCTTGCGCTTGCTATCCACCACGATAGCGCGGTTTACAAGCGTCTGAAAATTAGGGTAGGTATTGGACATCAACTGCAACTGTAGTCCATCATATAATCCCTTCAAGAAGCGGCGCTGTTTATCATTGTCATTGGCCACCTCATGTGGAGCATATCGTGACAATTGAGCAAACTTGTCACGGTACTCAGCTACAGTCATTGACCCTTGGGTCAGGTTCCTGAATTCCTCCGCCTTCAACTCTATCATTCCTTCAGGTATATGGTAAGCCCTGAAGTTCTCCCTAAATTCCTGCCAGGTGACTGCAGGAGCATTGGCAGGACGACCATACTCATATGACTCCCACCAATCCTGAGCTTCTCCCTGAAGTTGCCCAGAAGCAAACAACACCTTCTGTCGGTCATCACATTGGGCAATAGTGAGTTGTTTCTCCACAGCACGAAGCCAATCATCGGCCTCCAAAGGATCAGCAGCATGTGTAAACACTGGGGGACGACCCTTCAAAAACTCACCACGCTTATCACGTGGTTGAGCCCCAGCAACTGGCTGATTTTGCTGATTTTGCACTAGTTGCTGCATCAACTGCGTCTGTACCGCCAACAGTTGCTCAATAGTTGGTGGCGGTGGTGGTGGTGGATTTGGGGGAATGTTTCCACGACCTCTGCCTCTTCCTCTTCCGGCCATCTGCCATCCATAAACATGCAAACTTTAAGAATTCCATGATTTCAACCACTTATAAGATTAAGAAGGAGATCTGAAAGTTTTCTGGACGAGTAGCATTGTTGACAGTTCAGTATTTCAATCATATCTCGAGCTACAGAAATCCAAAAGAGGCGTGCCTTATATGGTTGGAAAGCTTATAAAATTATCCACAATTTCTATTCAGACCTCAAGATCAAATTCTGTCGTGAAGTCTATGAAAAATAAGGCGTAACAGAAACTGTTCCAGATTCCAGACTGTACAGAAACTTTAACTTGTAAAAATTATATCTCTCGAACCAGATCAGATAAAAAGGTGATTCCAGTGGCATTTGAAAGATGCTTGAGTCTAGTTTCTCTCATAAAAATTTCATAAATGTTGCACGAACCGTTTTTAAACTATATCAGAAACATTGAAGACTGCTCCAGAAAACAGCAAGGACAGAAACGTGATAATATCAAACCCCAACTATTATTCCTTGACTATTAAACTTATTATTCTTAAGAATGGAACTTGTAGACATGCCTACAAATCCCGACACTCAAACAAAGATCCAACTCACACATAAGCATAATAATAAAGCAACTAGCACACCAAGGTTCAAACCACACGACAGACCCGACTGACTCAACTGACGTTACTAAGAACGTTCTTATTACATAAAGGACTCCTACTTCCTAAGGAAGTGGCTCATGCTCTAATGTCTCATAAATCTTGGACATGCCTTGGTTTGCTCGGAGCTCATCAATGGTTGCTTGGCACCTCTTGATAGTCTTCCCTTGTGCCTTCACCATCTCTTCTAGCTGTAGCTTCCTATCCATCATATCATAGACAAAGTCCACCATTACCCGAGGTAGTGGCTCTAGCTGCACTGGATCTGTCATAGCCCATCCAAGCTCGGGGTGTGCACGAGGAAAGAAGCGATAAATGTCATGCTTCATAAGGTTAAAGCAAAGATAGCGGAGACCCATACATGCTTCAAAAGCAGCATCTTCAATGCTATCCTCTATAGTAGCTCGATGTCCCACGTGAGAGAACATCCTGTCCAGCTGATATGCTCCCTTGTCTTCCTTATGGGCAAAGATGCTTGCCCTTGCCTTCCAGTACGTGTCCTCCAGTGGATGAGTGTACTCCCAGCAGACGTACTCCACAGCTGGATGCCAGTCAGCGAAGTAATCAGTGAGCATCCCCACCAGGCGAAGATGAGAGATAGCATTCCCTCCATTCCTGTGGTAGATCCTCACAGTCCATCCCATTGGAGCAGGTGGCATATCTTCAGGAGCTTCATATGATGGAGGCGGGGGTTGTACTCCTCCATTAGCTTCCTCTTCATCATCTTCAATCTTGATGATTTCCGGATCTTCTTCAGGCTCTTCCTGAGGAGGTGCTGGTGCTTGGACTGGTGTCACAGGAGTCTGCTCCTGTTCCTGAGGTTCTGGCTCTTGTGGCTCTTCAGTTACATGCAGAGCACGAGGTGGGTAGTATCCTCCAGAGCTAATGCGGGCAGTCTTACGGTCACGGGCCATCTACAGAATTTTTTTAGATGAAGTTAGAATAGAGGCAAAATTTCGTAATAGAATGTGACATAAGAAGCATAAAAATTTATCAAATAACAAGAGCAAGATAGTGAGCATAAATATAGTGTAAAGATGATACTAAATCGACCATTCTTAGCTAGGCTTGCGTCCTACAGTCAACAAGAGCTCTGATACCAATTTGTCACACCCATTTATCGACCAAATGGAATGCATACCCTTATGTGCGCCCAGAGATCAATCACACATAAGTTCACAAATTATAACAGAAGTATCATAACCAATGTTATTACATCACGATATTTAAACACATAGTCTTAACACAAATGTAGCGGAAGTATAAATAAAAATCTCTCGTGGTAGCTCCAGTCACAGGTACATTGACTGGTTGACAGCAAGACTAGTAATCTTCAGGGAAGTAGGCGTAGTAGTCACTATTACCTCCATCTGTTACCCATCCGGGATTTTTATCCAAGTAAAAGAAATAAACAAGCGTAAGTACATCTCGTACTCAACAAGTGTAACATGGGGTTCATGAGGCTCAAAAAGGCATATTCATTGGTTTATTAGCATGTAGCTTTTAGTTAGCATGATTTTAGCATAACAATAGCATCAAAATGTCTCAATATAAACATTAAACATATGATCCATGTGAAATGATTAATGAATAGCAAAAACTTAATCATAAACAATTATTCAACTATTCCATAAGGGTCCAAGGCCACTCGTAACCGTGAGCACGGCTGTTATAACAGTTTTACACTCTGCAGAGGTTGTTCACTTTCACTGTGAGTCATGTTACCCAAATGCCCGGGTTAATTACTCCCAAAACACTACCAAGGTGAGCAGGCAGGGTAAACACTATGAAGTCTTTCGAAGGTTCGTCTAACAAGTTAGAGTCATTAGATTTCACTCGGCAAACAGATGTAGAGCCCCCCTTCCTGATGGCACAATAACACGCAGCCTATACACATGAGGACAGAGGCCGCACTATACCCGATTCGTCAAGCCATTCTTACGCCATAAAGGAATACCTCTAACAAGCTAGAAAAGGTCCTTCTATATGACTAAAGCCAGAGCCATATAGCCCTCACAGTTGTACTGTAAATCCCGGATTGTCGCTTATAGATGAGTCCTTATGGAGAGCAATTAGAGCATCAAAAGTAATCCCCATGCTCTAATACCCTTTAACAGTAATAAAAATCATCTTTTAATGTTTATTGCATATTCCATTAGTCAAATTACATGATCATAGTCCAAGTTTAAGCACTAGCCAAACTACTCAATGCAATATAATGGGTACCAAGGTAAAAGATCAATCGCTAAGTCATCCTTAACAAGGAATAAATGCATAATGATATTATTTGCATAAGGTGAATAGGACAACAAGGATAATCCCATGCTATACTTGCCTTGCTCAAACTGGTCCTGAAGATCTTGCTCGTAGTAAAGCTCTTGATCTCCAACAAATTTCTCACCGTCTATACTCGATCAACCATTATCAACAACACACATCCAAAGGCAATCATGCATTGACAAACAAGACTATAGTTAGAACAGTACACCAACAGTAAGAAAATAAAATAAAAAGTCTTTAAAATGAATCTACAACTTGCTAGGATCACACAAACGCGAAGATCACGAAAATCGGATCTAAAACGACAAAGTTATGAATTTCCAAAGATTTCCTATAGAAAAATAAATACTTTAATTAAAACTCGAAAATAAATTAATCTAAACCTACTGTACAGTTACATCATTAGATAGAGTTCGCAAATATGAACCTAACGCAATTTGAATGGATCAAATCGGAGTTAAAACGAAGATTCTACGGCTAAAACAATCTGAGTGGCAAATCTGTAAATATGAGAAAGCGTATTTTTCTTTTTCCGAAACGAATTACGTTTTCAACTAATCAAAGCGTATTCCACCGTTTTACGTTTTGGACCGTGGGTTACAAACTCAGAAACCTCAGGGGCTCTTTTACAAAAATACACGCGAATCGGTATCGTCTAATGTGATCCGTCTGATTCAAAATGAACGGACGAGATTGAATCAGGGAGAGAGAAAAAGAGAAAGCCGGCGGCCACAGTGAATCCGGTGGCGGCGCCATGGCCGGACGAAGCCGAGCTCGCCGGAGCTTGCGAAGAGGACCCTCCCGAGCACCAAACGCCGAACCGAAGGCACCAAAAGAAAGAGCACATCACCGCGACCTTACCCCGCGCGAAAACGAGACCGAGGAGCAACCGGAGGGCGGCGGCTAGCTCGGCAAGGCGGCGGTGGAGGCGGAGCTCCGACGGTGGCGCTCCCGGGATGTCGAGGCTAGAGTTTTAGGGCTCAATGAGAAGCGGAGAGGCTCGGGGTTCCGTTTTATAGCTCCTAGATGTCACCTGTTATGGAAAGAAGAAAGATTTGGAGAGGATTTCGGATCACCGAACCGGGAAAGAGAGAGGGAGCGGCGTTCGTCGATGGAAAGAACCGGAGGAAGAAGAAGGGAAAGGGGAAAAGGACGCTGACATGTGGGTCCCGCATGTCGGCGGCTCAATGCGGCTGCGCGCGCGCTGGGCTTAGCAGGCCGCGCCTTGGGCTCGGCCCAGAAGAACTGGAGGCGGCGCGGGCTCGCGGGGAGGAGAAAAGAATGGGCCGCGGCTTAGCAGGCCGAGCTCAGCTGAGAGAGAAAAACGGCCCGGTAAGAAAAATCCTTTTCTTTTTCTTTTCCAATTTTTCAATCCATTTTTCAAATGATTTTCAAATCAAATTTGAATTTGATTTAAACCACTCAATACAAAACTCCAAATGCAGCAGCATGAATGCTCAATCATGTTTCTACCCTTATATTTGATTTTAAATTTATAAAATTATTCTTATTCTATAGTTGCATGCTTCCCAAAAATAAATATAAAAATCACCTTTTCCCTATTTTTCTTTTCTTCAAATTTTAGGGTGTTACAATTCTACCCCCCTTAAAATGAATCTCGCCCCGAGATTCGACCGGTGCTTACTCAAACAGTTGCGGGTAGGTTTTTCTCAGATCCTCTTCTCGTTCCCAAGTAGCCTCTTCTGCGGTATACCGATTCCACTGTACTTTACACATTTTGATTGTTCTACTTCTTGTGACCCTGTCCGCAGTCTCTAAAATTTTAACCGGAAACTCTTCATATGTAAGATCCTCCTTAACAGTGAGTTCCTCTAAGGGAATCTGCTCCTCTGGTACTCGTAAACATTTCTTCAATTGAGACACATGGAACACATCATGTACACCTGCCAAACTTTCAGGTAATTCCAACTGATATGCCACTTCACCACGTCTCTCTATAATCTTGAAAGGTCCAATATATCTTGGTGCCAATTTACCTTTCATGTTGAATCTCCTCACACTCCTCATTGGCGATACTTTCAAATACACATAATCCCCTACCTCAAAAGTCAACTCCCTTCTGCGAGTATCAGCATAGCTTTTCTGTCTGGACTGTGCTATTTTTAGATTATCTCTAATCATTCTCACTTTCTTTTCAGCATCCTTTAATACATCAGGTCCATACACTTGACTCTCCCCTGTCTGATTCCAGAACAACGGGGTCCTACATTTTCGTCCATACAGAGCCTCAAACGGTGCCATTTGAAGACTCTTCTGATAACTATTGTTATAAGAGAACTCTGCATAAGGCAAACTCTTATCCCAACTAGTACCATATTGTAAAGCACAAGCTCTCAACATATCTTCCAATATCTGATTAATTCTCTCTGTTTGACCATCTGTCTGAGGATGATAAGCTGTACTAAAATTTAGTTTGGTCCCCAATGATTCATGTATCTTTTGCCAATAATGAGATGTAAACTGAGTACCTCGATCAGACACAATCTTCTTAGGAACTCCATGTAAACTCACTATTCTTTCCATATACAACTCTGCCAACTTTGCACTGCTATATGTAGTCTTCACAGGCAGAAAATGAGCAACCTTAGTCAGACGATCCACTATCACCCAAATTGAATCATATCCTCTTTGAGTCCGTGGCAACCCAACTATAAAATCCATACCAACCTCTTCCCATTTCCACTCGGGTATCTGTATAGGCTGTAACAATCCTGCAGGTCTCTGATGTTCTGCTTTCACTCTTTGACAAGTATCACACAAAGCAACATACTCAGCAACATCTCTCTTTAAACCATACCACCAATATTTCTCTTTCAGATCTAAGTACATCTTAGTACTACCCGGATGTATGGAATAAGCTGACTCATGAGCTTCACGCAGAATTGCCATTCGGATTTCCTTATCTTCAGGCACACACAGCCTTTTTCCAAACCATAGCGTACCATTTTCATCCTTACGAAATCCTGGAGATTTTCCTTTCGCTATGTTTTCAGCTATCTCCCTCAACTTTTCATCCTTCTGCTGACCTTTACGGATCTCTTGCTCTAGAGTAGGCTCTAATACTAATTCCACTGCATTGGTAGTAAATCCTAAGTTCAAATACTTGCACTCGGCACATAATTCCTTTGGCATAGGCATTACTTGTATTTCATTTGCATAACTTTTCCTACTAAGAGCATCCGCAACAACATTGGCCTTTCCTGGATGATAATGCACCTCTAGATCATAGTCTTTTATCAACTCCAACCATCTACGCTGCCTCAAGTTCAGATCCGTTTGAGTAAAGATATACCTTAAACTCTTGTGATCAGTGTATATATCACTCTTGTGTCCAATCAAATAATGTCTCCATATCTTTAATGCATGAACTACTGCAGCTAATTCCAAATCATGAGTAGGGTAATTTAGCTCATGCTTCCTCAACTGCCTTGATGCATATGCCACAACTCTACCTTCTTGCATCAGTACACATCCCAAACCCAATCGAGATGCATCACAATAGATAGAGAAAGGTTTACTCAGATCTGGCAAAACTAAGACGGGTGCAGTCGTCAATCTCTTCTTTAGCTCCTCAAAATTGGCCTGACACTTCTCGGACCACACAAACTTGGCATTCTTCTCCAATAATGCAGTCATTGGTTTTGCAAGCTTTGAAAATCCCTCTATAAATCTTCTATAATAACCAGCTAATCCCAAGAAGCTACGGATCTCACTCACATTGATGGGTGGTTTCCAATTCAATACATCTTTCACCTTACCAGGATCTACTGATATTCCTCCATTAGAGACAATGTGACCTAGAAAAGAAACTTCCTTCAACCAAAACTCACATTTACTCCTCTTTGCATATAGTTGGTGTTCTCTGAGCTTCTGCAAAACCAACCTCAAATGTTCCGCATGTTCTTCCTCAGTCTTGGAAAATACTAGAATATCATCGATGAATACCACTACAAACTTATCCAGATATTCCATGAATACCTTATTCATCAAATACATAAAGTATGCAGGAGCATTAGTCAGACCAAAAGACATCACTGTATACTCATACAACCCATACCGAGTAGTAAAAGCTGTCTTTGGTACATCACTAGCACGAATCTTCAACTGATGATACCCAGAACGAAGATCAATCTTGGAAAATACACAAGCTCCTCTCAACTGATCGAACAGGTCATCAATCCTAGGCAATGGGTACTTGTTCTTAATAGTAACCTCATTAAGAGACCGATAATCTACACACATCCTCTGAGTTCCATCTTTCTTATCCACAAAAATCACTGGTGCTCCCCAAGGTGAA
Organism: Saccharum hybrid cultivar R570; assembly: GCA_038087645.1. NCBI lineage: Eukaryota > Viridiplantae > Streptophyta > Magnoliopsida > Poales > Poaceae > Saccharum > Saccharum hybrid cultivar. Next base: position 833,462 of record JAQSUU010000625.1, on the reverse strand, counting down.
GAACTAGGACGAATAAAACCCTTATCCTGCAACTCCTTAATTTGTTTCTTAAGTTCTTCTAATTCATTTACTCCCATTCTATATGGACGCTTAGCTATAGGTGCAGTTCCAGGTAATAATTCAATAATAAATTCAATGTCACGGTCTGGTGGCATACCTGGCAATTCTTCTGGAAACACATCTGGAAACTCCTCCACAACTGGATCTTCCTGGTTGGCACCATCATTAAGCTGGTTCACTGTAGCAGTCTTTTGTTTTTGCACTTTTACTTCAACCCTGATTCTATCACCTTTTGGTGTTGTCAGTACAACTGATTTATCCTTACACTGAATCTCTGCTTGTTGTTGCATCATCCAATCCATTCCCAATATAAGATCAATCCCAGCTGTTCTCAATACTATAGGACTAACTGTAAACTCTACCCCCCTTAGGTTGAGACTAATCGGAAGACAGCGATAAGATGCTGGCATGCTTCCACCAGGTGAGTTTACTAAGATAGGATTCTTCATGGCACACAAATGGATTCTATGTATTCTAACAAATGATTGCGATATGAAAGAATGTGATGCTCCAGAATCAAAAAGAACAGTGGCGGGAGTAGAGTGGACATCGAACGTACCAAGCATAACTTCTGGCTCCTCCACTGCAGTTTCCTGGGACAAGTGATTCACCCTTCCTGAGTTAGGTGCGGTCTTCTGGTGGCTGCTCTGTCTCTGGGGAGTCTGCTGGTTGAGCTTCTCTGGGCAATTGTAAGACAAGTGACCTTCTTTTCCACATCGGAAACACTTGTTGGGGGTATTGGGAGCACTAGTCTTCATAGGAGTGTTATTGGGAGGACCCTGACGCTGCGCTTGATTTCCATTCTGCTGCGGTGGACGTTGGTTGCTATTCTGTGGCTGAAATGGGGGACGTTGCGGAAACTGTCCACGGAATGGGACCTGACCACGATTCCACTGTCCAGAGGGAGGCCTCTGCTGAGTATTCTGCTGAAATCCAGTACGCAGACGGGTGTTGCTATTAGAGGCTTGTCCCTGTAACCTCTTCCTCTTTGCATCCATTTCCTTGCGCTTGCTATCCACCACGATAGCGCGGTTTACAAGCGTCTGAAAATTAGGGTAGGTATTGGACATCAACTGCAACTGTAGTCCATCATATAATCCCTTCAAGAAGCGGCGCTGTTTATCATTGTCATTGGCCACCTCATGTGGAGCATATCGTGACAATTGAGCAAACTTGTCACGGTACTCAGCTACAGTCATTGACCCTTGGGTCAGGTTCCTGAATTCCTCCGCCTTCAACTCTATCATTCCTTCAGGTATATGGTAAGCCCTGAAGTTCTCCCTAAATTCCTGCCAGGTGACTGCAGGAGCATTGGCAGGACGACCATACTCATATGACTCCCACCAATCCTGAGCTTCTCCCTGAAGTTGCCCAGAAGCAAACAACACCTTCTGTCGGTCATCACATTGGGCAATAGTGAGTTGTTTCTCCACAGCACGAAGCCAATCATTGGCCTCCAAAGGATCAGCAGCATGTGTAAACACTGGGGGACGACCCTTCAAAAACTCACCACGCTTATCACGTGGTTGAGCCCCAGCAACTGGCTGATTTTGCTGATTTTGCACTAGTTGCTGCATCAACTGCGTCTGTACCGCCAACAGTTGCTCAATAGTTGGTGGCGGTGGTGGTGGTGGATTTGGGGGAATGTTTCCACGACCTCTGCCTCTTCCTCTTCCGGCCATCTGCCATCCATAAACATGCAAACTTTAAGAATTCCATGATTTCAACCACTTATAAGATTAAGAAGGAGATCTGAAAGTTTTCTGGACGAGTAGCATTGTTGACAGTTCAGTATTTCAATCATATCTCGAGCTACAGAAATCCAAAAGAGGCGTGCCTTATATGGTTGGAAAGCTTATAAAATTGTCCACAATTTCTATTCAGACCTCAAGATCAAATTCTGTCGTGAAGTCTATGAAAAATAAGGCGTAACAGAAACTGTTCCAGATTCCAGACTGTACAGAAACTTTAACTTGTAAAAATTATATCTCTCGAACCAGATCAGATAAAAAGGTGATTCCAGTGGCATTTGAAAGATGCTTGAGTCTAGTTTCTCTCATAAAAATTTCATAAATGTTGCACGAACTGTTTTTAAACTATATCAGAAACATTGAAGACTGCTCCAGAAAACAGCAAGGACAGAAACGTGATAATATCAAACCCCAACTATTATTCCTTGACTATTAAACTTATTATTCTTAAGAATGGAACTTGTAGACATGCCTACAAATCCCGACACTCAAACAAAGATCCAACTCACACATAAGCATAATAATAAAGCAACTAGCACACCAAGGTTCAAACCACACGACAGACCCGACTGACTCAACTGACGTTACTAAGAACGTTCTTATTACATAAAGGACTCCTACTTCCTAAGGAAGTGGCTCATGCTCTAATGTCTCATAAATCTTGGACATGCCTTGGTTTGCTCGGAGCTCATCAATGGTTGCTTGGCACCTCTTGATAGTCTTCCCTTGTGCCTTCACCATCTCTTCTAGCTGTAGCTTCCTATCCATCATATCATAGACAAAGTCCACCATTACCCGAGGTAGTGGCTCTAGCTGCACTGGATCTGTCATAGCCCATCCAAGCTCGGGGTGTGCACGAGGAAAGAAGCGATAAATGTCATGCTTCATAAGGTTAAAGCGAAGATAGCGGAGACCCATACATGCTTCAAAAGCAGCATCTTCAATGCTATCCTCTATAGTAGCTCGATGTCCCACGTGAGAGAACATCCTGTCCAGCTGATATGCTCCCTTGTCTTCCTTATGGGCAAAGATGCTTGCCCTTGCCTTCCAGTACGTGTCCTCCAGTGGATGAGTGTACTCCCAGCAGACGTACTCCACAGCTGGATGCCAGTCAGCGAAGTAATCAGTGAGCATCCCCACCAGGCGAAGATGAGAGACAGCATTCCCTCCATTCCTGTGGTAGATCCTCACAGTCCATCCCATTGGAGCAGGTGGCATATCTTCAGGAGCTTCATATGATGGAGGCGGGGGTTGTACTCCTCCATTAGCTTCCTCTTCATCATCTTCAATCTTGATGATTTCCGGATCTTCTTCAGGCTCTTCCTGAGGAGGTGCTGGTGCTTGGACTGGTGTCACAGGAGTCTGCTCCTGTTCCTGAGGTTCTGGCTCTTGTGGCTCTTCAGTTACATGCAGAGCACGAGGTGGGTAGTATCCTCCAGAGCTAATGCGGGCAGTCTTACGGTCACGGGCCATCTACAGAATTTTTTTAGATGAAGTTAGAATAGAGGCAAAATTTCGTAATAGAATGTGACATAAGAAGCATAAAAATTTATCAAATAACAAGAGCAAGATAGTGAGCATAAATATAGTGTAAAGATGATACTAAATCAACCATTCTTAGCTAGGCTTGCGTCCTACAGTCAACAAGAGCTCTGATACCAATTTGTCACACCCATTTATCGACCAAATGGAATGCATACCCTTATGTGCGCCCAGAGATCAATCACACATAAGTTCACAAATTATAACAGAAGTATCATAACCAATGTTATTACATCACGATATTTAAACACATAGTCTTAACACAAATGTAGCGGAAGTATAAATAAAAATCTCTCGTGGTAGCTCCAGTCACAGGTACATTGACTGGTTGACAGCAAGACTAGTAATCTTCAGGGAAGTAGGCGTAGTAGTCACTATTACCTCCATCTGTTACCCATCCGGGATTTTTATCCAAGTAAAAGAAATAAACAAGCGTAAGTACATCTCGTACTCAACAAGTGTAACATGGGGTTCATGAGGCTCAAAAAGGCATATTCATTGGTTTATTAGCATGTAGCTTTTAGTTAGCATGATTTTAGCATAACAATAGCATCAAAATGTCTCAATATAAACATTAAACATATGATCCATGTGAAATGATTAATGAATAGCAAAAACTTAATCATAAACAATTATTCAACTATTCCATAAGGGTCCAAGGCCACTCGTAACCGTGAGCACGGCTGTTATAACAGTTTTACACTCTGCAGAGGTTGTTCACTTTCACTGTGAGTCATGTTACCCAAATGCCCGGGTTAATTACTCCCAAAACACTACCAAGGTGAGCAGGCAGGGTAAACACTATGAAGTCTTTCGAAGGTTCGTCTAACAAGTTAGAGTCATTAGATTTCACTCGGCAAACAGATGTAGAGCCCCCCTTCCTGATGGCACAATAACACGCAGCCTATACACATGAGGACAGAGGCCGCACTATACCCGATTCGTCAAGCCATTCTTACGCCATAAAGGAATACCTCTAACAAGCTAGAAAAGGTCCTTCTATATGACTAAAGCCAGAGCCATATAGCCCTCACAGTTGTACTGTAAATCCCGGATTGTCGCTTATAGATGAGTCCTTATGGAGAGCAATTAGAGCATCAAAAGTAATCCCCATGCTCTAATACCCTTTAACAGTAATAAAAATCATCTTTTAATGTTTATTGCATATTCCATTAGTCAAATTACATGATCATAGTCCAAGTTTAAGCACTAGCCAAACTACTCAATGCAATATAATGGGTACCAAGGTAAAAGATCAATCGCTAAGTCATCCTTAACAAGGAATAAATGCATAATGATATTATTTGCATAAGGTGAATAGGACAACAAGGATAATCCCATGCTATACTTGCCTTGCTCAAACTGGTCCTGAAGATCTTGCTCGTAGTAAAGCTCTTGATCTCCAACAAATTTCTCACCGTCTATACTCGATCAACCATTATCAACAACACACATCCAAAGGCAATCATGCATTGACAAACAAGACTATAGTTAGAACAGTACACCAACAGTAAGAAAATAAAATAAAAAGTATTTAAAATGAATCTACAACTTGCTAGGATCACACAAACGCGAAGATCACGAAAATCGGATCTAAAACGACAAAGTTATGAATTTCCAAAGATTTCCTATAGAAAAATAAATACTTTAATTAAAACTCGAAAATAAATTAATCTAAACCTACTGTACAGTTACATCATTAGATAGAGTTCGCAAATATGAACCTAACGCAATTTGAATGGATCAAATCGGAGTTAAAACGAAGATTCTACGGCTAAAACAATCTGAGTGGCAAATCTGTAAATATGAGAAAGCGTATTTTTCTTTTTCCGAAACGAATTACGTTTTCAACTAATCAAAGCGTATTCCACCGTTTTACGTTTTGGACCGTGGGTTACAAACTCAGAAACCTCAGGGGCTCTTTTACAAAAATACACGCGAATCGGTATCGTCTAATGTGATCCGTCTGATTCAAAATGAACGGACGAGATTGAATGAGGGAGAGAGAAAAAGAGAAAGCCGGCGGCCACAGTGAATCCGGTGGCGGCGCCATGGCCGGACGAAGCCGAGCTCGCCGGAGCTTGCGAAGAGGACCCTCCCGAGCACCAAACGCCGAACCGAAGGCACCAAAAGAAAGAGCACATCACCGCGACCTTACCCCACGCGAAAACGAGACCGAGGAGCAACCGGAGGGCGGCGGCTAGCTCGGCAAGGCGGCGGTGGAGGCGGAGCTCCGACGGTGGCGCTCCCGGGATGTCGAGGCTAGAGTTTTAGGGCTCAATGAGAAGCGGAGAGGCTCGGGGTTCCGTTTTATAGCTCCTAGATGTCACCTGTTATGGAAAGAAGAAAGATTTGGAGAGGATTTCGGATCACCGAACCGGGAAAGAGAGAGGGAGCGGCGTTCGTCGATGGAAAGAACCGGAGGAAGAAGAAGGGAAAGGGGAAAAGGACGCTGACATGTGGGTCCCGCATGTCGGCGGCTCAATGCGGCTGCGCGCGCGCTGGGCTTAGCAGGCCGCGCCTTGGGCTCGGCCCAGAAGAACTGGAGGCGGCGCGGGCTCGCGGGGAGGAGAAAAGAATGGGCCGCGGCTTAGCAGGCCGAGCTCAGCTGAGAGAGAAAAACGGCCCGGTAAGAAAAATCCTTTTCTTTTTCTTTTCCAATTTTTCAATCCATTTTTCAAATGATTTTCAAATCAAATTTGAATTTGATTTAAACCACTCAATACAAAACTCCAAATGCAGCAGCATGAATGCTCAATCATGTTTCTACCCTTATATTTGATTTTAAATTTATAAAATTATTCTTATTCTATAGTTGCATGCTTCCCAAAAATAAATATAAAAATCACCTTTTCCCTATTTTTCTTTTCTTCAAATTTTAGGGTGTTACAATTGCTCATGACACTTGCTTATCCGATGCTCGAGGGACGGATCGTCATTGTAAAAATAAAGCTCGAGGTGTCTCTTTTCGACACTATCATCTTTACCAAATGATCGTATGTTATGGTAAATTTGTCCATGCGCACAGAACGCGTAGACACCATAGATTTGCATGTTAGTGGTCATACGATCTAGGTGGCAGTACACAGAAGAGAGAGAGAAGTGTTTGTTGAAATATCTGATGTTTGCACGAAAGTGCCTAGCGTCAGCGTCCGAGCTTGACCACAACCTCATGAGCTGTGGTGGTGTCTTAGGAGTTGAAAGATGAATCTTTCCACCCCGACAACAGAATCTAGGCAGTTCACCCTTGAATTTCTTTGTGTTGTAGTGCTCACAGTTTGGCACCGACGGTAGCATGTGCAACTCTGACGTGATATTAGCATAAACCCTCTCATATGGATCCGGGACATCAAGTTCACTGTTCTCTTGCTCATCCGTGTCGAGATTGTGCTCGATGTTGGTTCCCTCCTCGTCGTCTTCTGACAAAATGTTGATGTGTTACGCGTTGAAAGAAAGTATATACATTTAGAACATATACATCACTATATATTAAGTAAACTAAAAAATGGTAGTACTAAATTCAAAAACAGAAAATCAGAATGTGGTGGACCTCTCGACTCAGCAGCTAGTGCAGTTTCCTCCTTTCTCAGATGATACTTTTCTCTATGTTTTTTATTTTTTTCATCCATTTCTTCTTGAGTCATTGCTGCATGCCGTGCTTTTTCTCTTTCCCTTTTACACTGCGCACGTTCATCAACTTGCACTTATGAATTTGATGTTGTCTGACCAGCTGTTTAAAAATAAGTTGATAGATATTTACTTAATCACCACAAATAATACAAGTGACAACGCCTATGGACATTTGTATAAACAATTACCTCCATTGATGGTGTTTGTCAAGTCTGCAATTGGTGTACGACCTTCATTATTTTGCATAGGTTCCATTATGATGAAACTGAACACAAAATTAATCCCTAGTTTCAATCAGAAATTAATCTCTGAAAGTGGTCAAAGCTAATTAGCAGGCATAATACATGTACACAAATGTAATTAGATCAGATCTGAATACAAATAACCAATTAGGGTTGGGTCCTAGGTTTAGTAAACTACTGCCAATTGTGTCAGTTATAACCAAGTGGCGATCAACAGGACAAAAGCTATCTGTGTATCTTGATTCCTTCAATTTCCTCACCTCTAAGTTTGATAGACAGCAAAAAGTTTGGCATTGAACAGAATTAGGATGTGTACCTGCAAATGGATGGATGTGCTTGATTTTTTAGAATTATATTTTGAGAGACCAACAACAGGAGTTTCCTAGCCTAAACATCAAAGGCACATACAAATTCAGAGTAGTTCATATTAGTGGTTGCAGCTACTGGCTATCAAATTTCTTATTTCAATTTTCTTTCACTTTAGTAAGATCCCAGCTATGTAGATAACAACTATGATTCACCTTGTGCCGTGATGTGCTAGGATGAGTAGAACATGACTCTCATTAACAATTTCAAGCATGAAGTGCCAAATCTAACATCTATATGGCAATAAGAAGGAAAACTCATCTTACCTTGTTAGTATCTAAAAGAGCCTATAGTAGGTCAGTGTAGTGAGAGGCCTCGATTGATGATCTCGAATCAAGCTTGCATGCTCGCTTTCTTTCCTAAAAGTAATAGTAGAAATTAGATGCTCTGGCCTTTCCAAAGTGAGAATACGTATGAGCTCTCCGGAAACACATTATTCAACAAATCTTGATTTACAGCTAGGAGCAGAAAGCATATGCATAGTGCCAAAAAATGTGGATGCAAAGGGGCAAGTTTGTATAGCTTTCTGATGAATAAATGCATGGTAGCAACTCAGTCAACATTCGAAGGACACCAATATTCTAGCGCTCTTGTTCTCCTAAAATAAAGATGGATGCAAACTATGAAGGTTACAAATAAACCTCATGATGGTTTATGAGCACATAAGGAACAATCTTTTGAAGTGCATTTGAAACTATCTTTATAGTCTGCAAAGGCTACATGAACGAAGACAATGTAAGTGCTTTTCCTTTCACATCATAGAACCAAAGAGGGGAGATTGTTACCGTGATATGTGACACCTCCAGCCTTCCAGCCTGCTGAGCTTGTACACCTTAAGAACTCTAATCAGAGCATCATTGTCTAGAGGTAGCTCCAATCCTGAATCTTCTCCAAAAACCAAAACCTGAAATACTAGGTTTGGGTCGAGCGTCTGTGACACCCCAAAATTTTTGTTTTGGGATGTGATTGGAAAACACTAAAAATAAAACAAAAGATTTTTACTATTTTCTAAAATTTTGAACTTAAGTGTTCACATTTTAGATAGTGGAAAAACATGAGTTTCTAATTTTTTTGGAATTTAATTTAATGATATGTTGCACTTCATGCCTTCATATAGTGTTTTTGTATGAAAAATGAGTTTAAATGTTTTCCAAGAACGCATAGGGTTTGATCCAAATCAAAACTCTCAAGACCTTTGATCAAGTTTCCATAACCTCTAAACCATGATCATATCCTTTGGAAACCATACACCTTGATCTTTGTTCCAAAAACCTTGGCGGGTCTTCAAACTTCCATCTTTTCAAAAACCCTAACTTGTCCTATCCTAATATCGTCACTATTTTCTCCTCATTTCAGAGCTTCTACTTCTTTCCGACCAAGTCTTCTCCAAAGCTATAAATCTATGCTAGATGACCAATCATTGTATCTCATTCCTCTCATGCAATTCTACCATCACTTTGTTCAAGCAAAATCACTCACATGGCACATACCCATGTTAATCTCAATTCTTCCCAATATCCAATGAACCTAATGCAGCCCTAACCTTGTTCTCTCTTGCTAATGGGCTTATTCTTTTCTCTCATTTCCTCACCTTGGGCAACATCCTCATGGACTATTTCCCCTCAACCTTTTCTCCTCTCGAGCAAAGCCCACAACCCAAAAAGACCATAAACAACCGGCCCTATAACTCTATCTTTACTTTGGGCCGAATCCGGTCCAAACCTTGCCTTAGGTCTCGCCATGGAGTCAAAGTCCAACCATCCTCCTCTCCTTTGTGGTCCAACATCAAGCCCAATCAGCCCTCTATCTCTTTCTCTCCCCTCTCCCACGTCATCCCCCTGGGAACCCTCTCTATCTTGCAAAAATATCAGGCCATGACCCTTTGCCTTCCTACCCCTTCATGACGGGCCAAACTTTCTAGGCTGCAACTGCAACCAGGGAAGGAGTGAGGGAGGGATCGAGTTGCTAGTGGTGGGCTCACGAAAGAGAAAATAGAGTTTGTCTTGGGAGAATTGAGCCCAGATAACTATGGTAGGATTTAGGATTTGATTAAATTATAGAGATTAGTCAAACTTGATCCTAAATTCATGGAAAATTCGCAGTCAATATAATGGGTCCGAGAAGCTACATACATGTTCTGGCGGTTTATTACTTTATACAATTTCAATTATATGGAGATGTTCCGGACGCGTTGAGGCTACAATGGATTTCTGGTATGCCAGCTATTTCCAACGGTGGCTGAAAATAATGAGATCCCTTAGATATGGTTCAGCGCGTATAGTTTGGAACAAAGGATGGAACACACAAAAGAAATGGACCGGGTCTTCATCACAAGGCTAGAACTGTAATAAGAATTGGTTATCCTTTTGTTTAGTTTCTCTTATTGGGAGCTAAAAAAACAGCAAGAGGGTGGAACTGTTATAAGAATTGGTTGTGTGCAAAACTCTAGCAAAGACTGCAATGAAATTCCTTTTTTGAAAAATCACAAGGCTTTGCAGTAATGATGAGCAACAGAAAAACAAGGTTTACGATGAGATCGATGACCGATCTACTCTCTCTGTTCTAAATTATAAGTCGTTTTGACTTTTTAGGTACATCCATTTTGCTATGCATCTAAATATAATAATATATCTAGATATATAGCAAAATGAATGAACCAAAAAAAAAATAAAATGACTTATAATTTAGAATAGAGAGAGTATGTTTTTAACCGTACTCAGATTTGTCCAGTTTCTGAGTTGTCTTTCAGAAGCAAGCAATAATCTAGCGACATGCATGCTTTTGGACATGATACGTGTACGTAAGAGATCGAAGAATAGTCGGTGAAATTTGCAGGGCAATAACACGGAGAAGACTCAGAGTTTACGTGCCGATCGATAATATATATGTTATGTAATGCAAGCGTGGTAATATCTCGATTAAGCAAAGGCTAGTAGAAGAAACGTAACATAGGTTGACAAAATTTATAAACCTTCCGATGTTTTGTTTTGATGACCCCCTGGAAATAAATAGTAAAATGGGAAATTTCATGGGCAACACGCACGATTAATTGCCAAACGTTTGCTTCTGTTCTCTGGCTCATGTCGCTGTCGCCAGAACTCAAGTGAAAAGGATTGACGACGCAGCCTGTCAACTCTGTCGCATCAGTGATTTCTAAGGCGAATGTCAAACAGAAGTTGCTATATCCCGGCTGATTCTTAATTAATTTTTTATGGAGAGTTTTACCTCAGATTTTAAGAAAGAAATGTTAATTTGATACAATATTGGGGAAGCCAATTTCTCAGGAAAACAAAAGGAACACAAGAGAAGCCTAGTACATGATCTAGATTTCGCAGATGTCAGTTGTCACCAGCACACTAGACTTGAAATTCTTCATCCAGCTCAGGATTTTGCCCTTCATTTGCATAATGCGTTGGCGATCCTCCTCCTTAAGGAGCACACTCCACTTCTGCAAAGAATAATAAATGCAATATAGATGATGTCAGACAAGGACTTTGGACACTTGTGCTCAATACCAATCTTGTTCCTATTGTTCCAAATGGCCCAAGCAAACCTGCAAAGATGGAGAGGGTTAATCCGATGGGCAGGGGCCCCTTGCCCTGTAACTCACCTTGGGCATTCGGTTTAAACCGAGTGTTTGGTTCGGTTTAATCGGTTTTTGAAAACTTCGGTTTCGGCCAATCAAGAACCGATCGGTTGATCCAAAAACTAAAAACCGATATGTTCGGTTTCGGTTTCATACCTCGTTTTTTCGGTTAAAACCGAACCGACCGAATCAGAAGTTGAGAACAAGAACAATCGAAGAATTTGACGAGAATCGGTGCTTGGTTGCTGCCTTCCTGGATCTTGCTCGCGTCCCGCGCCGGCGGCGGCTCGCCTCCAGGCCTCCTTCCGCTCGTGTCCGCCACCTCCAATCCTCCCGCTCGAGTCACATCGCACGCAGCACGCGCTCGCCTCCTCCTGCTCGTGTCCCGCGCCGGCGCCGCGTGGCTCGCCTCCTCCGCTCGCGTCCCGCGCCGCGAGCCTCGCGCCGTCACCCGCGCAGCTCACAGATGCGCCGCGTGCTGCCGCCCACGCAGCTCGTAGATGCGCTGCGCGCCGCCGCCCGCGGCTGCCTAGATAAGGTTAGGGTTTGGGTTGGGGCAAGTGGCCTGTGCGAGAGTGGGCTCGGCCGCTCGGGGGTGGAGACGTGAGTGGCTTACTAGCGTGGCTTGGAGGCGCGATAATGGGCCGAGGTGGGCTGTGCGCTCTGGGGAAGCACCGAAGCGAAGTGGAGTTCATGCTATAGTTCGGTTTCGTCGGTTAATCGGTTCAGCTTGAGGTGGAAACCGAAGCCGGAGCCGTAGACCGAAATTCTCAGTTTCCAAAACCGAAACCAAACCGAAAAACCGAGAAACCGACATTTCGGTTCGGTTTCGGTTCGGCTCGGTTCGGTTATCGGTTATCGGGTTAAATATGCCCAGTCTGACCTGTAACCAAGTTTCAGACAAGTTCTTCACAGATAGTAGGACAATTCCGCCATTTAATGATCTCTCTGAGGAAGCCCAAATCATTCTAGCTAATATGCAATAAAAAAGGATATGGTTCACTGATTCAATAATCCCATACAGGTAGCATTTCTCACATCCTTTCCTTCTTTTTTCTTTTTCTTTTTTTGAGCTAAGGCTTTGAGAGTATTGCAGTTTATTGTTGAGAACTTGCCAAAGGAAAATTTCGACTTGCAATGGAATTTTATATTTCCAAAGATGACCAGCTATCCAGCTAGCAACCCCACCATCTGTAATGAATTTGTACAGTGATTCTGTTGAAAAGTGTCCTTTTTTCCCTAAACCCCAACTGACCATGTCAGGGTTCTCCCCAACTGATTCTTAATTAGTTGCTAGAAACTAAATTCAGTTGACTATAGACGATGATGGTTCTGACGCAAATTCTTAACTGACCCATGACGTGTAATTAATGTCGATCAAAATTCTTTTTCTACTGTTGATAAAACAGAAAACTAAGTAACAGCCTGCAGATAAGTCATTCTTATCATACAAGATTAGTATAGTATGAGTGATTTATATCCTTTTCTATTTTCTAGCAAAAAATAAGATTTAGATAGTCGGTCGCTCTAATTAGGACTTAGGTGTTATTTGGTTCCACATAGGGACAAAGGTAACACACTGTTTAGAGTTTTTTTTATCAGTGCACGCAGCGGCCTTAGCAGTAGCTAGAACAGGTGTCATCTATGCATACCAGATTCATCATTCATGATGGAAAATTATGAAAAGAAAGTGGCTGTCAAAGAAAGTGGGTCTTTTTTTGTTATCATTTGGGATCTGAAATCAAAACATGTATAATCTTACAAAGGACTTTGCTTCCACTGTGTGATATAAATATTGTGTTTGTGTGATATACAAAAGGAGGGATGGAGTAGGTAACTAGAAGGCAACACAACAATCCCTGTTCGCACGCAACCGTGGTGGTAATTATCTCGATTAAGCAAAGGCTATTAGAAGAAACATAGGTTGCGAAAATTTATAAACCTTCTGATGGTTTGTTTTGATGACCCCTGCAATGTTTATGTTATTTTAGACCCCTGGAATGTTTACGTGACATTCAAGAACGCAAATAAATAGTAAAATGGGAAATTCCATGGGCAACAAGCACGATTGCCAAAAGTGCAAACACAAGGTTGATATAGGCCATCGTGGTTCGGATTTTTGACGAGTGATTGTCAATGTAATTTATGTCTTGGGTTGAATTTGTGAACTAACCGTGGCGTGAATTGGGTTGTGCAACATATCTCTTGACTTGTGGTGCGCAGGTGTGAAGCTTAGAGGCGGTGGTCAATGGTGAGGTAAAGGTCAAGTAGAGACGTGCCGTGCCGATGGACTGGGAGCGGTGAAGGATGGATGTGAGGTTTAGACCGAGGATCGAGGAGGCCGGGTGACTAGCCGTGGTGACTGACACTTGGGGACATCGTCAAGTGCAAGAGTACATGGCTGATAAAGACGGCGTCAACCAAGTCAAGAAGGAGGACAATGGCGTCGTGGCCCTTGGCGGAGGCCGGATACACATCTACATGGGAGATGCAGATGGCATTGGTCAAGTCAAGACGGAGGTCCACAGCTAAACAAATTCGTAGTTGTGTATGCTGTGATTTTGAGTGGGAACGTAGGTCAAAATCCTCCTCGTGTCCTCTGGGATTCATCACTTCTGTGTGTGATTTTTTTTGGTTCCCTGTGTTCTTAATTTTTCCCTATTTTCGTTCTTGGCTTTGACCTGAGTTTTTCAGAGTTTGGTCAATCCTAGATGATGATTTTTTGGGATAAGTTCGTAACTAGTTAAATTTCATTTGTGTAAAGTTTCAGGGAGATTTGGATCAAATTTGGACGATTTTTGGGTCGCCCTTTTTCTCTGTTCATGTGTTGGTCTTTCTGTTCGTAGCCTGTTGTTTTTGTTCTTGCATTGGACACTCGTGTGGAGGCCGAGCAGCATAGGCCGTCCCAGCCGAGGCCAGCGGCAGCGCCATATGCATGCTGCTCCCAGCCACTGCAAGTCCTGGCCGCGCGTGGCCGTATTCCTCTCAGCGCCAAGCCAGTTAAGCCGTGAGCAATCCTGGAATGCTGCCGTTTCTCTCTGCTGCAGGAGCAGGTCGTCCGCTCCCTCCCTCTCTGTTCGCTGCTTGCTTTTTTGGTGCAGGTCGCCACGCCTTCCTCTGAGCCCACCGGTGTTCCCTGCGCGGCGGCGAGCAGCACCACCGCCCGCAGGGCGTTTGATTCACCTCCTAAATTAGTAGATGTCTCATCGGATATTTGACACATGTATGAATTATTAAATATAGACTAATTACGAAACTAAATACATAGATTAAGACTATTTTGCGAGACGAATTTTTAAAGTCTGATTAGACCATGATTTGACAATTTGGTGCTACAGTAAACATGTGCTAATGACGGATTAATTAGGCTTAATAAATTCGTCTTGCGGATTACTGACAGATTCTGTAATTTATTTTTTTATTAGTATCCGAACATCCCGGCAGATACCCCACGTGGCACCTCCTAAACTTTAGTCCCTGAATCCAAACACCCCCGCTTGTGCACTTATTCTTGGCCAAGCAGCCGTGGATACCGCACCGATCTAGTGTGCCAATCAAGGCACCGTGAAGACCGGTGGTGACCGCCGTGCGCTCATCTCTCGTTCTTCATTCGTGTGATTTGTCTCCCGGCTCTATTCGGCTGTCAGCAGAAGGGGCGGTGTACACCGCCTTGTGACCTGACGGTGCACCATCCGCACCAGGCGGTGCCCTTTCTTGGTGTCTAGTGCTTCCGCTGGTTTTCTCTCTCTGTTGGAATTTTTAGTTCAACTCTTCCGAATTTCTAGCCCTGTTTTTCCTTTCGCTCGTGGTTTGCGTGTTTGAGTTCTGAATTAAGTTCTGTCTTTTTGCGTTAGCTTTCCACTAATTTGTGGAACATATCTAAGTACTTTTGTTACCAGTTGGCTTGATATTTAGATTCGGAAACTCACTTCTTCTCAATAGGAGTTGAGTATCCTATTTTTTTGTTCCTCTGTTCGGTGTAAGTGCTTCGTGGTCCGTCTGC
The DNA here is from genome assembly GCA_038087645.1 of Saccharum hybrid cultivar R570. Taxonomy (NCBI): domain Eukaryota; kingdom Viridiplantae; phylum Streptophyta; class Magnoliopsida; order Poales; family Poaceae; genus Saccharum; species Saccharum hybrid cultivar. The sequence goes on along the minus strand of JAQSUU010000625.1, from coordinate 818,282 downwards.
TTTGTGGTGTCCCACTGTGTTTGTAGGGAACATCCACCCATTCTTTTAGGTCATGGACATCACGGTGTTTGCTTCGTGTATTTGGCGGTTGAAAGCATCTAGGCCCCTAGAGTGGGTTTCAATAATTGATGACAACGCAATATTACTATGAATAACGTGTGTTTTGCAGAAAGTTTGGTAAGTTAGGTCATGGGAATGGTGACTGTTTGGGCACTATGGTTTTCATGCCCCTTGATGGAAATCATTTTGTTTTTCAAAGGATTAACGACAAGGTTAAGGACGGTTAGTTCTGGACGTCGAGGAGTTGAGTTACGTTCGGAATAGTCGTTAGGACCTTCGCTTTTCTCCTTTGGCCGTACTATAAAGAGAGGCATGAGTGAGTAGCTGACCTAGGTGAGTCTATTTGTTTAGATGTGGTGCACACTTGTCAAACTTAGCACTAGTTACCTCAGGTGAAGCCCAAAGATCTTTTGGAAGAAGCTTTGTTCAGGCTGCATCGCGATCCGGAGTAATTTGAGCCATTTCTTCTTGACCTGACGTGGTTTCTATCTTGACCGGACGCGTCCAGTCAGTGCAGTGAACTGAAGCGAAATGCAACCTCACGAATGGACGCTATGGCTCGCCTGACTGGACGCGCAGGTGGCGCACTCTATAGTCAGGAGAGCTAGGGTTTGTAACCGGACGCTAAGCCTGTCTGACCGGACGCCACTGTGGCCGAGTCCGGTCAAAGTACAAAAAGGTTCTAGAGAGGGTTTTGAGCGACCGGACGCGTCCGATCACCCCTGATCGGACTCGTCTGCGCGTCCAGTCACTCAGCGCCCTTGATTTTCAAATCGACCGTTGCCACCGACCGAACGTATCCGGTCACATCGACCGACGCGTCCGGTCAGTACGAAAAATGCTGAGTTAGCACTTAACGGTTGGGATTGACTGTGTGGAGTATAAATACATTCCCTACCCCTCCATTTGAGGTCTCTTGCTCATTTGTTCAACTGAGAAAGATCTTTCATATGCAAGGGAGTGCAAGAGCTCTAGTGAGGATTGAGATTTGAGAATCCAAGATTAAGGACCCTCATTAGTGACTAGGGAGTAGCAAGTGTGCATCTACTTTCTCATTAGGCTTGTTGTGGTCAAGTGAGAGTTCTTGCTTGTTACTCTTGGTGATCGCCATCACCTAGACGACTTGGTGGTGATTGAGAGCTTGGTGATCATCCGGCGAGCTTGTGGATGCCCAACTCATCTTGTGAGCGGTTGTGGGCAATTCACCGCGACGGAGTATCAAAGAATTAGCCCGTAGAGAGCACTTGATCCTCGCGCGGATCAAGGGGGAGCTACACCCTTGCGCGGGTGCTCCAATGAGGACTAGTGGGGAGTGGCGACTCTCCGATACCTTAGGAAAACATCGTCGTGTTCTTAACCCTTTACATTCAAGCAATTTACTTTCTCGCATTGCTTTTGTTGCTTGGTTTACATTCCTAGAATTGCCATGCTAGACTAGGATTAGAACTTAGTGTGCAAAACTTTTATCGGTAGAATCACTAGGAACACTTGTAGGCACTAGGGGTGAATTATGGCTTAGTAGGATTTAAATTCTCGCAATAAATTTTAGAAAAGCCTAATTCACCCCCCTCTTGGGCATCTTGATCCTTTCAATTGGTATTGGAGCCAAGTTGCTCCTAAATTAGGCTTTACCGCCTAGAGCAAGATGTCTAATGGGGAAGGACCACCTCCTATCTTTGAGGGAGATGATTTTCCATATTGGAAAATCCGCATGGAGGCGTACCTCGAAGCCATAGATGTCGGGTGTCTTAGAGCCGCCACCGAAGGGCTTCCAGAAGTCAAGGATCCCGCTAATCCCGTTGGTGACGAGGAGAAGTACGACCGGTGGAATACAAAGGCAAGAAATACACTCTACCGGGGCCTTGGCAAGGATATCTTCAATCGTGTGCGTAATGCAAAAAATGCTCATGAATTATGGGAAAACCTTTGTGCTCTCCATGAGGAAACTAAGAGTGAGCGTGAGGAACGCTACCATATTGCTTTAAAGAAGATTAATTCGTTTGAGATGCTTCCTAAAGAAAGTGCTAATGATATGTACACTCGCTTGAATGTTCTTGTAGAGGATCTCAATGCTCTTGGGCTCACTCAAATGAGTCCATCGGATGTTGCAAGGAGGATCTTGAGTGTTCTTCCCATTGAGAAGTATGGTCACATTGTCACCGTGCTTCATCAAAGCGATCTTTTCACCGCAACACCGACACAAGTATTGGGAAAGATCAATGCTCATGAGATGTACATGCATATCACTCTGGAAGAGGGTTCATCATCTTCCAAGAAGAAGGACTTGGCTTTCAAATCTAGCCATGACAAGAAAAAGAAGAAGAGCCAAGCCATGATTGTGCATAAAAGCTCAAGTGAGAGTGACATTGATGATGCATCACTTGCTCTCATGGTGAAAAAGACCACCAAGATGCTAAAGAAGCTTAATAAGAGTGGCATCAAGTTCGATGGCAAGAAGAAGTTCTTCACAAGTAGCAAAAGAAAGCCTATATCCGAAATGGATTACTACAATTGTGGTGAACTTGGTCGTCTAGCTCATCAATGCCCTAAGCCTCCAAAAGACAAATACAAGAACAAAAACAAAGGCAAGAAAGATGAATCTAGTGATGAAAAAGATAAAAAGAAGAAGAACAAGCCATACAAAAAGAAGGATGGCAAGAAGAAAGAATATCATAAAAAGAAGAAGGAAGGCAAATCTTATATTGTTGGTGATTGGCTCACCGATATTGAGTCATCATGTGAGTCCTCCGGCGATGAGAGCGACGACGAGAAAGAGAAGGTCGCCACATTTGTGATTGGGCCATCATTATCTTCATCAACATCTTCACCACCACCTTCACCACCATCTTCACCGTCATCATCCACTACTCACCTATGCCTCATGGCTATGGGTGAACGAAAGGTACAAAATAATGAAAGTGATAATGATGATAGTGATAGTGATGATGAATTTGATGCACCTTCTTATGATAAACTTGTAAAATTGCTCAACAAATACTCTAAGGTCATAAGAAAGACTAGAAATGAAAATGATGAGCTTCAAAATAAAAATGAATCACTTTCATCAAAGCTTGAGATTGCACAAAAGACTAGTGATGAGCTTAAAGATCAAAATGAAATTGTGACTTCTACTCTCAAGGAGCTCAAAACCTTCAACAAAGAGCTTAGAGATTAACATGATAAACTTGAGAAGAAGCATGATGAGCTCAACACTAGGCACAACTTGCTAAAAGATAACTATACTTCATTGAAAATTAATTATGATAGTCTTATTGTTGCTAATGAGCTTTCTCTTAAGACACATGATGCTACTAACCAAGTTGTTAAGATTTGTCACACCCATTTTTAAGGACAAAAATAGGATGCATAAAAGACTCATGTGCGCCCCAGGAAACAGTCGCACACATAAGTTGACAAATTACAAAGTATCATCACAGTGCTTATTACATAACGAATAAGTATTTAAGACATAGTCTTGGGCGATAGGTAATAGTAACTAATAGTAATTCTTCAGCGGAAACTCCACACAGGGACACGGTTGACTGGTTGACACCAAGACTAGTACTCATTCCAATAATCTTCCTCTATATCTTCATCTGTTATGGTGGAAATAGCAAGGGTGAGTCCATGTCGAACTTAACAAATATAACACAGGGTTCATGAGGCTCAAAAAGGCTAGACATTGTTTAACTGCGTTTAGCTTTTAATCATATATTAGCAATTGAGTAGCATCAAGATAAACCACTTCCCATTAAAGAACCAATGATCAATTGTAATAAGGATAATGAATAGCATTAACATGAGCAAATAATAATCAACAATAATTAAGCATGATATAACAGTTATGATCAACTATTCCATAAGAATCCCCAAGGCCGCTCGTATCCGTGAGCACGGCTAGTATACCAGTTTTTAACTCTGCGCAGAGGTGTACACTTTCACTGTGAGTCATGATTTCCAAATGAGTGGGGAGATCAAGCCCAAACACCCGAGAACCATATAAAACCACTCAAAAGTTCGTCTAACAAGTTAGGGCCATTAGATTCACTCGGCAGGCAGATGTAGAACCCCCCTTCCCTGTGGCACAACAACCGCAGCCTATACACACTAGGCCAGGGGCTCGCACTACACCCAACGTGGCAAGCCATTCTTACGCCATTTAAGGTAACCTCTAACAAGCTAGAAAAGGTCTCTTGAACAACTAAAGCCAGAGCCATATAGCCCTCACAGCTGTACTGTATATCCCGGTTATCACTTACAGATAAGTCCTTATGGAGAGAAACCAGAGCATCAAGATAATATACATGCTCTAGCCCCCTTTTAACAGTAATAAAATCATCTTAATAGTTGATTGCTTAATCCATTAATCAAATTACAAGATCATTGTTCTTGGTTTAAGCACTAGCAGTAGCTACCCATATGCATTCCCAAGGTTGACAAGGAATCAAGATAACAATCACTAAGTTATAATCTCTATGGTTGTCAAGGTAAGCACATGCATATGTATGACAATTCAATGTATAGGTAACAAGGATAGTCCTGTGTTATACTTGCCTTGATCAAAGCTTCCCAAGTGATACTGCTGACTTGGCTCAAAGTAATACTCCGAATCGTCCAGATACTGCTCACCTTCTATACTCGATCATCAATCAACAACACACATGCATCCAATCAAACATACACGAAGCAAATATAGAGATACAATTAGAACAGTACACCAACAGTAGCAAAACAGTAATAAAAGTTTATAAAACTCTTCTACATGTTTCTACGATCACACAGACGCAAAGATCACCAAATTCGGAGTTAAAACGTGAAAGTTATGAATTTTCTAAGATTTCCTATAGATAAATAAATACTTAATTATAAACTCGAAAAATAAATTATCAAAACTAACTGTATAACTACACTAACATGTAGAGCTCGCAAATACAAACCTAACGCAACTTGAACGGATCAAATCGGAGTTAAAACGAAGATTTTATGACCAAAACAGTTCTAGTGGCAAAACTGTAATTTCCTGAAAACGTATTTTTGAATAATCCGGAAGAAAATACGCTTTCAAAACACGAAAACGGATTCAGGATATTGCGCTAAGGACGGCGGGTTCTATTATGAAGAAGTCCAGGGGCTCTTTAAGAAATCTACCCCGCGAAGGGGTATCTTCTAATCTCGGCCCTTAATTCAAAATCGGACGGCTCATGTTGGTCACAGAGGAGACCGGCGGCGCTACCGCCGCCCCGCCCCATCCCCACGGCGGCGCCATGGCCGGCGGCTCGCCGGACATGCCAAACCCGCCCTAGACTTCACCAAAAGATGCGCGGTTGCTACCAATCGAACGGGAAGCTCAATGCGATCTCACCTAGGGCTCCAAGACGGTCAATCACGGCACGGGAACGACGAGCGGCTCCAAAAGGTGGGCGGCTTATCTCCTTCACACGGTAAGAACACAACACGACCTTAACTTCAAAATTGATAGCACAAATTGAGTCACAACAACGAAGTAAAGCTAATAGAGCAACTTACAGCGACTAGAACGCGAAGTAGCCGACGAATTCGCCCCCACCGCGGCTTCTAGGGTTCAAAGTTAACCTCATATTCAACTAATATATTTTGATCAAACTTAATATTCTTAACCATGGAACTTGTAGGCATGTCTACAAAACTCCAGCACACATTACAAAGATCCAAATCACACATTATCATAATAACAATCCATCAATCACACAATTGTTCACACCACAAACTGACTCTTAAAACAATCCAAACTTAAGATTAACTCGCAACTACTATCGTTCCTATTACATAGGGATTTTTCCTATTTCCTAATTAAGCTTCTCATAAATCTTGGGATGACCTAACTCCGCCCTTAATTGGTCAATCTCCTTATAAGCTTGCTCCTTAAGTTCTTTTTCCTTCAGCAACTCATCCTTCAAATCCACCTCATGGAGAGCCAATTCACGAGCTAATCCCACCGTAGCTTGTAAAGTCAAGGAGGAATCATCTGCAGGCGGCACGGTCCAAATACCCTTGTCATGTAAGAAACAAGGAAAATGCCGAAGTGCACCCTTTAACGTCTTGTCCGAACGTAGACCATGGTAGTAAACAAATGCATTGAAAGCGACATCCTCCATGCTTGTCTCCACGGTTGCCCGGCTCACTCTGGTAATGAACTTTGACTCCACCTTAGACTCCTTAGTGGTAGGATCCCTTTTCTTAACCCCTAACTCCGTTTCCCAATAGGAATCCATCCATGGATGACTATACTCTGCACTGCGATACTCCAACGTAGCTTCCCAGTCGTAGTAGTAGTTGTCCAAGGTTCTTGTCAACATGTCATGGAAGAAAGCATCAGCTTTAGGAACCATGATATGAAACTTCATAGTCCACCCCATAACTACATTCTCTATTGGTGTATCACCAACTCTTGATTCAGCATCAGATAGCTCTTGATCACCATCTTCATACGGCTCCTGAGGTTTGAAAACGGGCAACGTACTGTGCAGCTGACAGATGGGGATAAGGAGACATCTACAAGATTTAGACATAGATTAGATAGAATCAATGTATTTTCGCAATAGAATAAAGTAGAGGAAGCATAAAACTTTAGTAATTAACAAGGTGAAAAGAGGAAGCATGAATTAAGTGAAGTATGGATGCTATTAACGACCATTCTAACTAGGCTCGCGTCCTACAGTCAACACGGCTCCGATACCAATCTGTCACACCCATTTTTAAGGACAAAAATAGGATGCATAAAAGACTCATGTGCGCCCCAGGAAACAGTCGCACACATAAGTTGACAATTTACAAAGTATCATCACAGTGCTTATTACATAACGAATAAGTATTTAAGACATAGTCTTGGACGATAGGTAATAGTAACTAATAGTAATTCTTCAGCGGAAACTCCACACAGGGACATGGTTGACTGGTTGACACCAAGACTAGTACTCATTCCGATAATCTTCCTCTATATCTTCATCTGTTATGGTGGAAATAGCAAGGGTGAGTCCATGTCGAACTCAACAAATATAACACAGGGTTCATGAGGCTCAAAAAGGCTAGACATTGTTTAACTGCGTTTAGCTTTTAATCATATATTAGCAATTGAGTAGCATCAAGATAAACCACTTCCCATTAAAGAACCAATGATCAATTGTAATAAGAATAATGAATAGCATTAACATGAGCAAATAATAATCAACAATAATTAAGCATGATATAACAGTTATGATCAACTATTCCATAAGAATCCCCAAGGCCGCTCGTATCCGTGAGCATGGCTAGTATACCAGTTTTTAACTCTGCGCAGAGGTGTACACTTTCACTGTGAGTCATGATTTCCAAATGAGTGGGGAGATCAAGCCCAAACACCCGAGAACCATATAAAGCCACTCAAAAGTTCGTCTAACAAGTTAGGGCCATTAGATTCACTCGGCAGGCAGATGTAGAACCCCCCTTCCCTGTGGCACAACAATCGCAGCCTATACACACTAGGCTAGGGGCTCGCACTACACCCAACGTGGCAAGCCATTCTTACGCCATTTAAGGTAACCTCTAACAAGCTAGAAAAGGTCTCTTGAACAACTAAAGCCAGAGCCATATAGCCCTCACAGCTGTACTGTATATCCCGGTTATCACTTACAGATAAGTCCTTATGGAGAGAAACCAGAGCATCAAGATAATATACATGCTCTAGCCCCCTTTTAACAGTAATAAAATCATCTTAATAGTTGATTGCTTAATCCATTAATCAAATTACAAGATCATTGTTCTTGGTTTAAGCACTAGCAGTAGCTACCCATATGCATTCCCAAGGTTGACAAGGAATCAAGATAACAATCACTAAGTTATAATCTCTATGGTTGTCAAGGTAAGCACATGCATATGTATGACAATTCAATGTATAGGTAACAAGGATAGTCCTGTGTTATACTTGCCTTGATCAAAGCTTCCCAAGTGATACTGCTAACTTGGCTCAAAGTAATACTCCGAATCGTCCAGATACTGCTCACCTTCTATACTCGATCATCAATCAACAACACACATGCATCCAATCAAACAAACACGAAGCAAACAAAGAGATACAATTAGAACAGTACACCAACAGTAGCAAAACAGTAATAAAAGTTTATAAAACTCTTCTACATGTTTCTACGATCACACAGACGCAAAGATCACCAAATTCGGAGTTAAAACGTGAAAGTTATGAATTTTCTAAGATTTCCTATAGATAAATAAATACTTAATTATAAACTCGAAAAATTGTCACACTCCAATTAAAGGACAATATAGAGTGCATACATCTTATGTGCGCCCCAGGAATAGTCGCACACATAAGCTGACAAATTAACCAAAGTATCATCACCATGTACATACATAACGTTATTACATCACGTAGTTCTTACATAACAAGCGGAAAAGTAAATAGCTACTCTCAGGCGTAGTGTCTGTTCCACAGGGAAGGACGACTGGTTGACCCAAACCTAGAAATCTTCCGGAAAGTCCTCGTAGAAACTGTCATCTGTTACCCATCCGGGATTTTTATCCAAAAACAATATAGCAACAAGTGTGAGTACATTTGTACTCCGCAAGTATAGTATGAGGATTCATGAGGCTCAAAAAGGATAGACACGGTTGACTGCAGATAGCACTTTTAGTAGATCAACATTTCATTATTAATCATTATTAAGTTATGCTCAAACTCCCATTTAACCCACATGATCCACTACTAGAATTAAGAAGAGAAAGCAACAGTGTGATCTCATCATCATCATCATAGTTCATTCACATATCTAGTAACCATTTATTCTGTGAGTTTTCCGGGCCGCTCGTGTCCGTGAGCACGGCTGTTATAACAGTTTTAACACTCTGCAGAGGTTGTGCATCTTTACCCGTGAGTCGTGTTGCCCATATGCCCGGGGCCCGTCGACCCCCTAACACTCCCAAGGTGAGTAGGCAGGGTACACTATGAAGCCTTCCATAGGCCTCTTCTAACATGTTAGGGCCGCGAGGTTTCCTCGGCAGGCAGGTATAGAGAACCCCCCTTTCGATGGCACAATTCCCGCAGGCTATACACATCAGAACAGAGGCAGTTCTATACCCAAAGTGGCAAGCCCCTCTTGCGCCCTTTCGGGTAACCTCTAACAAGCTAGAAAAGATCCTATTACTGAGCTAAAATCAGAGCCATATGACTCTCACGGTTGCACTGTATGTCCTAGCTTTTACCCTACAGACAAGTCCTTACGGAGAGTTTAGGGCAACATGATCGACATCATTTGCACCATCACCCTATATTTCAATTATTACCATCATGTTTATCCGTTTGTTCCATTAATCATAGTATTGATCATGTTTGAATAGAGCACTAGCATTCTACCCATATGCAATAAAACCCATAGGTATTGAGATATAAGTCATAAATGGCTAGGATGTCCTTATAGTCGAGCAATGTTAGACACATGCATAATGAGTAGATTATATAATGAATAGGAATCAAGGAAGGCCCATGCTATACTTGCCTTGGTTCACGAACTACTGCTGGTCCTGCTGTACCTCGTACGTGTCCGGATTCCCAACGTACTCCTCACCGTCTGTACTCGATCGACACGAAGTACAACACGCAATTCGGAGCAGACATACAAGCAAAACATAGCTACTATTAGAACAGTACACCAACAATAAATAAATCTGAATAAAATGTTTACCAAAATCATCTACGTCTCGTTATGATCACATTGACGCGAATTGCACGAAAAAACGGAGCTACAACGCAAAAGTTACGCGCTAAACAAGGTTCCAAAACTAGCTGTTAAACTAGACTTAATCGAGAAACTTAAAAGCTTCTAACAGGTCTAACAGTAGCACTATTGCATAGATTATGAAATTATGAAACTAACGCAAGTTGAACGGGTCAAATCGGAGCTAAGACGACGATTTTATAAACGTTTTACTACAGTGGCAATTCTGTAATTAATCTGAAAGCGTATTTTTCATATATACCGAAGAAACTACGCTTTCCGAAAAAGAACGCGCACTCCGAGAGTACGCCAAGGATGGCGGGTTAAGCCTTCCAGAAACTGAGGGGCTCTTTTAGAAATTGGACCCGCGAAGGGGTATCGGCGTGTCCTGGCCATCCGATCCGAGATGAACGGCGAGGATTAGATAGAGGAGAGTAAGGAGAGCACGGGCCGCCGGAGCTGAGGGAGAACGCGGTGGTGCTGCCATTACCGACGGCGAGAAGCTCGCCGGCGTTGTCCAAACGGCTGCTACGGTGCACGGTTTGACGAACCGAGGACACCGGGAGAAAGCGGAGATGATGGCGACCTCGCACGAGCCCTTTGCGCGGCTGAGGAAGGCGACCGACGCGGTGGCTGCCATGGCCGGTGGCGAGAACCTCATCGGTGATTGGGAAAACGGCCCTAGAAGCCGCGATTTGAGAATGTAAAGGCATGGGGAAGAAGAGGAGAGCGAGGCGAAGCTCACCGAGAAGAAAAATGGGGCGGAGGCGTCTCGGGAACGATGGTCGACGCGGTGGGGGCGGCCGGTGCTCTGGTGATCACTGCCGAGCTGCGGGGGAGTGGTTTTGCTAGCGAAACAGAGCGGGGAGGGCAGCAGAGGGAGGCAGAGATGGGGTCGCACCCTCCTTTAAAGGGACCGAGGCGCGGGGGAGGCTCCCACGACGCCCACGACGCGACGCAAGTGCGGCGGTGGTTGCGGCGCGGGCGCGGAACGGTTGGAGAGGAAGGAGCTGACGAGCGGGCCCGGCCTGTCAGCGGAAGGAGGGGGAAAGAACGACGCGGCGGCGGTTTCGCCTCCCGTGGGCCGGCCCAGCGAGCGCGCGGAAGGGAAGAGAGGGAAGGGAAAAATCGCGGGCGGGCCAAGAAAAGGGCCAGCAGGCCGACTGGGCCGAAAGGGGGGAGGGAGAGGAAAAGGAGTTTTCTTTTTCTTATTTGATTTTCCAAATCCAATTTCAAATGTTTTTGAATCCCTTTTGAACTTTGGATCAATTCAATCAATACAATAAATAGAATGTGGCAGCATGAGTGCATCAACATGTTACTAATCCTTATGTTTTATTTTATTTTCACCAAATTTTTATTATTCCCTAAATTTGAATGCACAAACAAATACATAATTAAATCAATTTTATCTATTTTGAAACAAATGCAAAATTTAGGGTGTTACAATTCTACCCCCCTTAAGAGAATCTCGTCCTCGAGATTGGATGATGCTTACTCAAAAAGCTGTGGATAAGACTTTCTCAGATCTTCTTCTCTTTCCCACGTAGACTCATCTTCTGAATAACGATTCCATTGCACTCTGCACATCTTTATAGTGCGGCTCCTGGTAACTCTTTCTGCAGTTTCAAGAATCTTTACCGGATACTCCTCATACGTGAGATCTTCTTTAACAGTAAGCTCCTCCAAGGGAATCTGCTCCTCTGGTACCCGCAAACACTTTTTCAACTGTGAAACATGAAACACATCATGCACACCTGATAAACTTTCTGGTAATTCCAATTGATAAGCCACTTCTCCACGTCTCTCTAGAATCTTGAAAGGTCCCACATATCTCGGTGCTAACTTGCCCTTCATATTGAATCTTCTCACATTTCTCATTGGTGACACTTTCAAATACACATAGTCACCTTCTTTGAAACTCAACTCTCTCCTTCGGATATCAGCATAGCTCTTCTGTCTAGACTGTGCTACTCTCAAATTATCCCTGATCATCCTCACTTGTTCCTCTGCACTGCGTAGGACATCAGGTCCAAACACTTGGGTTTCACCTGTCTGATTCTAGAATAGAGGTGTTCTACACTTTCGTCCATATAAAGCTTCGAATGGCGCCATCTTGAGACTTTTCTGGTGACTGTTGTTGTATGAAAACTCAGCATATGACAAACTCTTATCCCAACTAGTACCATACTGTAAAGCACAAGCTCTCAACATATCTTCCAAGATTTGGTTGGTCCTTTCGGTCTGCCCATTAGTTTGGGGATGATACGCCGAACTGAAATTTAACTTGGTTCCCAAAGCACTGTGTACCTTACGCCAAAAATGTGACGTAAACTGAGTTCCTCGGTCAGATACGATCTTCTTTGGAACCCCATGTAGACATACTATTCTCTCCATATACAACTCCGCTAGCTTTGCACCACTATAAGTGGTTTTGACTGGCAAGAAGTGGGCTACCTTAGTAAGTCGATCCACTATTACCCAGATCGAATCATATCCTTGTTGAGTGCGGGGCAATCCAGTAATGAAGTCCATACCAACTTCTTCCCATTTCCACTCTGGTATTTTCATTGGTTGCAACAATCCTGCAGGCCTTTGGTGCTCAGCCTTCACCCTTTGACAAGTATCACATATGGCCACATACTCAGCCACATCCCGTTTCAAACCATACCACCAATACTTCTCTTTGAGGTCCAAGTACATCTTGGTGCTTCCAGGGTGTATAGAATAAGCCGAATCATGTGCCTCTCGCAGAATCATATCACGGATAGCTTTCACTTCAGGTACACATATTCTTTTTCCAAACCATAGAGTACCATTCTCATCCAACCGAAAACCTGGTGCCTTTCCAACCACTACCTGCTCAGCAATCTCCTTTAATTTCTCATCCTCCAACTGACCTGTACGTATCTCTTGCTCCAATGTAGGTTCTATAGCCATTTCTACTACATTATTGACAAAACCCAAGTTGAGATGTTCTATTTCAGCTCGCAACCCTGCTGGTATAAATGTCAACTGAAGCCCGTTGGCATAGCTCTTCCGGCTAAGTGCATCGGCAACAACATTTGCCTTTCCAGGATGATAATGCACTTCCAGATCATAATCTTTAATCAATTCCAGCCAACGACGTTGCCTTAAGTTCAACTCGGACTGAGTAAAAATGTATTTTAAACTCTTGTGGTCAGTGTAGATGTCACACTTATGTCCGATCAAATAATGCCTCCAGATTTTCAGAGCATGGACAACTGCGGCTAATTCCAAGTCATGGGTTGGGTAATTCAGTTCATGCTTTCTCAACTGCCTGGATGCATAGGCCACAACCTTTCCTTCTTGCATAAGCACACACCCAAGGCCTAGGCGAGATGCATCACAATAAATAGAGAAGCCCTTACTTAAATCAGGTAGGGTCAACACTGGGGCTGTTGTCAACCTTTTCTTTAGCTCCTCAAAGTTAGCCTGACATTTGTCTGACCAAACAAATTTGGCATTCTTCTCTAATAGGGCTGTCATAGGCTTGGCTAGCTTAGAGAACCCTTCAATAAACCTTCTATAGTATCCAGCCAAACCCAAAAAGCTACGGATTTCACTAGCATTGACTGGGGCTTTCCAATTCAACACATCTTGCACTTTACTGGGATCTACGGCTATTCCACCGTTAGAGACCACATGTCCTAGAAAAGATACTTCTTTCAGCCAGAACTCACATTTGCTCCTTTTTGCATACAATTTATGTTCCCTGAGTTTTTGTAAGACTAACCTTAAGTGTTCAGCATGTTCCTCTTCATTTTTGGAGAATATTAGGATATCATCTATGAATACCACTACAAACTTATCCAAGTACTCCATGAATACTTTGTTCATTAGATACATAAAGTATGCAGGTGCATTTGTCAGTCCAAAAGACATCACTGTGTACTCATAAAGGCCATATCTGGTAGTAAATGCTGTCTTGGGTATGTCAGATGCACGAATTTTTAGTTGATGATATCCAGAACGGAGGTCAATTTTTGAGAACACACAAGCACCTTTCAGCTGATCAAATAAATCATCAATTCTAGGGAGTGGGTACTTGTTTTTGATTGTGACTTCATTAAGGGACCTATAGTCGACACACATCCTTCGTGTGCCATCTTTCTTATCCACAAATATAACAGGTGCTCCCCAAGGTGAAGAACTAGGACGAATAAAACCTTTCTCTTGCAATTCTTTAATTTGTTTCTTTAGTTCTTCTAATTCATTTACCCCCATTCTATATGGTCTCTTAGCTATGGGTGCAGTCCCAGGTAAAAGCTCGATAAGGAATTCGATGTCGCGATCGGGTGGCATACCTGGCAATTCATCGGGGAACACGTCCGGGAATTCATCCACCACCTGGTTCTCCTGGTTAGCAACATCGCTCAGCTGATTGACGGTGGCGGTAGGTTGAGCTTGCACTTCCACTTCGACACAAATTCTATCACCACTTGGAGATGTCACAACCACAGATTTCTCCTGACATTGTATCACTGCCCTATGTTGCTTCATCCAATCCATTCCTAGGATGAGGTCAATTCCAACGGTTCTCAGAACAATTGGATTTACCTTGAAAGCTACCCCCCTTAAGAATATACTAGTAGAAGGGCTCCAATAATTTGCGGGCATGCTACCCCCCGGTGAATTTACTAGCATGGGATCCTTCATGGCACACAGGGGTATGCTATGCATTCTAACAAAATCTTGGGATATGAAAGAATGCGAGGCACCGGAATCAAAAAGTACGGTAGCGGAGATGGAGTTGACGCTAAACGTACCCAGCATAACCTCAGGCGCCTCCTGAGCTGATTCCGACGACACATGATTCACCTTGCCAGTGAACGGAGGTCGAGCGTTGGGTCTCTGGTTGTTCTGCTGGTTCTGCGGGGCCTGTCGGTTCTGCTTCTTTGGGCACTGGTACGAATAGTGTCCCACCTCTCCACAGTTGTAACAGGCATTGGGGTTGCCTGGGGTGCCACTCTTGATTGGGGCATTGTTGGGCACTCCCTGACGTGGTGCTTGGTTGCTAGCTTGCTGTTGCTGGGGGCGCTGCTGACTCTGATTACCCAACTGCGGTGGGTACTGGGGGCGCTGCTGGTACTGGTTCCTCTGGGGGTACTGGCCTTTGTTCCATTGGTTGGGTGGCCCTTGGTTCCTTTGCTGAAAACCCTGCTGCGGGAAAGCTCGCGGGCGAGTGTTGCTACCCGACGCCTGTCCCTGGAGCTTCCTCTTCTTGAGGTCCATTTCCTTACGCTTGTTATCAATTACAATGGCACGGTCCACCAACTCTTGGAAACTGGCATATTTGTTGGACATCAGTTGCAGCTGGAGTCCATCATACAGCCCCTTCAGAAAATGGCGCTGTTTATCAGAATCCCTAGCCACTTCAGCCGGGGCATATCGCGACAATTGTGCAAACTTGTCGCGGTATTCCGCCATAGACATGGACCCTTGCTTGAGAGCCCGGAACTCCTCTTGCTTCAGTTCAATAAGTCCCTCAGGGATGTGATAGGACCTAAAGCTTTCCGTGAACTCTTTCCATGTGACCTCTGGAGCATTCTCTGGACGTCCATACTAGAATGACTCCCACCAATCCTGAGCAGCTCCTTGGAGTTGGCCTGAGGCGTACAAGACTTTCTCCAAGTCGTTGCACTGTGCAATGTTTAGCTGCTTTTCCACAGCTCTCAGCCAGTCATCCACCTCCATAGGTTCAGAGGCATGTGTGAACACAGGTGGGTGTCCTTTCAGAAACTCACCACATTTGTCACGGACCTGCACAGGTGGGGGTGCTCCTGTGGGTTGCTCACCGAGACGGTCCATCACTGTCTGCATGAGCTGCGCTTGCATGGCCATCAACTGCTCAATGGTCACCGGCGGTGGCGGAGGTGGATCCACCAAAGCTCCGTGTCCACGACCATGGCCACGGCCTCTGCCACGTCCTCCTCTAGCGGCCATCTGTTTCCAATCAAATGTGCATACTTTTAGAGATCTCCCAAAAAAATTACAAATTATTTACAAAAGGTAAATAACATAACTGAAAATTTCTGGACGAGTGTCTACAACAGCAGACCGAAAACTGGAGTGTAACTCAAGTTCCAGAAATCCAAAATAGGCGTGGCATACATCATTGGAAAGCTTAAAGAGTCTGCTACAACTTTTGTATAGAACTTTTTCACTGATACAGACGGCAACATCATCAAAAACTGAGCTAAACAATTTCTGTTCTAGGTTACAGACTGCACAGACTTGCCAGGTTGTAGCAGGCATATCTCTCAAACCAGAATTGATAATGAGGTGATTCCAGTGGGAAATGAAAGGTACACAAGTCTAGTTCTTTCCACAAAAATTTCATAATTTTCGGACATAGAGATTTAGAGATATGAGACAAACATTGCAGACTGCTCTGAGAAACAGCACAGCAGTAAAGCAGAATTTTAAACCCCAACTAAGTTAAACAAACACTAACTTAAGGTTTTGATAAAAAGAACATGTGGACAAGCCCACACTGTTCCAGCAATCACACAAACTCCGAATCATCCAAGTCCATCAACACAACCAACGATACAACGAAAAGTTCACAAAACATACACAAACTTGACACGACTCTCGATTCTAAAACGCATTCAGCAAGGCGGGGCTGCAAACATCTAAGGAGCGCGATCCACCATGGTGAACACCCTGGCCTTCTTCTTGTAAATGGTAGGCTGTCCTAGCTGAACGGCCATCTCATCTATCTGATTCTGAAGGCGCTTTTCAGATTTTTGCGCTGCACGAAGCTCTTCCCTGAGTGCTTCGTTGACCTCCTGCATGGCGCTGAGGTGCCTCACTGTGGTGTCCAAGGTGGGATCAGAAGCTGGAGGAGCCAACACCGCCCATGTCTTCTCCCTTGAATCGTAGCGTGGAAGATACCGGTAGCGATCATTCTGCATGTCCTCAAAACGTCGACCATGGTAGTGCAGGTACGCCGCCTGCGCAGCATCTTCCATGCTGTCATAGGCACTGGCACGCCTGGCTCGGTGGCTATGGGTGGTCACAACATCCTGAGATTGGTCGGTGTTGTTCCAGGCGGTGATGATCACATTGGTCTTCCAGTACGTCGCCTCCACTGGATGTGTGTGCTCCGCACAGTAGTACTTCACAGAGGCAGCAAACTCTGAATAGTACTCAGCTAGCATGGTGGTGAGGAGGTTGTGGTAATGGGCATCTTCGGGAGCTTCCTTAAACTTGTTCCTGGTGGTCCATCCTATCTCTTCTGGCTCCTCTGAAGCAGCTGGGGAGGACACTGGTGTTGGTGCAGAAGCGGCCTGGGAAGCTGGTGGAGGTGTAGTAGCGGGGACTGGCACATCCACATGTGGTATGGGTGCAGCCACGGGGGTCGAAGCAGGTCCATCAGATGCAGCCACTGAAAATGCCTCCTCTTCCATGGGTTCCTCCTCTTCCTCGTCAGTGATGTGGGCGACCTCTGGCTCCACTGGTGGTACTGCTGGTGGTGCTGGTGGAGCAGGTGCTGCTGGAACGAACTGGGCGACGTAGGCAGCGGCACTGAGGCGAGGCATCTATACTTTTGATATAAAATATTATCAGAGTCAATATTTTATGCAATAGAATAAGAAATAGAGCATAAAATTTTAATAAAATATCAAGATGGAGATAGTAGCAAGTAAATAAATAAAGTCAAACTCCTAGAAACGACCATTTCTATCTAGGTTTGCGTCCTACAGTCGACACAGCTTTGATACCAATTTGTCACACTCCAATTAAAGGACAATATAGAGTGCATACATCTTATGTGCGCCCCAGGAATAGTCGCACACATAAGCTGATAAATTAACCAAAGTATCATCACCATGTACATACATAACGTTATTACATCACGTAGTTCTTACATAACAAGCGGAAAAGTAAATAGCTACTCTCAGGCGTAGTGTCTGTTCCACAGGGAAGGACGACTGGTTGACCCAAACCTAGAAATCTTCCGGAAAGTCCTCGTAGAAACTGTCATCTGTTACCCATCCGGGATTTTTATCCAAAAACAATATAGCAACAAGTGTGAGTACATTTGTACTCCGCAAGTATAGTATGAGGATTCATGAGGCTCAAAAAGGATAGACACGGTTGACTGCAGATAGCACTTTTAGTAGATCAACATTTCATTATTAATCATTATTAAGTTATGCTCAAACTCCCATTTAACCCACATGATCCACTACTAGAATTAAGAAGAGAAAGCAACAGTGTGATCTCATCATCATCATCATAGTTCATTCACATATCTAGTAACCATTTATTCTGTGAGTTTTTCGGGCCGCTCGTGTCCGTGAGCACGGCTGTTATAACAGTTTTAACACTCTGCAGAGGTTGTGCATCTTTACCCGTGAGTCGTGTTGCCCATATGCCCGGGGCCCGTCGACCCCCTAACACTCCCAAGGTGAGTAGGCAGGGTACACTATGAAGCCTTTCATAGGCCTCTTCTAACATGTTAGGGCCGCGAGGTTTCCTCGGCAGGCAGATATAGAGAACCCCCCTTTTGATGGCACAATTCCCGCATGCTATACACATCAGAACAGAGGCAGTTCTATACCCAAAGTGGCAAGCCCCTCTTGCGCCCTTTCGGGTAACCTCTAACAAGCTAGAAAAGATCCTATTACTGAGCTAAAATCAGAGCCATATGACTCTCACGGTTGCACTGTATGTCCCAGCTTTTGCCCTACAGACAAGTCCCTACGGAGAGTTTAGGGCAACATGATCGACATCATTTGCACCATCACCCTATATTTCAATTATTACCATCATGTTTATCCGTTTGTTCCATTAATCATAGTATTGATCATGTTTGAATAGAGCACTAGCATTCTACCCATATGCAATAAAACCCATAGGTATCGAGATATAAGTCATAAATGGCTAGGATGTCCTTATAGTCGAGCAATATTAGACACATGCATAATGAGTAGATTATATAATGAATAGGAATCAAGGACGGCCCATGCTATACTTGCCTTGGTTCACGAACTGCTGCTGGTCCTGCTGTACCTCGTACGTGTCCGGATTCCCAACGTACTCCTCACCGTCTGTACTCGATCGACACGAAGTACAACACGCAATTCGGAGCAGACATACAAGCAAAACATAGCTACTATTAGAACAGTACACCAACAATAAATAAATCTGAATAAAATGTTTACCAAAATCATCTACGTCTCGTTATGATCACATTGACGCGAATTGCACGAAAAACGGAGCTACAACGCAAAAGTTACGCGCTAAACAAGGTTCCAAAACTAGCTGTTAAACTAGACTTAATCGAGAAACTTAAAAGCTTCTAACAGGTCTAACAGTAGCACTATTGCATAGATTATGAAATTATGAAACTAACGCAAGTTGAACGGGTCAAATCGGAGCTAAGACGACGATTTTATAAACGTTTTACTACAGTGGCAATTCTGTAATTAATCTGAAAGCGTATTTTTCATATATACCGAAGAAACTACGCTTTCCGAAAAAGAACGCGCACTCCGGGAGTACGCCAAGGACGGCGGGTTAAGCCTTCCAGAAACTGAGGGGCTCTTTTAGAAATTGGACCCGCGAAGGGGTATCGGCGTGTCCTGGCCGTCCGATCCGAGATGAACGGCGAGGATTAGATAGAGGAGAGTAAGGAGAGCGCGGGCCGCCGGAGCTGAGGGAGAACGCGGCGGTGCTGCCATTACCGACGGCGAGAAGCTCGCCGGCGTTGTCCAAACGGCTGCTACGGTGCACGGTTTGACGAACCGAGGACACCGGGAGAAAGCGGAGATGATGGCGACCTCGCACGAGCCCTTTGCGCGGCTGAGGAAGGCGACCGACGCGGTGGCTGCCATGGCCGGTGGCGAGAACCTCATCGGTGATTGGGAAAACGGCCCTAGAAGCCGCGATTTGAGAATGTAAAGGCATCGGGAAGAAGAGGAGAGCGAGGCGAAGCTCACCGAGAAGAAAAACGGGGCGGAGGCGTCTCGGGAACGATGGTCGACGCGGTGGGGGCGGCCGGTGCTCTGGTGATCACTGCCGAGCTGTGGGGGAGTGGTTTTGCTAGCGAAACAGAGCGGGGAGGGCAGCAGGGAGAGGCGAAGATGGGGTCGCACCCTCCTTTAAAGGGACCGAGGCGCGGGGGAGGCTCCCACGACGCCCACGACGCGACGCAAGTGCGGCGGTGGTTGCGGCGCGGGCGCGGAACGGTTGGAGAGGAAGGAGCTGACGGGCGGGCCCGGCCTGTCAGCGGAAGGAGGGGGAAAGAACGACGCGGCGGCGGTTTCGCCTCCCGTGGGCTGGCCCAGCGAGCGCGCGGAAGGGAAGAGAGGGAAGGGAAAAATCGCGGGCGGGCCAAGAAAAGGGCCAGCAGGCCGACTGGGCCGAAAGGGGGGAGGGAGAGGAAAAGGAGTTTTCTTTTTCTTATTTGATTTTCCAAATCCAATTTCAAATGTTTTTGAATCTCTTTTGAACTTTGGATCAATTCAATCAATACAATAAATAGAATGTGGCAGCATGAGTGCATCAACATGTTACTAATCCTTATGTTTTATTTTATTTTCACCAAATTTTTATTATTCCCTAAATTTGAATGCACAAACAAATACATAATTAAATCAATTTTATCTATTTTGAAACAAATGCAAAATTTAGGGTGTTACAAAAATAAATTATCAATACTAACTGTATAACTACACTAACATGTAGAGCTCGCAAATACAAACCTAACGCAACTTGAACGGATCAAATCGGAGTTAAAACAAAGATTTTATGACCAAAACAGTTCTAGTGGCAAAACTGTAATTTCCTGAAAACGTATTTTTAAATAATCCGGAAGAAAATACGCTTTCAAAACACGAAAACGGATTCAGGATATTGCGCTAAGGACGGCGGGTTCTATTATGAAGAAGTCCAGGGGCTCTTTAAGAAATCTACCCCGCGAAGGGGTATCTTCTAATCTCGGCCCTTAATTCAAAATCGGACGGCTCATGTTGGTCACAGAGGAGACCGGCGGCGCTACCGCCGCCCCGCCCCATCCCCACGGTGGCGCCATGGCCGGCGGCTCGCCGGACATGCCAAACCCGCCCTAGACTTCACCAAAAGATGCGCGGTTGCTACCAATCGAACGGGAAGCTCAATGCGATCTCACCTAGGGCTCCAAGACGGTCAATCACGGCACGGGAACGACGGGCGGCTCCAAAAGGTGGGTGGCTTATCTCCTTCACACGGTAAGAACACAACATGACCTTAACTTCAAAATTGATAGCACAAATTGAGTCACAACAACGAAGTAAAGCTAATAGAGCAACTTACAGCGACTAGAACGCGAAGTAGCCGACGAATTCGCCCCCACCGCGGCTTCTAGGGTTCAAAGGCGCGGCGGCGGTTAACGCTTCCACGGTAGAGCTAGGGCTAATTTCGATCCAAAAATCAACCGGTCTAGGCTCGGTTCTACCTTAAATAAGGATTGGCTTGATCAATTTGGTAACAAACTCCTTCGGCTCGCGGATTCGATCACGGCTCGATGGTAGAGTTCCCCTCGGTTACGAGCAGGGCGACGGCAAGCAACCGACAAGCGGGGCCCAGTTGTCAGCGGAAGAAAGGAGGGAGAGGCGCGGCTACCGCGGCTCTAGGCCGGACTGGGCTGCTCGTCAGCTGGCTCTCGCGGTCGCTGGCACGGAGGAGGGAAGGCAGCGGCCCACCGTGCGGCCCAGGCGGGAAAGGATGCAGGCCGACCCGAGCGGGCTTCTAGGCCACCAGGTAAGAAGGTAAATTGTTATTTTTTTTCTTCTTTCTTTTCTTCATTTGTTTATTTTCCAAAACCTTTTCAAATAGAGTTTCAAATTCAAATCAAAATAAAATAAATCCACACCACAAAATAAAATAAATGCAACAGCATGAATGCGACACCAAATATTTCTTTTAAAATTTTAATTCCCTTTCTCTAAATTATTTAAAATTTATTACTCCTAAAATTTGGGTGTTACAAGATTGACATAGCCACATCATGTGATGACTTGATTATTGAGAGCATTGAGCAAGGCTCTAGTGGCAAAGGCAAGAAAGTGGCTGAGTCCAAAAATTATGATGATTATGTCAAGCTCAAGAGCAAAAATCAGATGCTTAGAGTTGAGAACAAGAAGCTAAAAGGGTTGATGGCTCTTGAGAAGCAAACATCAAATGAGTCACTCATTGAGGAGAATAAGAAACTAAAGCAAGAGAAAGAGCATCTCAAGACTGGATTGAGCAAGTTTATAAGAGGTCAATACTTGCAAAGTGAGCTACTCATGAACACCGTCATGAAGATGGATAGAAGTGGTATTGGTTACTTGGAAAATCAAGAGAAGAAGGCCAAAACTCAACAACAACAAAACAAATCAAAGTCCAAGCCTAAGAGATGTGTTGAGTGTGGACAAGAGGGCCACTTTGCTCATGAGTGTGAAACTCCACCACCACAACCCTTGCCTAAGCATGCTAGACCTTTTGCTTTCAATGCTCACTATATGCTAAGAAAAGATTCTAGTGGAAAGATAAAAGTCATGTTCTTGGGTCCCCCAAACAAGAATAGGCCTAAGAAAATTTGGGTTGCCAAGTCACTAGTTGAGAAAGTCAAGGGTCCCTCTCAAGTTTGGGTCCCTAAACAAAAAGCTTGATCTCTTGTGTGTAGGTGAACTAGAAGACCGATGGAACTCATTGGGTTATTGATAGTGGTTGCACTCAACATATGACCGGTGATCCTCGTATGTTCACCTCACTTGAAGAAAATAGGGAATGTCAAGAGAAGATCACATTTGGGGACAATTCAAAGATCAAAGTCAAGGGTATAAGCAAGATTGCAATATCAAATGATCACTCTCTTTCAAATGTGCTCTATGTTGCTTCTTTGAGTTTTAATCTACTATCCGTTGGGCAACTTTGTGATCTTGGCTATCAATGTTCATTCACTCCAAATGAAGTGGTAGTATCAAAGATAGAAGACAAGCAAGTGATTTTCAAAGGCTTTAGATACAACAATCACTATCTTGTTGATTTCACCTCCGAAGATGCAAATTTGATGACATGCTTGTTCACCAAAACTTCACTTGGGTGGCTTTGGTATAGGAGACTTGCTCATGTTGGAATGAATACTCTCAATAAATTATTGAAGAAAGAGTTAGTGAGAGGTTTGAAAGATGTCAAGTTTGAGAAGGACAAACCTTGTAGTGCATGTCAAGCCGGTAAACAAGTTGCAAATACTCATCCAACAAAAGCTTACATGTCAACATCAAGAGTGTTAGAGCTTCTACACATGGATTTGGTTGGTCCTACAACATACAAGAGCTTGGGTGGAAACTTTTATTGTCTTGTGATTGTCGATGACTACTCAAGATACACTTGGACATTCTTTCTTCATGACAAATCCAAAGTGGCCGCTTGTTTCATGAAGTTTGCAAAGAGAGCTCAAAATGAATTTGAAGTCAAGATAAAGAAGATAAGAAGTGACAATGGCAAACAATTTGACAACACAAACATTGAAGCTTATTGTGATGAGATTGGGATCAAGCATGAGGTTTCATCAACCTACACTCCTCAACAAAATGGTATAGTTGAGAGAAAGAACCGGACCTTGATTACCCTTGCAAAAACAATGCTAGATGAGTACAACACACCAGAAAAATTGTTGGCCGAGGCAATTAACACCGCATGCTATGCATCAAATCGCCTCTTCCTACAAAAGTTTCTTGGCAAGACCCCCTATGAGTTGCTAAATGGGAAGAAGCCAGACATCTCATTCTTTCGAGTGTTTGGTTGCAAATGCTACATCTACAAGAAGCGGCAACACCTAGGGAAGTTCCAAAGATGTTGTGATATTGGTTTTCTTGTTGGCTACTCATCAAAGTCCAAAGCATATAGAGTATTTAACCATACCACCAGTTTGGTTGAAGAAACATATGATGTGGAATTTGATGAATCTAACGGCTCCCAAGGAGCAATTGAAAATTGTGATGATGTAGGTGATGAACCATTGAGGGAGGCAATGAAGAACATGCCGGTGGGAGACATCAAGCCTAAAGATGATGAAGACGATACTTAAATGATCAATCCACCATCTTCATCATATGTGCTTCAAGATGATGACAAAAATGAGAGAGTTGAAAATAAAGACACTCATGTCTCTCATGAACAAGTCAAGGCACAAGCTCGAGATGTTGATGCTCCCCAATCTCCTCCTCAAGTGGTTGATAGAAGACACTCACCTCTACTTCAAGCACATCCACAAGATCTCATCATAGGGAGTCCTACAAAGGGTGTAATGACTCGATCTCAAAAGCTTGCTTCTTTTGTTGAACATCACTCTTTTGTCTCTTGTCTTGAGCCTAAGAATGTAGAAGAAGCTCTTCAAGATCCGGATTGGGTGAATGCAATGCACGAAGAATTGAACAACTTCACCCGCAATCAAGTTTGGACACTTGAGGAGCATCCAAAAGGTGCAAGAGTCATTGGAACCAAGTGAGTGTTCCGCAACAAGCAAGATGACCAAGGCGTAGTTGTGAGGAACAAGGCAAGACTAGTTGCAAAGGGGTTCTCTCAAGTTGAAGGCCTTGACTTTGGAGAGACCTTTGCACCCGTTGCAAGACTTGAAGCCATCCGTATCCTTCTTGCATATGCATCGCATCATGAAATGAAATTGTATCAAATGAATGTTAAAAGTGCATTCTTAAATGGCTTCATAAATGAACTAGTCTATGTTGATCAACCTCCCAGGTTTGAAGACCCTAGATATCCTAATCATGTTTATAGGTTGTCCAAGGTGCTATATGGGCTCAAGCAAGCCCCTAGAGCGTGGTATGAGCGCCTCCAGAACTTCCTCATTGAGAAGGGCTTCACTATTGGGAAGGTCGACATCACACTATTCACCAAGAAGCTTAATGGGGAGATCTTCATTTTTCAAGTCTATGTTGATGATATTATCATCAGCTCAACAAATGAAGATTATTGCAAGGAATTTGGTGAATTGATGTCGAAAGAGTTCGAGATGTCCATGATTGGTGAACTTACATTCTTCCTTGGTTTTCAACTCAAGCAAATGAAAGAAGGGATTTTCATCTCTCAAGAAAAGTATACCAAGGATCTTCTCAAGAGGTTCAAGATGGATGATTGTAAGCCAATCAAGACCATAATGCCATCAAATGGACATCTCGACCTAGATGAGGGAGGTAAACTGGTTGATCAAACTCTCTACCATTCTATGATTGGTAGCTTGTTGTACCTTACCGCATCTAGGCCCAATATCATGTTTAGTGTGTGCATGTGTGCTCGCTTTCAAGCTTGTCCTAAAGAACCTCACCTAAGTGCCGTGAAAAGAATCTTAAGATATCTTAAGCACACCCCAAGCATTGGCCTTTGGTATCCCAAAGGAGCTAGATTCCAACTAGTTGGCTATTCTGACTCGGACTATACCGGTTGCAAAATTGATAGAAAAAGCACATCCGAAGGGTGCCATTTGCTTGGGAGGTCACTTGTATCTTGGTCATCTAAAAAGAAAAATAGTGTGGCTTTGTCCACCGCTGAGGCGGAATACATTGTCGCGGGGGCTTGTTGTGCACAAATCTTATATATGAAGCAAACCCTCCTAGACTATGGTATTGTTCTTGATAAGGTACCACTTTTATATGATAATAAAAGTGCCATTAAAATTGCCAATAATCCGGTACAACACTCACACACCAAGCACATAGATATCCGTCATCACTTTCTAAGGGATCATGTTGCTAAAAATGATATATCACTAGAAGGTGTACAAAGTAAAAATCAATTGGCGGATATCTTCACTAAACCTTTGGATGAGGCTACCTTTTGTAGGTTGAGAAGTGAGCTAAATGTGCTTGACTCTAGTAATTTCAAGAAATGAGCTTGTGTTGTTCCTTGCATTGCATTGTAATATATGCCATGTTTAAATTTCCGTAATGCATCTAGGACTTGTCTAACATGGTTACGATAACCCTTTTTGGAGGAGTGAAGAAGCCTAATCGTGGATCAAACTTGACAAGCAACCTAGTTTTATTTACTTGCTTTGCATTGCATATGCATGTTTGTTGCTTTGTCGTTTCTTTTCGGTTAAGTTTTGAGCAACCTCTGTGTTTGTCCATGAATGGAGAGAGCATTTGATGCTCCCAAGGGTTTATAAACTCTATTGCATGGCCATACATTGCTCCTCGGGTGTTTATCGCTTATTTTCTTAAAAATAATACTAGCCTAAGGCGAAATTATTTTGAAAACTTGAGGGTTTGAGAGAGTTCACTCATATCAGGTTCCAATTGGCGTTTATTTGTGTCTTATTGAAGTGGAACTTGATTGGGAGAAGTCATGTCGAAGATCGAAAGAGGAAAAGATGAAAATCACTGACCGGACGCTGGACTGGACGTGACGCTGCTCGACCACTGCGTCTGGTTCTGGACATCACCTGCGCGTCCGGTCGTGTGAAAATGGTTCTCAAGCTGTTTTCTGACCGGACTCTGTCAGCGTCTGATTTGAATCATGCGAACGCGTCCGATCATCCAGGGGGTTCTCTGTTGTGTATCGGTTCTCGGACCGGACTCTGTCAGCGTCCGATCATCTCTTACCGGGTGTGTCCGGTCAACCATGAGACCTTACTGGACTCTGACCGGACACCTCTTGAGCGCGTCCGGTCGGTCGAGGAGCGTGTCCGGTCAATGGATTGAAAAGCGGATCTCACCCTTTTTCTCTAACCGTCTGCGAGGATCTTCCTTCTTTCTTCTTCATGCCACCGCACCGAGCACCGCCGCCCTAACTGTCACGCCACCGCACCGAGCGTCGCCGCCCTAACCGTCACGCCACTGCCCTAACCGAGCGCCGCCGCTCCTCTGACCTACCCTAACCGGCCGCTGCCCTTACCAAGTGCAGTCACCCATCCTTGCTGCCGCCTTCTCCAGGCGTCGTCCTCTCCAGCCGCCGCACATCCTTGCCCCTCTCTCCAGTGCTTTCACCTCATCGAATCACATTCGCCGCCGGCACCTCTCCACGAGCTTAGTCTCCTTCTGCGCCCGGCGACCGTTCCAGTGACATTCCTTCCCGTGATCTCCTTTTCGTTCCTGTGGTGCCCCCGCACGTTAGGATCTCTTATTTCTTCTCAGAAATCTCGCTCATCTAAGTGAGTCATGTCATTTGGGTTGTGAGTCTGTCAGAAACTTGTTCAGTGGCAGTAGAACCTGGGGCCAAGCCCACGGGTACGGATTGAGGCCAAACCTCTTGAGAATCAGCTCATCATCTCTTCAGTGATAGTACATCATCTTTATGCTTGACAGTGACTCATATCTGTTATTGTCAGTCGTGGATTGATTTAGGGGGAGCTCTTGTTTGGGAATTGATCTTTCAGTGTCAGTTTTTCTCAGTCATAGAGTCTTGTCAGCATGGCCCGCTGCAAGAATGTTGGTGGAGCTCTGAGTGACGGGGATGGAAGTCCTCCATGTTTGACAGAGGTTGCCCGAGGCAAGCGCAAGAAGGTCATCACCAAGAAAAGAAAGAGAATAGAGGAAGAGGTAACACAGGCAGTGGCTAAAGCTGCTGATCGCACCGAGAGAGGAGGCAGAGGCAGTGGTATTTAGATTGGTGAGCGTCGTTTCCACCTTGAGGGATGACAGCTTGGTACAGAAGCCATCGAGCAGACAGAAGAGCAGCCAGTAGAGCAGGAAGAGCAGTCACGGGATCAGACACAGCAGACTTCACCGCGTTGTCGCTCAGGACGGACACGTGCTCAGGTGACTTCTAGGCTAGAGGGTCAGAGACGTGGCGGTCGCCCACCTCCTAGAGCTCGTGGTCAGCCTCCTATTGAGCACTTTGACCTGAGGGGAGCCATAGCACGATAGGTTCAGAGTCTCCGTTTCATCGAGGTTACTCGGTGGTTCCCACCTCAGTGGGACATAAGAGCTTCAGAGGGATTCTACACACCTCTACATGAGGACTTCTATAGAGATTATGTTGACAGTAGGATCACTTTCAGACCACAGAGGGTTTGTCGACTAGAGTCTCTTGTAGCAGTTGTTGGCGAGCAGCTCCGCCCTCATATCTCCTTTCTACCAGGATTGTCAGATCTTTTGAGTCGGACAGGGGCATACTGTGACACGTGGGTCAGGGAGTTTTACTCTTCACTTTGGATAGACCCCGCTCACGAGTTTATTCACTTTGCATTTAGAGGTCGTGACCGCAGACTATATAATACCAGGGTACGGGAGATTATGAGGCTCCCATCTTTAGAGACGAGGATCCACTAGCTCTGTTTTGGTCAGACCCGACCACTGAGGCATCCTCACGGTGGCACTGTGCCACCTACAAACTTAGTCAGACCGTGCTTTCGCGAGCCATTTGGTGAGGGGTCCAGACATACACTAGCTATGATGACTCCAATTGCCATAGTTCTTGATGCTATTGTGAGGAGGACACTGCTTCCGAGGTTGGGCTACCGAGAGGGTTTGACTCATATGCAGCTTTGGGTAGTATACCACCTTGTCTCTCAGAATCCGTTTGATATTTGGGATTTGATGCTCTGTGAGATGGAGGATACTCTAGCAGAGGGCTTCAAGGGTCACCATCAGCTACCCTATGCCCATTGGATTTATTTTCTGATTCGGTGTGCCTACGACCTTCCAGCTGAGATACGAGCAGAGATCTCTGACACCACGATAGCTTTTCCTGAGTACGACATACGTCAGCTGTGGGCCACTCTTACTCATGAGCAGGCACCTAGTCAGAGTCAGCGTCAAAGAGCAGAGGTACCTGAGACTATAGCTGAGTAGGACCAGACTATTGAGGGACATGCAGAGGCAGAGCTTGCCGACTTGGATGCTCAGCCAGCTGATCCAGACGAGGACGACACCACTGACAGTACTGATGACGACTACCAGCCACTTCCTCGGTACCATTCTCCTCGTCCTCATGACCATGAGGCCGGTGGTTCTAGTTCAGCCTCCCGCTTAGACCTAGCCATGGTGGCTATACTTGAGAGGCTGACCCAGGCTCAGGAGAGGTAGGAGATTCAGTTACAGAGATAGGCTCAGGACAACGTAGCTGCTTTTGCACAGATTCAGGCTCGCCAAGATGAGTTTCAGAGGCAGCAGCTAGAGATACAGAGGCAACATGCAGCTACCCAGCAGCAGTATCTTGAGCTTTTGAGACACCTTGTTACTGTTGGGGTCCCTCCACCCCCCGTCCGTCCTTACTCTAGCTTTACAGCCCAGTGGGCTTCAGAGTCAGGGACCACGGCCGAGCTTTCAGTTTGCCTCACCTCAGCAGTAGGTGCCTTAGTCGTTTCAGTCCCTAGGCTACACTCCTATTCAGACAAAATTCACTCCACCGGTTCAGCTTAGGCCTCACCTTCTAACTAGCACTCCATTTTCTATGAACTTGAGTGCGTCCTATATTGAGTTGACTGGTCAACCGACACCCTCCTAGACCATAGTTCTGACCACTATAGAGATGTCAGTTTCAGAGACAGTGGCTCCTTTAGTGATGGGGACCAGGACTATAGAGACAGTTCCTTCGTCGGTCGCTTCGACTGATCCCCCTACGATTGGTACTCTTCAGGCTCAGGTGACAGAGACTGCGGCTCTCGTAGCTACTACTTCATCAGCTATTGCTCCTGAGTTACAGCTTGCCGACCCACATACTGAGCAGATCCAGACTGCTTCACTTCCACGAGCACCTACAGAGGGTCAGCATGACAGCTTAGAGTCAGAGGAGGACACTTCTCAGTTTTTGCTCACTCCGCGTTCCTCTGCACCTGACTCGACTGCTTCCATTCCTCCTTCGGGCCCTTAGTTTTTGGCTCTTGATGCCAAAGGGGGAGAGAGAGTTTGTAGATTCAGGGGGAGCTGTGAGAGAGGGTTTCTTGGCTCTTTGTGTGCTACTTTCATACATCATGTTTAAATTCCCGCACTTGCATTGTGTGACATGTGTGCTTGTGAGATAATTGAGTAATATGTTGGTTATCTTATCTCTCTATATCATGTCACTTGATTGTTTCTAGCTCATAATGTTTTTCTTCCGTGTTTTGCTCCGATTTCATATGAGCTATGCTATTGTGTACTAACTCTTCTTGTTTCATCTTATGAGTACACCCTGTTGGGTTGGAGCACATAAGCAATCTTAAATCTCTTTGTTCTTATTGCCTTTTGCTTATGTGAACCAAGCATGATAGAAAAACTCATCTCTTAAATCTACTTACTCATGGTGTTGTCATCAATCACCAAAAAGGGTGAGATTGAAAGCATCTAGGCCCCTAGAGTGGGTTTCGATAATTGATAACAACGCAACATTACTATGACTAACGTGTGTTTTGCAGAATGGTGACTGTTTGGGCACTATGGTTTTCATGACCCTTGATGGAAATCATTTTAGTTTTCAAAGGATTAACAACAAGGTTAAGGACGGTTAGTTCCGGACATCAAGGAGTTGAGTTATGTTCGGAATAGTTGTTAGGATCTTCGCTTTTCTCCTTTGGCCATACTATAAAGGGGGGCATGAGTGAGTAGCTTGACCTAGGCGAGTCTATTTGTTTAGGTGTGGTGCACACTTGTCAAACTTAGCACTAGGTAGCTCAGGTGAAGCCCAAAGATCTTTTAGAAGAAGCGTTGTTCAGGCTGCGTCACAATCCGGAGTAATTTGAGCCATTTCTTCTTGACCAGACGCGGTTTCTATCTTGACCGGATGCATCCGGTCAGTGTAGTGAACTGAAGCAAAATGCAACCTCATGACCTGACGCTGTGGCTCGCCTGACCGGACGCGCATGTGGCGCAGTCTACAGTCAGCAGAGCTAGGGTTTGTAACCGGACGCTAAGCCTGTCTGACCGGACGCCACTGTGGCCGAGTTCGGTCAAAGTACAGAAAGGTTCCAGAGAGGGTCTTGAGCGACCGAACACGTCCGGTCACCCCTGATCGGACTCGTCTATGCGTCCGGTCACTCAGCGCCCTTGATTTTCAAATCGACCATTGCCACCGACCGGATGCGTACGGTCACAACGACTGGCGCGTCC
Source organism: Saccharum hybrid cultivar R570 (assembly GCA_038087645.1). Lineage (NCBI taxonomy): Eukaryota > Viridiplantae > Streptophyta > Magnoliopsida > Poales > Poaceae > Saccharum > Saccharum hybrid cultivar. The sequence continues at coordinate 787,435 of JAQSUU010000625.1, read as the reverse complement.
GGTCAGTATGAAAAATGCTGAGTTGGCACTTAACGGTTGGGATTGACTGTGGGGAGTATAAATGCATTCCCTACCCCTCCATTTGAGGTCTCTTGCTCATTTGTTCAGCTGAGAAACACCTTTCATATGCAAGGGAGTGCAAGAGCTCTAGTAAGGATTGAGATTTGAGAATCTAAGATTAAGGACCCTCATTAGTGACTAGGGAGTAGCAAGTGTGCATCCACCTTCTCATTAAGCTTGTTGTGGTCAAGTGAGAGTTCTTGCTTGTTACTCTTGGTGATCGCCATCACCTAGACGGCTTGGTGGTGATTGGGAGCTTGGTGATCATCCGGCGAGCTTGTGGATGACCCAACTCATCTTGTGAGTGGTTGTAGGTGATTCACCGCGACGGAGTGTCAAAGAATCAGCCCATAGAGAGCACTTGATCCTCGCGCGGATCAAGGGGGAGCTACACCCTTACACGGGTGCTCCAACGAGGACTAGTGGGGAGTGGCGACTCTCCGATACCTCAGGAAAACATCGCCATGTTCCTAACCCTTTACATTCAAGCAATTTACTTTCTCACATTGCTTTTGTTGCTTGGTTTACATTCCTAGAATTGCCATGCTAGATTAGGATTGGAACTTAGGGTGCAAAACTTTTATCGATAGAATCACTAGGAACACTTGTAGGCACTAGGGGTGAATTATGGCTTAGTAGGATTTAAATTCTCGCAATAAATTTTAGAAAAGCCCAATTCACCCCCCCTCTTGGGCATCTTGATCCTTTTAGCGGTGATTTTGGGACAGCTGGCAAATATTTCGTGAGAAATTTTATGGTTCCCATTCACCCCCATCCCATTTTTGGACCTTTAATTGGTATCAGAGCTGGTTAGAGATCATTTCACCTTAGTCGGTCCATGATCCACGAAGCCGGCAAGCCGCCGTTCTTCGATGGGACAAACTACCCCTACTAGAAGATCTGCATGTCGTGTATCTTCAGGGGATTATTGATTGATGAGTCTAGGAGATTTATGAGGACCCTAATTATGAGATGCTTGCTACTCATGTCGGTCAGGAATAGATGGACCAGCACAACGCAAATAGTAGGGCTCGTAGTGTTCTCTTTTCAAGTCTTTTGCTTTCAGAGTTTGAGTAGGTTTCTGATCTCACTACTGCTCGAGAGATCTGGGTGAGGCTTCAGAGCTATCACGAGGGAACTGCACAGCTCAAAACTAGACTTTTTGAGACGTACAAATGTGAGTATGAGAACTTTGCTCAGTTGGATGGAGAGTCTATTGATACTATGTTTTCTTGTTTCCAGACGATTGTAAACAAGATGCAGGCAAACAAGCTGCAACTGCCTTATGATGATCATGAGAGGGCTCCCAAGTTACTATATGCCCTAGATTGAAAGGTTTGGGATGTGAAGGTGTGTCCACTATCATTGAATTCGCTAACTACGACACCCTCACTGTGGATAAGCTTTTTAGCAAGCTGAAGTCCACTGAGATCGATTACCAAACCCAAGCCAAAATCGAGAACCCATCTGTACCTACCATGGCTTTGGTCTCAGGTAATGGTAGTTCAAGTTCTTTGGCTAACCCTTCAGAAGCTTCTTTTGCTTTGTCCTCTTTGGTGTTTGTTACAGAGGAGCAGATGGAGGCATTTGGTGATAACAAGCTAGCTTTGGTCATCAATCGGTTCTCGTGGTTTCACAACAACCGCTTGAACCACTAGTGTAGTGGTGGTCCGAAGGATGGATGCTTCGGCTATGGAGACCCTGACCACTTTGTCGCCCACTGCCCCAAGAAGAACAAGCACTCCTCCAGCAAGCACGATACTGCCAAGCGTAAGGACAAGCGCGAGTACACCTCCGGCAATCACAAGTCCAAAGGAGGATTCGACAAGGAGGCGCTCAAGAAGAAGTACCTCAAGAAGGCCAAGGCTCATGAGCATGCCTTCCTCGACTCAATGATCTTGAGAAGGACTCCACCGATAGTGACTCTTCCACCTCTAGCGACAACGAGTTCGAGTGCAAGATCAAGGACAAGTTGAGTAGACTCTGCTTCCATGCTGACCCACCAAGCAAGGCTTCTACACCATGGCACTTGGTGACGAGGTGGAGACCAGCAAGGATGAGGTTCCCATCAATGACGACACTTCTAAGGTATGTCCTTCCACTGATGAGCTCGTCATTGAGGTCAAGTCTTTGACCACTATGTTGCTTAGCCAGACAACTTGCTTAAGCGTGCTGCCTGTGAGAGGAAAGCGTATAAGGATAAGCCAGAGATTGCGCTGAAGGAGAATGAGGATGCTAAGAAGTGTGTTGTGGTAGTGTCTGGCGAAGTTGAGTGCGATGAGTGTGCTATTCACATGTCCAGCCTTACTAACTTACAATCAAGTATGTTGCTTTGCTTGATGAGAATGATGAGCTAAAGTCTAGGTCTGGCTTGTTGGGTGCGTGCAAGTCCTACTCAGGCTAGCAATTTGAGCTGGCAGAGAAGGTTGCTAGGATCTCTTTACTTGAGAAGGCCAGTTCAGATAGCATTGCTGCTAGGTGTACACGCTGTGAGGGTTTGGAGCTGGAGCTTGAGTCCTGCTGGCATGACAAGATGAGAACCGAGAAAGACAACATAAACCTTCGGCCCATCTTGAGCTAGGTGTCCTGTAGTGAGCCGCAGTTGGGTATGATGATGAGCCAGTTCAGGCGGGGACTAGTGCATCGGGTGTAGGCTTTGCTTTAGGTGGGAAGGGTGAAAATCTCTATGGCAAGGTTGGTCAGTATAGTGGCCTGAAACCAAGTGAGAAACCTACTACTACTCCTAAATTGATCAAGATCACTCCACCTGAGCCCACCTTGCCTATCACCAAAGATGGAGTGTTTGAAGAACAACCGAAAGCTCAACCACAGAAACAATTATGGGTTCCAAAACCTATCTCAAGAACCCACTTGATACTCTACCAAACATCTCTGATGATCCCCTTCCTAAAGCCAAGCATCCACCAAGAGTGAACCATACCCACAAGAGAGTGAACCAACAACCACCTAAGAGAGAAGTGAGGTATCACTGTGACTACTGCCATAGGGATGGCCACCTTGCTAAGTTCTGCTTTAGGAGGAAGAGAGATGAGCGGCGAGAGTACGAGTGGTGATCGCCGTGCGCTCATCCCTCGCTCTCCATTCGTGCGATTTGTCTCTCGGCTCTGTTCGGCTGTCACCAGAAGGGGCGGTGTACACCGCCTTGTGACCTGATGGTGCACCGTCCGCACCAGGCGGTGCCCTTCCCTAGTGTCCGGTGCCTCTGCGAGTGTTCTCTCTCTGTTGGAATGTTTGGTTCAAGCCTTCCGAATTTCCGGCCCTATTTTTTTTGTTTCGCTCCTGGTTTGCGCGTTTGAGCTCCGAATTAAGTTCAATCTTTTGCGTTGGCTTCCCACTAATTTATGGAACATATCGAGATACTCTTGTCACCAGTTGGCTTGGTATTTTATATTCGGGAACTCACTTCTTATCAATAGGAGTTGAGTATCCTATTTTTTGTTCCTCAATTCAGTGTGTGCTTCGCGTCCGTCTACTTTGTGGTGTCTTACTGTGTTCCTAGGAAACATCCATCCACTCTTTTAGATCGTGAACATCATGGTGTTTGCTTTGCGTATTTGGCTGTGATTTGGGGATAGCATCAAATATTTCATGAGAAATTTTACGCCTCCCGTTCACCCTTTAGTCCCCGTTTTCGGTCCTTCATAACGTTTACCTCTGGGCTCTGGCTCATGTCGCCAGAATTAGTGAAAAGGGTTGACGTTGCAGCTAGTCAAGTCTGCCACATCAGTGATTGATTTCTGTCTAAAAAAAGGGTCAAACAGAAGTTGTTAGCAACTAATAATTATAAATTCAGTTGACTATAGACGATGCTGGTTCTGACGCAAATTCTTAACTGACCCATGATCGAGTAATATAATATAATCTCAATGAAAATTCTTTAATTTTCTACTATTGATAAAACAAGAAACTAAGTAACAGCATGCAGATAAGTCATTCTTGTGAGGTCGTTAAATGCAAGATTAATTTTGGCACGAACTCGATCCCTTCATCATTACAGTAGTCGGTATAGGTGCATGGCTACATCATCACGACTTCTTGCATATATAATAAAAACGACGAGTAGTACGTACTAAATTTAAAATTAGGAGATATATACTGGTGGATTTCAATACTAGGAACAAAGAAGGAAAGTGCATGACACTGCACAAGTTCTCCTTCAGTACGTTTCGTGTATGTTCAGACATCAGAGGACGCACCGTGTACCCCTCGACGTGTGACACGTTGTTTCAATTTGATGGGAAAATATCAAAATTGAGGTAAATGCATGCTAGATATGGATGACGACCAAGTAATCCAAGTTTTTTGTTTAATTTACACGCAGGAACCTAGCTATCCAGAAAATACAAGGTAATTATCTCGCCATTAACGCATCGTCGGCAAAGAGAAAATTTTGGAACAATGTATATGTGTGATCGCAATGAATAATACACAAAGAAATGGATAACAGATCAAGGACAGGAGAAACACGGTTTTTGTCCTCGTCGTGTGTGCTAATGCCTATTCATAGATACACATATATATAAGTCGCAAAAAAAAAAGATACACATACAATATATGCATGCTTAACCGACCTACGACGCATACGTGTCGGTGATGAGCGAAGGATCACTGAAAATAGCATGGCATTGCATGCAGGAGAGAAGACCAAGTTAGTTACTCCTAGAAATCTAGCTACATACTCGCTAGCTTGATGGAGAAGCGAATGAATGGCGACACGTAATTAAGCCTGCCTACGACAGACGCGCTCATGCATACTACAGTAGATAGAACACGGAAGAGGTTAAGAAGAATTAGATTTAATTTGGTACACATAAGCCCATAAGATTTCCAGGATTATACCATGGAACTTCCATGATTCTACCAAGCCCAAATGCTATATAAGCTAGCTATAGGGGAGGCCCATGCATCTGAATAGCGTCCAGTACGATTAAGGAGAGCGATCACACACCTGAAGTTTCAGCTACTCGTAGCAAGGTAGACATGTCGGGAGCCTCAATGAACTCCGGAAGTAATGGTAAGCCTCTCTCTTATATCTAATTAATAAAATTGTAAATAATGATGTTTCTCTGATTGCACTTATATTACGTACGTGCATCATCATATTATTGGCATGCTTAACAAATTAATTGGACCCATATATATGTGCACATGCAGGGTTACATAGCTCCATGCATAATAATAATTATTATTACCAGCGAGGACCACAAAGCCGTCCAGAGTACCCTCATCGACCACATGCATCATCATCCTCCTCTTCGGGTTAGTATCATCTATACCTTAGTCTTTGTAACCTTTTTTTTTGTTTCGTGATCTTTTGTATCGAATCATTGTTCTTTTTTGCAATAAAATCACAATAGGGGCTCAAACCCCTCCTGTTTCTCGCTTCAAGAAAAAAATAAGCTACCATCATAGTTTAGCAAATTTTTTTCTTTTTTCGGCTCTCGGGTTACAAAGGAACGGAAAGCAAAGCTCTATTCCAATTGGTTAAATCTCATGATCAATTCTGCATCTGTGATATGCTGGTGTAAAAAAAAATCCAGTTCAAACAAAAACCTTGACTAGTCACACAAAGAGGCATGACTAAAAGGTTCTGTAATTTCGCTAAAACCAAATGCTTGAAAATAATCTCTTTGTTTTTGGTTTAATTTTTTTCTCCTTATTATCCTTACTAATCCTTTCTGTTTGCCTTTCATTGGTACATGCACAGAAGTTTGTTTGTTTTCTTCTACACCTAATCTAGACCTAAATTTTGTGTGCGTGCAGCATCGAGCTATATTGGTTTGGTGGATAAGGTACCCACAACTGGTACTCCAGGGACGCAGTTCCAATCGCCTTACACCCCAGCTGGTCAAAACAAGAGCGGAAACAAAAATGCAACAGGTACGTACGTGCTAGCTCATCATTAAATTTGCATTTTGTTGGACTACTATGTACTAGCTAGCTTCACAAATACTGACGTTCCATCTTTTCTCCCAGGCCGGGCCCTACCAGCTAGCGGTATGTCTACTACCATGCCCGCGATGGGTCAACGTTATTAAATATAACATACATATGGAGGAGGAAGAAGATCGATCCATGCATGTGTGTGTGCTAGCTAGTCGTATGGCAGGAAGAAAAAAAATGAATTCTGTTTGTTGATTATATAATATAAGTTCGCTTTGATGCGTTGATTGTATATCCAATCATATCCCTGACATATTTATTATGTAATGTGTAAACATCCTTGTACATTTGTTTGTATACAGATCGAGATGCATAATTCATTTCATATGTTATTAGTACATAAACAATTTCTACTTGGAGCACTTTTTCAATTTCTACTGATGATGAATTTTGGATCCGCCAATATCAAAGCCCAATGGAAATGGTGTGTTCCATTGGTGCCAGCTTAAGAACTGCATCTGTAAATCACTCTACATTGGTGGTTGGCTTAACACAATCGCCAGTGTAAATCGATTTACACTGATGGGAGTCTTAAACCAACCGTCACTCATAATAGCTAACACATGTTGTTTATGTATACACTATACAGGCGTCTCTGTTAATTAAATAATTTTCATAGGCAGATAAAACATAAACCACCTGTAAAAATTTTAGACGGCAAAAAATGTAGCAACAAAGAAAATTGTTACTTCATTTGCCAAAAAACATAAAACTTCATGTATCATCATTACTTACTGTGCTGGGGTTCATGGTACATTGCCCCTTTTCTATGAGATATTCGAACACGTAGTACTCATAGATAAAGCTGTCAAGTGGTTGCTTATGGCACTATAGGTGTAAGTTGCATGCTATATGTAACATCGAGAGGTTGTGCATTACAACATTTATTGAAAAATCATTGGCCATCTTGACTTTACGTCCATCCACTTATTCTTTCATTTTAGATCATATTTTCCATCCATGACCTTGCACCACATGTATGCACTGCCGAGATTGAATAATATCCAAAAGTCAATTTCAAACTATCATCGCAAATATAGAATTATTCATGTATTGATGTATGCATGTGTTTCTCCTCTTACCCTTGTATAATGTTCAAGATTTTTTAGTGCTACTCTAGTGCATGCATAATCAGCAGGGTCAATGACCAACATCCTTCCATTCTTGGGGGCAAATCATTACAAATCAACTTACCACTACACGAACATAGCTAATGCATATGTTAGAGAAAATAGTCTTTTATTTGAATCTATTAAGAAGACAGATAAATGGGCTGCGATGGGCCTTAAGATGGATGCTGGATCAGGCTCAATTAATAGAGACGGGCCACATAAGGACTCTCATCTGAACAGACCTCTTAAGAGGTCCGCCTCTATAAACGAATTTTATGAGACAGACAGTTTTGACAACCTTCGTGAATCCATTTTGAGAGACGGTTAATTTGTGACCACCTCCAAAAATAAAGTGACCGCTTAGAAAATCCTATGGTATTTAGGAGACACGTAAATTTTATGACCCCCTCCATTAATAATAACTTGTCTTGCAAAATCTTTTATGTAGTAGTGTCTCCAAATAATGCAATATAGACTTTATATGAAATGACAGTGTGATGAGTATGTTAAAATTCTTCTTTATTTCTGAGATATTGATGGTCAGATTTTGGGGTTTAGTGATTATCAACAAACTCTTCCAAGCTCAGGTCTTTTGCTTGTCGTGAGCAAAGCGTAGGATTTAAGCTCCGTGGATCAGGAGTTGCTACTCGTATCTGACCTATGACTCAACATTCTTTGTTGAATTGAATATGTTAGCAATTTATATGAGACTCACCCATTTTACCGTACTCATGCTTATGACCTTTTCTTTTGTCATAGTCGGTTGAGAGATAGATCGAACAACTTGATAGAGCACTATTTCTCTCATTCTTTGTGTAACCATCATACTGGAGGTTTTGTCATGGGAAGCGAGGGCAGCTGCAGAGGAGAGACCGTTTGTGGCAGCAAGGGTGGCTACAGGAGCTTGAGACTAAGCTTTGGCTAGGTTGCTTGTCCAGGTGCGTATGGGTTGAGGGTTCAACCAACTCACGTCCAAGTCTGGTCTTCCTAAGACTGCCCGCAGTGGCATACTCTAAACGATACTCTAAAGATTTAGAGTATGAATATAGAGTAAAAACTGCTGCACTGGGTACTCTAAAACGATACTCTATCCTATCTCTCACTCTATATTTAGAGTAGTACTGTGCTTACTCTATACTCTATAGTGGCGGACCCCACTAGCTAAACAAAGGAAAAAATGTTATAACTCACAAACCAAAAATTCAAATTAAATTTCGATTTCACCATTAAATTCATCTCAATAAATCCTTCAAAACTAGATCACACATGGATATATTTAGATAAAGTGACAAGTGGGTCCCATAGTGGATAGAGTGGATAGAGGATGATATAGAGGATGGATGTGTGCGGAAGAATTGAGTATAGAGGAGAGAATCTTGATGACTAGGACGTATAGAGGATGAATATAGAGGTCCATGAGTGCGGATAGCCTATGGGGCACCAGACGCCATCTTAAAAATTTCTCTCCCAATGGTGAAAATGAATATTTTATTGCGTGCAGTTTCCAATGGCAAAGAACCATGATTTCATAATGGTACTATGCAATTTATCGGTTCTGCAATGTGTATTGGCTAATTCCACGATTGAATAGTGTCCATGAGCAAAATTTGTCTACAAATTAAATCCTGAAGTCATTGAAGTGACGTTGTTGCAGATGGAAATATTGATAGGAGGTAAACTCGTTATAATGCTGTTTGAGGAACATCCAATAACATTGCAAGAAGTATAGCTAGCAGCTATGTATTTGCTATGGTTTTCAGGTAGAGTTTATTAGAAGACAGAGTTTTAACATAATTTGAAATATTCTTGTGCTGCAAATGTTCTCACCATCATGTTTCTATAATATGGTACCTATAGAATAAACTCAAGAAATATATATAGGATCATTCACAGACAATACAAATCTGTCATCTAGTATTTTTGTTTACACTCCTGGTCAAGGTAAAAAAAAAGGAACTAATATTAGTGCACGCAAGCCGTCCTTGTCTGGTAGTTGAACGCTAGGCCACATTTAGATTGCAAAACATTTCAATCCGATGAATAGTACCATTTTCGTTTTATTTGGCAAATATTGTCCAATCGTAGACCAACTAGGCTTAAAAGATTCATCTCGTGATTTTCAACTAAACTGTGTAATTAGTTATTTTTTTACCTACATTTACTACTTCATGCATGGATCCAAAGATTGATGTGATGGAGAGAGTGAAAAAATTTCAACTTTTGGGGTGCATCTAAACCAGACCCTAGTTTGGCAATGACTGGTGCAAGCTAGCTCTAGGAGACTAGGACCCAACTGTCCACTGCATGAAAAGAAATTCAATCAATCTGATTCTACCTACTGTGTTCTCTTCATCTTCTGACTAATTACCAATGAATATATAAGGCCTGAATTTTACACGCTATCGACTTGAACATCAAGGTATTAAATTTGACTTGAACTTGGGAGGTGACAGGAAATGTACATGCGCATACTACACCGACTGACGGTGGAGTCCTATGGCCATGTTGCCGTATAGAAAATTTTAAAAACATGAATTAATATTTTGACCTGTACTGCGAGTACTACTAAATACAATTATCGACCAGAGGAGCTTTTTCTAATCTTAAATGAACCACGAAGGGAGAATACATGTTTATATCAGTACACATATCATTTCTTCAATTTCATGTGTTCTGATCTACACTAGAAACAAAATACTCCGTATTATTGATTTATTATTTTAAGGTAACAAAATATGCAACTGATGCCAACATGTGGAACACCAATTAATAATAAATTCAAGACTATTTAAACTACATGAAGGGTAGAGGAAAAGGGTTGCTAATTGCGTAGAACTTGCATGCATTTTCCAGTTTCTCAAATTATATAGTTAACAGCAATAACTAGTAATGAATATGACTTTTCAACATTATTGTTTTGGTTCGAATCACATAGAAAAACTTGTGGTTTCCAGCATGTTGACCTAGTGCATATACAATAGAAGAATGGAAACTCTATGAGGTTCAATTTCATGGGCACTCACGTATACAATACAATCATATAGGATAATATGCCTGCTTATATATATATGAGACTTCATATAGCGCGTAGGATCTGCGCTTTGCCAGCCATCCTACTATTGTTCATGTACGGCCGTCCAATCGTTGCGTGTCACGTGGCAACCCGTGACGACGCACCCGTTCGCCATTCCTGTGCTTAGCTTCGGGGTGCGTGCTCGTGTGGGTCTGCCTTTGCTTCTCCGTCATTTCGTGGGCCGCTTCGCCGTCCCCGTAGGGTCCTCGGTGTGCCGCCGTCCTAATCGTGGACAACACGTGTCCCGCACTACTGCTCTTGGGTCACGATTGCCTCACGCGATTTGGTGCTCCGCGCTCCTCGACTCCTCCGCGCCGCCGCCGTCCTACCCCTGATAGATCCCCACTCACGATATCCTGCCTCACTCGGCCCTCCCTCACCAGTCGCCATGCCGTCGCCGGCTAATTCGCCGTCGCTGCTGCCCGCGCCGCCCTTCGCCTACCCGCTTCCTCGCCTCTTCCGCGGCGCAAGCGACGATTGCCGAAACGGCCGAACCACCCGGCTGCATCGGCCTCCGTCTGCGCCATCGTCGTAGCCTAGAGCACGACCATGGTGTGTTAGGGTGCGTACGGTTGTGCCGGCCAGCTGCCAAACGCCGCCATCTGCTGCGTGGGACACACTTCTCGGCTGCGTGGCCGAAGCTAGATGGTCGCCCGAGCCTTCCGCCGCCGTTCTGGACGAGGTGGAGGAGCCATCCGTCGATTATGCCTTCGTGATCGTGAGTTCCTCTCGGGCCTCTTTTGATGCATTAATATTTGGCGTTGGCGCAGAGCGCATTCCTATTGTTCCTCATAGTGTTGCAGCTGCGGCTGCTGCTGTGCAGGACGCCAGACATCATGCTTGAGGGCTACATCAGCCTCTGAAGGCCCTACTTCAGTCACTGCACATCGCTGCTAAACTCGCTCTCAGATCTCAGCTTGCTCGCGGTGCACATTGCCTATCTTGCATCAACTGATACTGCTGCTGAATATTGGGATCGTTTTAATTGCAGCTCTCTGCTACTGTATGATCTTTTTTCCTAAACTGCTCAGGAGGCAGGGTTTGTTAGGACCTGCATCATCGAGGTGGATTCGGAAATCATTACGAACTAACGATTCTTTTCCTTATCTTTATGTCTACAATAGTTGTTCTTTTATAGGAGAACACGTCATATAGTCGTAAACTATTTTCTCTGTGATATCGGGTCCATGTGACATTTTGTTATTCATTTGTGATTTGTTCCTCCAGGTAGTGTTCTTCATGTGTATTGGAAAGCAATAAGACAAACAAATTATGTGGCTGATTTTGAAGTCCCCAAATCTTTTCTGGATCATTTTTGGATCAGTTACGTTAATACTGACTGTTTGGTTTTCTTCATGATGGTTATGATAGGTAAAAGATTCTCCGTATATGTTAATTGTTAAGCAATAATACCTCTGCATTTTTCTAGCTTTTGTCCACTATGTGTCTATCAGTTTTCCTAGTGTCTGAATCGATTTCAGTGTATGTTTGTATCAGTTCAGGAATCTTGATTTCAGTCTAGATGTTTTTTACTTCAACTGCAATTGATGTACTCCTATTGATAGTACATTTATGATCATTCAGATTGATTTCCATATGGTCATTCAGACTAATGATGAAGTTCCTGAGCCATTTGGTTGGTGCCTGCAGAGATAAAGGTCCAAGTGGGCGAAAGCAGAAGAACTGCCATGAGCCAAATTTGTAAGGTACGTTAGATTGCCTCAGGTGATTGATTTGGAGGGATTTCTGGTGCCGTTCATTACTGCAGCTAAATTAGTTAATGACCTGTAAACTTGATAGGAGTGCAGTATGACGTGTGTTTGCCATTTTCAGCAGATTCACACTGAAGCTGCAGAACTCACTGAAGCAATACCACAAATCCTATTTAGGGCTTAAATATATTATATGGCAAGCCATAGGCCCAAGCCCCCAAAGAAGTATGGTATTGTAAAGAACATACATTTTTTTTGTCAGAATTAAAATAATAATAATAATAATCAACTTGAGTATAGGTATACCAGGCCTCTTATGAGTTTATTAAAAAGGCATAGTAGACCCAATAACAAAATAATTCGTAGCCACGTAGCCTGTTTTGAAATTGGGTACATCTACTCAAAATTCACAGGCTCGCTATCTAAGAAGGCATTTACTTTCAAATTAAATGATTGACAGAAAGTATATATCGTACAAGACAATGTACTGGATATGTTTGTTTTATCTAAAGCCTAAAGACCACCTGAAGTTTGCTTCATGAGGTGATAGCTTAAGCTTCTAAACTGGGATGTTGAACAAATGAAAATATTAAACTCTTCTGTAGTAATACCAGATCGGAGTGCTGCCATTGCATGGATGCCAGGTGTTAGACTGGTTTTATGATCAAGCACCTAATTATGCTAAGGGGGTGCTAAAATTCCAGCAATTTCCTAAATTATTAGTTCTTAATAATGGTACATTAAAAACAAGTACTTCCTGAATGCCTTCTCTGTAGGCACCAGCCCTATTGTCCCATGGCATGGTAGTTATCTTATGTGGTCAAACATCATTCTCTTCCTTCGAATTGCAAATTTATATAATTACTGTCCTAATGTTCATGTACCGTTCACAAGGTTTTCATTTCCTCCAGATGAGAGGTTTTTAAAATGAGAATTCAAGGAACACTGATGAGGTAATTCATGGAACACCACTGTTGTGGTTCTTTTCAAACTATTTACTATTCATTGTAGTTGCCTCTACCGGAGCCGGCTGCTTTGCCGAGGGCCCCAGGCTCTCGGCAAAGCTTCTAAGGCCCTCGGCAAAGCCTTTGCCGAGCGCAGCTCTCGGCAAAGCGCCCTCGGCAAAAATCCGATCGGCAAAGGCTTCTTTGCCGAGAGCCGTTTATCGGGCACTCGGCAAAGCCTTTGCCGAGAGCCCGACGCTCGGCAAAGCGCGAAATAAAAAAATGCGAAAAAAACCTGGAAAAAAAAAATTCAATCGGGGGAGGGGCCCACTGGCCAGCGCCCGCCCGTCTCCGTCGAAGTCGCAAGTCGCGGCATTTTTCGCGCAAAATTCACGGCTACGCGGTCGGCAGGATTCGAACTCGTGACATCTCACTCACGTGATACCTCCTCTGCCACCTGCACTACACACTCACATGCGTCTATATGCCGTTTCAGTTACTCAAATATTATACTAAACCAAGTGAAAATTGATTGTTTAGGCCCTAAACGAATTCAAATCAAAAGGTTGTCAACCACAAAGTTTCATAACTTTTCGAGCACTACATTTTTCATATAGAAAGTTTTTCCATCCGAGGTCTTTTGAAAAATTCAAATTTTAAAATTTTGAATTTCAAACGTAGTTTTGCATGACAAGATGAATTCAAATGAAAAAGTGGTCAACTATAATGTTTCATAACTTTTTGAGATCTACAAATTTCATTTAGGAAGTTTTTCCATCCGATGTCTTTTGAAAAATTCGAATTTTAAAATTTTAAAATTTTGAATTTCAAACGTAGTTTTTCATGACAAGATGAATTCAAATTAAAAAGTGGTCAACTACAGTGTTTCATAACCTTTCGAGATCTACAAACTTCATTTAGGAAGTTTTTCCATCCGAAATTGTGGTGCTAACATTGTTCACAAATCTTATATATCTCTCTTGTAGTTTCATGGAACTACATGAGAGACATATAGATTTTGTGAACAACGTAATTATTACTTTGTCGAATAAAGAAATGACCAATATAAAGTTTGTAGATCATGAAAAGTTATGAAACTTTGTAGTTGAAAACTTTTTTATTTGAATTCGTTTAGGGCACCAAAATGTGGTTTGAAAAATTGCTTTGCCGAGTGTTTTACTTTGGCACTCGGCAAAGAAGCCTTTGCCGAGTGTTTTTTTTTTTGCTCTCGGCAAAGAAACTTCTTTGCCGAGAGCCGTTTATCGGACGCTCGGCAAAGCCTTCTTTGCCGAGAGCCGTTTATCGGACGCTCGGCAAAGCCTTCTTTGCCGAGTGTAGAGGCTTTGCCGAGTGTTTTTTATTTGGCTCTCGGCAAAGCCTTCTTTGCTGAGCGCCCGAAAAAAAACGCTCGGCAAAGCCTCCGGCGCTCGGCAAAGAAGCCTCCGGCGCTCGGCAAAGCCTCAGGTCTGATTGATTTACATGCTCTCACTAATTTCTTTTTGGTTCATTATTATGTTTGTTAGTATGCTACCTAACCTAGCTTTGCATATGTGATTTATTGCCATTGTCATTTTATATTATTGAGAATTATTTACTTCATACTATGCACGATACAAAACAAAAAGTTAAGAGTAATTTTCTTCTAGAATAGATATTTTCTGCATGCTGAATCCACCGGTTTTGCAGGTTTCCTTTGCTCATCCAAATAACATTGTCTTAAACTTGGACCATAGCGCTGCAGAACATTGTCTTAATGATGCTTTATCTGGAATACCACATCTTTACTGAGACATCTTAAGGTTTGAGTCCTATAATGCAAGCTCCCTTTTTAGCTTTAGTGTACAGAGTATGAATTGATCTGAGCTATGCACCCGTTTTCTAAAATATATACCTACTGTCATCAACATGTTATAGTGCTACGGTTCGTGACATGGTGGTTAATGTGCACAGATGCAGATAGCAGTGTCGCCTATCATCTGCTTCAAAAATTGCTTGGTGTATGGCTTTTTAGTTGCAAACCCACATTTATACTACAGAACCTAGACAGGCCTTTTATTCCCCTCTTTTCATACATGAAGAATGTATCATTCATTGTTCATCTTCCCTCACTGAGACTGTTTTCAAACGTGGATTCTTTGAGCCTGCAATGGCAACTACAAGTGAGCTATTTGTTCTGATGTACACTGTATTCAAGTCAAGACGTGTTTGGCAAATTGGAAGTGGCAAACTACCATTTTTGGCTTTTGACACTGATTTCAGATTTGCTGATTTCAGACTGATATGAAGCTCTCTAAGTTTGCTTTCAGATCGATCATGAATATACGTGGTGCTCAAAGAGTGCCCAGGTGGCCAGGTAGTTTGGTCCCTTTTGTGTTGCTTTGGCCGCTTGAAGGATGCATCCCTGCAAATAAGCACCTGTAACAGGAGCGGGCGCGGCGAAGCGCGCCTACCGTCCTAGTATATACACACACCCACAAATGACACGATGTAGCTCGGCAAGCACTCTCGCAGCGGATTTCTGAAAATGTAATACTACTCAGGAAGGAATGCAACAAGAACAGCAAAAAGGATTCATTAATCTGGTCTCTGCAAGCTGCACCTATTGGTGTCTTGAGTGGACTAACATTGTTTCACTCATCAAAATTAAAAAGCAAACAAACGCAGCACACTCTATATTGTTAAAATAGTTGACATTTGACTAGGACTGAATCTGAAACGGTACAATCAGATCTACACCAAGTGACCAGGTCCGAATTCAATCTATGCAATTAAGCGATCAGATTTTATGTTATGCACTCTGTACTCTTGCTCCAATTTGAACGAAATGTAAACAATGGTCATCCTTTAATCAGAACCATGTGTTACCTCGATTCTGGAAGGCGCAAGGGGAAAGACCTCTGAAATACTGAAAGTGCTGAACTCTTTCAACAATGACATAGATGTCTCAAGTAATTTAATTAGCATACCTTGAATATTAGAATGGTAGTTAATATGGAAGATCTCTCGGTGTATATATTTTACAGCCTGTTTAACTGAAAGCTGCTTTTTGCATTCTTAAGATTAAACTGGACGAGATCTCTCCTCAATTAATCATGAATTTTTGGAAAATCTTAAGATTATGTGATTCTACACATGCTATTTTTCTGTTTCATATGCATGTTCAAAATTTAAAGAATGCATGTCATTTGACTAACAAAATGACAGTATTCAATTATGGCTACTTTTATCGTGAAACATGGATCGCTAGTGAATTAAAGAGTTGGGGTTAATTTACACGAAATGGCAGAGGAAAGTGCGGGGTTAATTTACACGAAATGGCAGAGGAAAGTGCAAGCTAAAGTCTTGCATCAATTTTTTTTCAAAGCTTGCTAAACATGCACACTAGTACAAAAACTGATTATGTCTCTCGGTTCGTAATTCCCATTTGCTATATACTACTCTGTCAATGATGAAGTCATTTTTTCCATGGATGGATATCTGTGCGCTAAAAATAGTATATCCGTGATTCATCATGGGAAAATATCATAGAACCTTGAAAGGTACTTCATACCCACTCTTGAAAAGTTGCAGAAATTAGCTAATTTGAACATAAAAATATGTGAAACTTAATTTTTGGGGTTCCCAGTTGATAATTGCAAAAAATTATATATCAAAACTCTGACGTACCATGGGGAAATTACTATTGCCACACAGTTTCTTAGTTTCGACTATTAGAATTCCAAATTACCTTGAGTGCCAGAAACTGCCAAGTAATTACCTTAGCGATTTGGTTTAGCATATGCATTTCATGGGTGTCTACGTCCCCAGTCAATGAAACTACACTTTAATTTTCTTGACGGTTTCAATTTGGTTCTCAAGGTAATTAATTTAGGATTCTGGTAGTGTTCTGAAGCGTGTTTACGGCCAATAGTGAATGATCTCCTCAACTGAACTGGAAGACTCTACCAACCGAGCTATCGCTAATAAATAAAAAAAGCACCAATATTCTTAATATTGGATTTTTAACATTGGTTCAGAAACTTCAGGTTCATCTCATGTTGTTGATGGATACATATATAACTAGAATAACACCCCGCGTGTTGTCGCGAGAACTACTGATTTGGAATGAAATTTTAACTATTCATACAATTCTTAGAAAGAGATTAACTATTATAAATTAATGTTAGTGGATATCGTGGCACGCTGATGTGGACAACTAAATGTATGTTAGTGGATGATGTGTCTCGCTGACATGGATATTATAATTGCTTGTGCTAGTGAACTTTAATTTCAAGTGATAGTGGACTGCTGAGGTGGATACCTTGTATATCAAAAAAAAAATTATAGTGGTGTTTTGCTTTATAAGAGTATAGGATTATTAACCTTTCATAAACTTCCAGGATGTCTCATCTTGAACAAATAATAACACCGTTGAGATCAATTGTTTATTAATTGAAAAATGAGCACCGGTGTGAACATACCAACGAAGGGCTTGCATGAATAGTACTATGGTAGTTGTTCGCCTTGCTTAAAAATTTCTGATCAAAATACTGGGTCCGCACGCAATGCAAGGTTCAATACAGGTTACGTGGAAAGTCCTTCCTATTTCCTATATACGTTACCTAAACGTGTTAAGACTAGCTGGGACTTGAGACCCAGAACTGCAGAATGTATAGCAAATTACTCCATTCATAAAATACCGAGGCTAACAAGAGTACAAATAATTCCTCAGAGAAGCATTTATCATTTATTAGTCAAATGAACTTTCCATGATTATACCATAAATTCGTAGCTAGGCTGTTGTATATATAGGGCACGTATCAACACATATTGGCTCCACCACCTCGTAGCAAATCGATAGATCACAACCACGAGAAAAGTAGCACATATCCACCGGAACCATGTTCAAGTCGAAGGGTAAGCCACTACTGTATGGAAATTTCAATGCATGCACTTACTATTGCATTGTCGTCTGAGGCGCTGGAAATGCAGGGACTTCGACTAGGGTGCCTAACCTGAAAGGATCGCAACCAGCCCCTCCAACGCAATATCAGAGGCCAAAATCTCATGAACAACAGGCTCCTTCTTCTGGTCAGTACCAGTTGAACTATTCCTTGTCCCTTCCTTTTTCTTTTCTTTTTTTTCTCTTGCAATTCTCAAAGTTCCAGAGCGGCAGGGGTCATTGTATATCCTTGAGATTAATTAACTAGAATGATAGACCGGCCGGCGGCCTTGATAGAGCCAAAATTGTCCGACGGGATAGGACCGGAGTGTCGTCGGTGATCTCGTTCCCTTGCAACTGAACTTTGTCGCCGTTGCATGGGAGACATGCATCTCGCTCACACGGCCCGGCAATGAGCTAACCTATGCCCTAGTGGTGGTCACTGAGACAGAGACATCTAACCCAGCAGAACTTCATGTTGTCGCGCGCGATCGGCCTTTGCTTTGCTTAATTTCGTTTGCTTTGTTTTGTGCGTCCATGCCGTAGGAGGTAATGGTCTGTCAAGCCCGGCGCCCACGACAGGGACATGGAACAAGCAGAACCAACAGAAGCCGTATTACAAACCTCCTGGTGCAGCTCCAGGACAAAAGGGGGGCCCAAAAGGTAGGCGAACAAACCAGCAGGATGTATGATATATACTCCCTACAATTCTATGCATGCATCCATCATCTGCATGTTAGGTTGGTGGGCTTGTGAGACACTGACATATACATCTGTAATTCTTTTTCATCAGCCACAGGTATTTCGTACCCCAATTACTGATGAGGAATCTACAGAAGCTAGGTCAGCAGAAGACTATAATGCCAGCTCGTCTCTGTCGAGTGTCTACTATATATACTAGTTACATGAGCAACTGTATATTTATGCATTGTACAATGTGTATATTGTACTGTACATATATAGGAGTATAGGACATGCATGGTAGGAAAAAATGTTATTACATTTATTTATGATATTAGTTTGTTAGATTTGTTAATGTATGCATTGCCATATGCTTGTATATATCCAAAATAAATGAACAACAGATATCCTCTTTGTAAGAAGATATTGCACACAACCAAATATGTATATAAGGCCACTCTCAGTGGGAGTTTTATATGAGTTTCATTTGTATTTAATAAAGCAGCCACATAAGCATGTTTGATGACATGATAGTGTTTTTAAGAAGAGATAAAAAGAACTAAGTTTCATCTCAATAAAACACACTTAGTACGATTACCAATTCTCTATGTATCATGAAATTAAATATATATGAAATCATAGATGAAACTTTCCATTGAGAGCAGAAGTTTCATCCATATTTTATTTCATTCTATATGACAAGCATGGCAATAGTCTTAGAAACAACGCTATGAAACTTTCAATTGAGACTGCCCTAATGAAACATGAAAGGAAGTATAGTCACATCAATTCATCTCGTTTTTATTTTCCTTTTCCATGAAAAAACATCCTCTATCATTTATCATATTAATTATAAGGTTAAATCATTTCAAGCAATCCCATTTACCAATCTGGCGTCTTTTGAAGGAACATATTTAGTTTTGGGCCTGAAAATATATATAAGGGACCAGAGAAAAAAAGAATTATAAATTAGCATGTCACTTTAGTAATAATTAGGGGAATATTGCTTCATGTACTCGCTGGACAACAACCATATATATTATTAAGTTTTTAATAACTTTGGTTTCGTAATGACTTTGTCTCTACCTATTAAGGTTTTCTAGTTATGATGTATTCACATATCTTATCTTGTAAGAATTGTGACGGCAATGAGAAATCTCTAGTGTCGTGTATAATAATAGTTGTTGGGTGTGGTATTGGGTCGGCAGTGGCACTCAACAATTCACTGATCAGTGTGCACTGATCCAGCTGTGTGGTGACATAAGTGCCACTGTCGGGTCATGCTTTAAGCTGGCAGTGATTCTGGCCATGTTACTACCGGTTAATGTGTCAACCCGGCAGTGATACTCGTTGATTATCCACGCTGCTGGAATCAATTTCAGCAGTGACGGGGTTCTAACCCGGCACTGTCCTGGTGTAGTGGGTCTATACCAAAGTTATAGTTCTTACACAATCGACAACTTTATGGTTGAAAAGTTTTCAATTTGATGTCGTTTGGAGTCCTAAATATTTGTGTTTAGTTCATATATTTTGAAATTCACAATTTAAAATTTCTAAACGACTTTAAATGTTCACATCGTTAATACAAAAGTTATAGTGGCCAACCTAATCTACATGTTTTCAGTTAATAATTTTTTATTTGAAGTTGTTTAGTGTCTCAAATATTTGTTTTAAATTCACATATTTTATGATTCAAATTTTTTAATTTTTTATAACAATCTCAAATGGAGCCACACCCTGTACCAAAGTTTGTAGTGTTTGACAAGATTTAAAACTTGTACTTGAAATTTTTTCCATTTGAGTTTATTTAGTAGCCATAATATTCAGTATGAAATTACGAAATGTTGATATAAAAAGATAGCATCCTATATATATACTCACAAATGAGTGTCTGGTGTAGTGGTAGGGAAGTGCTATTGCTGAGTAGTAGGTTGTGCTTGCCCGCCTCTGAAAACAAAAAATGACACCTTTGAAAATCAATTTTGTAGTAGTGACAATTGCCTCGCTGTTGATGAGAACATCATCTATCACTAAAAGAATAACGCCATTAAATAAACCCGAATGGACATATTCCATCGTAAATAACCTAAATAGCTAAGCTTTATGCAGTTCGCAACCAGCCATATATCATTAGCCACACCATACTTCAAAATGGTTTAGATTTTCTTTGAGACATTTGTTTTCTTTAGACGACTGGGAATGAACTATACAGGTCATCATATATATAAGGTTGAAAATCATCCAATTACACCTAATCCATGAGTTCAATATAAATTGCCTGTTTCATCATCAATATAAATTACACCTAATGCATTAAATGATTCATGTATCATGTTTGCCTGGATTGTTTCCAGGCCTGAGCCTCTCATGCATGGTGCTACAAGGAGAACGCGATGTACCCGTTGCCACGGAGTCAGAGGATTCCAGCGATATCAAGAAGGACGCGGTCTTAGATCTGTGTGTAGTTGTAGGTCTGTTTGTACACGTATGGTGCGTGTGGTGGTGTGAGTTTGTAGAGTGGGCGTGCGTGTGTATAAACAGATACTACAGCTATACCCAGACGAGAGGCTTTCAAAAAAATACCATGCATGTCCACGTTATGAAGTAAGGCCTTGTTTAGTTCATGAGTGAAATTTTTTTGAGTGTCACATCGGATGTTTTATGGGATGTTGGAAGGGGTGTTTGGATACTAATAAAAAAACTAATTACATAACTCTCCTGGAAAGCGCTAGACAAATTTATTAAGCCTAATTAATTCGTCATTAGCACATGTGTGTTACTGTAGCAATTATGGCTAATCGTGGACTAATTAGGTTTAAAAGATTCGTCTCGAGGTTTCCATGCAAACTGTGCAATTAGTTTTTTATCTACATTTAATGTTCCATGCATGTGTCCAAACATTCGATGTGACGGGGTGAAAAGTTTTTAGGTGAAAACTAAACAGGGCCTCAATGCAATATACACAGCCAGTTTCGTAGCACAAGACATGAACTGCCTGCATAATTACTGTGAAGAATCAGTCAGCAAATTCATTGTTCTGTCAACATCATCATTAATAAGGGATGTAGTGCAAGAGAACAAATGTTGTTGGGACCATTTTGGTAGTAGCGAGGCTGAGGTATACGTGGTAGAAGGAGACAAGGTATATTGGTGAGAGAAGAGTAAAGGGGAGGGGCTAGCAAGCCACGTTAGCATGGAACCCACATTTAACTCGCGTGGACATGTGGTACACCACTTAACAATTTTAGGGACCCAGAAATGCATTAGTTCGTGTATCTAAGACAGTGTTTTGTTCTAAGGATGAGGTGGGATGGGGATGGGATAGACCCATTTTTTTAGATGTTTAGTTGGCGAACAAAGAGAGTCAAAGACATTGCACGTAGAATATTCTAGTGAATCTGGGGATGACCTCCTCCCCACCAAAAGGTTAGATTTGCTCGTCCCTCCTCCATGCCGTATCAATCCCGTGAGTGCTATGTCCCGACGCTGCAGAGCTCTGCCTGGTCCTAGCCACCGACGCTGACGCCGGGCTAATCCCAGCCCCGACGCCGTAAAGCTCTACCTCGTTCTTGCCCATATCTCTACACCCCTGGCCAAGCACAAGTGCTGGTGAGCGTGAGTACAGGCGACGAGTACCAGCGCTGGCGAGCGCTAGCGAGCACCACCGCCATGGCCGCATGGAGAGGGCGGTGAGCTCAAGCGTGGGCATGCAAAGAGGGGCGAGCATAGGCGTGGCCACATGGGCGTGTGGGCGTGCGGGTATAGCCGGAGGCAGAATATGAGCCAGCTGATTGGTGGGCCCATGCTAGGTAAGTGGCTGAATGGGCCCATGGTTAATGGAAGGTAAACAGCACAAATAATCTCCATTCAACCCACCTTATTTTATCCATCCAACCAAACCTAAAACAGGGACATCCGTATCCTCTCAACCAAACAAAAAATGGGATCGCCCTATCTCGGAAAACTAGAACATGTATGTCCCATCCTTCCTTGTCTCCAAACCATACACTACCTAAATGACACACCATTACAAGTTTAAGGGTCGCTGCTGCATTTAACACTTTACAAATCTAAGGAAGATGGTTTCAATTTTGATTCCTTTGGTGGAGGAGGTTGTAGAAGATAAGTAAATGCTATTCCAAACTTCTTTTTGAAGTTTTAGTGGTATATTAGTTGCTTAATTAGGTTTTTGTTTTCACTCTCTTGCATGATGGTTGAGATAATTGTGGAAGGAATTAGATCAAAATTTTGAAGGTACTACGTAAATTTAGTAGGTGATAGACAAGATTGTACCCTTTAGTGGACATTTGTTGATTTTAGTGGTCTATTAGTTAGTTTGTAGTCCGAATGAAGAAAATGTGATTTCAAGGGTGCTGGTCGAGCTGAACCCAGCTTATGGCTAAGCCAGATTTTCTGACTTCACCACATTGAAAAATGGACTTGACCATTGTATTCCTCTCATCAAGATGTCCAATTTGGATCATAGTTCGGATGAAGAAATTATAGCCTTGGGATTCCTTTTTTTCCCTGAACCCGGTCCAAGCCCAAAATAAATCTAATTTGATGGAAACTCACCATTGTCATGGGAAACTTGTAGATTTCATTTGGGAATGGTCTCCTATTGGATGGGACCACCCTCCTCTATATCTATTAGATGATCGCGGCCGATTGAGGGAATAATCCAACTGCACAATTGTCAAAAACACATCGACTACCCTTTTCTCCAACCTTTAGCTCTTTCAACTGCCTATTGTGTGGCACCTCTTTTGACGAGATTCGTTGGCGTTCTAAGTCCAAAGGATGCCACACTGTGCCGCAACTTCAGCGCTGCAATTGCGGCATGCGTTTGCTTCACTGCCCCATTTGCGGCTGTCGCAGCCTTGCCGTGGTCCTCTAGTGCATTTTAGGTGCCAAAATGTGCCATAGGTGCGGTGGCCAATTTCAGTGCCACAGTTGCAGCGTAGCCACACGTTCAGCACAGCAGCTTCTGGACATCGTCCATACTACAATATTTTTTTACTGAGGCGGGCAAAATGCATTTACCGAGGCGGTTGCAAAAACCGCCTCGAATGAAAGGTCACGGTTAATGTGACCCTTTCCGAGGCGGTTTGCTACCCGCCTCGGTAAATGAAATAAAAAACAAAAAAAGGAAAAAGCTCGCCGAGCCCATCACGAGCCCGCCACCGGATCCGGCCTCCACGCGCCAGATCCAGGCTCCTCTTCTACTGCACTACTGGTTCCAGGCTTGATGAAGAAGAGGGGGCGCCGTGCTGAGGTAGGGGCGCCGCTGCCGGATCTGCTCACAAGGGCTACTCGCCACTGCCGCCGCCGCAGCACCCGTAGGGGAGCTTGATCCACGCCAGGGGAGATCCACGCAGGCGGACGAGGGCCACCGGGATCTGCGTCAGTGCCGCCGAAGCTCGCCACCGCTGCTGCATCATCTCGCCGCCGCCGCGGGCAGGCGTGGGCCACCGGGATCTGCGCTGAGCATGCAGCGCCGCCGAAGCTCGCCATCGCCACCGTAGCATCTCGCCGCCACTGCGTGCGAGTGAGGGCCCCGTAGCCACATCTCGCCCCACGCGCGGTCGAGGGGCCGCTGCCGACTCGCGCCACCGTGGCCCCACGCCGCCGCGCCGCAACCGCCCTGGAGAGAGGAGGAATGGAGAGAGGCGGTGGAGAGAGAGGGATGGAGGTGGTGGAGAGAGAGGAACCGGAGGAAGGAGCCGCTGTGGGGTAAGCGACGGCGCTATGGGGAGTGAGGGGAGGCCGCGCGCTCGATCTATTCAGGCTGCCGCTATGGGGACTGAGGGAGAGGGAGAGGGAGAGGGAGGGGAGGAGTGAGTTAGGGTTTGGTGTGCTCGCGGTATATATAGTAGGAGCCTGTAACCAGGCCTAGATGGGTTGTCTGGGCCTAGTATTTATCGAGGCGAGCCTTATAACGTAACTGCCTCAGTTAATATATTTACTGAAGCGGTTACGTTACAACAACTATCTCAGTTAATATCGATTAACCGAGGCGGGCATTTTTAAGGTGCCCGCCTCAGTTAATTGATTTTGTGAGGCGGTTATTTGTAACCGCCTTGGTTAATAAAAAAACGACCACCTCGGTTAATCCCAGGCATTAACCAAGGCGGTTGGAATTTATGCCCGCCTCTGAGGCCCATTTCAAAACGCATCGCAAAAGATTTTTTGTAGTAGTGGTCCAAATGCGCCCTAAGTGGCTGTGCCGATCCTAGGAAAACCTCGATGTGCCTACCCTAACAGGTCTTCTTGGAGCTGTTCGTGAGATTTTTGGGCAAATAATGGGGGTAGGTAGGATCGACGTGGCCGACTTGCTGGTCAGTAATGTTGTTCTAGGGCGTTCTTGCTGCGCGCTAGGCCATGTGTGGTCTCAAGCATGCTAGCCCTGATGTGTGACCCGAATCGGCGTCAACACATATTTTTTTCGAAACATAGACTCATAGTACAACCACCAGCGCTCAAATACATGCATACATGCCTACTTCTATAAAGGGACGAATAAAGACTGTACCCTAAGTACACGTGGAAACTAGACAGTAGGTATTCAAGATTTTTAAAAAAGTCATCACGACACCTTGCTATCAATGGAAACATCGCCTAACAATAAAAAAATAGCGCCATTAAGTTCTGGGATAATCCTAGATGAACATATTCCACCACAAATAGCCTAACTAGCTGAGCTAGTTCGGAACCATATATCATTAGCCACACCACTCTTCAAATGGATCAAATTTTCATTTTGAAAAAACCGTTTGTTTTCTTTAGATGACAGCATATGAACTATAGGGGTCATCATATATGCAGTTGAAAATCATCCCATTACACTCAATTCATGCAATGAGAGTTTAAGGGGGTGTTTGGGACTGCTTCGCCCTCATTTTTGCAGCTCCGCTCCAACTCCACGTTGCCAAACACCTCCTGCTCTAAGAACTCTGCTCCAAGAAAAAGATGGAGTTAGAGGTCAACTCCACGTTTTTTTTGGAGAGGTACTCCAGTTTTTGGAGTCTTGTACTCCCACGTGGAGTTGATAGGTAATTACCCACCATGCCACTCATTAATGACTGATTCGCTTCTCCATTTGTTCGACTCTCGTCCCCGTACGTGTGATGTCCACGACACATCCTTCTTCGTTGCCGCTCCTCTTCCCCTAGCGTGCACCGGTTGGCGAACTCGGACATGATGGTGCCGGAGAGCAGGTAGTCACCGCCTATGGCGACGTTGAGGAAGCGGAAGATGCAGAGGCGTGCAACATGAGGAGCAGGGAGGTGCCGTAGATTTGTTATATTTTGCATCGGATTAAGAGCAGGGAGGTGCCTAAGGCAACGTTGTTTTCTATTTTTCTTAGAAAAATTAAGTGCAATTTCTTATACTTTGCATCAGATTTTATTTGGAAAAATATTCACTTACATATATGCCCTGGAGATCCAAACTTACGACAAACATCAATCAGGGGCATAATAGACCATTTCTATGAAAACAACACATTCCCGGAGCTGGAGCTAGGGTGTGTACCGAATAGTACTATATGCTGCACAAACTCTATAGTGGAGCTGCTCCATGGTGGAGTTGGTGGAGTGGAGCTGCAAAAACGGGAGCAAGCAGTACCAATATATATATGTGAGAGCTGGATTGCCATTGAAATTTCATGATGGAGCGGGTATGTAGGGTTGTTGATCCCGCTTTTCCTACCGGCACAAGGCAATGTACGTCATCAATTCAACTTCAAATTTAATTTCAAGCCCGTCTACTACTGCATACTTACATTTATGCAAGCATACATGCAAACCAGGAACACGGATGAATGCATTAAATGATTCATATCATGTACTCCCTCCGTGCAGGAAAACATGCAATTCTAGCACAGTGTCACGTTTTAGTATTTTAACTTTAACCAATTATAGATAAAAAAAAGTATCAATATTTATGATATCAAATAAATATCATTAGATTAATTATGAAACATATTTTCATAATAAATTGATTTGGAGCCGTAAATATGAATACCATTTACTATAAACTTGATCAAACGTGAACTACTTTTTCTGGCACGCAACCCATAGTTGCATGTTTTTTCAGACGGAGGGAGTACTTATGTTTACATTATTACCATGTCCGTTCAAAAATAAAAGTTCAATATACACGGTCACCACGCGATTGGTAACGGCACAAGGCATGAACTGCCTGCACAATTGCAGTAAAGTATTCGTAGTCAGAAAATAAATTGTTCTGTCAACATCATAAGTAAGAGAAGTACAAGAACAAATCAATGCTGTTGGCACCGACAAGGCAAGATATTGTTTGCTAGATAAAATAAACCTTGTCAAAATGCACAGAATTTGCGTTCAGTTTTTGAAACATTTCAGTTATGTTCATTGTTATGACTTTGGTGCTTACTTATGCAAGTCACACACACAAGCACGAGCGTACACATGCACAAGCAACTGATGCATAAACTTCTATGATTTTTCCTATACATTTGATTCTTGCTTGTGGGAGAGCATGGAGAATTATTAGCAGTAAGATAATCAGAGTTTAATTTGGATCTATTTGTTTTTTGTGGAGAAAATAAATATATGTCAACATGTGAACAATATATGCACAGTACTGGAGAGTCTAGCATGCATTGCTGGTTTCAACATGCCTTGCTCGATGGGATGGGTTCGGTGAGCTATTTCTAAGAAAGTTCTGTTATGACTAATTACTTGATGATGAGTGGTTAATAAGACTGAACGGTTAAGATCGACTGGGCGAAGCCCTGTCAGAAGCTTCACAGGGGTATGTATATATGAACAGTGAATCAATTATTCTACATTAAAAAACAAATATGAATTAAATTTGTTAAATAAGAATGTAAATGCAATGCAATTTCGGTGCATGACAGTATGACACTACGGATCATTCGTAGGGTAGCTATATAAATATGCACAAAGTACCTTAAACAAGGTGCATGGCTCAAACAACAACACAAGTTTAGATATCTACCACACACACATTACCTGTTTACCACCTGAGTATCGATCGGGTTCAACTTCAACATGCCAACAAATTCGAAAGCCCCGAAGCCAGCTTCGAAGGGTAATCCTCTACCTAAATACTATGGAAAAAGTATCTCTAGCTTGCCCACAGGCAAATGGGATGTTCTCAAGAGATTATTAGTTACTGTCGTGCTGATGGAAACTGTCTAAATCCTCTCTGTCACTGCAGGGTTATCTACCCCTATCAATTGGCCAACTGCTGATGAGAAGGCTCGTCGTCAACAACAGCAGCAGCCGTCTCCTGGTTAGTGTCCCTTGTTTTACCGTACCTTTGCCTTTACAGAGGACGTACTAGCTTGATGATCGAGCTCAATCAACACACGTGCATGCATGGATGGATATTCGTTATTGCGTTTCCATTTCTTTTGCAACTTTTCCTCCCACTCAAGACTCAACTTTTGCTGCAGCAGGAGAGTATAGGTATTGCTAGCTGCTCTTTTCTTCTCCAAGCCACTTTTCCTATTCAAAAAGTTGCAGAAAAGCTGCTTTTATGCATATATCAGTTAAAAAGTAGGCTAGCTAGATATTGGCAGATGACGGCCGGCCGAGTGTCTCGAGGTAGATGAGAAGCAGAGCTCCGAATCCGACAGGCTCTGCTCGCTGCTCGTTAGCCGTCCATGGAGATGGAGGTCAAATGTGACAAACAATAAGCTCGCGCAATTTCCCCCGCCCTATTAGGGAGAGCTTGGGACATGAGAATTATAGATTGATTTGAAAATTAGAACGGGAGACAGAGGAGACAGGACGATATGCCTTTAATTTCTCTCTTATTGCGCCAACTTCGTCTTCTCTATTCCTCGTGTGTTCCTTGACTAAAATGAACAACAATTAGATAACGTATCTCTAATATTCGTTCGCTTGTGCGTGCATGCAGAATCGGCTGCTAAAGCTAAAGGTATGCAGACTCCTGTTCAACGCAAAAAAGACTGCTGCAAGTATGTGAACCAACAAGTACACGCAGTGAATATATATTTTCTGAACTTTCATATACGTTGTTCATCATCTGAGCTTCAGAAATCATATACTACTATTATTAACCAACGTATATATGCATTTCTTTTTTACCAGAGAAGAAGACCTAACTACGGCGTTGAGGGGTCTACACTAGAGATGCAAAAGGAGAATATACATGAATGCATGTCCGTCAACTACTATAATACATATATAATGTGATATGATTGTGTCATATTGCTAGTCCACAAGGTAGATGGATCCAACATAAATATACATATACACACAGTACAATATCAATGTGTCGTAGACGTAGTCGTCCATAAGCTAAGATAGATAAATACAACTTATGTTATTAGGTATTGGTAATTGGTTTATACAGTACTATATGTATCTGCATACTACTCATGCTAGCTGTTACAAAAAAAAATGTATATACGGTTCCTCCATGAATGAAAGAAAAACACATTTATACGTACTATGATTCATATATGGGCACGTATACTTTGGAGCTGAACATACAGGTGTGACTTTATTATTAAAATAACGTGGAACGAAAAAACATACACATACACGCTTTGCTCCATGACATTCATGGATTAAGAAACCATAGTTTGATTTGGTTGATGATCGAGTTGACAGCACGAACCAACTAGGTTTCGTTTCGTATACAAATAAAATAATGACATCGTTCCGCATAGAGCCAAATTGGGTAGGTGTTTCGGAATTTTCGGTGATGCTAAGGCTCACGCGGACCTTCACCATGAGGGAGGGACATTAGCTTAGGTACGTGTCTTTTGCTGCAACAGCTTATACAGGGGAGCAGTGATGACGAGCGTATGTCAAACATGGCCAGCCCGTCTTGGACGCGCAAGCACCAATCATTGCGAGCCCTACACGCGTACGCTATTAATTGCCTGCAGAATTATTAGCTTGTCATCAGCAAAAACGAAATGACATAGACATGTGCATTCACAATATCACTGCCGATTAATGCTATCACCCGGTAGTGATACAGCCCTCCAGGTTAAGGCACAACCCGACACTAATATATTTTATATCACTGCAGGTTTAGTTATGGACTGTTAGTATTAGTTGTCTTCGGCCATTAGATCCATCTAATTACCACAACATCGATTCTCCACCGTTGATCTCACCTACCTCCATTGGCTCTGGTTATAAAAGTCGCATCATGGTGCCCCTCCACAGTCAAAAGAGGAGGTCCCCCACCCCCTCACGTGCCGCCCTAAGGGGTGATTTTGTAGTATGCAAGATACTCATAATGTTTTTGCCACTTATATATTATCCATACATATATATTGGTTGTTTTATATGAGAGAATCCGATACATACACATTTCATTATGTGTAGTCATGGTGATACATATGAGAGGTACTAAAAGAATATTTGTGAAGATGGAGACGACGCCAAAGTTATTGTATTTTTAAGCCTTCACTAAATATCGTAACCTGTTATTTTTGAACATTGAATGTAACCGGGCAATCACACGGGTCGCGTGGGGTCGTGCTTCGGCATTGGCGTGACTCGGCGCATGATGAACTTAACAGAACTGCCCCTAAAATGTATTTCTATTAGGGCGGTTAGTAATCTACAGTGCTCCTCGTTATACTTATAGGTGGTTCCGTTTGTCGTCCGCCTCTATTTGAAATGGAAGCCAGTTCAAAAATCATTTCTGTACTTGTCGGCACGTGCGACGAAGAAGGACCGGCAGCGGTAGGTGCAGCCGTAGAGTCTCCTGTGTCACCACCCGTGTGTAGCATCAGCTTCGTCCACTACCAAAGAACAGAAAATTCATGTCACATAATTGTTGATTAGTGATGAAAACAGACGGAAACGGACGGAAAAACCCTATTTCTACTTATGTTTCTGTATTTTTTGGCGGAAACGGGATTAGGTTCGGAAAATACGGGTTTAGAAACAGAATTGGGATATGCGGATGCACAGAAACGAACAAATACGGATGGAGAGCCGAAAAATTAAGTTAGAATAATATGATTAAATATTCATAAATATACATTAGCAAAGTCACAAATTAATATACACATACGAAATTATTGGTCTAATATTCACTAGCATGCCATGTGTTAACATGTATAATTGGTGATTAATATGTTTAGAACATATTAATTTCTACACACCTCATATAGATTTAAAACGGGATGAAAAACGGAATAAATATGAGTCAATTTCGGGTGAAAACGGGATCTACGAAAACGGATGGAAAAACCCCTCTCCCATTTTCGTAAATACGGAAACAGGATCTCGCAAATACGGAAACAAACAGACAAAAGTAGAAAATGGAACAGGTCGGAACGAGAATTTTTCCGTCCGTTTTCAACACTATTGTTGATGTGTGTGACCAATAATATCTAATTCTTCATTGCTTGAGGATGATCTGGCAGATCTACAGTAGAGCAGTTCCACCGTGGATCTGAGATCTCTCTAGTCCTAAGGAAACTGTTTGGGTGGGCTCCACAATGAATCTGGATGGCTGGCCTAACAACCAGCAAATTGTGGCCTAACAGCAGCCCATCAGTGGAGCTCCTCCTCCTCCTTTGTCTCACTGACGGCCTAGGCCCGCACTTCAGACTTTATCTCCTTCCTGCACAACATCGGCGCTCACTGGGGCTGTACCAGCACAGCCTGGGTAGGGCCCGCCTGGCCGGCGTCAGCACGTTGCGGCTGGAGGCGAGCATGGCGCAGCCGTGGTGGGACCAGGGCAGCGGGCGACGACGGCCATGGCCGGTGTAGACGAGCGCGACGAGGAGAGGGCGAGCACGGCGTTAGGAGAATAGAAGGATGAACGAAACGTTTTTTCTTGTGTAATCAATGGCATGGTGGGTAATTTTAGTCAACTCTAGGAATCCATGAGTTTTTAGTCTCAGATCTAGAGTTTTGGTGGATCTAAATTTCATATAGAGGTAAAGTGTTTGAGTAAAGAGATCGTAGAAGTTTGTTTTTGATAGATAGAAACCACTTCAAGCTCCGCCAGGATTGGTGACTATACAAATTCGGACTTTCGAAGCAGAAAGAGCGAGGCTTGCGTTGTGTCACACTAACACAAAGCGCAAGTGCGCCATGGGCATTGGGCGATCCAACCGGACATGTTTCCATCATGGCCCGTTGCTCTCATGGAAATTCCCAAGGTTATCCTGTAGCAAGCTGCAAGTAGCAACGGGCCTCCTATCCGGACAGTCCTATACGATAGTCCTGTATTACATGGTTTGGGTTTTTCGGGTTATGGTTAATTTTGGAGCCAACCCATGTGTAGCGTATGGGGCGGTCTGAGTTGGTTTCCGACGGCTTCAGAGCTGGTTCCATGAATCTCTAGGTTGGGTTGGTTATGTGGTTTCCACGGGTTACGCACGAAGTAGGACGATATTGCAGCTGGCAACGACGGCTAGTGGTAGGCTGCCAGCCGGAGCGTGCTGGACGGCATCCTAAACATGTGAACTCCATCTTCATCCTCGCTGCTTCTTGGCCTGGATTGGCAGTCCTCCTCCGACGACACTCATTGGCGTCACCGCACAGGCGACCTCGATGCCAAGGGGACCACGCCGAGTCCGACCTTGTCTCCTTCCACGTGCTCGCCTTCGTGTGCTTTATCTTCTCCATCCCTGTCGGACTTAGGCAGCTGATGTGCACCTTCCCCCACCGCGGCGCCGCCCTACCGCCGCGGCGGCATCCCGGCCTCCGGCTGCCTCCTGCTCCTGAGTGGGCGCGGATCGTCGGCCGGACGGAGCCTATCAACCACCGACCACGCTGCGCTCCACGTTGAGATTCTCGCGTTCGCGGCTGTGGGGTCTGTCGCCGGCCGCCGATTATACGTGCTGCTGCCTCCTGCCGCTGCTCCCCACACATGCGCCCGATGTCGAGCTAGCGAAGCTGTCCATGTGTTCCTCGCCGAGCTCCTGCACTTGCTGTTCGATGGCGGACACGAGTCGCAAGCAATGTTTTAAATAGCGGGCTAAGACATTTAGCGGTATATATCTAAAATAGCTAATAGCGGAGCTATATCGGGCTATAGCGGAATATAGCGGCTAAATTATATATGAACTCAAATAGCGGCACCCTACCTCAAAAGGCTATAGCGGGCTATAGCGGCAGCTATAGCGGGAGATTTAAAACTATGGTCGCAAGGTGTGTGTGGCGGATGTTCATGGACTCGATCGCGCCCGTTCGACGTAATGACGTGCTGGTGCGGGAGTGCCCTCGCGGTGGTGGCGGCGGCGGTGGCAGTGCTTGGTCGTGGTGCAGGTGAGCTCTCCAACTCGGGTGCGGCACAGCGGGCTGCCGTCGTGCTTCTCGTCAGTGTGCCCGCCGTCATGCTCGTGGGTTGCCTGGGTTCGTGGGTTGAATCCGTGACCAGGTAGAACTGCTCTGCCAAGAGGCCAGTTTCGATGCAAACCGATCAGCAGGGGGCTATACGAGCTGGGAAAGGCGAGTCCGATACGAAGTACTACGAACAATATATAAAGAGAATCCGCCCAAGGAGAGAGAGGGGCAGGGCTGCTGCCAATTCGAGTCGACTCGTGGCGACAACACGATTCGCATCATTAGCTCCCGGGAGCCAGGTCGCAAACTTGAAACTTCCACAGCCATCTCACGCAACCATAATCCTCGCCCGCCCCATCCCGGCCCATAGTCATGGCCGGCGGCAGTGGGCGCTCCCCGTCGCCGTACTCGCCCACCCCGCTCGACAAGCGCTATCCATCCCGCGACGACGACGACGCACGATCCGGCGGCGCCTCCTCGAAGCGCCGCAAGCGCCACCACCATCGTTACGGCGACTCCGCGGCGGTGGCCAGCGACGAGGTCGAGGACGGGGAGATACTCGACGGCGCTTCCGCTGCTGCGGCTCCTCCTAGGAGCCGCCGGGAGCATGGAAGAGGATGGAGGAGCAGCCGTGTTGCTCGTGGTGGATGCGATTATTATACTCCTCGTACGCACGGAGAGAGAAGCAGCAGCAGCCACAGTAGATTGGATCGAAGAGGAAGTGCACGCCGCGGCGGCGGCGGCGACGGTGATGATATCAGGGAGAGGGAAAGACGGAGCGGTAATTCAAGCCATGGTGATCATACGAGGTGGGATCAAGCAGGCAAGGATAGGTGGGATCCGGCAGGCAAGGATCCGCTTGACAGAGTAATCCACGCTGACAGGCACTGGGATTCTACAAGCTCATCAAAATACAGCACATCTGATGGTTACAGGCAGACATTGACATTTGGGGACAAACCTATAGATGTTGGCCATAAAATCCGGAGTCATGAAGAAATGAAAAAGGGAACTTCTTTCGACAAGGAAGACCATGAGCGGTACAAGGAGAAAACTGAATTAACAACATTGCAGCAACAAGATGACGCTCGTGGGAAAGTTGAGGTGGAATCTGTACTAAGTAGCCAAAATGTGAAGACAGGAGCAAGAGCAACGGATACAGGCAAAGCGGCCCATCTGCAAAATAGCACCTCTGGCTCTATGGCCAATGGCAAAGCTGAAAACAAGCAAGATTCTCAAGTGGTGATCATTAACAAAGCAAACATCACCGTGGGAAAGCCTCCTGCTGCTAGCAGTACCACTGGAAGTGGAAGACCACCTCCTGCTGCTGCTGCTGCTGCTGGGATTCGGATATCTGGCAAGCCTGACGGTATGCACAATGAAAGAAATGCTCATCCTGACAACTGGGATGATGCAGAGGGCTACTACGCTTACCACTTCGGGGAGTTGCTGGGTGGCCGTTATGAGATTACAGCAGCCCATGGGAAGGGCGTGTTCTCAAGAGTCGTTGGGGCAAAAGATTTTGAAGCTGGTACAGATGGCCCTGAACGAGTGGCCATCAAGATAATTCGCAACAATGACGCGATGTACAGGGCCGGTAAGCAAGAGGTTTCAATACTGGAGAAACTCAACAGTGCGGACCACGAGGACAAGCGCCACTGTGTGCAGTTTATTTCGAGTTTCAGGTACCGGAACCATCTTTGCTTAGTTCTTGAATCTCTCCATATGAACCTGCGTGAGGTGTTGAAGAAATTTGGTCGTAATATCGGGCTTAGACTCGCTGCTGTGAGGGTATATGCAAAGCAGATGTTCATCGCCCTGAAGCATCTTAAGACCTGCAAAGTTTTGCACTGCGATATAAAGCTGGACAATATCATGGTGAACCAGGCTAAGAATGTGCTCAAGCTATGCGATTTCGGCAGTGCTATGCTTGCCGGAACGAATGAGGTTACACCTTACCTTGTCAGTCGTTACTATCGAGCACCTGAGATCATTCTTGGGCTGCCCTATGACCACCCATTGGACATGTGGTCAGTTGGTTGCTGTCTCTATGAGCTTTGCACAGGAAAAGTCTTATTCCAAGGAAAATCAAACAATGAGATGCTTCGGCTTCATATGGAGTTGAAGGGCCTCTTCCCTAAGAAGATGCTTCGCTGTGGTGCCTTTACGATGCAACATTTCGACCGTGACCTGAGATTTCAAGATACTCTCGATGATCCTGTCAAAGGAAAGGTTATGAGAAGGTTAATTTCCAACATTAAACCAAAGGGCATTGGTTCTTATATTTCAAACATTCCTGGAGAGGATCCAAAAACACTATCCAGTTTCAAAGATCTTCTTGATAAAATGTTTGGCTTAGATCCAGCGAAGAGGATAACCGTCGAAGAAGCACTTAGCCATCCTTTTATTACTGGCAAGTGAAGACAAGATCTTATCCCTTCTGACATTGTTTAGCTAATAATTAACTAATATTGTTAAATTCTAATCAATGGTATTTTTGTTTTTGTGTCTGGCGAGCTTTGAGATCATCTGAGCACGTGGATGAATTATGCATGGAACTATAGAAAAAATGGAGGGTATGTTCTGTTGCTTGAAAGAAAAATAGTTTGTGTTCCTATTCGTGTGGGCATTCTAGTGCGCTGCTGTCTGTGCGCATCGTTTTTAATCCCTATTAAAATTCTACCTTAATATAAAAACAGGTACAAAAATCTTTTTGCGTATTTCAGAGTAAAAAAAAGTTATGCACAAACTAAAATGAACTAGGTGAAAAGAGATATGAGAAATTAGTCTGCAACTCAGATCTGCATGTTAGATATTGATCTCTTAGGCATTGCTATTTGTCATGGGCCGATCCACGGCCCCAGTGGCTGGCCTGACGAGGCCTAGAGGAGGGCCCCGGCATGGGCCAAGGCACCGCCTTGGGCGTGCACATATGGGGTCGAAGGCTCCTCTAGAGCCCACCCTTAATAAGGACTATAATATAAGAGGTCATGTACTCATTTGGATCTTAAACAAAAAAAAAATGGAGCATTCCTCTGCTCTCTCTTCATTTCTCCCTGCACCTCCCTCTTCCTCTGCCACAACCATCCCCAATCGAGGCCCAACACATCTGGAATCAGCAACTACGACTCCATGGTTGACAACATACCGGCAAAGCTAAAAGTATGACCCGAGGTCTTCTCCGCCAACCTCACCAAGCGCAAGGACAAGGTGTAGGAGCACCTTGTCAATCTTGACACTCACCTAAGCAACATGGAGCATGGAGGCTCCATCAACAACAAGGAGCACACTGACGCCACAACAACAACCAAGGGAAAGTTGGAACATGACGCCACGGCCAAGGATCTAGAGGAGGAAACCAAATGTGCCATGGAGACTGTGGGGCTTGCCTTCCTCAAAGAGAAGATGGAAATCTCCACATCCTCGGGGATTCCTGACCCCACCGGAGACAGAGACGCCTCCAACAGAAGCGCTGCCACCATCGCTTCCCCGTCCGACAGCAGCACCAGGATCCTTCCTAGTCTTCTAACCATGCTACCACAAGTTATCCTTTCCGACATACGACAACTAGGAGGATTGTCACAGAACCTCCTAATTATGATGGCCCACAAGTACCCGTCATTGTCATAATGACCTCTGACAGCCGTACTTATGTTCACCATAACTTAAAAGGCCTGCTTTCCTCCGAACAGGATCCAATCACAGGAGTATTGCAATATTACAACAGTTTATTCAATATATTCAACAGAGTAAAGTAGCGGAAGTCTTACAATAACTTAAGTTTACAAACCAGTTTTCAAACTTCAAACTTTATGTAACATTATTACAAACCAGTAGTAGAGAAGTATCGGTAGTAACTTTATTACATCACACAAGCGAGATGCCTTGCCCAAAGGCCACACAGTCTACTCGTCGTCACTTTCTTCAGCCACGACGGTTATGCAACAAGGCTCGATGCAGACTTGTTCATGAACCGCACTTGCAACAAGGGGTTCAACAAACCCTGAGTACGAGAGTACTCAACAAGACTTACCCGACTAAGACAAAGACTCCAAGGGCATGCTAGCTTTAGGGAATCAAGGTACGGGTATTCCAGAATCAAATTTTCTTTTGCAGAAAAGCTTACTAAGGTAAGTCCTTATCTTCAATATTTTACTTTTACCATTGATGGTTTATTAACCAATTCTAGGCGATCCTAATCTAGATCAAAGTAATTATCATCAAAACACTTCTCATTCTTTCTTTCCATTCCAGTTCTTAACTACGCTGTAAGTCAGGTGATCAAGTCTCTATAACCGAGGAGAAACGACGATTCAAACCGATTATACCCAGCTGGAGATCTCTAACATCACGACATATGTAGAACCGAATCTTGCATATATCAACCCTTATTTAGATCTCCCAAAACCAGAACGTGTCCATCGCCACCCGAGAGTACAGTACTCCTCGAACCTGGCCCGATTCTAGCCCCGAGGGTACACGCTACTCCCGCCATCTCTCCACTCCCAGTGCGAGGTTAGACGTTCTCGTAATGGAATCACTAACATTTTGGGCTTACCCAAGGCATGAGGCTAGTTGCAAAGTCTCGAAACACAGGCCGGCTTACATTGAGACTCTTTTCCCAATGCATGTTAGCAGTGGCCAAACCACCTGCCCGATCTTTCAAGTTCATTCTCATCTTTCAATATTCATTAAGTATGCTGTCATGGCCATGTAAACATTTCATTTAAAAGCTTAACTTCTAAGCATAGCGAAGCATACTATGCATTTTCCATAAAACAGGTATCAAGGTTGATATCGCAATAATCAAGGATGATAATGCAGCAATTGAGTTATCACTCAACTCCTAATTACTTAATGCAATAAACCATAGTATAAATAATAAAACATTTGTAAAACTCAAGGTAGGGTTTAAATGCACCGGGGCTTGCCTTGCTCTGACACGACAACTAACTCAGACTCGAGGACTCCAACGTTTGGTCCGGAACTCACCGATGATAGCTCTTCTCCGGAAGCTTGCTCGGCAACTGCGACTTCTTCGAAAGCAGGAACTACACGAGTACATAACATGCTTTAACATGATGCTCGATGATAAATATGATGTTTGATGATATGCCACGATTTACTACTTGAGTACAACTTCCCTTCACGGTACAGTCGCAAACAGAAAACCTACTAACTAGTAGCGACAAGTCTAGCGATACCAGCTTTTATCCCTAAGTAAGTTACTAACGAGCTCAATCATGGAATTAAGGTGCCAAAGATCACCAATGATTAGTGACCTAAGGACATCACTCAATTAAAAGGGCACACAACACTTAAAGTTATCAATTTAACATTTATTTACTATTTCATTAATTAGGGCATGATTAATAGTTGATCATACTTTATCTAAACAAGCCTAAACTTTTTCTATGGATTAAGAATGACTTAAAATAGTGTCATAATAAATTTCATAATTTTTGGATTAATAAATTAATTATTAAAATTCATGGAAGTTGCATTTAATCTTTATTGGAACAATTTAAATATACTGCACAAAGTACTCAAATTTAGCATTTAACATTTTTCCTAGATAGTTTACACATTGGGAAGCTCATACAAAAATTTTTATGAATTTTGGAACTCTACACAATTTTTAGTGAAATAAACAAATAGTATCACTATTCAAAATTTTGAAAAAGAAAAACAAAATCAAATACCGAACTGGGCCGACTCCTTCTCTCCCTCCGGTCCGGCCCAACCGAGCGGCCCGTTACACCGCGCCCGCGCCCACGCGGCCTGCTTGGTCGCACGCTCGTGCCCGCACCCGGCAATGTGGCCCAGCAACTCGGCCCAGCCCGCTCGCACCCTCTCCCTCTTCTCTCTCGCGTGCGGCCATGGCACCACGGTGGCGGCCGACGGTGAACTCGCCGACGACAAGCTCCTAGCGCGATAGAACTGTACCAGCAGCATCACGCGAGCTCCGCGAACACTACTACACCATCCTACGGGCATAACAGCGCTCGGAGGGGCCTGACCGCGGCCATGGCGACTACGGTGGCGACCCGACCGATGGCGAGGCGGCTGACTCCCCTTCCCAAGACGGTAGTGATTAAAGATAGGCGAGCATCACGCTCAGGAGTTCACCACGAATGCAGTGACGAACTCGGTGGGGGTAGAGGTGGTCTGGAGTGACTGGTCGACGGTGAGGCGGTGATGGTGACACGGTAACGGCGGCAAGGCACTGTTTCGATGAACACAGGGCACAAAAAGGAGAAACATCATCGCGAGGAGCAGCACAGCATCGAGAAGGACCTTGAACACGAAGTGGTTGAGCTAGAGACTCACCGAGACAGGCTGGCCACAGAGAGCTCGATCACGGCGGCGATGGCGACCGCCACGAAGGAGAAAACAGCGCTACCTAGCTCGGAATTAAGTGAGGCACTGCAATGGGGCTCAGCGCGTGCGCAAAGGCAAGGTGAAGATGGTGCCTCGGTGAATTGGATTGGGAAGCAGCAGTGACGGTGAATTTGGCAAGCGCAGCAAGGGCAACGGCGGCGATCAACGGAGAAGGAGAAGTCGAAGACGGCGACCGAAGGTTACATAGGTGAGGCGGGGCAACGGGAAAGCGACACGCAAGGGTGGCCACGGACGCGCCTGGAAGCAACCCGGTGGCTCGCCGGCGCCCATGCCGGCCGGTGGCCGTTTTCCATTGGCGACGACACTATAGCACTCCCCCCCCAAATTTGAATTTTAAACTGTTTTCTCAAATTACTCTCAAATTCATGTGGAAACTTGAAAACCTTCCAATATATGAAATCTTTAGAATTTCAAGCTCTACAAGTTTTGTATTGAACACTTTTTCAAATTCTCACTAAATTTTGAAATTTGAGTTTAAATTCAAAAGGGGACACATTTTTTGGATTTGGTAATTTAGAAATTACTCTGGATTTCATATTGAAACTTCAAAATCTCCAAACACCAAAGTTGTACATCTTGACAAGACCTACAACTTTTATGTTCAAAAAATTTTCAAATTCTGCCTCCATTTTGAAATCTTAGTTCGGGGACAAAAATGAGTTAAATCTGAAATTTGTTTATTTTCAAAATTGCTCCACATTTTACACTAAAACTTTGAAAACTCAAAACACCAAAGTTGTAGCCCTTGAAAAGTTCTACAAACTTGGTTTTAAACTTTTTCCCAAATTTTTCTTAGATTTTTAATTATTTCAAAAGGGGTAAAATAGGGTTTTGAAATTTAGGGTTTTCGGAGGAATTTTCAATTGAAATTTGTTGCTACTTTAATTAGTGATTACTTAGTGATCAAACCATCACCCAAGGGCATCATTTGGACCAACATGACATGGTTGACCAAATTCCACTCTTGGTTGACCAATTTAGCTTTTGAAATTCTTTTACATTTTTCCCCAAATTTGAATTTGAATTCGAATCGGAAAACTCGTGACAAGTTTTGGGACTCCAACTCAAACTCAAACTTGGAGCTTCATTTTAAGGGTTGCACTTGAGCTCATACCCTACACTTGACACTAGTATGTAACATAGTCACACACCTCAAATTACGCAGGGCATGGACTAAGTATTTGCGGTGTTATTCGAATTTAGGGTTTTTGGTTCGGAGCACACCACTGAGAAGCACATCCAATCTAGATAAGTAAACTTGTTTTAGTTAATGCATAACAATGTTGACCTAATCATGGATGCTTTGCGATGCATTATGATAACATGGCAGATTAATTAGCACTATAACACCCGGGGTGTTACAGCCCTTCCCCCTTAAAGAAATCTCGTCCCGAGATTTAAAGCCTTGAGTTAAGTAATGGAAAAGGAAACGTGTCAAGCAAACACGTCCAATACTTGTCTACAAAACAGGTAGGGGGTTTTCTACACTACAAGAATTTAAAAAGGATAGGTTACAGTTTAAAGAAGAAATTGCAACCTAGATAGAAGCAAGGAACTCGGGGAAATTCTCCAACAGGTAATCTTCCGATTCCTAGGTGGCTTCCTCTTCTGAATGTTGATTCCATTGTATCCTGTACCATTTAGTTGTTCTACTTCGGGTAACACGATCCTTTCGATCCAAAACTCAAACAGGGTGTTCAGAATATGTCAAATCCGGTTCAAGTTCAACTCCATCAACATCAACAACTTGATCATGTACTTGCAGACACTTCTTCATTTGTGATACATGAAATACATTGTGCACGACTGATAGTTGTTCAGGCAACTTTAACTTATATGCCACCTTTCCACATCTCTCAATAATTTGAAATGGGCCAACATAACGCGGTGCGAGTTTGCCTTTGACTCCAAATCGGTTAACTCCCTTCATGGGTGATACTTTCAAATAAACATAATCTCCTACTTGGAATACCAAGGGTCTACGCCTTTTATCAGCATAACTCTTTTGTCGGGACTGAGTAACTTTCAGATTATTCTGGATCTGTCTAACTTTTTCTTCTGTTTCTTTCACAAGATCAACACCGAAAAATCACCTTTCTCCCGGTTCTGACCAATTCAATGAAGTTCTGCACCTGTGGCCATACAATGTTTCAAACGGTGCCATTTTGATACTCTCTTGATAACTATTATTGTAGGAGAATTCTGCTAAAGGTAACCACTCGTCCCAAGTGTCTGAATAATTAAGTGCATACGACCTTAACATATCTTCTAGAATTTGATTGACCCTCTCAGTCTGACCACTTGTTTGTGGATGATAAGCGGTACTGTGCAGAAGTTTTGTACCCAGGGACTCATGTAAGTGTCTCCAAAAATTGTTAACAAACTGCGTACCTCTATCAGATACAATGGTCTTTGGTACCCCATGAAGACTCAGGATTCGTGCAATATATATTTTAGCATAAGTTGTAGCAGTATAGTCCACCCTGACTGGAATAAAATAAGATGACTTTGTCAGTCAGTCCACAATGACCCAAATTGAATCAAAGCCTCTTGAGGTCTTGGGTAACCCAGTAATAAAATCCATACTGATATCTTCCCATTTCCAAGATGGAATGGGCAAGGGTTGTAACATTCCTGCCGACTTCAAGTGTACAGCCTTCACTTTACAACAAGTGTCACATCTGGCAACATACTTAGCTATCTCAATTTTCATTTTGGTCCACCAGAATCTCTGTTTTAAATCTTGATACATCTTATTACTCCCTGGATGAAGAGAAAACCTTGTACTATGTGCTTCATCAAGAATGAGCTGACGTAACTCTGGAACTTTTGGGACCACTAGCCGTTTCTTAAACCACAACACATCTGCCTCATCAATACTGAAATCTGTTTGTTGACCGGTTCTAACTTTTTCTTTGATGTGAGCTATATCGGAATTCTTTCTCTGAGCAGATACAATCTGATCTTTGATTGTTGATTCTACTATGATATTAGTTAACTGACCTTGTTGAACTATTTTAATATTCAACTTTTCCAATTCGTAACACAAACTGTAATCCATTGGTTTCACGGTCATACAATTGCAATGATTCTTTCTACTGAGTGTATTGGCAACAATATTTGCTTTTCCAAGGTGATAGTGTACTTCTAAATCATAGTCCTTTATTAATTCAAGCCACCTTCTTTGCCTCATATTCAATTCTGACTGAGTAAAGATATACTTTAAGCTTTTGTGATCTGTATACATGTGGCAAGTATTACCTAACAAGTAATGACGCCAGATTTTCAATGCATGAACCACAGCTGCTAGTTCAAGATCATGTGTTGGATAATGCTCTTCATGGTGCTTCAACTGTCTCGAGGCATAAGCAATGACTCTGCCTTCTTGCATCAATACACAATCAAGGCCAATACCCGAGGCATCATAGTAAACATCAAATGGCTTTTCTATATCTGGTTCTGCCAAGACTGGAGCAGTTGTCAATGACTTCTTTAGAATTCTAAAAGCTTCCTCACATTCTGGAGACTAGATGAACTTAGTTTGATTTTTCAATAACTCTGTGATTGGCTTGGCTACGTTTGAAAAGTCAGGTATGAATCGACGGTAATAACCCACCATCCCTAGAAAACTTCAGACTTCATAAACTGAGATTGGTGGTTTCCAATTCAGAATATCTTTTACCTTACTAGGATCTACTGCTACT
Source organism: Saccharum hybrid cultivar R570 (assembly GCA_038087645.1). Lineage (NCBI taxonomy): Eukaryota > Viridiplantae > Streptophyta > Magnoliopsida > Poales > Poaceae > Saccharum > Saccharum hybrid cultivar. The sequence goes on along the minus strand of JAQSUU010000625.1, from coordinate 744,559 downwards.
CCTTCTGTTGACAACACATGTCCTAAGAATTGCACTTCTCTTAACCAAAACTCACACTTACTAAACTTGTCATACAGTTGATGATCTCTCAGACGAGTCAGAACTACTCTGAGATGCTCAGCATGCTCTTCTTCACTTTTGGAGTATACCAGAATATCATCAATAAACACAACCACAAACTTGTCAAGTTCTGGCATGAAAACTAAGTTCATCAGATACATGAAATGTGCCGGTGCATTGGTGAGACCAAAAGACATAACTAGGTACTCATACAGTCCATATCTGGTGGTGAATGCAGTCTTTGGGATATCTTCAGGTCAAATCTTGATTTGATGGTACCCTGATCGAAGATCGATCTTTGAAAATACCTTTGCCGCCGCAAGCTGATCAAAGAGTAGATCAATGCGAGGCAACGGGTATTTGTTCTTAATGGTTACTTCATTCAACGGTCTATAATCAACACACATTCTTAAAGTCTGATCTTTCTTCTTAACAAAAAGAGCCGGACATCCCCATGGTGAGGAACTGTGTCTGATAAAACCTTTGTCACGTAACTCTTGCAATTGATCCTTAAGTTATGCCAATTCATTGGGTGACATTCTGTAAGCTCTCCTGGACATTGGGGTAGTACCAGGTTTTAACTCAATCACAAACTCTATATCTCTGTCCGGTGATAGACCTGTTAGATCATCTGGAAACACATCTGAAAATTCACAGACTACCGGTATATCACAAATCTCCTATGCTGAAGTTGCACATAGCCTTTCAACTGTTCTCTTTGGAATAGGAAGTTGGATAAGAAGATGAGATTTATTATCTGGCAAGTTTAACCTTATAGTTCTGTGCAGTGCATCTATAATAGCTCCTCGTTGGTACATCTAATTCATACCCAGGATTACATCTATATCCTGTTTCTGTAATATTATCATTGAGGTAGGGAATATATGCCCACCTAACTCTATAGGTACGTCACGTACCATCTCCTTAGTACACAGTCGTCCCCCGGGCAACTAAATAAAGAAATATTCTTGTGTTCCCATAATTAGAATGTCATGCTTAACAATAAAGGTTCGATTTATGAATGTATGCGATGCACCTGAATCAAATAACAGTACTGCTAGATGATTAGCAACAGGGAACATACCCATCATAACAGGTTCTCCCTCTGGAATTGCACTTGCTTGAGTGTAGAATACATGTCCGGTCTTCTTCTTCTCACCCTTACCCTTCTGAACATTCAAATTGTTATTCTTGCTCTGAGGTTGTTGCTGTTGCGGTACGGGAGCTCTGGGATAATTGGGATTGTACTGCCTTGGATACGGGCAGTCCTTGGAGAAGTGGCCTGGCTTTCCACAATTGTAGCAGGGAAAGTTATGGGTTACGGGAGTCTGGTTACGAATACCAGGGGCATTCGGCTGCTGTGTAAATTGCGGGGTTGAGGCAGGACGGAAAAACGTCTGCGGCTGAGCTTGGTATTGTGGTGGGCGATAAGTTGGGCGGAAATGGTTTTGAGGGTGGTAAACAAACTTCTGGCGCTTCTTAATGCCACCAGACGGGCTAGAAAACACTTGCTTCTTTTTCTTCGACTCTTTATGTAGGCGGGACTTCTCTTCTGATGCAATAGCCACATTGACTATCTCATGGTACATGGCATTATAGCAGGTAACCAATGCTTCCTGGATCCTAGTACTCAAACCTCTCATGAAACAACTCTTCTTCTTTGCATCGGTGTTCACATACTCAGCTGCATACTGGGACAGATGATTGAATTTGCCCACATACTGTAGAACTGTCTGGTTCCCTTGCTTCAGCGAGAGAAACTCTTCTAACTTCATGGCCATGACCCCATCTGTAATATAGTGTGCTCTAAAAGCATCCTGAAACTCCTGCCAAGTGACACGGTGACCAGCAGGTCGTGCGGCGACCAGATTCGCCCAACACGCCCCTGCGGCACCCCTGAGTTGTTGTGCTGCAAACATGGGTTTCTGATACTCCGTGCACTGTAGAAGTTCAAACTTTTGCTCCATGGTGTGGAGCCAATCATCCGCCTCTAGCGGCTCATCTGCCTTTGAAAACACTAGTGGACGGGTATCGGTGAAATCCACATAAGTGGTTTCTCCTCCATTATTACGGCCTCGACGACCCTGGTTTCTATTCTAATTCTGAGCCAACAAGGTAGTGGCATTAACTAGTGCGGTAATAGCTTCTGCCAAAGTAGGTGGAAATGGTGGGGGATTCGGAGTATTGTCCCCATCCTGGGAAGTTCCAGTACCGTCCATCTGTTGTATACAAACCATGTTTATTTACATCACTTTATTGAATTAAAAAGCAGTTAGTACAGTACTAGTACACACATCAAACTTATCTTACATTATTTTCATTACAAACTTGCTCGCAAGCAAGAAACAACCCACTAAGGTTCTTAGAAAGTAGGAAAGACTACTATGTTACATAACCATTCATGTCAACACTTCACTCATCATCATCGCTGATCACGATCACCCCATCCTCATTCTCTAGAGCACTTGCACCAGTGACATGACTTGCATCATCCCCACTTTCCATCATGGGTTCATTTTCTTCTGGATCTTCTTTCTCATTGTCCTCTCCACCAGGAACAACCACGACACCGACATCATCTTCTACTGCTTGAGGCTGATGATTGGGATTCATCAGATCATGTAGCCTATGGACTTCCTCATGCAGAATGGTGTTGTACTGCTCCAGGTGTGTCACATAAAGCTCCAACTCACGAACACGAGCCCTGGCTTCTGTCTCCTTTTCCAGAGACTTGTTCTGGAACTGCTTCCAAAAACGCATGTTGCGCTTCAGTCACTCTACCTCTGATGTAAGCCTTGCAACCTCTGATTCTGAATCTGGGTTCGGATTGCAGCTACTGCTTGCTCCATCACCTCTGGCGGCCAACTGATGACGTGGCACTCCTTGCGGACCTGTTTTCTTGCGAGGAGTCGTCTTCACACGTGCCATCCTAAAGCAAGATAGAATTAGAACGATAAGAACAGATAGGAGGGATCTGAAGGTTAGCATGAATAGGATTGAACCTTACTTAACCCAAACCACTTTAAAAGGGAAGGTAACTTAAGCAGGTTAATTAAACATGATGCATGCATCGTACTTATGATCTAGCAGAAAAATTAAGTAACACATGCAATAATTATAACATAGGGCACTATAACATGATACTTCACTACGAAGCTTTCAAATATGAGCTAAGGAAACTATAGAATAGATTTAGATAAGCAAAAGCAATTTGGACCAAAATATCAATATTAAGTTTGTTCGACCCAAATCATTTTGAAGTTTTGCAAAGTAATACTACAATAACTCGAGTGATTACGCTCTGGTACCAGCTGTCACAGAACCTCCTAATTATGATGGTCCACAAGTACCCGTCATTGTCATAATGACCTCTGACAGCCATACTTATGTTCACCATAACTTAAAAGGCCTGCTTTCCTCCGAACAGGATCCAATCACAGGAGTATTGCAATATTACAACAGTTTATTCAAAATATTCAACAGAGTAAAGTAGCGAAAGTCTTACAATAACATAAGTTTACAAACCAGTTTTCAAACTTCAAACTTTATGTAACATTATTACAAACCAGTAGTAGAGAAGTATCGGTAGTAACTTTATTACATCACACAAGCGAGATGCCTTGCCCAAAGGCCACACAGTCTACTCGTCGTCACTTTCTTCAGTCACGACGATCATGCAACAAGGCTCGAAGCAGACTTGTTCATGAACCGCACCTGCAACAAGGGGTTCAACAAACCCTGAGTACGAGAGTACTCAACAAGACTTACCCGACTAAGACAAAAACTCCAAGGGCATGCTACCTTTAGAGAATCAAGGTACGGGTATTCCAGAATCAAATTTTCTTTTGCAGAAAAGCTTACTAAGGTAAGTCCTTATCTTCAATATTTTACTTTTACCATTGATGGTTTATTAACCAATTCTAGGTGATCCTAATCTAGATCAAAGTAATTATCATCAAAACACTTCTCATTTTTTCTTTCCATTCCAGTTCTTAACTATGCTGTAAGTCAGGTGATCAAGTCTCCATAACCGAGGAGCAATGACGATTCGAACCGATTATACCCAGCTGGGGATCTCTAACATCATGACATATGTAGAATCGAATCTTGCATATATCAACCCTCTTTTAGATCTCCTAAAACCAGAACGTGTCCATCGCCACCCGAGAGTACAGTACTCCTCGAACCCGGCCCGATTCTAGCCCCGAGGGTACACGCTACTCCCGCCATCTCTCCACTCCCAGTGCGAGGTTAGACATTCTCGTAATGGAATCACTAATATTTTGGGCTTACCTAAGGCATGAGGCTAGTTGCAAAATCTCGAAACATAGGTCGGCTTACAACGGACGGTCCTTAACTGATAAGGCAGAAACACTACATTGAGACTCCTTTCCCAATGCATGTTAGTAGTGGCCAAACCACCCACCCGATCTTTTAAGTTCATTCTCATCTTTCAATATTCATTAAGTATGCCGTCATGGCCATGTAAACATTTTATTTAAAAGCTTAACTTCTAAGCATAGCGAAGCATACTATGCATTTTCTGTAAAACAGGTATCAAGGTTAATATCGCAATAATCAAGGATGATAATGCAACAATTAGGTTATCACTCAACTCCTAATTACTTAATGCAATAAACCATAGTATAAATAATAAAACATTTGTAAAACTCAAGGTAGGGTTTACATGCACCAGGGCTTGCCTTGCTCTGACACGACAACTGACTCAGACTCGAGGACTCCAACGTCTGGTCCGAAACTCACCGACGATAGCTCTTCTATGGAAGCTTGCTCGGCAACTGCGACTTCTTCGAAAGCAGGAACTACACTAGTACATAACATGCTTTAACATGATGCTCGATGATAAACATGATGCTTGATGATGATATGCCACGATTTACTACTTGAGTACAACTTCCCTTCACGGTACAGTCGCAAACAGAAAACCTACTAACTAGTAGCGACAAGTCCAGCGATACCAGCTTTTATCCCTAAGTAAGTTACTAATGAGCTCAATCATGGAACTAAGGTGCCAAAGATCACCAATGATTAGTGACTTAAGGACATCACTCAATCAAAAGGGCACACAACAATTAAAGTTATCAATTTAACATTTATTTACTATTTAATTAATTAGGGCATGATTAATAGTTGATCATACTTTATCTAAACAAGCCTAAACTTTTTCTATGGATTAAAAATGACTTAAAACAGTGTCATAATAAATTTCATAATTTTTGGATTAATAAATTAATTATTAAAATTCTTGGAAGTTGCATTTAATCTTTATTGGAACAATTTAAATATACTGCACAAAGTACTCAAATTTAGCATTTAACATTTTTCCTAGATAGTTTACATATTGAGAAGCTCACACAAAAATTTTTATGAATTTTGGAACTCTACACAATTTTTAGTGAAATAAACAAATAGTATCACTATTCAAAATTTTGAAAAAGAAAAACAAAATCAAATACTGAACTGGGCCGACTCCTTCTCTCCCTCCGGTCCGGCCCAACCGAGCGGCCCATTACACCGCGCCCGCGCCTGCGCGGGCTGCGCGCTCGCGCGCTCGCGCCCCCACCCGGCAACGTGGCCCAGCAACGCGGCCCAGCCCGCTCGCACCCTCTCCCTCTTCTCTCTCGCGCGCGGCCATGGCGCCACGGTGGCGGCCGACGGTGAACTCGCCGATGACAAGCTCCCAGCGCGATAGAACTGTACCAGCAGCATCACGCGAGCTCCGCGAACACTACTACACCATCCTACGGGCATAACAGCGCTCGGAGGGGCCTGACCGCGGCCATGGCGACTACGGTGGTGACCCGACCGACGGCGAGGCGGTTGACACCCCTTCCCAAGACAGTAGCGATTAAAGATCGACGAGCATCACGCTCAGGAGCTCACCGCGAACGCAGTGACGAACTCGGTGGGGGTAGAGGTGGTCTGGAGTGACCGGTCGACGGTGAGGCGGTGATGGCGACACGGTAACGGCGGCAAGGCACTGTTCCGATGAACACAGGGCACAAAAAGGAGAAACATCATCGCGAGGAGCAGCACAGCATCGAGTAGGACCTTGAACACGAAGTGGTTGAGCTAGAGACTCAGCGAGACAGGCTGGCCATAGAGAGCTCGATCACAGCGACGATGGCGACCGCCACGAAGGAGAAAACGGCGCTACCTAGCTCGGGATGAAGTGAGGCACTGCAATGGGGCTCAGCGCGTGCGCGAAGGCAAGGCGAAGCTAGTGTCTGAGTGAATTGGATCGGGAAGCAGCAGTGACGGTGAATTTGGCAAGCGCAGCAAGGGCAACGGCGGTGATCAACGGAGAAGGAGAAGTCGAAGACGGCGACCGGAGGTTACATAGGTGAGGCGGGGCAACGGGAAAGCGACACACAAGGGCGGCCCTACACGCCGAAGTAGCAGCTGGCGGCCACAGACGCGCCTAGAAGCAACCCGGTGGCTCGCCGGCGCCCATGTCGGCCGGTGGCCGTTTTCCATTGGCGATGACACTGTAGCACTCCCCCCCAATTTGAATTTCAAACGGTTTTCTCAAATTACTCTCAAATTCATGTGGAAACTTGAAAAACTTCCAATATATGAAATCTTTAGAATTTCAAGGTCCACAAGTTTGTATTGAACACTTTTTCAAATTCTCACTAAATTTTGAAATTTGAGTTTAAATTCAAAAGGGGACACATTTTTAGGATTTGGTAATTTAGAAATTACTCTAGATTTCATATTGAAACTTCAAAATCTCCAAACACCAAAGTTGTACATCTTAACAAGACCTACAACTTTTCTGTTGAAAACATTTTCAAATTCTGCCTCCATTTTGAAATCTTAGTTTGGGGACAAAAATGAGTTAAATCTGAAATTTGTTTATTTTCAAAATTGCTCCACATTTTACACTAAAACTTTGAAAACTCAAAACGCCAAAGTTGTAGCCCTTGAAAAGTTCTACAAACTTGGTTTTAAACTTTTTCCCAAATTTTTCTTAGATTTTTAATTATTTCAAAAGGGGTAAAATAGGGTTTTGAAATTTAGGGTTTTCGGAGGAATTTTCAATTGGAATTTGTTGCTACTTTAATTAGTGATCAAACCATCACCCAAGGGCATCATTTGGACCAACATGACATGGTTGACCAAATTCCACTCTTGGTTGACCAATTTAGCTTTTGAAATTCTTTTACATTTTTCCCCAAATTTGAATTTGAATTCGAATCGGAAAACTCGTGACAAGTTTTGGGACTCCAACTCAAACTCAAACTTGGAGCTTCATTTTAAGGGTTGCACTTGAGCTCATACCCTACACTTGACACTAGTATGTAACACAGTCACACACCTCAAATTACGCAGGGCATGGACTAAGTATTTGCGGTGTTATTCGAATTTAGGGTTTTTGGTTCGGAGCACACCACTAAGAAGCACATCTAATCTAGATAAGTAAACTTGTTTTAGTTAATGCATAACAAGGTTGACCTAATCATGGATGCTTTACGATGCATTATGATGACATGGCAGATTAATTAGCACTATAACACCCGGGGTGTTACAAGGATCCACTTTAGTTAACGAGCACTTTGGCCTTCTGACTCGTGCAACCTACTAGGCAAGCTGGCATCCCTGTGCAAGACGGGGACCGCCGATGACTATACCAAGTAGTTCTTAGCTCATGTGGCACGCGTCGGGTCTCTTGACTAGCAATGACAAGTCAACATCTACATAGCAGGCCTGCTGGAACCACTGAAGACGAACGTGGAGATCCAGAACACGAGAGACATGGAGAAGGCCATGTCATTAGCATGGGCATATGAGAGGCGGGCCTCCGTCGTTGCCGCCAATCCAGCAACAACATCGGTACGTATTGCAGCCCGTCCCCTATTACCTCCAAAGACGACATCGTCAACATAAGCTGCAGCTCCTACATCGGTGAAGGAGGTCGGCTCTAGGGGCTGACGCGCGGGCCCAGGAGCCCCTGAGCCTCTGGAGGCCACTGGGAAGCTTTGTTTTCTTATGTCACGCCCCATGCATGACCTTGTCGGGAAAGTGACCGGCAATGCCGTGCCCAAGGGGCAGTGCCGGGGAGCCCCCGAGCCTTGGTGGCTCGGGGCTTGTCTTCTTGTGCCCGGGCCTTGGCTAGCGTCGTTTGCCGGGCACGAGCCAAGGGCTAGACCAGAGTGTCGTAGTAGATTGGAAGCCTGGGGACTCGGGCAATCTCCCAAGAGTCCCAAGCGGAGGTCACGGCAGAGTCAGGCTCAGCCGGGTTTCTTCGCAGAGGGTGCACGCGAGCGTACCTGATGGGTATAGCCCCCGAGCCCCCGGGCGATCCTGGAGGGGTCGGTCGGGGGGTCTTCTTTGTTCAGGAACCATTGGACCCAAGGCTTAACATACCCATATGTTAGGATCTCATGAGCGATCATCCTCCTTAAGGAGCACACTTCACTTCTACAAGAATAATAATGCAACATAGATGATGTCAGACAGGGACTTTGGAAACTTGTGCTCCATAGCCATATTGTTCCTATTGTTCCAAATGGCCCAAGCAACCTGCAAAGATGGAGAGGGTTAATCCGATGGGCAGGGGGCCCCTTGCCCTGTAACCAAGTTTCAGACAAGTTCTTCACAGATGTAGGACAATTCTGCCATTTAACGATCTCTCTGAGGAAGCCCCAAATCATTCTAGCTAATATGCAATAAAAAAAAAGATATGGTTCACTGATTCAATAATCCCATACAGGTAGCATTTCTCACATCCTTTCCTTTTTTTGAGCTAAGGCTTTGAGAGTATTGCAGTTTATTGTTGAGAACTTGCCTAAGGAAAATTTCAATTTTCAATGGAATTTTATATTTCCAAAGATGACCAGCTATCCTGCTACTAACCCCACCATCTATAATGAATTTGTACAGGGATTATGTTGAAAAGTGTCCTTTTTCCTCTAAACCCCAACTGACCATGTCAGGGTTCTCCCCAACTGATTCTTAATTAGTTGCTAGAAACTAAATTCAGATGACTATAGACGATGATGGTTCTGACGCAAATTCTTAACTGACCCATGACGAGTAATATAATCTCGATCAAAATTCTTTTTCTACTATTGATAAAACAAAAAAACTAAGTAACAGCCTGCAGATAAGTCATTCTTATCATACATGATTAGTATAGTTTGAGTGATTCCTATCTTTTTCTATTTTCTAGCAAAAATAAGATTTAGATAGTCGGTGGCTCTAATTAGAACTTAGGTGTTATTTGGTTCCACACAGGGACAAAGGTAACACAATGTTTAGAGTTTTTTTTATCTGTGCACGCAGCGCCCTTAGCAGTAGCTAGAACAGGTGTGATCTATGCATACCAGATTCATCAATCGTGATGGAAAATTATGAAAAGAAAGTGGCTGTCAAAGAAAGTGGGTCTTTTTTGTTATCATTTGGGATCTGAAATCAAAACATGTATAATCTTACAAAGGACTTTGCTTTCACTGTGTGATATAAATATTGTGATATACAAGGGGACGGATGGAGTAGGTAACTAGAAGGCAACACAACAATCCCCGTTCGCACGCAACTGTGGTGGTAATATCTCGATTAAGCAAAGGCTATTAGAAGAAACATAGGTTGCGAAAATGTATAAACCTTCTGATGTTTTGTTTTGATGACCCCTGGGATGTATACGATTTTTTAAGAGAACCCTGGTCTGGAATGTTTACGTGACATTTGAAAGGATCAAGATGCCCAAGAGGGGGGGTGAATTGGGCTTTTCTAAAAATTAATTGCAAGAATTAAATCCTACAAGCCAAACTTCACCCCTAGTGCCTACTTGTGTTCCTTGTGTTTCTACCGATAAAAGTTATGCACCCTAAGTTCCAATCCTAGACTAGCAAGGCAATTCTAGGAAAGTAATCAAGCAATGAAAGTAATGCAAGAAAGTAAATGCTTGAAAGTAAGGGATAGGAACACGGCGATGTTTTGCCGAGGTATCGGAGAGTCGACACTCCGCACTAGTCCTCGTTGGAGCACCCGCGCAAGGGTGTAGCTCCCCCTTGATCCGCGCAAGGATCAAGTGCTCTCTACGGGTTGATTCTTCGATACTTCGTCGCGGCGAATCACCCAAAACCGCTCACAACTTGAGTTGGGTCACCCACAATCTCGTCGGATGATCACCGAACTCCCAATCACCACCAAACCGTCTAGGTGATGGCGATCACCAAGAGTAACAAGCTAGAACTCTCACTTAACCACAACAAGTCTAATGAGAAGATGGATGCACACTTGCTAGACTCTTATCACTAGAGAGGATTCTCAAACTTTGATTCGCAAATCTCAATCCTCACTATGGCTCTTGCACTCCCTTGCACTTCAAAGGTGTTTCTCAGCTAAACAAATGAGCAAGAGACCTCTAAAAGAGGTGGAGGGGTTGTATTTATAGACCCCTCAGACAAATCCAACCGTTACCTTTCGACACAGCTAGATGCGCACTGACCGGATGCGCCTGTCGATATGACCGGACGCGCCGGTCAGTTGTAACGGTCGAAAATGGAAACCTGTACTGAGAGACCGGACACGCCGATCTGTGCTGACCGGACGCGCCGGTCTGAGATGACCGGACGCGCCGATCAGGGATGATCGGACGCGTCCGATCATGCAAGAGCTCTCTGGAAATTTGACCTGACGCAACACCGCGTCCGATCATAGGTGACCGGACGCGTCAGGTCACCACGGGACCTTACTAGAACAAGACCGGACGCACGACCGCGTCCGTTCATAGGTGACCGGACGCGTCAGGTCTCCGCTGGACCTTACTGGAACATGACCGGACGCACCGGTCTTTTTCACAGTCGCGTCCGATCTTTGCTGTTTACCCTCTGGAACACGTGTCAGCCTGACCACCGCGTCCGGTCCTCTCAAGGACCGCGTCCGGTCAGTCAGCCGAAAACGCAGTTAAGACTTTGTACTGACCGGACGCGTCCGGTCATGACTAGGACCGCGTCCGGTCATAGGTAAACGACTCAAACATCTTCTAAACGCAATGCAACTTGAACCAAGTCGCTTCTAACTGTACTCTGAGCTTTTCTCGAGCTACCTAGTGCTAAGTTTGACAAGTGTGCACCACACCTAAACATAAGACTCACCTAGGTCAAGCTACTCGCTCATGCCCCTCTTCATAGTACGGTCAAAGGAAGAAACAAAGATCCTAACGACTATTCTAGATGTATCTCAACACCTTGACATCCGGAACTAACCGTCCTTAATCTTATCGTTGATCCTTTGAAAACTGAAACGATTTCCATCAAGGGACATGACTGCCATATTGCTCAAAGCAGTTATCATCTCCATGACCTAACTTACCGATGTTTCTGCAAAACACACGTTAGTCATGGTAATTATGTGTTGTCATTAATTGCCGAAACCAACACCGGGGCCTAGATGCTTTCAATCTCCCCCTTTTTGGTGATTGATGACAACACTTAGATTCAGAAGATATGAGTTGAGGTTTTTGATCATGCTTGGTTCACATAAGCATAAAGTTGTAAGCACAAGGGGTTAGTCAATGCTTATGTGTTCCAAGCCAACTGAGTGTACTCATAGGATAAAACATGAAGAGTTAGTACACATAAAACAAAGCTCATATGAAATCGGAGTAAGGCACGGAAGCACAACCTTATGAGCTAAAAAACAAACAAGTGACATGTTTTAAAGCTGTGATTAGATAAACCATATAGACTTAAGATATCTCATAAGATCACATGTCACACGAATGCAATTACTGTAAAGTAAACATGATGCATGAGAGTAGCACATAAGAAAAGAACGAAAACCCTCTAACAAAAGCTCCCCCTGAATCTACTCTCTCTCCCCCTTTGGCATCAAACGCCAAAAGCTAATCTAAGGATCTGACGGGGGAACAGACGGAGTCGAGTCGGGTGCCGAGGAGCGCGGAGTAATCACAAACTGAGAGATGTCTCCCTCGGACTCGGAGCTATCTGGCTGACCCTCTGAATAAGCACGCGGCTGTGAAGCGGTCTGGGTCTGATCAACAGGAACAGGTGCTGCCGAAGTAGCGATAAGTGAAGCAGTCTCTGTGACCTGAGCCTGAAGTGAGCCAAAAGCTGGGGGATCTGTCGAGGCAACGGACGACGGAACAGTCTCTGTAGTGCCTGTCCCTGTTACTGGAAGTAAAACTGCCTCTGAACCTGACAACCTTGAAGAAGTAGCAAATGTGGTGTGCGAGGGTGTCGGCTGACCAGTCAACTCGCTATATGTGGCACTCAGATCAATGAACAGTGTGCCGGTCAACATGTGAGGGCGAGGCTGGTCTGAAGGAGTAAACCCTGTCTGAATGGGCATGTAGCTCGGGGACTGGAATGATTGAGGAACCTGCAGCTGTGGAGATGTGAACTGAAAGCTTGGCTAACCTGACTTGAAGGTCCACTGAATGGTAAAGCTGAAGTCAGGATAGATGCAGGTGGAGGAGCTCCAACTATGACTAGGTGACGCAGAAGCTCCAAGTACTGCTGCTGGCTAGCTACACTCTGTCGTTGCATCTCATACTGCTAACGCTGCATCTCGACCTGTTGGCGCTGTATCTCAAGCTGCTGTTTTTGGAACTCATCCTGTCGAGCTTGTATCTATGCAAACGTAGCAGCTGTGTCCTGAGCCTGTCTCTGTAGCTGAAGCTCCTGTCGCTCCTGTGCCTGGGTCAGCCTCTCAAGTATAGCCACCATGGCTGGGTCTGAGTGGGAGGCTAAACCAGAGCCACTGGCCTCGTGGTCGTGAGGCCGAGGAGACCGATACCTGGGGATGAGCTGATAGTCCTCGTCAGTGCTGTTAGAGGCCTCATCCTCAGCTATATCAGCGGGCTGGGCATCTAGATCTGCAAGTTCTACCTCAGCAAGACCCTGTATGGTCGCATCCTGCTCAGCCGCTGTCTCGGGCACCTCAGGTCTCTCTCTGTCCTGGTGCAGGGGCCTGCTCTCTAGTAACTGAAGCCCATAGCTGACGAATATCATACTCAGGAAAAGCAGTAGTGGTTTCAGTTATCTCAGCACTTATTTCTAAAGGCAGCTCAAGTGCAGATCTGATGATGAAACAAATCCAATGAGCATAGGGCAGCTGACGGTGTCCCTTGAAGCCTTCTGCCAGGGTGTCCTCCATCTCACTGACCATAAGATCCCAAATGTCAAAAGGTGTCTGTGAAAGAAGGTGGTGAACTACCCAAAGCTGCATCCTGGTGAGTCCCTCTCTGTAACCAAGTCTGGGAAGAAGAGTGCGTCTGACAATAGCATCCAAGACTCGGGCAATCGGTGTCAAACTGGCAGGTGTGTGACGAGACCCTTCACCAAAAGGCTCACGAAAACAGGGTCGGATCAGGTCTGTAGGTGGCACAGAACCGCCATGAGGGCGTCTAGGTGGAGCTGTCTGACCAAAACAGAGCTGGTGAATCTTCATGTCTGAAGCTGGGAGTCTGAGAATCTCCCGTACTCTGGAGCTGTACAGTCTGCGGTCGCGGCCTCTGAATGCAAAGTGTATGAACTCATAGGCTGGATCAATCCATAATGAAGCATAGAACTCCCTAACCCAAGTGCCACAGTATGCAGCTGTCCGTCCAAGAAAATCTGACAGGCCTAGTAGATAGGACAGGTGCGGACGTAGCTGCTCACCCACTACCTCAATAAGTGACTCAATGCGACAGACCCTCTGTGGTTGAAAAGCAATGCCATTGTCAACAAGAGCTCTGTAAAAGTCCTCCTGGAGAGGAGTATAGAATCCCTCTGAAGCTCTGGAGTCCCTCTGAGGTGGGAACCACCGGCTAACCTCAACAAATCTCAAACTTTGCACCTATCGTGCAGTAGCACCTCTCAAGTCAAAGTGCTCAACTGGGGGTGTACCTCTAACTCTCGGAGGTGGACGTCCTCCACGACGCTGGCCCTCTGGCCTGGGAGTCACCTGAGTCCGTGTGCGTGTGGAGCGGCGATGTGATGGAGTCTGAGCTGGCTGTTCCGCTGTCCCCTCTAAAGGTGCTGCAGGTGGATCAACTGACATAGTATCTGCATCCATTAGCACTTCTGTGCCCTCAGTGGTCTCTGTACCAAGCTGTCATCCTTCAAGATGAAAACGACTGTCTCCAATGCGTATACCACTGCTCCTGCCACCCCTTTCTACTGCATCTGCTGCTTCTGCCACTGCCTGAGCTATCTCTACATCAGTGAGAGTCTTCTTCTTTTTTCTGGCCATGATCTTTATGCGCTTTCCACGCGCAACCTCAGACAGACGAGGAGGACTGTCGTCCCCGTCACTAGGAGCACCACCGGCATTCTTGCAACGAACCATACTATCACACTGTCAGAAAACCTCTGAAAGATGATGTACTGACACTCGAGAGGCTTGGCCTCAATCCGTATCCGCAGGCTTGGCCTCGGATTCAATCAACAGAACAGCAGTTACCCCGACACACCGACAAACTCGCTGAAAAGACAGAATATATGGATCTACTATAAGCAACATATATGATCTAAAGGTACAAAACCCTAGAGATAGCAAGCATATAAGATAAGACATGAAATGAAATGCGATGGCTACCTCGGATCGACGAGAAAGCGGTGATGAGATGAGATGACCTAGGTCGCGAGACTTCCCAACGCACCGGATGAGCGCTCGAGCGAAGATGTCGCGTGAGGGACGTTTCGACGACGAACGAAAGAGACACTGCAGAACGAACCCTAGGGTTAGGGCGACGCGCGATGGCCGAAGATCGAGGATGAATGCGATGGCAGGGACTGGTCGGAGGTCGTGCACGGTCTCTGGCAGCAGCAGCGGCGGCTCACGGCGGCGGTGGCGGCGGCGGAGATGGCGGCGCGGTGAACGGTGGCTGCGCGGACGTGGTGGCGGAGACGGCGCGTGCGCGAGAGGAGAGCAGCTGTAGGGCCGGGCGGTGGCGCAGGCGCGGCAGAGAGCTTCGACGAGCGGCGGCGCGGCGGTGCGGCGCGTTAGGGCACGGAGGCGGCGGTTGTGAGTTGTACGGGCGAAGAAAAAGAAGGAACGCGAAAGATTATATGAGGGGTTAGATCCGCTCGATACGCGATGACCGGACGCGGTGGTCGATATGACCGGACGCGGAGAGGCAGCGTCCGGTCACATTCCAATAAGCTCCTGGAATGACCGGACGCGTCCGATTATCCGCGATCGGACGCTAACGGCGTCCGGTTTTGATTTGCCCGGAAAACTGAGACAGATGACCGGACGCGGTGGTGGTTACCGGGACCGGACGCGGTGGTCAACAGGGCCGCGTCCGGTGTAGCGTCCGATCACTAGATCAGGAGACGGTCTTCAGGATGACCGGACGCGCTGGTGGTCGCCGGGACCGGACGCGGTAGTGAAGCAACACTGCGTCCGATGCAGCATCCGGTCCAGCGTCCGGTCACTGTTTTTCACCCTTTTTCATACTGAACTTAGACGTGACTTCTCCCAATCAAGTTCCAATTCAAAGAGACACAGATAAACACCAATTGGAACAAGATATGAGTGACCTCACTCAAACCCTCAAGTTTCTCAAAATAGTTTGCCTTAGGCTAATATTATTTTTAGGAAAATAGGCAACAAACACCCGAGGAGCAACGTATGGCCATGCAATAGAGCTTTTGAACCCTTGGGAGCGTCAAAATGCTCTCTCTACCCATGGACGAACACAAAGGTTGCTCAAAACTTAACCGAAAAAGGAACGACAAAACAACAACCATGCATATGCAATGCAAAACAAGTAAGTAAAGCTAGGTTGCTTATCAAGTTTGATCCACGGTTAGGCTTCTTCACTCCTCCAAAGGAGGGTTATCGTAACCATGTTAGTCAAGCCCTAGATGCATTGCGGGTAATTAAACATGACATATAATACAAATGCAATGCAAGGGACAACACAAGCTCATCTTTTAAAGTTACTAGAATCAAGCACATTTAGTTCACTTCTCAATCTACAAAAAGTAGCTTCATCCAAAGGTTTAGTGAAGATATCCGCTAATTGATTCTCACTTCTTACATCTTCTAGTGATATGTCATTTTTAGCAACGTGATCTCTTAGAAAGTGGTGGCGGATATCAATGTGCTTGGTGCGAGAGTGTTGTACCGGATTATTAGCAATTTTAACCGCACTTTCATTGTCACATAAAAGTGGCACCTTTTTAAGAACAACTCCATAGTCTAGAAGGGTTTGTTTCATGTATAGGATTTGTGCACAACAAGCCCCCGCGGCAATGTATTCCGCCTCGGCGGTGGACAAAGCCACACTATTTTGCTTTTTCGATGACCATGATACTAAGGATCTCCCAAGCAAATGGCACCCTCCGGATGTGCTTTTTCTATCAATTTTGCAACCGGCATAATCCGAATCGGAGTAGCCAACTAGTTGGAATCTAGCTCCTTTGGGGTACCATAGTCCGATGCTTGGAGTATACTTAAGATATCTTAGGATTCTTTTTACGGCACTTAAGTGAGGTTCTTTAGGGCACGCTTGAAAACGGGCACACATGCACACACTAAACATGATGTGGGGCCTAGATGCGGTAAGGTATAACAAGCTACCAATCATAGAACGGTAAAGAGTTTGATCGATTGGTTTACCTCCCTCATCTAGGTCGAGATGTCCATTAGTTGGCATTGGGGTCTTGATTGGCTTGCATTCTTCCATCTTGAATCTTTTGAGAAGATCCTTGGTATACTTCTCTTGAGAGATAAAGATCCCTTCTCTCATTTGCTTGACTTGAAACCCAAGGAAGAATGTTAGCTCACCAATCATTGACATCTCGAACTCTTTTAACATCAATTCACCAAATTCTTTGCAATAGTCTTCATTTGTTGACCCGAAGATGATATCATCAACATATACTTGACAAATGAAGATCTCTTCTTTGAATTTCTTGGTGAATAGTGTGGTGTCAACCTTCCCAATGGTGAAGCCCTTCTCAATGAGGAAGTCCCGAAGGCGCTCGTACCACGCTCTAGGGGCTTGCTTGAGCCCATATAGCGCCTTGGACAACCTATAAACATGATTAGGATATCTAGGGTCTTCAAACCCGGGAGGTTGTTCAACAAAGACTAGTTCATTTATAAAGCCATTTAAGAATGCACTTTTCACATCTATTTGATATAGTTTCATATCATGATGTGATGCATATGCAAGTAGGATATGGATGGCTTCAAGTCTTGCAACGGGTGCAAAAGTCTCTCCAAAATCAAGACCTTCAACTTGAGAGAACCCTTTTGCCACTAGTCTTGCCTTGTTTCTTACCACTACCCCTTGATCATCTTGCTTATTGCGGAACACCCACTTGGTTTCAATGACTCTTGCACCTTTTGGATGCTCTTCAAGTGTCCATACTTGATTTCGGGCGAAGTTGTTCAATTCTTCATGCATGGCATTCACCCAATCCGGATCTTGAAGAGCTTCTTCTACATTCTTAGGTTCAAGACAAGAGACAAAAGAGTGATGTTTAACAAAAGAATTAAATTTTTGAGATCGAGTCATTACACCCTTTGTAGGACTCCCTATGATGAGATCTTGTGGATGTGCTTGAAGTAGAGGTGAGTTTCTTCGATCAACCATTTGAGGGGTGGGATGAGGAGCATCAACGTCTTGTGCTTGTGCCTTGGCTTGATGATGAGAGACATGGGTGTCTTCATTTTCAACTCTCTCATTCTTGTCATCATCTTGAGGCACATATGATGATGATGGTGGATTGACAATTTGTACATCGTATTCATCATCTTTAGGCTTGATGTCACCTACCGGCATGTTCTTCATGGCCTCCCTCAATGGTTCATCACCTACATCATCACAATTCTCAATTGCTCCTTGGGAGCCGTTAGACTCATCAAATTCCACATCATATGTTTCTTCAACTAAACCGGTGGCGTGGTTAAATACTCTATATGCTTTGGACTTTGATGAGTAGCCAACAAGAAAACCAATATCACAACGTCTTTGGAACTTCCCTAGGTGTTGATGCTTCTTGTAGATGTAGCATTTGCAACCAAACATCCGGAAGAATGAGACGTCCGGCTTCTTCCCATTTAGCAACTCATAAGGGGTCTTGCAAAGGAACTTTTGTAGGAAGAGGTGATTTGAAGCATAGCATGCGGTGTTGATTGCCTCAGCCCACAATTTTTCCGATGTATTGTACTCATCTAGCATTGTTCTTGCAAGAGTGATCAAGGTCCGGTTCTTCCTCTCAACTACACCATTTTGTTGAGGGGTGTAGGTTGATGACACTTCATGCTTGATTCCAATTTCATCACAATAGGCTTCAATGTTGGTGTTGTCAAACTCTTTTCCATTGTCACTTCTAATCTTCTTTATCTTGACTTCAAATTCATTTTGAGCTCTCTTTGCAAACTTCTTGAAGCAACTTACCACTTCGGATTTGTCATGAAGAAAGAAAGTCCAAGTGTATCTTGAGAAGTCATCCACAATCACAAGACAATAAAGATTTCCACCCAAACTCTTGTAAGTTGTAGGACCAAACAAATCCATGTGAAGGAGTTCTAGCACTCTTGATGTTGACATGTAGGCTTTGGTTGGATGAGTGTTTGCAACTTGTTTACCGGCTTGACATGCACTACAAGGTTTGT
Organism: Saccharum hybrid cultivar R570; assembly: GCA_038087645.1. Classification (NCBI taxonomy): domain Eukaryota; kingdom Viridiplantae; phylum Streptophyta; class Magnoliopsida; order Poales; family Poaceae; genus Saccharum; species Saccharum hybrid cultivar. Next base: position 725,887 of record JAQSUU010000625.1, on the reverse strand, counting down.
CCTTTTCAAACTTTACATCCTTTAAGCCTCTTACTAGTTCTTTCTTCAATAGCTTGTTGAGAGTATTCATTCCAACATGAGCAAGCCTCCTATGCCAAAGCCATCCAAGTGTGGTCTTGGTGAACAAACATGTCATCAAGTTTGCATCTTCGGAGGTGAAGTCAACAAGATAAAGATTGTTGTATCTAAAACCCTTGAAAATCACTTGCTTGTCATCTATCTTGGTAACAACCACTTCATTTGGACCAAACAAGCATTGGTAGCCAAGATCACAAAGTTGCCCAACGGATAGTAAATTGAAACTCAATGAAGCAACATAGAGCACATTGGAGAGAGAATGATCATTTGATATTGCAACCTTGCCTATACCCTTGACTTTGCTCTTGGAATTATCCCCAAATGTGATCTTGTCTTGGTATACCCCATCCTCTTCAAGTGAGGTGAACATACGAGGATCACCGGTCATGTGTTGTGTGCAACTACTATCAATCACCCAATGAGATCCACCGGTCTTGTAGTTCACCTACACACAAGAGATCAAGCCTTTTGTTTAGGGACCCAAACTTGAGAGAGACCCTTAACTTTTTCAACTAGTGACTTGGCAACCCAAATTTTCTTTGGCCTATTCTTGTTAGGAGGACCCAAGAACATAACTTTCATCTTTCCACTAGAGTCCTTTCTAAGCATGTAGTGAGCATTGAAAGCAAAGGGTCTAGTATGCTTGGGCAAGGATTGTGGTGGTGGAGTTTTGTACTCATGAGCAAAATGACCTTCTTGTCCACACTCAACACATCTCTTTGGCTTGGGCTTTGACTTGCTTTGTTGTTGTTGAGTTTTGACCTTCTTCTCTTGATTTGCCAAATAGCCAATGCCACTCCTATCCAACTTCATGACGGTGTTCATGAGTAGCTCACTTTGCAAATGTTGGCCTCTTGTGAACTTGCTTAGGCCGGTCTTGAGATGCTCTTTCTCTTGCTTGAGCTTCTTGTTTTCTTCAATAAGTGACTCATTTGAAGCTTGCTTTTCAAGAGCCAACAACTTCTTGTTCTCAACTTTAAGCATCTCATTTTCACTCTTGAGCTTGACATACTCATCATAGTCATTGGCCTCAACCACACTCTTGCCTTTGCCGCTAGAGCCTTGCTCAAGGTTCTCAATAATCAAATCATCACATGATGTAGCTATATCAATCTTAACAATTTGGTTAGTAGCATCATGTGTCTCAAGAGCAAGCTCATTAGCAACAATAAGAGTATCATAGTTGATTTTCAATGTAGTATATTCTTCTTTTAGAGAGTTGAGTCTAGTCATGAGTTCACCATGCTTCTTCTCAATTTTATCATGTTTATCTCTAAGCTCCTTGTTAGAGGTTTTGAGCTCCTTGAGAGAAGAAGACATAGTTTCATTTTGATCTATGAGCTCATCCCTAGTCTCATGTGCACTTTCAAGCTTAGATGAGAGTGTTTCATTTTCATGTTGAAGCTCATCATTTTCATTTCTAGTCCTCCTTATGATTTTAGAATATTTGTTTAACAATTTTACTAATTCATCATAAGAAGGTGCATCATATTCATCATCACTATCACTATCATCACTATCACTATTTTGTACCTTTCGATCACCTTTAGCCATGAGACATAGGTGGGAAGTGGATGATGACGGTGAGGATGGCGATGAAGATGGTGATGAAGACGTTGATGACGATGGTGATGGCCCAACCACAAGTGCGGCGATCTTCTCTTTTTCATCATCACTTTCATCACCGGAGGACTCACATGATGATTCAATGTCGGTGAGCCAATCACCAATAATATAAGCCTTGCCTCCCTTCTTCTTCTTGTAGAACTCTCTTTTCTTGCCATCTTTCTTCTTGTATGGTTTGTTCTTTCTTTTATCATCTTCTTCTTCACTTGAATCATCTTTCTTGCCCTTGTACTTATTCTTGTTTTTGTCTTTTGGAGGCTTTGGGCATTGATGAGCTAGATGGCCAAGTTCTCCACAATTGAAGCAATCCATTTCGGAGATTGACTTCCTTTTGGTACTAGTGAAGAATTTCTTCTTCTTGCCATCAAACTTGATGCCACTCTTGTTGAGCTTCTTTAGCATCTTGGTGGTTCTTCTCACCATGAGTGCAAGTGATTCATCATCAATATCACTCTCACTTGTGCTCTCTTGCACTATCATGGCTTGGCCCTTCTTCTTTTTCTTTTCATAGCTAGCTTTGAAGGCCAAGTCCTTCTTCTTGAAAGATGATGAACCCTCTTCCGGAGTGATGTGCATGTACATCTCATGTGCATTGATCTTTCCCAATACTTGAGTCGGTGTTGCGGCGGAGAGATCACTTTGGTGAAGTACGGTAACAATATGCCCATACTTCTCAACGGGGAGAACACTCAAGATCCTCCTTGCAACATCCGATTGACTCATTTTAGTGAGTCCAAGAGCGTTGAGATCTTCTACAAGAACATTCAAGCGAGTGTACATTTCATTAGCACTTTCTTTAGGAAGCATCTTAAAAGAATTAATTTTCTTTAAAGCAATATGATAGCGTTCCTCACGCTCACTCTTAGTTCCCTCATGGAGAGCACAAAGATTCTCCCACAATTCGTGAGCGTTTTTGGCATTACGCACACGATTAAAGATATCTTTGCCTAGTGCCCGGTAGATTGCATTTTTTGCTTTTGCATTCCACCGGTCGTATTTCTCCTCGTCACCACTTGGGTTAGCAGGATCCCTTATGGGGGGAAGCCCTTCAGTTGCGGCTCTAAGGCACCCAACATCTATGGCTTCGAGGTACGCCTCCATACGAATTTTCCAATATGGAAAATCGTCTCCCTCAAAGGTGGGAGGTGGTCCTTCCCCATTAGACATCTTGCTCTAGGCGGTAAAGCCTAAATTTAGAGCAACACGGCTCCGGTACCAATTGAAAGGATCAAAATGCCCAAGAGGGGGGGTGAATTGGGCTTTTCTAAAAATTAATTGCAAGAATTAAATCCTACAAGCCAAACTTTACCCCTAGTGCCTACTTGTGTTCCTTGTGTTTCTACCGATAAAAGTTATGCACCCTAAGTTCCAATCCTAGACTAGCAAGCCAATTCTAGGAAAGTAATCAAGCAATGAAAGTAATGCAAGAAAGTAAATGCTTGAAAGTAAGGGATAGGAACACGGCGATGTTTTGCCGAGGTATCGGAGAGTCACCACTCCCCACTAGTCCTCGTTGGAGCACCCGCGCAAGGGTGTAGCTCCCCCTTGATCCGCGCAAGGATCAAGTGCTCTCTACGGGTTGATTCTTCGACACTTCGTCGCGACGAATCACCCAAAACCGCTCACAACTTGAGTTGGGTCACCCACAATCTCGTCGGATGATCACCGAACTCCCAATCACCACCAAACCGTCTAGGTGATGGCGATCACCAAGAGTAACAAGCTAGAACTCTTACTTGACCACAACAAGTCTAATGAGAAGATGAATGCACACTTGCTAGACTCTTGTCACTAGAGAGGATTCTCAAACTTTGATTCGCAAATCTCAATCCTCACTATGGCTCTTGCACTCCCTTGCACTTCAAAGGTGTTTCTCAGCTAAACAAATGAGCAAGAGACCTCTAAAAGAGGTGGAGGGGTTGTATTTATAGACCCCTCAGACAAATCCAACCGTTACCTTTCGAAACAGAAAGACGCGCACTGACCGGACGCGCCTGTCGATATGACCGGACGCGCCGGTCAGTTGTAACGGTCGAAAACGGAAACCTGTACTGAGAGACCGGACGCGCCGATCTGTGCTGATCGGACGCGTCCGATCATGCAAGAGCTCTCTGGAAATTTGACCTGACGCAACACCGCGTCCGATCATAGGTGACCGGACGCGTCAGGTCACCACGGGACCTTACTGGAACAAGACCGGACGCACGACCGCGTCCGTTCATAGGTGACCGGACGCGTCAGGTCTCCGCTGGACCTTACTGGAACATGACCGGACGCACCGGTCTTTTTCACAGTCACGTCCGATCTTTGCTGTTTACCCTCTGGAACACGTGTCAGCCTGACCACCGCGTCCGGTCCTCTCAAGGACCGCGTCCGGTCAGTCAGCCGAAAATGCAGTTAAGACTTTGTACTGACCGGACGCGTCCGGTCATGACCAGGACCGCGTCCGGTCATAGGTAAACGGCTCAAACGTCTTCTAAACGCAATGCAACTTGAACCAAGTCGCTTCTAACTGTACTCTGAGCTTTTCTCGAGCTACCTAATGCTAAGTTTGACAAGTGTGCACCACACCTAAACATAAGACTCACCTAGGTCAAGCTACTCGCTCATGCCCCTCTTCATAGTACGGTCAAAGGAAGAAACAAAGATCCTAACGACTATTCCAGATGTATCTCAACACCTTGACATCCGGAACTAACCGTCCTTAATCTTATCGTTGATCCTTTGAAAACCGAAACGATTTCCATCAAGGGACATGACTGCCATATTGCTCAAAGCAGTTATCATCTCCATGACCTAACTTACCGATGTTTCTGCAAAACACACGTTAGTCATGGTAATTATGTGTTGTCATTAATTACCGAAACCAACACCGGGCCTAGATGCTTTCAACATTCAAGCACACAAATAAATAGTAAAATGGGAAATTTAATGGGCAACGCGCACGATTGCCAAACGTTGCAGCCAGTCAAGTCTGTCACATCAGTGATTGATTTCTGTCTAAAAAAGGTGAATGTCAAACAGAAGTTGCTAGCAACTAATATAAATTCAGTTGACTATAGTCTGTAACGATGGTTCTGACGCAAATTCTTAACTGACCCATGATCGAGTAATATAATATATAATCTCAATCAAAATTCTTTAATTTTCTACTATTGATAAAACAAGAAACTAAGTAACAGCATGCAGATAAGTCATTCTTGTGAGGTCGTTAAATGCAAGATTATTTATTGGCACGAACTCGATCCCTTCATGATACACAGTAAAAGAATGGCTACAGCATCACGACGTCTTGCATGGTATTAACGACGAGTAGTACTAAATTAAAAATGAGGAGACATACACTGGATTTCAATAATAGGAACAAAGAAGGAAAGTGCATGACACTGCACAAGTTCTCCTTCAGTTTCGTGCATGTTCATATACATCAGAGGACGCACCGTGTACCTCTCGACGTGTGACACATTGTTTCAATTTGGTGGGAAAAATACCAGAATTGAGGTAAATGCATGCTAGGTATGGATGACGGCCAAGTAATCCAAGGTTTTTGTTTAATTTACGCCCAGGAACCTAGCTATCCAGAAAATACAAGGTAATTATCTGGCCATTAACGCGTCGTTGGCAAGACCAAATTTTGGAGCAATAATGTATGTGTGATCGCAATGAATCACTAGTAGAAAAGAGTACAACGCCGACGCCCCTTTTTATACCAGAGGCGGTTTTAGTTATCACGCGCCTGTGGTATAAAAAGGGCGGTCTCAGAGCTGCCAACCGCCTGTGAAGATGCATTACCACAGTCGTCTGTGTAAATGTTTCATTTACACAGGCAGTTGGCTTAAGCCAACCGCTTGTGGTACTGCATCTTCACAGTGTAAATGAAACATTTACACAAGCCAACCGCATGTGAATATGCATTACCACAGCCTGTGATTTCTCTGGGTGTAAATACCCTTTCTTCCTCCCCGAGCAGCACTGTATCTCTCAGCCACTTTCAATTAGAGGCGATTTTGGAGGTTCAGATTTTACAAAATACAAGGGGGAGGTTTTGATCTTGATTTCTTGGAAGGAGGTTGCCAAAAAAAGATTAGTTTATGTCCCAATTGCTTCAATTTGCTCATTAATGCTCAATTAGAGCCACTTTTTTGGATCTAGGTTTCACCATGAGTGTGGGAGAAGAATAGCTAGCTTCTTGTCTTTATTTCTTAAGATGGTTAGATGAGGTTGCTCAAGATGGTTGGATAATGCCTCTCCTATCTCCCTTTTCATGTTTGCTTCTCAATTTTTAGCTAGTTTATGCAAGATTGAATCAATGGTGTGTTCTTGTATATTTATGTAGAGAGAGAAATGTAGATTTTTTTATTTTTCAATTATGTGGTACTTTGGTTTTTACTTCAATATCTCTCCTTATTTATTAATTTATTTTTTCCATATCTATACATTTCTAATGAATTGTGTGATTCAATAATTATGCTATATACTTAGATTTGTTTTAATTATGCAACTTAGGTTTTTTCCTTTAATCCCAAGCTAAACCATAAACCCTAGATAATAAACCATAGATAAATCCTATCTAAACCCTAGATCATGAATGGTGTTTTACAAGTAGTGATGGAGAAGTCATTCTAGATGTATAATTTATCAGGACTAGATCCATCATACATAACTGAGATCTAGAGGTTTATTGATGCTGCTAAGAACCATGCTTCAAGAACAAGAAAGACACACATACATTGTCTATGCATGGATTGTAGAAATTTTGTTGTATCTGATCATATTCAACAAATCCTTACTCATTTGGTCCGTCGAGGATTTATGAAGGATTACTTAATTTGGACAAACCATGGAGAGGGTAGATCTGCGCCTTATGCAACTGGAATTCCTACGAACATCGATGTCGATGGTCCAGAAGTGCCTGTTGACGGGTTTGAGTTCATACACGAGACACAACAACCTGACACTGATGGTCTAGCCGCTGAACATGTTGTGCTAAATATTCCTGATCATGGTTTCGCTGGAGGAAATGAAGATGGCGCCGAAACTAATATGGCTGCGGAAGATGCAGAATTTCTAGAGGCAATGTTGCGTCGTCATGTGGAAGATCCATCAGTGTTCTTCATGAAAGGTATGGAGACCCTGATGAAGGCAGCAGAAGAGCCTTTGTACGATGAGTCCAAGGGTTGCACCAAAGAGTTCACGACGCTGCAGTCTGTGCTAAAGTTGTTGGTGTGCAAAGCTAGATATGGTCTTTCTGATGCTGGCTTCGATGCGTTCTTAAGCATTATCACATACATGCTTCCTAAGGAGAACAAAGTGTCTGCTAACACGTACTATGCAAAAAAAAGCTAATCAGTCCACTCACGATGGGTGTTGAGAAGATCCACGCTTGTATCCTATATCAGGGTGATGATTATAAGGACTTGGACAGCTGTCCGAATTATGATGCAAGTAGGTACAAGACAAATAAAGACTACATAGAGGAAGAGTATGCTGCCTCCGTGTCTAAGGGGAAAAAACGAAAGAAGACCCAACAAAAGACCCAGAAGAGTAGTTCAAAACCCACCGGCAAAGAAAAGGAAGAAGTAGACTATTATGCGCAGAAGTAGACTATTATGCTCACAAGGAACCGCTTGTGGAATTGACCCATTTCTACTGGCCTCCAGCGCAGGTGGTACTGAAAAACGCCAGTAGAAATAGGTTACCAACCGCCTGTACAGTATGTCCGTGTACTAGTGAATAATACACCAAGAAATGGATAACAGATCTAGAAGGACCGGAGAAACACGGTTTCTGTCGTCGACGTGTGTGCTAATGTGCCTCTAGCTACAGGCATATATATATATATATATATATATATATATATATATATATATATATATATATATATATATATATATATATATATATATATATATATATATATATATATATGCGCTCACATACCGACCTACGGCGCATACATGTCGGTGCATGATGAGCGAAGGATCACTGAAAATAGCATGGCATTGCATGCAAGAGAGAAGACTAAGTTATTACTCCTAGAAATCTAGCTACATACTCGCTAGCTTCATGGAGAAGCGAATGAATGCCACACGTAACACGTAAGCCTGCCTACGACAGACGCGCTCATGCATACTACAGTAGCTAGCTAGCTAGCTAAAACACGGAAGAGGTTAAGAAGAATTAGATTTAATTTGGTACACATGAGCCCATAAGATTTCCAGGATTATACCATGGAACTTCCATGATTCTACCAAGCCCAAATGCTATATAAGCCGCTAGCTATAGGGGATCGAGGCCCATGCATCTGATCAATAGCTAGCTTAATTAGCGCGTCCAGTACTACTGCCTCATCAAAATCAAAGGAAACACGTACGTACGATCAAGGCAAGACAAGAGTAAGGAGAGAGAGCTAGATCACACACGTTTCAGCTACTCGATCGTAGCTAGACATGTCGGGAGCCTCAATGAACTCCGGAAGTAATGGTAAGCCTCTCTCTTGTGTCCTATAAAAATTGTAAATAATGTTGTTTCTCTGATTGCACTTACGTATGTGCATCATCATATTATTGTCATGCTTAACAAGTTAATAATTGGACCCATATGATATGATAAGTGCGCAGGGTTACATAGGTCCGTGCATAATAATAATTATTATTATTACCAGGGAGGACCACAAAGCCGTCCGGAGTACCCTCATCGACCACAAGCATCATCATCATCCTCTCCTGGTTAGCATCATCCATACCTTAGCCATAATAAGCTAACATCATAGTTCAGCAAAGCTCTATCCCATTTGGTTAAAGCTCATGGTCAATTCTGCATCTGCGATATGCTGTACCATGCATCCACATCGTCTTTTTTTTTTCCACTCTCAGCCGCTTGCACGCCTTTCTTACGGTCCTCTTTCCCTTTCGGTTTTTAACAGAACATCTTCATCTGAGTACTAAATTTTTGTACCAACTGCTTACTAGGTATCCTGTATAGAAAAAACTCAGTTTGAACAAAAAAACGTTGACTAGTCACACAAAGAGGCATGACCAAACAGTTCTGTAATTTCGCTCAAACCAAATGCTCGAAAATTATCTCTTTATTTTTGGTATAATTTTTTCTCTCCTTATTATCCTTACTACCGTTTGCCTTTCATTTGTACAAGCACAGAAGTTTGTTTGTTTCCTTCTACACCTAATAATCTAGTATCCCTCTTCATTATTTCCCCTTTTCATTCACTGTACGCGATTAATAGACCTAAATATATTTTGTGTGCATGCAGCATCGAGCTATAGTGGTTTGGTGGATAAGGTACCACCGCCAAATGGTACTTCAGGGCCGCAGTTCCAACCGCCTTACATCCCAGCTGGTCAAAGCAAGAGCAGAAACAAAAATGCAACAGGTACGTACGTGCTAGCTCAAATTTGCAATTTGTTGGACTCTGTAGCTAGCTTGACAAACACTGACGTTCCGTCTTTTCTCCCAGGCCGGCCCCTATCAGCTAGCGGTATGTCTACTACCATGCCCGTGATGGGTCAACGTTAAATATATAGCATATCTGCATATGGAGGAGGAAGAAGATCGATCCATGTGTGAGCTAGCTAGTCGTATGACAGAGAGAGAAAAAATGGATTCTGTTTGTTTATTTATATATGCATATATAGTAAGGTTGATTATTTGATGCGTTGATTGTATTTGCACTCATATCCCTGACATAATGTATAATATGTAAAGAACGTATAATATGTAAAGAACTAAAGATCATTGTACATTCTTTTGTATACTGACCTTGCATAATTCGTTTCTTACACTAATACACAGAATCAGTTTCTACTGGCGGTGCTTTTTTCATTTTATACAGGCAGTTTTTAAAACCGCCAATGTGAGAAGTCAGTAAAAGTGGGAGTTTCACTGCAGTCAACTTAATTAATAAGAACCGCATGTATATATCAATTTTCAGGATGGTTGCCTTAAGACTGTCACCTATATATGTAAATCGATTTACTCTGGCAGCAGGCTTAAACCAACCTCCACACTCTAAATAGATTACACATATTTATGTAATGCAACTGTTGTTGACACTTAAATTGGGCCTAGGCCAATTTGAAGAGGCTCATGCCAGTTTTGGCAAGTCTAAGGAAAAATCTATAAAGTGACATAAAAATAGTACCACATTGGTTTTTCAACGGGATAAAATCACTCCTACTCCCTATAAAATAGGTGGTACACGGCCGATTGAGGTATCCAACATCCAATCGATAAATTTACATTTTTAATACCCTTTTTCCTTAATCCTTTTTCCAATCTCATGTTGCTATTCATCACTTGATGCAACAGCGAAGGATGACGTCCTAGGCTTGCCAGCTGACCTAGGGCAACCTACCGATATCCTTGCCCTGATGGGTCCCTTCCGAACGAGAGCTTCACGGTTCCTTGCTAGTTTGCTCGGAAACTAGGCGTTCTTCATCACACAAACACGATTGGTTACCCTTTGCTAGTGTGTCCGGAAACTAGCTGTTCTTCATCACAGAAGTGCGATTGGTAATCATTTGCTAGTTCGCTTGTAAACCTACCCGCTTTTCACCGCGAAAGCTTGATAGTTATTCATTGTACTCGGTATCTAGCGACCCGGGCTATCTAGTCATAGCTGGAGTGTGACAGATCTTTGCGTCAACACATTTTTTGGCGAAACCGCTCACTACTACAGAAATGATTTGTAGCAACAACCCTTTTTTTAGGGGCGACACTATATTGAGCCGCCCCTACAAATACCTTCCAAATGAGCTGCCCCTACAAATCCATTTGTAGGGGTTGCTCGTGTTATTAGCCACCCCTATAAATGGTCCGATTTGTAGGGGCGGCTCTATATCTAGCCGCCCCTATAAATCCAATTTGTAGGGGCGGCTCTATGTCCAGCCGCTCCTACAAATAGACGCCGAATATTAAAAATTAAGCACTGAAATTCGAATTTTTTCAAACGATCTCGGATGAAGAAATGACCAAAATAAAAGTTGTAGATCTCGAAAAATTATGAAATCATTGAAGAGCTCTGATTTCTCTTTTTAATATCAGGCTAAAATTTAAAATTTCATTTGAAATCATTTATTGCTTCAAAATGCTATTTAAAATTTAATTTTGAAATTATTGAAGAACTCTGATTTCTCTTTTTAATATCAGGCTAAAATTTTTAACTAGTCTTTCTCCCTCAGACTAACTTCAAATTTGATGATCTTTTTCCTAAAAATTCTAAAATCATGCTCTATCAAATTATTGTGTTCTTACATTTATTATTTTATCCATCGTTTTATGTGTCTGTGTTTTATTTATTTAAATTTTGAATTTCAAAAAATGGCTACTTCAAATGTTATTTTGAAATACTAAATGATTTCAGCTGAAAAACTCATGAACATAAAAATTGTAGAACTCTACAACTTTTATTTTGGTCATTTCTTCATATGACAAAGTGATACTAACATTGTTCATAAAATTTACATATCCCTCTTATAATTTTATAAACAATGTCGTTTGGATGTGGCCTGGGAAAGGGACAGGGTAATAGATGGGTTACGATGTACTGGGTTAGAGTTTGGGTTATGAGATTGGTATCCCATTCCTTTGTTTGGAGCTTTGTTTGGGATAGCTTCGTAGGTGGGACCCACATGCTTAAAAACTACATCTTCCCAATGGTTCGGCACCTGCCGAGAGGCCAATCTAGAGAAATACAGCGACACCGTGCCACTGCCCGTGCTGCTAACTGCCACGCCGCAGATGAGGGCGGTTGGAGCTCCTACAGCGTCGGCGACAAGAACAGCTGGGGCTCATGGGAGTGGGCAGATCTCAATGCTGCAGGTGGCTGCCTTGGCTGAGGCCGGCGCGTGCGTGCGAGGTGAGCCTGTGCGAGGCGAGCGGCGGCTCGACGGCGTGCGGCGTGACCGGCAGCTCGACGGCGTGCGAGGCGAGCGACGGATCGACGGTAGCCGCCATGATAGGTATCTCTTCTTTCAGGCCGTCGCTCTTCTCAGCTAGCACCAATGCTTCGCCGCCGTCGTTTCCCAGCGTAACCCACCCTCCTCATCGGGATGAGATAAACTTCCAATTTCCCTTACCCACAGCTACAGTATCCCTTTCCCACTGCCCAAACCTAAGTTAGGGTTTAAGTGTCTCCTCATATCCCGTACCCACCCCTCGTTTCCCACTTTCCGAACGCCACCTAAGAGGGATATATAAAATTTGTGAACAATATTACTACCACTATATCGAATGAACAAATGACCAATATAAAAGTTGTAGATCTTGGAAAGTTACAGAACTTTGTAGTTGACAACTTTTTTATTTGAATTAATTTTGTCAACGTTAGCTACGTTTGAATTTCTTAAATTTAAAATTTGGATTTTTTAAACGACCTCGGATGGAGAAACAGCCAAAATAAAAGTTGTAGATCTCGAAAAGTCATGAAACTTTGTAATTGACAACTTTTTGATTTGAAATCATCTTATCAACGAAAACTACGTTTGAATTTTCAAAAATTTAAAATTTGAATTTTTTAAACGACGTCGGATGGACAAAGAGCAAAAACAAAAGTTATAGATCTCGAAAAGTTATAAAACTTTGTAGTTGACAACTTTTTGATTTGAATTCATCTTGTCATGGAAAACTACATTTGAATTTCTTAAATTTGAAATTCAAATTTTATAAACGACCTTGGATGGAGAAACTACCAAAATAAAAGTTGTAAATCTCGAAAGGTTATAAAACTTTGTAGTTGACAACTTTTTCATTTGAATTCATTTAGAGCCTCAAATAATCAATTTATGCTTGGTTTAGTATAATATGTAGGGAACCAAAATGCAATATGGACACAAGTAAGTATGAGGTGCAGTGGTAGAGGATACGCACGAGGAGGAGGTCGCGAGTTCGAATTCCGCCAACCGCAAAGCGCATGATTTTCGCGCAAAAAATGCCGTGACTTGTAACTTCGGTGCCAACGGTAGGGGATGTGCGTGCTGATTCCATGGCGAGTCAGATGGTCCGCTTTTCCAAGCTCCATGGTCCTTCCCGAGCCAGGCCAGTTATTCACGGTTGGATCCATGACCTAGGTCATTGGTGCCAATGGTGTCAGGGAGATTGTGGAGGTGGTGCAGAATCACCCTGCACCGATCGTGCGAACATCTACAACAACATCTCCGACCTCAGCACCTCGCCGCTAGGCTAGGAGATCCATTGATCAAGACGATGTGATCGCTTCCATCGATCGGGTCACAGACGGCTTAGCCGAATGCCTGTCTCTCGCGGGGTCGGTCTTAGATCGATCTACCACGAGCGACGAAGTTCCTAAACTCTGAGGTCACCAAGCCATTGCAACCGAGCGATCTGCTCGGCTATGTCGTCCGAGGTGGCAAGATTCCTATCTGGTGATCATGGTCACTCTAGAAGAGCATACAGTGCAACGCCGACTACTTCCTACAAACGGCCTTTGCCTCGCTGACTATGAAGCCTCGACGGAGAACATGCCGAAGCCCTACCCCTTTGGGCTGGTGGGTGTGGGATCTGCGTATCAAGATGCTGTCCACCACCTTTTCATCGACCACATTGAGTGCGACCACGTCAACGATCTCTACATGATTGATCTGCCTAAGGCCGATTAGCCTGTGCCCATGGTGAACATGACTATTCGCTAGACTCCGGACGAATCCCTTAACACCATCTTGGAAGATAGCCCCGAGCCATACTCTGAGGGCTCCACCAAGACCGTCTCTAGTTGCCCCACTTTCCCCTAGGTTAGAAAAAAAAAATTTGCTATTTTTTTTTGCTCGATTTCGTGAATTTTGGAAAATTGATTCATCTGTAATAGTGGCTGGGGACGATTGCTTCGGCCCTACTTTGTAGCCGAATTTCTTTGCGCTAGCCATATTCTTGATTGATCTATCTTGTACTTGTTGCCATTACCATTGTATCTAGCACAAAAGGCTGATCGCATCTAGTTTTGATCCTTTGAGATCTTGCTTGAGGTTTTGTAACGTGTTGCTCTTGTTATTGAAAAATTTTAGCAAGATGGTCAAATTCTATATTATGGAGTAACATGGTGTCGCATCGCAATATTATTACAACTACCCCAAGGTACAACTTGCAAATACATCATATGATTCTAATAATTATCTTGCAAGTCATGAGAATTCTCATGCTAGTGTTACTACACTCATGATAATAGTAGATATGTTGCATCAGCTAATGCTTATGTTGTTAATGGTCCTCACCGTGTGTGTGTATATATATATATATATATATATATATATAGGACTGCGCTAAATAGCACCTAGGGTACTGATTATTATTCAGTACCCGACCCCTGCTCCCGCAGCAGGCCCGTCAGCGCTCCCGCTCCGCTTTTCTCCCGTACGAGCACGGGCTCCTCCATCGATTTTTTTTGGTTCGTGATTTTTTTTCGAACGTGCTTCTTTTACTGGTTTTTTGGTTCGTGATTTTTTACCTATTTTTTTGTTCGTTATTTTTTTGGATCGTGATTTTTTACCCTTTTTCCGCCTTGTTGCTGTTTTTTTGTTTGTGATGTTTTGTTCATGATGCAGGGGGCCATAGCTTTTTCGTCTCTCGTATTGTCCTTTCCGTCCATCACAATTTGGAAAGAAACTTCTTATTGCTTATTAATATGTTTATTAATACTAACATAGCATTTGGTAAATATACAAACGTCAAATTCATTATTCAAAGTATGAACCAAATAAAATAAGGAGATGTTTGTTCCAATAAAAAGCCGACCAAATATATTATATGTGCACGAAGGGTATAACTCACAATAATCATACATGGAAACAGTAAATGAATATGTTTTTTTTAAGAAATCAGCTAAATGCCAATAGTCTAAGGCTGCTCCTGGTAAAGTCAGGTTGTGGGTTCTCCTTAAGCAATTCAACTTCCCTGTTTCAAAGAAAAGAGCATAAGGCTAATTTATTTGCTATTGGCTTCTGGTCGAAGGTGTCAGCTCATGTTATTTTCTTTGCCTACATTCTGTCAAGACCTGAATTTTGTAATGAGTTTTTATCTATGAAAACTAAAAGTAGTCTGTCAATGTTGATTCTGCAAGTGTGCAAAGGCATAATTAGTGACATTACTTGAAAAACACATGTTCACAAAGATAAATGCTGCATTTGACCTCCGCAGTGCACTTGGTCTTCCCCAGTAAGTTCTCTGCTTGCAGATTTCCTGCCATGCCAAATGAAAGTATTAGAAGTTAATGCTAGATCATAGTACAATTTTACAAGCACAAAAATGATGTTTAAAGCTAGTGCCACAGCATAAAAATCAGTTTTTAAAAAGTGACGTGCTAGTGTAACTGTGTAAGGCATCAGTCAAGGTTACTCTAATGGCTTTGCTTTGTTTACTGCCTCATTCGCTCCTCCGCCCTGCTGACCAATCTCCTCCATCCTGCCAACCACTACGCCGTTTATTTTCTCATCAAATTTGTAAGGCTGACCTACAAAAGGGAACACAGGTTATGTTACAACACATATGTCTGTTGAAATAAGCTGAGTTTAAAAAGTACCTTTCATACCAAATCAAGCATAGCTGTTTAAATATGGCAAATGTTTTCACATTACATGTGAAGGACTATCAATGTCTGTGACACCGAAGCAAATATATATCTAAGGATCTAGTAAGCAAAAAAATAACATGATAAAAACCACAGAAAGGTATAGTGCTGCAAATTGGATAGGGATTACTATTACTAATGTGATGAATCTATCAGATAAATAGTATTGTAAATGTATTCATTTGCCCAAATTATTATATAAGAAAACACAACTCTTAGCATGTATCATTGATCTTTTCAGTTACAATTTTTAAGAATGAATTCCATAAAGTAAACTTTAGGTGCAATGAACACCTATAGGTGGAATTATATAGTTTTTATGAAACAATAGTTAGGAACTAACTACTACAACAACAACAAAGGCTTCTAGTCCCAAGAGTATGGAGCTAACACAGGGTAAATTTGTATGGATCAGAAAATAGATGTTATTGTTAGGAGCTACTGTTTTAATTTGTTGGTGAAATGATCCAAATATTTGGGGCTTCACAAATGAATAGTTATGGTTAACTAGCAAGGTATGCATGTGTTGAAGAAAATGTATCTTATAGTATCTATTATTGAAAACAATTTTAATTGTGTAGAAGGGCACATGAAAGCATATTTGTGGTTGATAACTAGCCAGAACCCCGCGACAATTGCCGAGGGCTAGGCAGAGTTAGCTGGCATTTTGGTTTTTTCCCCTCGAAAACATAGCCACGGGGATGCAGGTCGCTGTGTGGATGGGCACGCAAGGAAAATGTCTTAGGAGATAATAGAATAATATTTCTGAATGGACTAACTAAAGAGGATGGGGAATCATGAATGACATTAAAAGAAGGCTCATGTATTTCAGGGGAAGGCCTACAAAATGTGAAAATATCAGGTTTTACTGTCATACAAATGCATGACATGTGTTTTAGGAAATATAAGCTATAATTGCAGCGTATATGCAAATGAATATGTAGGCATCGAAATAAAATGGCAGCAGCATAAACCAATTCAGTAAGAACTCATTAGCTTCACAGTATGTAACAGATATGTCCACTTAAATTTACCAAATTAGTCATGGGAATGTCAGAAAACATGTTTGAGGGTAAGGCCTAGAAAATGTGCAAAATGTCGGGTTTTATTGTTTTGCAAATGAGTGCATATGTTTTAGGCAATATATGGAAGCTATGTAATAGCAGGATAATCTGGAGCCACGCATGCAATATAATTTGAGCTGCATAAGTGGCCTGGACGCTGAAAATAGCATGGACACCATGAATTAATGGGTTATGTGTTTGGGGCACTAATAAATTGGGGCACATGATTACGCATACCATTCTATTAGGTAGCAAAATTTTGGCTTCGGATTCTATTAATCTTGACAGGATTACAATTCTATTAGTCGTATCAGGTGTACCCCGCGCTTCGCTGCTGGTGTGGCAACAAACAATCCTTGTATTTAATATAATCCTTATGTAATAAGCATACTATATTTGAGGCTTGAGCACCTGAAGGTAAGCTGACACTTTGAATAGGGGGGAAATCTTTTTCGTGACTATTGTATCTAGTAGTGAGATGGTACTGATGAGGTCAATAGAGCTGCATAAAGCAAAGGTAAAATTTGAGCTAGCTGATACTTACATCATTAACAACAGAAGCGTCAGACATCTTCTTGGAACATTCACTGTCGCTATTATTCAACACATGCCATTAGCTGAGCTGTATGATCAAATCGCGTAATGTAGGGAGGTAGCTTAATGCCTGCATCAATTACCTTGCTCCTATGCGAACTGCAAAATAGAGATAGACATGCTAAAATTTGACATATGCACTATGTAATGTAGGCACAGAGCACACAATGTAAGAAATGGGATATCATACATACACACATATGAATTGTTGAAAGCAAAGGTCTGGAATTGACAGCAGCAGATCTTTTGCATAGCATCATTCATAAGCAAACTGAATTTGTGTGGTCTTATCTACAAACATAGGAAAAAAAATGTGAGGAAATAATGTAGGCTGGTGAACTGGTTTGAGTTGGCAGTAATGTGAAATTGACAGGGACCAAAAAAAGGTTTGAAAGCTAATGTGAAGTTGGCAGAGGTTCATCTACTGTAATGTGTATATGTGGAATTATAAATTTGAAATCCTAAAGAGCGAATGACTTACATATGGCAGACATGCCAGCTGAACAATAATCTATGTAGTAGTCTTGTTCGTTGAAAACCCTGCATAAATAAAAGGCAAACCAATTAGATAAGAAGTATAATAACAAACCAAAACTTTACCGATCAATGTGAATCATCAGAGGGAACCTTCATCTGATATAATGAACATTGTTCAGTTATCAATATCAGCGCACGGAGAAAACATTGTAGGGATAAATATTATCTATACTGATTGATCATGGTTAACTGTCTCTGGCTAAAACTTTGCAGGAATAAACCTTTTCTATATGCATACAGAAACATCGATAAACTACGGATATTCTTTGCAGTGGGCTAGTGGCTATTGTGGCATCGTGAATTTATAACAGGTATAGAGAGACCAAACTCCAAAAATTAGAGCGAAGGCAAAGATACCGAATGGATTGTACAAAATGCATCGGGTGGACTGTGTAGTAAATCCAGAGCAAAGATCCTAGGTAGGCCACAAATTCCCCCTTTGGGATTTGGAATAAAGCACCATTATAGTTCTTACTAAAAATAATTCTCACATGACCTATTAGCAAACAATTTGTTTTGAGTTCTAGGATATAGCCAGTCTTAAACTCAAACCACATCAGAAAAGAGGGCACGCAACAATGACAAACCTGATTTGGAGAGCCTGTGACATAAGGCATCACTGTTAGCTCCATTATTGGAGTGGTTATCTTCTTGAACCTCCATGGTTAGTAACAATCATCACAGGTAGCCTCATATCTGAGTATGTAAAATAATATTTAGTGTACGAATAAAATAAGGTAGATTTGGACCAAAGGGCAGTCAGTCAGGTGGCGCATTCATCAGGTGAAGAAAAAGTCAAGTAAAGGAAACATTTTGATGGTGCAGCGGTGCCTCATAGTTGTACCCAGAGTATCAGAGAAGGGGGCATGGAGCAAAGACAAACCTGATCTGGAGGGCCTGTGACATAAGACCATTGTTAGCTCCACTATTGGAGTGCTTATCTTCTTGAACCTCCATGGTCAGTAACAATCACACTGGTAGCCTCATATCTGAGTATGTAAAATAATATTCAGTGTAGTAGAAAAATAAGGTAGATTTAGACCAAAGGGCAGTCAGGTGCAACATTCATAAGGTGGGGGAAAAAGTCAAGGAAAGGAGACATTTTTATGGTGCAGCGGTGCCTCATAATTCTACCCAGAGTAATTTAAGAAATCAGTAAAATACGAAACTTCATTGCAACAACTACATGCCTGCAACAAAGATACTTATACCATTCTGGCTTATGAAGCTCAGGCTGAGACAATAAGAGATGGGAGCCAAAACTTTAATCGGATGAAATATGCTTCTACACATAACTAAATATATGGTGGAGGAATACATTGACATCTATTCGTAGCCGGAACAAATGCAGGTACCTGTCGTCATAACTCTTCTGGCCCTCTTTGTCTCCTTCCACTTCTTTGCCGTCATCCACTCTAAAGTTGTCCTTCTCAAATTCATCGTGAGCCGTAGGAGAAATCATATTCTGACACTAACTAAGAAAGGTGGAAATAAAGAAAAGCAGCAAAAGCAAAGCATTAAAAACTAATGGAAAAATAATAAGGAAAACTGGTACCTGATTGGGGGAAAACTGTACATCCCACAAGCAGCGCAAGCCAGATCTAGCAAAAGGCATGGCTGTATGCATGTAAATCCAATCCTTCTCGCCAAAAAGTAAATCAAAAAAGTCTGTATGGATCAGATAAGATCCGAATACAGATAGGTAGGGTTTGGGTACTCGATTAAAGATCCAGCTACAGATAGGTAGGGTTTGGGTACTTGATCTGGGACAGTAGGAACGGAAGAGAAGGGATGCTCGTACCTGTTTGGTGCTCATCACCAGCGAAAGTCCCCGAAGATGGAGGGCTGGGCACGTAGCATAGGGCAAGCGGAGGTGTAGGCACGTACTGCGCATCTGCGCAGCGCCACCGGCGAGCACATGCTGGGGGAGAGGAAGAGGCGGCGCAGGACGTGCTGAGGGCGACGGCGCCGCCAGCTGACGCACGGAGGGCGCTACCCGCCGCAAGGCCCGCTGCCTTCCGCGTGGAGCAGCACGAGGGTAGCTAGCCTCCGCGAGGAGAGAGATCCGGGAGGGAGAGGGCGCGGAGGAGACGATGCGGCGGTGGCGCGAGCGGAGGCGGCGATGCGGCGGCGCCGATGTTAGGGCAAGAGGAGCGGGGAGAAGGGGGAGGAGGGGAGATTCGGGGTAGGTTTGGATGGAGGCGACACCGGAGACGTTGCCGCCGGCGAAGAACGGAGCTGCCACGGGCGAAGAACGGAGCTGCCACCGGGGGAGGAGACGAGCTGGGCTCGTGCGACGGAGGGGGCGACGAGCTGGGGGGGGGGAAACCGGCGCCTCCCCACGATCTGGATATTATCAGAACCGAAAAAGAAAAACATTACGACAAAGGGAGGTGTGGATGCGGGAGGAAAACAGAGGGACCGGGGTGTGCCCGTGGCTCGGGTCCAGTGAGTCGGGCTCGCCGCTTTGGACTCGGGTACTGATTATTATTCAGTACCCAGGGTAATATATATATATATATATATATATATATATATATATATATATGGTTGCACTCATATTGCTGCATGATTTTAATTTGTTGCTTGAGTGTTCAACCTAGGGATCAAATCAATTTCTTGTGCAAAAATCCCATTCAAAATCCCCTTTGAAAAATAGAAAAGGCTTTTTCTTTCTTTTTTTCTTTTTCCTTCTTTGCTTCTGGCCTGCTCTTGGCTTGCGGCCCTCTCCCTAGCACGCCCGTGCAGGCCGCAGAAAGCGGCCCAGCCCCGCACAGCAGCATCGCAGCCGTGTGGTCCGCACCCGCACCGTGCGCAGTCGGTGGCAGCCGGGACCTGCATGACAGCGCCGCAGCCCACAGCGCTGGGCAGCCAGGATCCAGTAGCATTGCAACAAATATAGTGATTAGCAGCCATGTATATGTTATGGTTTTCGGGTAGAGTTTATAGAAGACAGAGTTGTTGCAAATGTTCTCACCTATCATGTTTCTATAACATGGTTCCTGGAATAAACTGAACAAATATATATAGAATCATTCACAGACGTAATAAATCTATCATCTAATATTTTCATTTACACTCCTGGTCAAGGTAACAGCGGAACTAATACAACTGCACGCAAGCCATTCTTGTCTCCTAGTTGAACGCAAGTTTGGCAATGACTGCTGCAAGCTAGCTATAGGACCCAACTGTACACTGCGAGTCAAGAAATTCAATCAATCTGATTCTACCTATTGTGTTCTCTTCATCTTCTGACTAATTACCAATGAATATAATGCCTGAATTTTACGCGCTAATGACTTCAACATCAAGGCATTAAATTTGACTTGAACTTGGGAGGTGAGAGGGAAATGTACATGCGCATACTACACCAACTGACAGAGTCCTACAACGATGTTGCCCTATAAAAAAATTATAAACATGAATTATATATTGACCTATTGCAAGTACAACAAACTACAAACATCGACTAGAGGAGCTTTGCTAATTTTAAATGAACCACGAAGGGAGAACACATGTTTATATCAGTACAAATATCATTTCTTCAATTTCTTGTGTTCTCATCCAGACGAGAAAGTTTTTCTTTGTGTTTCTTGGTTTTCAAAAACAAAATATTATTAATTTATTTTTAGGGTAACAAGATGCAACTGATGCCAGCATGTGGAACACCAATTAATAAATTCGACTGTTTAAACTACATGAAGGTTTGAGGAAAAGGGTTGTTAATTGCGTAGAACATGCATGTGTTTTCCAGTTTCTCAAATTATATTAGAGATGACAGCATAATGAATATGAGTATATGACTTTCCAATATTATTCTTTTTGTTCAAATCACATAGAAAAACGTGTGGTTTCTGAACGTTACCTAGTGTATGTGACAATAATGTTATCGATCTTCTAGACCATATACAATATACATTAAATGTCAACGAAAACATAGCGTATATACAATAACAAACTGTGAGATATACATGTGTCTGCCAAAAACATGTATGTTCACATAGATGAAGGAAACTGTATGAGGTTGAACTATAAGCACTTTTGAAGGACTGAATCCTGAAATAAATCCAACAAAATACGAGCACCCGTGCCAAGTCGAGAACTTGAATCCCGGATGGGCAGGTTCCACCTCAAGGAACCCAACCAATTGATCTATGATCAGTTCGCTTGTTCTGGCTTTTCTAGATACTTAGTAATATCTATATACTTAGCAAAAGCAGTATACGTAGAAAAGCAAAACGACTTACAGTTTAGAATTGAGGGAGTATGTAGTTGAATACTAGCGTGGCAATTCCTCGTGACCTACTGACCTAGCCCTAATTTAATATATGCAATTAATAAATAAAATTCTATGCACAGCACTCTTGCTCCAATTTGGATGAAATGTAAGCAATTGTCATCCATGTGAGTCGATTCTGGAACCATGTGTTGCCTCCATTCTGGAAGGCGCAAAGGAAAGACCTCTGCATGTACTACTGAAAGTACTGAACTCTTTCAGTAATGACATCAAGATGTCTCAAGTAATTTAATTAGCATAGATTGAATATTAGAGTGGTAGTAAATATGGCAGATCTCTCTCTGTGTATATTTTTAATTTGCAGCCTGTTTAACTGATAGCAGCATCTTGCATAATACTAATCTCTAGAACTAAACTGGACGAGATCTTCTCGATTAATCATGAACCATGGGAAATCTTGAGATTATGTGTTTCTGCACATGCTATTTTTCTGTCTCATGCATGTTGAAAATTTAGAGAATGCATGTCATTTTGATTGGTTTTGTCGTGAAACATGGGTTACTAGTGAAATAAAGACTTGGGGTTAATTTCCAGGAAATGGCAGAGGAAAGTGCAAGCAAAAGTCTTGCATCATTTATTTTTCAAAACTTCCAAAACATGAACACTAGGACACTACTACAAAAAATGGTTATGTCTTGCAGTTCGTAGTTCCCATGTGCTATATACTCCTCTATGTCAATGATGAGGTCATTTTTTTCCATGGATCTATATCCATGCCCTAAAACAGTATATATCTCCGTGATTCATCATGGGAAATGTCATAGAACCGTGAAAGATACTTCATACCCACTCTTGAAAAGCTGCAGGAATTAGCTAATTTAACATAAAAATATACGAAACTTAATTTTTGGGGTTTCCAGTGACCTCCCACCATAGTTAAATCAAGAAAACATCCTATCGGAGGCTGCCAAGGGATTCAAGAGTGTGTATACCATCTGAGCAAGTGTTAGTTGGGGTGATAGAAATTTGAAAAAAAATGACTTTTTAAAAAAATAAAATTACATATTTTTATTACAGTAGATCAATTATCAATTGTTTATTTTAAACAATAATTAAAAATTTTATATAACAATACTCTGACCATTTACTATTGCCACATAGTTTCTTATTTTCTGAAGCGTGCTTACGGCCAGGTGGATGGTCTCCTCAATGGAACTGGAAGACTCCACCAACCGAGCCTTTGCTACAGTGTTAACTAAACCCACAAGATGAATGATTTGCAGAAAAAACAACATTTTTATTTCTTAATATTGGATTTTTAACAATGGTTCAGAAATTGCAGGTACATCTCCTGTTTTCGTCGGATACATATATATTGCGTGGTATATCGCCTTGCTTAAAAACTTAAGATCAAAATACTGGGTCTTCCGCAAATGCATTAACTCTCTAGGATCAATACAGGTTACGTGGAAAGTCCTTCCTATATACGTTAGCTGAACGTGTTAAGACTAGCTGGGACCTGAGAGTAGAAATAAAATACAGTGGCTACTAAGAGTACAAAATAATTCCTCAGAGAATTGAAGCATTTATCATTTATTAGTCAAAAATGAACTTTCCATGATTATACCATTAATTCCTAGCTAGGTTGTTGTATATATAGGGCACATATCAAGACATATTGTCACCACCACCACCTCGTAACAATCGATCGATCACAACTACGAGAAAAGTAGCACATACAGGAACCATGTTCAAGTCGAACGGTAAGTAAGCCACTACTATATGGAATTTCAATGCATGCACGCGCTTACTATTGCATTGTCGTCTGAGGCACTGCAAATGCAGGGACATCAACTAGGGTGCCTAGCCTGAAAGGATCGCAACCAGCCCCTCCAACGCAATATCAGAGGCCCAAAGCTCATGAACAACAGGCTCCTTCTTCTGGTCAGTACTACCTTCAATATAATGCATGCCGCCAGCATTATATTTTCTGTTACTAGGAAAAACAATTATTCTGTCTGGAGATTCCAGTTGAATTATTCCTTGTCCCCCACCCTTTTTTTGCAATTTTCAAAGTTCCAGAGCGGCAGGTCGTATATCCTTGAGATTAATTAACTAGAAATAATAGCCCGGCCGGCGGTCTTGATAGAGCCAAAGTTGTCCGACTGGATAGGACCGGAGCGTCGGTGATCTCGTTCCCTTTGCAACTGAACTTTGGCGCTGTTGCATGGGAGACATGCATCTCGCTCACGCGGCCCGGCGATGAGCTAACCTATGCCCTAGTGGTGGTCACTGAGTGACATCTAACCCAGCAGCACTTCATATTATCACGCGTTGCTTTGCTTAATTTCGTTTGCTTATTTGCTTTGTGCGTCCATGCCGCAGGAGGTGCTGGTCTGTCAAGCCCTGCGCCCACAACAGGGACATGGAACAAGCAGAACCAACAGAAGCCGTATTACAAACCTCCTGGTCAAGCTCCAGGCCAAAAGGGGGCCCCAAAAGGTAGGCAAATAAACCAGCAGAATGCATAATATATGCTCCCTAAAATTCTATGCATGCATCCATCATCTGCATGTTGGTGGGCTTGTGAGACACTGACATATATATATATCTGTAATTCTTTTTCATCAGCTACTGGTATTTCGTACAATTACAAATGAGGGGATCTACTGAAGCTGGCTCAGCAGAAGAATATAATGACAGCTCGTCTCTGTCAAGTGTCTACCATATATACTAGTTACATGAGCAACTGTAAATTTATATATTGTACAATGTGTATATTGTACTGTACATAGGAGTATAGGACATGCAAGGTAGGAAAAAATGTTATTACATTTATTTATGATATTAGTTTGTTCGAGTTGTTAATGTATGTATTGTCATATACTTGTATATATCCAAAATAAATGAACAACAGATATTCTCTTTGTAAAAAGATATTGCACACAACCAAATATGTATATAAGTAAGGCCTATCTCAGTGGGAGTTTTATATGAGTTTCATCTGTATTTAATAAGCTGCCACATAAGCATGTTTGACAACATAAAAATGTTTTTAAGAAGAGAGAGAAGAAGTTTCATCTCAATAAAACTCTGCTAGTATGATTACCAACTCTCTATGAGCCATGAAATTAAATATCTATAAAATTATAGATGAAGCTTTCCATTGGAGGATTTTTATATTTTAATCCTTTTTTATTCAATATTTCAAAAATAATCTCACATAAAAAATATTTTTAGATCTGACCCTTTTGGTCACGCCAGCGGCGCTGGCGCGACCAAACAACGTTGTCGCGCCACATGCATTGGCGCGGCAAAGTCCGCCACGTTAAATGGCATTTCCGACGTGGAAAACACTGTCATGCCACCCCCGCTGACATGACAGTATTATTCTGCCGCGCCACCGGGAGTGGCGTGACAAGACAAAACGTTCGAAAAATCATAACTCCTTCATATGATGTCGGATGAAGATGAACTTTATATAAAACTTGTAGCCCTCGATGAGATCTACAACTTTGTAGTTTTGATTTTTTTCATTTGAGGATGTTAAGATGCTCAAAATATTAATAATAAGTTTTAGGACCATAATAACTGCGTACAAGTGCTTGTAATATTAGAAAAATACTAGCGTTTTTGTATGGCGTCAAATAAAGATACTTTCTACATAAAAGTTGTAGCCCTCAATAAAATCTACAACTTTATAGTTTTGAGTTTTTGCATTTAAAATAGTTAAAATGCACCAATAAATAATATAAAGTTTCAGCAGCATAATAATTGTGTATTACTGTTTGTCACATTAGAAAAATGATATCGTTTTTATATGATATCAAATGAAAATATATTTTATACCAAAGTTGTAGCCCTTAGAGAGGTCTACAAATTTATAGTTTTGCGTTTTCCCATTTGAAATGGTTAAGATGCGAAATAAATAATCTAAAATTTCAGCAGCATATTATGCTGTTAGAACTTTATATTACCTTTTGAGTATGTTAACGACCTCAAATATGAAAACTCAAAAGTATAAAGTTGTAACTCTCACTAGGGGCTACAACTTTAATATAAAATGTATTTTCATTTGACATCATATAAAAACGATATCATTTTTCTAATGTGACAAACGCTAATAAACGGTTATTATAATGCTGAAATTTTATAATATTTTTTCGTGAATTTTAACTATCTCAAATACAAAAATTTAAAACTACAAAGTTGTAGATCTCATTGAGGGCTACAACTTTCATGTAGAAAGTATCCTTATTTGATGCCATACAAAAACGCTATTATTTTTCTAATGCGACAAGCACTTGTACGCGGTTATTATGGTCCTGAAATTTTATTATTAACTTTTTAAGCATCTTAACGTTCTCAAATGAAAACACTCAAAACTACAAAGTTGCAGATGTCAACGAGAACTACAATTTTCATATAAAGTTCATCTTCATCCAACATCGTATGAAGGAGTTATGATTTTCCGAATGTTTTATCTTGTCACGCCACTTCCGGTGGCGCGACAGAACAATACTGTCACGCCAGCGGGAGTGGCATGAGAACGTTTTTCACGTCAGAAACGCTGTCTAACGTGGCAGCCTTTGGCGCGCCAATGCATGTGGCGCGATAACGTTATTTGGTCGTGCCAACGTCGCTAGCGCGACCAAAAGGGTTAGATCTGAAAATAGTTTTTAGGTGAGATTATTTTTGAAATATTGAATAAAAAAGGATTAAAATATAAAAAAATCCTCCATTGAGAGCAGAAGTTTCATCCATATTTTATTTCATTCTACATGACATGACGGTCTTAAAAACAACTCTATGAAACTTTCCACTAAGATTGGCCTAACGAAACATGAAAGGAAGTATTGAGTTTCCCCTTAATTTTCATCTGTTTTGTACAAATAGCCGCATCAATTCATCTCGTTTTTATTTTCCCTTTTCATGAAAAAAACATCCTCTATCATTTATCATATTAATTATAAGGTTAAATCATTTCAAGCAATCCTATGTATACCAATCTTGCGTCTTCTGAAGGAACATATTTAGTTTTGGGCCTGACAATATATAAGGGGCCAGAGAAATAAAGACTTAGAAATTAGCATGTCACTTTAGCAATAATTAGGGGAATATTGCTTCAAGTACTCGCTGGACAACAACCATATATATTTTGAGTTTTAAATGACTTTTGTTCGTAATGACTTCGTCTCTACCTATTAAGTTTTTCAAGTTATGATGTATTCACATATCTTGTCTTGTAAGAATTGTGATGGCAATGAGAATTCTCTGGTGTACTATAGTAATAGCTGCCGGGTGTGGTATTGGGTTGGCAGTAGGGATGAAAACGGATCGGATACGGACGGATATCACTGATATCGTATTTGTTTTCATATTTATGTCTGAATTTTGGTTTCGAATACGGATAGTATAAAAAATGCCGAATATGATATAATTGGATATCGACATCATAAATATGTGATTTAAATATTTGGATACGAATACGGTATCGGATGTTAAATATCTAGACTCGGATACGGACGGATTAAAACCCCTCTAAACGGATTCGGTCTCGAATACTGTCAGAAAATATCCGTACCGTTTTCATCCCTAGTTGGCAGTAGCACTCAACAATTCACTGATCCAGCTATGGTGCCATAAGTGCTACTATCGGGTCATGTATTAAGCCAGCATTGACACTGACTAGGGATGAAAACGACTGGAAACAATCGATAGGAGACTAAATCACTTTTATTTTCACATATTTTTTCGAAAACAAAATCAGTACGATATTGTCCAAAATGAATATGGCACCAATATTCTAGTAATTTCGAAAATGATAATAGTCGATCGAAAAATATATCGATAATGATCGGAATCCATGAGAACGATATCCTCAAAAAATGATAAACACGCCAAACTGTAGCACATGAAAAGAGTCATAAAACTCGACCTATCTCACATGACAATAGTTACAAATAAAGCCACAATTGACAAGACTACAAGCTAAAACCATAGTTCACACCATCTTAGGTATCAAACAAGCTAAACCTCAGAGTTAGGGTGCAGTAAGTGATTAACTTATTGCCTTCCTATTCATATACGGATGAAATATTTGCCGTATAGTTCCTCAAAAAAATATTTGCTTTATGTGCTTGTGTGTGCAGATGGGATGCTTAAATGTGGGCCAACTGGACCTAAAGTATATGTATTATATAGTCTATAAATAAATTAGGATTCAAGGCCTTTGAATCGGTAACTACCGACGGTAAATTACCGGTTAAATACGGTAATCTTCGAAAACGGTCAGATGAGGGCAAAATTATTTTCGCTTTCATTTCCGATTATTTTTATTGTTTTTGTTTTCATTTTTTCGTACTACCATTTCAGTTTAGGCTTGAAAACCGAAAAAACACCGAAAACGATTTCCGAAAATCGGAAGTTATCATTTTCGTTTTCATCCCTAACACTGGCCTTGTCACTGCCGGTTCATGCGTCAACCCGGCAGTGATACTATTTGATATCACTACCAGTTTATGACTAGGCCCGGCAGTGATATGCCTTCTTGGTAATCAATTCGTTAGTTATAGGCCACCCCATCAATGCTGATTATCCTCTACCGTATTACAAATTTTGAACATAAAACATATATTTGTAGTTGAAAAGTTTTCAATTTGAAGTCGTTTGGAGTCCTAAATATATGTTTTAAGTTCAAAATTTAAAATTTCTAAACGACTTTGAATGTTCACATCATTAATATCAAAGTTACAATGACCAACCTGATCTACATGTTTTCAATTGATAATTTTTTGATTTGAAGTTGTTTACTGTCTCAAATATTTGTTTTAAATTCACATATTTTAAGATTTATTTTTTTTAATTTTTAAACAATCTCAAATGGAGACACACCCTATACCAAAGTTGTAGTCACTACTACAGCAATTTTTAACGGAGGTGGGCGTTTTGGCTTTACCGAGGCGGGCAAAGTAACCGCCTCGGCGCCAAGGTCATAGTTAATCGGACCTTAACCGAGGCAGTTTCCTTGCCCGCCTCGGTTAATGGAGTAAAAAAATAAAAAAAAGCCCAAGCCCGCCGGCGAGCCCATTTCAAAGCCCGCCGGAGAGCCCGCCTGCTCCGCGCGACCCTACCGCCGCCCACATCCCCGTGCGCCGCCGAGCAGGTGGCTCCCCACCCGCGTCGCCATCAGATCTGGTCGGGGGAGGAGGGAGGTGGCTCCCCCACCAGCCGGATCCGCCGCCACCGGTGTTGCTGGAGGAGGAGGAACGCCGCCGCAGCCTATGCCCGGCCGAATCCGCCCGACCTCCATCGGCCGCACCACCGAGAGCTCGCCCACTCCGCGGGGAGGCCGGATCCGGCCTCCGCACCACCGGATCCGCCCTCCATCGCCCGCACCCGGCCGGATCTGCCCGCACCACCGGCCATGCATCAGCCTCCATCGCTCGCACCACCGCCGCGCCGCGCCCCACCTCGTGCTGCACGCGCCGCCGAGCCGCGCCCCACCGCTGCCGGAGAGGAGAGGGAGAGGGAGGAGCCGCTGGGTGAGAGGGAGAGGGAGAGAGAAGGGTTGCTGGGTGTGGTGTGGGAGTTGGGATGGGGAGGGCGACGGGAGTAGGGCGCCGCTGGGAGTCTGGATGGAGAGGGATGGGGAGTGGGATTGTGAAGGAAACCCTAAGACTCCAGTATATATACAATCGGCGCATATCGGGCCGATATGGGCTGCTGCTGGGCCTTCATTTACTGAGGGGGTTTTATTGTGTAACCGCCTCCGAAAATAGATTTACGGAGGCGGTTGTTATAAGGGGATCGCCTCTGAAAATAAACTATTTTTGGAGGCGGTTGACTTAAGATGACCACCTCGGTAAATCGATTTTGTGAGGCGGTTTTTTGTGACCGGCTCGGTTAATAAAAAAATGACCACCTCGGTTAATGTCTATCATTAACCAAAGCGGTTGTAAATGTTGTCCGCCTCCGGGGGCCATTTTGAAATGTCGCGGTTAATAAATTTTGTAGTAGTGAGTGCTTGACAAGATTTAAAACTTGTGCTTGAATCTTTTTTTTCGTTTGAGTTTATTTAGTAACCCAAATATTCAATAAGAAATTACAAAATGTTTATATAAAATGATAGCATCCTATATATACTCACAAATGGGTGTCTGGTGTAATGGTAGGGAACTTTTATTGGTGAGTAGTAGGTTGTGCATGCCGACAACCTCTGTAAATAGCGATTAACTATGACGATGGGTTAGAGGCTTGCCTGCCTCTGAAAATAAAATGACCGCATCCGAAAATTAATTTTATAGTAGTGACAAACGCCTCGCTATCGATGAGAACATCATCTATCACTAAATGAATAATGCCATTAAAAAAACACGAATAGACATATTCCATCATAAGTAACCTAAATAGCTAAGCTTTATGCAGTTCACAACCATATATCATTAGCCACACCACACTTCAAATGGTTTAGATTTTCTTTTAGACGTTAGTTTTCTTTATACAGGTCATCACATATGCAGTTGAAAATCATCGTCCAATTACACCTAATCCATGAGAGTTCAAATATTATTTGCCTGTTTCATCATCAAGGTAGCTCACACGGTATCTCAAGATCGATATATATACGTCATGGTTGTGTGAGCGTTGGAGTGCCAGTGGAAATTTCACAGTGGATCGGACCGGCTATAGGGATGTTGATCTGGCATTTGGTACTGGCACAACGCATTGCAACAAACGCCGTGACGAGTCAAGTCATCAATTCAACTATTTCAAGCCCGTCTACTACGTAGTTACATATTATGATGCATGCAAACCATGAAGGTTAACGCAGAATGCATTAAATGATTCATGTGGTATCATCATGGTTTTACAAAACCATGCATGTCCGCGTTGAAAGTAAATGCAATATTCACAGCCACACCACGAGTTTCGTAGCACAAGGCATGAACTCCCTGCATAATTACTGTTAAGAATCAGTCAGCAAATTAATTGTTCTGTCAACATCATCATTAAGGGAAGTAGTGCAAGAGAACAAATGTTGTTGGCACCGTTTTGGTAGCAGCAAGGCTGGGGGGTCTGCGTGATAGAAGAGGGATACAAGGATCTATTGGTGAGAGAAGAGTAAAGGGGAGGGCTTAAATGAAAAAAAAAATATGCCATGCCACATCTGAAGCATAGAACGTACATGTAACTGACATGGACCTAAGGTGCACCACTCAACAAGTTTAGGGAGCCAGAAATGCATTTCCAAACTTCATGTATCTAAGGTAGTGTATGGTTCCAAGGATGAGGTGGGATGGGGATGGGATGGACCCATTTTTGTAGGTGTTTGGTTGTGGGATAAGCAGAGTGAAGGACAAATATTCCAGTGAATCTGGGGGAGAGCTCGTCCCCATCAAAAGGTCGGACTTGCTTGTCCCTCCCCCACGCCATATCATTCCAGTGAGTGCTCCATCCTGATGCTGCAGAGCTCTGCCTCATCCCAGCCACCGACACTGATGAAAGGTCCTACTATGGCTAGAGGGGGGTGAATAATCTATTAAAATTCTACAAAACACTAGAGCAACTTGATAAGTAAGGCAAATGGTGAAATGCAAGTTTTGCTCTAGCTCTACAAGGGTTACAAGCCACCTACCCAATCAATTCTAGTCACTATAATCTCTAGGCACACAATTAGCTATGTCACTACTTGCTACTCTAGGTGAACAAGGCTAGCAAGAAAAGCTATACTAACAATCTACATAAGAGAGCTAAAAACTCTACTTTGCGAAAAGTAAATGAAAGGTCAAGATCGTTATACCGCCGTGTAGGGGATGAACTAATCACCGAAATGATAATCAATCAATACACCGGGAGAATACCAAATGCCAAGAGACAAGTATTTTTCTCCCAAGGTTCACGTGCTTGTCGGCACGCTATGTCCCCGTTGTGTCGACCAACACTTGGTGGTTCGACGGCTAAGAGGTGTAGCACGAACCTCATCCAACCCGTGGACACCACAAGAACCTACCCATAAGTGAGGTAGCTCAATCATACGCACAATCCACTAGAGTCGCCTTTGGTGCTCTGCCGAGGAAGGCACAAGAAGCCTTCACAATCACCGGTAGGTGGCCAAGAACACTCACCAACTCTTGCCACAACTCCTCCACTGCTCCAAGCCATCTAGGTGGCGGCAATCACCAAGAGTAACAAGAATCCTATAGCTCAAACGATCTCCAAGTGCCACTAGATGCAAACTCACAAGTAAATGCACTTGGAATCACTCAATCTCGCTTTGGATTCACAACCAAGCAAGGGAGATGAGTGGGAGGGAAGTATGCTCAGCTCAAGAAAATGTCAAGATGATAAAAAAGCCAAGAGTGTTCCCCAAGAGCCGGCCACCAACTATTTATAAGCGTCCCCAAAGAATAGAGTCGTTAGGCTCTTCACTGTGCCTCCTGCGGGGCGACCGGACGCGCTGGTCTGATCGACCGGATGCAGCCCCAGTGTCCGGTCACTGTGTGCCAAGCCCATGGATGGCTACCACATGTCCCTCTTTGAATCTAACATGTACGATCTCAACGGTCACGAAGACAGTCAGCATGTCGTCAACACCGTGACCGGACGTGCCGACGCCGAGCACCTGACACTGCTCAATGTGGGGTCCTGTTGTTTTCAGAGAGGGTTCACCACATGAAAATTCTGACCGGATGCATTTAGTCAGGGTTGACCTGACGTGCCTAGCGTCCGGTCAACTCGCTCTTCTTCTTTGCTCGCGCGAGAATGGATGACGTCAGCAGCCGTCGGACGCGCGCCCTGCGCGTCAGAACCACAGCGTCCGTGCCTCGATAAAAGTGACTGGACGTGCCGGTCAGCGACCAGGTAGAGTCCAGTGTGAAGCCCTCACCCTCGGCCCTATGCACGCCGCTGCCAACTATTGACTGAACGCTGACGTCAGCGTCCGGTCACTCTTTGCTCAGCGTCCGGTCGACGAGCAGCTCCTCCTTTTCATTTTCTAAGACCGAAACGACTTCGCCCTTGCTTCGAACTTGCTAACCATAAAGTGTAAAACTTGTGTGCACGTATGTTAGCATTTTTCAAAGCATTTTACAAGGGTTACATGTTAGCTCACACTAGGTCCTAATGCATATGCTCATATGAATTCACCTAGTGGCACTTGATAACCGTTTCAACCTTGAGACTCCCCTCTTCATAGTACAACTATCAATCCTAAGTCACTCACACCCTCTATGGTGTCTTAACTGTAAAACAAAAATGGCCCTATCATATATACCTTTGCCTTGAGTCCATTTTTATTTTTCTCTTTCTTCTGTTCTAAATGTGAAGCACTTGATCATCTTTTGGTCACCTTCATCACCATGACCATCATCTAGCTCCACCACTTGGCATGAGACTTATCATTTCATGTCTACACACTTAGCACAATGATTAGTCCCTAGGTTTCATCAATTATCCAAAACCAAACTAGGGCTTTCAATCTCCTTTTTTTTGGTAATTGATGACAACCTATTTACAAAGATATTATGATAAAAATCTTTTGGATCCATGTTGCTTGCCCATGCATTTTACCAT
Source organism: Saccharum hybrid cultivar R570 (assembly GCA_038087645.1). Taxonomy (NCBI): domain Eukaryota; kingdom Viridiplantae; phylum Streptophyta; class Magnoliopsida; order Poales; family Poaceae; genus Saccharum; species Saccharum hybrid cultivar. The sequence continues at coordinate 692,583 of JAQSUU010000625.1, read as the reverse complement.
GTGTAAAGGATATGGACAAGTCTCATGAATCCGAATTGGAAGCAATTGCTCTCCCTACATATGTGCTAAGAGTTTGGATTTGAAAGCTTGCAGATATGCTTAGATAGGAAAGATAGGAGTCAATTTCTACCAAATGATGTTAAGGTGTAAAGAATGGATCTTTAAAGCGTGATACCAATCGGAGTTGCCAATATACATCATCCTTAGCACCATTGTTTGCTAGATGTCACTTGAAAAACATCAAAGACACTAGATACCTCATGAGATCAACATTATAAGCAAGGTTCTAGTACCACTTGTGAAAACAATTCAAGTGTCTAGCTATCCTATGCATGCTAGTTCTTTATTTTATCATTCAAACCTACAACTAGCATACATCACACAAGCAAGGTATCGGAGAAAAAGCTAAAGCTTATGCAAGCAAACATATGTAATGCACATCCAAATGCACAACATACAAGTTTATTAGCTTGCTCCCCCTACTTGTGTGCTTCAAAATTTTAATTGATCCCCTTCTTTTCATGTTTCTTTCCCTTTGGATCCCCTTCTTTTCATGTTTCTTTCCCTTTGGACATATCTTTGGAAATCATCTCTCCCCCTTTGCCATTAATGACCACAAAAGGTGAGCTCAAATTTTAGAAAAGTTGTGTGAAACCATTATATGTGAGGATCATTTTCCCAAATTTGGTTTAATCTAGATCACTTGCAAAAGATATTTAACTCAGTTTGATCCAAGGGCAAGCTTCTTCACACCTCCAAATGAGGGTTATCATGCACCATATTGAGTTAAATACTAATATCTTATTTTCTAGATTAAACACTAGGTTCGCAATCCCACAAACATGTCATATGCTACCACTAGATCATATCAAGCATAGAAGCAATAGTGGTACCATACAAGCATCAAATTCATTTTATTTTCATAAATGAGCCTAAGACATGATGGGAATGATTAGATGCACTAAACAAGTCCTTAGCAAAGGGTGAATGACATGTCAAACAATTTTACCTTGCTTTGCTCGAAGGAGAGGCATGTTACATAATGGGGGTGCATCAACACATATTTGAGAAGTCAAGTATGTTCAATTCATTCCTTAGCTTGCAAAACCTCTTCTCATCAAGTGGCTTGGTGAAGATATCGGCAAGTTGATTATCGGTGCCAACAATCTCAATGCAAATGTCCACTTTTTGTTGACGATCTCTTATGAAATGATGGCGGACATCTATGTGCTTTGTTCTTGCATGTTGAACTAGATTGTTGGTGAGCTTCACGGCACTCTCATTGTCATATAGCAATGACACTTGTTTAAACTTGATTCTAAAATCATTCAAGGTGGCCTTCATCCAAAGAATTTGTGCACAACAACTAACGGCGGCAATGTATTCGACTTTGGCGGTTGAAAGTGCAACACTATTTTGCTTCTTTGATGACTATGAGACAAGTGATCTTTCTAATAGTTGACATGTGCCCGAAGTGCTTCTTCTCTTAACTTTGCATCCCGCATAATCCGAATTGGAATATCCAATAAGCTCAAACTTAGCTCCTTTGGGATACCACAAACCAACATCTTGTGTGTGCTTCAAGTACTCAATATTCTCTTTGTAGCCTTCAAATGACTTTCTCTTGGTGAGGCTTAAAATCTAGCACACATGCATACACTAAACATCACATCCGGCCTTGATGCAGTCACATAAAGTAGGCTTCCAATCATAGACCGATACATTGTTTGATCCACCATATTGCCACTTGCATCACTATCTAAGCTTCCATTTGTACCCATTGGTGTACTAATTTCCTTTGCATCCTCCATGCCAAACTTCTTGAGCATATCTTTGATGTACTTGTCTTGACTCACAAATGTACCATTCTTCAATTGCTTGATTTAAAGACAAAGAAAGTAGCTAAACTCTCCAATCATAGACATCTCAAATTCATTAGTCATCATCTTTCCAAACTCATCACAATAATCTTGATTGGTTGAACCAAAAATGATGTCATATACATATATTTGCAACATAAATAAGTCTTTTCCAATCTTCTTATGAACATAGTGGTGTCAACCTTTCCCATGATGAACCCTTTAGAGAGTAAAAAGTCTCTTAATCTCTCATACCATGCTCTAGGTGCTTGCTTTAAGCCATACAATACCTTTTTCAACTTGTACAAATGGTTGGGCTTCTTGTAATCTTCAAAACTGGAAGGTTGCTCAACATAAACTTCTTCATTGATGTAGCCATTGAGAAATGCACTCTTCACATTCATTTGATAGAGCTTGCTGTTGTGGGCACAAGTATAGGCTAACAAGATTCTAATTGCTTCTAATCTTGCAACCGGGACATAAGTTTCTCCAAAGTCAAGACCTTCAACTTGAGTGTAACCTTGAGCCACTAATTTTGCTTTGTTCCTTACAACTATCCTATCTTGATCTTGCTTGTTGCGAAAGACCCATTTGGTTCCAATCACATTGTGTCCCTTAGGCCTCTTAACTAACTCTCGTACTTGATTTCTCTTGAAGTTGTTTAGTTCTTCGTGCATAGCATTGACCCAATCAACATCCTTAAAAGCTTCATCTATCTTCTTAGGTTCAACGGATGACACAAATGAGAAGTGTTCACAAAATGATGCCAATCTTGATCTTGTTTGTACACCTTTTGAGATATCACCAATGATTGAATCTAGGGGATGATATCTTGCAACATTGGATGGTTGGAGCACTTGAACTTGATTTCTTGCACTTGGTTGGTCATTTGGTAGAGATGATGTACTAGCCACTTGTTGATGATCTTGCACTTGAGATGAACTTGCTTGATTTTGATCATAAGAACCATTAACTTGCACTTGATCTTTGTTTTTTTCAACTTCAATCACTTCTCTAGGCCTTATGTCACCAATATCCATCTTCTTCAATGCATTTGCCAATTGAGTGCCTCTCACATCATCTAGATTTTCATCTTCCTCGTTGGAACCATTGATTTCATCAAATTCCATGTCATGAACCACTTCAAGAGTACCACTAGCCAAATTCCAAACTCTATAAGCTTTGCTAGTAGTGGAGTAACTAAGCAAGAAACCTTCATCACATTTCTTCTCAAACTTGCTTAATCTTGTGCCTTTCTTCAATATGTAGCATTTGCAACCAAACACCCTAAAGTATGCAATATTGGGCTTTCTACCATTCAAGATCTCATATGGTGTCTTTTCTAGGAATTGATGGCAATAGAGACGGTTGCTATAGAAGCAGGCCGTGTTGATAGCTTCGGCCCAAAATGAATGACTAACATTGTATTCACTCAACATTGATCTTACCATGTCAATCAAGGTTCTATTCTTCCTTTCAACTAGCCCATTGGATTGTGGTGTGTACTTAGCCGAGAATTGATGCCTAATGCCATACTCATCACAAAGCTCATCAATTCTTGTATTCTTGAATTCACTTTCATTGTCACTTCTTACTTTCTTAATTATGATTTCAAACTCATTTTGCACTCTCTTGATAAATGTCTTGAATGTTGCAAACACACCACTCTTGTCAACAAGAAAGGCTACCCAAGTATATCTAGTGAAATCATCCACAATCACAAAACCATACTTATTGCCACCAATACTTATATAAGTTGTTGGTCCAAATAAATCCATACGCAAAAGCTCAAATGCCTTAGATGTGCTCATTGTACTCTTCTTTGGATGAGTGTTGCCCACTTGTTTTCTGGCTTGACATGCACTACATAGCTTGTCCTTCACAAATGTGACATCCTTCAAGCCTCTAACTAAGTCATGCTTCACTAATGTGTTCAATTGTTTCATCCTAACATGACCAAGCCTTCTATGCCATAGCCAACCTATGCTAGATTTAGTGAGAAAACATGTTAACAATCTAGCCTCACTAGCATCAAAATCAACCAAGTATAGATTCTCATATCTAAAGCCTTTGAAGATCAAGTTAGAGCCATCTACACTTATCATCTCAACATCATCAACACCAAAGATGCACTTGAAACCAAGATCACAAAGTTGAGCTACCGATAAAAGGTTGAAGTTCAAGCTCACTACTAGTAGCATATTGGAAATGCTCAAATCATTGGATATAGCAATTTTACCAAGCCGCTTGACCTTGCCTTTGCTATTATCACCAAATGTGATACTTTGAACACCATCACCATCATTTGACTTGATTGAATTGAACATTCTTGAATCACCAGTCATGTGGTGTGCACCCACTATCAAGAACCCAATGCCTTCCTCTGGCTTTATAATTGACCTACAAAAGAAGATCAATTCCTTTTAGGTACCTAAACTTTCTTGGGCCCTTGATGGTTAGTCATCAAGGTCTTTGGTACCCAAATGACCTTCTTTGGGCCTACAATTGGTATACCAATGAACTTAGCCTTCACACCATTTGCACCCTTAACAAGCATATAACAAGAATCAAACTTAATTGAGGATACACTAAGTTTCTTATTCTTGTTAGTCTTGTAATTTTCCTCTATATGCCCAACTTGCTTGCATCTATTGCAAAACCGACCATTGCCCTTCACAAAGCTAATTTTGTGAGTTACAAACACCGTCTTGCCTTTCTTAGGGGTATAGCCCAATCCCTCCTTGTTGAGAGAAAATCTTTGGCTACCCAAGCACTTTAGCAAGCGGGCATCCCCACCATAGGCATTGCATAAGGCACGAGTGAGCTCATTGACCTCCTTCTTGAGGGTCTCATTCTCAACCATTAGTGAGGTAACGCAAGTGAAACCATAACTAGTAGATGAGGTAGAAGTGGAAGTGCTACAAGAAGGGTTAGTGGGAGCAACAATAATAGGACTATAAGAAGATTCATCAATAAGATCACATATTAGTCCCACATCACAAGTCACGATCACTTGCTCCATCTTGGTCTCCTTCTCCTTAGCTTGCTCAAGTAGAGAGGAGTGAGATTTTTCAAGCTTAGTGTGAGCAAGACCAAGCTCCTCATGGTCTTCCTTTAGACACTCATGAGATGCTTGGAGCTCATCAAAGGATTGCTTAAGGACTTTGAGCTCCTTTTGCAATGCTTTGCACTCCTTTCTCTTCTTTTTATAGTCGGTGCTAAGTTGCTCACATATCTCTATGAGCTCATCCTTGGAGTAGTCCTCCTCCTCATCACTCCTACAATCACCACTTTCACATTCATCATCACTTTCATCATATTTAACCTTAGTGGGCTTTGTCATAAGGCATGTCGAAGGAGTATCAAAGAGGGACGGCTTGTTGTGGATGGCGATGCTTGCAAGTGCCTTCTTGATGGACCTCTTGTCATCATCACTTGAATCATCATCATCACTATCATTGGTGCAATCACTATCCCAAGTGACCACATGGCCACTTCCCTTCTTCTTCTTAAAGGTCATCTTCTTTTTCTTCTTGTCCTTCTTTTTTTTCTTATCTTTCTTCTTCTTCTTATCCTCCTCATTGTCACTCTTGTAGGGACAATTTGCCACAATATGATCCGGGCTCTTGCACTCAAAGCATAGCCTCACATGCTCCTTCATGTGATCTCTTCTCTTCTTTGCAACATAGCCTCTCTTCTTCATGAATTTTCCCATCTTGCGTACTAGAAGAGCCATGGCCTCATCATCAATGTCACTTGCAACTTCATCTTCACTTGATGCTTCTTTCTTTGCCTTGCCCTTGCTCTTGGATGAGGTGGATGCCTTGAATGCCACACTCTTTTCTTTCTTTTCTTTCTTGTCTTTCTTCTCTTCATCTTCATTGTCACTATCATTGTATTAAGCATCAATCATGACATCTCCAAGTATCTCATTGGGAGATACACCGGTCAACCCTCCTCTAAAGATGATAGTTCTCAATGTCTTGCATTTCTTTGGCAAGCACATCATGAACTTATGAGAGAAGTCTTCATCCTTCACTTTCTCACCCAAACTCTTGAGATCATTGACAATGACTTGGAGCCTATAGAACATCTCCAGAATAGACTCGTCATCCTTCATCTTGAAGTTAGATAGCTTGTCCTTGAGCATATATAGCTTGACACTCTTTACCGTTGTAGTGCCCTCATATGTTTCCTCTAATATTGTACACACCTCACTAGCCCTCTCAAGATCCTTGACTTGCTCGAACACTTTTGAATCAATCCCATTGTAAATGGTGTTGAGAGCCATTATATTGCATTGCTTGTTTGATCTCTCATTTTTGGTGAGGTTGGTGGGATCAAGAATCACAAAGTCATGCTTGATTACATCCCATACTCTATCATTGATTGAACCAAGGTACATCTTCATCTTTCACTTCCAATAGTCAATGGAACTAGTTCCATCAAATAAAGGTGGTTTGCCCCCAACATGGTTGAACACAATTCGAGTCATAATTTGAGCACTGAGGTTGTAAAGCCTACAGTAAACGGTGACCACGGCTCCGATACCATTTGAAAGGTCCTACTATGGCTAGAGGGGGGGTGAATAGCCTATTAAAATTCTACAAAACACTAGAGCAACTTGATAAGTAAGACAAATGGCGAAATGTAAGTTTTGCTCTAGTCCTACAAGGGTTGCAAGCCACCTACCCAATCAATTCTAGTCACTATAATCTCTAGGCACACAATTAGCTATGTCACTACTTGCTACTCTAGGTGAACAAGGCTAGCAAGAAAAGCTACACTAATAATCTACACAAGAGAGCTAAAAACTCTACTTTGCGAAAAGTAAATGAGAGGTCAAGATTGTTATATCGCTGCGTAGGGGATGAACCAATCACAAAAATGATAATCAATCAATACACCGAGAGAATACCAAATGACAAGAGACTCAAGTATTTTTCTCCCAAGGTTCACGTGCTTGCCGGCACGCTACGTCCCCATTGTGTCGACCAACACTTGGTGGTTCGGTGGCTAAGAGGTGTAGCACGAATCTCGTCCAACCTATGGACACCGCACGAACCTACCCACAAGTGAGGTAGCTCAATCACATGCACAATCCACTAGAGTTGCCTTTGGCGCTCCGCCGGGGAAGGCACCCCTCACAATCACTGGGAGGTGGCCAAGAACAATCACCAACTCTGGCCACAACTTCTCCACTGCTCCAAGCCGTCTAAGTGGCGGCAACCACCAAGAGTAACAAGAATCCCACAGCTCAAACGATCTCCAAGTGTTATTAGATGCAAACTCACAAGCAAATGCACTTGGAATCACTCAATTCCGCTTTGGATTCACAACCAAGCAAGGGAGATGAGTGGGAGGGAGTATGCTCAGTTCAAGACGATGTCAAGATGATAAAAAAGCCAAGAGTGTTCGCCGAGATCTGGACACCAACTATTTATAAGCGTCCCCAAAGAATAGAGCCGTTAGGCTCTTCACTGTGCCTCCTGCGGGGCGACCGGACGCGCCGATCTAATCGACCGGACGTAGCCCCAAAATCTGGTCACTGTGCGCCAAGCCCATGGATGGCTGCCACATGTCCCTCTTTGAATCTAACGCGTACAATCTCAACGGTCATGAAGATAGTCAACACATCATCAACACTGTGACTGGACGCGCCAACGCCAAGCACCTGACGCTGCTCAACGTGGCATCCGATCATTTTCAGAGAGGGTTCACCACGCCAAAATTCTGATTGGATGCTCGCTCTTCTTCTCTGCTCGCATGAGAAATGATGACATCACCATACGTTAGTAGCCATCGGACTCGGGCCCTGTGCGTCAGATCCACAGCATCCGTGCCTCGATAAAAGTCACCGGACACGCCGCCCTCGGCCCTGCGCGTCGCTGCCAACTATTGACCGGACGCTGACGTCAGCGTCCAGTCACTCTCTGCTCAGCGTCCGGTCGACGAGCCGCACCTCCTTTTCATTTTCTAAGACCAAAACGACTTCGCCCTTGCTTCCAACTTGCTAACCACAAAGTGTAGAACTTGTGTGCACATATGTTAGCATTTTTCAAAGCATTTTACAAGGGTCACATGTTAGCTCACATTAGGTCCTAATGCATATGCTCATATGAATTCACCTAGTGGCACTTGATAACCATTTCAATCGTGAGACTCCCCTTTTCATAGTACGGCTATCGATCCTAAGTCACTCACACCCTCTATGATATCTTGAGTGTAAAACAAAAATGATCCTATCACATATACCTTTGCCTTGAGCCCATTTTTATTTTTATCTTTCTTCTTTTCCAAATGTGAAGCACTTGATCATCTTTTGGTCACCTTCATCACCATGACCATCATCTAGCTCCACCACTTGGCATGGGACTTATCATTTCATGTCTACCTACTTAGCACAATGATTAGTCCCTAGGTTTCATCAATTATCCAAAACCAAACTAGGGCTTTCAGCTGACGCCAGGCTCATCCCATCCCCAATGGCGCATAGATCTGCCTCGTTTTTGCCCCTACCTCTACACCCCCGGTCGCCAGCCTAGCTCCACCCACAAGATCTGGGCAACCACCAATGCTGGCGAGCGCGGGTATGGGCAACGAGCACCGATGCTGGCAGGTACCTCCTCCGCGGCCGCATGGGGAGGGCGGGGAACTCGAGTGTGGGCGTGCCGGAAGAGGGCGAGAACAAGCATGGCCGCATGGGTGTGCGAGCGTGCAGGTGCAACCAAAGGAAGAAGATGAGCCAGCTGACTGGTGGGCCCATGCTAGTTAAGTGGCTGACAAGTGGGCTCATGGTTAATAGAAGGTAAACAACACAAAGAAACTCCATTCAACCCAACTTATTTTATCCATCCAACCAAACATAAAATAAGGACATCCCTATCCTCTCAACCAAACAGAAAATGGAATCATCATGTCTCATAAAACTAGAACAGGTCCGTCCCATCCTTCCTTGTCTCCAAACCAAGTACTACTGTTGACGGTCGTTAACTACAATTATAAACCATCAATGAAACATGAATAAGGGCATAAGTCAATCACCACACATAGAATAGGGGTTAAACTGACATAATTCCACAAGTTTTGGTGAATCAGTGTTTTCTAGGGATTAAACAAGAAAATGGGGCAAGATATCAAGGACGTCGGGCTAAAAAGCATATTCCACCGTGGAACCAACTTGAGAAGATTCTAGAGAACACGAGAAGACTCTCTGACGAAACTTGCGCCAAAAGGCCACAGAGGGGGGTCGGCCGACTTGGGCCAAAGCCCACTCACGCCCTGCTTCGAACGTCGCTCTCCCACCACCATTGAGGTCCAATATTCACCATAGATCAAAGTCGGTTTGATCCTTGGGCTCTGGTTCATCCCACCGGCCTATATAAGCAGCCATGTACCCCCTAAGATAGAGACATCCTGAAACCCTAATTCATATTCTCCAGTTAGGATCAATTGAGAGGGGTCCCATGAAAGGATCAACCTCTCAAGAGCCAGCATTCAAGACAGATTAGTCCTCATTAGGATCTAGTCTTTAGAAATAGAGAGGGAAGAGTTTGGAGCAAGTGCCGGCCTGTTGGTGCTCCCTCTACGGCTTGTACCTTGGCGGAAGTCAACCTACGTCTGAGATTTCTCTGGTACTCAACTTCTTATTTTAGTAAGCAACATTGTTTATATTATTCTCCTGGTTCACAACTCTTTTGAGTGCTTTAATCTATAGGACGCTATAGGTTAAAGTAGTAATTATAGGTGTAAGCGTGAGGCTTAGACCTAGTTACTTGTGGATGCACCCTACTTTCCGGATCGGTGGTAGATTCACGATTGTGATAGCTACTATATATATTTGACGTTACTCTCTCTCTATATATAGGGAGAGTATACTCTATAGCTAGCTACAAAATAAGTTATTTTGTAGCCACCTCTATTTATGACAATTTTATATACTAATTTACGATAATGTCAGTATATATTTATGATAGTTGAATTACTATAACACATGGGGATATTTACCATAATGTTATAGTAAATCACATAGTAAGGAGTTACTATAATCTCGTAAATTAGCATAGCAATTATCTTAACTCAAAGTGGCTACAGAATAAGTTATTTTGTAGCGAGCTGTAGGGTAATAGTTATATATATATATATATATATATATCCTCCGTAGTCCACCTCCCATTTGTAGGCCAAGTAGGACCTGGTTGTTAAGAAAAGCATTCTTTGCTGGTGTCTTTTCTTATGTAATGTCCCCAGATAGAATAATAGAAGACATAGCTTACCGAGATTAGAACAAGAAGACCATAGTGATTTCCTCTACACTCCCGACCTTCTTAAGTCTTGTTGCTGCTCCAGGTTAAGTAGGACCGTAGTTAACCTCACATGTTTCCCTGTGGATACGATATTTAAAACCTCCGGGTGAAAGCTACAACGGTATCCGTGCTCTTGCTGATTTATCTGTGTGTGTTAATAAATACCAACAACTACCTAAATGACACACCCTTACAACTTTGAGGGCCGCTGCTGCATTTAACACTTTACAATATAAGGAAGAAGGTTTTTATTTTGAATCCTTTGGTGGAGGAGGTTGTAGAAGATAAGTAAATTATATTCCAAACTTCTCTTTGAAGTTTTAGTGGTATATTAGTAACTTAATCAGGTTTTTTTATCTTCGCTCTCTTGCATGATGGTTGAGATAATTATGGAAGGAATTAGATCAAATCTTTGAAGGTACTTGGGTAAATTTAGTAGGTGATGGACAAGATTATACCCTTTAGTGGATATTTCTTGATTTTAGTGGTCTATTAGTTAGTTTGGAGTCCAAATGAAGAAAATGTGATTTCGGGGGTGCTGGTCCAGCTGAACTCGGCTTACGGCTAAGCCAGATTTTCTGACTTCTCCATATTGTAAAATGGACTTCACTGTTTTTTTCCTCTCATCGAGATGTTCAATTTGGATTGGAGTTTGGATGAAGAAATTGCAGCCTCGGGAATTTTTTGCCCTAAACCCGGTCCAAGCTCGAAATAAGTCTAATTTGATGGGAACTCACCATTGTCATGGGAAACTTGTAGATTTTATTTGGGAATGGTTTCCTATTGGATAAGACCACCCTCCTCTGTATCTATTAGATGATCGCAGCCAATTGATGGAATCCAACTACACAATCGTCAAAAACACATCTACTACTGTTTAATCAGCTCCTGCCATTAGCTCTTCCAACCTCCTATTTCTAGCGCCTCTTTTGACGAGAATCGTTGGCGTTCTAGGTGGCCTTGATGATCCTAGGAAAACCTCGATGTGCCTACCCTAACGGGTCTTCCCATAAGGTGTTCGCGAGATTTTTGGGCAAAGAATGGGCGTTGGATCGACATGGCCAACTTGCTGGTCAGGATTGCTGTTCTAGGGCATTTCTTGATGCGTGCTAGGCCATGTGATGTGAACTAGGGTTCCCGATCTTCCGAAAGGTTCTGATAACTCTCGATTTGGTGGAGTCACGACACAATTTGATCCGGCTTCCGAATAACTCGGCTCTGAACCCCGCAATCGCAGCACCACGACCCCTCTGGTTATCGACCGGCGTTGCACGGTCGACCTCGCCAAGAAGGCTAAGTCCTTTCCTACGAATCAAGAACACACACAAGAACACAAAGGAATGCAACCAAATTGCAGATGAATGATTAATCTCACAAAGTTGGGGTCTCACAAACCGACGACGGCGGCGAAACTGTTATCAACAGAATAATCTAAGTAAAACTCAACCCTAATGTAAGCAGCGACTACTGATTATATAGCCTAAGGGGCGTCCAAGGACCCCTAGTCACGTCCCTAGGGAGCGCCGACACGTTACAAGGCCCAAATGGCCCAAAAGACGGCGACACAGTGCCTTGACAGATTCTGGACGGTGACTTGTTTCGACAATTCGCGTTGATTCCGAATAGCTTTTGACGTAGGACCACTTGTGTTGGCTTCCTTATCAAATAAGATTTTCATCCATATATGGATCATCGAAAACGGAGTCCGGACGCGTCCTGGGTCACCAGTTCAAGGCAGACTGGTCCTGGATTCCGAGGTGGACTCAAACTTGATTTGGGCCTCCACCTTGGTGACTCGAACCGGATAAGCTTTGGGCCTTCTTCTCGATTTGGATGCCCTTGCTGATCTCCTTGGCCTCCATGTAATTCTCCAAGCATGGTCATATGTGTGGAGGTCATGTCCTCATCACCATGTGTGGCCTTAGGCGTGCTAGCCCTGGTGTGTGACCCAAATCGGCGTCATCGAATCACGGTAGAGACATAGGTGCTCAAATGCATGCATACATACTTACCTCTATAAAGGGACGAACAAAGACTCTAACCTAAGTACACTTGGAAACTAGGCTACTAGGTATCGAGATTTTAAAAAAAGTCACCATGACACCTTGCTATCAAGGAAACATCGCCTACCAATAAAAAAATAGCATCATTAAATTCTGGGATAATCCCAAATGAACATGTTCCACCACAAATAGCCTAACTAGCTCTGCTTAGTTCGGAACCATATATCATTAGCCGCACCACTCTTCAAATGGATCAAATTTTCATTTTGAATAAACATTTGTTTTCTGTAGTTGACAGGATATGAACTATAGGGATCATCATATATGCTGTTGAAAATCATCCCATTACACTCAATCCATGCAATGAGAGTTTAAATATTATTTGTATATATATAACGGTTATATATATTGTGAGCGTTGGATTGCCACTGGAAATTTGACAATGGAGCGGGTATATAGGGTTGTTGATCGCGCGTTTCCTAGCTACCAGCACAAGGCAATGTAACTTCCGCCATAACACGAGTCAAGTCATCAATTCAACTTCAAATTTCAAGCCCGTCTACTGCGTAAACATGCAAACCAGGAACACGGATGAATGCATTAAATGATTCATATCATGTATGCTTGCATTACTACCATGTCCGTTCAGAAATCAATGTAATATACGCAGTCACCACGCGTTTGGTACCGGTACAAGGCAAAGGCATGAACTGCCTGCACAATTACGGTTAAGTATTCGTAGTCGTCAGCACATAAATTGTTCTGTCAACATCATAAGTAAGGGAAGTACAAGAACAAATCAATGCTGTTGGCACCGGCAAGTCAAGATATTGTTTGCTAGATAAAATAAACCATGTCAAAATGCACAGAATTTGCGTTCAGTTTTTGAAATATTTCAGTTATGTTCGTTATTATGACTTTGGTGCTTACTTATGCAAGTCACACACACATGCACGAGTGTACACACGCACAAGCAACCGATGCATAAACTTCTATGACTTTTCCTATATATTTGATTCTTGCCTGTGGAAGAGCATGGTTTGATGGACTAGCAGTGTGCTAATAGTCATAATTGTGTTCACTGGAATTTTTTCATGGAGAATTATCAGGAGTAAGATGATCAGAGTTTAATTTGGATCTATTTGTTTTGTTTTGTGGAGAAAATAAATATATGTCAAAATGTGAGCAACACGTGGACAGTACTGGAGGCTCTAGCATGCATTGCTAGTTTCAACATGCCTTGCTCGATGGGATGGGTTCGGTGAGCTATTTCTAAGAAAGTTCTGTTATGACTAATTACTTGATGATGAGTGGTTAATAAGACTGAACGGTTAAGATCGACTGGGCGAAGCGCCTGTCAGAAGCTTCACAGGGGTATGTATATATGTACAGTGAATCAATTATTCTACATTAAAAAACAAATATGAATTAAATTTGTTAAATAAGAACGTAAATGCAATGCAATTTCGGTGCATGCATGACACACCATTCGTAGGGTAGCTATATATATACAAGGTGCCTGAAACTAGTTGCATCGCACAAACAACAACACAACAAGTTTAGATATCTACCACACACACACACACATATTGCCAGTTTACCACCTGTATCGATCGGGTTGAACATGACAACAAAAGCTAAAGCCCCAGCTTCTTGGGGTAATCCCTCTATCTAATACTCCTACTATATATGGAAGTATCTCTAGCATGCCTGCGCGCATGCAGCAAATGGGATGCTCGTTAATTACCGTCGTGCTGATTGAATGGAAATTAAATGCTCTCGATCGATCTGCAGGATTATCTACCCCCATCCATTGGCCAACTGCTCGTGGTCGTCAACAGCAGCAGCCCTCTGCAGAAACTGATGACGAGGCTCGTCGACAACAGCAGCAGCAGACGTCTCCTGGTTAGTATAGTATCCCTTGTTTTCAATATGTACCGTACGACCTTTGCCTTTACAGAGGACGTACTAGCTTGATGATCGAGCTCAATCAACACACGTACGTGCATGCATGGATGGATATCCGTTATTGCGTTTCCATTTCTTTTGCAACTTTTCCTCCCACTCAAGACTCACCTTTCGCTGCAGCAGGAGAGTCTCGCTCGCTAGCTGCTCTTTTCTTCTCCAATAAAACCCCTTTTCCTGTTCAAAAAGTTGCTGAAAAGCTGCTTTTATGCATAGTATTAGTTAAAAAAAAGTAGGCTGGCTAGATACTGCCGGCAGATGTCTCCATGACGGCCGGTTGTTAAAAAAGTAGGCTAGCTAGATGAGAAGCAGAGCTCCGAATCCGAAAGGCTCTGCTCGCTACACGCTAGCCGTTCACGGAGATACAGGGAGAGCAGAGTGCAGTCACCTTGAGATTAGAATTGGACAGGCCAGGAGAGCCAGGAACATGAGAATTATAAGAGATCGAGATGGTATAACGGAGAGGCCGAGAGGACGATATGCCTTTAATCTCTCTCTCCCTTATCGTCTTTCTCTATTCCTCATGCATTCCTTGACTAAAATGAACAACAATTAGCTAGATACCCTATCTCTATAATTAATATTCGTTCGTTTGTGCGTGCATGCAGAATCAGCTGCCAAAGCTAAAGGTGTGGGGACTCCTGTTCAGCCGAAGCGGGAGGACAAATCTTCCCATGCAAGCTCATCAGACACCCAATGAACGCAACAAGACTGCTGCAAATATGTGAACCAACAAGTACGCGCAGTGAATACATATTTTCTCAACTTTCATATACGTTTTTCAGAAATTATATGTACTATTGTTAACTAACGTATATATGCATTTCTTTTTAATCAGAGAAGAAGGGTCTCTCTACCTTAGCAACGGCGTTGAGGGATCTACACTAGAGATGAAAAAGGAGAATATACATGAATGCATGTCCGTCTACTACTATTATACATATACACTGTGATTGTGTCATATAGTCCACAAAGTAGAAACAATGTGTCGTAGCGTAGACATAGTCGTCCATAAGTAATAAGATAGATAAATATTCAACTTGTGTTATGTTAGGTATTGGTGAATTGGTTTATACAGTACTATGTACATGCATACTACCTCATGCTGTTACCAAAAATAATGTATATACGGTTCCTCCATGAATGAAGGAAAAACACGTATATATACTATGATTCATATACTAGCACGAATACTTTGGAGCTGAACATACAGGTGTGACTTTATTATTAATAATGTGGAACGAAAAACCATACACATACGCGCTTTGGTCCATGACATATTCATGGATTAAGAAACCATAGTTCGATTTGGTTGATGGTGATCGAGTTGACAGCACGAACCAACTGGTTCGTTCTTGTATACAAATAATGACATCATATCGTTCCGCATAGAGCCAAATTGGGTAGGTGTTTCGGAATTTTCGGTGATGCTAAGGCTCACGCGGACCTTTGCCGTGAGGGAGGGACGTTAGCTTAGGTATACGTGTCTTTTGCTGCAACAGCTTATAAAGTGGAGCAGTGATGACGAGCGTATGTCAAACATGGCCAGCCCGTCTTGGACGCGCAAGCACCAAGCATTGCGAGCCCTACACGCGTACGCTATTAATTGCCTGCAGAATTATTAGTTAGTCATCAGCAAAACGAAATGACATAGACATGTGCATCGCCGTTCCTAGAGAAACCTCGCTCGTTTGGAGGATCGGAGATGGGTCAAGTGTGCGGATTTGGCATGATCCTTGGATCCCCAGGCATTTCACTTGCAGGACTACATCGCGTCGAGGTCGATGCCGAATGCACTGGTGTCGGAACTTCTGAATACCGAGGGCTCAGACTGGGACTATAATAAGATCAAGGCTGTTCTTAACGCTGCAGATTCCGAAGCGATTGTGAAAACTGAAAATTAAACTTAGAGAAGATCGGAGGACGTGCTGGCATGGCACATGGAAAAATCCGGAGTATTTTCAGTGAGGAGTGCATACAGACTCGGTTTGGACGTGCAGAACATTCCACAGGCGAACGAATCAAGCTCTGCTCCGGCCTGTGATTGGTCGCTGTGGAAAGGTCTCTGGTCGCTTGCTGTGCCCCCAAAAATCCGGATTTTTGCTTGGAAGCTGAGTAAAGATATCCTCCCAACAAAGAAAAACAAGCGTATAAGGAAATTGGAGATGAACGCTCGCTGCTCCCTTTGTGGTGATGCTGCTGAAGATAGCTTCCATGCTGTGGTCGAATGCCCGCAGGACAGATCCTTGAGGTCGGCCAGGCGAGAAAACTGGCCACTGCCGGATGAAGGACAGCTGAAACGAACAGGCCCAGATTGGCTCCTTCTCCTGCTGGATCAGTGCACAAAGGAGGAGGGTGATCTGATGATTCAGTCTTCTGGCAAGCGTGGACGAAACACAACAACATCATGCATAATTCCGGTAACATATCGAGAGCGGACGCTGTGTTTTTTTTCTACCTAGCAAACATGCCCGTACGTTGCAATGAGAGAAAGAAAGTTATCAAATGTCCAACCTATTCGCTTCATCTTGTTGCACAATTGCAGCGCCCATGACACCTTAATTTGTATAGATGCTACTTTTCATGTTGTGAGTGGTTGCTGCAGCAATCACAAATGAACAGACTTATTAATGTAAGCAAGGATCACAATGTTACATATCTATTTATAAAATTTAAAAACTATGTTTTTTTTGTTCTTTGTTGCGCCCACTATGTGGACTGAACATTGTTTTTGTCTCTTCTTGCTTGTGCAAGCTTATGACTTGGTTTGCATTATGACCATCAGCTGTGTACCATCTCCGGATGGCAGAGGCTGGAATTTTGTTTCATTATCTAAAAAAAATTATGACAACCATGGCAACCATAATATAAGTTAATATTGGTAATAATACGACAATTTCCTATGAATTCTGTATTGAATTAAAATACAATCTTGGTAGATTTTTTTCTTTTATTATTGTAAGGCACAAAATATTTACTCGCAAATATATTATAACTTTAGTTTTCATTACTATTAGATATCAAGTTCTGTGACTTGTTTTAAGGATCCATAAGAATATGTAATTTTAATATTTTATTAAAGTCAGCAAAGGGTTAGTTGTCATCATGTCTCGGCTTCCACGTGTCAGCTTTTACCGAAAGTTGCACTGGTATATGCAGACAACTTAGATATTTGCATTCTTATGTGCGGATAGCTTGGAGAAATATTTGTTTTGATTGGATTGAATGACAAACTACTCAAGATTAGTTTCCAAAATGAGCTGTCCTTACAAATACATTTGTAGGGGGCTGCTGTTCAGCCACCCCTACAAATGGCCCTTTTTAAATAAACATTTGTTCCCTGCAAATGGATTTGTAGGGACGGCTGGATCTAAAGGCGCCACTATAAATGAACGTTGAATAGTAAAAATTTAATACTAAAATTTAAATTTTTTAAACAACCTCGGATAGAGAAACGACCAAAACAAAAGTTGTGGATCTCAAAAAGTTATACAACCTTTTAGTTGACATTTTTTTCATTTGAAATAATTTTGTTAAGGAAACTACGTTTGAATTTCTCAAATTTAAAATTTGAATTTTTCAATGACCTCGGATGGAGAAATAACCAAAACAAAAGTTGTAGTAGATCTCGAAAAGTTATACAACAATCATTTAGTTAAGGATAACTACTTTTGATCTTTTAAAATTTAAAATTTGAAATTTTTAAACGACCTCAAATGGAGAAACAACAAAAACGAAAGTCTTAGATCTCAAAAGTTATACAACTCTATAGTTGACATCTTTTTTATTTGAAATCATCTAGTTCAGGATAATTACGTCGAAATTTCCAACATTTGAAATTCAAATTTTTTTAAACGACCTCAGATGGAGAAACAACGAAAACAAAGTAATCGTGAAAAGTTATACAACTTTGTAGTTCACCCCTTTTTCATTTGGATTCATTTAGACACACACACACTCTCATTTTAAATTCGATTGAGTATAATATAAGGAGTGCAGTGGTTAGGGGAGTACTACATGATGCGGGAGGTTGCGGGTTCGAAACCCAGCGGCCATGTATCGTGTGATTTTTACGCAAGAAATGGCGCGACTTGTGACGGTCTAGTGAGGGCCTTTCGGGATTTTTTTTTGCTATTTTTTCGCCTAGATTTGAGAATTCTGGAAAACAGATTTTGTAGGGACAGTTGTACAAATCTTGAGAACCGCCCCTACAAATGGTTAATTTGTAGAGACCTCTGTGTAGGAGTGGTTGGCCCAACCGCCTGTACAAATGGTCTGGACTCTGGAGCTGCCCTTACAAATCCTTTGTATAGTATGCTGTTGAAAATCATCTGATTACACTCAATTCATGCAATGAGAGTTTAAATATTATTTGTATATATATAACGGTTATATATATTGTGAGCGTTGGATTGCCATTGGAAATTTCACGATGGAGCGGGTATATAATAGGGTTGTTGATCGCGCGTTTCCTACCGGCACAAGGCAATGCAACTTCCGCCAACATGACACGAGTCAAGTCATCAATTCAACTTCATATTTCAAGCCCGTCTACTGCGTATTACGTTTATGCAAGCAAACATGCAAACCAGGAACACGGATGAATACATTAAATGATTCATATCATGTTTGTTTATATTATTACCATGTCCGTTCAGAAATCAATGTAATATATACACAGTCACCACGCGTTTGGTACCGGTACAAGGCAAAGGCATGAACTGCCTGCACAATTACGGTTAAGTATTCGTAGTCAGCACATAAATTGTTCTGTCAACATCATCAGTAAGGGGAGTACAAGAACAAATCAATGCTGTTGGCACCGGCAAGGCCTGATATTATTTGCTAGATAAAATAAACCATGTCAAAATGCACAGAATTTGCGTTCGATTTTTGAAACATTTCGGTTATGTTCATTGTTATGACTTTGGTGCTTACTTCTGCAAGTCACACACACATGCACGAGCGTACACACGCACAAGCAACCGATGCAAAAACTTCTATGACTTTTCCTATACATTTGATTCTTGCTTGTGTGGGAGAGTATGGTTTGATGGACTAGTGTGCTAACCGTGATAATTGTGTTCACTGGATTTCTTTTCATGGAGAATTAGGAGTAAGAAGATAGCTAGAGTTTAATTTGGATCTATATATTTATTCTGTGGAGAAAACAAATATATGTCAAAATGTGAACAATACGTGCACAGTACCGGTGGTCTAGCAGGCATTGCTGGTTTCAACAAGCCTTGCTGGATGGGTTCGGTACGTGAGCTATTTGTAAGAAAGTTCTGTTATGACTAATTACTCGATGATGAGTGGTTAATAAGAGTGACCGGTTAAGATCGACTGGGCGAAGCGCCTGTCAGAAGTTTCACAGGGGTATGTGTATATATGTACAGTGAATCAATTATTCTACATTAAAAAAACAAATATGAATTAAATTTGTTAAATAAGAATGCAAATGCCATGCAGTTTCGGTGCATGACACTACGTAGCATTCGTAGGGTAGCTATATAAATACACAAGGTACCGGCCTGAAACGAGGTGCATCGCACAAACAACAACACAAGTTTAGATATCCACCACACACACACATTATTACCAGTTTACCACCTGTGTCGATCGGGTTGAACATGGCAACACCGGCTTCTAGGGGTAATCCTCTATCTAAAATACTAGCTCCTACTATGGAAGTATATCTAGCATGCAGCAAATGGGATGCTCGTTACCGTCGTGCTGATGGCAATTAAATGCTCTCTCTCTCTGCAGGGTTATCTACCCGCATCGATTGGCCAACTGCTCCTGGTCAACAGCAGCGGCCCTTTGTAGCAGCTGATGATGAGGCTCGTCGGCAACAGCAGCAGACGTCTCCTGGTTAGTGGCGTTGTTTGCTTGTCTTATGAGCTGTATTTTTTCAGTGAATAAATAATGTTTTTTTCACACAACAAATCAGTAAATAGTAATTTTAGGCACAGCTCTTCAGCGAAGCGAACGCAGAGTCCCCGCGAAGGGCGATCCCTTGTTTTAGATATACAGTATATTTCTGTCTTTATTACAGAGAGGACGTACTAGCTTGAATGCTTGATAATCGAGCTCAATCAACACACGTGCATGCATGGATGGATATCCGTTATTGCGTTTCCATTTCTTTTGCAACTTTTCAGATCAATCATCCCACTCAAGACTCAACTTTTGCTGCAGCAGGAGAGTATCATATCGCTAGCTGCTCTTTTCTTCTCCAAGCCCCTTTTCTTAGGCTATGTTTAGATGAGGCTGTAAAATTTTTGGAAGCACAGTAACTCTTTCGTTTTTATTTGACAATTAGTGTCCAATCATGTCACACCCA
Source organism: Saccharum hybrid cultivar R570 (assembly GCA_038087645.1). Lineage (NCBI taxonomy): Eukaryota > Viridiplantae > Streptophyta > Magnoliopsida > Poales > Poaceae > Saccharum > Saccharum hybrid cultivar. The sequence goes on along the minus strand of JAQSUU010000625.1, from coordinate 672,104 downwards.
TTTTTAAGGACAAAAATAGGATGCATAAAAGACTCATGTGCGCCCCAGGAAACAGTCGCACACATAAGTTGACAAATTACAAAGTATCATCACAGTGCTTATTACATAACGAATAAGTATTTAAGATATAGTCTTGAACGATAGGTAATAATAACTAATAGTAATTCTTCAGCGGAAACTCCACACAGGGACACGGTTGACTGGTTGACACCAAGACTAGTACTCATTCCGATAATCTTCCTCTATATCTTCATCTGTTATGGTGGAAATAGCAAGGGTGAGTCCATGTCGAACTCAACAAATATAGCACAGGGTTCATGTGGCTCAAAAGGCTAGACACTGTTTAACTGCATTTAGCTTTTAATCATATATTAGCAATTGAGTAGCATCAAGATAAACCACTTCCCATTAGAGAACCAATGATCAATTGTAATAAGGATAATGAATAGCATTAACATGAGCATAATAATAATCAATAATAATTAAGCATGATATAACGGTTATGATCAACTATTCCATAAGAATCCCCAAGGCCGCTCGTATCCGTGAGCACGGCTAGTATACCAGTTTTTAACTCTGCGCAGAGGTGTACACTTTCACTGTAAGTCATGATTTCCAAATGAGTGGGGAGATCAAGCCCAAACACCCGAGAACCATATAAAGCCACTCAAAAGTTCGCCTAACAAGTTAGGGCCATTAGATTCACTCGGCAGGCAGATGTAGAACCCCCCTTCCCTGTGGCACAACAACCGCAGCCTATACACACTAGGCCAGGGGCTCGCACTACACCCAACATGGCAAGCCATTCTTACGCCATTTAAGGTAACCTCTAACAAGCTAGAAAAGGTCTCTTGAACAACTAAAGCCAGAGCCATATAGCCCTCACAGCTGTACTGTATATCCCGGTTATCACTTACAGATAAGTCCTTATGGAGAGAAACCAGAGCATCAAAATAATACACATGCTCTAGCCCCCTTTTAACAATAATAAAGTCATCTTAATAGTTGATTGCTTAATCCATTAATCAAATTACAAGATCATTGTTCTTAGTTTAAGCACTAGCAGTAGCTACCCATATGCATTCCCAAGGTTGACAAGGAATCAAGATAACAATCACTAAGTTATAATCTCTAAAGTTGTCAAGGTAAGCACATGCATATGTATGACAATTCAATGTATAGGTAACAAGGATAGTCCTGTGTTATACTTGCCTTGATCAAAGCTCTCCAAGTGATACTGCTGACTTGGCTCAAAGTAATACTCCGAATCGTCCAAATACTGCTCACCTTCTATATTCGATCATCAATCAACAACACACATGCATCCAATCAAACATACACGAAGCAAACAAATAGATATAATTAGAACAGTACACCAACAGTAACAAAACAGTAATAAAAGCTTATAAAACTCTTCTACACGTTTCTACGATCACACAGACGCAAAGATCACCAAATTCGGAGTTAAAACGTGAAAATTATGAATTTTCTAAGATTTCCTATATATAAATAATTACTTAATTATAAACTCAAAAAATAAATTATCAAAACTAACTGTACAACTACACTAACATGTAGAGCTCGCAAATACGAACCTAACGCAACTTGAACGGATCAAATCGGAGTTAAAACGAAGATTTTATGACCAAAACAATCCTAGTGGCAAAACTGTAAATACCTGAAAACGTATTTTTGACTTATCCGGGAGAAAATACGCTTTCAAAACACAAAAACGTATTTCAGATAATACGCTAAGGACCGCGGGTTCTATTATGAAGAAATCCAGGGGCTCTTTAATAAATCTACCCCGCGAAGGGGTATCTTCTAATCTCGTGCGTCCATCTGAGAACGGACGGCTCGTGTTCATCGGCAACGACACAGTGAAGAAACCCGATTCTTCTTCCCCAGGTCCGGCCGGCGGCTCCCCCATGGCCGGCGACTCCTCCATGGCCGGAGGTGGTGAACCTCCCCACCGAGACTACCAATCGAGCCCGCGTTTGGTCCAAACGGTAGAGAAGCTCCGTGCGAACTCATCTAGGCATTTAAAACTAGCTACGATCGACCATACGTGACGCGCGGCTACAAGGGAGCGGCGGCGCCATTGCCGGTGTACCCGAGCTCACCACATCCGCAAATTCAAAACGTCTCAACCCCAAAGAAAAGCACGGGAAGAAAGAGGAGGAGATAGCGAACTCACCAAAGCTAAGAAAAGAACTCGAACCCTCCCACAAGCTCCACCGACGAACCGACCGCAAGAACCTAGGGTTCCGGCCTCCTACGCTCAATCTCACGTGATGAAGCTCGAGTTTTAGATGGAAAACGGAACATAGGGGGTCACGGCTTCTTATTTGTAGCTTCAAATTACCGTATTCGGGTAGGAAATCCCGGAAATCAAGTGGAGGGGCGGCGGTCGTTCTTACCGAGTTGGAGTCCAACTCGACTACGAACTGAAGGTAGGAGATACGGCTGACGAGCGGCCCCCACCTGTCAGCGAAAGGAAGAAAAGAAAGGCGCGCGGCTGGCTCGGCTGGTTACTGGGCTCGGCTGCTGGGCCGCTGCGACGCTGGGCGGCCCACGCGGGCAGGCGCGAGAGAACAGGCCGTTCGACGGCCTTCGGGCCGAGAAGGTAAGGAGGTGAGTTGTTTTCTTTTTTTTTCTTCTTTTGTTTCTTTTCTTTTCTAATTTTCCAAACACATTTTCAAATCAAATTTTTCTAAACCAAATCAAATAAAACAAATATATCCACACCACAAAATAAAATAAATGCAACAACATGAATGCATTACCAAATAGTTTTCAAAATTTTAATTCACTTTCTCTAAATTATTTAAAATTTATTATTTCTAAAATTTGGGTGTTACAAATTCTACCCCCTTAAAAGAATCTCGTCCTCGAGATTGAACTGCTTACTCAAACAACTGCGGATATGATTTTCTCAATTCATCCTCTCTTTCCCAAGTTGCCTCTGCCTCTGAATATCGATTCCACTGCACTTTGCACATCTTAATAATCCGACTTCGAGTAACTCTCTCAGCAGTTTCTAAAATCTTGATCGGAAACTCTTCATATGTAAGATCTTCCTTAACAGTCAACTCTTCTAAAGGTATCTGCTCCTCAGGCACACGCAAACACTTCTTAAGTTGTGAAACATGGAACACATCATGTACTCCAGATAAATTCTCAGGCAACTCTAATTGATAAGCAACTTCCCCACGTCTGGTAATAACTTTAAATGGTCCAACATACCTTGGTGCTAGTTTACCTTTCATGTTAAACCTCTTCACACTCTTCATAGGTGACACCTTCAAATAGACATAATCAGCTACCTCAAAAACTAAATCTCTTCTTCTATTGTCAGCATAACTCTTCTGACGAGACTGTGCTACTCTCAAATTCTCACGAATCACTCGCACTTGATCTTCTGCGTTTCTAAGAACATCTGTACCAAACACCTGAGATTCACCTGTCTGATCCCAAAACAATGGAGTTCTACACTTACGTCCATACAAAGCTTCAAACGGTGTCATCTTAAGACTCTGTTGATAACTATTATTGTAAGAAAATTCTGCATAAGGCAAACTCTTATCCCAACTAGTTCCATATTGCAATGCACAAGCTCTCAACATATCCTCTAATACCTGGTTGGTCCTTTTAGTCTGTCCATCTGTCTGTGGATGATATGCTGTACTAAAATTCAATTTTGTTCCCAATGATTCATGCACAGCTTTCCAAAAATGCGACGTAAACTGCGATCCTCGATCAGATACAATCTTCTTTGGTACTCCATGCAAACAGACTATTCTCTCCATATACAACTCTGCCAATTTTGGTCCATGGTAAGTAGTCTTAACTGGTATAAAATGAGCAACTTTAGTTAACCGATCTACTATCACCCAAATAGAGTCATAACCTTTCTGAGTACGAGGTAACCCTACTATAAAATCCATACCAACTTCCTCCCACTTCCATTCAGGAATCTTCATTGGTTGTAACAATCCAGCAGGTCTCTGATGCTCTGCTTTCACTCTCTGACAAGTGTCACACAATGCCACATACTCAGCCACATCTTGCTTTAATCCAACCCACCAATATTTCTGTTTTAGATCCAAATACATCTTAGTACTACCAGGATGAATAGAATAAGCTGACTCATGAGCTTCGCGAAGAATTGCCTGTCTAACAGTTTGATCCTCAGGTACACACAGCCTCTTTCCAAACCACAAAATTCCATTATCATCCATTCGAAAGCCTGGTGACTTACCAATCACTATATCTTCCGCTATCTTCTTTAGTTTCTCATCCTTCAACTGCCCCTTGTAAATTTTTTGCTCTAAGGTAGGCTCTATCACTAATTCCATTGTATTAGTAACAATTCCCAAATTCAAATATTCAAATTCAGCACATAACTCACTAGTCATAGACAACGTCCGTATCTCATTGGCATAACTTTTCCTACTAAGAGCATCAGCTACTACATTAGCCTTACCAGGATGATAGTGTATCTCAATATCATAATCCTTAATCAACTCTAACCATCTGCGTTGCCTCAAATTCAGATCTGACTGAGTGAAAATATACTTCAAACTCTTATGATCAGTGTATATATCACTCTTATGTCCAATCAAATAATGTCTCCAAATTTTTAAAGCATGAACTACAGCTGCTAATTCCAAATCATGTATAGGATAATTCAACTCATGCTTTCTCAACTGCCTAGATGCATAAGCCACAACTCTGCCTTCTTGCATAAGAACACATCCCAAACCTTGACGAGAAGCATCACATTAAATAGAAAACTTCTTACTCAAATCTGGCAAAACCAAAACAGGCGCTGTAGTCAACCTCTTTTTCAACTCCTCAAAACTAGCTTGACATTTATCTGACCACACAAACTTGGCATTCTTCTCTAACAGAGATGTCATAGGTTTAGCAAGTTTAGAAAACCCTTCAATGAACCGTCTGTAATATCCAGCTAATCCCAAGAAACTACGAATCTCATTAACATCAATAGGTGGTTTCCAATTTAATACATCATTTACTTTACCTGGATCCACTGATATCCCTCCATTAGAAACAATATGACCAAGGAAAGAAACTTCCCTCAACCAAAACTCACATTTACTTCGCTTCGCATACAGTTTATGCTCTCTAAGTTTCTGCAATACCAACCTCAAATGTTCAGCATGCTCTACCTCTGTCTTGGAAAATACCAGTATATCATCAATAAACACTACCACAAACTTATCCAAATATTCCATGAACACCTTATTCATCATGTACATAAAGTATGCAGGTGCATTGGTCAATCCAAATGACATAACAGTATACTCATACAATCCATACCTTGTAGTAAAAGCTGTCTTTGGAATATCAGAAACACGAATCTTCAACTGATGATAACCAGAACGTAAATCAATCTTAGAGAACACACATGCACCTCTCAACTGATCAAACAAATCATCAATCCTAGGCAAAGGATACTTATTCTTGATAGTTACCTCATTTAACGATCTATAATCAACACACATCCTCTGACCGCCATCTTTCTTATCAACAAAAATAACTGGTGCTCCCCAAGGTGATGAACTAGGTCTAATAAAACCTTTATCTTGTAATTCTTTAATTTGTTTCTTAAGTTCTTCTAATTCATCTATTCCCATCCTATATGGTCGTTTGGCTATAGGTGCAGTTCCAGGAAGTAATTCAATAAGAAATTCAATGTCTCGGTCAGGTGGCATACCTGGCAATTCATCAGGGAAGACATCCGGAAATTCTTCAATCACTGAATTCTCCTTAATAGTATTTTCAAGCTGATTCACCACAGCGGTTGGTTGCTTCTGCACTGCTACATCCACATTGATTTTATCTCCATTAGGTGCATTCACAACTACCACTTTCTGCTGACACTGAATCTCTACCTGATTTTGCTTCATCCAGTCCATACCCAATATCACATCAATACCAGATGTCCTCAACACTATAGGAGTTATCTTAAACTCTACCCCCCTTAATACCATACTAATTGGAAGACAACGATTACTGGTTTGCATGGTACCTCCAGGTGAATTTACTAAGAGAGATTCTTTCATAGCTAGCATGGGTATACTATGCATTTTAACAAAAATGTTGGATATGAATGTATGAGATGCTCCAGAGTCAAAAAGAACAGTTGCGGGAGTGGAATGTACATTGAACGTACCAATCATAACTTCTGGGGCATCATGAGCTGTATCAGAAGACACGTGATTCACCCTTCCAGTACCAGATTGCTTCTGGTTGCTCTTCTGGCTCTGAGGAGTCTGCTGATTCTGCTTCTCAGGACAATGATAAGACATATGCCCCTCTTTACCACAGACAAAGCATCTAGTAGGCGTGCTGAGAGCACTATTCTTCATGGGGGTAACATTAGAATTTCCAGTGCGAGGAGTCTGTTGCCCAGTCTGCTGATACTGTTGACGTTGTGGATATGATGAACGCTGTTGTGACTGATTACTTTGCCAATTCTGGGACCACCTCTGATTCGGATTGCGATTCCATTGACTAACCGGTCCTTGAAACTTCTGATGGAAACCATGCTGAGAATTAGTGCGCTGACGGTTGTTGCTTCCTGAGCCTTGTACCTTCATTTTCCTCTTCCTGTCCATCTCTCTGCGCTCATTATCAAGCACAATAGCTTTATTTACCAGCTCTTGAAAACTAGTATAGTTGTTCCCCTTCAACTGCAAGCGAAGATCATAATAAATTCCCTTCAAGAAAAGACGCTGTCTGTCTGCATCTTCCCTCACTTCATTAGGAGCATAGCGAGCCAACTGGGTAAATCTATCATGATATTCACTAACGCTCATCTGTCCCATCCTAAGGTTTCTGAATTCTTCCTGCTTCAGCTCAATTATACCTTCAGGAATATGACGAGCTCGAAAATCTCTAACAAACTCATTCCAAGTGATAGGAGGAGCATTGTCAGGGCGTGCAGCTTGATACGACTCCCGCCAAGTCTGAGCTGTCCCCTGTAACTGACCAGATGCATATAACACCTTCTCCATATCATTGCATTGGGCTATATTCAGCTGTTTCTCCACTGCCCTCACCCAATCATCTGCCTCTAAAGGATCAGCAGCATGAGAAAACACTGGAGGGCGTCCCTTTAAAAATTCCCCACGCTTATCCCTCACTTGCACAGGCGGTGGTCCTCCTGCAGCGGGATTGTTCTGCATGTGCTGCATAAACATCTGCATCATCTGGTTCTGAGTTTGCATGAGTTCCTCCATAGTAATGGGTAGGTTAGCACCCCCACGACCTCTGCCACGACCTCTGCCTGACATCTGTTTCCAAAAACACAGAAATTGAAATTCAGTACAATCCGAGATGATGTATTCAATAGACAAGCAAAATCTGATTTTTCTGGGCGAACTCCAATTTCAGCAACTCAGTAAAACTGTCATATATCGAGCTACAGACGTCCAATTCAGATGATCTTTACATGGTTGGAAAGCTTTCAAAATTATCTACAACTTTTATTCACAACACTTTTTCTGATTCTATCAATAAATTGGCCAAAAACTGAACTTAACCGAAACTGTTTCAGAATTCCAGACTGTGCAGTAACTTCAACTTGGAACAGGTATATCTCTTAGCTCTTAATAGATATTAGGGTGATTCTTCTGGGATTGGAAAGATATAGAAGTCTAATTATTCCCAGTAAAATTTCTTAAATTTCTCATGAACGTATTTTAAGTTATTTCTAAAACATCCCAGACTGATCCAAAAATCAGCAAAGGACAGAACTAAGTTAACCTCATATTTAACTAATATATTTTGATCAAACTTAATATTCTTAACCATGGAACTTGTAGGCATGTCTACAAAACTCCAGCACACATTACAAAGATCCAAATCACACATTATCATAATAACAATCCATCAATCACACAATTGTTCACACCACAAACTGACTCTTAAAATAATCCAAACTTAAAATTAACTCACAACTACTATCGTTCCTATTATATAGGGATTTTTCCTATTGCCTAATTAAGCTTCTCATAAATCTTGGGACGACCTAACTCCGCCCTTAATTGGTCAATCTCCTTATAAGCTTGCTCCTTAAGTTCTTTTTCCTTCAGCAACTCATCCTTCAAATCCACCTCATGGAGAGTCAATTCACGAACTAATCCCACCGTAGCTTGTAAAGTCAAGGAGGAATCATCTGCAGGCGGCACGGTCCAAATACCCTTGTCATGTATGAAACAAGGAAAATGCCAAAGTGCACCCTTTAACGTCTTGTCCGAGCGTAGACCATGGTAGTAAACAAATGCATTGAAAGCGACATCCTCCATGCTTGTCTTCACGGTTGCCCGGCTCACTCTGGTAATGAACTTTGACTCCACCTTAGGCTCCTTAGTGGTAGGATCCCTTTTCTTAACCCATAACTCCGTTTCCCAATAGGAATCCATCCATGGATGACTATACTCTGCACTACGATACTCCAACGTAGCTTCCCAGTCGTAGTAGTAGTTGTCCAAGGTTCTTGTCAACATGTCATGGAAGAAAGCATCAGCTTTAGGAACCATGATATGAAACTTCGTAGTCCACCCCATAACTACATTCTCCATTGGTGTATCACCAACTCTTGATTCAGCATCAGATAGCTCTTGCTTACCATCTTCATACGGCTCCTGAGGTTTGAAACGGGCAACGTACTGTGCAGCTGACAACCGGGGATGAGGAGGCATCGTAGACATAGATTAGATAGAATCAATGTATTTTCGCAATGGAATAAAGTAGAGGAAGCATAAAACTTTAGTAATTAACAAGGTGAAAAGAGGAAGCATGAGTTAAGTGAAATATGGAGGCTATTAACGACCATTCTAACTAGGCTCGCGTCCTACAGTCAACACGGCTCTGATACCAATCTGTCACACCCATTTTTAAGGACAAAAATAGGATGCATAAAAGACTCATGTGCGCCCCAGGAAACAGTCGTACACATAAGTTGACAAATTACAAAGTATCATCACAGTGCTTATTACATAACGAATAAGTATTTAAGATATAGTCTTGAACGATAGGTAATAATAACTAATAGTAATTCTTCAGCGGAAACTCCACACAGGGACACGGTTGACTGGTTGACACCAAGACTAGTACTCATTCCGATAATCTTCCTCTATATCTTCATCTGTTATGGTGGAAATAGCAAGGGTGAGTCCATGTCGAACTCAACAAATATAGCACAGGGTTCATGTGGCTCAAAAGGCTAGACACTGTTTAACTGCATTTAGCTTTTAATCATATATTAGCAATTGAGTAGCATCAAGATAAACCACTTCCCATTAGAGAACCAATGATCAATTGTAATAAGGATAATGAATAGCATTAACATGAGCATAATAATAATCAATAATAATTAAGCATGATATAACGGTTATGATCAACTATTCCATAAGAATCCCCAAGGCCGCTCGTATCCGTGAGCACGGCTAGTATACCAGTTTTTAACTCTGCGCAGAGGTGTACACTTTCACTGTAAGTCATGATTTCCAAATGAGTGGGGAGATCAAGCCCAAACACCCGAGAACCATATAAAGCCACTCAAAAGTTCGCCTAACAAGTTAGGGCCATTAGATTCACTCGGCAGGCAGATGTAGAACCCCCCTTCCCTGTGGCACAACAACCGCAGCCTATACACACTAGGCCAGGGGCTCGCACTACACCCAACATGGCAAGCCATTCTTACGCCATTTAAGGTAACCTCTAACAAGCTAGAAAAGGTCTCTTGAACAACTAAAGCCAGAGCCATATAGCCCTCACAGCTGTACTGTATATCCCGGTTATCACTTACAGATAAGTCCTTATGGAGAGAAACCAGAGCATCAAAATAATACACATGCTCTAGCCCCCTTTTAACAATAATAAAGTCATCTTAATAGTTGATTGCTTAATCCATTAATCAAATTACAAGATCATTGTTCTTAGTTTAAGCACTAGCAGTAGCTACCCATATGCATTCCCAAGGTTGACAAGGAATCAAGATAACAATCACTAAGTTATAATCTCTAAAGTTGTCAAGGTAAGCACATGCATATGTATGACAATTCAATGTATAGGTAACAAGGATAGTCCTGTGTTATACTTGCCTTGATCAAAGCTCTCCAAGTGATACTGCTGACTTGGCTCAAAGTAATACTCCGAATCGTCCAAATACTGCTCACCTTCTATATTCGATCATCAATCAACAACACACATGCATCCAATCAAACATACACGAAGCAAACAAATAGATATAATTAGAACAGTACACCAACAGTAACAAAACAGTAATAAAAGCTTATAAAACTCTTCTACACGTTTCTACGATCACACAGACGCAAAGATCACCAAATTCGGAGTTAAAACGTGAAAATTATGAATTTTCTAAGATTTCCTATATATAAATAATTACTTAATTATAAACTCAAAAAATAAATTATCAAAACTAACTGTACAACTACACTAACATGTAGAGCTCGCAAATACGAACCTAACGCAACTTGAACGGATCAAATCGGAGTTAAAACGAAGATTTTATGACCAAAACAATCCTAGTGGCAAAACTGTAAATACCTGAAAACGTATTTTTGACTTATCCGGGAGAAAATACGCTTTCAAAACACAAAAACGTATTTCAGATAATACGCTAAGGACCGCGGGTTCTATTATGAAGAAATCCAGGGGCTCTTTAATAAATCTACCCCGCGAAGGGGTATCTTCTAATCTCGTGCGTCCATCTGAGAACGGACGGCTCGTGTTCATCGGCAACGACACAGTGAAGAAACCCGATTCTTCTTCCCCAGGTCCAGCCGGCGGCTCCCCCATGGCCGGCGACTCCTCCATGGCCGGAGGTGGTGAACCTCCCCACCGAGACTACCAATCGAGCCCGCGTTTGGTCCAAACGGTAGAGAAGCTCCGTGCGAACTCATCTAGGCATTTAAAACTAGCTACGATCGACCATACGTGACGCGCGGCTACAAGGGAGCGGCGGCGCCATTGCCGGTGTACCCGAGCTCACCACATCCGCAAATTCAAAACGTCTCAACCCCAAAGAAAAGCACGGGAAGAAAGAGGAGGAGATAGCGAACTCACCAAAGCTAAGAAAAGAACTCGAACCCTCCCACAAGCTCCACCGACGAACCGACCGCAAGAACCTAGGGTTCCGGCCTCCTACGCTCAATCTCACGTGATGAAGCTCGAGTTTTAGATGGAAAACGGAACATAGGGGGTCACGGCTTCTTATTTGTAGCTTCAAATTACCGTATTCAGGTAGGAAATCCCGGAAATCAAGTGGAGGGGCGGCGGTCGTTCTTACCGAGTTGGAGTCCAACTCGACTACGAACTGAAGGTAGGAGATACGGCTGACGAGCGGCCCCCACCTGTCAGCGAAAGGAAGAAAAGAAAGGCGCGCGGCTGGCTCGGCTGGTTACTGGGCTCGGCTGCTGGGCCGCTGCGACGCTGGGCGGCCCACGCGGGCAGGCGCGAGAGAACAGGCCGTTCGACGGCCTTCGGGCCGAGAAGGTAAGGAGGTGAGTTGTTTTCTTTTTTTTTTTCTTCTTTTGTTTCTTTTCTTTTCTAATTTTCCAAACACATTTTCAAATCAAATTTTTCTAAACCAAATCAAATAAAACAAATATATCCACACCACAAAATAAAATAAATGCAACAACATGAATGCATTACCAAATAGTTTTCAAAATTTTAATTCACTTTCTCTAAATTATTTAAAATTTATTATTTCTAAAATTTGGGTGTTACAAATCATGAGCTAATTAGGTTCGAAAGATTCGTCTCGTGATTTACAACCAAACTGTGTAATTAGTTATTTTTTTACCTATATTTAATGCTCTATGCATGTGTCTGAAGATTCGATGTGACGAAAAATCTTGTAAAATTTTTGAAACTTTAAAGCATCTAAACACAACCTTATTCAAAAAGTTGCAGAAAAGCAGCTTTTATGCATATATTAGTCAAAAAGTAGGCTAGCTTAGATACTGCTGACTAGGGATGAAAACGGATCGGATATGGACGGATATCACTGATATCGTATTTGTTTTCGTATTTATGTCCGGATTCGGATTCGAATACGGATAGTATAAAAAATAACGGATAGGATACGATTGGATATCGACATCATAAATATGTGATTTAAATATTCGGATACGGATACGGTATCGGATGTTAAATATCCGGACTCGGATACAGACGGATTAAAACCCCTCTAAACGGATTCGGTCTCGAATACGGTCGGAAAATATCCGTACCGTTTTCATCCCTGCTGCTGACAGACGACGACAGTCGGGTGTCTAGCTAGATGAGAAACAGAGCTCCGAATCCGATAGGCTCTGCTCGCTACACGCTAACCGTTCACGGAGATGGAAGTCAAATGGTGGCAAACTATTAGGGAGAGCAGAGTGCAGTCACCTTGAGTTTGGAATTGGACAGGCCAGGAGGAGAGCTAGGGACATCAGAATTATACATTGATTTGGAAATTAAAACAGATCAGGACGATATGCCTTAATCTCTCTCTTATCTTCTTTTTCTCTATTAGCTAGATACGCTATCTATAAATATAATTAACACTACTCGTTCGTTCGTTTGTGCGTGCATGCAGAATCAGCTGCCAAAGCTAAAGGTGTGGGGACTCCTGTTCAGCTGAAGCGGGAGGACAAATCTGCGAACACAAGGTTGACAAGTGCTCTTGTGTTTCGTTTTATGATGAGTGATTGTCAATGTGATCCACGAAGTAGGTTGAGTGGTGACTAACCCTATCATGGCGAAAGCTATGTGTGCGACATGTCTCTTGGCTTGTGTTGTGCAGGTGTGGAGCTCGAATGTGGTGGTCGACGGCGAGGTGAAGGTCAAGGAGGACGTGTCGTGCCGATGGACCGGGAGCGGTGAAGGACGGACGCGAGGGTTGGACCGAGGGACCCAGAGGCCGGGTGACTAGCCGCGGTGGCTGACACTTGGGACATCGACAAGTGCAAGAAGACATGAGAGTGACGGTGTTGACCGAGTCAAGACGGCGGACGTGCGGGTCGAGCGAGGCTTAGAGGACTTGGCGTGTCGGCCGATCGAGGACGGCGGTGACACACGTCGAGGCAGGGGGACGCGTATGGAGTACGCTACTCGCGGACGGTTTGATGGTTTGGGCCTCAAAACCATTGGTGGCGGGTTTACGGGTTTGGGCCTAAAAACCTAAGCGGAGGTTCCAAGGAGAAACGGACGGCACGTGACGGCATCAGGGAGTTCGCGTCGAGGCGAAGATACCGGTGAGGAGGCGCGGTGGCCGTCGGATGAAGATGACACCGGGTTGGACCATAACGCCCTTGGGCTAAGTGGTTTGACTCAATTGTATCCAGGGGCAAATCGGGGATTGTGTAATAGCTCTATTAAATAGGATGAGGGAGCCCCCATCTCCCTTACCTCCTCCATTTTCATTTTCTCCTTTAGGGTTTCCCCTCCTCTAGGTGCTTGTGTGAGAGAGGTCCACTAATCCCCTAATTAGTGTAAGAACCATGAATCTTTGAGGGAATGGTGGCCCTAACCACCTCGTGTCCTCCGGTGTTCGGAGTTTGAATCAATTCGTGTGTTATTGATGTGTTCTTCGCGAGCTCTTCACTTTCCCCTCTAGTTTTTCCTTCGATTCGTCGTTTCTAGGATGTTTCGATTCATTTCTCTTGCTTGGCTTTGATCAATGACGTGAGTTGAATGTTTTCACCGAAGGAAATCATCTAATTCCTCACGACATCACAGATCGGGATGAATCAAGAGCTAGAGTTCGTTTTGAGGGATTTTTTCGTGTTCCTTTGATTTTCGTTGACTCGCATCATATTGGGCGATGATCTTTTAGGAGTAGCCTATAAAACTTGTGACAAGACTTCCTGAAAAATTTCAAGTCAATCCAAGGTGATTTGATCAAGTTTTGGGCTTGTTTTTCGAAGTTGCAGAAAACTGCTCGGCGATACCAGACGTGTCCGGTATTCTCAACTTTTGAGTTTCGAGCTCAAATTTTGTGGAGACCTTCCCTATGGTGTCTAGAAGCTAGGGTTAAAATCTCATGATTTTTGGACACCGTTTGATGGGGTTTTTGAGTTTTCTCCCAAAGTCGTTGTGTGCTGTCCAGCATACCGGACATATCCGGTATTGACATTGGACATGTCCGGTAGGCACACCGGACGTGTCCGGTTTTCCTAACAGCACTCAGACCAGCTAGTGTTTTCGTCCGTTGCTTGTGCGTTTGAGCTCCGTTTTGCGTCTCGTCTGTTGCGTTGGTTTTCCATGGTTCCATAGAACCTATCTAGGTGCTCTTGTCACCGGTTAGCTTGAGTATCCGAGATTTGAGACCTTGCTTCTTCTCCATAGAAGTGGAGTGTCTTGTTTTCTCATCTATCGGTTCGGTGCTCGTTTGCTCTTCGGTTCGTTTGCTTTGTGGTGACCCGCTGTGTTCCAAGGGAACATTCACCCTTCTCTAGGGTCGTGGTCATCACGCTTTTGGTGTTTGCTTCTTGGGGTTGAATTGAGGACAGCAGTCGAAAGTTTCAAAAGAAATTTGTGGCTCCCATTCACCCCCCCTCTGGTCACTGTTTTCCAGTCCTTAAATTGGTATCGGAGCCAGTTAAGGATCATTCCACCTTAATCAGTCCGTGATCCACGAAGGCGACATGGAGCGTGGTTCCGGCAAACCACCATTCTTTGATGGAACAAACTATCCCTATTGGAAGATCCGCATGTCCACGCATCTCTAGGGGATTGATTGACTTGTTAGGGAGATTTGCGAGGATGCTACCTACGTTGTGCTTGAACCCTGTGCTCGTGTCACGCAAGATAAAACAGAATGGCACAACGCTAATAGTAGAGCTTGCGCAGTTCTTTTCTCAAGTCTTTCGCTTCAGGAGTTCGAGAGAGTCTCTGATTGTACTCGGGAGATCTGGGTGAGGCTTTAGAGCTATCATGAGGGGACCGCACAGGTCAAAACCATATTCTACGAGACGTACAAGAGGGAGTATGAGAACTTCACCTAGCTTGGTGGCGAGTCCATCGATCCCATGTTTTCTCGTTTTCAAACCATTGTCAACAAGATGCGAGCAAACAAAGCGTATTTACCTTATGATGATCATTAGAGGGCACTCAAGCTTCTGTATGCCCTAGATCAAAAGATATGGGATGTGAAGGTGACCGCTATCATTGAGTCTTCGGGGTATGAGACCCTCACCATGGATGAGCTTTTCAGCAAGCTCAAGTCCACCGAGATTGACTACCAGACCCAAGCCAAGCTCAAGAATCCCTCTGCACCGACTATGGCTTTGGTCTCAGGTAACGGCTCAAGTTTTTTGGCTAACCCCTTACAGATGTCGTTTGTCTTGTCTTCTTTGGTGTCTATCACAGAGGAGCAATTGGAGGCCCTTGGGGACGATGAGCTGGTGTTGATCATCAGCCGGTTCTCACGGTTTCACAACAACCGCTTGAATCATCAGCATGATGGTGGTCCGAAGGAAGGATGCTATGGCTGTGGAGACCCTGACCACTTCATCACCCACTGCCCCAAGAAGAACAAGCACTCCTTCGACAAGCATGACTGTAGCAAGCGTAAGGACAAGCATGAGTACACCTCCAAGCACAAGTTGAAGGGAGGATTCGATAAGGAGGCGCTCAAGAAAAAGTACTTCAAGAAGGCCAAGGCCCAAGAGCACACCTTCCTCGCCTCCCTCAGTGACCTCGACAACGACACCGACGACGACCGTTCTTCTTCCTCGAGCGATGATGAGTCCGAGAAGAGGCGTGAGGACAAGTTGATCGGGCTTTGTTTTGTTGCCAAGTCCATCCACGGAGGCTACTACACCATGGCCATGGATGAAGGAGTGAAGCCCAACAAGGACGTGCTTCCTGGTGACGATGACACTACTGAGGTAAAACCCACCGTCGATGCTCTTATTGCCGAGCTTGATGTCATGACTGATGCCTTGATGAGTCAAGATAAGTTGCTAAAACATGTTACTCATGAGAGAAAAGAATTTAAGGATAAGCTAGAAGTTGTGGAGAATGAGCTTGAGAAAGCTAAGAAGCTTGTCATTCATGTGTCTAACGAGGTTGAGTGCGATGAATGTGTTGTTCATATGACCAACTTTCTGAGTTGCAATCTAAATATGTTGTCTTGTTAGATGAGAACGATGAGCTGAAGGCTAGGTCTAGCTTGTTGGGTGCGTGCAAGTCTTGTTTAGGCTTCCAATCTGAGATGGCAGAGAAGAATGCCACGATCTTTGCTCTTGAGAAAGCCAATTCAGATAGCACGGTTGTTGAGTGTGCACGTTGTGAGAGCTTGGCGTTAGAGCTTGAGTTTGCAGGTGGGACAAGATGAGATCCAAGAAAGACAACACATACTTTTGGTCCATCTTGAATTGGGTGTCTTGTAGTGAGCCGCAGTTGGGCATGATGATGAGCTAGTTTAGGTGGGAAACTGAGACATCGGGAGTAGGCTTTGCTTTAGGTGGGAAGAGTGAACATGTCTGGCAAAGTTGGTGAGTTTAGTGGTTTATGCCCAAGTGAGAAACCTTCCACTAATCCTAAATTGATCGAGATCAATCCACCTAAGCCTACCAAACCCACTGTGAAAGATGGAGTGTTTGAAGAACCTCCAAGAGCTCCACCCTAGAAATAAGTTTAGGTTCCAAAACCGAACCATCTCAGAAACCCACTTGACACTCTACCGAACATCTCTGAGGATCCCCTTCCTAAAGCCAAAAAGCTACCAAGAGTGACATAAACCCACAAGAAAGTGAGCCAACAACCACCCAAGAGAGAGGTGAGGTATCACTATGACTATTGCCATAGGGATGGTCACCATGTCGAGTTTTGCTTCAGGAGGAAGAGAGATGAGCGGTGGGAGTATGAGTTGAACAACCGGAACATGTACCACCCGCCCCATGGTGTACATGTGTCGCCTATTCAGAAGCACAATGCTAGGCCACGAGGGGCAATGCCTCAAGGTGCTAGGCCTCAGGTTGCGAGACCACGCGGTGGTCGTGCCCAACATGGTTCAGGTCATGATCAAGATGACTTTAGACCTCGCGGTAGTGGCTTTCAGTCCTATAGTTCTAGCAGACCACGTTTTTCCCCACATGGTGCCCGCTTTTCTCAAATGGGACATGGCATGTTTTGTGTTTTTCCTAACACTTTTCCAGGTCAAATGAGCCAACACTGGTATCATTCACAGTTTACTAACCCCAGTGTTGCGCCATTTGCTCATCCCATGTCCTTCCATTGATGCAGGACGGAGGCCTAGAGAACACGTGGCTCATTGATTCCGGATGTTCGCGCCACATGACCGGAAGCTCAAAATGGTTCTCCAGCCTCGACCCCGTGCAATGCAAGGAGTACATCACATTCGGGGACAATAGCAAAGGTAAGGTGCTTTCTCGTGGGACCATTCGGGTCAACGAGAGTTTTGTCTTAAAGGATGTTGCTTTGGTTTCGAATTTGCATTTCAATTTGCTTTCAGTGTCACAACTCCTTCAGGATAGCTTTGAAGTGCGCTTTAAGACCGGCTTGTCTTGAGTTCTTGATTCCTAAGAAAATCTTGTTTGCCAGATTGCCTCTTTTGGCCATGTCTTTTGAGCTGATTTTTCTCACTCCCTTGGCTCTTCTCGATGTTTGGTGGCCAGATCCTCCTCTGAGCTTTGGAAGTGGCATAGGAGATTAGGTCACTTAAGTTTTGACTTACTAGCTAGGTTGAGCTCACTTGACTTAATCCGAGGATTGCCCAAGTTAAAATTTGAAAAAGGATTTGGTTTGCCACCCTTGTCGTCATGGGAAGATGGTTGCCGCTTCTCACCCTCCTGTGACTTAGGTCATGACCAAGGGACCCGGTGAGCTACTCCATATATACACTATTAGTCCAGCTCGGGTTTGGTCTGAGGGAGGGAAGTGGTACGTTCTAGTGATCGTGGATGATTTTTCTCGCTACTCTTGTGTGTTCTTCATGGAGGGTAAGGATGAGGCTTTTTCTCATGCTTCAGATTTGATTCTTCGGTTACAGACTGAGTTGCCACAGAATGCCATGAGAGCTATACGCAGTGACAATGGCACAGAATTCAAGAACTCTTAGTTTGATACCTTCTGCTCTTCTTTGGGTCTTGAGCACTAGTTCTCCTCGCCTTATGTCCCTCAACAGAACGGTGTTGTTGAGCGCAAGAATCAGACTCTTGTTGAGATGGCCAGGACAATGCTCGATGAGCATAGGACTCCTAGGAGATATTGGGCCAAAGCGATCAACACCGCATGTCATGTTTCCAATCACATCTTTCTTTGAGCCTTCATGAAGAAAACTTCTTATGAGCTGCGATTCGGTCAACTACCCAAGGTGAGCCACTTTTGAGTGTTTGGATGCAGGTGCTTCATCCTGAAACAAGGTAATTTAGATAAATTTGAGTCTCGATCCTCAGATGGTATCTTTTTTGGTTATGCTTCACATTCTCATGTATATCGAGTACTTAATCTTGAAACTAACCGAGTTGTAGAGACTTGTGAAGTCACTTTCGACGAGACCAAGTCTTTTCTATTCCTGTCTTTGAAAATGTAGGTGATAAGGAGATTGGTGAGAGCATCTTTGTTGAGGAGAATGAGGAAGATGCTAATTAGGGAGATGTCGAGCCGATCTCTTTGGCTACTCTAGTCGAGTTTGCGACGACTACTTTGGCTCACGGACCCGACCCATCTTCTTCCACTACTTGGGGTCCATGCAAGCTGTCTCCTCAGCTTGCACCGGCTACACCTAAGGAGGCCCCAGCTGCTGTTGAGGGGGAGGCGACATCTTCAAGGGAAGCACCTCAGCACATACAGCGTCGCCACTCGCCTTAGACCATGATCGGCGACATCAGTCAGCGTGTAACGTGCTCAAGGTCATATGAAATCTCACATTTCGTTCACTCTACTTTTGTCACTAATTTTGAGCCACAAAATGTTGGACACGCACTTTCTGATTCTGATTGGTTCAATACTATGCACGAGGAGTTACAGAGCTTTGAGCGAAACGAAGTCTGGGTTTTAGTTCCACCTCCACCTGAGTGTCACCCCATAGGTACAAAGTGAGTTTTCAAGAACAAGCAAAGTGAGGATGGGGTGGTGGTGAGGAACAAGGCTAGGCTAGTGGCTTAGGGGTTTTGTCAGAAAGAGGGAGTAGACTTTGAAGAAACCTTTGCTCCTATAGCCCGTATCGAGACTATAAGGATGCTCTTGGCTTATGCAGCTTCGAAAGGGTTCAAGCTATATCAAATGGATGTGAAGAGTGCCTTCTTGAATGGGTACATAGAGGAAGAAGTGTATATGAGGCAACCCCCTGGCTTTGAAAGTCCCAAGTATCCCAACCATGTTTACAAACTCCACAAAGCCTTGTCTAGGTTGAAACAAGCCTGGAGAGCCTAGTATGAGCGTTTGAAAGCCTTCTTGCTTGCTAAGGGCTTTAAGATGGGTTCTGTAGATAAACCTTTGTTTCTCCTCAAGCAAAGCACTAACACTCTGTTGGTTCAGATTTACGTGGATGATATCATTTTCGATGGCTCCTCTCACGCTCTTGTTGCAAAGTTTTCTAAGACTGTGAGCAGGGAATTCGAGATGAGCATAATGGGCGAATTGACTTTCTTCCTTGGGCTACAAATCCAGCAAACTCACGAGGGAACGTTCGTGCACCAAGGCAAGTACACCAAGGATCTCCTAAGGAAGTTTGATATGGGCGAGGCCAAGCCTCTTTCGATGCCCATGTCGACCACGACGGCCCTGGACGAGGATAAGGAAGGAGAAGCTGTGGACCAAAAGGAGTACCAAAGGATGATTAGATTGTTGCTATACCTGATGGCGACTAGCCGGACATCTAGTTCGTGGTCTATCTATGTGCGTGCTTTCAATCTTCACCGCGCACATCACATCATCAAGCCATCAAATGGATTATGAGATACCTTCGTTTCACACCCAAATTTGGTCTTTGGTTTTTAGCTTCCTCCTCTCTTTCTCTTTGCGGTTACTCTGATGTGGAGTATGATGGCTGTCGTGTTGAGAGGAAGTCCACTTCTAGGACTTGTCAGTTTCTTGGGTCTTCACTTGTGTCTTGGTCCTCTCGCAAGCAGTCCACTGTAGCCCAATCTACCACAGAAGTTGAGTATATTGCTGCTGCTTGCTATTCCTAGTTGCTTTGGATGGTTGCTACTTTGCGAGACTACGGCTTAGAGTTTAGGTGAGTGCCTTTGTTCTGTGATAGCACCAATGCCATATGTGTAGCCAAAAATCCCATTCTCCACTCCAAAACCAAGCACATAGAGGTTTGTTTTCACTTCTTGCGAGACCACTATGAGAAAGAGGACATTGACCTTATTCATGTTGACACCCACAACCAGCTCGCAGATATCTTCACCAAACCCCTTGACCAAGTCCAGTTTGCTCGCTTACGAGGGGAGCTTGGAGTTTGTTTCCCTTTTTAGAGGAGGGAAGTTTTTGGTTCTTGTACATTAGTTTTTGGTTTTCTTTATAGTTTAGCTTTTGATTTTGCTTTTGTATCATATTTGCATATCATATCATCATGTATCATATTGCATCTTGAGCTTCATCCTTATAGTAGCTAGATTGATACTATGCTCTTATTGGGGATTGTTGATATTTGTTAAGGCACACATAAAAGGATCTGCAAGCGCATGGATATCGGTGAGCATTTCACCTAGGAGATATTTCCAGACTATCGTATTTGTTTATCTGCAAGGAGAAAGCGTGCGATGACTAACCTAAATCTATACTTAACCCCTGGGCCGCACTACAAGGTAGAGAAGATATAAGCGATTAGAGAAGACTACGACGATAGTCTGGTTCCAACCTATGGTAAGCTATGAAACTATTGGTCTATGGGGACATACCGATGGAAAATAGACAACACAGAGGATGCTTAACCATGACACTTAATCCTACCAATCCTTCTAACAGGATTTGGGGTACAAAGGAAGCAACGAGATTGTCACGTCCCGCGCTACTACCACGGATCTGGCCAGACAGGGGATATCTACGAGTATCTCTAGCTTAAGCACCATGCTTATGCTACAGACGATTACCCTACCCTCTATTATGGAAGAGAATAAAGTAAACTCATAAACCATAGAACAATAATAACAACGTACTTACTTAGTATTAGAAGTTGAATTACTGAAGAATCCTAGAACCAAGCCTCGGCTTAGGAGACTTGATCCCGCAGGTACAAGCCAGAGAGGAGACACCGACATGCCGGACTTCCTCCAACTCTCCCTCCACTCTAACTCTCTCAATCTAGAAGAAGAACTCTAATATCATATGGAAACTATAAAGCTAATCTCTCTTATATGTGCCCTAAAAGATAGATCCATTTAAGGGACCCCTCCCTGCTGATCCTCATAGGAAATAATAAATTAAGGTTTCAAGGGATGCCTCCTCCAGGGGGCAGGGGCCTTGCTTATATAGCCCTCTAGGAAGCACCACAACCCTCGGATCAAACTGACCTTGATCTACGATTATTATTGATCCTCAAAGGCGATGGAGGCAGGATCCAGGAGGTGAAGCCTAATTGGCCACCTGGGTAGGGCGGCTGCCCCTAGGGCTGGGCGCTCGCCCCTGTCATAGTGATAGACGGGTCCCACCTCCCAGGGTTTGGCTTCCCGAACCTTCTAGATTATACTTTTTTCCATTCGTGGCCCTTTCTCTCTATGTAAACCTGACATGTGGGCCATCTTTGATTATTTTTAGCTGGCACCCTACAGAAACAGACATTCACCAAAACTCGTGGAATTATGTCAATAACCCCCTATATCTAAGTGATAATTATGTTTAGGTCCTTTTTCATGTTTCGTTGACGATTAAAACTGACACTTATCTACCATCAACAAACTCCCCCAAGCTTACCCTTTGCTCATCCCTGAGCAAAGATAAACTCAGTGATGGATCAAGAGTTGCTACAATGCTTTCACACCTCAAAAGTACACATGCGTTCAAACAAGAACTCTCCTCCGGATTAGAGTGAACTATTCTGACTTCAAACTTACCCATATTACCTTTTACCATGGGGCTTGTAGCCGTCACTTGGGTCTTGAGCAGTTGCAAGACAGAACGGTCAAGTCAAGCGCTATGTCTCAAGCTCTTTAATCAACTATTATTCTGGAGTTTTGCAGGGTTTTCAAATAAAACTCAGAGATTCCTTTGTATGACCCTTTCACGTCTCTCCTTTATGGTATTTCTGGATCCTCACCAAGGCATTTATGGTGTATGTCTTCTCTCTTCTCTCAAAATATGCGGTATTTTTAGCATAAGGCATAGTAACATTATACCTTCTCTCTCTCACCCTACTTCTAATAGGTCTATCTGGAGCTCATAGGTGGGAGACAAGGAATCCATACTTGCAAACATTTATTGCATAGTCAGACACATGGATCTAGAGGGACAAGTCCAGTCATACAGTCAAATCAAGATGTGCATGTGTGTGATCCTAAATACGGGCTGAGTGGATATGTATATAGTGGTAATGATGGTGGATGTAAGTGGAAATTAAGGGGTAGAGGAAAAATGGTGAATATCTATTTCTAGTTTTGCTCCTTGAAAGAAATTTATACCTTTCTTAAACTTTAAAGAACTTGCTGAGAAATTGGGTTGCTGAAAAATCTCTCATAATTAGGACCCTTGTCCTTTTATTCTCTCTTTATTTTCTTTCTCACTCTCTTCTCTTTTTTTTAAAGGAACTGAATACGATGGAATAATTCCCAAGTATCTTTTTGGAAACATAGATAAGAGATAGCAACAAAAATATTGAAGCTTATAACAAAAGGGGCTAGCAATAGATGAAGGGTTCTGTGCACTCCCAGTATAGGAGCAGAATAACTTGTTGGGTTGTGTCTAATAGAAAATATTTAAATGCATACCTCCAGGGTAGAAGTAGCATAAGTAGGTGGAGTGCACGTGAATCTTGATTTTAACCACATGACTAATCCCCTAGGGTCAACACAGACTGACCACACTCAATGCTTACAAGCAGCAGCTAAGCTAACAAGTGAAAATCTTTCCTAATCTAGTAAGCATGTATATATGGTTGTGGTAGGAATTAAACTCTCGTCATACAGAAACTCATCATGCAGGATTTTTAATTTTCAAAGATAAATTCTTCAGAACTCTAGTATCCCTAGGAGCATGATAAACAGCAGCTCAAAACCTTCTTATATTATATCTGCCAACTACCTAGACTTAGATCAAGCATTCGCTACCCACGAGTTTCAGGTTCAGAGCAAATCTTAGATCAAAACGGTCATGTCTAAAACTCAGGAGAGTTCGAGGTTAAAAACTAGGTACTTAAAAGGAATTACGGTAGAGCAACTATTCATCATTTCCATGCAAGAGATTATTTGAGATTCTTCTTTTATTAACAACTTCTTTAAGAACAAAGACAAACAAACTTGACACACCCTTTTTATTTTGTTTCTATTATTTTAGAACATTATTATTACTAAATAAGAAAACTCATAAAGAATAAGGTAAAACTGAGAGAAGGAAATACTTAGCTGGATACATGGGGGTGCTTTCCCCTAAGCTGGATGTTGATGTAGTCGTTCAATCTTATGAAGTAGCAGACTGGCAGCGGGGATGTTCTTCCTCGTCTAGTGGAGCATTAATTGATGTTGATGATTGTTGAGACAGTGCTCCACTAGTGGATAGAACATCCACTTGCTTGTTGACTCTTCTTAATCCTTTAAATCCTATGGAACTCAAATAGATAATAAAACTTATGGAATAGATTAAGCGTTAGTGGTTGGCCACTCAAGCCTTAATTGTCCAAAGTTTTTAAGATTGTTCTTAATTCTTTTAAGCAGAGTTTCAACAGGATTTCTCTCAAATACTTTTTATATTTTTATAATGCAGAGAAAGTCTAACAAGATGAATGCATATTTATTTTTATTTTATGCCACCACAGTGAATATTCCTATGGATCCTTACATGTCACAAAATTATTCACATGGGGCTTATAATTTATGATGCAGCAAAGCAAACATATATTTATTTTATTTTCTAATGCAATGCTAATGTAGAAAAGTAAACATGCTAAAAGGAGAATGATTATGCAACTGCTGGAAAGTAACTATGTGAAAAGGGAAACTGATGCAATGCTAAAAAAGGATAAATATAGATAACTATCGATTTTACCTTTTGGCAAGGGTTCAATGTTTTTAGGTCCTCTGAACAGAACCTCTTACCATGTTCATTCTGTAGGTGCACCATCTGGTTCTATAGTAGAGACCTTGATAGCTTGAACCTCTTATTGTACATGTTCGTAGGTCTAGGATCTTCACTTGTAGGATCTCCTTGTTCTTCCAGCAGTTTGAAGTGAAGTACTAGTTGTGGAAACTAGCAGCATCTTTCTCATTGTACATGTTCGTAGGTCTAGGATCTTCACTTGTAGGATTCTTGGGGAGTTGACAAGCTCCTCTACTGTTGTGTTCAAAGTGGGTCTTGCTCATAGAGACAAGGTAGAGATCAAGTGCATGGGCTCTGTTGGTGGAAAAACACCAACAAAACCAAAAGTTTATTCTTCTCTAACCTTAGGTATATTGAGCAAGATAAAGTTGATGTTTACGTGTTTTGCTTGAACTTGACATGGGTGATAGGATCAAACAATGAACATGAATGTAGCATTAAATCAATTGGCAGATTAAATTTTTTAACCTTATGGAAGGATAGTCTATCTATACATATTATGTAATGATTTCATGATTATGACTATCAACTTCCAAAGAAAAGACGTGCAATCATTTCAGATTATCGAGTTAAGATTATAAGATCAAAAAAGTGATGATAGAAACAAAGATTAGAGAACTAAGCATGTTGAGTTAATTAGGTTGGGTCAAATGAGGTTGTAACTCAAACATGGTTGGTTCTCTATTTATGTGTATACCAGCATCAAGAAAAGGATTTTAATGTGATGATCACTAACCTTAGAATGTTACCTTTAATGTTGAAGCGTGCTGACACTATAACACCTTGTGGAAGCTTTCCTTCGTTGGTCATTCTTGTTCTTTTGTTCATGCGCCAATGTCTTCTCTGTTGCACTCCTTCTTTCTTACATTTAGTAATGTCATGTTTCGTTCTCTCTTTAATTTGTGCTTGGACCGTTAGCTCTTCTTATTGTTTCATTCCTGCGAATCATTAGTGGACACACATACCCGAAGGAGTATACAAGTAATGATAGGGGCATTGTTGTCACAAAGCTAATGGTCAGTTTTTATGCTATAGAATAATTTATTTAAACATACTAGCACAGAAACATTCATTATTACTTCTTTTTTAGAGGATTGATTTTATCTTATATTTGATTATCATATATAGGCATTATGAAATAACTTAAACTTATAGAAATAAAGCAATAGTTAATTGAGAGATTTCAAACTAGCGTATAGAGCGATGAGAGCATGATAAGAGGAAGGTCATGGTTGGATCATCTAAAGGAGTTGGCCTTCCTTCCTCATGCATCAGCTTCTCAATCTAGTGAGGGTGCAGAAAGTTGCATGCTCTCCTCTTGTCAATCTTTCTTAATTCCCGATGATTAATAATTGACAAGAGAATGCAACTGCAACTCAAAATCCTCCACGATGGTCTTTGTCTTTAAGTGGCATGTCGGAGATTTGTTCACCTGCTTCCATGGAGTGAGTGCTTTGATTCTAGATCATGCTTTGTAGCACTCTTCTCTTTCTCTTTGGCTATGAATGAATTGTGTCTCCCTTGTACAAGATTATTTTGTCTCTCTTCATCTCCAGTATGAGTTCATCTCAGGACTTTTCCATTTTGAATTTTGGAGTTTCTCTGCAGGGGTTAGTCTAACAAAATATACCATTGTCTTTATTAACAGTTTTTAGTTCAATAACCAAACTAGACTCCATGTCTAATCAGATTAAGGAAGGCTATTTAATCTAAGCACCATGCTTAATTTAAAAGCCAATAGAAGCGTGTACACTACTTCTAAACTAACACTTACTAGGGTAGACACGGGTAGCATGAAAGCATTATAGAGATTTACTCAAACGGTGATGAAAGAGCATGATTGTTGTTTAGTAAATTGAGCATGTCTTAAAGGTAAGGACAACCATGATAATGTAACAATATGGCAAGAAATGTATTTATGGAAGTATATCCCCTAAGCTTGAATTTTATAAAAATCAAGATTGGATGAATGTAATTCAATGTTGCATAATGATTGGTTGGACATACCTTACATTTGTTGTTCCTTCAATCTTTCTGCTCCAACCTGGAATGGTTAGTGACAAGAATACCCAAAAGAATATTTTCATAATTATAACTCTATGCTCATTTCACAAGGACAGCGCAGCAGAAAGGTGAATACTCATGTCATGGTTTGAACAGTGCTTGTTTTAGGACACTAAGCTTGTACTTGGAAAATCTTCAAGATATAAATTGGCAAAGTGGTTTCCCCTCTAGCACTAGTTTAAGTGTACTAATCTCAAGATTCTATACAACGAGATCTGCAATGTTTATGATAAACATATGTGTCTTCAACCACCCTTTCAAAATCTTTAGGAACAGAGAGCATAAGGGGGTTGAAGATCTCGTGTGGGACAATATTAGAGAGACCAAGTGAATTTAGAGATTTCTTATACGAGCAAGGACTTGATAGGGTTTTTATAAAGTAGCTTCCTTATTCATTGAAGTCTCCATCATTTTCAACTTCTAAGGGTGATTCGGCATAAATGTCAAAAATTTCCCTTGTATTGCCTCTCGAGAGGTCTCATATAAGGACTTGCCTACACATTCAATGGAAATAGCACATAGGTTTTTAATGCTCTTTTGCCATTGATGTTGCTCTTCTCGATCCTCCTTATGGTCTTGATGAATCCTATGCTTTAGATGTCTCGGTGGATTTCTAGGATCACTCAGGAGAAAGAGCATAGGAAGATTCATAGGGGTCAAGGATGGGTTTGATGATGGGTTTGAATTTCATATCTAATATGGGCATAGAAAGGGAGAATATAGGAGTGGATTCTAGCTGGCTTTGCTCTCCTTCTATGGCATCACTTGACATGTCATTCTTGAGTCCTTCTAAATATCCTTCAAAGGGATTGGATTTCAAAAGCTTCCAAAGAGATCCTTTCTTGAAAAGATTCAAACTATATGTACTAAAATGTCTCTCATGAAGCGGAAAGTTTATGCTCCTCCCAAAATCATTGGAAAGGATTTTTAAGGGTAGAATTACTTCTTCCCTCAGAGAATTTTGGAGTACAACTAGTTTGAGATGGATAGCCAAATCATGGAGTTGGAAAGTTCGTAACATGGCTATGAAAACTTTCTCTTCTAGTTTGGGGGATGATTCCTTCTTTAACTCTAGGAGTTCATCATGAAGGCTAGTGCGATGATTGTGTCTACTAATAAGGACAAACCTTGCTTTACTAATGGATAAGAAAGAAAAACTCCTCCAAAGGTGATATTATTAAGACCCGTATAAAGATGTTGAAGAAGAACAGGGTCTTGTAAGGCTAGGTCTAAACCTAAATTTATAAGACGCTTGAAAGATCCCCTTAGTGTATCCAAAAGTTCATTATCTCCTTGATCAGAACATAGGACATTTGGTTCATTACCTTCTTGATTAGAAGATAGGACCTTTGCTGTATGAAAGGGTTGGTTTTGACCTATTGCAACCAAAGATGGGTGTAGCTCATAGCTAGATGTGAGAATCATGGGTTCTAGTGGCTCTAAGCTTTGGTTCATGGGTGCAGGATATTGATAGATAGACGTGGAATTTGGGTTATCCATAAGGATAGAAAAGAAAAGGCAAAAGGAAAAGAGAAAAGGATAAAAGTATAATACAAGGTTAAGCAAGACTTGAGGTTAACTCAGCTGATGTCTTTCTCCCCGGCAACGGCGCTAGAAATGCTTGTTGATATTTGTTAATGCACACAGAAAAGGATCCGCAAGTGCATAGATATCGGTGACTATTTCACCCGGGAGATATTTCCAGAGTATCGTATTTGTTTATCCGCAAAGAGAAAGCATGCGATGACTAACCTAGATCTATACTTAACCCCTGGGCCGCACTACAAGTTAGCGAAGATATAAGCGATTAGAGAAGACTACGATGATATTCTGGTTCCAACCTATGGTAAGCTATAAAACTATGGGTTTATGGGGACATACCGATAGAAAAGAGACACCACAGAGGATGCTTGACCAGGGCACTTAATCCTACCAATCCTTCTAACGGGATATGGGGTACAAAGGAAACAACGGGATTGTCACGTCCCGCGCTACTACCACGGATCCGGCTAGACAGGGGATATCTACGAGTATCTCTAGCCTAAGCACCACGCTTACGCTACAGACGATTACCCTACCCTCTACCATGGAAGAGAATAAAGTAAACTCGTAAATCATAGAACAATAATAACAACGTACTTACTTAGTATTAGAAGTTGAATTACCGAAGAATCCTAGAACCAAGCCTCGGCTTAGGAGACTTGATCCCGCAGGTACAAGCCAGAGAGGAGACACCGACATGCCGAGCTTCCTCCAACTCTCCCTCCACTCTAACTCTCTCAATCTAGAAGAAGAACTCTAATATCACATGGAAACTACAAAGCTAATCTCTCTTATATGTGCCCTAAAAGAGAGATCCATTTAAGGGACCCCCTCCCTGCTGATCCTCATAGAAAATAATGAATTAGGGTTTCAAGGGATGCCTCCTCCAGGGGTCAGGGGTCTTACTTATATAGCCCTCTAGGAAGCACCACAGCCCTCGGATTAAATCGACCTTGATCTACGATTATTATTGATCCTCAAAGGCGGTGGAGGCAGGATCCAGGAGGTGGAGCCTGATTGGCCACCTAGGTGGGGCGGCCGCCCCTAGGGCTGGGCGCCCACCCCTGTCACAGTGACAGGTGGGTCCCACCTCCCAGGGTTTGGCTTCCCGAACCTTCTAGATTATACTTTTTTCATCCGTGGCCCTTTCTCTCTATGTAAACCTGACATGTGGGCCATCTTTGATTATTTTCAGCTGGCACCATGCAGAAACAGATATTCACCAAAACTCGTGGAATTATGTCAATAACCCCCTATATCTAAGTGATAATTATGTTTAGGTCCTTTTTCATGTTTCGTTGACGGTTAAAATTGACACTTATCTACCGTCAACACTATACTGTGCGGTGAACTATTGCATCGAATCGCTAGCAGTTTTCGAACTGAATGCAGGGAAATCAATAGTAATTGTTTCGGTCGCTAGCATGACACAACACGACACCGACATTATACGATCGCGCTGCCGCCTACACAGGATAATAGGAACGCTCTAAAGCGTCACCAAATGCACATGAAGAAGATCTTATTAGAACCCTATCGGAAGAAGGAAAAGCATCGGAAGTGCCCAAAGGAAAGGGAACATGAGTGATCACCACCGTGATCATCACGCCATACAACGATTACACCCGGTGATCGAGGTCGAGGCCGCAAAGGGAGAAAACAAAGGGGAGGGATGTTGGGACGGATGTGTGCTTGTATCTGTGTGCGAGTGCGGAGAGAGCGACGGTGAGGTGGCACAGATCGGATTCGGCTGCCGCATCTCGAGGCTGCGCTGCCACATCGCAAGGCCGCGCCTCCGCATCCCGAGCCCGCCCATGGCCGCCTCCTGGGCCTGCACCACCGCATCCAGCAGTGCTCGCAACATCGGACGCGGTCCCCACCGGCACCAGTGGTCGGGGGTTGGCCGCGCTTGTACGCGGCAGAGAAGGGCGCCACGACGACTATCCACTGGACGGCGCATGACTCTAGCGCCTCCGGCGTGACCGAGAAGTGGAGACCGTAGAAGAGAGGAGGCAACCCCGCTTGGCCTCACGCCTTGCCTAGGGACGAACCCTCGCGGCCTCGCCCGGTGGTGGCGACGGCCCACACGTCTATGGGGCCACATGATATGGCCGTGACCTCGAGCACCTCGACGGAGGCGGCGTCGGCGGGAGCGCGGAAGGGTCGTAGCCTCATCGTCCTCGGGGATCTTGGCTGCGGGGCCCAGGATGGGGTGGCGTCAATCGCGGCGCCGCAAGGCTGCCTTTCCTTGCGCGCGAGAGGATAGGAGGATGATAACGCGATCCCGTCCGTCCGATTTGAGTGAGTAAGGAGAGAGAAGATTTACAAGTAGTTTGGACGGTTCATTTCTAAGTTATCATTTTTCTGGGTATATTTTTCTGGTTGGATGAAAAGGAGGCATCTCAGCGGGGACGTTTTTTCATGTGGATCTCGAAAAGAAAATGTCGGTGAATTAGTATGGTAGATAGATTAGTAGGGTAGAAGATTGTAGAGTAGATTATATAGTTGCTTAATGGCAAAAGGAATACGACCGGAAACTCCTAATGACTAGGTGAATGCATGATCGGGAAGATGCATTTTTACTATCACTATCGTGATGATCCCAAAGCCCGGTCACCATGCATCTGAGATGTTGTTAGTTGTGAGTACTAGATTCTAGACGTTCCGATCCAAACGAGCGTAACCACGCGTCCGCCCGTTTCGCGCGATGGCACGCATGAATGCAGCAACCGTCACACCCTTACCCTCAGATCAAACATGTATCTCGCTCTCTATATAAACAGTATCTAAATCCCCTTCTGATCCAATCATCGATCGACATCCGCATTCCATCATCCACCGCAGCCGCAGCCACAGCTCTCTTCCGATCGATCGATCGATCGTCCGGCGAGTAGGCAGCTAGTAGCTATGTCGACGACAGCAGCGGAGGTGACCGTGTCCACCGCCGTGGCCACGGCGGCCGCCACCAAGTGCCACATGTTCAAGATCGAGGGCTACAAGCGGATCAAGGCCATGTACGGCACCGGCAAGTGCATCGACTCCTGCAGGTTCGAGGCGGCGGGCCGCACCTGGAGGATCCGCTTCTACCCCGACGGGGACAACAGGGAGAACGCGGGCCACGCCTCCCTCTTCCTCAAGCTAGACGACGACGACGACACCGGCGGCAACGGCAAGCGCGACGACAAGGTCCTGGTCGAGTTCAAGTTCTCCCTGGTGTGCCACCGCGGCGGGTGGCCGGCCGCCGCCGGGGACCAGCCGCAGAGCGGGACCCTGACGGCCACCTTCAGCAACAAGGGCAACAACAAGGCCCTGGGCTACTCCCAGTTCATGAAGCGCAGGGACCTAGAGCAGTCGAGGTTCCTCCGGGACGACTGCCTCGCCATCTGCTGCGACATGGCCGTCCTCGACAACCCCGTCGACGTCAAGGAGCAGGCCGCGCAGGCGCACGACCTGCAGAGGCTGGGCGTGGCCTGCGACTGCAAGGACGACTCGTGCAAGAGCTATCACCTCAGGAACGCATCCTTCTCCTTCAAGTTCAGGGAGGCGCTCCTCAAGTTGTTCTTGGGCTGTTTCCACGTCTGAATCTGATGATAATAACTCGTTCCTCGTCTGAATCCGATCGTATTTTTATTATTGTGTTTCGACAACCACCACTTCGAGTATTTCAGTAGACCCAGTTTTATTCAGATCCATTTCGATTCGAGTATTCCAATAGACAAGTGTTCCCCAGTTTTATTTATTCAGATCCATTTCGATTCGAGTGTTCCAATAGACAAGTGTTCCCCAGTTTTATTCAGATCGTTTCAGGTTGCTAGTTTGATTATGTATACATTAGAATTTCCCCATGATTAGTGAATAAACTGAATCCTAGTCTTGAATGATGTGTCGCTGTTTGAATTGATAGTCCACTTATATAATATAATGAGACAAATTCACAGTATATATACCATGATCACTAATAATCTGATGACAAAATTCGCGGTATATATACCATGATTGATTGGGAAAAAAATTATTGAGTTCTCGGCTGATGGTTTTTGCAGCTGATATTGTTTTGTTATGAGAGAAAAACCTTGTAACATAGCTATAATAAGTCGGACTGATAAGTTCAAGCGAACATGAGCGCTCCTCAGTCCACGCATGACATAGCTTAACTCAACATCATGCACAACAGCTCCGAATTGAACCAATATCTAGAAAATGCTTTTGGATTCCAACAATTGAAACCGACATCTAGAAAGTGCTTTTGGTGCCCATGTCACAAATATTTGCCATTCCATTTAATCTCACACAAAATAAGCAGCATTAAAGAAAAAAAATATTCTCTACTTCACACCTGGGCACCAAGCAGGTAGGCAGGCATGCAGAAAATGCTACTAATTTCAATTTGAGTACTTATTATTGTAGACTACAAAAATGTACAGCTGATCCTATGCGGGCATATACTTACATATAGGGGTAATTTACAAAACACGATATGAAAAAAGAAGTCAAATCAACTATGTTAGTTACAATCTCTACTGATCTCCCTGCTCGAAAGCCGTGAGTCGTGAAAATTGTAGCGAGCTGGCCGCTCGATCTCGACATGATGTATGGGGAATTCAATTTCCTTGGTCATCTCCGAGGTCATCGATCATCAGGCGCCTCCTGGCCGGCGGTCGCTGCCGGCAGGTGCTGGACAAGGACAAGCGCGTCGTGAACGGGCAGCATCACGAGGATGACAAGCGTCGCCTCGGCGGCCACCGCCACGGCGACGAACCCAACGAGGCCGACGGTGGGGGACGTGTACTGGTGCATGTCCCACACCGAGGTCAGGGCGAGCGCCAGCACCTGCAGCGGCAGCGGCACGAGGATGAGCACGGAAAGCGCGTACGCCCTCGCGCGCAGCCGCCTGTTGATGGCGACGGCGGCCACGTCCCAGCACGCGGTGGCGAGCAGCGGCAGGTACACCGCCACGAGTGCGAGGAGCAGCGTGGCGGCGTACGCCGGGTACGCGCAGTGCCCGGCGCCGTCCGCTGCGTGAGCGAGCTGGCCTGGGTACGCGGCGACGGTGGCCGGCGTGGCGAGCACCAGCACGTGCGCGGTGAGGAACGGCAGGCAGGCAAGCGGCACGGCGAGCGCGGCCGCCGGCAGCCGCGCGCCGCCGACGGAGGCCCGCAGCAGCAGGAGCACGCTGGCGAGCAGCCCTGGCTCCGCGATGCCGTGGGCGACGAGCGGGTAGGCCAGGCACGGCATGACGTGGCGGCGCGGCGGCAGCATGGCGGCGCCGCGGAAGAACGGGAGGCGGAGCATCTCGGCGGCTGCCAGGAGCCCCACGAAGAAGGCGAGCAGCAGGCGTGGCCCGCACAGCGACGGGCCGAGGTCGAGGATGCGGCGCAGCCGGCCCTGCCCAGCGTGCGCGTGCGCGTCGAAGGAGACGAGCACGAACGACGCCGCGACGGCCAGCGCGGCGATGGCCACGGCGAGGCCGGCCACAGCGAGGTCGCCCACGCCGGCGATGGGCGGTGCCGTGACGTTTCCGGCATAGAGCGCCTCCGCAACCGCAACGCTTGCCTGCATCGCTTCTTGACAACAACCTGAGGTCGATTCCTTGCACCGGCGACGGCGCGCTCGATCTTGGAGCAACCACACGACGACCGCACGGTTTCATATCAAACCGAATTGGAACGTTGGCATCGGTCAGCATGCATGCAGGAGGGACAAGACCACGAAATTCGAATCTAATAAAGACGAAGCAGCAGCTCCCATTTTTTTTGCTTTCATTTCATCCTCTTGCTGCCGGCCGGCGTAATCTCTCATAAGTAGAAGCAAGAAGCAGATGCTTTAATTGCGTAAACGGCAAAGGCAGGAGATCATGTGCTGAATTAGAAAATTAGTAAATAGTAATACTAACTCTCTCCACATAGGAGGCAGGATTATTGCATGGGACACTAGCTGGGATCTTTTCTTAATTAAGCGTTGCCAGTCAATGATGACACTGTTGGATTACGGTTTGGTGGCCGCCGTCTTAAAATAACTAGCTTGCTGTCAGAGGCATCCAAAAATGTAACTGCACGTTTGGAAAGTTTGCAGGCCGGAGGGGCCAGTTCAATTCCAATTCGGCTTCCAAAAATGTAGCTGCACGTTTGGAAAGTTTGTAGTCCGGATGGGCCAGTTCAATTCCAAATTCCGCGTTTATTGTTATAATAGAAAATAATAATAATAATAATAATAATAATAATAATAATAATAATAATAATAATAATAATAATAATAATAATAATAATAATAATAATAATAATAATAATAATAATAATAATAATAATAATATGGGACTAAAAAGATACTTCGAACATTATGTTTATAACATCACGGCCACATGAGTTTTTTTTTTGAAAATGAATGATTAAAATACTCCATCCGTTACAAGTTATAAGTAGCTCCGGCTTTTTCTAGGCATATATATAGTTTTTGCTATACACTTAAATATATACTATGTCTAGATTTAAGATAAAATCAATTAGAGAAAAGGTTGCCCACGCTTTATATTGATCATAAAGTGTTCAAAAGTTTAAGCTCACAACGTTTTAGGCGTGCTCGTCAGAATCCAAAATGTAAGGATAAACTGGCCTAATGGCCAACTACAGCAACATTAAGCAGATTGACAGTAGCAGCATTACTAAGATTACTCTCTAGCTCGCTTGTATCGTCACACTGGTATAGTCCTGGGCACCGTTTGGATGGCAAAATTTTTGACAAAACGCTACTGTAGCGATTTCGTTGTTATTTGACAAATATTGTTCAATCATGGTCTAATTAGGCTTAAAAGATTTGTCTCGTCCATTTCATCTAAACTGTGTAATTAGTTTTATTTTTTATCTATATTTAATGCTTCATGCATGTGTCTAAAGATTCGATGTGACAGAAAATCTGAAAAATTTTGCAAAATTTCTTGGAACTAAACAGCCCCCTGGGCCAAAGGCTAAGCAGACGACGATCCCGAACCTGAACATACCTTCATGTCCCATCCGATCCTCAGCGGCTAGTTCGCCCTTGCCTCTAGCTTGAGTATCTCTTCCTCTACCATCAAGTCCAGCTCTTGATTTAACATTAGTCTCCATCTTTAGGTAAAATCAATGTATCTAGAAAATATAGCATGTCTTATAATTTAAGATTGAGGCCCTAATCGTCTCGAGTGCTGCACTTCTACGACAACGACTGTAGGTGTGGCTGCTTAGAGTGCCTGCAGTGGGTGGTTCGAAGCTGGTTCTATGTATTAAATGCTTCTGTAGAGCTAGGATCCATACAATATGGGGGTGCTCCAATGAAAATCCAGATCGAAAGAATAGAACCAGGTTCCATAGAATAGAAAAACAAAAAATTGACAAACAAAGGCAAGCTGAGAGAAAGGTTAATCTTTTTATCCCTGTAGGTCCTATTTTTGGAGCTAGACCTGGATCTATACATTGAGGCTGATAAAACATATGATGCCAAATCATTTGTGGATCCCATCTAAGAACCAACCCTGTAACCATACACTGCTGGTGCCCTTAAGACCTTGTTTAGAAGGGCTGACTCTTGCTCCTGTACTATAGTGAAGCCGGTCAGAGCCTAAAACTCTAGCTCCTTTGGCTTATCTGTTTTATAGTTTATTTTTAACAAAAGGCAGAGCTATTTTTTCTTATGCTACAGTAATATAAAATATCAGATAGCACATTGCTGTGTTTTAGGAAAGCAGCGCCAAATGGCCCAAAGTTTGTACGGTGGCTGAGTGGCTCTCTTGTCTTTTTTTTTTTTGAAAGAACAGGAGGGGTCAAAGACCCCTACTGAAGATTTTATTAAGTAACCAAGAGAGTTACAGGAAAAAACTAAAGTAGCAGGGGAGAAAATGGGAAAACAATAAGTTCAGGACACAAAAAAGGAAACAAAACAGATGAGTCTAATTATACAATTTGCTCTAGCCATAGTTCAATCTGTGGAAAGTACTTCTTCTTCGCACGTCATACATGGAGGCCGAAGACTTGCTTGAAGATGGCCAAGCATCTTGAGGTATTCTGTTCAATTCCCCTCAAAATGACATCATTCCTGACCACCCAAATACTCCAGCTCATGATAATGATTATGTCCATGAAAAAGCCACATTAAGCTAAGATTTGAGACTCTCAAAATTCTGCGGAGTGAGAGAGTCATCCACTGTCAGCCCAATCCTGCTCCAGCAAATCTTGGAGAAGCTACACTACAGAAAAAGATGACCTCTAGTTTCCTCTTGACTACTTTCACAGAGAGGACAGTCAAAGGAAGGCAGATGAAAATGTTTCCTTTTTAGAATATTACAAGTATTTAATCTGTCTTGAATAATAGCCAGAAAAACACCTTATGCTTATGCTGACATGATGATTTCCAGATCCACTTGAAGATTGGATGAGCTCCACTGCTCCCTTTTAGATGTTTATATGCCTTTCTGGAAGAGTATGAAGGGCCTCCCCAAATATATGTCCAGATGTCATTTTCCTCAACAGGCATAATCCCATTTAGCAACATCTGCATCTATTGGAGCTAATCAAAAGCCTGAATTGACAGAGGCAAGTTGAACAGATTGCAGATAGATTGCAGATTGTTTCTGTAGAGGAAGCAGTAGCCAAGGATATGTTGGGCTTTTTAGCAAAAGAATAAAGCTCAGGGAAGGAAAGTTTCATTGGCTGCCCATTCCAACAATCATCCTAGAGAAGACAAGGTGGAGCCATTTGAAGCTAAAACAGAAGCCATGCCCTTGAATTTATCAAACAACTTCAACACATCTCTCCACCAAAAGGAGCCCCTCTTCACATGATCTGGAAGCCTGCCATTTGTATAATAATGTTTCTCCCAAACAAGATGTACCCAGGGAATATTAGCTTTGTTAAAGAATTTATGGAGATTCTTAATAAGGAGAGCTTCATTCTGAGTTTTAAGGTCTAGTATCCCCAAACCACCTTTATCTTTGGACTTTGTAACCATATGCCAGGCAGCCTTGGCATTGGCCACACTGTTCGCCTAAATGGTCGTTTAGTCCGTTTAAACACCGTTTAAACGGTAAACAGAAGTCAGCCGTGTTGTTTAGGCCATAAACGGTGAATTAAACGGTTGGGCCATTTAAACCCGTTTAAACCGTTCAATCTCGTCTAAATGGTCTAAACAAAATCAGATTAAACGTGATTAAATGAGCTAAACAACCATTTAATCCATAATTAAGTGAATTAAAGGACTACGTCTATCACAATCAACATGAAACTAATTAACATTGTAATTATATGAAGTGTTGTGGGATTTAGATTTCTTCCAAAAAGATTATTTGGTAGAATATTTAATTTTTACATGTGTAAATATGTATGGGTTCTAGCAAATTTTATTTTTACCTACATAAATATGTATATTTTATTGTTATTGTACAAAACTGTTTAGGCCGTTTAACTCCGTTTAAATGGTCTAAACGCTAAACGAACGGTGACCGATTGTTTACCGTTTAGTGTTTAGGAAAACATTGATTGACCATATTGCTTTCTTGTGATTCTCTCCAAAGACAATGCTTCCTATACTTATTTATTTGTTCTCTCACTGTGACATGCAAGGAGAGTGTGCTCATATAGAATGTTGGGTGGGCAGTAAAGGCTGAGTTGGCAAACTGAAGCTTCCCAGCTTGAGAGAGAAAAAGTGAAGTGCTTGCTAGTCTCTTCTCACATCTAGAAATCAGAGATAAAAATTCCTCCACTTTTGGCTTTGTCAGTCCCAATGGCAATCCCAAATAAGTGAAGGGGAGGCTTCCAGTTGAGCAACCAAAAGTAGCTGCTAAGAAGTTCAATCTTGCATTTGAAATATTGATTGGCACCATCATAGATTTCTAGATATTAACTTTGAGGTCAGTTGACGAAGCAAAAGAGTTCAAAAGGACTTTGAGGAAGAAGGGTTGTCTACTGCAACCTTCCATGATGATGAGTGTATCATCTGCATACTGTAAGATTAGAAAATCATTGGAATGATGCAGGGGAATAGGAAGATTAAGGAGCCCCTGGTCCTTAGCTCTATTAATGAGAGTTTGAAGGAGATTTGCTGCTAGAACAAAGAGAAGAGGAGGCAAGGGATCACCATGCCTGACCCTTCTCCTATAGTGGAACACCTTACTAGGGCTTCCATTTAAAAGAACTAAAGAAGTTCCAATACTGAAAATTAGTTTCATCCAAGATATCCACTTTGCTCCAAAACCCATTTTCTCCATGATATTCAGCATTGCTCCATGTTCTATCTTATCAAATGCATTCTCGAAGTCCAACTTCAGAATCACAAGCTCTTTCCTGGACTTATGACAAAGATGTAAGTACTCAAATGACCAGGCTAAGCAGTCCTGGATAGACCTTGATTTGATGAACCCATATTGGTTCACATGAACCAATCTAATGATGAAGGGCTAAAGTCTATTGGCAAGTAGTTTTGTTATAAATTTGACACAACAATTCAAGAGGGAGATTGGTCTAAAGTCATTAATTCTTAAGGGGTCATCCACCTTTGGGATAAGTGTGATAAAAGAACCATTGATGCTCTGTAGACAAACCTCCCCACTA
The DNA here is from genome assembly GCA_038087645.1 of Saccharum hybrid cultivar R570. NCBI lineage: Eukaryota > Viridiplantae > Streptophyta > Magnoliopsida > Poales > Poaceae > Saccharum > Saccharum hybrid cultivar. The sequence continues at coordinate 633,654 of JAQSUU010000625.1, read as the reverse complement.
TGAAAAGCAAAGCAAAGATTATAGAAATCTTGCTTAATGATGGAACAACATCTCTTAATGAACTCATTATTAAACTCGTCTAGGCCTGGTGACTTATCTATTGGCAAGTTCTTGACTACATTATCAATCTCAGGTATACTGAAAGACATCTCCAAAGGGCTCAGATCAACTTCATTGTGGAGCAAGTCATCTAGGTCAAACTGCATAGTTTCAAAGGCTGAGGTATCCAACCTTTCTCTGAAATCTTCCCAAATCAATGTTGCCTTCTGTTCATGATTAAAGAATACAGATCCTGAAGAGTCTTACAGGGAGGTTATAAAATTTCTCATATGCTTTATAGATGCATTAGCATAAAAAAACTTAGTTTTCATCTCCTAGTTTCACCCATTTGATAGTTCCCCTCTGTCTCCAATATAACATTTGCTGATGAAGAAGTGATGCCAATTTATGGTTAAGAATTTCTCTAAAATTTCATTCCTAAAGAGAAAGATCTCTCCATTCTTCAATGAAGCAGAGAGAGCACAACTTTAATATTTGCAATTGTGACATTTAGATTGGATAGCTGAGATTGCCGGTTTCTGAGACTGTTCCTGAGAGCTTTGAACTTGGCAATTAAGATCTTTGCACAATCAACCAGGGGAAATTATCTATTCCAGGTGCCGGCTATAAGAGGAAGAAAGCTGTCATGAGACATCCAACAAATTTCAAACCTGAAAATGCTCCCTTTTGGAACGAAGGATTTAATCTCTATGACACAGGGCCAATGGTCCGAGGTTTTCATGACAAGTGACATAGCAGGCCCTGTTCGCTTATCTTATGAGTCGTACTGTTTCAGCAAAGGAACAGTGTTTTTCTCTCATAGCTATCAGTGAATAGTACTTTCAACCATGGCTTTTCAGCGAAGCGAACAGGACTTTGTGTGGATATCTGAGGCTCCATGCTGCAGATGAAAAGAACCGATCTAATCTTCGTAGAAGTAGCTGTATTTTCTTTCTTTTATTTAAAAATAGCATTTTCTTTGCTTCTCACTGTACTCTATCAGTTTCTCTCTCATCTGGCCACCCATTAGTCAGAGCATGACCAATAATAGAGCCAAGTTGCTTGGCTGTAAGTCAAGTTACAAGAGCCAAGTTATACAATAAGTGTCTCTTATTTATCTTAAAAAGTCTCTCTCCTATTCCTCCTCACAACACTTGCTACTTGGACCCACTAATGCATATGCTTCTGTGCCCAGCTTGGTGCTTGCATGGGAACCAAGCTCTCATCTCTCTCATCCCTTCTCTCCTCCACATCAGCATTAGCTTGGCTATAAGCCCATTATTGTACCTGCTCTTATCACATCCATGCGGCCCCCTAGTGGGTCCCACACGGCCACACTACTAGCTCTGCTCGACCGTTTGGGCTGGACCAATCGAGGCAGCAGCAAAAGGGCCTCCTCCTTCCTTGCCGTTTCGATCTCCTTCTCCGTCCGCCACCTACCACCGCCTTGGACTAGAGAGGAACATACAGAGACGCTGATAGAGGGGGGAGCTCGTGGTCAGCGCAAGGAGTCTCTGCCTCCCCTCCTCAGGCCATGCCGCACCCTGGTTAGTAGCCATCTCCTGCGAGCCCGTTTCGTGCTGCCCCCTTCTCCTTCTCTGCCGCCTCTCCGCACCACGCTACGGGGGACTAACCCCTCCACGGATTGAGGTTGCTTGGTGTTTTCTTGGAGCCCTTGCCTAATTGGCTGGCTTTGATTTGGTCCTAATTGAATCGAGTGTGTGAGCTCGTGCGCCTGACGGGATTCCACGCGGGTTTCGGGCTTTCGGCCCCTAGTTGGTCGTGTTCGCACCGTCCTAAAAACAATAAGGCCTTCTTTGCGGCATTCTCCTTCGCAAGTTTTGGCTTACTTTCTTATATATATATATATATATATATATATATATATATATATATATATATATATATATATATATATATATATATATATATATATATATATGCACAAATTGAACAGACGGAATCCAAATTTGGCATTGCGGTGGCCTTATAGTACGTTCCCTTTGCCGTGTTTGGACTCCGAGCTGGTGTCGCAAGTGGATTTGGTTCTTGCGTGGTCCATGTTCTAGCAAATGCTAGATGACACAACACAGTTTTGAAGGGCGCGAGTCTTGCTGATTCTTCAATAGTATAACCTGTGTGTCCTAATTGGGATTATTTTTTTTTATGTGGCCTCATGTGGAAATCAACTTTTGACAGGGAAATGTTGCTTTAGGGCTTTGTGACAGCAAATAGCAAAGCCTTTTCATCCCAAATAAGTGGTGCTACACAACCTAACAAGAGGCACCTAATAAAAGAGGATAAAAAAGTAAAACACTTTTTTGTTGGCTGTGGAACTGTTTATATTGTGTTTTGTGGTCCTTGATATAAATCTCTATTTTGTGGATGACAACTGATTCGGTTCAAATTTTCTATCCATGATCTGTTTTATCTAATCATTAAGGCATGGAGTACTCTTCTTTGTTGCTGTAAATAATTTAATATGTTGCTTACTTTGTTTCCTGTATTTTCAGGCTATGAGCAATTTCAATGTAGCAGTCAAATTCCATTTCTAGCATTGGTCCAACTCAAAGCAATCCTGCTAATGAGCAAATGGGGTCAGGGGACAGCACTACAGTCCCTCTGGATGGAGGAAACAACAACCCTAACATAGCAGAATGGCAACGGTTACGATGGACAAATGAGCTACATGACCGCTTCGTGGAGGCAGTTACACAACTTGACGGGCCAAATAGTAAGTCCTCGTTGCTTCAGCTTGTTTTTTGCTTATTCGATACACTATGGTCATTCATATTCGTACCTAGGTCATTGGAGAGTTGTAACACACCTTATATTCCAATGAGCGAATGGCGATACATATTCTTCCATCTCCGGTTCTTCCTACGTAACCACATAACAATGTTTAATAACCAATTAAAGTATCCGATTAACAACCTAGTACCTTACAAGCCACTTGTATCAACTAGCTACACAAATATGGGCAATAGCTAGAGTTCAACGCATATAACGGTACCAGCTTACAAGAATAAATGACTAATTTGGTAAGAAAGCACAATATTTCCCATGCTAATATTACTTTAGCACATTAACAAACTAGACATTGGCCCAACGCCCAACTTTCATACATAGATGAAGTGTTAAACTGCTCTACAATGAAAAGACACCTAAGCGCTAGGAAAATCGGTGCTGGTCTGCCTAGTCTAGGTGCTGTCTTTTGAAACAGACCTCCACAGCCCCACATGCTCCACTAATGAAAATAGTTTAACAATTCTTCTAGAAATCGATGTTAATTTACTAAACACATGTTTTAGTTAAACTAGCAGATGCCCGTGTGTTGCTACAGGGATACAATTAATATTTACACAACCCATAATTACCAACACCAATTAAATCTGCGTGATGCCTCAAGCCACCGGTCCCAGTCTAATTTCAGCGCTTCTTACCAAAAGCTTTATATTTCAATCTGATTTTTATTCATAGCGGTGCTTAATCATGATCCTGGACAAATTATAATATTTTCAATACATTTAACTCTCTTAATTGGCATCACCTTAACATATTTTTGTCGATTCTCATGCATCAATAAAAAAATATTCCAAGCCATCATCTCAATCCAGAAATAACACCTCCATACACATTTGATTCATTATAAAAGAACAATTGCAAATGAAATCAGAACTGATGTCACCCTGATGATGCATGCTGTCAGATTCAATAGGGGCTCACTGCCGCTTTCTCCTACTTGAAGGCAAGAAACCTGTTTTGCAATGTACTGTCTTTTGTGATAACCGACGATGGCAATGTACTATCAACGAGGAGGATGTGCATGAAGCACCAATATTTAGAAATGGACATGCCTCGGTTTCTGACCAACAATGGATGGTTCTTCAACCGGTGTGGCAAAGCAAATAATAAAAAAAGTCAGATAATATCTCAGCGTCGTGTGATGGTTCTCCGATCATGCACAAATGAACACTTTCATGGATGCCTGCTGGTAAGACATCATGCATGTAGTGAATGAGTGCAAGAATTCGTTAGTATTGTAAGACAAGCAAGTTGGAAAAAGAACAAGATGTGAACAACTCTAGAGAGGTCATCTTTCAGAATAGCATGATCTCCAGATCCTAAGATATTCTACTTTGATGTTGCACCATGCACCAAAAGAATGCAGATATGTTATATCCAAACTAACTGTAGCATTGTAATAACCATGTGAACCATAAAGACAATTTTAATTTGAATTGATCATAGGGCTGGCTATACAAATAAAATATATTTCCATTCAAAACAACTGCTGGCATCATCCTGAATTGATGAGTGCATATGCATAGTCGTAGTATATTAGAAAAACAGTTCAGATACACTAAAAAACGATCAACATTAGTGTTAAAGAACCCCGCAACATTACTCCAATTATGTTACAAAATAGTGATTAAAGAAACTATATTTAATAAAAATGCAATATCTAAATCAAAAGACTATACTAAATCCAAATACAACATTCAGAAAATTAGTTTTATCGTTGCATTAATTGTGAACTTAAGCTTTTTTTGGCTAGATGTCTGATTGTGTCTCATGAGTTGGAAGGGAAGGTGATCAAGGTTGCTACTTACAGCTAGTACTGAACTGTACAAGGGTATTTAGCAGGTCTTCACATAAAGAGCTGAAAACACTAAAGATACTCGCAGGATTCTATGTATCATGATAGCAATTCTGCATTCACAACAAAGCACAACCAAAGCTTGATTGCTTGAATATAGTTGCCTAAATGATTTTGAAAAATTACAGGATACTAAGAGACCTTCCCAACTCTTCAGTAGTCTGCTAATAAAGTTAAAGATTCAAACAACTTACATTCTTAGTCCATAGGCCTCACCTTAGCGTATCACCAACTGCCCCATCAGTTCCTTACTTCTATTCACCATTGCCTTACCTTGCTGCTTCATACTTTCTTAGTCGATTGAGATGCTTGCGAATCTAAATTCTGCAGTAAATGCTTCCAGCATTGACGGGTGTAATGTAACAGACAGCAGCAAGAACCTGAGCAAATGCGGCATCTGGTCTAGAGCAATTGTCCAGATGGATGCACAATATGGCTCAGTCTCCGCAAGAGCATACAGATGATTGTTCATCCCATATCATCATGTCATAATATAATATACAAAACAAAGTTACCTGAAATACATAAAGAATAGCGCCGAAGGCATTGGTCAGAGCATCTCCAGCAGTGCTACCCAAATCAGACCCCCTACTTCTCAATTTGGGTAGCCACCTATTTCAACACTACCTATTTTTTGTTGTTTTCTCCTGCAGCACCACCTAAAACAGGCAATCCAAAACCATTCTCCTAGAGAATGACATGTGGGACCCATGTGTCATCCTCTCTATCAGGTTCTTCTCTGGGGAGCAGTTTGTCGGCAGCGTGCAGGCCGCGCCGCCCAGGGCTGGTCTCGCCGGGCAGGCCGCTGGGGCCGCCCCCCGGGGCTGGCCGCTGGGGCTGCCCGCCGGGGCTGACCACGCCGCTCAGGGTAGGCAGGCCGCACTGCTGGGGAAGACGGCCGCGTTGGGAGCAGTTGCGGGGAAGAAGCACGTCCGAAGCAATCACGAGAAAAAAAAAAGTTTGGGTAGTGGAGTAGGGGGTCAACAGGAATGGGTAGTGGGAGGGGGAAAATAGGAGGCCAACAAATCTTGGGGGTCTAGTAGGAGGCCTGCTAGAGTTGGTTTTTTGCCCTCCACTGCCCAAATTGAGAGCAGGGGGTGCTGCTGGAGTTGCTCTCATCATCACCTGCTCCTGCAACTCATTCAGGTTAGGATCCAACCGGAGGGCACCTCCACGTGCTTCTTGATGAAGTGTCTGCGCCGATGAGGAAATCAAACCACTGGAACCACATGACGATGAGCCTCCCCATGTTGTCCTACGGCAGTCCATCGAGCACGCCACCACCACCGTCAAAGTGCTGGGACACATGAGCGCTAGGAGCAGGCGAGAAGCTGCGGCAGCGGTGCTGGGGAGAGGCAGGACCGCCGGAGCTACCTCATCGACACACCCACTACTGTCGTACTGTGCCGAATCAGCTGCCATCTCTATGTCGACAGGGCGACAGGTCTGGTTGATGCAGCACCACAGGGGCTCTCAGATCCGGTGGCGTCCTACTGGTGTGCGGCAGCAGCAACTGGAGGCTGGAGCTTGTCCTCCCCCACGACCACACCCGTTGGCACATCAAAGGCTAGGTTTAGATTCGTGGTTGTGGAGGCTGTAACAGAACCGACCAAATTATAAGAGCACAAGTACAAAACACAAGCACTGAAACGCTCAAATTTTCGAACTTGAGCCCATATAATCCAGGTAGTCAATCGAAACCACGAAGGATTTCAAACCAACTTGCTTACAACCAAGATCGCATCATTCAACATAAAACATCATACGTTACATTTCACAAGTAGTTCCAAAATAAGTTTACACACACGGAGTCACAATTATTACAAACCAAGTTTATAAAGTAGCAGAAGCATAACACACGCATTAGTTCACATACTACTGTCAGTCTTAATGATCAACATCCCGCAAAAGCATTAAGGAAAGTACATAACAGACGATCACGCCCGAGTAATCTAGTCCTCATCACCCGCAGGGTGGAGACAAGTCTTGCAGAAGCCCTGATAAAGCATGTCATCTGCAACAGGAGGGAATAAAACCTGAGTACGGGAATGTACTCAGCTAGACTTACCCATCGAAACGGAAAATAAGAGACATCAAGGATCATGCAAGGCTTTCATAAGTGGAGCTGGCTGACATTACCTTTTGCGGAAAAGCATAAGTAATTTAAACTATTTTAACCTGTACTAGCATTTATTTTTAGCATTAACCTGTCATCTATCTTAGCACCTGTACTAAGCATGCACTTGATTAAAATCAAACAATTATCAACATTATATCCAGAGAAGGTATAAATTGTGGCAACATTGTATCATTCACTTAACCATCTGTTCATTTAATGAGATCTACGTTGCCGCTGCTCAAGTCAAGTGCTCACTAACCGGGAGCGACGGCGATTCGAATCGAATTCCTATCCAGCTGGAGGGGTATTTCTAACACTCACCGAGTCACGCCTGGCGAGGGCTGCTCAGGTCACCTTTGGTACAGTTCAGGAGCCGCAGGTCCGACTGATGCCGCATCCCCAAGGGCGACACTCTGCCAGGTGCTACGGACTCTAACCCCCCTTGGACTCACGCCAATGTCCCCAAGCACAACGTTTCTCTCCTCCAAGATGCGACCTACCAGTCGATTCCCGGCCTGAACTGTATTACTTGGATTCACGGTCGGAACGACTTATCCGGCCAACTAAGTGTTAGACTGCGTTCAACATGACTCAAGGACGTACAGCGAATCAGTCCTTAAATGACTCAGACGGGCATAGCTCCGCACCCAAGACGTGAGGTGTCTTGCGGCTGCACTATCGAACTCCCGCACGGTCTCAAATTCATTTTAGGCATGGTTCCATTCACGATAGCGATCATAGCCACTCGTGACCCATTCCTAGATCTCGCGGATGATCGAAAATCACCCGACTTCTACCGGACTAAGCAGGGCTAAGCATTAACATGGCCTAAACCTAATTTAGGGTGTAAGTATGATATATGGACAAGGACAGATATAATGCAACAAGTGTTTCCATACAACTCCTACAACTTAATGCAGTAAACAAGTAAAAGTACTCAAGAATTATATTTCAAATGATTGGGTCAGCATGCACCGGGGCTTGCCTTTCAGAAAAGAAGACGGGCGGTGATCTGGGCACTCAGGTAGCTCGTCAACGGCGTGTCCTTCGATGGCTGCCTCGTCGGGTTCTCCCGACTGCTCCTGGTCCTCCTCCGGAACTGTTCCTTCGAACTCGAGGAGTGTCACCCCCCTCCGGTACACCTATTGCATGAATGCACAATAAATATCATGGATGCATAATGGGTGCAACATGCTCGGAATGAAATGCATTTCAGCAATAAAAGTACTCTATTCAAGTCACTTCACCATTACGTGCAAATCTCTTCCCCGGTGGAGAAGTACTTACCTAATCTACCCAATCTAATGTATAATTGTTCCGCTTTAGTTAAGGCCCTAACACCTAAAAATCATAAAAACAACATTACTTAGGTTACCAACAACAAATCATCAATTATCATGACAACAATTTCTGGACAGCAGCTACGTGTTTCTATCATAACAGGAGATTCCCAATTCCTAAAGGCATGATACAAGACAATCTGAAAATCTTATAAAATGCTATACAAATCCTTTTCAGACTTTAACAATTAATTCCTAAGTTTTCCTAGTCGAATTTCTAGGGTTCCAGAAATCTGTCCTCTTCAAACAGCGAGCAACCATTTCTGGATAACCACTTTAAACAGCTATAACTCCTAGACTATTAGGCTAAATACCATCAAATTTTGACACAAGCTAGTTTAACCAGTTTACTACCACTTTGGTATTCACAAGTTTTCTAGCAAATACTTTTATTAAGGGTCAAATCCAAAAATACTACTAGCTATCTAGAAAACCTAGAATTGCAAAGATTAAATATTTATTTATGTGGCAAACATCCCTTAAGACCAAACTAATGTTACCACAAGTTCATATAGGTCACAAAAACACCAGAAAGTAAGGTTTGCCTACCTACTATATTTATTTATACTTATTTCTTAATTTACTTAAGTAATTAAGTGGAATTTTAAACATATATGTAAATTGTTTCTAAAATTCTATAAAAATTACAGGAGACTCTATGATCCAAAAAGAGAACACTGTAAAAATTTGAACTAAAATTATTTACAGAAACTCCCTAAACAAAATTCACAAACCCAAAAGGCTGATTTTTTATAATTAACAAATCATATTAAAAAGTATCAAACAACAGATTTCATAATTTTCTTGGACACTTTAGGGTACCAAGACATTCTCCAAAAAGTTATAAAAACATTGCACATGTAGAAAAATTACTAAAATTCATTTAAATATTTCCTAAAATAACAAGATAGGATTATAACTTGAAAAGTACTTAAGCACTACTGCCCAAATATTTACCAAAGCTAAATTAGGTATAACTTAGCCTACCCACCAAATTTCATAATTTTTGGAAGATTACAGCTCAAGTTATACATTTAACAAATTTGCTTTTATTTCACAACACATTTGAAAGATCTATTTAATTCTCCCAAAAAAATAAACATCACATATCAGATTTATATTTTTCTAAAATACTACACATCATGTAGATCCTAACAAAATTTATCTCAATTTTTTGGCAAGTAAAACCGTAGATCTACATTTTCCAAACAACAACAAAAATTTGTGACAATATGACGAGAAAAACCAAAACCGAACCCTAACCCGCTACAGTGCTGGGCTGGCCCGGCTTGACAGTGCCGCCCAGCCAGCGCGCGGCCCGTCCCAGACTCCCGCCCGCGCGCGCGTGGCGCTGACAGCGCAGGCCCGCAGGCCAGAGAGAGAAGAGCGGAGGAGGAAGACGACCGCAACTCCGGCGAGCTCTAGCTCACCGAAGACGACACCTCCGGCGACGGGAAGAGCACCAACGGCTTCCCCGCGACTTCCCGCATCGACCAAACCTAGATTTGTTGACCCCATCCCACCCTAGATACGACGGCTATGGCGACCGTGGCTCAGAGGCGGCACCCGGTGGCGGTCCGGCGAGCTCCGGGGGCAGGGACCTAAGTGAGGTGTGCTATGGCTTCCTGAGGACATGGCGGACCTCTCCATGCCAAGGAAGAGGACGGAGGTGGAGTGAGTGCCGCTGGCCGCGTGAGCACCGCACCGGCGGCCATGGCGCGGCAGCGCGCGATGGTGTTCCGACGTGTACCGGCCATCCCATCCGGTAGCGTCATCACCTAGGCTGCTCTACCCACCCCGGAACCCAGAACACGTAGCGGGGAGACTGGAGGGAGACCGTAGGGAGCTGTCCACGGTGAGCCACTGCGCGGAATGCACGCCGGCGAGGACTCGCGGTGGCGGAAACCAAAATTCGCCCTCACCTCTGTACAATCGGGTCAAGCAACGGGTGAAGGAGGTGGAGGGGATGTTGGCGGAGTAGTGAACGGGATTTGGAGGACGGTGGTGAGACGGTGAGCTCGCGCGAGCACGGAGAAGGCTGCGGTGGCAATTGCGCCTCCGTTTTTCGCCTCGGTGAGCCCGCCCAGAGCGAGAGGGAGGGGGAGGAGAGTGAGCGCGAGTGAGGGGGTGGAGGTGTCCGCTCGATGTTCAAACCCGCGCCTGGGCTCGCGACGTGGAGGCGACGGCAGCGCTTGGACACCACGCGGTGACGCGCTTCTGCCCGAGCGCCACGACACGGCCGGTGTCCGACTGAAGGCGCGATCGTTGACTGAATCGATGAGGCCGAACGGTGACTGACAGTGAAAGTTTGGCGCTGATTATCTTCCAACACAGCTCGATTCGGTCCAAGATGACAACATCAAATTTGTAGAGCTATGTGAGGGCAACAAGTTTGTCAATTGGAGTTTGGACTGGTTCGGCCTAGATTTGAAACTACATAGCCCCAAAGTGGTGCCCTTTGAAACTGAAACGTGTTTTCAGTGAGTGAAACCGACTGAAACCCTATTTTCAAGACACCATATCTCCTAAACCATTTAGAACTGGGTGATGGTGATGTTGACAATGTTGTAGAGCTAAGTGAGTACTACAAAAGTGTCAACATGAGTGTGAGCTGGTTTGGTCTGGTTTGCAAACTATAAGCTTCCAAAGTAGGTCACAGTAAAACTGGAGGGACACTTGGAGACTTAGAAAAATTTCTAAGTGTTGAGACAGCCCCTCTAGCTGACTTGTGGGCCATTTTAAAGCATGTTCTGGCCAGTTTCATGAGATGGTCATATTGAGACTTTTGTTCCCCATAAAATTCCCTACAACTTTGCTTAAGGGTTCTCCTCCATGCAAGGTCTCTAAGCTAGACTTTTTAATTGGTCAAACTAGAGCATCCTAGGGCTAAATGGTGGTCAACTACACCTTGGAGGGCATTTTGGTGATTTAGGTCAACATGAACCTTACTCCATTAGTGACCCTAAGTATAACTAAGGTGTTGTGAGGTATAATGAGCTACTCTCCCCCTTTTGTTACACCAACTACCTAGTGTCACATGATGTGAACCAAACAAAATTCTAAAACAACCACATTAGTTGCAACCACATAAAATATCATGAAATGATGCATGCTTATGCTCATGCAAATGCAATGCAATTATGGAGCTAAACACCAGAGGTGTTACAGTCCTCCCCCCTTATAAAAATCTCGTCCCGAGATTTGGAAAGCGTACCATTTTTCATAGAATTCCTTATAACCATCCCGCAAATAGTCATCCCGTTCCCATGTAGCGTCACTTTCACTACCCTGATTACTCCACATTACTTTATACCACTTAACCACTTTGCTTCTAGTCACTCGTTCCTGAGATCGATCACTCGGACTGGCTTTTCTTCGTAAGTTAGATCGAATTCTAGCCTGATATCTCCTAAAGGGACTCTTTCCTCAGGAACTCGAAGACACTTTTTGAGCTGAGATACATGGAAGACGTTGAATATGGCACTCATTTCAGGAGGTAACTGGATTTTGTACGCAATAGCTTCACTCTTGCCTATGATCTGGAAAGGACCCACGTATCTTGGCGCAAGTTTCCGCTTAACACCAAAACGTTAGACACTCTTCATTGGAGAAACTTTCAGATAAACGAAGTCTCCAACTTCAAACTCGAGCGGTTTTCTACGACGATCTGCATAACTTTTCTGTCTAGCTTGGGCTACAGCCATATGTTTTTGGATGGTACGGACTTGTTCCACAGCTTCCTCAACAAAAGCAATACCATAAAATCTCCTCTCACCAGATTCTATCCAATTTAGTGGGGTTCTACACTTACGACCGTACAACGCTTCAAATGGGGCCATCTTAATGCTCTCTTGGTAACTATTATTATAAGAGAACTCAGCTAAAGGCAACCACTTCTCCCATGAACCCTTGGACGAAATAACACAAGCTCGTAACATATCCTCCAAGATTTGGTTGACTCGTTCAGTCTGACCTGATGTCTGGGGGTGATAAGCAGAGCTTCTCACTAACTTGGTTCCCAGAAGGTGATGCAATTGCTCCCAAAAGCGAGTAGTGAACTGGGGACCACGGTCAGAAACAATAGTACGAGGTACCCCATGGAGCCGGACTATCTGATTGAAGTACAACTCAGCATAGTCAGTGGGACGATAGTCTACTCGAACAGGAATGAAGTGAGCCGATTTGGTTAAACGATCTACAATTACCCAGATGGAGTTATGATTTTTGACAGTAGGAGGAAGTCCGATAATGAAATCCATACTTATCTCTTCCCATTTCCAACCTGGGATAGAAAGTGGTTGAAGTAACCTAGCTTTTATATGCACATCTTTAACTCTACAGCAGGTGTCACACCTAGCAACATATGCAGCTATCTCTTTCCGCATCTTGGTCCACCAATAAAGTGGCTTCAAATCATAATACATCTTATTACTACCAGGATGGATGGACAACTTGGATGAATGTGCTTCGGACAGGATCTGATCTCTAAGCTCTTGGTCCTTAGGTACCACTAATCTATCCTTAAACCACAGCACACCTTCTTCATCTACCCTGAAATGCTTAGTTTCTTCCTCTTTCATCTTGCGTTTTATGTGGAATACACCAGGATCAGTCTTTTGGAGCTCAATAATTCTGCTTTTGAGAGTACAACTGACAGTGATGTTGTACAAGACTGCTAGATGTAGAAGGTGAGATCGATGAAAATCAGTTTCAACTAGGGAATGGCAATGAGACTTATGGCTTAAAGCATCCGCAACCACATTTGCCTTGTCAGGATGATAGTGCACTTGAAGGTTATAATCCTTAATCAACTCGAGCCATCTTCTTTGATGCATATTTAACTCGGGTTGGGTGAAGATGTATTTGAGGCTTTTGTGGTCTATCTAGATATTGTAGACATTGCCCAGCAGATAATGCTGCCATACTTTCAAAGCATGAACAACTACGACCAGTTCTAAGTCATGCGTTGGATAATTCACCTCATGCTTCCGAAGTTGTCGAGAGGTATATGCAATTACTCGGCCTTCTTGCATCAGAACACCTCCCAAACCTATGCCTGAGGCATCACAATACACATCAAATGGTTTCTCGATATCCGGTTGTGCCAAAACCGGAGCTGAGGTTAGGAGAGTTCGTAGTTTGTGAAAAGCCGCATCACACTCAGGAGTCCAGACAAACCTGGTGTCTTTTTGCAGCAGCCGAGTCATCGGCTTGGCTATTTTTGAGAAATCTAGAATGAAGCGACGATAATAGCCAGCCAAACCAAGAAAACTCCGAACCTCGTGAAGCGAGATAGGAGCCTTCCGGTTCAGTACTTCTTGTACCTTGGCGGGGTCCACCATAATTCCCCCATCGGACAACACATGCCCAATAAAAGGTACTTCACGAAGCCAGAATTCATATTTACTGAACTTCGCATACAGTTGATGTTCTCGTAGTCTGGTGAGAACAATACACAGGTGTTCAGCGTGTTCTTCCTCATTTTTAGAATATATCAAGATGTCATCAATAAACACCACCATAAACTTGTCCAATTCGAGCATAAACACCGAATTCATCAAGCACATGAAGTGTGCGGGGGCATTTGTCAGGCCGAAAGACATAACAAGATACTCATAAAGGTCGTATCTTGTCGAGAAAGCTGTTTTTGGAATATCTTCGGAACGGATTTTAATCTGATGGTAACCAGACCTCAGATTAATCTTGGAAAAGACTTTAGCTTTGGACAACTGATCGAACAGGATATCGATACGTGGCAGAGGATACTTATTTTTGACAGTGACTGCATTCAGAGGTCTATAATCTACACACATCCGCAAGATCTGATCCTTCTTCTTCACAAAGATAGCAGGGCATCCCCACGGAGACGAACTTGGGCGAATCAACCCCTTCTTCAAAAGTTCATTCAACTGCACCTTAAGTTCAGCTAGCTCATTCGGAGGCATCCTATAAGGTCTCCTAGAGATGGGAGCCGTGCCAGGCAACAACTCAATTTTTAATTCAACATCCCGATCTGGAGGGAGTCCCGGCAAATCATCAGGAAAAACGTCTGAAAACTCATTTACTACGGGAATTTCAGCCAACGCCTTTGCTTGCACAGTATAAACTTCCCCAGACAAATCAACTTTTCTGGGAAGTTGTACCAGAAAACCCTTTTGATCTGTAGGATCTCTGAGCATAACTACCCGAGTGGATGTATCAATGAGTACCCCATTCTGACTCATCCAATTCATGCCCAGAATAACATCAATGCTTAATCCCGGCAAAACCACTAAGGCAAGCGAGTACTTTTGCCCTTCTATCTCAAACTCTAGATCTCTTACCACTTGATTTGTGGAAATATTCCCACTTGCTGCGCTAATGCAATAACCCCCACCTTCAACAGTATGTAATTTGTGTGCAAACTTTGATGCAAACTTAGGACTGATAAAGGAATGCGAAGCACCTGAATCAAAAAGTACCACTGCAGGATATTGGTCAACTAGGAACTTACCAGCAGTGACAACCTCACCAGATGGGATTTCCTCAATACTATTATAATGAGCGTGCCCTTGACAGCCACCTTGGTTGATATTCTTCTTAGGGTAAGGACAGTTTCTGGACCAATGGCCTAGCTTGTTGCAGTTCCAACAAGGCATGTTGCTGGGAGGAACACTAGAACTGCTCTGTCCAGAATTTCCCTTTGGCAGAGCGACTGTATAAGCCTTGTGGAATCTAGTTTTAGTAGCAGGCTTCTTCTGTGGCGGACAAAACTTGGTATTCTGAGTAGGTGGGCGAGGGAAAGACCAAGGTGCAGATGAGGTCCGAGACTGCGAAGCACTCGCCTCCAGGGACCTTTTGCGGCTCTTAGAGGCAGAATAGATAACATTATTGTTCTCCTGGGTCAAAGCATCACTGATAAAATCATTGAAGGTAGTACACTTGCTAGTGCCCATAGTCTTCATCAGCTTTGGGCCGAGGCCTCTTTTAAAGCTAGCAATTTTCTTGGCATCGGTATCCACAAACTCTGTCGCATACCTTGCCAGGTTGTTGAAAGATTGCAGATATTCAGTCAAGCTTTTATTTCCCTGCGACAGCCTCATGAATTATGTGTGCTTGATAGCCATAAGACCTGGAGGAATATAGTTCCCACGGAATGCGGCCTTGAACTGGTCCTAAGCAATCGGGACATTTGCAGGCAGTGTGGAACGATAGTGGCTCCACCAAATACCCGCTGGACCATGCAGTTGGTGAGAAGCATATTCAGTTTTTAGCTCATCGGTCAAACGAAGAAGACAAAACTTTTGTTCAATAGTGTTCAACCACTCGTTGGCTTGCAGTGGTTCCTCCGCCTCCTTAAAGAGCGGAGGCTTAGTATCAAGAAAGTCCTTGAAATCACTGTACTGATTGGGTTCTGGGCCCTGGCGGCCATGATGAGCCTCCCGGTTGGCAAGCTGGCGCATAGCATCTGCCAGCATGCGCTGCCCTTCGACCACGGTCTGCATCAGCTCAGCCGGGGTAGGTGGTGGCAGAGGGGGTGGCTGTTCCTCATCCTCATTGCCACGACCCTGACGGAGATTGTACGACATCTGCAAAATGCATAGCCAATGAGCACTGACGATGTGGGAAATTTATAGATGAATTATTGTAAATATGTCAAACTAACTTCATGAAATGGACTTCTCAAAATACTCATGGCACAATAATTCATCACAACCGCACAATCCATTCAAGCGCATCAATTGACGCAATCATGCGAGGGAATCCAACAAGATGTACTTTGATAAAGGCTCACTCACAAGAAGCACAGCAGTTACTGAACCGTTTACGTTAATATCTACGTGATTTTTGATCTTTCGCCCGGTACTGGGATTTGATCTCAAAATTTTTAGTTGACTGAGAAAGGCTACTTCTAACTGAACACAAATAGACTTCTCAACGGTAGAGTTCCATGGTGGATCATGACTAGCCACCTCGATACCAGCGCGTGCCAAGCAGCACAACCTTATGTCGCGCGCCATAGGAGGCCCTCGGTTTCGTCGCGGCACCGAAGGGTGCTAATCGTGACACCATCATCGAACGCACGCAATAAGACATCCAATTGTGATCAAAATTAACAGGTTCAACTAAACATCTAGGAAACATAGGGTTCGACCTTACATCCCAAAAGTCAAGTTATTACAAAGCCTCACTCTAACCCTAGGAGGCTCAAAAGACAATTCTAACATCGTAGCTACGCGATGACTACTCTAAGCATCATCCTCAGAGTCGGTGTCAAGGATCTCCCCGCCATCCTTGTCGCTAACAGGCTCTAACTCCTCGTCTTCTTCTTCTTTCTTCTGGTGCTTCTTCTGGTGCGCGGCATCTTGGGGCCCATTGACCTCCACTTCAT
Organism: Saccharum hybrid cultivar R570; assembly: GCA_038087645.1. Classification (NCBI taxonomy): domain Eukaryota; kingdom Viridiplantae; phylum Streptophyta; class Magnoliopsida; order Poales; family Poaceae; genus Saccharum; species Saccharum hybrid cultivar. The sequence continues at coordinate 617,125 of JAQSUU010000625.1, read as the reverse complement.
CATCATCTTCAGCCATGATGATTCCCAAACCCATGTCCTCATCTGCGTTGTTGTTTCGAGGCAGCAGAGGATTTAGCTAGTTGTTTAGGCGGTGCACTTCTTTATGAAGATTGTCATTGTATTCTTCAGCATTCTCCAACTGTTGCTCGAGCTCAAACTGACGAGCTCTCAGAACGTTCTCCTCGTGCCAGGCTTCATCCCTCTGATTCATGACATGGACCAGCATGCGTTGACAGTTGTGATTTGCTACGGTCAATCTCTGGACCGCAAGTGTTTCCTGGTCACGATCATGGATTACTTGCTCTAGTTGCTGACGCGCTGCATTCCTGGCAGCAGTCACTTCGGCCAACTCAGCCCTCAGCCTTTCCACCTCAGTGGGCTCAGGGCGGGGCTCATGTGGAGCGAGCTGGGGACGAGGTGCCCTGCCTCCAGTGGACTTGCGAGCGGTCCTCTTGGTACGTGCCATCTGTAGCAACAAGATACGACTTAAAGTGAGGATCATTTAGGGGATACGAAATTTAATTTAGTTGGGACTATTGAAATTTTTAAGGAGGGAGTAAATGATATGTATGATATAATTAAACATGATGCATGCACGTTCCGTATGCCCTCTCACCTTAGTAGAAACCTAAAGTTCTAACGCTAGGTGGTGGCATACATATGTTCTCTCATATAAGCGAAACTATCGGTCTACTCGTTACGCTGTTAGTGTACCTGCAAAAAATCTCATTTCAGCCCAACAGTTTCCTAATATAAGCACACAAGAAAGCAGTAATTTAAATACTTTCCATATACGCATCCCCTGATGTATATACTTTAGTATCAAAGCTACTCGATATAAAGGTTTCCACAATTAAGTGCTTATATAATTACACGGTTTAAACATGTAAGTATGCAAGTCACCAAAACTACTCTCCCCTAGATCGCAGGTTGGACGATCATGCTCTCACAACTCACACTTACCAGAGCATCGAGGCAATTGATCCATACATGACCACCCAAGTGGATGGCATCCATACAATATCACGCCGTATGGACGACGAAACAAAAACAAACAAGGCCCCCAAGTTAGTCTTTATAATAAGTCACCTAAGAGTCCTTATTTGGGCTAAGGGATGTGATCACTGGCATACCTATGAAAATAATTTTTAGAGTTTTAACCCTTTTCATAATCAAATACTTTTGTTTTTAAATACTCGTACGATGTGTTTAATGTTGAATTATGCTCCGGTACCAGCTGTAATAGAACCGACCAAATTATAAGAGCACAAGTACAAAAACAAGCACCGAAGCGCTCAAATTTTCGAACTTGAGCCCATATAATCCCGGTAGTCAATCGAAACCACGAAGGATTTCAAACCAACTTGCTTACAACCAAGATCACATCATTCAACATACAACATCATACGTTACATTTCATAAGTAGTTCCGAAATAAGTTTACACACACGGAGTCGCAATTATTACAAACCAAGTTTATAAAGTAGCGGAAGCATAACACACGCATTAGTTCACATACTACTGCCAGTCTTAATGATCAACATCCCGCAAAAGCATTAAGGAAAGTACATAACACACGATCACGCCCGAGTGATCTAGTCCTCACCACCCGCAGGGTGGAGGCAGGTCTTGCAAAAGCCCTGATAAAGCATGTCATCTGCAACAGGAGGGAATAAACCCTGAGTACGAGAATATACTCAGCTAGACTTACCCGTCGAAACGGAAAATAAGAGACACTAAGGATCATGCAAGGCTTTCATAAGTGGAGCTGGCTGACATTACCTTTTACGGAAAAGCATAAGTAATTTAAACTCTTTTAACCTGTACTAGCATTTATTTTTAGCATTAACCTGTCATCTATCTTAGCACATGTACTAAGCATGCACTTGATTAAAATCAAACAATTATCAACATTATATCCAGAGAAGGTATAAATTGTGGCAATATTGTATCATTCACTTAACCATCTGTTCATTTAATGAGATCTACGTTGCCGCTGCTCAAGTCAAGTGCTCACTAACCGGGAGCGACGACGATTCGAATCGAATTCCTATCCAGCTGGAGGGATATTTCTAACACTCACCGAGTCACGCCTGGCGAGGGCTGCTCAGGTCACCTTTGGTACAGTTCAGGAACCACGGGTCCGACTGATGCCGCATCCCTAAGGGTGACACTCTGCCAGGTGCTAGGGACTCTAACCCCCCTTGGACTCATGCCAATGTCCCCAAGCACAATGTTTCTCTCCTCCAAGATGCGACCTACCAGTCGATTTCCGGCCTGAACTGTATTACTTGGATTCGCGGTCGGAACGGCTTATCCGGCCAATTAAGTGTTAGACTGCGTTCAACATGACTCAAGGATGTACAGCGAATCAGTCCTTAAACGACTCAGACGGGCATAGCTCCGCACCCAAGACGTGAGGTGTCTTGCGGCTGCACTATCGAACTCCCGTCCGGTCTCAAATTCATTTTAGGCATGGTTCCATTCACGATAGTGATCATAGCCACTCGTGACCCATTCCTAGATCTCGCGGATGACCGAAAATCACCCGACTTCTACCGAACTAAGCAGGGCTAAGCATTAACACGGCCTAAACCTAATTTAGGGTGTAAGTATGATATCTGGACAAGGACAGATGTAATGCAACAAGTGTTTCCATACAACTCCTACAACTTAATGCAGTAAACAAGTAAAAGTACTCAAGAATTATATTTCAAATGATTGGGTCAGCATGCACCAGGGCTTGCCTTTCAGAAAAGAAGATGGGCGGTGATCTGGGCACTCAGGTAGCTTGTCAACGGCGTGTCCTTCGATGGTTGCCTCGTCGGGTTCTCCCGGCTGCTCCTGGTCCTCCTCCGGAGCTGTTCCTTCGAACTCGAGGAGTGTCACCGCCTCCGGTACACCTATTGCATGAATGCACAATAAATATCATGGATGCATAATGGGTGCAACATGCTCGGAATGAAATGTATTTCAGCAATAAAAGTACTCTATTCAAGTCACTTCACCATTTCGTGCAAATCTCTTCCCCAGGGGAGAAGTACTTACCTAATCTACCCAACCTAATGTACAATTGTTCCGCTTCAGTTAAGGCCCTAACACCTAAAAATCATAAGAACAACATTACTTAGGTTATCAACAACAAATCATCAATTATCATGACAACAATTTCTGGACAGTAGCTACGTGTTTCTATCATAACAGGAGATTCCCAATTCCTAAAGGCATGATACAAGACAATATGGAAAGCTTATAAAATACTCTACAAATCCTTTTTAGACTTCAACAATTAATTCCTAAGTTTTCCTAGTCGAATTTCTAGGGTTCCAGAAATCTGTCCTCTTCAAACAGCGAGCAGTCATTTCTGGATAGCCACTTTAAACAGCTATAATTCCTAGACTACTAGGCCAAATACCATCAAATTTTGACACAAGCTAGTTTAACTATTTTACTACCACTTTGGTATTCACAAGTTTTCTAGCAAATACTTTTATTAAGGGTCAAACCCAAAAATACTACCAGCTGTCCAGAAAACCTAGAATTGCAAAGATTAAATATTTATTTATGTGGCAAACATCCCTTAAGACCAAACTAATATTACCACAAGTTCACATAGGTCACAAAAACACCAGAAAGTAAGGTTTTCCTACCTAAAATATTTATTTATACTCATTTCTTAATTTACTTAAGTAATTAAGTGAAATTTTAAACATATATGTAAACTGTTCTTAAAATTCTACAAAAATTACAGGAGACTCTATGAACCAAAAAGAGACCACTGTAAAAATTTGAACTAAAATTATTTATAGAAACTCCCTAAACAAAATTCACAAGCCCAAAAGACTGATTTTTGAATAATTAACAAATCATATTAAAAAGTATCAAACAATAGATTTCATAATTTTCTTGGACACTTTAGGGTACCAAGACATTCTACAAAAAGTTATAAGAACATTGCACATGTAGAAAATTACTAAAATTCGTTTAATTATTTCTTAAAATAACAAGATAGCATTATAACTTGAAAAGTACTTAAGCACTACTACCCAAATTTTTACCAAAGCTAAATTAGGTATAAATTAGCCTACCCACCAAATTTCATAATTTTTAGAAGATTACAGCTCAAGTTATACATTTAACAAATTTGCTTTCATTTCACAACACATTTGAAAGATCTATTTAATTCTCCCAAAAAAAATAAACATCACATATCATATTTATATTTTTCTAAAATACTACACATCATGTAGATCCTAACAAAATTTATCTCAATTTTTGGGCAAGTAAAACCCTAGATCTACATTTTCCAAACAACAACAAAAATCTGTGACAATATGACAAGAAAAACCAAAACCGAACCCTAACCCGCTACAGTGCTGGGCTGGCCCGGCTTGATAGTGCGGCCCAGCCAGCGCGCGGCCCATCTCGGACTCCCGCCCGCGCGCGCGTGGCGCTGACAGCGCGGGCCCGCAGGCCAGAGAGAGAAGAGCGGAGGGGGAAGACGACCGCGACTCCGGCGAGCTCTAGCTCGCTGACGGCGGCGCCTCCGGCGACGGGAAGAGCACCAACGGCTTCCCCGCGACTTCCCGCATCGACCAAACCTAGATTTGCTGACCCTATCCCACCCTAGCTACGACGGTCATGGCGACCGCGGCTCGGAGGCGGCACCCGGTGGCGGTCCGGCGAGCTCCGGGGGCCAGGGACCTAAGTGAGGTGTGCTACGGCTTCCTGAGGACATGGCGGACCTCTCCATGCCAAGGAAGAGGACGGAGGTGGAGTGAGTGCCGCTGGCCGCGTGAGCACCGCACCGGCGGCCATGGCGCGGCAGCACACGACGGTGTTCCGACGTGTACCGGCCATCCCATCCGGTAGCGTCATCACCTAGGCTGCTCTACCCACCCCGGAATCCAGAACACGTAGCGGGGAGACTAGAGGGAGACCGTAGGGAGCTGGCCACGGTGAGCCGCTGCGCGGACAGCACGCCGGCGAGGACTCGCGGTGGCGGAAACCAAAATTCGCCCTCACCTCTGCACAATCGGGTCAAGCAACAGGTGAAGGAGGTGGAGGGGATGTTGGCGGAGTAGTGAACGGGATTTGGAGGATGGTGGTGAGACGGTGAGCTCGCGCGAGCACGAAGAACGCTGCGGTGGCAATTGCGCCTCCGTTTTCCGCCTCGGTGAGCCCGACCAGAGCGAGAGGGAGGGGGAGGAGAGTGAGCGCGATTGAGGGGGTGGAGGTGTCCGCTCGGTGTTCAAACCCGCGCCTAGGCTCGCGACGTGGAGGCGACGACAGTGCTTGGACGCCACGCGGCAACGCTCTTCTACCCGAGCGCCACGACACGGCCGGTGTCCGACTGAAGGCGCGATCGTTGACTAAATCGATGAGGCCAAACGGTGACTGACAGTGAAAGTTTGGCGCTGATTATCTTCCAACACAGCTCGATTCGGTCCAAGATGACAACATCAAATTTGTAGAGCTATGTGAGGGCAACAAGTTTTTCAATTAGAGTTTGGACTGGTTCGGCCTAAATTTGAAACTACATAGCCCCAAAGTGGTGCCCTTTAAAACTGAAACGTGTTTTCAGTCAGTGAAACCGACTGAAACCCTATTTTCAAGACACCATATCTCCTAAACCATTTAGAACTAGGTGATGGTGATGTTGACAATGTTGTAGAGCTAAGTGAGTACTACAAAAGTGTCAACATGAGTGTGAACTGGTTTGGTCTGGTTTGCAAACTACAAGCTTCCAAAGTAGGTCACAGTAAAACTGGAGGGACACTTGGAGACTTAGAAAAATTTCTAAGTGTTGAGACAGCCCCTCTAGCTGACTTGTGGGCCATTTTTGAGCATGTTCTGGCCAGTTTTATGAGATGGTCATATTGAGACTTTTGTTCCCCATAAAATTCCCTACAACTTTGCTTAAGGGTGCTCCTCCATGCAAGGTCTCTAAGCTAGACTTTTTAATTGGTCAAACTAGAGCATCCTAGAGCTAAATGGTGGTCAACTACACCTTGGAGGGCATTTTAGTGATTTTGGTCAACATGAACCTTGCTCCATTAGTGACCCTAAGTATAACTAAGGTGTTGTGAGGTATAATGAGCTACTCTTCCCTTTTGTTACACCAACTACCTGGTGTCACATGATGTGAACCAAACAAAATTCTAAAACAACCACAGTAGTTGCAACCACATAAAATAACATGAAATGATGCATGCTTATGCTCATGCAAATGCAATGCAATTATGGAGCTAAACACCAGAGGTGTTACAGAGGCGAGCGGGGAGGTGTCGAAGGAGAGTTTGGACTACACGTGAACATCGGGACGGAGTATGGGGCATGAGAGGAGGGGAGCCGGCAAGATGCGAGAGCAAGAGAGCCGAGAGAGGGAGTTACGAGCAGTGCGCTGGGCCTAGGAGCGATCAGGTGCGTGTAGGGTCCACCTATCTGCGTGGTTGTAACCCAGGCAATGGAGCGGGGAGGCATGTTGAATTAAATTTTTAACGTCCCCCTGTCGATCTTTTTAGGAGTAGAGAAATGGCTAATTTACTATTTGTATTCTTGTTTTAGTTACCAAGGTCCTAAGAATCCTTCGGTCAAAAAAAAGGTCCTATGAATCAGTGTTGGTGACAGTGGTGGGCTCTAATATATAGGATCTTCTTTGGAGTGCTTGGTGCATGCATGTGTCATGGAGGATGGGATTATCTGTTCACCGTTCATAGTAATGTGGCTTATGATGTGAATCTCCATGCCTTGACGATTAGTTAGAAGTTTTCTATATAACTTACAGTGCTAACGATTTGTTTATGATGAATAGGTCAGTGCTAGTGTTTAAAACCTGTAATCATTGAGATTTTGAGATCTGTTGCTTTATCTCTGAAGTGTGTGCATATTAGTTTTTTTAGCATAAGTGTGTGCATATTAGTTTATAAGTTTACATTGTACATGAAACACTTCTTTTAACATGATCAAATTTTAAGTAACTTTATCTTATTATTATTGTGCAATTATTCAAACATGACAGGAGCCACTCCAAAGGGGGTTCTTAGGATTATGGGTGTGCGGGGACTTACAATATACCATGTGAAGAGTCACTTATAGGTAATTCTCTATATATGAATAGCTCTTCACGATTTCAATTCCTTATATTTTTTCACCCTAATTTTTTTATTTTTTCCTTTTTTAAATAAAAAAATCTAGAAATACCGTCTTGCAAAGTACATTCCAGACCCTGCAGCCAATGGTAGGTGACCATTATTATCTTGTTTTACGTGCATTCAAGCAAGAACATATATCTACTATTATTTTGGTTTATTTAATCTTACCGTTCATATAGACAACAAAGCTGAAAAGAAAGATTCAGGGGAATTGCTGGCAGCACTTGAAGGTTCCTCATATGTATCAGTGCATCTGCCTGTTTGTATTTACTTTCATACAAAAGATATGTCTTCTTGCTTGTAGTTCATAGAAAGAGAGAGGTTGGTCAAGTCCAATCTGTTCTGAGCTCAGTTCAAATGGTCAGACATCATTTGCAGCATAAAAATACCAGTGACAATGCTAAATTTTGTATTAGATTATTAGCCAGGGAAATAAATGCAGTTTTCACTTTCAACAGTGTTGGCATTGTTAAACTTATAATAATAAAGTGGAGCTAAAAAAATAAAATGAGGTGTACACCGTATGCATGCCATTTGAATATTTGATTTCTTGGTTCAACTATGTCTTGCGATTATTTACTTCACCACATAAATAGTACTCTTTCAGTTAGTTTCCTATCTGCTTTGCTATTTTCTATTAGCAAAAGCAGACCATCCTATTCCCCTTTTATGAAAGATAGTATCTAATTGCCTAATCTTCCAAACTTTCAACTGTTTCATGATGGATATATATATGATTTTGTTATGTATTACAGTACAATGCAGATATCTGAAGCTCTGAAGCTGCAGATGGAGATCCAGAAGCGGTTGCATGAACAATTAGAGGTAAGTTAATGATGTCACAGATATCATTAGAGTTCAATATGTGATATGATACTCACTGGCATTGATACTTTGAGTTCTTTCATGAAGGATATTGTATCATACGTGGAATCTAGAAAAAGTTTGAAAATACCAAATCCAAATATATTGTGATACACTTAAGTGTGCCAAGATAGACTTATAAGTTGTTTGGTATAGGAATGTGATGGTAGTGGATCAATCGATGCTAACTCTGAACCAAAGTCATCTATTTGATGAGGAATGGAATGACTTGATCCATTATCATATTCCTTGTTTACTGTTATCACACATCTAGTGTATATATGAAGAATGATGTCATCTTACCAAAATCATAGCATGATCCCATGATATATCATTCAATCTAGGATGAATTGATTCCTCAAGTTAAACACACTATTCTATTATTAGAACATGATGTCATTAGTTCAATTAAAGTGATGTTATAGTTGTATTGAAAGGTCAAGGTCCGTGATGGCAAAGTTTAAGGCCATATTTCGAGCTCTAAAATAGGCCCTAACAGTCTAAAAAAATAAAACGATAATCATATATAATATTCTTATAGCAGTTAACACAAAAAATTTAACCTACATATCTTTATGAATTAGGCTACTTACTTGCTGGGTGCTGGCCTCCAAATGCCAATCATCTCAAGTTTTTGATGGATCTGTGGCACTATGGTAGTTTGCCTTCTTCTTAATGAAATGATACGTTGCTCTCCTGCATATTCAAGAAAAAAACTATAGTAGTTTGACACTTGCCAGTACACCCTCTCCCAGTGCCCCTCGCCGATGCTTTGCAGTTTGCACTTTGATGTTTGCAGTGGAGTACTGGACTCGAGATTCCCTGGCTGCCTAGTGGAGATGAACACTGGATTTGGATGGAGTAGTTGGACAGACGAACAAACAACATAGATGGAACTACATAGTACCAGATAGGAAGAGATGTAGTGATTCCTAGAGTCGGCATAGGTATTGAATATTGAATAGGGTATTGAATTATTGATTACCAGATAAGCTATAGTTTTGAGGCCCCTAAAAAATTGGGGCCCTGTACCGTTGCACTTGCCACACCCCCATGCACAGTCCCAAAGGTTCATTCTATGTTCGAGGCCTTTTTAGTTAAACTCAGGTGTAGTTTAATTAGCTTCAATTTTGTGTTGCAACCTTTCAATAGGTTTATCAATTTAAATAATTCTAGCTTTATGATTTTTAAAATTGCAAAATCTTTAAATATAATTAGTTATGCTTATAGTTATATATGGGGATAAGCACCAAGGCTTTCCTAGTTCCGATGTTTTTGCTGGCGAACTCAATATGAAACCATGTATTAACATCTGACTTAGAACGATAATCAGCTATTGCCTTGAATGCTGGAAAGCTATATTACTTTAGTGTGAAGTTTACTAACTGACATTTCTGTTCTTGAACCATGTTTCAAGAAATGTGATGAAATGTCAATAACCCACAATTAAAAGTTTGTCAAGAGCTAGACTTGACGATCCTTGTATTTTGTAAATTCTAGAGGCAACTTTACTTTGCTGACGTTTAGTTGATTTGAAAGGAGAAATATATCAGTCCAAAAAAGCTTGCATGTATTGTTTGAGGATAGGTGTCAACAAAGAGCAGTAGTGTTTAGAAGAAGTATAGACTAAGAGCACAAATTACATAAACAGAAAAGGAACATTTAATATTTAGAATGTTCCTACTACCGCTGTTGCGGTTCTGAATTTATAACAAGAATCAAGCCACTACAGGTGTTGTCATAGCTGACAAACATTCCTTGCAGGTACAAAGGCAGCTGCAGCTGCGAATTGAGGCACAGTGCAAGAACCTTCAGAAGATCATCGAAGAGCAGCAACGCATCAATGGTGTTGGAGTTTCTAGAGCCACATCAAGTGAACAGTTGACCAACTCTGAAAGACCTAACTGCTCAATCCATGTACCAGCATCTCCAACTCCATTTCATGCTATTCCATTCAGTGAAGACAATGGAAGTCGAGTTGAGCCCATGAAGCTGGCTCATATTCCTAATGGTGAACCTCAAACACCTGACACCAACTATCGGCCTGACTCACCAAGGCTCTGTCCAAAGCATGAGCACCCAGCCAAGAGGCAGAGGGGCAGCAGCAACAGCGATGGTACCATGTTCGCTGATGATGACTTTACCCTTCCACAGCACATCTCTGAGTCAAGCACGGGCTCGGAGTTCCAACCATGTGCGATGTCATGCTCAGGCCATTAGCCTCTGGTGCTGTGACAATTCCCCTATCAAAGCTAGTTTTCTGGTGCAGTATATGACCAATGATAGATTTTGGTTTCTTTTAACAAAAATACCATTATTAGACAAAAGTTTAGGGGTCACAAGATTTTGGTTGCACTTGCTCATGAGTCATGACATGCATGGTTGCTTTGAACTCCATAGTATGACATGGCTAGATGTTACCATGTGGATTACAGTAATGTTATGGTATCAAATTAATATCATTTTGGCACTGAGTCTGTCTGGTGGTTTGATATTGGATGTCGGTCAACTATTATGACAGTCAACATGTATGCATATGCTAATTAACTCAAACTGGCCACCGAAAACGGCAAGGTCAATTTTGGGGGGTTAGGACAACAGTTCCTATTGTTATTTACACACCGAATTCGGTTCATACTACATGAAGTGATGACAGATCAATAGTATCTAACCTTTGGCACATACTACGGTGTTGTCTAACCTACCATGGTCACTAACCTAGCCTCTCGTATTTTTAAATCTCTTAATCGGTCTAGAGAAGGAGTAACTAAGTTAATTGAATCTAATCTAGATGTGTAAATTAAGCCCGGTAGTAATACATATCATAGTTCATACCCTTTGCATTTTGATTTCCTGAAAGCTCCTAATGACCGGAGGGTACTAGATTTTTATAAATTCAGATAATAAAACTATCATGAAGCACATTAGTTTGCTTCTTTCACAGATAGGTGAAGCTAGTATCTTAGATTTTTATGAAAGTTTGTAATTTTCTTTTCTCTTACTAAGATGACATTTTTCATGGTTTACTTTTTTGCCATCTTGTTCCATTGATTCTTGGGCTTAATTGGAAGAAATGTTTCATTAACACTTTTATAATGGAAGCAATGAGATGAAGTTATAACTTACATTGGTTAAGTAAGGGGAAAGGCAAGCCCGCATGCCCTTGTGCCGCACGAGCTATCTGATTTGTTGTTGACCCCCTCTCTAGCTGCAGCACGAATCTGAAAAAAGCAATATTCTCTTCCCCCTTCTAATCGAGGCGTGGTTTCTTAATGAAACAACTTTTACATAGAACGTGCGATCCGCATCTAACATTGAGTTTTCTACTTTCCTATTTGACATGCAAATTAAAATCTTTACTATTTATCACTCCTTTCATTTTTTCTATCCTATTTGATACTGCAGTTATTTTAGAGCTGTAACCGTGTTAAGTTCTAGAAAAAACCGTTTTATCTCTGTTTTTTTCCCAGTCGTGACGTTCTCTCTTGCTGGCTATTGTCAAATTGGAAATTTTGTCCCCTCCCCACAACACCACCACCGGCTTATCCCTCACGGTCCGCAACACTGCACAGCGCCACCGCCGCGCACAGCCATGGCATCCTCCTCTACCTACCTCATGCTCGCCAGCACCCGTGCTCCCCTCGCTCCTCTCATAAGGCCACCGCTGATGGCCCTCGTCGCGAGAACCGCCGCAGCCTCCATCACTAGTGGCGCCAGAGCCAGTGTCCCTCTGTTCGTCAACCCCGCCGCGTGCCGGCCGGGAGTGCGGCGCCGTGGCTGGGCCCAAATCTGCAGAGACTCGTCCCTCCAGGGCCCTCCAAGCGCCGATTCTCCTGCTCAGGAGCAAGAGGATATGAAGAAGAGCGAGGCGGTGTCAGAGGCTGCTGCTCGGATTGCTGGAGGCAGCGGCGGGAGGTTCAGCGACTGGAGCACGTCGGTGCTCATCTTCGGGATCTGGGCGGGACTCATGTACTACGTCTTCCTGCTCGCGCCTAACCAGACACCGGTACGGGACAATTGCCTGCCTGCTTGCTTTGTGCTATGCTGCTGTGAATGTGATTTCGAATTCCCTTGCTAATTTGTAATTTGTGCCTCCACTCTGACTGCAGTACCAAGACACATACCTCTTGCAGAAACTTTTAAATCTGAAGGGTGACGATGGCTTCCGAATGAATGATGTTCTTGTTTCTCTATGGTACATTATGGGCCTCTGGCCACTAGTCTACAGTATGTTGCTCCTTCCTACTGGCAGAAGGTAAGGCTCCTTCCTTCAGGAATTTAGGATCAAGTTCAAACAATTTCAAACTGTTTTTTTAAAAGATTCGGCATCATTTAACTAGAAATACTGCCCAACCTATTACCGTATTACGCATCACAAAATTATATGACATCGACGAAATAACACAAACATATCACAAAAGTAGAGCAGCGCTAATACGGAGAACTGATGGTAGGTGAGCTGCATATGCTAGTGAGTAGTGACGTCGGGCGTGGGAGTGAGAAAACTAAATGAATTTGAAGACACTTAGGGCTTTGGTGAGACTAGAGGATATGGAGGGCCATTTTAGTGTACTTTGGTGTAATTTAGGGTGGAAGATGAATTCAACCGAAATTTTTTTGGCTGATACAAAAAAATTCTGAACCCCAGAGAAAAAGGAGAATTTCGTCGAAATTGTGAACCCTACTCAGCTCATGCTTATGAATGTTCTGTAGGAAGCTAGTGATGATGGCTGCGGCATACTTGCAATTTTCTAGTTTCATTTGGCTGATCTTCAAGCTTGTCTTAATCCTTTGGATAGTTCCTAAACACAAAGATAGTCCTTGTGTCTGTATATGTCAAAAACTGATTAGGAACAACAACAATACCTTCCCAAGCAAGTTGGGATAGGCGATGTTAACCATGAAACGGTTATCTAGTTTCTTTTGCATGCTGTAGTAATAACACCTTGTACTGTAAGGTGATTTAAAAATTAACTTTGTATGCGGACAGAGTGATATGTGACTTGTTCTTTATTTTGTGTAAATAAGCCAACCACGAACAAAAGGTTTTGTCTAGCATGTTGTTGAACTAGTCTACAGTGTGTTGCCTTTTCCCACTGAAAGAAGGTAAATGAATCTGCGAATTTGTAACCAATGACATGTTCCCTTTGTTTGACTGCTAAAGTTGTACAAAAGCACCACATATTTTTCATCTATATTATAGCCCTTTTTTTGTGTTTGGCTCATGTATTCGGCTCAGCTCCGAAAGATAAATTTATGCTACACCCTTTTACTAAAATTCTCCTAATTGCCTTTTATTCAGAATATATTGTGTTCATTCTGCTCATAGTGCACACTTGTTTTAGACAAATGGTATATTGCACAGGGTTTTATTTTTGAGATCACAGGGAGTCCCTACTCCCCTTGTTAAACCAATGAATCATTGTTTTATCCATGTCGCATTTAAAGTTATACACCACCTTTGTGTCCTATCGTCTTTAAGAAAAACTACACTGAGTGTTTTGTTCATACAAACACAGGTACATGAATGGCCTCATTGCCTGTCACATTTCAGTCATTCAGTAGATTACATTTACATCCACTTGCTAACAGAGGCCTTTGCATTAATAGGATGTGCTACATTGTACATTCATGGTTCTTTACAAGCATAAGATTAATAGAGTACATTTGCAAGGAGAATTGAGATTACCATGATTTTGGAATTGACTGCAAATGGATGATCATTTGGAAACATAAAAACTGAACATACCTATGTCCAAAATATTGAGAAACTAATCGATTCGTGATTTTGCACTAGCATTTTTATCCCTCACTAGTTTGGTATACACATATAATAACAAAATATGTGATTGTAGCAGTAGTTATTTTCTATGATTACTGTTTTCTATATTATTTTCATAACGGTAAAATTGTATTGCAGTTCCAAAAGCAAGATCCCTGTGTGGCCATTCCTGGTTCTTTCATGCATCGGAGGAGCGTATGCTTTGATTCCTTACTTTGTCTTATGGAAGCCGCCTCCACCTCCCATTGAGGAAGATGAAATTGGACAATGGGCATTAAAATTTCTTGAGTCAAAGTTAACTGCAGGAGTAAGTTTTAGTTGTATTGTATTACACTATTTGGTAATTATTGACTATATTTCTTTCTCCAATCTCCATGTCGCAGGTAGTGTTTGCCTTGGGCATTGGACTAATCATATATGCTGGCAAAGCTGGTGGCGACGATTGGAAGGAATTTATTCGATACTTCAGGTCGAGCAAGTTTGTAAGTTCTGCAACATGATTCAGTGAATCTTGAGTAAAAGAACAATAACAAATGCTTTGTTATATCTAGAGTAAATGGTTGCACATATGACTATCATGCATTTAGTTATTCACGTCTTACATGTTCTTTCATTTGAGTTGTTTTTACAACCACTAAACAATTTTGGTATTCAGTGTGATCACAAAGACAAACATGTTCAAAGTTTAAAATGTTAAAATAGTCACTGATCTAGTTTCCTCTATCTTATAAGGTTCAAGGATTATAAGTGATTTATATATTAATCATGCCATAATTTGATTACATGTCATTGCCATGCATTTGATTACTATGGATCTAATCAATACAGTGTGGGTGTCAAATTAATTTTCTATTTCTGTTATGTCATGTATCAGATCCATGCCACCTGCCTTGATTTTACTTTGCTATCAGCCTTCTCACCATTTTGGGTCTATAACGACATGACAGCAAGGCGATGGTAAGCACTAATGCTTAATGTTGTGTAGAGAAGTTGCATGATAGACTTTGCAATGTCTGAGTTAACAATGGCAATTGAAACTTGCATCACATGAGATTAATTAGCATTTGCTTAACAGGAAAAATGGTTCATGGCTTCTTCCACTTGCACTGATACCTTTTGTGGGGCCCTCGCTGTATCTTCTACTGCGCCCATCACTTTCTTCCTTGCTGGAAGCATCTGCTTCACCATCTGATGAATTTAAAAAATAATTCAGAACTGATGGAGAATTTGGTTGTGAGCACATGACATGGGTAGAGAAATGGTGATCTGGCAACTGCATTTGTTAGCCCAAATGCTATGACAATTGCTGATCTGGAGCAAATCCACAATTTTGCATGCCACCTCCCTGTTCAAATTGGAAGGAGATCCGGACAATGAAGATATTGTCAGTATTATCATCATCTGGGTGCTTCACAAATTTTGTCTGTTATATCTATCGATTAATCCGCAATGTTCCAATCTCCGATGGAAGCAGTGTATGTATGCAACAAACTACTAGGATACAATACTTGTATGCATAGGTCGTTCAGGGTATAGAAAATTTTGCTCCCATTACAGTGACACGTAAGAAGCCAGAGTAGTGATACATAATCAAGAAATAGTTGGTATATATTTTTAGTTGCAGAAACGGAAGTACGTACTGGCATAAATACTTAACAACCCTTGTGCAACGGGTGTTTGTTGCTCTGTCCTTTCACTTGCCGTGCAAAGGAAGATACACAGCCATATCAGAATAACTTTTTCTTAAACTGATTTGTGTGCTGCCATTTAGTAACTAGTACGACTAAGCCATGTCAGAATAACTTTTGAAACAATATTGCTTAAATAATTCAGACATCACATTATTGGGTCATTAAAGAACTTCTGTTTAGACATATGGTATCACACGGTCAATAATAATAGCATAAAAGGTTGGAGCTGGTTGCTGATCGTAACATCGCTTGCTGCATGTCAATGTTATTCCCCTTTTTTTAATTGAGTTTGCCGATATCCTATTTTGTTAGCGTGCCTTTGAGGGACCCAGATGCATATAGTGAAACACGTATTACATACATCAGTTTTTTTTCGCGACCGCGCTCAAATGAGTCCGTATTTCATTAAGAGGGTAGCAGACAAGTACAGAACGCAAGCCACGACTTAATGAGCAAAGGAAGAGAAATGAAAAACTGGAAAAAACGGTTAGGAACAAAAGGACAAGCAGAAAGAAAGAACGGTGGAAGGGGAGACCGGACCACCACTATCCCAACCGTCTGGACCTGCAAAAGGAGAAATACATCAACGCAAGGCTGTCAACATAGGAGTGGCAAGCCGTTCTTTCTTGCAGTTTGTCAGGAGAAAATGATAGACTTCTCAGTCTGCAATTCCCAGAATTATTCTCCTTTGTCAGGAATACAAAGCTATCAGTTCAGTCTATACTTGCTGAAGAAGAGTTGTCTGAATTATTTCATCTACCTCTATCTGAAGAAGCATTCTTGCAGTTTCAGCAATTGTGTACCATCTTACACGACACTGACTTCCAACAGGGAGATGATACTTGGAGCTATATTTGGGGCTCCAACACCTTCACCTCGACCAAGGCTTATAGGCAATTGATTGGCACTAGGCCTATTCATCCTATACATGGTTGGCTGTGGAAGTCCAATTGTCAGCCAAAACGAAAGTTCTTCTGGCTCCTCATAAAAGACAGAATCAGCACCAGAGAACTGCTTAGAAGAAAGACAATGCATCTTGAGAGCTATAATTGCGTACTTTGTCACGATGATGTAGAGGAATCGCTTATGCATCTGTTCCTGCATTGCCCCTTCGCAATCTGTTGCTGGAACTCTTTGGGCCTGGCACACCTAATTTAGGGATCATTTTTTCAGACAATCTCAGCTTTCAGAGTTCACCTCAGACAACCTTTCTTCATGGAGATCATTATCTGTATGTGTTGGGCTATTTGGACTGCCAGGAATGATGCTATTTTCAGAAGTCAGCAACACTCAATTGGAGCAGTCAAGTTCGTCTTCAGAAAAGAAATGGCTCTGGTTAAGCTAAGAGCCAAAAGCAAATATCAACCAAGTCTTGATCAATGGCTAGACAATTATGTGTAATTCTTATGATTTTCTTTGTTTCATAAGCCTAGTGCTTTGTACTTTGTACATAATGTAATTACAACTTTTTGAAATAAAAGCACAGTAGGGGGCAACCCCTCCTGTTTCCCTCAAAAAAAACATAGGAGTGGCAAAGCATCCACCAATAGCGGAATGGCGGCAAACCCAAGCAACAAGGCGGCAAAGCATCCGCCAGGGCCAACGCGGCAAAGCATCCGCGGGCAGGAGGCATCACGCGCACGGCGGAGCCCAAGCGACTGAAACGACTGCGGCAACACCCCGCAGGCTGGACAGATCCTTGCGAAGAATAGCTTGAAGCACACACAGGCACAAAAAAGGAGCAACTCCGGTGGGAGCAACGGGAGAGGGGCTGCAACAGTGCTCCAGCGATGCCTTCAAGGAGGGAATTGACGTCCGCAGACGCCAATCATGCCAGAAGAAGCACATGAGTAGGCATTTCGACCCTGGTCTGCCTCCGACGAACTGAAACTTCGACGACGCCTCCAGGAAGGTACATGGCACATGCTGCGCCGTCGCCGCCATCCCGAAGAAATCGGGCAGGGTTTTCACCCAATTTAACGAGTCCGCTGAGGTTGGCCACTCATGGCACCCACAGTGACAGCACCGGCGGCAACAAAGTGTAACGGAACCGTCCAAATTATAAGAGCACAAGTACAAAAACAATCACCGAAGTGATCAAATTCTCGCACTTGAGCCCATATAACTCCGGTAGTCCAATGAAATCATGAGGGATTTCAAACCAACCAACATACAAGCCAAGATCGTAGTGATTCAACATAACCAGTCACATGTTACATCCATTTCACAAGTAGTTCAATATACATTAGAGTTCAACATAGTTATTACAACTTAAGTTCGAAAGTAGCAGAAGCAAAGTAATTTGAAACTAACAACACCCTTATTTCAAATACATGCCAGTACCAAGGTTGCCTTCCAACAAAAGCATTAGAGAGAAGATAACTCAGAAGGATCATGCCCGTGATCACACTCCGCCTCTACGGGAGGAGCCAACCAACTCTTGCAGTCACCATGATACATCACAACCTACAACAAGTGGGGATAAAACCCTGAGTACAAGAAGGTACTCAGCTAGACTTACCCGTCAAAAACCAGAAATAAAGTGACACCAAGGATCATGCAAGGCTGATATAAAATGGGCTAGCTTGACAACATTTTGCGTAAAAGCTTAATACAGATAAGTAATTATTAATGCTTAAGTATCAAGTTAATCATCATTAACCTATCATCTATATTAGCACCTGTACTAGAGCACTCACTTTATTAGGAGCAAACAATATTAACCATAGCAGGTATAAATTGAGGCAACATTTCCATCGTCATCCAATTAACCATTCGTTCAATTTAATGGAATCTACGTTGCCGCTGCTCAAGTCAAGTGCTCACTAACCGAGAGCGACGACAATTCGAATCGAGTTCCTATCCAGCTGGAGGGGTATTTCTAACACTCACCGAGACACGCGTGGCGAGGGCTGCTCAGGTCACCTTTGGTACCGTTCAGGAAAGCACGGGTTCGACTGATGCCGCATCCCCAAGGGCAACACTCTGCTAGGATGATAGGGACTCTAACCCCCCTTGTCTTATGCCAATGTCCCCAAGCACATCCTTACTACCTCTAAGATGCGACCTACCATTCGATTCCCGGTCTAAACTGTATTAATCGGATTCACGGTCGGAACGACTTATCCGGCCAACTAAGTGTTAGACTGCGTTCAATATGACTCAAGGATGTACAACGAATCGGTCCTTAAACGACTCAGATGGGGATAGATCTACACCCAAGACCTTCATGCCTTGTTGCTTCACTATCGTCATCCCGCCCAGTCTCATTTTATTTTATTAACACATGGTTCTTTTCTACGATAGCAAATATAGCCAACCGTGCCATATATGAATATCCCTACATCTCGCAGGTGACAGGAAATCACCTGACTTCTACCGCTTAAAGCAGGGCTAAGCATCTACTCGATCCTAGTTTATGTAGGATTCAAGGATTCATATATCTGGACAAGGAATAATATAATGCAGCAAGGGTTTCCATCCAACTCCTATCACTTAATACAACAATACTTATAACATATATAGAATTAATTGCTTTGAAGGTAGGAGGCTTATAATGCTCTGGGGCTTGGCTAGGATCCGACTCAAGTCAGAGTTTATCAGAAGAAACTCGCTTGGCGAGCATTCCCTCATTCTAGCACTTGTCTGATCCTTCCCTCTCCGAGATAGGTTCGACAACACCATCTTCTGGTTAGCTCCACGTCAGGTCCTTCACGTGTTTTAGCTAGCGTACCTAAATGAGGTGCAACAATGCATATGTATGAATGCATAGAAGTACAATAAATAAAGTAATCAAGTAAGCATACCAAAGTTCACGTAAGCACCTAGAGCTAATTAACTTAATCCTCATTAAGGCATAACATAGAAGACGACAAGCACATCAATCAAGACACAAGTCTCATAAGATCCTAGGGTACCAACCTAAGTACCATCAAAGACATGAGTCACACTTCAACACACTAGCATGACAAAGTTAATCAAAGCACTAGAACTAGAAATTGCCACCTCCTGGACATTAGAACAACAACTGAGTAATTTAACAACAACAGGAGATATACAACTCTAAAAGATGTGCAACAAGACATTCTGTAAAGCTTATGAAATTATCTACAATTCATTTATAATCACATAAGCCTAATTCTCGAGTTTAATAGGTCTAAAAGATAAAACTACAGAATCTGGTCTGCTTCAAACAGAGAGCAACCAAATCTGGGACCTGACTTTAAACAGCTATAACTCAAAAACTACTTAGCCAAATGCCACCAAATTTTAACACAAGCTAGATACATGAATTATATACAACTTTGCTATAGACAAGGTGCTCAGAAAATATCATTATCATGGGTAATCTATATTGCCCCCAGAACTGTCCAGAAACTAATAATTGCAAGAAATAATTATTAACATATGTTGCAAATATATAATTGTGCAAAACCAACTTTACCAACATTTCATACATGACTAATGAATACTAGAAAGCATAGTGTACATTCCTAAATAAATTCTTTTAATGCATTTTCTTAATTTATTTAGATAATTAGGTGGAATTATGAACACCTACCAAAAGTGCACAATAAATTCTGATGAGGACATCACTCTTTCACATACACACAATGATCCACTACTGGACATTCAAGGTCCAATCACTAGAGCTCGCACGCGTCAATTAAATTTAGAGGTGAGCTCATTCCTAAGTAACTCCTTATATGATTTTGAGAATAGATTGCTACCTAATGATTATATTGTGCTTATGAATGAAGGAGAGGTCCAGGAGACACATGGAGGAGGGCTTGGAGGCATGGAGGACCAGCGAGGGCGCCCGGATAAAGATGGAGGATCAAACCAAGTTGAGTTCGAGTCTGCCTCGCAGTTCAGGACCAGTCTGCCTTAAACTGGTCACCCAGGACGCGTACGGACTCCGTTTTCGATGATCCATATATGGATGGAAAGCCTATTTGATAAGGAAACCAACCCAAGTGGTCCCATGTCAAAAGCTGTTCGGAATCAACGGGAATCGTCGAAACAAGTCACCATCCAGAATCTGTCAGGGTGCTATGTCGCCGTCTATTGGGCCGTTTGGGCCTTGTAACGTGTTGGCGTTCCCCAGGGACGCGAATAGGGGTCCTTTGACGTTTCTTAGCCTATATAATCAGTAGTCACCGTCTACATTAGGGTTGGGTTTTGCTTAGATTATTCTGTTGATAACAGTTTCGTCGCCGCCGTCGGTTTGTGAGACCCTAACTTTGTGAGATTAATCATTCATCTGCAATTTAGTTGCATTCCTTTGTGTTCTTGCGTGTGTTCTCGATTCGCAGGCAAGGACTTAGCCTTCTTGGCGAGGTCGACCGTGCAACGCCGGTCGATAACCAGAGGGGTCGTGGTGCTGCGATTGCAGGGTTCAGAACCGAGTTGTTCGGAAGCCAGATCGAATTGTGTCGTGACTCTACCAAATCGAGAGTTATCAGAACCTTTCAGAAGATCGGGAACCCTAGTTCACATCAATTGGTAATCAGAGCTTCAGGTATACCGTCAGATTCAATTTTACCCTAGTTTAGTTTGATTTCGCCTTCGTCCTAGAGTCCACAGAAAAGCCAAAAAAATAGTGTTAGGTTTTTCCCTATCCCAGAAACCATGTTTAGCCTTTTGCATAATTCTTTTCAGATTCCGTCGTGTTGAGTTTGTGTCCTGATCAAGGGCTTGTTGCTGGTTAGGTTGTGTTAGAGTCCAGTTTGTGTGTTTTCCCCATCATTTCCATCAAAGCCTAGCCACCGTGACCACTTTTGTGCGCATTGTTCCTGTTTTGTCCTCTAATTCGGAGTCCAAACTTGAAACTAGTCCAGTTTTCGCGTACGAACTCGGATTTCGACGTTCCAGATATCAAAATCGATCAGAAAAAAATTTCGGATCTATCCATCCCCCGCGTTGTCGGGGTTCGAAAAATTTATTTTGGTCAAAAACTGGTCACAAGATCCTCTTTTTCTGGTCATAAGCTTTTCCTCAATTTTGGACCCATCTTATGAAATTTCCATAGGCCATGCCTTTTACTGGTTTAAGCTCAAATTTTTTGTGGTTACTTCTTGTGTGCTCCTAAGTCAAGAAAAAATATCAATTTTTTTTTTAAAAGTTGAAAGTTCCCAAAAAAACAACGACACCCCAAAAATAGAAAAATTGAGAGGGGCAAAAGAGGAACAATATTTAGAGGAGCACATAGAGAAGACAGTTTGTTATAATTGTGGGCGTGTACTATCTTGTGTTTGTTTCCTATTACTCTTGCTATCCATCATACTTATTTCCCCATTTTATTATCACATCTGGTACTTGGAACACGTTAGACCAGCAACGAGAGCAAGTATTTGGGACTATAATTCAGCATTACTTTCTGTTTTTGAATTGTGTTCCACTTACATATTTGGCCTGCTTGCCTTAACTCCACATACTTCTTCTGGACAATATAAGTTTTGACCCCTGTAATCGCAGTGCTACGCCTTCCAGGTATCCTTGACCTTGCTGGTAAGAACCTTGTAAGAGCTTGAGAAGGGGTCTCCTTTTGCTGCGATCTTGAGAGGCACTACTCCACCTACATAGTAGATTATTAGGGATAACTTTCACTGTTTGTTCCTATTTTGTGTCTACAATGCCATGTAACAGTGAGAATACAGCGCCCAAAGACTGGTCAGAATGCGTCAGCCAAGACCAACTACAATCTGTTGTAGATAATGCTCAGAAGGAGATGACTGAGGCAATAGCCAAGGCTGTCACCGACGCGCTCATTGACCTCAAGCTCGGCAACACCCTTGAGAGATTGGACAAACGTTTGTCCGCACTAACCGACAGGGTAGCTACCTTGGAAGTGCAGCCGCCACCTGACCAAGAAGTCCATGATGGCAGCAACACCGAAGGACTCGAGGATGCAGTATATGACACCGATGGTAATGTTGATCGAGCAGCAACAAGGCAAAACAGATTACGCCATCGTCTACGCACAAATGCCACAGGTATGGGTGGCGCTCAACACTTCAACCGCCACCAAGGTAATCGTAATCGTGCTCCCGACGATCCTTATGCTAAGGTTAAATTTAAAATACCCTCCTTTTTGGGCCATTATGATGCTGAGGGATACCTTGATTGGGAGATGATAGTCGAGCAAAAATTTAGTTCCCACCTAGTGCCTGAGGAACATAGGGTTAGACAAGCCACTAGTGAGTTTAAAGATTTTGCTATCATTTGGTGGACTGGTTTAGCTGCAGAGAATACGACACCTAGTACCTGGGAAGAGCTTAAGGTTGCTATGCGTGATAGATTTGTGCCACCATCATATCATAGAGACCTCCATAAGAATCTGATGCGATTAGAACAGGGAGATAAAGCTGTGCAGGATTACTATGGTGACCTTCAGAAAGGATTGATGCGTTGTGGCATAGTGGAGGGGCCCGAGGATTCTGTTGTTCGTTTTTATTCGGGTTTGAGGCGTGAAATTCAGGACATAGTTGATTATAAGGAATTTAACACTGTCAACCAGTTGTTTCAGTTTGCTATGCTTGCAGAGAAGGAGTTGCAGGGGCGTGATTTGCAAGGCAAGAACAAGGTTGGCACCACATACACACCGCGATCTTCGGGGCTTCCCAAGGCATCTTCCTATCGGGTGCCCCTACCAGCGAGCAAGGATAAGTCTGGAGTCAAATCGTCTTCTCCACGACCTTCCGGTTCAGTTAAAAATTCTATGCATGAACCTTCAAAGAGTGCATCATCTGTCGCCTCAACGGGATGCACTCCTGGCGTTCAGTGCCACCGCTGCCATGGATTTGGGCATATGCAGCGAGAGTGCCCTAGTCAGCGAGCATACATTGCTACAGACGATGGGTACATCAGCACCTCTGACATTGAAGATGATGAGGATCAAGAACAAGCTGTTCAGGAGGACGGCGAAGTCTTTGGTAGCGAAGACACGGCCGCCTACATGAACATCATTGTGCAGCGAGTGCTTAGCGCATAGGTACAACAACCTGAGAAGCTGCAACGCCACAATTTATTCCAGATTTTCTTCGTTATCAACAATCGACGAGCACGTGTCATCATTGATGGAGGTAGCTGCAATAACTTGGTGAGTACAGATTTGGTCAAGAAGCTTGGCTTGACCACACGTCCACACCCCCATCCGTACCATATTTAGTGGTTGAATGATTCAGGTAAAGCTAAGGTAACACAAACTTGCAGAGTTTCTTTTTCCATTGGTACCTATGTTGATTCTGTTGATAACAGTTTCGCCGCCGCCGTTGGTTTGTGAGACCCCAACTTTGTGAGATTAATCATTCATCTGCAATTTGGTTGCATTCCTTTGTGTTATTACGTGTGTTCTCGATTCATAGGCAAGGACTTAGCCTTCTTGGCGAGGTTGACCGTGCAACGCCGGTCGATAACTAGAGGGGTCGTGGTGCTATGATTGCGGGGTTCAGAACCGAGTTGTTCAGAAGCCGGATCGAATTGTGTCGTGACTCCACCAAATCGAGAGTTATCAGAACCTTTCGGAAGATCGGGAACCCTAGTTCACATTAAAATTTTACCAAAATTACAGTGACCTAAATATGCTTCCAATAGTCTACTATCCAAACTTCAAGTCATTTGGACAAGTATATCAACCTCTATGAAAAAGACAAATAGCTATTGCAATAAATCATGTGAGAGTAAGTTAAACCTAAAACTCAATATTTTATATGAACACATGGCCATAGTATGAATCAAAATCATAGAGAAACATCATAATAAGGTAATGGAACAACATTTTCTATTTTATCATTGATATATTATTTATAAGCTATTTATCAAGTCGTAAACAAGTTAAATCAATAACTTGATCATACAGTAAGCAATGACCATGAAATTTATACCACAGTACATCCATAGCATGACAAGCCTACCATAAAAATTTAATATCATTTGGAGCAACACAACTCAAGATATAAAAATGACAAGTAATATAATGTAGATTTTCTTATTTATCAAGGTCAAATCAAAACCTTAAGAAAACAGTGAACAACTAGTGTGTTTAATATTTTTCCTAGCAAGTACATGTCATCATAAAATTAACAAAATAAGAATCACTATTTTTGGACTTCCCAAACTCTAAATATGGCTCTGGTCAAGTTATAAGCATTTTTAGGAGCACTTTTAAAGCTTAAATAAAGACATCAGAAAACATCTACAACACCTAATATTTTATGACTCTACTGCATAGATCTCTTCACAATGTTTCTAAAAAGTCTACATTTGCCATTTTTGGACTTTCCTAATAGGAGATATGGATTTTCAAAGATTAACATAAAATCTAGAAATTCAAATTCAGAATCACTCAAACCCTACTAAACTACTAGACGCACCCGATTGTTTACCCAACTCAGCCACCACTCAAACTGACAGACGGGACCCGCTGTACATTTGGGCCCACTTGCCAAAGAGAAAGAGGAAGAGGGCGTAATGGGCCTCCCCTTTCTTCTTCCCTGAAACACCGAGAGCAGGGGAGGCGGCCTCCGGCGAGGGGAAAGGTCGGCCTGCGGCTCGCCGGCGGTGGAGGAGCAGCGCGGGAGCTGCACGACGGTGAGGCGTACTTTTGGGCACCCGCAGCGTAGCTTGCGATCGTCCGTGGCCCTCTGGCCACGTGAGCCAGGAGGCACGGCGGCGGCTTCGCCGCGGCGGCAGCACGGAGGTGCAACGCGGTGACTGAGCGGCAGCGGCGTGGCCCGCCCGGGCCCACATGAGGCCGAGGAAGTCTGTGAGCGAGGAGGGGGCATGGAGGAGCAAGAGCGTCGGCGGCTGAAATGTCCTTGTTTGGTTTTGGTAATTGAGTGACAACCTTAGGTGGACTAATTGTGTTTAATGAGAAATACACAGGAGATTAGTCCACAGGTGATGGTGCCATGGAGGAGCTCATTGCATATGAGACATGACATGGAGTCATGTGGCCAAGGTGGCAAAGATCAAGATGAGGCTTGGCTCGACGGACCTGTTGCAAGTGTGAAGGGCAAGTCGGAGGCTTTGGAGCGATGGACCGTGAGACGGTGAAGCTTAAGCAAGACTTGGCGCCGATGGACCGACGCAACGATGAAGAGCAAGTGAGGTCAAGATCGATGGACCAAGGTCACATGATGATATGAAGTGGATCATATCATTTGTGATATGGTTGGTGCATGTGTTGCATCAACGTCGGAGGAGATGGAGTGGAATGCGCAAGGCAAAGGTATAACCTAGGGCATTTCCATTTCACCGGTCATAGGTGTGTAGAGAAGTTTATGACCGGGTTTAGGATAGATGGCCGTACTATTAAGAGGGGCAAACTTGTTTGCATATCGGTCATCTAGTGCCACTTGAGCGATCTAACTTTGCATACGTGTTAGGATCGAGTGGCGTGGCAAGTTGAGTGGTTAACTCCTTCGATAAAATGATTATGAAAATGCTAACACACGTTCACAAGGTGGTGGTCACTTGTTGGTGTTGGCACATTTACGAAGGCGATGAAGTTTAAGCGGTAGAGAGGATTTGGGTTCCTCTCTCCCTCCCGCCGAGCTTTGCTCGGCGGGATTCAGGCGTTTTTGAGAAGTTGAAATGCCTATTTTCCACTACGCCGGAAGTCGGAAAAGAAACGGAGGCGAACGGAGGTCACAGAGGTGACCGGACGCTGCACCGGACGCGGTCATGGTATGACCGGACGCGTCCGGTTAGTACAGCGCAGGCGCGGGTGCTAGGGTTTGCAACCGGCGCATCCGGTCACTCGCGGGACCGGCGCGTCCGGTCAGGTGTCCAGAGGAAACTAAGTACGATCGGACGCGAGGCGCGTCCAGTCACACTTGATCGGACGCGTCCGATCGTTGAAGGAGCTTACTGGACTCTAACCGGACGCAGGCACTGTCGCGTCCGGTCATCGCAAGGAGCGCGTCCGGTCGTTGCGTCGCGGGCGCGTGGGTCAGTGCGATCAGCGCGTCCGGTCGTTCGACAGGCGCGTCCGGTCATCGGGACCGGCGCGTCCGGTCGTTATGAGAAGCGCGTCCGGTCATAGGGTTTGACCGTTGGCGCAGTGACCGTTGGAGAATCGGACGCGGCTGAGCGCGTCCGGTCGTTCGACAGGCGCGTCCGGTCATCGGGACCAGCGCGTCCGGTCGTTGTGAGAAGCGCATCCGGTCATGGGATTTGACCGTTGGCGCAGTGACCGTTGGAGGATCTAACGGTCGCATTTGAAATTTGAGGGACACGTGGACGTCGCAGGGCGACCGGACGCGGTTGAGCGCGTCCGGTCAGTTTCGACCGGCGCGTCCGGTCGTCCCGAGTTTTGCCCAGTGAAGGGGTAACGGCTCTATTTGACCGTGGGGTTATAAATAGATGCCTTGGCCGGCTGTGGCCGGAAGTGGAGCACACTTTGGCCTTGGTGGCTTATGTGGTAGTGCTTGGAAGCCCTCTAACTCACTCATGCTTGATAGTGTTCATCGGATCGAGTGAGAGAGCGATTCTAGTGCGTTGCATCGAGAGGATTGCATCGAGTGGCACTAGGTGATCGTGTTGCAAGCCGGTGGTGCTTGTTACTCTTGGAGGTTGCCACCTCCTAGACGGCTTGGTGGCTTGCGACTCCGTTGAAGCACGCGTGGAGATTGTGCATGGCTCCGGAGGAGGATTTGTGAGGGGGATTGTGCTCACCCCGCGGGGATCGCAAAGAGCAACTCTAGTAAAGCTCGTGGCTTGGAGGATCCCCATCTTGAGAGTGGATGTGCGGCACCCGCTGAGAGTTTGACTCTTGATAGTCAATTAGCTCGTGATCCATCAAGTGGGTGTATCGCCACAACGGGGACTAGCTTGGTGGCAACCAAGTGAACCTCGGTGAAAAACCGCCGTGTCAACATTGTGTACATCTTCTCGGTGGTTTGCTTTTGATTCACAAGCTTGTATTTACATTCATATATTTGTGCTTGTGTAGTTGCTCTTGTAACTAGTTTGCTTGTGTAGTTAGCTAGTTACCTTCTTGCTTGTGTAGCATAGAAGTAGCTCCCGTTGCATGGCTAATTTGGTTTGTGTAACCTTGTTAGTCATATTGCTTAGTTTGTGTAGCTAAGTAATTTACGCTCTCTAGTTTGGCATTAGTTGCCTTGCTATTGAGCATTGCTAGTGAGCATAGGTGGCTTCGTGCTTTTGCTTACTAGAATTGTGTAGGAGCTCCCCGGCTTTGCTAAAGTACTAGTGCATAGGTTTGTGTGACCTTGCTCTAGAATTGATTAGGTGAGCTCTTGGTAAGCTTAGCACCTTAGTTGCTTAATTAGGATCTTTGCAAGGTGCTAGAGGACTTAGATAGAGGGGTGTAGTCTTGGCTAGACCAATAAGTTTAATTCCGCATTTGTTTTGGTTAGCCAACGCGTTTAAGTTTTAGAAAGGACTATTCACCCCCCTCTAGTCCGCCATCTCGACCCTTCAATTGGTATCAGAGCCCGGTCTCTCATTTGTGGTCTTCACCGACCCGAGAGGATGGCAGAATATGGACTAGATGTTGATTGTCCTCACATGTTTGATGGCACACACTTTACACAGTGGAAAAATTGGATGATATGCAATTTTAAGTTTATTTGCCCTCAAATGTGGTGGATGGTAGATGTAGGCTTTTCTCATGTGTTGGATGAAGATAATCTAACTCAAGCACAAGAGAAATGCCTAGATCTTGACATCCAAGCTACTAACATCATGTATAGATCTTTGGATGATAGCATCTTTGGTAAGATCATGGACCTCAAATCCGCTCATGAGATATGGGCTTATCTCAATGAAAAGTATGGAGCTATCACCGATGATGACGATAATGTCAAGCCCAAGGAGGTTGTACATGATGATGTTGAGCATGACCACAACATGATGGTTGTGGAGGATTGCTCCACCTCATGGTCAAGTGATGATGATGATCGATCTACCACAAGTTCACTTGACAAGGATGGTGATGATGCATCAAGTGTTGCAAGTGATGTTTCTACCCCAAGCACACTTGATGGTGACAACGTTGGTTCATGCTCGGGCCTTGATGACGCTACTACAAGCCCATCCACTACATCACATTGCTTCATGTCACTAGGTGACACAAAGGTATCAAATGATAATGTGATTGATCATGTTGATTCATATGATGAGCTTGTTAGTAGACTTGCTAGCATGAACATGTCTTTAGAAAATGAGAAAGCTAAAACAATGAAATTAGAAAATGAAAACTCTTTTCTAAAGAACTCATGTGAAGAACATAAGAGCTTACTTGATGATCTTAAATCTTCACATGAGAAGCTAATGTTGACTCATGAGAAAGTACTTGCATCTCATGAGGAATTGTTAGAAAAACATGCTTCTCTCATTAAGGTGTTTTTAAAGAAAATTAAAAATAATGAGAGCTCATCACATGGATCAAATGATCAATTGCAAAATGTGACTAACCCATGTGATGTAGGGAGAAAGCATGTATCCACCTCTTGTGATGATTTATTAGATATGCCATGTTCTTCACAATTAAATGCTTGTTCTACTTCTATGTCTTGTGAGACTAACCTTTTGAAGGAGAACAATGAGCTTAAAAGTGAAGTGAAGAATTTGAGCAACAAGTTAGAGAGGTGCTACAACTCAAAAGTCACCTTTGAGCACATGATGAAGACTCAAAGAAACGTTGGTGACAAAAGTGGCCTTGGCTTCAAGAAGAAAATGACAAAGGACGAAAGAAAGCAAGAAAAGAGGATGAAGAGACTATTCCAAAAGAATCTCTCGCATTCCATGTGCTATCGATGCCATGAAGCGGAACATCTTGCTAATGGTTGCCCAAACATTGAGAAGCTCAAGAAGATGAAAGAAGAAGAGAGGCTAAAGCATGTCAAGTGCTTTAAGTGCCACACTTGGGCTCATCTCAGCTCAATGTGCCCAACCAAGCAATTAGTGAAGCAACAAGTAAAGCCTCAACCAAAGCCACAAGTTGAGCAAGAAACCACACCCCAATCTCAAGTCAAGATCAACCACAAGGATGATGATGGTGACTTGATGATGATGATGAAGAAAACAAGAAGGGGTGGAAGAGGAAGACATCCAATGCAAATCCAAGATGCCAAGATGATGAGCAAGATTCAAGATAAGAAGAGAGATTTGGCTCACATCAAGTGCTTCAAGTGTGAAGATATGGGACACTTTGCCTTGGGGTG
The DNA here is from genome assembly GCA_038087645.1 of Saccharum hybrid cultivar R570. Classification (NCBI taxonomy): domain Eukaryota; kingdom Viridiplantae; phylum Streptophyta; class Magnoliopsida; order Poales; family Poaceae; genus Saccharum; species Saccharum hybrid cultivar. Next base: position 587,443 of record JAQSUU010000625.1, on the reverse strand, counting down.
TCCTACCAAGCTTGAGAAGAAGGCTCAAGCAACTCATGAGAGGCAAGGCAATGAAAAACATCACATGAGCAGTGAAGAAAAGGCTCAATCAAAGAGAAGATGCTATTCATGCCGGGAAAGGGGACACATGGCACATTCATGTCCCCTAGGTAACACTTCTAAGCATATTTCAATTGATGATACTAATGTGCTTAGAAAGGATGTAAATGGTACATCTATTGTTGCTATTGCAAAACATCCCGCTAACCATACTAAGGCTTTGCCTAAGTATGTTGCTCCTAACTTGAGAGGACCCAAACTTGTTTGGGTACCATCAAAAAGTGGATGATTGTTTATAGGTACCATCGACATTGGAGGCTTGATTTATTTGGATTCATATTGGTCATCATATGTTGAATCAAGTTTTAAAGCTTAGTGCATATTCTATCCCAATGCCAAGTCAAAATAAGTGGAGTCCAAATACTACAACATACAAGTGCAACATTCAAGATTGTGGTGATTTATTAGATATATTTGATGGCTTGCAAATATTCAAGTTGAAAGCTTACTATTGGATGATCATGAGCTAACCAAGGTATATCTCTTGTTGATCATTTCACTTGGGTGCATATGAGTGATTGAATTGGGTATATATATGCAATGTTGCTTGCTATGAGATGTTTGAATGGATTAAATGCTTAAGTAATCAAGTTTGAATTGATTTGTGTTGGATAAATTCATGAGATGACATTTAGTAAGTGGATTGGATGGATATATGTCTTGTGAAAGTATTCAAACAAGTTAGTTTCAAGTTTGATTCATATTTGATGAAGTATTGCTCAATGTATTGAAATCTGTCCAAAGTTGAAAATCTGAGCTAGTAGTGATCAAGTCTGAGTTTGGATGATCAAATCTACTTGGATTGGCATGAATTTTGGTATACATGCTCTAGACTTATGTTATAAGATGCAGTACAAATTTCATGAGAATTGGATAAGAGATGCTTCGGCTTTGGAGTACATCTTGTCAGCTATAGTGCAGCAGTTTTCAGCATGTAGCAGTGGTGGAAGATTTGAAATATGGTAGCAATCTAGATGTCAAATGAATCTCAAATTTTTACAGCTGCTAGATGACTTAGTGAATCACATCTCCACCAAATTTTATAGAATTTGGATCTGTATATTGGGAGATATGAATTATTCCTTGAAGGGTACAGAATCTACCAGAAAAGTGACAATTATTGGATTGATCTAGAGTCACTTTAAGTGAAAGGTCCTCAAGTTGGAAACATATTTATAAGTGTTTGAGGCACCTAAATTTGGTTTTGAATTGATCTAGAAGCATGACAAGAAATGAGTACAAGGGCATTGATTGTGGAATGTACTTAGTGTACAAATTTGGTACTCAAATTTGAAAATGAAGATCAAACTCAAGATGAAGATGAGGTTCAAGTTCTAGTAATGATTGGAGATCATTTAATAGAAAGAAAAGGACTTAAAGAATAATTCAAGGTTACTCATCAAGTTAAGTCCATAGATCAATCAATCAAAGGCAATTCAAGTAAGTGTCAAGGATGGTTCTTTGGAGAGAGGTCACTTCTCCCTGCTGAGGGGGCTTGCCGCCCATGGGTGGGTAAACCGAGCACCGGCTTGGAAGGCTAACATGGAAGTGATGAATTCAAGGGACATTTGAGATGCTTAATTGAAGCAATCAATAGGGTTGATCAAGAAAAGCAAGCAACACCCAAAAGAGAGCTAGTCATGATTATAAAATTGGTATCATAAGTACTTCTCTCACGCAAGCATTGATCAAAGAGAAAAAGCAAGCCAACCACAACAAGAGATAATGCACTTGATTATTAGTGGTTCTCATTTCATATGGGTGAAGAATGGATTTCTTTATAATGATTGGTCTTCACCAAGCTTATAAATTGGACTTCACATTGCTATTGGAGTAATGAATTGGAATCTATGTGACTATCCTCTACTCCAATATAACAAAGGTATCATTGTAATGTGCATGATCATTTCATCCCTTACTAGTATGCGATTAGTGCATATAGTACATGCTTACTAGGATCATGCATAACAAATGAAATATTTAAATTCATAGCCTACCACTATTGCTTGAATTATTTAAATGATCTAGTGGTATGTGTATGAATTTGTTCATGAGCTAGTGAACCCAAGTACTTGATCTAGTTTGGATTGCTAACAAGTGACAAGTACAACATTGGCAAGATAACCCTTAGTATGAGAAGTGAAGAAGCTTGTCATTGGATCAAACCGGACTTAGAATCTTAGGCAAATCAACTTAGTTCAAGTCATATTAGAAGCTCATGACAATGATATGGGTACAAGCACAGACAACAATGCAAATGGATATCTAGGGTGTTTTAAATGGTATCTAGACTCAAAATATTTCTTCAATTGGTATTTACAAGTGGTGTCTAGATCATGATCTACAAGTAATATCCTATAAGTGGTGCTCATAAAGATAGCAAATGTTCAAGAAAAGATCATATTGACAAATCCTACAAGTGGTTCCATGATAGAGGATTCTTCAAATTGGTATCACACATTTATTCGTGGTATTTCTACACATGATATCATTTATACAAGACCGTGGTTCCACAAGTGATCCTCAACTTTAAGTGATCATCAAATGAAGAAAGTTCCCTCACACACAAGAGCTCAAGATTATCAAGTGAATGACCCATGCTATGACATAGGGGGAGGAGCCCCACCTAATGGTATCAAGGTCAAAGATCCTAAGTGGTATCTCAAAGAGCAACATACAAGTAATGTCATTCCAACATGTGCGGTGATGTCCATCAACAACGCAATATTCAAGTCTCAACCATCTACCCCAATGCAAGCCTTTGCATCAATGAGATGTACACCCTTTATGGAAATTGATGACAAAGGGGGAGAAGTTGGAACAAAGATATGTCAATACACCAAGAGAGAGAGGTTTGAGAAGAGATTGAACAAAGATATCATGAGAAGATGAGTTTAGACATGGAGATGGACAAAGAGGGAGCAACATTGAAGAAATGAGAAGGATCAAAATTCTTGGACAAAAGAAGCACACAAGTAGGGGGAGCAAGCTCATGAACTTTGTTTGGTTGCATTTGATATGTGCATATTCATGTGTTTGCTTGCATTGCATAAGTTCTTAAATTAAATATGCATGCTTGTGTGGTGTATGCTAGTTATAGAACTTGGATGATGATTTGATAACTAGCATGCATAGGATGTTAGCTAGACTTATGATTATCATGTAAAAACTAGAACCTTGCTTATAATGTTGATCTCACGGGGTTTCTAGTATTTTTGATGTATAGCTACTCATGATGCTAAGGATGATGGCAAACTTGTGATTTTCAAATGATATCGAGCTATCAAATGGTATCGAACTACAAAGGTTTATTCTATACACCTTAGCATCACTTAGTAGTGCTAACCCTCCTACAAATTTCATATTAATGCATATGTGCAAGCTTGAAATCAAACCATTTGAGCACATATGTAGGGAGAGTTATCACTACCAAGTTGGATTTTATGGTGCTTATCCAAATCCTAACACAGAGCTTAAATGTTGGATAAGTGGCATAAAGTCCAAAAGAACTTAATTTCTATATCTTTGTAGAGTTGTCATCAATTACCAAAAAGGGGGAGATTAAAATGTCCTTGTTTGGTTTTGGTAATTGAGTGACAACCTTAGGTGGACTAATTGTGTTTAATGAGAAATACACAGGAGATTAGTCCACAGGTGATGGTGTCATGGAGGAGCTCATTGCATATGAGACATGACATGGAGTCATGTGGCCAAGGTGGCAAAGATCAAGATGAGGCTTGGCTCGATGGACCTGTTGCAAGTGTGAAGGGCAAGTCGAAGGCTTTGGAGCGATGGACCGTGAGGCAGTGAAGCTTAAGCAAGACTTGGCGCCGATGGACCGACGCAACGGTGAAGAGCAAGTGAGGTCAAGATCGATGGACCAAGGTCACATGATGATATGAAGTGGATCATATCATTTGTGATATGGTTGGTGCATGTGTTGCATCAACGTCGGAGGAGATGGAGTGGAATGCGCAAGGCAAAGGTATAACCTAGGGCATTTTCATTTCACCGGTCATAGGTGTGTAGAGAAGTTTATGACCGGGTTTAGGATAGATGGCCGTACTATCAAGAGGGGCAAACTTGTTTGTATATCGGTCATCTAGTGCCACTTGAGCGATCTAACTTTGCATACGTGTTAGGATCAAGTGGCGTGGCAAGTTGAGTGGTTAACTCCTTCGATAAAATGATTATGAAAATGCTAACACACGTGCACAAGGTGGTGGTCACTTGTTTGTGTTGGCACATTTACGAAGGCGATGAAGTTTAAGCGGTAGAGAGGATTTGGGTTCCTCTCTCCCTCCCGCCGAGCTTTGCTCGGCGGGATTCAGGCGTTTTTGAGAAGTTGAAATGCCTATTTTCCACTACGCCGGAAATCGGAAAAGAAACGAAGGCGAACGGAGGTCACAGAGGTGACCGGACGCTGCACCGGACGCGGTCATGGTATGACCGGACGCGTCCGATCAGTACAGCGCAGGCGCGGGTGCTAGGGTTTGCAACCGGCGCGTCCGGTCACTCGCGGGACCGGCGCGTCCGGTCAGGTGTCCAGAGGAAACTAAGTACGATCGGACGCGAGGCGCGTCCGATCACACTTGATCGGACGCGTCCGATCGTTGAAGGAGCTTACTGGACTCTAACCGGACGCGGGCACTGTCGCGTCCGGTCATCGCAAGGAGCGCGTCCGGTCGTTGCGTCGCGGGCGCGTGGGTCAGTGCGATCAGCGCGTCCGGTCGTTCGACAGGCGCGTCCGGTCATCGGGACCGGCGCGTCTGGTCGTTATGAGAAGCGCGTCCGGTCATAGGGTTTGACCGTTGGCGCAGTGACCGTTGGAGAATCGGACGCGGCTGAGCGCTTCCGGTCGTTCGACAGGCGCGTCCGGTCATCGGGACCGGCGCGTCCGGTCGTTATGAGAAGCGCGTCCGGTCATGGGATTTGACCATTGGCGCAGTGACCGTTGGAGGATCTAACGGTCGCATTTGAAATTTGAGGGACACGTGGACGTCGCAGGGCGACCGGACGCGGTTGAGCGCGTCCGGTCAGTTTCGACCGGCGCGTCCGGTCGTCCCGAGTTTTGCCTAGTGAAGGGGTAACGGCTCTATTTGACCGTGGGGTTATAAATAGATGCCTTGGCCGGCTGTGGCCGGAAGTGGAGCACACTTTGGCCTTGGTGGCTTATGTGGTAGTGCTTGGAAGCCCTCTAACTCACTCATGCTTAATAGTGTTCATCGGATCGAGTGAGAGAGCGATTCTAGTGCGTTGCATCGAGAGGATTGCATCGAGTGGCACTAGATGATCGTGTTGCAAGCCGGTGGTGCTTGTTACTCTTGGAGGTTGCCACCTCCTAGACGGCTTGGTGGCTTGCGACTCCGTTGAAGCACGCGTGGAGATTGTGCGTCTCTCCGGAGGAGGATTTGTGAGGGAGATTGTGCTCACCCCGCGGGGATCGCGAAGAGCAACTCTAGTAAAGCTCGTGGCTTGGAGGATCCCCATCTTGAGAGTGGATGTGCGGCACCCGCTGAGGGTTTGACTCTTGATAGTCAATTAGCTCGTGATCCATCAAGTGGGTGTATCGCCATAACGGGGACTAGCTTGGTGGCAACCAAGTGAACCTCGGTGAAAAACCGCCGTGTCAACATTGTGTACATCTTCTCGGTGGTTTGCTTTCGATTCACAAGCTTGTATTTACATTCATATATTTGTGCTTGTGTAGTTGCTCTTGTAACTAGTTTGCTTGTGTAGTTAGCTAGTTACCTTCTTGCTTGTGTAGCATAGAAGTAGCTCCCGTTGCGTGGATAATTTGGTTTGTGTAACCTTGTTAGTCATATTGCTTAGTTTGTGTAGCTAAGTAATTTGCGCTCTCTAGTTTGGCATTAGTTGCCTTGCTATTGAGCATTGCTAGTGAGCATAGGTGGCTTCGTGCTTTTGCTTACTAGAATTGTGTAGGAACTCCCCGGCTTTGCTAAAGTACTAGTGCATAGGTTTATGTGACCTTGCTCTAGAATTGATTAGGTGAGCTCTTGGTAAGCTTAGCACCTTAGTTGCTTAATTAGGATCTTTGCAAGGTGCTAGAGGACTTAGATAGAGGGGTATAGTCTTGGCTAGACCAATAAGTTTAATTCCGCATTTGTTTTGGTTAGCCAACGCGTTTAAGTTTTAGAAAGGACTATTCACCCCCCCTCTAGTCCGCCATCTCGACCCTTCATGGCAGCGAGCTCTGCTCGACTGGCAATGGCGGCATCCGCGATCGTGAGCGGCAGTGGGGCTCTCATTGGGTGTTGCCGCGACGAAGGCATGTGAGGGAGGTAGGGAGGTGAGGCGGACTGGTATGCTCAACTTGCTTGTGACTGGCCTATTCAACGAGACAATGGCGTGGACACGAGCTCAGCTCGGCGGCTGCCATGGCGGCCGCGGTGGCGTCTGTGCCCGCACGTGCGCGTGCAGCAACGAGGAAGGGAGCGAGTGAGTGGCCTACGGACGAGCTTCGGTTCTCCACATCATAAAAGGGGGGAATTGTGCACGCGGACAGGGAGTGGGGGCGCGGTGCGGGCATGAGCGCCACGTCTGGACGTGCGTCGCCCATGGAGGCCTTCTACCGAACACGTGGTGGATGACGGTCTAGCCAACGTGGGATGCATTTTTGGGCCAGATACGGGCCGAATTGGACCTTGGGCCCAAAAGAAAAGTTAAAGCCCATACAAAGGTCTACAAATTCTATTTAGGGTGTAAAGTCATTAGAGCCATGGATTAGTGGATAATGAGGCTCCAAACTAGCATTGTTAATGCATTATCAAAAATTGACGAACCTCCAAAAATGTTGGGCAAAATGGATTCCAACAAGTGCCATCTTCTTGCATGCTCTTCCCCAGAATGTCTACTCCAACTTTCCTTATGGGGTCAAACCAAGTTACTTAACAAAATCTCGGGAACGTGACATGTCAATCAAGTTGACTAAACTCGGCCTTAATTCTTTTCTAAGTCTGAAAACAATTGTAGATTCAAACTTTGGTCCACAGTTTGACTTATTTTCAAGCTGAATCATGGTATGATCCAAAAACAAGGTTTGTTGTACACAACTGAATCTATAACTTTTATTAAAGGACCTTGAACTGGTTTAGCATGGTTAGGGAGATAAAGGTTACCAAACATGTCAACTTATTGCTGCCAACTCAGGACTGAATATTTTCTAGACTTTGAAAAACAGCAGCTGATTCAATCTTGTGATCTCTATTTGACTAGGTTAGAGGCCAAACTAGCTCTAGACCATTAAACAAAGTTTGTTCTACACAAGATGAACTACAAATTTTGTTTAAGGTAAAACCTCATAACAGGTACAGAAGTTAAACTTGCACTTTGGTCAAAGTAGTAACTCGATAAAGCCTAAACTAGGGTTTTAGGCCAATCGGGGCATTTTCTTGACATTTGCTCAATATGAACCCTTCATGACTTTTGTTGTAGAGTTCATCTAGAGTTATTTGGGCAAAGTTGCAAAGTTTGGTTGATGGTCTATAATTCCATTCACTTAATCATGGCATTCCAAGAAGGATATGACTTATCATTTCATGTGACTTTTTGATTCCAAACTTCATGAAACTTTTCTAGGGTTCAATATAGATAGGTACTAAGGTGAGACATATGAAGATATTGCCATAAGACCACCCAAGCATATATCTTGAAAATGTCCTATATGCAAAGCAAAGGAGTAACATCCAAATTTAGATTAGGCTCATCTCTGTAGGTTAGCCTTGACATCGTCATCTCCACTTAATCTATCATGTTTGAGCTCAAACCCACTACTTAATGAATGACAAACACCTGGGGTGTTACAACAAGGCAGCTAGCACATCACCGCAGTAGTTGCCAGCAGCCCGCCGCCCGCCGCACTGCGCAACTCGACCGTCAGGCAGGACACAGGTAGGCACGACCGTTTCATCCCCAGCCACAGCAAAAGAGGCCAAGGACAGGTTGGGAACTCAGCGAGGTTGCAGCGCGGCCATGGACCCCAGGCATCCCAGACAGCGCCGGGCCAGCCCGACCCACGACGACTACCACCACCGAGAGACAGGAGGCCACCGGCCGGCCGCCATCGCTGCGGCAGGCTGTGAACAGCGGCCCCAGCCACGCCGCGCGCGGTCGCGCCACGCACGCAGGAGCCGTGTCATCAGGTCATGGTGTGGCCGCTCGAGATGTCGCCGTAGCGGCAAGCCAAAGGCGCCGAGGTCGACACTCCGCGGCGGTGGATAGCAGCAGCAGGCACCAGATTCGGTGCAAGCCGCCAGATCCGCACGCGGGGGGCCCAAAATACCGCCAGCCCAGCGCGCCGGGGAAGACGCCACCCGAGGTCGGCGCTTGGCCGTCGCCGTCGCCACGACAAGGAGGAGGGCAGATCCGGACCAAAGGAACGCAGATCCGGTCAGGATGAACACGGATCCGGGCCGCTAGCCGACGATCTCGCCGGAGAAGCGCCGAGAAGGTTGGATGGTGGAGGTTTGGGGGAAGAGAGGGGGGAGGAGAGGACACGGTTTGCTTCGGTTTTTTCCAGGCCACCACGGGCCGCCGCCGCCGCACGCCGGAGGGGCGGCGACGGTGGCCGGAGGGGAGGGTCAGGTGGGGGGGCTTAGGGGCGGCGCGGCGGTCGCCCCCGAGTCGCCTAGGGAGAGCGCTCGGGGGGAGCAGAGAGGGGAGAGGGGAGAGTTTCTCTTTTACATACGCCAGTGACAATATGGTTTTTGCTCTTTCAATTTACTACTCCTTCCGTTCCAAATTATAAGTTATTTTAATTTTCTTGGAAAGTCAAATCATCTCAAGTTCAACGGGTTAAAAGAAAGTTGGAATTGACTTATAATTTAGGATGGATGGAGTAGTTACAATTGTGGTTAGTTGTTTAATATTGGTCCTCGCAGGCATGACACTTAGCAATGTACAATAAAATATAATTATTTAAAAAGTATCACTACAACACCAACCCCCATTTGCCAACGCATCCATTGCAACGGATGGAGCAATCGTAACCCCGTAGCTAATGGGCAGACTGTCCAGTAATGGTCTTCTTAACCCGTGTGCCTGCCCCGTTATAGCCTCCCCACGACTTCACCCATCCCTCGAGTTTTTCTGGTCGTCAGTTTTTCTGATAGATCTAAAACCTAGCATCAGCTATAGGAATCGAGGTTCCCTCCTCTCATAAACCGCACATATTTGATCCCCTTGCAGTGACGGATCATCAGATCAGGAGAAGATTGTTCCAACGGCCTTCATCGAATTGAAACTCGGCAACGGCCGGCGGCTATGGCAGGAAGGTGGAACAAATCAGCGCCATGGCTTCACCGTGTCGTCATCCCCAGATATGGTAGGAGTTGGTGCCCTTATTCTACACTCTGCAGATCCATGTATGTTGATTTCATCCCCTTCCCATCCCGTACTTTCCTGCGGTCCTGATCCCATCAAAATGGATCTATTCGTCCCATTAAGTTGTTGCCACTACAGATCATAAATGCTTAGATCGATGAGTGCGGTTCTTTTTACGGTTGGTAACTAAATCTTGGTCACTACAGATCGGAATCGGAGATCTTCTTCTGAGTAACTGTTGTATTTATAGTTATCGATTTTTATGAAGGAAAAATTTATTATATTATAAGGATACAGCGTTTGCATCATGTTCTGAGTTGATAGTATTGTTTTCTCCTTACTAGATTATTCTTCAGTTCTGAAATTAACAAGTATGCAGTAATAATTCAATTATACTTACTGACGGATGACCATATTCTATTGTCAACATTCTATATCTGTTTTTGAAATTTCTGACAATATTTCTTATATCCATTCGGGTGGACAGGTAGATAACAGGAATAAGAAAACGTCAATGTCAACAAAGAATTACTTCTCCGCAGTAGAGAAGAAGCAGTGAGAAATTCTCATTCTATATTCTTTTATATACGTGTGTATAGTAAAATTGCCTAGTTAATTAATTCGTTCATGAACTGTGGTAAACTGATAATTATTGTAGCAGTCTGATACAGCAGATTAGAGATGCACTGGCTGGTACTTAGAGATGGGGACAAATGGTTTGGTACGTGCGTTATGTACGTCAGTTCTATAATTTTTTTCCTTTTCATATAAATTTTTGTGGCTATAGTTCCTATTAAATTCCTGAAATTCATTGTGATTACTATGACTTTTAGTTATCTTTTTCAAACTTGTGCGGTAAATCTTCTAATTTGTTTACTGAATTCTATGATGTAGAATAACAAGCGATGAGGAGGTGATTGAAGAAGAGATCTTGCAAGGTCATTACGGGTATCCCTTATTCAAGTATATACGTAAGGTTTCTTGTTTATATTATGGTGTTGTTTGATTTGGATCATCATTAGTATATATACTTGTGAACTGATCTCTAGTTTAATATTATAGCTATTTTTCTTTAATTCCACGTACAAAATTTATCTAGCTATCTAAAAATTGTCTGACATAGTTTTGATGACAAGTCAGTCCAATGTATAGGAGATGGATACTAGCCATGGGTCTAAATGAAACTTTAGTTCAGAAGAGCTGCTCAGGAATAGGTATATAGGCTCAGTTGTTTTTCTTCACTGAGATTTATAAATTCAAAGAAAATCATGTCCTTCTAAATATGTTCTTAATTAATGAAGCACTCTATATTTTTGTGCAGGGAAAATATATGACATTTTGGATGTTCAGAAGATTATTGAAGGATGAAGAATAAGATTTCCCCTGAAGATTAGTATTCTAGGAGTGGTGTTACACTGTATGTTTATTTTCATTGTGGAACTTCATAGTTAGTGAATCATTGTATACAATTACAGATTATGACATTTTATTGTATCTATATAGAATCGTTTACTTAACATCAATTATTTAATAATATCTTGAGTTCCAAAGATATATTGTTTTGTGCTTGTGGCTGTTGGATGTAAGATATTCAATTAATTTAGCAAGCTATTTGTACTAAAAAGCAGCATTTAAAAATTGTAAAAACAAATCCTAGAAGCACGTGGCATATTCTGCCAGCAACACATATATATGTTGCTATATATTCGTTGCTAGCATTGCAACACTTATACCCCTCTTACCAACGCATATGTATGTGTTGGAGTAGACCTTTGCAACGCCACTTTAAGACACGCATATAGGATGCGTTGGTATAGATCCCACCAACACTTATTCGAGTTTGTAGCAACACATATATGCGTTGCTAAAGGGGTGTTCCTCTTGTAGTGCATGTGCTTACAAGGTTTAAAGCAGCAATGGGACAAATCGATTTTCTTTTGCATGGCGTAGAAAACACTCATGTACTAGAGGTTGTAATGCAGCTCAAGAGGTGTCAAGGGAATTAGTACGTTGATATGTGTGTGCGTCTTATAGAGACGAGATAGCAGGTTTGGTTGGGTTCCGTGGTAGAATCTGTCCATCTGGGTTTAAGTCTTTGATTTTGCACGGGTGCTCGTATTTTTCTGGATTTATTCCAAGATTTAACGGCGCTATGCTGTCAGTGACAAGCGATGTCCCCGTCGATAACGATGCACCAGTGATGACTTCGTGAATCTCAAAGGCCTACCGACTCAGTCCTTCGGAGATGCTAATAGGGGTAGGGTTTGCATACATGTGTTTACAAGAGTGAGTGTGCGTGCGTGTGTGGGCATCTACATTGTACTGTGTAATTTTAAAAAATATCTCTAGTGAACTACTTTGTAAGTCTAGGTACCTGGATATGCAAATTATTATTATTTGAAGGGCCGAGATGACATTCCTGAACTAGTTTTAGGGCTGCTAAATACTTTTTATGACAAATGAAATGCCAGATGGTTCTTTTGGGAAACTTCTACAATTCTATAAAAAAACATGCAAACAGCACAAAAGTCATGAACACGGACGAACTGCTTATATAACGAAAAAGAAGGAAAACAACTGCTTAATAAAGTTTATATGAATACATCTTGGATCTGTTGTTCTTCGGTTCAGTTTGACTGAACAATTCCATTTGTCTATAGAAACGACGCTGATCGACGATTAACCCTACCAGAGAACAAGTAGTCGAAACTCAACACAGGAAGATTGACACATCTCTAGTTACTTTGCTCACCTATCGCACGTGCAGCACCACTGATATGGTGGAATCTGGAATGCATGATGATGAAATGCATGAAGACTAGATAGAAGTTGTGACACGTACACGTCATCAGGAACGGAACTGACATCTGACGAATTAAATTAAAGCTAGCCGGCCGATCGATGTCAAGGTCAAGGGAACTGGAAGCCAGCGCTGCGGCCGCCGGCGCTGGCCTCCGGCGGGCTGATGGCGACCCAGAGCAGGGAGATGGTGATGGAGATGAGTCCCGACCAAACGAAGACGATGGTGGGCGTCTTGCCGCGGCGGCCCATGAGCCCCTTGGCGAAGGGGTAGAGGTGCGCCAGCACCCAGAAGCTGAAGAAGCCGCCGCCGATGAACTTGCCCCAGCGCGGGTTGTCGCTGTAGACGGTGCGCGCGAAGGCGAAGGCGATGGCGATGAGGTTGATCATGCCGATGGTGATGGGCGGGATGAGCAGCGAGGACCATTTCACCACGTAGAGGTCGGCGTAGATGTCCTCGTTGTCTTCCGCCGCCGCCTTGGCCGTGAGGGTGAAGGAGATCTCGATGCCGGCCATGACCTTGAGCAGCCCCTGCACCACGGCGTACAGGTGCGCGCTGGTTCCGGAGATGAGCCAGAACTGCTCGTTGCGCCACCAGTCCTCGAGCTCGATGCCGGACCACTTGACCTCGAGGATGCCCAGCGCGATGAGGGTGATGGTGATGGTGAGCAGGTAGCAGAGGAAGGCGACGTTGAGCGTCTGCACGATGAAGAAGCCCGAGAAGAGGGACAGCGCCGGGATGAAGCAGTAGACCAGCAGGAAGATGGAGGTGAAGGGGTAGATGCCGACGTTGAGGTAGGCCACCCGCTGCAGGAACATGAGCCTCCGCGACGCCAGGAAGGCGTTGTTCCGCGAGAAGAAGATCTCCACGGAGCCGGTGGCCCAGCGCAGCACCTGGTGGAGGCGGTCCGTCATGTTGATGGGCGCCGTGCCCAGGAACGCGTCGCGCTTGGGGATGCAGTAGACGGAGCGCCACCCGCGGTTGTGCATGCGGTAGCCGCTCACCACGTCCTCCGTCACGGAGCCGTAGATCCAGCCCACGCGGTCCCCCCACTCCGTCTTGTCCTCGTACCAGCAGGAGATGACGGACACGGCCTCCGCCACGGTCGGCGGGTCCAGCGGCGGCCGGGGCACCGTCAGCGACCCGGGGGGACGCCCGTGCTGCACGGCCGGGTGGTCCGCCAGCGGCCGCGCCTGGAACTCGGCCACGGGGATGGACGCCATCAGTGCCGACGAGTTGCCGAACCGCCTGGGCACAATCATCGACGTGAGCTCGGCGTCGAAGTCCAGTACCGCCCCACCGTGCCCCTGCTTGTGGTTGAGCGACTGCGTATCCGTCTCGCCCGCCGGGTCCGCCACCTTGCTGAGCGTCACCTTCTTCTTCTTGAAGAGCAAGCCGGTGTACTCGGTGGTGCGCGGCGGGTCGAAGCCGTAGAGCGCGAAGCGGCGGAACATGCAGCCCGTGCCGACGTACATGGGGCCCTGCAGGCCGTCCAGCGCGCGCATGTTGCCGTCGAAGAAGACGGTGTTGTTGTTGGCGTAGCGGTCGGAGGGGTCGATGCCCTCGAAGCGCTGCGGGAACTGGATGTAGGCGATGCGCTCGCCGCCGCGGTCCATCACGAAGCACATGGCCTCGCGGATGGCCTGCGCGTTGTTGATGTAGTGGTCGCAGTCGAAGTTGAGGATGAAGGGCCCGTTGGACATCACGGCGGAGCAGCGCACCAGGGCGTTCATGGCGCCGGCCTTCTTGTTGTGGTCGTAGCCGGGACGCTTCTCGCGAGACATGTACACTAGCATCGGGAGACGGATGTCCACGTCGCTGAAGTCGATCAGCTGTTCCTCGTCGTGCATCCCGTAAAGAGGGTCGGGAGAAGGAGGCTTCAGCATCACCTGCCGGACATCACATCGCATGATCAAACCGCCTGCGGTACCACCAATGTGAGTGATAGATAGATAGATAGATAGATAGATAGATAGATAGATAGATAGAGGTCAGTCAACAATCAATCAATGTCAGTGCCTGCAGGATGCCGGCGTGGTTTCCCTTTGCGTGGTCGGGCGCCGACGCGGCCCAGGTCCCCGGCCAGTGCGTGCCGTCCGCCATCCACGTCGCCTTCTTCACCTTGGGCTGCTCGGCCGGGTCGGCGCCGGTCTCGCGGAGGTGCTTGAGCATCTTCATGTCCTCGCGGGCGTTGAAGGCGTCGGAGCGCCGGCGGATGGAGTCCGGCAGGCCGTTGATGCGCACCTTGAACTCGTCGAACTCCCGCTTCACCTTGCGCCGGTCCTTGACGAAGTCCGACCGCCGCTTGCCCTTGGTCGGGTCGCCCTTGATGCTGAAGTAGCTGTCCGGCTGGCGGGGCTCGATGTCGTGCTTCTTGCAGAAGGGCACCCAGATGTTGGCGAAGCTGGCCGCCTCCGCCATGGCCTCAAAGGTGAGCAGCGCGCCGCCGTCGTCGGACACGTAGCACGCCAGCTTCTCCACCGGGTAGTCCGCGGCCAGGATGGACAGGATGGTGGTGGCCGTGGTGAGCACGGGCTCCTTCTCCGGGTCGGCCGTGGACACGAACACGTCCAGCCCTGGCAGGTCGGAGCGTCCGTGCGGGTTGGACGGCGACGGCGTCTCGAACTTCTCCTTGAGCACCGCGAGGTCCGTGCTCCGGTTCACGGGGTTCACCTTGGGGAGCATGTCCAGCAGCCAGGAGAAGGCGAACCAGAGCTCGCACACGATGGACATGCCCCAGAGCCAGAGCGCCTCCATGTTGGGGTTGCGGACGCGCCACGTGAGGTACAAGAGGAGCACGAACATCCGGATGACGATGAAGATCCGGTAGGGGCTGATGATGGACGTCGGCATGGGTATCTTGCGGGTGAGCGGCTTGAACGGCTTCTGCTCGGGGAGCATGCCGTTGCCACCGCCGCCGGGGCCGCCCTCGTCGTCCAGGTCGTCGTCGTACATGCCGCCCTTGGGCCAGAAGGCGTTGCCATAGCCGTAGGTGCCAGAGCTCTCGAAGAGCCACCGGTTGTGATCGAACTCGCCGTTCTGGTTCCGCGCCAGCAGGGACTTGCTGTTGTTCATCATGCCGCCGCCGGGCCCCGGCAGGTAGTGCTTCCCCGACGACGCGTCGTTGGGGTCGTCCTCGGCGTACTCGCCGATCTTGTAGTGCTCCTTGCACCCCGGGCAGATGCAGCCGTCCTTCTGCGCGTCCAGGTAGCAGTCGCGGCAGATCTTGAACCTGCACTCGCAGGGGTCGATGTCCTCGCCGCGCTCGTTGCGCATGACCTTGCCGTCGCAGGCGGGCATGGCGCAGCGGGAGCCCCTGGAGCCGGTCATCTGCGGGTGCGTCACCTCGGATTCGATGACCTTGTCCATGAGGTGGGCGCGCGTGACGCTGTTGAACCCGCCGGTGAAGAGCGAATTGGAGACGTACTGCTCCTCGGCCTTCATGGCCACGGACGCCTGGTCCATCATCGGCTGGTTGTCGGGCGTGGGCGGGATCTGCACCGTGTAGTTGGTGTAGTCCGCCCCCAGCTCGCCCTCCATGTCGATGTCCTCCCGGGACAGGCTCACGTACCGCCCGCTCGCCGTCCGCCGCGCGAACTTCACCGTGTTCCCCGCCGGCCCGCCGGCGCCGGCGCCGGGATTACGGATCGCCTTCTTCTGCGGCGGGTTTGACATCTTCCGTCCTTGTGCACTCGCTGGCTTTGCTTGCTTGTTACGTGCACGTGCCCATGGCTCGATCACTCGATCATTCACTCGCACGGCGCCCGCCACGCGAGCGTGCTCCCGTCCACGCCCAGCTGCATGCGTGCGATGGTTTGCAAACCAAGCATGGAGGCGAGATGGGGAAGAATATGAGGAGGAGACAGGGGGTGGCCGTCGTGCGGTGGTCGTTGCGGGGGTGTCGTGCATGGGAGACAAGCTGTCTATAAAAAGGAGCTGAGAGCCGCGCTGAACTAGCCGGGTTTAGTGCAGGAGGTTGCGGTGAAGGAGAGATATGGCCGCGAGGTGTGGCCAAGGGCTAGGCTAGGATGAGAGCCAAAATGGAAAATCCTATCTACCGGAACACATTTACACATGGGGCGTTAGTATTTGGGAACTGCTAGCGCCCGGACGCGACGCAAAAAAGAGGATATCCCCGCCCCCGCTTCCACCCCGCACCACACATAGAAGAATGATAATGATGAACAGCAACCCGCACCACCCCCACGCGCGCGGGGAGAGCGGATCGAACCCATCTCGGCCCTCGCACGCACGGGGATCCCCCCCCTTCTCCCGACCTCGCTTGCCCCGAAGCACTTTCGCCCCCCCACCTCCCCGCCCCCCAGCTCGGCACCCTCCCTTTGCCGTTGCTACACCAAAAGCATGAAAACTACTGCAACAACCACAAACACCTACTGCAACAACGGGCAACACCTACTTCAACATGTGGTTGAAGCAAAAAAAAAACTAAAACAAAATCTCAAACACACTCAAACATCTACCGAAGCCTACTGCAACAACGAAAAGCTCCCATTGCAACACAGCGAAGGAGGAGGGAGGAGAGCTCATACAACATGCCCCGATCTGCTTCTCCAACATCCATATAATTCTATTGAAACATACCTTTGGAGCGTATGAAACAACAGAAATATGCTAATACAACAGGGGAGAAGAAGAGGAAAAGCGCTGCCGGATCTGCATCACCCCCATGGATCCACCAGGGGGGGGACCACTGCTCCATGGGATCCACCACGGGGGGAAAGCCCCATGCCGCCGTCGAGGTAGGGGAGGTGCGCCAGGGTGGAGAAAGACCACCACGCCGCTGGATCTGCATCGCCTCTCCATGGATCCACCACGGGGAGCCCGATGCACCATGGATCCGCCACGGGGGAGCCCACCATGCCGCCGTCGTGGTGGGGGAGGGCGCGCCAGGGTGGAGGAGACCCCCACGCCGCTAGATCTGCATTGCCTCCCATGGATCCACCACGGGGAGGGCGGTGCTCCATGGATCCACCGGGGGAGAGGTCCACCACGGGCGAGCCGCTGTCGCCCTCAACTCCGGTCCATGAAGGTTGCCGACAGGAGCAGTGGAGGAAGCGATGAGACACGGAGGGAGCAGAGGTCGCTGCGGGGGAAGGGGGAAGCCGGAGAGAGGAAGGGAGGGAGGGGTGGCTCGCCGGTGGGGCGGTGTGGAGGGCGTAGGGGAGGGGAGTCGCATGATGCAGCGCGCGGTCGCGCAGTGGGGAGAGTGAGGCGAGGGAAGAAGACGAAAGACGGAGAGAGCGAGTCGAGCGAGTGGGGAGGGGAGGAAAACGAGCGAGTGGTCGGGCCGTCCGGACGCCCTGACTATATCATTACCGTTAGTATTTTGTTGCTTATTGCTTGACACCATGACATCAAATATGAGTCAGTTTAAATACCAGCGTAGTAGCTCGTCTACTCATCTACTGTTCAACCCTATTATCTACTTCACAAATTACTGCATTATCCGTTCATGTTCTTTGTTGTCACTAGATGTCATGGAAATTAGTGTTATATAGAAACCTAGGGTCAACAAGTGCAACAAAGTACCCATCTTCTTCTCCATCATCCATTCCCTTCATGCATGCTAGAGAAAAGTCCCCTCCTACGCTCATTCCTCCTCAAGTGAAGAGTAAGAGCAAAATCCCACAAATCGATTTCCATGCTCCTAAATCAAATCAAAGTATCCTCTCTTAGATCTTCCATCTATAGTTGTTTCTTTGCTCAAATTTGTTTGCATCGGAAGGAGGTGAGACGCAAAAAGAGACGGAGAGGGCCGGAGAATAGTGGTGGCATGAGATGTGCACAAGGCAGCAGAGGCGAGCGAGGATGTCGACACGGCTTGCCTCGCATGGGGCAAGGGTCATCATGACACATAGGTGTTCGGGCAGCTCGTGCTTTGTGCTTGATGCCAAGGTCCTCCCAGGAGAATATGGCCACGTAGGACACCACAGGGAAGGAGATGTGGACGTCACAGCCAGGCCACCAAAATGTTCGACTCCTTTGTGCGCTTCACGAGTTCCTTCCGTGGCTTTATCATCAAATTCATCACGACCATGCTCCTTTTTTTTGCCTTGCCATAGCATACATATGGACGTGTTTGGTTTGCGACAAAAGCATGCTGCACCTAAGTTCTGACCTTGCCAAAAGTTCAACCAACAAAAATACTGTCAAACTTTTGGCTATCTTTGGCACCGGAAATGAGCTATAGCATGCCTAACCATCTATGCCGCGCACAAGTCTGGTGATGAACCACACGTCGGCTAACTTTAGCTAAATTGAGTTGTGGCAAGCTATGGCACATTCTGGTCATCAACCAAATATGCCCTAAACTTGGTAATAAAAGGGATAATCTTGTTTTAGTGGTTTTTGCATTGAGTAGTTGTTCTTCTCTGTTCTTTGGGTGAAATATTTTGTAATAAAAGAACAGAAAAATATGTTTGGCTAAAATATTTTGAGTGAAATTAAGAGGAAATTGTGGTTGTGGATAGTTCATGGGGTAGTGTGGTGAGGGGAAATGAATGTTGTTGACTAATGTGTGCAACTTTGATCAAGTTTG
Organism: Saccharum hybrid cultivar R570; assembly: GCA_038087645.1. Classification (NCBI taxonomy): domain Eukaryota; kingdom Viridiplantae; phylum Streptophyta; class Magnoliopsida; order Poales; family Poaceae; genus Saccharum; species Saccharum hybrid cultivar. Next base: position 568,643 of record JAQSUU010000625.1, on the reverse strand, counting down.
TGAAAGTGGAATAAGTGTTCTCCATGTCTACAAAGGGAGAAAACCAGATTTATATGGATGTTCATGTATGTGTTGCCCTTGTATATATAGCATAGTGATCTAGGACTCTAGGTGAGGCAACGGTCATGTAGCCATTGGGTAAACAGGGACAAAGTAATTTATGGCACTTAGTAGAATAATATTGTTTTAAGAAATCGGGAGTTGGCAAGAACGGGGTTCTCAGTAACATATTTCCTCTCTTTTTTAGCATCACTCAGGCTATTGCATATGTCAATGCCATATTCCCATACAAATATGCTTATGTTATTATATTGCATCTATGCATCTCCGTCATTATCTCGTTCAGCACCTAGTCATCTGTTTTCGTTGCTGTAAAGTGGCCATCATGCTGAAACTCATCAACACTGAAAGGATCAAGATGCCCAAGAGGAGGGGTGAATTGGGCTTTTCTAAAAATTAAATGCAAGAATTAAATCCTACAAGCCGGAATTCACCCCTAGTGTCTACTTGTGTTCCTAGAGAGTCTACCGATACAAAGTTTTGCACCCTAGTTTCCAATCCTAGTCTAGCATGGCAAATCTAGGAATGTAAAACAAGCAATGAAAGTAAATATGAGAATGTAAATGCTTGAATGTAAAGGGGCAAGGAACACGGCAATGTTTTTCCGAGGTATCGGAGAGTCGCCACTCCCCACTAGTCCTCGTTGGAGCACCCGCGCAAGGGTGTAGCTCCCCCTTGATCCGCGCAAGGATCAAGTGCTCTCTATGGGTTGATTCTTCGACACTCCGTCGCGGTGAATCACCCAAAACCGCTCACAAGATGAGTTGGGTCATCCACAAGCTCCGCCGGATGATCACCGAACTCCCAATCACCACCACGCCGTCTAGGTGATGGCGATCACCAAGAGTAACAAGCTAGAACTCTCACTTGACCACTACGAGCCCAAATGAGAAGGTGGATGCACACTTGCTACTCTCTAATCGCTAGTGAGGAACTCTCAAGCTTTGATTCTCAAATCTCTATCCTCACTAGTGCTCTTGCACTACCTTGCACTCTAAAGGTGTTTTTTCAGTTGATCAAATGAGCAAGAGACCTCTAAAAGAGGTGGTGGGGATGTATTTATACACCCCACAGACAAAACTAACCGCTACCCGCTGACTCAGCAAAACATGGGCTGACCGGACGCGCCGGTTGAACTGACCGGACGCGCCGGTCGCTCGTAACGGTCGAAATCCGAAAATCAACTGAGTGACCGGACGCACCGGTCAGGGGCGACCGGACGCGTCCGATCGTGCAGGGAGCATACTGTACTCACACCGGACGCGCGACCGCGTCCGATCGGTGATGACCTGACGCGTCCGGTCGTCTCTGGACCTTACTGCACTATGACCGGACGCGCCGATCACACCCAGGTCACGTCCGATCGGGTGTTTCCCTCAAGTGACACGTGTCGACTTCTGACCACCGCGTCCGGTCCTCGCGAGGACCGCGTCCGGTCGTCAGAGCTGAAACCCTAGCCGCGGAACTGTACTGACCGGACGCGTCTGGTCATGCCGAGGACCGCGTTCGGTCATGGGAAAACGACCCGAAACTCTCCGAAACGCGTCACAACTTGAACCAAGTTGCTTCCAACTAAACTTTGAGCTATTCTAGAGCTGCCTAGTGCCAAGTTTAATAAGTGTGCACCACACCTAAATGTAGGACTCGCCTAGGTCAAGCTACCCGCTCATGCCCCCTTTATAGTACGGCCAAAAGAGAAAAACGAAGATCCTAACGACTATTCCAAATGTATCTCAACACCTCGACATCCGGAACTAACTGTCCTTAATCTTGACGTCACTCTTTTGAAAACCGAAACGATTTTCATCAAGGGGCATGAATACTATGGTGCCCAAAGCAGTTAAAACCTCCATGACCTAACTTACCAAAGTTTCTGCAAAACACACATTAGTCATGGTAATAAAACGTTGTCATCAATTGCCGAAACCAAACCTCGGGGCCTAGATGCTTTCAATCTCCCCCTTTTTGGTGATTGATGACAACACTAAGATATAAAAGATTTGAGTTGAGGTTTTCGAGCATGCATGGTTCACATAAGCAAAAAGCAATAAGCACAAGGGGTTAGGAATTGCTTATGTGCCCCAAGCCAAAAGAGTGTACTCATAAGATAAGACAAAGAACGTTAGTACACATACAAATATAGCTCATAAGAAATCGGAGTAAGGCACGGAAGCACAACCTTAGAACTATAATTAAAAATGGTGACAAGTGTTAACACTGCGACTAGATAAAACATTAAGACTCAAGGTCTATCACACGACGACATGCCACATGAATGCAATGACTGAAAAGTAAACATGATGCATGAATGTAGCACACAAGAAAAAAACGAAAACCCTCTCTCAAAACTCCCCCTGAAACTACTCTCTCTCCCCCTTTGGCATCAAGCGCCAAAAAACTAATCTAAGGATCTGACGGGGGGACAGACAGAGTCGTGGCGGGTGCCAAGGTGCGCGGAGTAATCACGAAATGTAGAGAATCTCCCTCGGAATCTGAGCTATCTGGCTGACCCTCTGAAGAAACACGTGGCTGTGAAGCGATCTGGGTCTAAGCGGCAGGAACAGTTACTGACGTAGTAGCAATAAGAGGATCCGTCTGAGTGACCTGAGCCTGTAGCGAGCCAATAGCAGGAGGATCTGTCGAGGCAACTGACGAAGGAAGAGTCTCTGTAGTACCGGTCCCTGTCACTGGAGGAATAGCTGCCTCTGAAGCTGACAACCCTGAAGAAGTAGCAAAGGTAGTGTGCGAGGGCGTCGGCTGACCAGTCAACTCACTGTAGGTAGCACTGTAATCACCGAAGGGTGTGCCTGTCAGGAGGTGAGGGCGAGGCTGGTCTGAAGGTGTAAACCCCGTGTGAATAGGCGTGAAGCTCGGGGACTGGAATGACTGGTGAACCTGCTGCTGTGGAGATGTGAACTGGAAGCTCGGCTGTCCCTGACTTGATGGATCATTGGATTGTAAAGCAGAAGTCAGGACAGAAGCAGGCGGAGGAACTCCAACAGTGACTAGGTGGTGCAGGAGATCCAAGTACTGCTGCTGACTAGCTGCACTCTGTCGCTGAATCTCGTACTGCTGTCGCTGCATTTCAACCTGCTGCCTCTGGATCTCAAGCTGCTGACGCTGAAACTCGTCCTGACGAGCCTAAATCTGTGCAAGTGCTGCAGCTGTGTCCTGAGCCTGTCGCTGTATCTGCTGTTGCTGCTGCTCCTATGCCTGGGTCAACCTCTCAAGTATAGCTATCATGGCTGGGTCTGTGTGGGAGGCTGAACCAGAGCCACCGGCCTCGTGGTCGTGAGACCGAGGAGACCGGTACCTGGGGATGGGCTGGTAGTCCTCATCAGTGCTGTCAGATGTCACATCCTCAGGAAGATCAGCAGGCTGAGTGACAAGATCGGCAAGCTCTGCCTCTGCAAGCTCATCAACTATGGTGTCCTGCTCAGCCGCTGTCTCAGGAACCTCAGGTCGCACACGCTGTCCTGGCACTGGGGCCTGATCTCTAGTGACTGAAGCCCAAAGCTGACGGATATCATACTCAGGGAAAGCAGTAGTAGTATCTGATATCTCAGCTCGGATCTCTGCTGGTAGCTAAATGGATGATCTAATGATGAAGCAGATCCAGTGTGCATAGGGCAGCTGACGATTACCCTTAAAGCCCTCAGCTATGGTATCCTCCATCTCACTAAGTATGAGATCCCAAATGTCAAACTGTGTCTGTGAGAGGAGGTGGTGAACAACCCATAGCTGCATCCGAGTCAGTCCCTCTCTGTAGCCAAGTCAGGGAAGTAGAGTGCGTCTGACTATAGCATCCAGAACTCTGGCAAGTGGTGTCAAACTGGCAGGTGTGCGACGAGACCCTTCGCCAAAAGGCTCACGGAAGCAGGGTCGAATCAAGTCTGTAGGTGGCACTGCCCCGCCGTGAGGGCGTCTCGGTGGAGGAGTCTGACCAAAACACAGCTGATGTATCTTCGTGTTGGAAGCTGGGAGTCTGAGAATCTCCCGCACTCTGGTGCTGTATAGACGGTGATCGCGGCCTCGGAATGCAAAGTGAATGAAATCATGGGCAGGATCAATCCATAGTGAAGCATAAAACTCTCTGACCCATGTGCCGCAGTATGCACCTGTCTGTCCAAGAAGATCTGACAGGCCTGGCAGAAAGGACAAGTGCGGACGTAGCTGTTCTCCCACAACCTCAACCAGTGACTCAAGTCGACAGACCCTCTGTGGTCGGAAAGCAATACCGCTGTCAACTAGAGCCCTGTAGAAATCCTCCTGAAGTGGGGTATAGAAGCCTTCTGAAGCTCTGTGATCCCTCACAGGTGGAAACCACCGACTGACCTCCACGAACCTCAACCATTGCACCTAACGTGCTGTAGCACCCCTCAAGTCAAAGTGCTCGACCGGGGGTGAACCTCTAGCTCTGGGAGGAGGACGTGCTCCACGACGCTGGCCCTCTGGCCTAGGAGTCACCTGAGTACGTGCGCGTGTGGAGCGGCGACGTGGTGGAGACTGAGCTGGCTGCTCCTCTGTGTCCTCTGTAGCCTCTGGAGCCTCTGTGGCCTCTGGAGGTGGATCAACTGACATATCCTCTGTAGCTCCAGTATCCTCAGTACCCTCAGTGCCCTCTGTGCCGAGCTGTCGACCTTCTAGATGAAAGCGACGTTCGCCTATGCGTATGCCACTGCTCCTGCCACCTCTCTCTGCCTGCTCTGCTGCATCTGCCACGGCCTGAGCAATCTCTGCCTCTGTAAGTGTCTTCTTCTTCTTTCTGGCCATGATCTTGATACGCTTCCCTCGTGCAATCTCAGACCGACGAGGAGGACTGTCGTCCCCGTCACCAGGAGCACCACCGGCGTTCTTGCAACGCACCATGCTAAAAAACTGACCGAAAAGCCTCTGAAAGATGGTGAACTGTCACTCGAGAGGCTTGGCCTCAATCCGTATCCGTAGGCTTGGCCTCGGATTCAGCAAACTGATCTCACCCTGACACACGAACAGACTCGCTGCAATGACGGAATAGAGAGATCTACTATAAGAACATATATAACTAAAAGGAACGAAACCCTAGAGATAGCAAGCATATGAGATACGATGTGAATCGAAACACGAAGCTACCTCGGATCGACGAGACGACTGACAAGATGAGGTGACCTAGATCGCAAGATTCCCCGAAATCGCCGGATGAGCTCTGATTTGCCGAAACATGATGCAATTAGGATTAAAAAGAAAGAGTTACGGCAAACCCTAGCGAGGAGGTCAAGGTGACGCGAAACAACCTCGCGAAGAAGACGACGCGCGACAACACCTCGACGACGAACGATCGAACGACGTTACGCGAACCCTAGGGTTAGGGTTAGGGCAACTCGACGAAGAACGATCGGAGGCGAGCGTGAGGCAGTCCACTGCCGGAGGTGATGCTAGCAAGGGGAGCGCGGCTCACCGGCGGCAAGGTCATGGCTCACCGGCGGCGGAGGTGCGAGCGGGCGGCGGTGGCGCGACTGCGCGACTGGCGTGGGCAAGCGCGGGCAGGGACGGGCTGGCGCGCGCGCGAGCGAGGGCCGGCGTGGGCAGGAGACTCGGCAGGGCTTGCCGGAGGCGAGGAAGACGGCAAAGGCGCGGCGGCTCCAGCGGATTTGGCGAGATAGGGCAGGCGGCGGCGGAAGAGGCTCGGGCGGATTGAGAAAATACGGCCTAGGACGAACCGATATATGAAGGGGTTAGATCCGCTCGACGCGTGATGACCGGACGCGGTGATCGTTATGACCGGACGCGGTGGTGCAGCGTCCGGTCACACTCCAGTAAGCTCCTGGAGTGACTGGACGCGTCCGGTGAGGACTGACCGGACGTGGTCAGAGTCCGGTCGAGGGGAGCTCGGGAATTCATCGCGAATGACCGGACGCAGTGGTGGTAACCGGGACCGGATGCGGTGGTCAACAGCGGCGCGTCCGGTGCAGCGTCCGGTCACTAGATCTGGAGATGGTCTTCTGGATGACCGGACGCGCTGGTGGACGCCGAGACCGGACGCGGTGGTGAAGCATCACTGCGTCCGGTGCAGCGTCCGGTCCAGCGTCCGGTCACTGTTCTTCGCCCTTCTTCATTCCGAACTACGACGCGACTTCTCCCAATCAGGTTCCAATTCAAAAAGACACAAAAAAGCACCAATTGGAACACGATATGAGTGACCTCACTCAAACCCTCAAATTTTTCAAAATAGATTGCCTTAGGCTAGTATTATTTTTAAGAAAATAGGCAATAAACACCCAAGGAGCAACGTATGGCCATGCAATAGAGTTTTTGAACCTTTAGGAGCGTCAAAATGCTCTCTCTATCCATGGACGAACACAGAGGTTGCTCAAAGCGAAACCGAAAAGAAACGCCAAACAAACAACCATGCATATGCAATGCAAGGGACAACACACGCTCATTTTTTAAAGTTGCTAGAATCAAGCACATTGAGTTCACTTCTTAACCTACAAAAGGTTGCCTCATCCAAAGGTTTAGTGAAGATATCCGCTAATTGATTTTCACTTCTTACACCTTCTAGTGATATGTCATTTTTAGCAACGTGATCTCTTAGAAAGTGATGGCGGATATCAATGTGCTTGGTGCGAGAGTGTTGTACCGGATTGTTAGCAATTTTAACGGCACTTTCATTATCACATAAAAGTGGCACCTTTTCAAGAACAATTCCATAGTCTAGGAGGGTTTGTTTCATATATAAGATTTGTGCACAACAAGCCTCCGCGGCAATGTATTCCGCCTCGGTGGTGGACAAAGCCACACTATTTTGCTTTTTAGATGACCAAGATACTAAAGATCTTCCAAGCAAATGGCACCCTCCGGATGTGCTTTTTCTATCAATTTTGCAACCGGCATAGTCAGAATCGGAATAGCCAACTAGTTGGAATCTAGCTCCTTTGGGATACCAAAGACCAATGCTTGGGGTGAGCTTAAGATATCTTAGGATTCTTTTTACGGCACTTAAGTGAGGTTCTTTAGGGCACGCTTGAAAGCGGGCACACATGCACACACTAAACATGATATCGGGCCTAGATGTGGTAAGGTACAACAAGCTACCAATCATAGAACGGTAGAGAGTTTGATCAACCGGTTTACCTCCCTCATCTAGGTCGAGATGTCCATTTGATGGCATTAGGGTCTTGATTGGTTTGCATTCTTCCATCTTGAATCTTTTGAGAAGATCCTTGGTATACTTTTCTTGAGAGATGAAAATCCCTTCTCTCATTTGCTTTACTTGAAATCCAAGGAAGAATGTGAGCTCACCAATCATTGACATCTCAAACTCCTTCGACATCAATTCACCAAATTCCTTGCAATAATCTTGATTTGTTGATCCGAAGATGATATCATCAACATATACTTGACAAATAAAGATCTCCCTATTAAACTTCTTGGTGAATAGTGTGGTGTCGACCTTCCCAATGGTGAAGCCCTTCTCAATGAGGAAGTCCCGGAGGCGCTCATACCACGCTCTAGGGCTTGCTTGAGCCCATATAACGCCTTGGACAACCTATAAACATGATTAGGATATCTAGGGTCTTCAAACCCGGGAGGTTGATTAACATAGACTAGTTCATTTATAAAGTCATTTAAGAATGCACTTTTCACATCCATTTGATATAGTTTCATATCATGATGTGATGCATATGCAAGGAGGATACGAATGGCTTCAAGTCTTGCAATGGGTGCAAAGGTCTCTCCAAAATCAAGACCTTCAACTTGAGAGAACCCCTTTGCAACTAGTCTTGCTTTGTTCCTCACCACTATGCCTTGGTCATCTTGCTTGTTTCGGAACACCCACTTGGTTCCAATGACTCTTGCACCTTTAGGATGCTCTTCAAGTGTCCATACTTGATTGCGGGTGAAGTTGTTCAATTCTTCATGTATTGCATTCACCCAATCCGGATCTTGAAGAGCTTCTTCTACATTCTTAGGTTCAACGCAAGAGACAAAAGAGTGATGTTCAACAAATGAAGCTAGCTTTTGAGATCGAGTCATTACTCCCTTTGTAGGACTCCCTATGATGAGATCTTGTGGATATGCTTGAAGTAGTGGTGAATTTCTTCTATCAACCACTTGAGGAGGTGGATGGGGAGCATCAACATCTTGAGCTTGTCCCTCGGCTTGTTCATGAGAGACATAAGTGTCTTCATTTTCAACTCTCTCATTCTTGTCATCATCTTGAGGCACACGTGATGAATATGGTGGATCAACAATTTGTACATCGTCATCATCATCTTTTGGCTTGATGTCTCCCACCGGCATGTTCTTCATGGCCTCCCTCAAGGGTTCATCACCTACATCATCACAATTCTCAATTGCTCCTTGGGAGCCGTTAGATTCATCAAATTCCACATCATATGTTTCTTCAACCAAACCGGTGGCATGGTTAAATACTCTATATGCTTTGGACTTTGATGAGTAACCAACAAGAAAACCAATATCACAACGTCTTTGAAACTTCCCTAGGTGTTGACGCTTCTTGTAGATGTAACATTTGCAACCAAACACCCGGAAGAAGGAGACGTCCGGCTTCTTCCCATTAAGCAACTCATAGGGGGTCTTGCCAAGAAACTTTTGTAGGAAGAGGCGATTTGAAGCATAGCATTCGGTGTTGATTGCCTCGGCCCACAACTTCTCCGGAGTGTTGTACTCATCTAGCATTGTTCTTGCAAGGGTGATCAAAGTTCGGTTCTTTCTCTCAACTACACCATTTTGTTGAGGAGTGTAGGTTGAAGAGACCTCATGCTTGATTCCAATTTCATCACAATAAGCTTCAATGTTGGTGTTGTCAAACTCTTTGCCATTGTCACTTCTAATCTTCTTTATCTTGACTTCAAATTCATTTTGAGCTCTCTTTGCAAACTTCTTGAAGCAATTTGCCACTTCGGATTTGTCATGAAGGAAGAAAGTCCATGTATACCTTGAGTAGTCATCCACTATCACAAGACAATAGAGATTACCACCCAAGCTCTTGTATGTTGTAGGCCCAAACAAATCCATGTGTAGAAGTTCTAGCACTCTTGAAGTTAACATGAAAGCTTTGGTTGGATGAGTGTTTGCAACTTGTTTGCCCGCTTGACATGCACTACAAGGTTTGTCCTTTTCAAACTTCACATCCTTCAATCCTCTCACTAGTTCTTTCTTCAATAGCTTGTTGAGAGTGTTCATTCCAACATGAGCAAGCCTCCTATGCCAAAGCCAACCAAGTGAGGTCTTGGTGAACAAACATGTCATCAAATTTGCATCTTCGGAGGTGAAGTCAACAAGATAAAGATTGTTGTATCTAAAGCCTTTGAATATCACTTGCTTGTCATCTATCTTTGAAACTATCACTTCATTTGGTGTGAACAAGCATTGGAAGCCAAGGTCACAAAGTTGCCCAACGGATAACAAGTTGAAACTCAAAGAAGCAACATAGAGCACATTTGAGAGTGAGTGATCATGTGATATTGCAATCTTGCCTATACCCTTGACTTTGCTCTTTGAATTATCCTCAAATGTGATCTTCTCTTGACATATTCCATTCTCTTCAATGGTGGTGAACATACGAGGATCACCGGTCATATGTTGAGTGCAACCACTATCAATAACCCAATGAGATCCACCGGTCTTGTAGTTCACCTACACACAAGAGATCAAGCTTTTTGTTTAGGGACCCAAACTTGAGAGGGGCCCTTGACTTTCTCCACTAGTGACTTGGCAACCCATATTTTCTTTGGCCTATTCTTGTTTGGGGGACCCAAAAACATGACTTTCATCTTTCCATTTGAATCTTTTCTTAGCATATAATGAGCATTGAAGGCGAAAGGTCTAGCATGCTTGGGCAAGGGTTGTGGTGGTGGAGTTTTGCATTCATGAGCAAAGTGACCTTCTTGACCACACTCAACACATCTCTTTGGCTTGGGCTTTGACTTGCTTTGTTGTTGTTGAGCTTTTGCTTTCTTCTCTTGATTTGCCAAGTACCCAATACCACTTCTATCCATCTTCATTACGGTGTTCATGAGGAGCTCACTTTGCAAATGTTGGCCTCTTGTGAACTTGCTTAGGCCGGTCTTGAGATGCTTTTTTTCTTGCTTGAGCTTTTTGTTTTCTTCAATGAGTGACTCATTTGTTGGTTGCTTCTCAAGAGCCATCAAACCTTTTAGCTTCTTGTTCTCATTTGCAAGCTTCTCATTCTCACACTTGATCTTGGCATAATCATCATAGTTGCTTGACTCAACCACACTCTTGCCTTTGCTACTAGAACCTTGCTCAATGCTTTCAATGATCAAATCATCACATGATGTAGCTATATTACACTTAACAACATAGTTAGTAGCATCATGTGTCTCAAGAGCAAGTTCATTAGCAACCACAAGACTATCATAGTCAATTTTTAATGTGGTGTATTTGTCCTTTAGAGAATTATGTCTAGTGATGAGCTCATCATGCTTCTTCTCAAGTTTATCATGTTGATCTTTAAGCTCTTTATAAGAGGTTTTGAGCTCCTTGAGAGTGGAAGACATCACTTCATTTTGAACTCTAAGCTCACCACTAGTCTTTTGAATATTTTCAAGCTTGGATGAGAGTGATTCATTTTCATTTTGAAGATCATCATTTTCATTTCTAGTCCTTCTTATGATTTTAGTGTATTTGTTTAGCAATTTTACAAGTTCATCATAAGAAGGTGCGTCATATTCATCATCACTATCACTATCATCATTATCATCACTATCATGGTTTTGTACCTTTCGTTCACCCTTGGCCATAAGGCATAGGTGAGTAGTGGACGATGATGGTGAAGGAGGCGGTGAAGGTGGTGATGAAGATATCGGTGAAGATGATGGCCCCCATCACAAATGCGGCAAACCTTCTCTTTCTCATCATCGCTCTCATCTTCGGAGGACTCACAAGATGATTCAATGTCGGTGAGCCAATCACCAACAATGTATGCCTTTCCTCCCTTCTTCTTCTTGTGGAACTCCTTCTTCTTGCCATCTTTCTTCTTGTATGGCTTGTTCTTCTTCTTCTCTTCTTCTTCATCACTTGAATCATTTTTCTTGCCCTTGTTCTTGTTCTTGTACTTGTATTTTAGTGGTCTAGGGTATTGATGAGCTAGGTGACCAAGTTCACCACAATTGTAGCAATCCATCTCCGAGATTGGCTTTCTCTTGCTACTTGTGAAGAATTTCTTCTTCTTGCCATCGAACTTGATGCCACTCTTGTTGAGCTTCTTTAGCATCTTGGTGGTCTTTCTCACCATGAGTGCAAGTGATTCATCATCAACATCACTTTCACTTGAGCTTTCTTGCACCATCATGGCTTGGCCCTTCTTCTTTTTCTTGTCATGACTAGCTTTGAAGGCCAAGTCTCTCTTCTTGGAAGATGATGAGCCCTCATCCGGAGTGATATGCATGTACATCTCATGAGCATTGATTTTCCCTAATACTTGAGTCGGTGTTGTGGTGGAAAGATCACTTTGGTGAAGCACGGTGACAATGTGACCATACTTCTCAACGGGAAGCACGCTCAAGATCTTCCTTGCAACATCCGATTGGCTCATTTTAGTGAGCCCAAGAGCATTGAGGTCCTCTACAAGAACATTCAAGCGAGTGTACATGTCATTAGCACTTTCTTTGGGAAGCATCTCAAAAGAATTAATTTTCTTTAAAGCTATGTGATAGCGTTCCTCACGCTCACTCTTAGTTCCCTCATGGAGAGCACAAAGATTTTCCCACAATTCATGAGCGTTTTTTGCATTACACACACGATTGAAGATATCTTTGCCTAAGCCCCGGTAGAGTGCATTTTTGGCCTTTGCATTCCACCGGTCGTACTTCTCCTCGTCACCAATGGGGTTTGCGGGATCCTTGATAGCGGGAAGCCCTTCGGTTGCGACTCTAAGACATCCAACATCTATGGCTTCGAGATACGCCTCCATGCGGATTTTCCAATATGGAAAATCATCCCCCTCAAAGGTGGGAGGTGGTCCTTCCCCGTAAGACATCTTGCTCTAGGCGGTAAAGCCTAAAAGAAGGAGCAACACGGCTCCGATACCAATTGAAAGGATCAAGATGCCCAAGAGGGGGGGGTGAATTGGGCTTTTCTAAAAATTAAATGCAAGAATTAAATCCTACAAGCCGGAATTCACCCCTAGTGTCTACTTGTGTTCCTAGAGAGTCTACCGATACAAAGTTTTGCACCCTAGTTTCCAATCCTAGTCTAGCATGGCAAATCTAGGAATGTAAAACAAGCAATGAAAGTAAATACAAGAATGTAAATACTTGAATGTAAAGGGGCAAGGAACATGACAATGTTTTTCCGAGGTATCGGAGAGTCGCCACTCCCCACTAGTCCTCGTTGGAGCACCCGCGCAAGGGTGTAGCTCCTCCTTGATCCGCGCAAGGATCAAGTGCTCTCTACGGGTTGATTCTTCGACACTCCGTCGCGGTGAATCACCCAAAACCGCTCACAAGATGAGTTGGGTCATCCATAAGCTCCGCCGGATGATCACCGAGCTCCCAATCACCACCACGCCATCTAGGTGATGGCGATCACCAAGAGTAACAAGCTAGAACTCTCACTTGACCACTACGAGCCCAAATGAGAAGGTGGATGCACACTTGCTACTCTCTAATCGCTAGTGAGGAACTCTCAAGCTTTGATTCTCAAATCTCTATCCTCACTAGTGCTCTTGCACTATCTTGCACTCTAAAGGTGTTTTTCAGTTGATCAAATGAGCAAGAGACCTCTAAAAGAGGTGGTGGGGATGTATTTATACACCCCACAGACAAAACTAACCGTTACCCGCTGACTCAGCAAAACACGGGCTGACCGGACGCGCGCGGTTGAACTGACCGGACGCACCGGTCGCTCGTAACGGTCGAAATCCGAAAATCAACTGAGTAACCGGACGCACCGGTCAGGGGCGACCGGACGCGTCCGATCGTGTAGGGAGCATACTGTACTCGCACCGGACGTGCGACCGCGTCCGATCGGTGATGACCTGACGCGTCCGGTCGTCTCTGGACCTTACTGGACTGTGACCGGACGTGCCGATCACACCCAGGTCGCGTCCGATCGGGTGTTTTCCTCAAGTGACACGTGTCGACTTCTGACCACCGCGTCCGATCCTCGCGAGGACCGCGTCCGGTCGTCAGAGCTGAAACCCTAGCCGCGGAATTGTACTGACCGGACGCGTCCGGTCATGCCGAGGACCGCGTCCGGTCATGGGGAAAACGACCCGAAACTCTCCGAAACGCGTCACAACTTGAACCAAGTTGCTTCCAACTGAACTTTGAGCTATTCTAGAGCTGCCTAGCGCCAAGTTTAACAAGTGTGCACCACACCTAAATGTAGGACTCGCCTAGGTCAAGCTACCCGCTCATGCCCCCCTTTATAGTACGGCCAAAAGAGAAAAACGAAAATCCTAACGACTATTCCAAATGTATCTCAACACCTCGACATCCGGAACTAACCCGTCCTTAATCTTGACGTCACTCTTTTGAAAATCGAAACGATTTTCATCAAGGGGCATGAATACCATGGTGCCCAAAGCAGTTAAAACCTCCATGACCTAACTTACCAAAGTTTCTGCAAAACACACGTTAGTCATGGTAATAAAGCGTTGTCATCAATTGCCGAAACCAAACCTCGGGGCCTAGATGCTTTCAAACACAATGTCTAAGGGGAAGAGATGATAGGAAACTATTTAGTGCAAACCGAATCGTGAAAACCCTTTTCAAAAAACAAACTTAGGAGTTTTCAAAAAAAATTGAAGCTATGCACATCAATATGCCAAATCTTTTTTTGGCATGAGTTGTCTCCCTTCATTTTTGTTTACTTGCCACCAACATCTGATTTTTTTCTATAAAAGGTCTCCAGATAGTTCAACGTATAAAACACTAATGAGCTATGTTTAATGACAAATTATTTTTTCGTGGCCGTGCCAAGCACAAGTTAATGGAAAATTATATGACACAAAAAGTTCAAGCATCTAACGGCTTGTTTAGTTTGCAATTTTTTTTTGAACCCGGTGAATAGTACCATTTCCGTCTTATTTGACAAATATTGTCCGATCGTAGACCAACTAGGCTCAAAAGATTCATCTCGTGATTTTCAACTAAACTGTGTAATTAGTTATTTTTTATCTACATTTAATACTCCATGCAAGCGGCTAAAAATTGATGTGATGGAGAGAGTGAAAAAATTCTAACTTTTGGGGTGTATCTAAACCAGGCCTAAAGTAATTTTTTCCTTTGAAAAGATCAAAATTACTGCCGTAAAGGTTTGGTGTCACCTAAATCAAAATGTAGGGAGGTACTAAACTTATTAGTACAATCAAATAGTCTAGTTTTATAATTTAGTCAATTCTTCACTCGCTGTTTTTAATTTTTTTGAATTTATAAAACAGCAAAACTTTGCCGTCGTCGTTTGCTGACCCCTCCGTTAAGAAAGAAGCGGCCACACATAACACAATCACACAACAAACCCCGGCAGCGGCAGCGCCACCAACCCACCCACAGAGAAGCCTTGAGGAAAACCGCCACCGCGCGCCGCGACGCCGGTGGGCGGCCAGCGCAGCGTAGTCGGGGAGTGAGTGGAAGAAGTGGATTCGAGGGTCACTCTCGCTGTCGACAACGCTCGCTGTCTGCAACTGCTGCGGACAAGCGAAACCAACAGCGAGAGCCTCGCCAAACCGCCGGCGCCGCGGCCTGCAGCCTGCTGCCCTGTACCTCTCGCTCTTATCCCCACCCCCCCTCGCTTTCTCCCCCTCTACAAGAAAGCGACCACCGCTGGTCAACAGAGCTGCAGTGAGAGGACAGAGAGGAGGAGGCTTCCAGTATCGAGTAGCCAGCAAGAAGAAGAGAGATGAACGCCGACTTCGGCGCGCCCAAGGAGCTCGCGGGGGGCCTGCAGCAGCGGCGGGCCCTCTACCAGCCCCCCCTCCCGCCATGCCTCCAGGTGATCACCAATTTTCATTTGATTCCCTGCGATTCCTCCTGTCCGACTGCTCATCGCTGCTTGCTCCGTAACACCATCACTTTTGTCGTTTCTGTGTTGGGGCGTGATTCTGAGTTCCTCATGAATTTCGGGGGGTTTATTGGGGCCTTGGGGGTTTACCCTTCTTGATTCCTCTATCTTTCCACGGCCAAACAATCGGTTTTAATTAACCCAATTCCTTCTCCCCCAGGGGCCGACGGTAAGGGCGGAGTACGGCGACGCCACCACCACCATCGACCCCACCTGTGCCCAAGCCGTCGCGCAGGCCTTCCCGCGCACCTTCGGCCAGCCGCTCGTCAGCTTCGTCGCGCCGGCCGCCGACGCCGCCGCCGTTGAGGAGCGCCACCCGATCAGGTCCACCTCAGGATGCCCAGTCTAATCATGTGCGTGTGCGTCGCGAGATCGCGCGGGGAGGCTTGCCTGAATTTACTTCCTTTGCAGGGTGGGCGTGGTGTTCTCTGGGAGGCAGTCGCCGGGAGGGCACAACGTCGTCTGGGGCCTCCATGACGCACTCAAAGCCTACAATCCTCAGAGCGTGCTCTACGGATTCGTCGGTAACCAAAATCTCCCAATTTCTTGAAGATTACCTATTCGGCACACTTTTTGCTATTTATATAGAAAATTAAGTGCCTTTTCCTCCCGTATCCTTTTTAAAGATTTGTGTGCTTCGTGTTAAAGGTGGCACGGAGGGGCTGTTTGCAAACAAGACGTTGGAGATCACAGACGATGTTCTTGCTTCCTATAAGAACCAAGGTTGGTTGGGGCCACTTGTTGCCCCCTAACTAATTGTGGCCATGTTTCTGTTATTCTCAATACTGACGTATCTTGTTTGCTCTTTTCAAGGTGGTTTTGATTTGCTCGGTAGGAGTATCGATCAGATCCGCACTACTAAGCAAGTGAATGCTGCAATGACAACATGCCGCAGTCTGAACTTGGATGGGTTGGTCATCATTGGAGGTAGACACCCAATGATCACCAAAGGCTACTAAAACCCGTTCATCTTTTGTTTTGACTTAATTTGCATGCACCTGCCACAAGTGATGATTCTTACTCCCTCCGTTCCAAATTATAAGTCACTTTGACTTTTTTTTTTGGTATATTCATTTTGCTATGCATCTAGATATAATAATATGTCTAGATACATAGCAAAATGGATGAACCCCAAAAGTCAAAGCGATTTATAATTTGAAACGGAGGGAGTATTTTATAAACAAATTGACCTAGCAGTTGGTGGTCATCACACCAGTTTAAATTTTGTTATGTTCTAACATGTTGTGAAAACACAGTACTTGTTTATCGTAAGAATTGCCATGAATTTTCTCTTGGTTCAAGGTAGCATTTTTTTAAAAAAAAAAACATTGTTCTCACTCGATCTACAGGAGTGACCTCCAATTCAGATGCTGCACAGCTTGCAGAGACCCTTATCCAGAATAACTGTAAGACCAAGGTATAACCCGTTATTAGTCTAAACTATTTTTAAATGCTTATATTCTTCAAGCACACAGAAAATCTCTAAGAATCCAAAACCTCCGTTAAACAGGTTGTTGGTGTGCCAGTTTCATTGAATGGTGACCTCAAGAACCAGTTTGTTGAAACAACAGTCGGATTTGATACAGTGTGCAAGGTAACACACATAGTCTAGTAGAAAGTTTGTATAAATGTGTCGATCCTGAAGGCACTTGGAACCAAATATAACATACCACTGTCAATCTGTCACTAATGTCATTTTGTGTGGTAACTACTTTTCAGGTTAATTCACAGCTTGTAAGCAATGTTTGCCTTGATGCAATCTCAGCTGGAAAGGTAATTATCCTGTCATCCATTTGGATTAGTAGCTGAGCAGGCTGCAATCGTTATTGCTACTAAGAACCATTGGCTGATGTTTTTTCTTCCTATCAGTACTATTATTTTGTTCGTCTGATGGGACGAAAAGCATCTCATGTTGCCTTTGAATGTGCACTTCAGTCACACCCAAACATGGTATGATTTTATCAAATTTGTGGTCATATCTCTTTACTATATAAAACTGAAGAAAGAGCATCGCATCCTTTTTTCAATTGCTCTTTGCAGCTCATCTTAGGAGAGGAGGTAGCATTGTCAAAACTCACTCTGATGGAAATTATAAACAAGATATGTGATGGAGTACAAGCAAGGGCAGAATTAGGTTTGTACAGTTCTTTGATTGTTATGTTGCAGCAATTAGTAGAAAAAAAAAACTTGTAGATTTGGTTGAGGTAATTTTTCTAGTTTTTTCTAGTCAATCAAGGTATCAGGGTACTGTAATAAATCATGATAAACTAAAAGACTGGTTATCCATCTTCAGGGAAATATCATGGTGTGCTTGTTATTCCCGAAGGACTTATAGAAAGCATTCCAGAAATGTATGCTCTTATTCAGGTATGTGTGATCTATCTTCAGGGAAACAATGGGATGATAAATAGCATTGTTTCAGTTCCATCTTATTGTTTTCTGTTCAAACACTCCAGGAAATCAATATCCTTCACAACAATAATGTTCCTGTGGCTGAGATGTCATCACAACTGTCTCCGTGGGCAGCTGCTCTGTTCCAGTTCTTGCCACCCTTCATCAGAAGAGAGGTATTGCAGTGCTAGCAAAGTTGGATTTTCTTAATGTTTATAACATTAAAATAAACTATGGATTAACTATTTGTAATATTTCACTCAGCTGCTGCTCCACCAGGAATCAGATAACTCTGCACAGTTGTCCCAGGTTTGTGATTCTGAATGCCCAATAACTACTCTGTCAAAACTTATTTAATGTAATTATTGGTGTTATAGTGTCCTTTTGTTTTCAGATTGACACGGAGCAACTGTTAGCCCATCTAGTAGAAACAGAAATGATAAAGAGAACAGTAAGTTCCATTGTTGTCACTA
The DNA here is from genome assembly GCA_038087645.1 of Saccharum hybrid cultivar R570. NCBI lineage: Eukaryota > Viridiplantae > Streptophyta > Magnoliopsida > Poales > Poaceae > Saccharum > Saccharum hybrid cultivar. The sequence continues at coordinate 550,686 of JAQSUU010000625.1, read as the reverse complement.
TTTCTTGGTTTTTCGTCGCTGAATCTGTCCATAGTGATTGGGGATGCTTGATATTTAGAAAGAAGGAAGATACAAGGGAAGGAAGTTCAGTTCAGTCTGTCATTTCTTTGGATATCAGGCTCGAGGATCTATACCGTCAAATTTTGACTGCGACTATGCTTATGTGAGTATTATACCACTGAGATTTTAGAAAATTGAATGTTCTGATCCTTATTCCTGATAACACTAAATATTTTAGGCTCTTGGACGTATCTCCCTGCATATGATCGCATCTGGATTGACTGGTTACATGGCAACTGTGGCTAACCTGAAGGACCCTGTTGACAAATGGAGATGTGCTGCTGCTCCTTTAACTGTAAGATTGCCACTGACCATTTCACATGCTGAAAGATTACTATGTATTTATTTGCTCATTTTTTACCTAGTAGCACTATCTGTTGTCTTTACCAGGCGATGATGAGTGTCAAGAGACATTTACGTGGCCCTGGAGCAATCCCTATAGGAAGGCCTTCCATTCATCCTTCTCCAATTGACCTGAAAGGGAAGGCTTATGAGTAAGTCCACACTGTTCAGCACTGAATATTCCTGCTTTTCTGATTACTCAGCGAAATGATGCAAAGTCGAAGGAAGGTGAACTGAACTAATTTTATTCCTTCATCATTCAGGTTGCTGCGAGAGAAGGCTTCAAGCTTCCTCCTTGACGACTTCTACAGGACTCCAGGAGGCATTCAGTTCGAAGGGCCTGGTTCAGAGGCGAAACCCATCACGCTGACCATTGAGAACCAGGACTACATGGGCGACATTGAGATACTGAAAGAGTATCTCGGCAAGGTTGAGATTGGAAATCCTTTCATCTGCTTCCCAGTATATAGTTTCAGATAAAGAAAATGTTTCCATTTAAGCAGCAGGTCCTAACATTGACATGCCCAATGATGATGTGCTCCCCAGGTTAGGACCATGGTGAAGCCAGGGTGCTCCCGGGAGATCCTGAAGGCAGCGATCAGCTCCATGGTGTCGGTGACGGATGTGCTGACCGTGATGTCCCACCCCCTCAACGCCGAGCTGCCCCTCTACCATTTCAAGTGAGCGAGGGCATCAGTCTGCTTGCGTCTGGGTTATTTCTTATTTGTAGAGTGTTTTTGTAGCAGCAGAAGATTCTGCTTCATGGGCTGCCGGTATTTTGTTTGGGTGAGAAGCGTTGGGTTGATGCCAATAAACACCGAAACAGTACTTGATCCTGAACAGACTGTAGTTGTTTGCTGGATTGGAAAATGCCGGTTTTCGACCTTGGTCGACTGCAGTTTAAAGTACAAAACCCATCTGATCCAGTCAAGTTGGTGGCAGTATTCCAGTTTTTAAGAGTATCCATATATGCATGATGGGCACTTTCTGGACGTATATACGCCATGTGAGAGTCAAGCTAAATGTTCTAATTACTAGCCCTCTTTATCTTTATTATCGTTATTCAAATTCCAGTTACATCTCCATTGGGTACGTTTGCTCGTGAAAGATGAACAGACCTGAATCAGTGTGCTTGTATTTAGAGGCTAAGCATTGATTGTAACCCAATTAGAGAAATAAAACGATTCGAAGGAAGAAAAAAAGACTAATGACGAGGATTGAGGAAACGGGATGCTGGACGTCCGGACAGGACGTCGTGTCCGGACGTGGCTGCGCCGCTCCCGCATTCCGCCCCACGTCCTGCCCTAGCACCCGCGCCTGTGTCCGTCGCAGAGACCCGCGCCTCGCACGGGAAACCCACGTGGGTTGACCCACAGCTGCGCCTCAGCAGCAACGATAGGCACCGGCCGCGCTGTGCAACACCCTGATCTACTATTGTAGCATCCAGATAAACACATTTGCAACATATGTCTAGAATAGATGAAATATTTGAAATATACAGTTGAAACACTATTGTAACATGTGCAACATCCCGATCTACTTTTGAAACATCCAGATGTAACACTTGCAACAAAAATGGAATCAGGCTTCCGTGCATGAATAAAGAAAGGTTGTTTCCATTTCTCAAAGGACTATGGATTTGGAGGGATGTTTTCTTCTTTTCCTAAGTTACTTATTTATTTAACTAATTTATAAAATTCAAATAAATCAATGGCTCAGATTAATTTGAGATATTACCTCCTTAGAGGTAAAGTTTGTACCGTAGCATTGCCCGTATAAAAAATGTTGTTTTAGCAATACTGGTTTCAAAACTACAATTTATGACATCCAAATACCTTGCATTTTAACATCTAGGTATTCTGTAAGACCATGGTATTTTTCAAAAGAAAAATGATCCTGAGCTTGTGCTGGAGCTCAAAGTTGTTTAGCGCTTGTAAAAGAATTGTTGGTCTCCCTCTCATACAGCCTTGGTTGCAAGCTTCATGCAATCCGGTTTACGTATTTCCGATAGAGTTGAAGGAGAGCAAGAAAATAAACTGTCTGGACTGATTCTTCATGAGGTTTCTTCCGACCTCTACGCACTTTAATTGTTCGTCTCTGAGCTCTCGTATAAGTTATATGTTAGGCTGCAATCGACATAGCTGATCGGGAGGGATTCTGGACTGATTGTTCATGAACAAAGCCCCTTCGTTCCCACCATATGTACCAGCTCCTAGTTAGAATTAACTTTGCCAGGCCAACATCATTCAGGCACTTGTTTGTATTTCCTTCATCTTATCTAAGTTCAAGCGCCTTTTTCATTCTATAAGAGCACTGCCATTGCTATATATGACTAGGACAGCCTCCAATGCTATTTAATATATAGTGCCGTATAGGACATTTTGCTGATGTGACAATAATGCTAAACAAAAAAGATTGATGAAAACTTCAAGAAACTGGGTCTCACATGAAACTAGTCTTGCATCAAAACTAGTGTTTAAGAAACTACAAGCTAGAAATAAATTATAATAAGCATCGCAAATACAACGACAGAATAAGAGAGTGGGAAAGAAGAGGATTGGGCAGAGAGGACAAAGATTATTGGAGTTTATTTTGTAGCCAAAATTAGGGAGCTATTGTTTTTAAGTGGTGTCTATCAGTCTATGACATGGCATGTCATAATTAAGGGCATGTTTGGATCCACTAGTGCTAATAGTTACTAGTGGATTCAAACAAACTTGTTAATAGACAAATAAATTATTAGTTAGGAGACCGCTAACTATTAGTTTCATTAGAAGGTTTGAAGTTACTAATAGGTATCAATAGATGTCAACCATCTATTAGTAACTTATTAGTAGGTGGATCCAAATTCCAAATAGCCCATCGCTAATAATTAGTAGCTATTAGCTAGCTAACTATTAGTGCTAGTGGATCCAAGGGCCTGTTACTAATTATTAGTTAGCACTAAACATTAGTTAGCTAATATATAATAGCTGCTAACTTTTAGCTTAGCTAATTTTTAGCAAGAATCCGTTTGGACCCAACTTCTAATACGTCGAGAATTGACAATGTGACAGTGGAAATGGCCGTCGTTGGAAGTTGGAACATATCAGATAGTGTATATCTTTAAAATATGCAAACCAGCAACGCTTCTGTTCGTCACGCACAATAAACAAAGCATGGTCTCATGGGCTTCGCTCAAAGCAACACGGTATGGTAATTAAACCGATCAATTACACAGCATAGAAGATGTATCCCACATCCAGGCATCCAATTTTGATTCAACATGAAACTAACAGTTGCTGCTACAACATTAAACCTACAACATTAAAGGACACAAAAGAGCAAAAAGAAAGAAATAGTGCCTTGAATGACACTTTTATGGTTTCGATGATCTCCAACATACTGATCTGCAGATCAAGCATGTAACCAGGTGCTGATCATTGTCAATGACACACGGCTGCATGTCGCACATCCACCTGCAGCACAGTGCAAAACAATGATTTGGTGAACAGGCAAACTTGCAAACTCGAGCAAAGATGTAGCATTTGCAACCTAGCTGATTTAACATTTTGAGAAGTGTTTCAAAGGCTTCGCAAGTGAAGCTTTACTGACAGCAGTTTGTGTAGAACAGGGGGGATAGCTTACTTCATATAACTGTTCCACTAGGGAGTAAAGCATCCTTGATCACTGTGACAATTCCACCTTTGATGAAGTACCCGTCTGTCTCCCTCGCAGCTTCTTGAACATTGTCAGCATTGAGTATCTACAAGATCAACAAGTCTCGTGAGAAAAATCGCTGCCAAAGAAAATGTGTGGTAGGCAAGTCTAATAATGAAATGTTCCTGTTTAATCATATGACAAGCTAAGACTTATTGTAGAAACACCGCACACCCTAATTAGTGGGGGTGACCTTCATTATATAGCCTAATAGGCTAGGGTTACAATGTACATGGGCCAATGGGCCATACGCCCAATATGGGCTGTTACAATTACATTCTAACACCCTCCCTCAGTCTAAGCGGGAGTGTCACGAACACAAAGACTGGACCTAAAGTCAGTGAACAACTGTACATGTAACCCTTTGGTCATAATGTCCGCGAACTGATGAGATGATGGAACATGGAGCACCCGAACCTGTCCCAAAGCAACCTTCTCACGGACAAAGTGAATATCTATCTCAATATGCTTCGTACGACGATGATGAACTGGATTGGCGGTCATGTAGACAGCACTAACATTGTCGCAGTAGACGATCGTCGCCGAAGAGATGGGTGCGTGGAGCTCCTGAAGTAGCTGACGAAGCCAACAAGTCTCAGCCATAGCGTGTGCAACAGCACGATATTCCACCTCCGCACTCGAACGAGAAACCGTAGTCTGTCGTTTAGAGGACCAAGAGACTAAGTTGTCGCCGAGAAAGACACAGTACCCTGAAGTGGAGCGCCGAGAGTCGGGACAGCCAGCCCAATCAGCATCAGAGTAGGCAGTCAAGCTGGTGATACTGCCCGTGCCGATGTGAAGTCCAGTAGACAGGGTGCCTTTAACATACCGCAGGACACGCTTGAGCATTGCAAGATGAGGCTCGCGCGGGTCGTGCATGAAGAGGCAAACCTGCTGAACTGCATAGGCAAGGTCCGGACGAGTCAGCGTGAGATACTGTAGAGCACCGGCGAGACTGCGGTACTGAGTGGCATCCGCCACCGTAGCGCCATCAGTAGCTGAGAGCTTGGCGTGAGTGTCAACAGGAGTCGCCGTAGAGTGACACTCAGCCATGCCGGCGCGCTGGAGCAAGTCCACAGCGTACTGGCGCTGAGACAGGAAGAGGCCATCAGCAGAACGCGTGACAGAGATCCCGAGAAAGTGATGAAGATCCCCGAGATCTGTCATGGCGAACTCGGAGTGAAGAAGCTCGGTGAGTCGTCGAAGAAGCGAGGCTGACGAGGCTGTCAGCACGATGTCGTCGACGTAGAGTAGTAAGTAGGCGATGTCGGATCCCACTTTGTAAACAAAGAGGGAAGTGTCGGAGGCCGAAGCTGTGAAGCCAGACTGCCGGATGAAGCCAGAGAACCGCTGGTGCCACGCCCTGGGTGCCTGCTTGAGCCCGTATAAGGACTTTTGCAGTAGGCATACGTGGTCGGGAGCCGCCGGGTCGACGAAGCCGGGCGGCTGCTGACAGTAAACCATCTCGTTCAGATGGCCGTGGAGAAAGACGTTCTTCACGTCCAACTGATGGATCGGCCAGGAACGAGAGGCGGCGATGCTGAGGACGACCCGAATGGTGGCCGGTTTGACAACCGGACTGAACGTTTCGTCGTAGTCGACGCCATACTGCTGCGAGAAGCCACGAACGACCCATCTGGCTTTATGACGAGCCAGAGAACCATCAGCATGATACTTGTGCTTGAAGACCCACTTGCCGGTGATGACGTTGGCTCGAGGTGGGCGAGGGACAAGACGCCAGGTGCCATTATCCATGAGGGCCTTGTATTCTTCAGCCATTGCTGCGCGCCAATTCGCATCAGCAAGCGCGGCGCGAGTGGTGCCTGGCAACGGAGAAGCCAGACTGGAGGCTGCCGCGGTGAAGCCGTACCGCTGCATGGGCGACGGCAGGGAGCCCGTCTGGGAACGAGTCGCCCGCGCAGGAGCCTCCTCCTGCGGTGCTGGAGCCGTGGGCGCCACCTGCTGCGTTGGTGGAGATCCCGAAGACGCCGCCGGTGGCGGCTGCGGTGCCGGCGGCGGAGCTGGACGACGACTGTAGTGGATGCCGAACCGCTGCGGCTGCGGTGCCGGCGGCGAAGCTGGACGACGACTGTAGTGGATGCCGAACCGCTGCCGGGCAGGGACAGGGGTGACAGCACCTGCTGGCGAAGGAGGTGCTGGAGATGCGTCCTGCCGAGGAGCCGAAGACAGCCTGTGAGCCGCGCCATGCCACAGGATGGCAGGGTCGAGTCCGACGGGATCGCCAGCATCGTCAGCGTCGTCTGGGCTGGACGAGACAGGCACCACCGAAGTCCGCGAGTGCCGAACGTCTGAGGGAGACGGGGCAGACGCGGGAAGTCCTGTATCAAAAAATCAAGAGTATCCGGTCGAGGCTTGGAGGCCGCAAACGGAAAGTGAGTTTCATCAAAAACGACATGCCGCGAGATGATGATCTTGCGAGTGGAGAGGTCAAGACACCGGTAACCCTTCTGTGATGGAGGATAACCGAGAAAGACACATGCCGTGGAGCGAGGAGACAATTTGTGGCGAGTCGTGGCACTAAGGTTAGGGTAGCATAAGCAGCCAAAAACTTTAAGAATGGAGTAGTCTGACATCTTATGGTGGAGGAGATGATATGGTATACCGTTATGTGTGGACGAGGATGGCCGCCGGTTCGTGAGGAACACGGCGGTGGAGAGAGCTTCGACCCAATAGGATGGAGGCATGGCGGCATGAATGAGAAGCGTGCGAACACCATTGTTCAAAGTCCGGAGCATACGCTCAGCCTTGCCATTCTGAGCGGATGTGTAGGGGCACGAGGTGCGAAGAAGAATGCCGCGGCCAGCCAAGAAGGTGGCGGTGACATTGTTGAGGAACTCGGTGCCATTATCTGCCTGAAAACAGCGGACATCAGAACTGAACTGTGTGTGAGCGTAAGCAACGAAACGAACAATGTGTTCATGAACTTCTGATTTATGACGAAGAGGAAACGTCCAGCAATAATGTGTATAATCATCAACTAACACAAGATAGAATTTATAACCAGAAATACTCGCAACTGGAGAGGTCCAGACATCACAATGAACAAGTTCAAAAGGTGCTGATGTACTAGAGACCGAACTAGCAAAAGGCAGCCTAGCGTGTTTACCGAGCTGACAAGCATGACAAAGACGACTAGCTGCTTTATTACACTGGATAGCTGATAGTTTATTTAGAGTAGCGACGACAGCAGGTGCAGGATGACCAAGGCGGGAGTGTCACAGCTCTGGAGAGACGACATCGACGTGACAACGAGGTGGCATGCGATGTGGAATGGTGTAGAGGTCCCGTTGCTATTGCACCGAAGGAGGACCGTCTTGGTCGCGAGTAAGCTGTCGAACGGATAACAGGTTACGACTGAGGTGCGGAGCGACAAGAACATTATCAAGATGAAAAGAACGATCAGCTATTTGTAAGGAAGACGTGCCACGACTAAAGACAGGAATAGATTGCCCATTACCAACCGTAATGGAGGACGGTGGTGACGGGAGACGGGAAAGAAGTATACCGTCATTGGAGGACATGTGGGATGTCGCTCCGCTGTCCACGACCCAGGGGGAAGACCCCTGTACCGCCATCTGATTGAGGGCGGCGATCAGGCTGTTCGCGTCCCAGGATCCGTACCCGTGTCCTGGTGGTGCGGTGGAGTACTGGGCTGGCGCGAAGACAGTGTGCGCCTGCGCCTGCGGAGGGGGCGGCTGCACGCCCCACTGCTGCTGCTGGACGGCCCAGGGGTTATAGCAGACCCAAGGACCAGCCGGCTGAGGAGCGTGACGTCCGCCTGGAGCGCCCTGCTGGGCGCCATGCTGCTGGTTGCGGCCGCCGCCTCCGTTGTTGCCGTTGCCGCCACGCCCTCCTCTGCCTTTGCCCCCCTTGCCCTTGCCACCGCCCCCACGGTTGGATGGCGCGGGAGTGGACCTGCAGGATGGCGAGGTGCAAGAAGAGGTGGAGGAAGCGACGAGTGCTGATGCCGAAGCCTCCTTGCCCTCGGAGCCAAGACGGAGCTCCTTGACGCGGAGCATGTTGGTGGCAGACTTGAAGTCGGGAAGCGGCGACGTGTTGGAGATGATGTCGGCGGTGTTGGCGAAGCGGGGGTTGAGGCCGCGCAGAAGGTTGAGCACGAGCTGCGCAGGGGAGACGGTGTGACCGACCTCCCGGAGAGCATCAGCAGTGCGCTTCATCTGCTGGGCGTAGGCGTCAATGGAGAGGTCGCCCTGGGACAGGTTGTGGAACTCCTGCTCGAGGACGACGGCGCGGGACTCCTTGTTTGCCTGAAACAAGGCCTCGATGGAGACCCACAGAGCACGTGCATCCTGTGCAGGCTCCATGGCGAGGTCGAGGACGACGTCGTCGACGGAGCCGTATATCCAGCCGCGAATGCAGGCGTCAGGCTGGGACCACAGGGGGTCAGTCGGGCGCGCAGCCGTCGTTCCATCGATGTGGCCGAGCAGCCCGTACTTGCCGCAGAGAGCGGTGAAGAACGCCGTCCACTTGGAGTAGTTGGGGCGCTCGAGGCTGAGGGCGACGGGGACGTGCTGCTTGACGTTGACGGCAACATAGGCGGCGTAGAAGGCAGGGGCGATGGCATCCCCCAGGGCGCCGGAGTTTCCAGAGCCGAGAACGCCGGAGGTAGCAGAAGAAGTCGTCGAGGACGTCATGACGAAGACGACGCGCGGCCTGTAGGGGTGTCGCGCGCGGAGGGCGGCAGCGGCTGTGCGGGGGCGGCGGCGGCCCTGGCAGCGACTGTGCGAGGCGGCGGCGGCCCTGGCAGCGGCTGTGAGTTGGCGGCGGCGGCCCTGGCAGCGGCTGTGCGGCGGCCCTGGCAGCGGCTGTGAGGTGGACGGCGGCGGCCTGGTGCGGTGGCGCGTGCCCTAGAGTTAGGGCACACGGGCAGCGGAAAAGGAAAGGGGAAATCCCGGGATCAGGCCCAAGACGTGCCACGACTAAAGACAGGAATAGATTGCCCATTACCAACCGTAATGGAGGACGGTGGTGACGGGAGACGGGAAAGAAGTATACCGTCATTGGAGGACATGTGGGATGTCGCTCCGCTGTCCACGACCCAGGGGGAAGACCCCTGTACCGTCATCTGATTGAGGGCGGCGATCAGGCTGTTCGCGTCCCAGGATCCGTACCCGTGTCCTGGTGGTGCGGTGGAGTACTGGGCTGGCGCGAAGACAGTGTGCGCCTGCGCCTGCGGAGGGGGCGGCTGCACGCCCCACTGCTGCTGCTGGACGGGTGGCGCGCCCCACTCTAGGATTCGAACTCGAGACCTCTGGCTCTGATACCATGTAGAAACACCGCACACCCTAATTAGGGGGGGTGACCTTCATTATATAGCCTAATAGGCTAGGGTTACAATGTACATGGGCCAATGGGCCATACGCCCAATATGGGCTGTTACAATTACATTCTAACACTTATGACTAATCAAGTGCAACAGGTCTAACAAAAAATGGCAATAATAGAGCAAGGGAATAGGATCAGGATTGCAGGATAATGGCAGCTGTTTCTGGGTGGAACTTGAATGCCATATGCATGAGCAGTATTGCAAAGCCAAAGCAAGAACTGATATGAAGTTCTGCATTTCAGGTTTTATTTTGTATTTTTATAACAAAAACTGATATATGACTTGTTGACAGTTTTTATCTTGTGGAAAACAACCTCAGCTTGATTACCTGAGTTAAATACAGGCGAAAGTGCAGGACGAAGATTTATGCAGGCAGTTAGGGAAAGATAAGTATGAACAGTCATATTGTATAGGCATCTTCCATGTAAAAGAAAAAGAGAACATGCAAGCCTAATCATATTTTAAAGTTAATATTTCAAAAATAAATGTAGAAATTAAGAGGAGAAAATGACATATCAAGTATTATTTAATATCCTAAGAAAAAAATAGACCAATATATTCTTGACCGTTAGAACTGGAATACCTTCACATTGTCTCCAATTCGAGCATTCTTGTCAATGATTGCTCTTCTGATGTGTGAATTCTTCCCAATACCAATGGGAATGCCACCATTTTCGGCAAGGAGTTTCTTGTCAGCTTCAGTCTGGAAAAAAAGAATACCAAGGTGTGAGCTCTCTTGTTGCATTGACAGCAGTGAACACTTGTATATATTTACCTCATAGTAGTCCGCACCCATTAGTAAAGTGTCCTCTATGATAGCACCTTCAGATATGCAAGATCGGAGTCCAACTACAGAATGGTGTATCTTGCAGTTCTGTGTGCACAAGATCAAGGCATAAACGTTTTAGTAAATGAATTATGAGAAATTACTTTGGAGGAAATATAAAAAGTCTATAGAAAGGTTTTCAAACATGCTACAATAAAACAAAACACTACTTACTTTAATAACACATCCTTCACCAATAACACTGTCTGTCACATCAGCATCAAGAACCTTTGAAGGTGGCAGGTGTCGAGGTTGTGTATAAATTGGAGCAGAACGGTCATAGAAGCTGTATTCAGATTGAAGGGAAACACTAAATCAGTAGGGACTAATTGAAATTGTAAGACTTGATGTGCATGCAATGTTGTAACTTTTGACTGCAGCACAGTGAGAAGTGAAAGCATACCTGAAATCTGGTACTGGTTTCTTGGTTATTCCCAAGTTTGCATTATAGAATGCCTCAATGGTACCAATATCTTCCCAGTAACCATCATACAGATAAGCCTGAACCTGCAGACAAAAACAAGATCTTAAATAACATTCTGAAAGGTGGTAACCTTTCCCTCCCTCCTGCCTTGAGCCAACCCAACCTGCCTAGGCTTTCTAGCACGCTGTTCTTAGGCAGCACTTTACACACATAAACTACAGATATGCACTTCAATGTAAGTGTTTAGATAATAGTAACTTTCTTCAGAAATGAAATGTCAGGGTACCAACTTATGGCATGATGACATTTGTGCGAAAAGGGTATATAGTACTTTTTTATATAAAAAAGAAACATCAGTAAACAGAAGAAAATAAACAGCTAAAAGGTTAAATAATCTTTGCGTACCCTCTTTCCAATGCTTGTTGCACCTGGAATAACCTCACTTCCAAAGTCATTGGCTCCAGGAAATTGTTCACGGAGGAGCTGAAGCATTACATCTTTGCTAAAAACATAGATACCCATGCTAGCAATATAAGGCATTTCCTTTGCCCTTACGTCATCAAGGCCAAGTATGGTGGTGTCAACCTACATCAATCAGACAGCAATATGATGTGAAGGCATTTTAAAGAGGAATATTTTAGGTTTACTAAATGATTGTCCACAAATGTATATCGAGTTAGCTTGAAAGGAAAGGCACATTATGTGTACCATCATTGCTTTCAACTGCTCTCCTTTCGGTTTCTCAGCAAACTCAATGATCCTCCCTTCTTCGTCGATTTTCATGAGGCCAAATGCAGTTGCACGTGCCTCATCCATCGGTAGGGCAGCGACAGTAATATCAGCATCCGTTTCTCTGTGTGCCTGAATGAACTTTTCATAGTCCATCCGGTACAGGTGATCACCAGCAAGAATTAGAAACTCCATCACATTATGCTCCTCAAACAACCACAAGTACTGCCTTACAGCATCTGCAGTACCCTGAGAAAAAATATAAAAGAAAATTAGTACTTGACGTAAGCTAGTGAAGTGCACTAGCAAAATTTCCTGTAGATTAGCATGCATTTGCTTAAGGCATGATGGTACACTTCGAACTCATGTTCAATAACCAACTGGAATGACCTTTGTTGTCTGTTGGCTACAAATTTGATGTAGTACGAAGCGAGAATATGCAATGGGGAAAATGTGAATATAGTGGCAAATGTGCATGTTAAAGAAATGGTAGATTTCGCATTTGACAAGTCAGAAAGGATACAACATTAGTATGGATACCTGAAACCAGTTTGGATTATCTGGGCTCTGCTGTGCAGCTAAGACTTCAACGAACCCTTCATTCTTGTACCCTCCGATGTTGCTCCCGTAGGCTCTTGAGAGGTGACGGTTGAGGGAAGCAGAGTTGAATTGCGTTAGCACATAGATCTTGGATATGTTGCTGTTGAGACAATTGCTGACAGGAATATCAATCAGTCTATAGTTGGCACCCAATGGCACTGCAGGCTTGGCACGCTTCTTTGTCAAGGGGTACAATCTAGTGCCAGCACCACCTCCGAGAATGATTCCAAGAACACTCTGAACCAACAACAAATGTTTGTTATTGTATACAGCCAAGAGTGAGTAAACTGATGAGCATCACAAAAGGACAAGGACAGCTCTGAAATTAAAAAATTATTAGCACTCCTTGGAAACTAATAACATAATCTCTGCAACATGACAAAGGGGTTGTTTAGTTGGTGAAAAAGTTTGGGTTCGGCTACTGTAGCACTTTTCGTTTTATTTGGCAATTTATATCCAATCATGGACTAATTAGGCTCAAAAGATTTGTCTCGTGATTTACAACTAAACTGTGTAATTAGTTTTTTCTTTCGTCTACATTTAGTACTCCATGCATGTGCCGCAAGATTTGATGTGACAGATACTGTAGCACTTTTTGGATTCACTTTTCGTGAACTAAACAGGCTCAAATTTGAAAGATATAATCCAAAAAAAAAGATGGGACAAGTTCAAACAACATAGGCCACTCGAGAATAATAGCAAATGGGCCATCATGATTTCTGCATCAGACCCAAAAACTAATAATCTAATATTATATGGGAAGAAGAAACGATTAAACCATAAATAATGACCCAAAAATACCTACAACTACAGCCCTGACAACATCTTGATCAATTTCTTATTGGCTACTAGAAGCAATCATATTTAACAACATGAGCCTCACAACAACTAGCATCCTAAAATTGCCACATTCATCCGTACCTAGTACATACAAAAAGAAAATACTGTAATAAGCTGCAACCACGCAACGTGCACATGTGAAGGCGACAATCCCAGCCGCCGATTTGCGCATCTAGATGAGCAACGTGTTACTCATAAAGATTAAAAAAACAATCTTTTGCGCGCGCGTCCCAATTTCCCATCAGGAACGGCAAATGCGCCTCGAAGGCGCGACCCGACGGATCAGAGGCAAGCCGCAAGCGAGAGACGGCTACCGTGCTGGCGTCGGGGTCCAGGCAGGTCTGGGAGCTCTTGGAGTCGGACACCGCGTGCGGGGAGAAGACGAACGGCCGGCTCCGCGCCGCGGGCGTGGAGACGGACACCCCGCGGCTGCGCCGGCCGTGGCGCGGGTGCGCGCGGAGTCGGAGCGAGGAGTCGCCGGAGGTGGACGGGGAGGGCGCGGCGCCGTGGTGTCGCAGTGGGATCAGGGTCCTGGACGACGGGGAGGCTATGGCGGTCATCGCCATTGCTCCTGCGGTGAGGAAGGACGAGGACCCGCGTGGCGGAGCTCACGGGGAGTCTGTGGCGTGGCGAGGGATCGGTGATGAGTGAGTGAGGCCACACGCTGACACACGGTCTGATCTCTGATAGGGAGTGGTGGTCAGACTGCTCGTGTGGCTGTGCGATTTTAACTCATCCTACGGGATCTTTTTATTTTTTTTAATTCTTTTCTTTTTCCTAGAAGCAGAGAGAGACAGAGACAGGAACGGCCTTATGCCACGTTTAGATTGCGAAAAAATTTCAAATAGATGAATAGTATCATTTTCGTTTTATTTGGTAAATATTGTTCAATCATGGACCAACTAGGCTCAAAAGATTCATCTCGTGATTTTTCAACTAAACTGTGTAATTAGTTATTTTTTTACCTATATTTACTACCTTATGCATGGGTCCAAAGATTGATGTGATGGAGAGAGAGTGAAAAAATTTCAACTTTAGAGTGCATCTAAACAAGGCCTTAATCGTGGCAAATGATCTCGGCTGACATCGAGGACAAGGGATTCTGGTTTCCTAGTTCTTGGCTTGATTTTGATGGCATGTGCAAGAGAGGCCCTGTTTACATAAGTTTAGGTCTTGTTTGGTTTGCACATGTTAAAGTTTAACTCTCATCGTATCAATGTTGCGGCAAATGCATAGAGTACTAAATGTAAATTAATTGCATGCATGTCGGCATTGGCGGATCCAGGGGGGCTGGGGGGGCTGCAGCCCCCCGGGAGGGTGATATCTCCACTAAAACACTGTAGCAATTACTGTAGCATAGCATCAAATCACCATTAAATCTTAATTGTAAATCAACGTCTTCCTTAATTAGCCCCCCCTGGGGTGTCAATCCTGGATCCGCCACTGCATGTCAGCACAGATTAGAAGTAATTTACGAGACGAATCTATTTAGCCTAATTAGTCCAAGATTGAAATTTTTTTTGTCGAATAAGACGAAAGTGCTACAGTATTGATTAAACTTTAACACTAAAACCGAACGTACCCTTATAATCAGATTATGGATCTCCAGCCGCAAAAATCATAAATAATCGTGCAAAAATGTTTGGCGTTTTCTAACGTTCTCATGACTGCTCGTGACTCACCCACCATGAGATTAAATTGGGGGTCCGATCTCATGCACCGCAGCTCCGTTGCCGCACCACGCGATCGCGAAACGCGTAACCAAATAGGGACGTCATAACTGGGGATTATGTAACCACAACTGGGGATTAGAAAAGGTTATTAGGAGAATACGAGTTCCTAGCTTGTTGTGGCTACATTTGCGTATTATATAAAAAAACAATAATTAATCTGAAGCTAATAGCTATTATTATTATTAATATAAAAAGAAAACTTACATCATTAGCTTTAGGATTGAGGTATGTATTCTTGGATGAGGAATCATTTGCAACAGTTTTCTCACGCTTTGAAATTGGTTGCTCGGCGGTAGCACTTGATGGAGGGAAGGATTTAGATGCCAAAGCCATGTCCATGGTTGGAACTGAAGAATTAAGATCTTGAGACGTAAGTTTAATGGGAATATAGAATGGAAATTGGAGGAATGTTTTTTTGTATCGATTGAGGTGTCTTCTGCGATTTATAAGCAATAGCTACTCGTACACGTGTACATAAAAGATTCCATTTCTTTGCTTGACGGGAGAAGTTTGTTGATGGAAAGGTGTAACATGCTGTAACATTTGTTCTTTGTATCAATCAACTTTTAGGTAATGGCTTGGTTTTAAAGCGTGATATTTTGTCATATTAAGTGCAACTTTGCGTCTTTTAAGATACAATACTATTCCTTAACGCAAAAAAAACAAGTTTGTTTTGAAAAAAAATGTAGCATATTATGCAAGTTTATAGCTGTATGGTTGTATGGCTTGTTCCAACACAGGATATGACATTGGAAAAGGTTGCGTTGCTGGTTTCCAGGCCATGAGATTGTAGTTGTACACTCCACGGTAAGTATAAGGACAAATGTAAGTGTGTTGTAATGTTGCGGTACAAGTTGTGTCACCATGTAAGACAATAAACAATGCATGATTGTTGTTAAGAAATCTACGCTAGAAAAGATGGTTTTATGCTTTTAAGCGGTTGCACTTCACATGAAGAGTGAAGCCATAGCAAACCATTTGGTGTCATAAGATTACGTAAAATGAAAAAATGTATCAAACCCATGATATATAGAGTTGATCATGTGATGCAAAAGAAGTTGTACATGATAACTTTTTTATCTCTTATTAGTTTTAATTATGAATCTCTCTATGTGCAAAATTCTATCCTTAGTTAAACATATATATGAATCTCTTCATATGTGAGACTACCAACAAACTTGAAGCTCGAGACAAATGCAAGCAAAAAAAGAGAATGACTTTTCACTCGATAAATCATAATTAAATTCTATGTTTCTGGAACATCTAATCATTGCATGAGTAACAAGATACATATTGACATCCAAAGTAGGTACTATTTACCTATCTAATAAGAACCATAAAAAATGTTATGTAACTTTATATCACAATGAATAACAATGCAAGTCATCTTCTAGAGTATCTTCAAAAAAAAACTGTGGACCATCATTTAAATATTAATAACCACATATTATCTCCTAGAAGGTAATAAATAGGGAAAATATCTTCCTATTAGGTGCATAATCTAAATTTTCTACAACAACAACAACAACAACCAAGCCTGTCAGTCCCAAGCAAGTTGGGGTAGGCTAGAGTTGAGACCCAACAAACACCGTCAGTTACGGTTCAGGAACGTCAATAGCCGTTTTCCAAGCACTCCTATTCAGACATAGGTCTCTAGGTATATCCCATTCTTTCAAATCTCTTTTTATTGTCTCTTCCCAAGTCAACTTTGGCCTTCCTCTGCCTCTCCTCACCTTATTATCTTGACTTAGAACTCCATAATGCACTGGTGTCTCTGGAGGTCTCCTTTGTAAATGGCCAAACCACCTCAACCGATGTTGGACAAGCTTCTCTTCGATAGGTGCTACCCCTAGACGATCACGAATATCATCATTTCGCACTCGGTCCATCCTTGTGTGACCACAAATCCAACGCAACATACGCATTTCTGCAACACTCAGTTGTTGGACATGTCTTCTCTTTGTGGGCCAGCATTCTGCTCCGTACAACATAGCGGGTCTAATCGCTGTTCTATAAAACTTGCCTTTTAGCTTTTGTGGTATCCTCTTGTCACAGAGAATGCCAGAAGCTTGGCGCCACTTCATCCACCCTGCTTGGATTCTATGGCAAACGTCCGCATCAATATCTCCATCCCTTTGTAGCATCGATCCCAGATACCGAAAGGTATCTTTCCTAGGCACTACTTGACCTTCCAGACTCACGTCTCCCTCCTCCTGTGCAGCAGTGCCAAAGTCGCATCTCATGTATTCGGTTTTAGTTCTGCTTACTCTAAAACCTTTAGTTCTGCATAATCTAAATTTTCTATTTGATGTAAATTCACATGTAGATGAGATCTAAGATATCTTTTTTCTAACATGTTTTTGATTTGTAAAGTAAAAAATCAAACATGATTTACTTCTGCTTATTCTTTTATTGTGAAAAGACGTGATCTATAATGACTTTTTGACATGACTAGATCACTTTTGACAACAATATGTTAATTGCTTATGATGACTTACTTGTCGCTAATCACGTTAGATCGCTTTTAACACCAATGTCATGCTAAAAAATGATTTTCTTGCATACTCAACCGCACACGTGTACACTTAAGTACATGATCTAAAGTGTCTATTTTTCTTAGAAAAGTAGTAATATATCATGTGTACATCAACACCCGTTGCCCTCTGTGGATGTCGTCACACCTCTCCTTGTGTGCTGCCCATTACTTCTGTTGCTCACGTGACAATTGACATAGACCAAATAGGGAAGCTAGGTCTATGTGGTATATCATATATGCTAAGATTTCAGAGATTTGTTCTATTTTCTGATCATTTAATTTATTTAATTATTATATTAATTCTAAAAATTAAGGAGATATATTACAATGTATATATTACTCCTTACATTCTCCAAATTATAAGACTTTTGACTTATCTAAATATATTAGTTTTGCTATGCATCTAGAAATAGTGTATACAGTATATAGCAAACAATGTATCTTAGAATGTAGGGAGTACATGTTTAGTAGCCATCATCTGCATCACAATGGCTGTGTTTACTTCTTAAAAAAAAGTATTGTGCAAATAAAAGATTCTCCGTCACATCAAACTTACGATACATGCATGGAGTACTAAATGTAGATGAAATAAAAAACTAATTGTACAGCTTGGTTATACTTTGCGAGACGAACGTTTTGAACCTAATTAGTCAACGGTTGGATAATATTTGCCAAATAAAACCAAAACGTACTACAGTATTTTTTTACACCTTTTTACACAACTAAACACAGCCAATATGTGTTCAACATGACTGAGGCTCCTACATGACTAATGCGTCTCGGAAATAGCGATCCAATCCCAGTGACCTTGAATGCCCACTCGGGCTCTGGCGCCAACACATGCTATGGTCTCTCAGCCCCCTCAGATGTGTGCAAGACCGGGGCCACCTACCATTTGCAGTTCGCAAACATATGGCCTTCGTACGTGCACGGCTCACGTGTCAAAAGGGGTACAGACGTGGTACGCCACCACTCGCAGAGCCGTAGCCGTCGATTTGCCGCCGTGAGCGATGCATGGGACTTGGGAGAGGGGCCCACCACCGGAAGCCGGACAAGGGAGTCTCCGTGACTTGGACGGTGGAGAGACGCCGAGAAACCAGATGCCGCCGCCTGTTCTTTGGGTTGGTCTGTCCGAGGAATATGCTCGTCGAGCAGAACACGAAGGATTTTTGTCTCATCTTAGCGCGTCCGCAACGGTAGACTACGGCCCAGTTTAGATTCAGAAAATTTTGCAAAAGAACAGTAGATTTTTTGTCACATCAAATCTTTAGACGTATGCATGAAGCATTAAATATAGATAAAAAATAAAACTAATTACACAGTTTAAACGAAATAGACGAGACAAATCTTTTAAGCCTAATTAGACCATGATTAGACATTAATTACCAAATAACAACGAAAATGCTACAGTTGCATTTTGCCAAAAATTTTGGCAACGAAACAAGGCCACGTCGCCAGCTTTGATCTGACGTGGAAGACAAATGGAGGAGAGAGTGGGTTAGCTAGCGACGAGCAAATCGTCTAGCGATTTCTCGTGACCCGAGTTTCTCACTGATTAACAGAAGGGACCGGATGAGAGAGGGGTAGTAAAATATGTTTCTTTGCCTTGTCTCTCGTTCAACTCATCCAGTTACTTTCGCAGGGGTCGTTGAAGACGACCTTAGAGTAGATTTGAAATGCACTCCATGGCTGTGTTTACTTCCTAAAAAAAAAAGTACTGTTCGGATAAAAGATTCTCCGTCACATCAAACTTACGATACATGCATAGAGTAATAAATGTAGATGAAATAAAAAACTAATTGTACAACTTGGTTATACTTTGCGAGACGAACGTTTTGAACCTAATTAGTCAACGGTTGGATACTATTTGCCAAATAAAGCCAAAACGTGCTATATTACTTTTTTTTACACATTTTTACATTTTTTTACACAACTAAACACTGCCCGTATATGAAACTCTTATTCCCTCTGTCCCATACAAAACGCAATCCAATGACTGAACACAAAAACCAACTATAGATGTAAAATTACGAAAATACCCCTTGAAAGGTCAGTCCCCGGTCATCCCCAACTGTCCAGCCCGCCGCTCCTTCTATCTTTCTAGCCTTCTGGCCCGTCTTCCCGGCTGCGTTGCGGCCGCCCTCCCAGCGCCTCCATGTGCGCGAGCGCCACCGCCTTCTCCGGCGAGGCCCACGACGTCCGCCGGACGCCTCACGTCGTCGAGTACCGCCGACATCCGCGGGACAGCATCCATGGCGGGGGTTCGAGGGAGTTTGACGACGCTGCAGAAGAGCGCAACTACAGCGGAGGAAGCACCCAGTGGCCTGGGACGCGGAGCGGGAGGTGGAGGATGGAGGCCATGACGGCGCGGCGGCGGGGGACGGATGGAGCTGTGGATAGTGGAGGTTGCCTAATTTGTATTGGAGCGCCGGGCGGTCTTTCCTCCTCCTCGCGGTCGCTGCGCCCGCAGCGGTCAGCCTCCTCCCTCGGCAAGCACCGTTTCGCCCAGGCGCGCAGCCATCTCCTAGTGCATCTTCTCGCCAGCCGCCCCGTCCATGGCTTCTGGAGTGCATCTCCTCGCGAGAATGGAAGAAGCTCCGACGGGAACAACACCGGTGCATGCCGGAACTACGGCGAGAAACGAGTGGACAAGAATATTTGTTTTTTTATTTATTATGAGCTATAATAATAGTGCGGCCGGAGGTTTCTGGAGTGCTCCATGCTCGTGGACGGGTGGAGAAGCGGTTTCGGATGATTTTTTTTTTGTTATATATAAGTGGGTCCCACATAAGTCAAACATGTGTAGTTTTATGGGACAAATTTTAAACTTACATTTTTTCTGGAACGGAGGGATTATCTTAGAGCAGATTTAATGATCGAGGATATGCAATTGTTAACTGCTTCTAATGACATTATGATTTTTCAATGTTTCTTCCTTCTCAAAAAATGATCAAGCTATTCCCCTATCCAGAAGTATACACAAATCTACTGGAGTGCTCCTTTTGCCAGAAAGTCAATTACACAAATCTTCAACCTCGCAACTTTGAAGTTGTTAGGAACTTGTAATAGGCCTGCAGAATCAGCAGCCACTATCCTCCTCTAAATTCCACAGCTCTAAATTTTAGAGCTAAACAAGTAGTCTAAAGTTAGCTCTAAACTTTAGTTCGTCTCACATTAAAGCAAGTATAATAAGGGGCTGTAAGCTGACTGTATGCTGACATGAAGGAGAGAGGGGAGGAGAGAGAAGAGAAGCGGACTGTAAGCTTACATCCAGCTTATGCACAGGAACCAAGAAGTTCTGTGAGACAAATAAGTGGGCTGTAAGCCGGCTAACTATTATACGAGTGGGCTGATAGATTGGCTTTAAGTTTTCATACAACCAGCAGTCGGTTATGTTATTAGCCTTGCTCTTAGAGCTCCATAGCTCAAAAGTGAGATAAAGTGCTCTAGATGTTTTAGAGCTCTAAAGTTTAGAGGCGAAGATCCAAACATGCCATTAACATTTGTTCCACCTTTGTGAAAGACAGCCAATTGCTTTGAACATTAGCATCAAAGATGATAGTAACAAACCAACCAAACATTAGCATCAAACATTAGGTTTCTATACACTTACTCATACCACCGATCATATCTTCTCTCCCTACAACGCTAAGGTTAACCCCGGCAGGTTAACCAGGCCACGTCGCCCCGAAATCTCTCAGCCGTTCGATCGCGTGATCAAGCTCCAGAATCACTCCCCCGTCGTCTATAGTACACCGGTAAAAATATCTCCTCTCTCTCTCCCCTCGTCACTTCTCTTCCGCTCCCTCCCTCTTCCTCCCGATCTCTCCCGAAACGGACAGGGTGGCAGTGCGAGCGCACCTCGCCGGTGCCCGGACCTCGGCGCGGCGACGGCCGCCCTTGCGGGTGGCACACCAGCGGCCCCCTTCGCCTCCGCCTCCTTCCTCCTTCTCTCTGCTCTCGACCTCCTCTCTCTCTGTCTCTCTCAGTCTCTCCCCTTCCCCCTCTCTCTTCCTCGCTCCTCGTCCCGAACGCCATCGATCCCCGCACTACGCAGGCGCAACGACCTACCCCAGCACGTCGGCCTGGCCAGCTGGCCCCTGGTGAGATGACGATGCTGGCCTAGGGTTTCGCGTCTCCATCGCCCGGCTATCCCCAGATCGACCGGGACCCGATGTGGGTGATGCTGCGTCTGCCACCCATCCCCTGCTCCCCTGCGCGGCCTCCTGCACGCTGCTCTGCTTTACCTCGATCCGTCCGCTCCCTAGTTTTCTCTCTCTCTCTCCCTCCCTCGTTCCGTGCAGTGGATATGCTATGTGCGGTGGCATTGCTTTGCCATTTTGAGGCAATCCGACAAGCTAAGGTCCATTTGACCGTCCAGCTGGCATTGCTTTGCAATTTGGAGGCAATCCATCTATTGTTCTCCCACTTTTCTCTTACCAATCTAGATGGTTACTGCCTTACAGTAGATTTTTTTTGTATTGCGTATCGTGTCACCTGCTCGGTTTGGCTGGATCTTGAGACTACTAGGTATTGTGCCATATATCTGACGATATCACCATGTCAATGATATTTGTTCATGCTCATGATTATGTGCCCTGTATCTGAGGACATGACCATGGCAATGACATTTGTTTCGTTTCTTAGTTCACTGCAGTGCTTATGATTTTGTGCCATATATCTAAGGACATCACCATGGCAATCATATTTGTTTCATTTCTTAGTGCACTGCAGTGGTCATGATTTTGGTAATGTCCAATGATGAGTACACTTTCCTCTTGTTGTTAGATTAATTTGAGGGAATAGGGTCGTGTTGTGATGAATACACAATAAATGTTTAATGTTTGGTGCAGTGATCATGGGCTATCGTTCCATAATTTACACCTCTTTCTTTTTCTAGATAACTGAGGCAGTGCTCATGAGCTATGATGATTCTTCCTTTCATGTCTCTATTGTGTTCATAACTGAGGTGGTGATCATGAGCACAATTGATTTTGTTTTTCCTGTCGCTTTCTACCTGCTCAATGATAACTAGAGGCGATGGTCACTTGGTTGGTTCTGTTTTTTTCGATGGTTCCTTTTACATCTCCATGCTATGTTGATAGCTGGCACAGTGAACATGACCAATGCTGATTCTATTTTTTTCACCTCTTTGTGCCTCTTCCATGAGCACTAAGGCAATGGTCAGTTGGTTGCTTCAATTTTTTGCGTCTCTTCCTGCCTATTCTATTTTGTGTATTTTGGAGCCTTTCTGCTTCTTCCATGACAGCTGAAGCAGTGGTCAATTGGTTATGTTGATGACTGAGGTGGTGATCGTGACCAATGTTGGTTTTATTTTTCCTGTCTCTGTGTACCTGCTTAGTGATAACTGAGGCGATAGTCAATTATGACTGATAATGCTGATTCTATTTTTTCCACCTCTTTCTGCCTCTTCTGTGACCACCGAGGCAATGGTCAGTTGGTAGCTTTGACTTTTTGCGTCTCTTTATACCTATTATATTTTGTGTATTTTGGAGCCTTTCTGCTTCTTCCGTGATAGTTGAGGCAGTGGTCAATTGGTTACTTCGACTTTTTGCCTCCCTTTGCACCTATTCTGATCATTTCATTTGGTTTTGCGCTTATATTTGCTTATGATCATTTCCTGTGATGCCAATACCACATAATTATGCAATCTGAGCTTCTGCTTATTTCCTGTGAAGTGCTAGATATATTCTTCTTCATTCTAGGCTTGTGATCGTTGTGTGTGCCCATTGCTTGTGACGTCGGGTTATACACTTTTGGTTATGAGCACACACCCTATTCCCATAGATAACATTATCAGACACTTTGCTGGTCTGTGATGACTTTTGCTTCTCTTGTTTCTTTGAGTTCTCATTGCAACTATGTGCAATACTGATATAGGTCCATTTTAACAGAGCCAGTCTTTTTCTAATTTGCTGATAGTGTCATTAACTTTCTACTACCAATATTACCTGAACATGATCTATCTCTACAAACTATCTCATTTATCGACTTTGTGGAGATTGGTTCTAATGTGTTTTGGGGGTTCTTGTTGTAGTGCCAACGTTTTGATAAAAAAATGCTCGCTGTACCGGTTCGAGGTTGTGCACTATTGCCTTTGCTGCTTGCTGCTATACAGGTTCCTTTGCTCTGAGGCTTGCTACTCTACCTATTTGGCTATTCCAAACCAATTACGTTTTATACTACAAATAGGAATTTCGGATTCAACAAAAACATTGTGGATTAGATTTGTTACGTAAACAATAGTCTGTTGCCTAATTCAAATTAATACTGTGCAGACTATCGCATGATCTCTTTTATTAGTTTAAACTCCACCCATTAAGGGCAACATTCCGGTGCTTTTTAATCTTAAATTAGAGCCTTTTTAGTAACCTGACCTTGCTTAGTTGAATAGTTACGATGTAGTGCCAGGCTGCCAGCTATCAATTTCTTCTTGCTCCTCATATCTTCTTAGGGTGAATAGTCTCCTTTCTTCCATATCACCATATCTAGATTCTTTTTTTTAATGCATGCAATTTAGCTGCATATGCTGCTTTGATTAACAAGGGAACTGTTTATCAAAGACTCAAAATAAATTTAATTATGTTCGTTGTTGTATCAGTTTGTTTTTGCTTTTGGATGAAGCAAATTTAGGTTCCAGCTTTTTTTGTTAAAAAATGATGATACTGGAGGGTTTCCCAAAGGTGAAGTGAAAATCACGAAATGAGAGGTATGTGCTTCTCTCCAGTTATGTCGGTGTTTCGTAAACCGGACTAGTAAATTTATACTATTGCCGCGCTGCTCTAGGAAGACAATGGTAGCATCCAATAAACACGAGGATTTATACTGGTTCAGGCCAGAGCCCTACGTCCAGTCTCAAAGAAGATCGAGTACATGTTTCTTGGTTGAATGCTATCTTACAATGGGGGGTGCAAGAATGGCGAAAGAGGTGGTATAACCTATGCTAGACGAGGGGCAGGCTGAAAAGAAGCTCCAGGAGCCCTACTGCTATGGTGAATGGATGGAATGGTAGAGGATGAAGAATGAGAACGTCCCCCTGATGGGTGCCCTTGCTGCCCTTATATAGAGTTTGGGGCCAGGGCTCGTTATAAAGAGGAGGTTCCCCCGACTGAAGGGTCGAGAGCCTGAGGGAGGTCCTAGCTAACTTGGCTTGCAAGCTACGCCGTCTTCTAATGCTCACTTAGGCGTGGCTATCGTCATGGTCTCGTGGCCACGTCGTGGCAGGGTCTGACGTGGTGCTACTGTGCTGGCCGTGGTAGCACTATAGCTATGGTGATGGTTCGTCAGCTGTCCTGTACAACGCGGCATCCGTCATGGTCTTCGCCGTCGTCTCTAGGTTCGCCTGGTCGCTTCGTGGGGCTGAGGGCCACGACCCCGATCGTTGGGGTCGGGCACTCCGCCAGCCGGGAAGGTCTCTAGATTGAGACCCTTGTCATGGATCCCATCCCGTAGTGGGTGGGATCGTGCGCGCGTCCTATCGGTCCGTATCTGGACGGTGGGTGTTGTACCCGTTGCCGTCGTCGTGTGATAGTCTTGTTCGTGAGGTATGGTGCTGGGTTGGCGTCTGACCGGACCGAGGTGACCGCTGTCACATCGGTCCTTGCGGGGTCCGCATGGCGTGCTTGCCTTCGTCAGAACGGGCACGTCGCGCAGGGCTCGACCTCTCCTTGTCTTTCCCAGGGGTCGTGACGGGGAACAGGTCGCGTATTTGAGCATCACGCGGCTAATGCTGGAGGAAGGGATCGTGATCGCCCCCGGCCTCAGCGCCTGGCCTGCTCTGCTATGCTTTTGCTGGGTCTCGGTCGTTCGGGCCTTTGCTAGCTGCTGTGTTGCGGACCATGCGGCCCGCTAACTAATCGATGCCCTGAGACACCCCGGGGTTATGACCCCGACAAGTTATTAGTGCAATGATATATTGTCAAGTGCAAATCAGTGTACTGCTCTATGTCTCCGATCCCTTGATTTCATTTACTATACGTATGAATTTATTTTGCTCATGCATAACGTTTGTGTTCTGGCAGAAAAATCAGAGCTTGGCTCAGTGCACTGTGCTGCTGTTGTAGTCTTTTCATCAGTATATATAGGTGTGTGCCTGTCACACCCGGTTTTCTAAAGAACAAAACCAGGCTAATCATATGTGTGTCCAGGAAGTCCACACATATGTCAGAATGAAAAAGTATCAGAAATAATGTTATTATATAACATATACATAGCTATATTAACACTTACATCAGAGTATCGCGGAACGGTGACTAAACTTCAGGCTCCATTCTTCTCATGGACGGCTGACTGGTGGCTCCGTATGCCAAGCACTTCTAAAAGACTTCTGAAAACTCCACTACACCTTCATCCTTCTTCTAAGCAGCATCTCACTACACACTGGAGTGTGGTAGAAATAGCAAGAGTGAGTCCATGTCGAACTCAACAAATATAATATGGGGTTAATGAGGCTCAAAAAACTAGACACTGGTTTGACTGCATTTTGCTTTTAATTGTCAAAATTTTATTACATGAGTAGCATCAAGTTTGCATTAATCCCACAATAAACATATGATCAATGTAAATATGAATAACGAATAGCAAAACACATATTAAACCAATAAATGTTCATCTATTCTGTGAAGGTCCAAGGCCGCTCGTATCCGTGAGCACGGCTAGTATACCAGTTTATTAAACTCTGCGCAGAGGTGTACACTTTCACTGTGAGTCGTGATTACCCATATGCCCGGGATCGCGACTCCCAAAACACTTCCAAGGTGAGCAGGCAGGGAAACACTATGAAGCCTTTTAAAGGTTCGTCTAACAAGTTAGGGCCGCTAGGTTTCCAAAGTCAGTCTGTGTGATACAACCACGCAGGGATCCACAGTCTGCTTTTCCCCATTTGCGCCACAAGGGTAACCTCTAACAAGCTAGAAAAGGTCCTCATACTGAGCTAAAGCTAGAGCCATATAGCCCTCACAGTTGTACTGTAAATCCCTGATGTTCGTCCACAGATGAGTCCTTGTGGAGAGAAACTAGAGCACCAAAAATAACCCCATGCTCTAGCCCTCTTTAAACAGTAATCAAAAAGTAATCTTTTAGTGTTGTTGCATATTCCATTAATCATATTACAAGATCATAGTTTATGTTCAGCGCTAGCAAAACTACTCAATGCAATATCCCATGGATGTCAAGGTACAAGATACAAAAGCTAGAATATCCTTAGTGGTAACAAGGTAGACACATGCATATGAATTAAGTGTATTAGAGGTGAATAGGAAACAAGGATGATCCCATGCTATACTTGCCTCAAACTTAGATCTTTCTTCAAGTCCAACTCTTCTGAATCTCCAATAAATTACTTCGTAATCACCACATAAACCTCACCGACTGAACTCAATCAACAGATAGCATCATACAAGCATCCGAGCAATCATACACGAAGCAAACAATAGAACTAAATTAGAACAACACACCAATCATATAAAACAAGTGAAGAGGTTTGAAAACTAATCGACGAATTGCTATGAACACAAAGACGCGAGAAGCACACTAATCGACACGACTTGATGCTAGCGCAAGAACGACGGAGAACGGAGCTACTGTTAACAGGACACGACTATCGATAAGCTTGCAACATACTAAAAGAGAAAACTACATGCTGGATTCATTTGAGTTAGTGAATTGTGTTGGACTTTTTGGAGAAATATACTAAAGTGGAACTAACCAAATTATGTTGAATTGTAAAAGCTAACATTATACCTTAGCCATATTTTATTTATAAATATATCATATCATAATATTTTAAGTCATGTAAATTTAGATAATCATAGAACATATGGCAAAAGCTAAATGAAAACATTTACAAATCAAGGTGGAACTAATCATCTTGTAATTTAAAAGAAAATATTTATGTGAATATGAATCTTATTAACATTCAGTTATGAAATACCGGAGTTATAAACCCTAGTTGCTTCTAAACATTAACCAAATCACATCTAAGATGACCTTATATGAATCTTGATTAAACTAAGCAAAACATAATATATTATCCTATGTTACCTTTTCTCATAATCATTAATCAAATTATAAAGTCAAAGTTAAATCTTAGTTATATTTTATTTATAAACAATGTCATATAATTTAATCAAGTTTAACTTTATCTTTGCAAAAAGGAAAAGTATACGTGAAAGAAACTGAACGAGTTATGTTGTGTCTGTAACATGCTTAAGCTAAGCAAAATATGATTTAAAATGTATTCATATTTCTATTAATCCAGTTAGCAATCACTATGGTCCAAAGTTCCTTTAAAATTGAAAAACTAGTTTGCATTAACATTAATCAATTTACATTGAAATATAAAAGATGAAGTTAACCTTATTCATATTTTATTTATAAATATTTATTTAGTGTTTAAGTCATTTAAACATTTATAAATTAGAAAGCATAAAGAAGGTGATAACAGCTAATCGAATCATTATATGTTTCTTACATAAACTAAACAAGTTCTATTTAAGAAGCACTTAAGTTCTTATTAATCATGATAGCATTTGATTATTTATAAAAGACAAATTATAAACCAAAGTTACTTTTAATTTGAAAAGACAGTAGCTAAATATTAGTTAAATTAACTACTTGCTTCATGTTTAACTAAACTAATTATGATTAAGGAACATTTAAGTTAATATTAATCAAGTTAATATTTATTTAAGAATGTTCTATGTATGAACCTAAGTCGCTTCTAATTTAAAAGAACATGACATAAACATTAATCAAATAAGCATAATTTAATTTGTAAACACATAACGTGACATGGTAAACAACGTTGCTAATGCGTCTCTTACGCCAGCATAGTCACAAAGCAACAAGAACGAAATTATACCCCTATGTTGCTTTTAATTAGAAAGCTGTTAAATAAATATTAATCAAGTTGCATTTAAATATATAAATTCATACTTGAGTGACATCACAAAAACTATCGCTACTGTATAGAGCACGACGCTACAAAACTATCGCAACAAGAACAGATTTACAAACCTAGATTTCTTTTAATCATAGAACTAATTGCATGTCAATTAAATTAATATTTAATTTATATATAACTAGCATGTAACACGTCTACGCCGATAGCATGTAGCTTCAGTTGGCATGATCGTAAAATCACAAGAACGAGTGACTACACTAGGCTGCTTTTAATTAAAAATACATTAAATAAATATTGCACGTAAATCAATAAATTCATAATTAGGTGACACGATATACATCAGCACTACTACGTAGAGCGCAACTATACGAAACTAACGCAACTGAAAGAGAGTAAAACAGAATTAAAACGAAGAAACGACAAAGATATTACGAATCAGTGGCAGAACCGCAAATACTTCATCTTCTACCTCCATCCATCTGAACGGCCTCGGCCTAGGGGCGACACGAGAAGGAGAAAAAAATATCTAATTTACTACACGAGAGATTTCCCAAACTAGGGGCTCCTCCACGGTAGTTTTGGTGTGCTTTTACCCAAGGGGTAGGTACGTATATATAGGGAGAAAAACTCCCTACCCCCACGTCAACTAGTGATACGGTACTAATTGATGTTGCACCCTCCACCTTTACTAATAGGCCTAAGTAATTATTAAAGCCCATTAGTAAATAAAGACATGAGCCTTTGGGCATGAGGAAATCTGAGATATTTTATTATTTTCGGAATTAATTAATTTCGTGGATAAAATAATTCTAGAAAAGTCCAGAATTATTATTTAAGTCGTGAAAAATACTCCGAAAGCTCCGAAAATTCGGGAAAATTTTTCAGGGACATTAGGGAACATGAGGAACCCAAATAAAGTATTTGGAGCTCATGATAAGATTGATGAAGAGATCAAGGAAAAAGATTAAGCTCACGTAAATTGAAATTTTAAATCCAGAAAATACCAAAAAGTTTTCCGATGAGAAGTAAACGTCATCCTATGGTATTTTGAAAATAATAGCACTCACCAACACCAAACACAAGCATCAAACAAACACCACATTATCAAATTAATATGAAAAAGTTTAAAACCACAATTTTCTATATTTAAATTAGCAGCAACTTAACTTATCTAATAAATTTATTTAAATATTGAAATCATTTATTTTATTTAGTATTTTCCAAGCACAACCCAAAATTGAAAATTTTGGGGTGTGACAGTGCCTCCCAGAGGTGAAGTGAAAATCATGAAATGAGAGGTATGTACTTCTCTCCAATTATTACTGCAATGATATGTTGTGAAGTGAAGATCAGTGTTCTGCTCTGTCTCTGATCCCTTGATTCCATTTCCTGTATGTATAAATTTATTTTGCTTATGCATAACGTTTGTCTTGTGGAAGATAAATCAGAGCGTGTCTCAATGCACTGTTCTGTTGTTGTAGTCTTTTCATCACTATATATAGGTGTGTGCCTAGGGTGCTGCTTTATTTATTTAGTCTTAGCATATGCCATTGCTAATGGTGTACCTACTGCAATTTGAGCATATGATGATACCGGTGAGGTGCTTCTGATAATATGCAGTCATGATTATCACTCTTTTGTGATCTTTTGTTTCACATTGCATGTGGGGCATCCCCATATGTCAAATCTAGCAATATTTCCATGTCATTGCTATTTTGCGTTTTTTCTGCCACATGTCAATGACAATAATGCTGGAAACAGATATATTCTTCCCAACTATACCATATGAGAATGTGCAGTCATGATTACCACTGTTTTATGACTTTTTTTCCCTGGTTCCAAGTAACGCAATGCTCATCCCTCACAAGTCACAATACGCATGCGCTGCCTGTGCATGGATAAGTGAAGCTAGCTATAGTTTGTTTCTTGTTTACTGGAGCTAACGGTAGAACCCCTAATTTGTGATTTTTTTTAGCTTTGTTCCTATTTTATAATAATAGTACATCAATCAACTGGTATTACGAATGAATTGGTTTCTACTACTTCTACAATTAATACCACCTTATTTTGATTGTATTGACACCGATAGGTAGCGTCAAATAGAGATTTCTTCCATTGATAGATGATTTCTAGAAAGAATCTCATGTTACCCACTTTTTGTTAGTTTAAAACAAAAGTTTGCCTTTCCCTTCCAGGATAGATAATGGGATCTCTATGTTATGTTGCGGCGTACTAATAGCTTGTTATGCTCAGATCAAATTTGATGATGCCACTCCAACACCGTATGTGTAACACCTCAGGTGTTTGTCATTCACTAAGTAGTGGGTTTGAGCTCAAACATGAGAGATTAAGTGAAGATGACAGTGTCAAGGTCAACCTATGGAGATGAGCCCAACCTAAAGTTGGATGTTGTACCATTGCTTTACATATAGGTCATTTTCAAAGGTATATGCTTGGATGGTGTTATTGTAATATCTTCATGTGTCTCACCTTAGTACCTATCTATAGTGACCCCTAGAAAAGTTTCATGAAGTTTGAAATCAAAAAGTCACATGAAATAATAAGTTCTATTCCTATTGGAATTGCACCATTAAGTGAATGAAATTGTAGATCATCAACCAAACCATGTAAACTTGCCCAAATGACTCTAGATGAACTCTACAACAAAAGTCATGAAAAGTTCATTTTGAGCAAATGCCCTGAAAATGCTCCGATAAGTCACAAAGGATACTTTAAGTTTTATTGTGATGTTACTTTAGTAATAGTGGAACTGCAGGATGTATATAAGTTTTGATGTTGGACCTTAAATAAAAGTTGTAGTTCATGTTATGTAGAACAAACTTTGTTTAAAGGTCAAGACCTAAATAGGCCTCTAACTTAGTGTAACCGAGCCCTACAATTTGAATCTGTTGCTGTTTTGGGAGCTCGAAATTTTGCTAAGTCTGAGAAATTGAAGATCAGTTTTCCAGTTTTAAGTGACCATCTTTGATGCCTTGTAGTTTGCAAACCAGGCCGAACTAGTTCATGAACCTTTAATAGGAGTTGTAGTATTCACTTAGATATACAACTTTTATTAATGAGGTTTTTGCTGAAACTGGCTGGATTAGGGATTAGAGAGGGGAGAAATGTGCAGTTTCAGTTGGCTCACAATTGGACTGCAGAACCCGATTTTGAGGTACCCTCCTTTGGAGCTTTGTATCTCCCTAATCGTGCCAAATTAGACTTCGATTCTTTAACCAAAGTTGGAGTACTATTGTAGCTCTACGCAACGGTGAAATCGGTTGATCAAATAATGAATCGGTTTGAGAGATATAGAGGAGATAAAATGGAAGTTTCAGTCGATTAAAACTAAGCTGCAGAATTCAGTTTTGATGTACCCTCCTTCGGATCTCAATATCTTCTAATCCAGGCCGATTTAGCCCTTGTTGGTTAAAGCAATATTGTTCACCTCATAAAGCTCTATAACTTTGTATCTTGCCCCAAAACCAATGGACAAACGGATTGGAAGAAAGAGGATGAGAAAGATTGAGTTTTAGTCGTATTTTTGGGTAGTATTGGTCAGCTCCTTAACCCTTTTGAATCAGCTGGAGCTCGGTGTGGCCGACCGGCTGCAGCACTTCGCTGCCGCGTAGCAGGTGCTCGGCTGCATGTGCACCACCTCACTTGCCACCTCGCCCAGCTCGCTCAATTTGGAGAAGCCGACCGCCCTCCTGTCTGTCTTGCTTGCTCACTCTCGCCCTCCTCGCTCTGTGCCAGAGCACGGACGCCGAGCGCCACCATGGCCGCGAGCAGAGCAAGCTCCCACCACCGGCCAACCTCGCGTCCCTTCTGTGCTCCTCATCACGCCTCCAAGCTACCACAGCTGGCCGCCCCTAGCCAAGCCGGTCACCACAGACCGTGACGCACGCACGGAGCCGGTCACCATTGCCGGTAAGCCGAGCTCCGTGGTCGCCGCCCTCGCTCATCCTTTGAGCCTCCTCCTTCCCAGACGACCTCACCCTTCGACCTCTCCGCTCCGCGCTGCCTCATCTACGCCACCTTCCCGGCCGCGCAGCCACCGGCAGCCGCCACCATCGTAATCCGCCGGCCGTCGGGCCACTGCTCGCGTGGCCCCGCCTCCTCCGGCCACCTCGAGACGAGCCGTGGCCACCCACGGGTGCGCGCCGGCCTCCTCTTGCTTTCCCGCATCTTCCCCGCCGCCGATGTGGCCTCCTCCGGCCGGAGCAGCGAGCTCCGACGACCTCCCTGTTCAAATTCATGACAGGGACCTCCTACAAGAATTCGATGAAAGTCAGGGGCCTAACTGCAGAACCCATGACTCATATGAATAGTGCCGTTAAGGACCTTGTTGCGGGAAATTTGCTGAACTTTGAAAAATCATAGTAATTCATAGGAAATTCGTAAAATATAAAATGTGGACTTTTTGGAATCCTTGTGAAATTGTCTATGTAGTAGATCTATAATATGGCATGTTTTAGTTTAAAGTTTTTGCTGTAAAAATAGATTTTTCAGATTAGGTTTTCAATGTTAGTTGTATTTGTCATTTTCATAACTGCAAATCTAGAGCTCTAAATGAAGTGGAATTTTTGTGGCATGCTATCATGTGATGTTTGATGTGTGGTAAAAATTTCATGAATTTTTGTTGTAGTATGAGTGAGTTATTGATTCATCTTGCTCTCACATGAATTCTTGCAATAGCCATTTGTCTTTTTCATAGAGGTTGATATATATGTCCAAATGGTTTGAAATTTGTACAGTAAACTATTGGGAGCATATGTAGGCCACTGTAATTTTGGTAGAATTTATTGTCTACTTTTGGTATGTGTTCATAATTCCATCTAATTATTTAAATAAATTAAGAAAATGCATTAAACGAATTTATTTAGGAATGCACACTATCTTTTCTGGTGTTCATTAGTCATGTGTGACATGTTGATAAAGTTGGTTTTGTCCAATTATATGTTTGCAATATAAGTTAATAATTATTTCTTGCAAATGAAGTTTCTGGACAGATCTGGAAACTTGGCAAAGTTCTTCATGATAATGTGCTTTGTTGGGAAACTTGTTTATACAAAAGTTGTAGATAATTTATATATCTAGCTAATGTTAAAATTTGGTGGTATTTTCCCATGTGGTTTAGGAGTTATAGCTGTTTAAAGTTGAGTTACAGAATTGCTTGCTCTCTGTCTTGTTAGACCAGTTTCTGTGTTTATGTAAATTCGACATGTTAAACTTTGGAATCCTGCTGTGATGATTATAAATTAAATGTAGAGAATTTCATAAGCTTTCCATAATGTCTTCTTTCAAGTCATTTGGATTTGTAGAACTTCAGATATGATTGATTTACTCAGCTACTGCATAAATGTCCAGAATTGTTGAAAATACATGATTGCTTGGTTACTTGCTTGCGTATTGCTAAGTATGATTCATGTCTTTGGTGATTAAGCTAGTACACCTGAGACTTTGTAAATCTTATGTCATGCTTGGTATTGCTTTCTTTGCTATTTTAGCATGTTTGTTTGTGTGAGGTTACTTAAGTAATGTAATGTGCTTACGTGTCTTTACTATAACCTTATACTTGCCTTGATTAACATGCGATGCATCACCTATTGTATTTCCTTGTATTCATGTACTTGCATCTTGCATTTCATTTAGGTACGCTAGCTAAAACGCGTGAAAGATGTGGTGTTGGAGCCAAACCCGAAGACGGTGTTTGGTGGAACTATCCCGAAGATGGAAGTACTCAGCGAGTTTCATCTGACCAACACTAACTTGAGTCGGATCCCAGGCAAGCCCCGGAGCATTATAAGCCTCCTACCTTTAAAGCAATTAATTCTATATATGTTATAAGTATTGTTGCATTAAGTGATAGGAGTTGGTTGGAAACCCTTGCTGCATTATATCATTCCTTGTCCAGATATATGAATCCTTGAATCCTACATAGACTAGGATCGAGTAGATGCTTAGCCCTGCTTTAAGCGGTAGAAGTCAGGTGATTTCCTGTCACCTGCGAGATATAGGGATGTTCATATATGGCACGGTTGGCTATATGTGCTATCGTGGAATGGAACCATGTGTTAATAAAATGAAATGAGACCGGGCGGGATGATGATAGTGAAGGGACAAGGCATGGAGGTCTTGGGTATGGATCTATCCCCATCTGAGTCATTTAAGGACCGATTCGCAGTACGTCCTTGAGTCATGTTGAACGCAGTCTATCACTTAGTTAGCCGGATAAGTCGTTCCGACCGCGAAGCCGAGTAATGTGATTCAGGCCGGGACTCGAATGGTAGGTTGCTTCTTGGAGGAGAGAAAGGATGTGCTTGGGGACATTGGCGTGAGACCAAGGGGGGGGGGGGGGTTAGAGTCCCTATCACCTGGCAGAGTGTCGCCCTTGGGGTCGTGACATCATTCGGACCCACGATTCCTGAATTATATGAAAAGGTGGCCTGTGCGACCCTGACAGGGGTCTGCACGGTGAGTGTTAGAAATACCCCTCCAGCTGGATAGGAATTCGATTCGAATCGCCGTCGCTCCTGGTTAGTGAGCACTTGACTTGAGCAGCGGCAACGTAGATTCCATTAAATTGAACGGATGGTTAATTGGATAACGATGGAAATGTTGCCTCAATTTATACCTGCTATGGTTAATATTGTTTGCTCCCAATAAAGTGAGTGCTCTAGTACAGGTTCTAATATAGATGATAGGTTAATGATAATTAACTTGATGCTTAAGCATTAATGATTGATCATCTATATTAAGCTTTTATGCAAAATGTTGTCAAGCTAGCCCCACTTCATATCAGCCTTACATGATCCTTGGTGTCACCTTATTTCTGGTTTCTGACGGGTAAGTCTAGCTGAGTACTTTGTCGTACTCAGGGTTTTATCCCCACTTGTTGCAGGTTGTGATGTATCTTGGCGACTGCGAGAGTTGGTTGGCTCCTGCCTTAGTGGCGGAGTGTGATCATGGGCATGATTCTTCTTATTTACCTTATCTCTAATGCTTTTGTTGGAAGTCGACCGTGGTACTGGCATGCATTTGAAATAAGAATAATGTTAGTTTCAAATTACTTTGCTTCCGCTACTTTTCAATGTAAATTAATAACTATGTTGAACTCCGATGTATATTGAATTACTTGTGAAATGGTTGTAACATGTGACTTGTTATGTTGAATCACTACGATCTTGGCTTGTATGTTGGTTGGTTTGAATTCCCTCGTGATTTCATTGGACTACTGGAGTTATATGGGCTCAAGTGCGAGAATTTGATCACTTCGGTGATTGTTTTTGTACTTGTGCTCTTATAATTTGGACGGTTCCGTTACAGTATGTGCAGTATGAGATATCTACGCGTTACTATCCTGTTCAAATGAGATCTTTATCATGGTTCAGGTTGGATATTCTTTTTGTTCAAAACAAGTTTTCCTTACTTTTGGTTTCCTCTTCTAAAAGTGAATTTGCTTTCAGCTAGTAGTCTTATTACCTACTATTATTGTTCTTCCCTCTAGAGGTCCTGTTTGGCATTGAAAAAATGATTGGGTGCCATGACATTTTCTGGTTGCTATATCTTAAGGGTATGAGCAGCAGAGATTTGGGAGTTCATAAGTCTAAGTGCTTGTCAACACCACTTGAATGGCAACTAATGAAGTATCTGTTGCACTGACTTCTTGTTTTCTGAATATTATTCCCATAATTTAGATATGTATTGCTAACTTATTGTGAGTATGTGGGTAAAAAAGTGTCCCTGTTCTGAGGGTTGCTGGTACAGTGAGCTATGTACAAAAGTAAGAAACCAGATTCATGTCCAGTTGGTGTTTCTTTTCTGTCAGGTTTTTTCCCTTTTTTGCTAAAATAATATTTGCGATTTTGCTTTAAACAATTTGGTTTCCTTTCTTAATTCCTCTGCTCCAGTGATTGCTACTTTTCATGTCCCTCTTGCATCAGTTCGAAGTTAGATGCGGCTAACAAAGCAAATATATTCAGTTACTTACTGCCTTATGGAAATATTCATCTTTTTGTTTTTTACGGTAGCTACTTCAACTCAGAACTCATATATGTTTTTGCTTAGTTCAATGCCTTCTGTAATTAGTCTAGGAATATGACCATAAAAGCTATCCTAGGTACATCACTATGTATTCTCAATGAGTGAACTAACATGCCTGCCTCTATTTATGTATTCTACTTCATGCCATAGTGTCGGTGTTCGGACCCGAGGGGGTCCTAAACCAATGAGTAAATGTTGCGTGTCTCTTTCCTAGATGGTGATGCAAGGAGAACACACGTGGGTTTATCCTGGTTCGGGCAAAAGAAGGCCCTACGTCCAGGGGGGAGATGTTTGTATTTCCTTGCATCGAGGTGCTCGTGTAGGGGTTACAAGCATGCGAGAGAGGGTGTCGAGCCCAAGTCTCAAAGAGAAAAGAGGAAAAAGGCGGTTGCTTGAGATGTCGATCTTCTGTTTTGTGTTTTTCGTTCCGTCTTTGTCCCCCTCTCCGTTGAACCCTGGCCTGCCCTTTTATAGGGTGAGGGAAGGCCAAGACGACGGGGAGCCTTGAGGTGATGTTTTGTCGATTCCTATTGAGTTGACTGTAGCGACGTGCCTTGGGAATGGCCGGCCATCCCTGGACACCCTGACGTTGTGGGAGACAAGATGGCGAAATGACCCAGAGCGCCCTGCCATACCGTCCCTTGAACTAAGTTGAGCGTCGGGGCTAGGTCGAGGCCGGGTCGAGGCCGGATGGATAAGGCCGAATCCCCAATATCGCGGAGAACGGGCCTTGTCCTATCCTCCCTCGAGTGTGATTGATGGTGAACAGTGCGTGGTAAGGTGGGTATAGTGACGGGTTTCACCTCCCATCACGGGACGGGCGGTAAAACAGTGAGATCTGACACGGGTATTGTTCCCACGTCGATCCTGGCCACAGCCATGCCGGTAGGTGGTAGTAGGTAACC
This sequence comes from Saccharum hybrid cultivar R570, assembly GCA_038087645.1. Lineage (NCBI taxonomy): Eukaryota > Viridiplantae > Streptophyta > Magnoliopsida > Poales > Poaceae > Saccharum > Saccharum hybrid cultivar. Next base: position 513,654 of record JAQSUU010000625.1, on the reverse strand, counting down.
GCATTGAATGCTATGGCTTTTGTCCTGGGGTAGGCAAAGAAAAGGTGTCGAGGTGCTCGGTCCGGGCTCACGCGAGTCGGAGTTCTCCCCAGCGGGCGGTCGAGCCTCGCGCGGGTCGGAGCGCTGTTGAAGTACCTTGCGGCACGGGATGAGGCGCGGTCGAGGCGCCCCGTCGAGCGGGCCTCGTACGAGTCGGAGCTGGGGCGCGGTCGAGGCGCCCCGTCGAGCGGGCCTCGCACGAGTCGGAGCCGGGGCGCGGTCGAGGCGCCCCGTCGAGCGGGCCTCGCACGAGTCGGAGCCGGGGCGCGGTCGAGGTGCCCCGTCGAGCGGGCCTCGCACGAGTCGGAGCCGGGGCGTGGTCGAGGCGCCCCGTCGAGCGGGCCTCGTACGAGACTGACTGGGTACGCGGTCGAGGCGGGCTATCTTTTATTGTGGTTTCGGTCATGTTAGTTTTTTTGGCGATAGGTGCGGGTACCCTCGTACTGTTGGTACCGACAGTAGCCCCCGAGCCTTTGGGTGAGTGTGTGATCACTCTCCCAGAGGTTGGTCAGAATTGGAGTCGTAGCGCCGTGATTTTTTCCGGTGGGGGCGCGCGAGCGCACCCGCCGGGTGTAGCCCCTGAGGCCTCGGTGGAGTATTGAGACTCCTCTAAGGTCTTGTATGCGTTTGATTGGGGAACGATTCGTTGCGGTCAAGCCCCCGAGCCTCGCACGTGCGAGGTCGATCAGGGTCCTGGCCGTCTTTTGCTACGCGACCCTCACGCTCCTTTTCCAAAAAAAGGAGGAGGGGTGGAGAATGTCGTACTACCCTCGTTTGGGCGCGAGTTCCGACGATCTCCGGTGAGTTGCTAGCGGGGGAATTCGAGTGAGAGCCCGTCCCCCGTTCGTTAGGGGTCGGCTAGTGGCCCGGAGGCGCCCTCAAAGATGCCAAGAAGTGGTCGTGTGGATCTCGATTCCCTTCGACAGGATTCGAGGGCTCGATGCCTCCCCCGGAGGGATTCCTACGACGACCTTCTCCTTCGGCCTCGAATATGTCCTGGGGTGCCTCGAGAGCGTGGCTTGAGCCCTTGGCCATGTACGGGCGCACCCTGGGTCGTCCCTAACTCTGTTGCTCGAGGGCAGCTGTCGAACCCTGTTCGAGGGCCAGCTTTCGCTCCCTCGAGACTTATTGCGGGCTTCGGGCCCATTTTCCACATACCTGGGGATATTCGTCCGCGGATTCCTCCCTCGTTCGTTAGCCGGGCGCGTCTTTTGGGGAGGCGAGATCGGCGCGGTAGTGGGCGACGTGGCGTGTGGTCACGACGTGGGGGACGGCCACGTGCCCGACCCCTGCGAGATGTAAGGAAACGGTTAGGTGAGCGCATTTAATGCGGGAAACTGTTCCTACCTTCTCGCGCGGCCGTTGGGCTTCCGCCTGGGCATATAAAGTTAAGGCCTAGGGGTCAGTCGACGCCGCGGTGGTTGCTGGCCCGGAGCCTGCTGTCGAGGGGTCCGAACCGATAGAGGTAGCGGCGCTCGATACGGTCGAGACGGGGCCCAGGTCGTCGGCGACGGCCGAGGCTGCCGTTGAGGTCGCGACGGGCGAGGCACCCGTCCACGACGCGGAGCGGGTGGGTGCGGACGTGACCATAGAGGAGGTCGCGTTGGCGTCAGGACAGGATTCGGCCCTGGCGAGGGGGTCGCGGCCGCAACAAGACCCATTGGCAGAGCCAGCGGGCATGGTGGAGGGCGGGGCGGTCGAGCCCCTATCCGGAGCACCGGAAGAAGAGGCGCCGGCTCCGGAGGTGCCAACGGTCGAGGCGTGGGTACCGGAGCCATCGTCGGTCGAGGCGCCGGCTCCGAAGGCGCCGGCGGTCGTTGGTGCCCGCCCTCACCTTACCCTCGACGACATCCCCCTGGACAAAGGAAAACAAGCGATGGGGGTCGAGGGGGGTGAGGTCACGGATCAGGCCAGTGCCTCGACGGCCGTTGGAGAGGTGAACACTGCGGGCGAGGCCGGTCCTTCCGCGGGACTGGGAGACGCCCCGGCCGGGTCATCCTCGTCGTGGCCCGACATCGCCGCGCTAGCGATAGCGCGGGCAGAGACGGAGCTGCCGAGGTGGGGGGGGCGTCCCTTCAGTTTAGGGACGCTACGAACCCCGACGCCGAGCCCATCTTTGTCTTGAGTGACAAAGATGAGGTGCACCGATGGGAATACCTCGAGGGCGTCCGCCGGCATCTTGATCGGTTGCTCCGAGTGGCGTCCGGTGCCGTGCGGAGTATGGGAGATGCCACCGAGGTATGATCGACCCGTCGGCTTTCTCCGTAGTTTTCTTGGTGTCTTTTTCCCTCGGCTTTGTGACCTTTTCGGATTGCGTTCAGGAGCTGAAGGAGTACTCCCGCCGCAAGTCGCTCTTCATTCGGGATGAGAGTGGTGTGTGGGGCGCGCTGTCCCAGCAACGGGTTTTGGTCGAGGAGGCCCAGAAACGGCTATCCGATTGGAACGCCGAGATGGCTGAGCTGCGCGTCGCGTACGCGGTGGTGAAAGAAGAAGCGACGTAGACATGGGCGGCCGAGGCCGTGATGCGCACTCGCATGGACAAGGCTCAGGAGGAGGCTGCCCAGGCCCGCAGGGATCTCGAGCCCCTGTCCATGCGGGTGAAGGAGCTCGAGGAGGATGTCTCCCAGGTTAGCCTTCAGCGCGACACCCTCAACGTCGAGGTCACGACGCTGAAGGGAGCCGTCCAAGAGAAGGACGCAGCTCTCGAGTCTGCTCGACAGGAGATCGAGGCGCTAAAGGCAACCATCAGTGACAAGGACAGCGCCTTCCTGGGGCTCGAGCGAACGTGCGGGGGGCTTCGTGACGAGGTCGTGGGCCTGCAGACCCATATCGAGGGTAAGTGTGATTGTCACGGCCACGACGTTGAAGGCCCCGCATTGGGTATTAATTTGTTTGTCGTGTTTCAGAGCTAGAGAGAGAGAATCGAGAGGCCCAATCTTCTGCCAACTCCTTCCAGAGCCTCCTCGAAGCCGAGATCTGGAGGACCCAACTTCTCCAGGGTGCGATCACCACTGTGTGTGACGGTCTGGGGGTCGAGCCCGACGCCGACACCGGGGAAGATGTTCTGGGGAACTCCTTCGTCCGCCAGATGGTGGCGCTGGGCCGCCTTGCCCGGGAGAAGATACGAGACGGCCTCCATCACGGCATGAAGAGGGCGTTGGCCGTCGTCCGTTCAGGGTTTGTGTTTGACATGAAGCTCGTCGCCGAGGGTTTCATCACAGACCCGGATCGGACAGACGAGGAGAACGAGGATGCTTGCGTGGAGCTCATTGAAGCCGCCGAAGAGCCTAGGAGCCATCTGGCCTCGCTTTTTGAAGCCGAGGTGGTTCCGCCTGCCGACGACGAGGGCATGTGAGCCAAATCTGGGCATGAAGGCCCATGTAATGAGTTAGTATTTCGAATTTTGGTCATGGCGGCCGCGGAGGCCTTAAAAACTCGAAACATAAACTGGTTCGTGGTTGATTTAGTTTTACTCGAGCTTTTCTTCCCTTTATCGCTCGGACCGTGTTCTCGCGTGATTTACTTAGCACGCAGCTGCACCCTTTGGGCGTAAGGGAGCGAGTGGAGGTACCATAGCCTCGGAGGCGTAAGTGATCTCGCGGCTCAACTGCCCTCGAGCTTCAGGGTGATGTTGCGGCCTTGTAAATCGTGTGAGAGCCTGATCTAAGCGACAGGGGGTATGTTCCTTTTTTGATTTAGGAACCGTTGTTTAGATCTTCCTATCGTGAAGGCGTACCTCTAAAAGGTGTAAGGGGTGAGTGGAGGTACCGTAGCCTCGGAGGCGTAGGTGATGCTCCAGACTCGAGAGCCCTCTCGAACCTTAGGGTGCTCTTTCAGCGAAGTCGATCTAAGAAGTGGTTCTTAAATTTTAAAAAAGAGCATAAGTTTTTTCAGGGACCGGGGGTTCCCCCCTTGCAGCCCCCGAGGGAGGGTCGACTCTGGGAGTGCAGGGTCGATCCTTCCTCATTACGAAACAAAAGTTTGAACATCGCTGTATTCTTTATTGACGAAAAAGAAAATACAGAGCCTCGAGGCTTTTTAAGGAAAGAAGCGACGTAGCTGTTCAATGTTCCAAGCGTTGGTGGGGATTTCGCCCTTCTCATTGGATAGCTTGTAGGTGCCCGGCTTTAGTACTTCTGCGATGATGTATGGCCCTTCCCATGGTGGTGTGAGCTTGTGCCGTCCCTTGGTGTTCTGGTTCCGCCGTAGCACCAAGTCGCCGACGTTGAGGTCACGCTTGCGGACGTGTCTATCGTGGTAGCGTTGGAGACCCTGCTGGTACCTGGCAGAATGCAATAGAGCCACATCTCGGGCTTCCTCGAGCTGGTCGAGGGCGTCCTGTCTTGTGGCGTCGTTATATCTTTCGTTGTATGCCTTCAACCTTGGGGATCCGTATTCTATATCGGTTGGTAGCATAGCCTCAGACCCGTAGACTAAGAAGAACGGAGTGAACCCTGTGGCTCGACTCGGCGTTCTTCTTAGGCTCCATAGGACCGAGGGTAGCTCGACAGCCCATCTTTTGCCATGTTTGTTTAATTTGTCAAAGATTCTGGGCTTCAGGCCTTGTAGGACCATGCCGTTGGCACGTTCCACCTGACCGTTTGTTTTTGGATGAGCCACGGCCGGATCTCCAAGGCGTGCTCGGCGACTTCCCTGGGTATGCCCGGCATATCCGAGGGACTCCACGCAAAGATGTCGACGTTTGCGCGGAGAAAGTCGACGAGCACTGCTTCCTATTTAGGATCGAGGGTGGCACTGATGCTCAGTGCCTTTCCCTTGGGACCAGCAGGGTCGAGGGGTAGGAGTTTGACATCTTCTGTGGGCTCGAAGCAGTCGGCATGGCGTTTTGGGTCGGGAATCGTATTGGCGAGACCATCGAGGTCTGCAGCCAAGATCGCCGACTCCAAAACAGCCTCGCCGTGCTTGACGCACTCGACGTCGCACTCGTAGGCATGTTCATATGAGGGCCCTACAGTGATGACACCATTTGGGCCTGGCATCTTGAGCTTGAGGTAGGTGTAGTTCGGAATTGCCATGAACCTGGCGTAGCATGGGCGCCCTAGGATAGCGTGGTACGTTCCACAGAATCCGACCACTTCGAAAGTGAGAGTCTCCTTTCTGAAGTTGGCCGGTGTGCCAAAACAAACAGGCAGATCGACCTACCCGAGGGGTTCCGCCCGTTTCGCTGGCACGACTCCGTGGAAGCCCCCGACGCTAGGTTGGAGGCGCGCTCTCTCGACCCCCAGAAGGTCGAGGGTCTGGGAGTAGATGATGTTGAGGCTGCTTCCGCCGTCCATGAGCACCTTGGTGAGGCGTGTGTTGGCGATGACGGGGTCAACAACGAGCGGATAGACCCCCCGGGTTGGGGACGTAGTCTGGGTGGTCGTCTCGGTCGAAAGTGATGGCCACCGCGGACCAATCAAGGAAGCGGGGTACTGCCGATTGTACGGAGAAGACCTCGCGCCGTTCTCGCTTGCGCTGGCGCGCAGAGAGGCAGGTCGAGGGCCCTCCATAGATCATGAAGCAGTCGTGGATCTCGGGAAATTCCCCGTCCTTGTCGTCACCCTTAGGGTCCTCCTTCTCGTCCTTCTTGGCACCGGCACCCCTGAAGTACCTGCGCAGCATGTGACAATCCTCGAGGTTATGGTTAGTGAGTCCCTTGTGGTAGAGACACGGCTCTTTGAGCATTTTGTCGAAGACGCCCCCGCCGGGGGGGCCTCGAGGTTTCTTGTGCTCGGTAGCAGCGACGAGCTCGTCGGCCGGGGCCTCGAGCTTGACCTGCTGGCCTTTCTTCTTCTTGCGGTTGTTTCTCTTGGGGCCTCGGGTGGAACTCGCGGGATCGTCGACCTTCTGCTCCCCCCTTTCCGAGTCGCCGCCAAAGATTGCACCAACCGCCTCCTCGCCGGTGGCGAAGTTGGTGACGATGTCCATCAATCCGTTGGCAGTGAGTGGGGTGTTACGGCCCAATTCTCGGACCAACTCCTTACAGGTGGTGCCGGAGAGGAAGGCCGTAATTACGTCGGAGTCGGTGATGTTGGGGAGCTCGGTACGCTGCCGGGAGAAGTGTCGGAGGTAGTCTCGGAGGGATTCATCTGGTTTCTGCTTGCAGCTCCGGAGGTCCCACGAGTTGCCGGGGCGCATGTAGGTCCCCTTGAAATTTCCCTCGAACACCCTCACGAGATCGTCCCAGTCGTGGATCTGCCGAGGTGGGAGATCCTCGAGCCAGGCTCGGGCGGTGTCGGAGAGGAACAGGGGGAGTTGTCGAATGATGACCCGGTCGTCGGTGGCCCCGCCCAACTGACACGCCAAGCGGAAATCGGCGAGCCAAAGTTCAGGTTTGGTTTCGCCGTTGTACTTGGTGAGAGTCGTGGGGGGGCGGAACCGAGCCAGGGGCACCGTCTCACGGATTGCCTTACTGAAGACCCGAGGACCCGGGGGCTCGGGTGAAGGGCTACGATCTTCTGAGCTGTCGTAGTGTCCGCCCCTGTGGACGTGGTAGCCTCGAGCCACACCATCACCGTACTTGCGCGTGTGGCGCTCGACGATGTTGCCACGGGTGTCTCGAGGCTCGCGGTCGTTGCCGGTGGGCTCAGGGGCCGGTGCTACCCGGTTTCGCCGGGCAGGCTCGGGTGAACCGTGGCTTCTCTCTCCTGTCGGGAAGGCTCGAGGATCCGCTCCGAGGCTGCCTCGCGTCGCCTCGAGGCAGAGCCCTCGGCCTGCTGCATGGCGATGGTCTCGAGGAGTTCTCGGATTTCATCTCGAGCCCGACGGGCGTCGGGGTTTGATGGCTCGTGCATGTTGCGGAGGAGCATGGCGGCGGCGACGACGTTCTGGCTGGCTCGGGCGAAAACCGGGGGGTCGACCACCCGGTCCTCATCGATGCGACGGTTGACGTCATGAGCTCTCTCGCGAGCTCTCCCGCCAAGTGCGTGTTCCGCACGCTCACGCTCGAGGGTTTGTTGGAGTAGATCCAGGTTTTCCCGTTCCTCGTCAAGCCTGTCCTGCAACTCGCGAATCTGTTCGAGCTACGCTCCTTGATCCGCAAGGAACTGAGGCTCGTCTCGCTCGGCAGGAAGCTCGACATGAGGTGGCGTGTGCCTTCCTTCGACTGGCTCTTCGTCCTCTGATTCCGAAGTGCTTTCAACGTTGATGTTGAAGCACTCGCGGGTCGGATCATAGGTGTCGTCAGCCGAGTCGGAGTCGGGAGCGCCAAAGTTGTAATATGACGGGGGAACGTGTGGCCGTTGCCAATCGTCACTGAGGCGGCGATGTAAAGAAGCAGTCACACGGGGCTCTGTTTTCGGTGTCCCCATAGAGTCCCGATAATCAGAAGCCGGTGTGGATGCAACGAGGTCCAGAGTGGAGCATAGATGGTGCCCGGGGAGTTCCTCATAAGCACTCATGCGAGTGCTCACGGAGGATGCGTACACCCGGGCAACCGAGTCTATCCCAAATGGGAATGGTGATGAAGATGTCGCTGCCCGTGCTGAAATGGATGCTTTGGACAGTGGTGTCTCACCGGACGGGGGAGCGGCGGGATTTTCCGTCGGCATGTCACCCTCAGCCAAGCTCGTCCTTCCCAAACCTTCCAAAAGGAGATCTAGGCTGGCGCCTGGCTGGGGGGTGCCGGACCGGGGGACCCCATCACCCTCCGCGGGGTGAAGACAATGGCTGTACCAGGCTCGTCATCGTCGGGCGGCCCGCGCCCGCCTGGAGCGACGGTGCCGGTGGATTGCTCCCCCAGGCTGGGAGAGCTCGTAGTCCTCGTCGGTTGGGTGCCTGGGCGGAAGTAGGACCATGTCGTAGCCAGAGCCGAGCGACATGAACTCCAAACTCCCGAACCAGATCACCATGGCCGACGGGATAGGGTGTTCCGGGTTAGCCATCCAGGAAGAAAGGCGAGAAAGCAACGTTTTCACGCAGCGATCCCCTACTTGGCGCGCCAACTGTCGGTGTTCGGACCCGAGGGGGTCCTAAACCAACGAGTAAATGCTACGTGTCTCTTTCCTGGATGGTGATGCAAGGAGAACACACGGGGGTTTATCCTGGTTCGGGCAAAAGAAGGCCCTACGTCCAGCGGGGGGGAGATGTTTGTATTTCCTTGCACCGAGGTGCTCGTGTAAGGGTTACAAGCATGTGAGAGAGGGTGTCGAGCCCAAGTCTCAAAGAGAAAAGAGGAAAAAGGCGGTTGCTTGAGATGTCAATCTTCTGTTTTGTGTTTTTCGTTCCGTCTTCATCCCCCTCTCCGTTGAACCCTGGCCTGCCCTTTTATAGGGTGAGGGAAGGCCAAGACGACGGGGAGCCTTGAGGTGATGTTTTGTCGATTCCTGTTGAGTTGACTGTAGTGACGTGCCTTGGGAATGGCCGGCCATCCCTGGACACCCTGACGTTGTGGGAGACAAGATGGCGAAATGACCCAGAGCGCCCTGCCATACCGTCCCTTGAACTAAGTCGAGCGTCGGGGCTGGGTCGAGGCTGGGTCGAGGCCGGATGGATAAGGCCGAATCCCCGATATCGCGGAGAACGGGCCTTGTCCTATCCTCCCTCGAGGGTGATTGATGGTGAACAGTGTGCGGTAAGGTGGGTATAGTGACGGGTTTCACCTCCCATCACGGGACGGGCGGTAAAACAGTGAGATCTGACACGGGTATTGTTCCCACGTCGATCCTGGCCGCAGCCATGCCGGTAGGTGGTAGTAGGTAACCGCATTGAATGCTATGGCTTTTGTCCTAGGGTAGGCAAAGAAAAGGTGTCGAGGTGCTCGGTCCGGGCTCACGTGAGTCGGAGTTCTCCCCAGCGGGCGGTCGAGCCTCGCGCGGGTCGGAGCGCTGTTGAAGTACCTTGCAGCACGGGATGAGGCGCGGTCGAGGCGCCCCGTCGAGCGGGCCTCGTACGAGTCGGAGCCGAGGCACGGTCGAGGCGCCCCGTCGAGCGGGCCTCGCACGAGTCGGAGCCGGGGCGCGGTCGAGGCGCCCCGTCGAGAGGGCCTCGCACGAGTCAGAGCCGAAGCACGGTCGAGGCGCCCCGTCGAGCGGGCCTCGCACGAGTCAGAGCCGAGGCGTGGTCGAGGCGCCCCGTCGAGCAGGCCTCGCACGAGACTGACTGGGTGCGCGGTCGAGGCGGGCTATCTTTTATTGCGGTTTCGGTCGTGTTAGTTTTTTGGCGATAGGTGCGGGTACCCCTGTACTGTTGGCTCCTGCCTTAGTGGCGGAGTGTGATCATGGGCATGATCCTTCTTATTTACCTTATCTCTAATGCTTTTGTTGGAAGTCGACCGTGGTACTGGCATGCATTTGAAATAAGAATAATGTTAGTTTCAAATTACTTTGCTTCCGCTACTTTTCAATGTAAATTAATAACTATGTTGAACTCCGATGTATATTGAATTACTTGTGAAATGGTTGTAACATGTGACTTGTTATGTTGAATCACTACGATCTTGGCTTGTATGTTGGTTGGTTTGAATTCCCTCGTGATTTCATTGGACTACTGGAGTTATATGGGCTCAAGTGCGAGAATTTGATCACTTCGGTGATTGTTTTTGTACTTGTGCTCTTATAATTTGGACGGTTCCGTTATAGTATGTGCAGTATGAGATATCTACGCGTTACTATCCTGTTCAAATGAGATCTTTATCATGGTTCAGGTTGGATATTCTTTTCGTTCAAAACAAGTTTTCCTTACTTTTGGTTTCCTCTTCTAAAAGTGAATTTGCTTTCAGCTAGTAGTCTTATTACCTACTATTATTGTTCTTCCCTCTAGAGGTCCTGTTTGGCATTGAAAAAATGATTGGGTGCCATGACATTTTCTGGTTGCTACATCTTAAGGGTATGAGCAGCAGAGATTTGGGAGTTCATAAGTCTAAGTGCTTGTCAACACCACTTGAATGGCAACTAATGAAGTATCTGTTGCACTGACTTCTTGTTTTCTGAATATTATTCCCATAATTTAGATATGTATTGCTAACTTACTGTGAGTATGTGGGTAAAAAAGTGTCCCTGTTCTGAGGGTTGCTGGTACAGTGAGCTATGTACAAAAGTAAGAAACTAGATTCATGTCCAGTTGGTGTTTCTTTTCTGTCAGGTTTTTTTTCCCTTTTTTGCTAAAATAATATTTGCGATTTTGCTTTAAACGATTTGGTTTCCTTTCTTAATTCCTCTGCTCTAGTGATTGCTACTTTTCATGTCCCTCTTGCATCAGTTCGAAGTTAGATGCGGCTAACAAAGCAAATATATTCAGTTACTTACTGCCTTATGGAAATATTCATCTTTTTGTTTTTTACGGTAGCTACTTCAACTCAGAACTCATATATGTTTTTGCTTAGTTCAATGCCTTCTGTAATTAGTCTAGGAATATGACCATAAAAGCTATCCTAGGTACATCACTATGTATTCTCAATGAGTGAACTAACATGCCTGCCTCTATTTATGTATTCTACTTCATGCCATAGTATCTGGAGTACATATTTAAGCTGTTTTCCTTCTGGGGATATGAAAAGAACACCTACGCTAGCTCTGCCTAACTTGAGTGATCCGTCGAAGTACATCTTCCAATAGTCAAGGAAGGCTTCTAGCGCGGGTTGTTGGATTTTTGTCCGTTTGGCCACGAAGTCTACGAGTGCTTGTGATTTTATTGCTTTCTGAGGAGAGAAATTGATATTTAGAGCTCCGAGTTCCACTGCCCACTTTGATATGCATCCTGTTGCATCTCTATTGCGCAGGATGTCTTCAAGAGGGAAATCTGTTACTACGGTAATCTTGTGGCCTTCGAAGTAGTGTCGTAGCTTGCGGGAAGTGATTAGGAGGGCATAGAGTAGTTTTTGTACATGCGGGTACCGTATTTTTGAGTCTGTCAGAACCTCGCTGATGTAGTATACCGATTGCTGTACTTTGTATACATACCCTTCTTCTTCTCTTTCTGCCATAATTGCTACACTGACCACAGTAGATGTTACTGATATGTACAACATCATGTCTTCATGCTTCTTAGGTGGTTTGAGTATGGGTGATGAGATAAGGTACAACTTAAGGCTTTCAAAAGCCTCCTTGGCTTCCCCTGTCCACTCAAACTTGCCTATCTTTTTAATAGCTTGAAGAAAGGGAGTCCTTTTTCGTTGAGTCGTGAGATGAAGCGATTAAGGGCTGCCATGCTTCCTATTAGTTTTTGCATATCTTTTACACAGCGCGAGGGTGCCATTTCTGTTATGGCTCGAATCTGCTTAGTGCTTGCTTCTATTCCTCGATTACCGACTAGGAATCTGAGTAGTTGTCCTGATGGTACCCCGAAAACACACTTGTTTGGGTTTAATTTCCACTTTCACTTATTTAGATTTTGAAAAGTCTGCTTCAAGTCTTCAATTAACATGTCTAGGTTTTTTTGTCTTTACTACTACGTCATCGACATAAGCTTCCATGTTATTCCCAATCTGTTCATGGAGACATGTTTGAATAGCTCTTTGATAGGTGGCGCCGACGTTCTTGAGTCCAAAGGACATGGTTTTATAGCAATAGGCGCCGAACAGAGTGGTGAAAGATCTCTTGCTCTAGTCTTCTTCCTTTAATGCAATCTGATGATAGCTTGAATAACAATCGAGGAAAGATAACAGGGCGGATCCTGTCGTTGAATTGAAAATTTGATCAATTCATAGTAACCTGAATGGGTCCTTTGGGCAATGTTTGTTGAGATCCGTGTAATCAACACACATGCGCCATTCTGCCGTGTTCTTTTTATGTACTAGAATGGGATTCACTAGCCAATCTGGATGAAGAATTTCTCTTATAAATCCAGCTGCCATTAATTTTGTAATCTCCTTCTTGATTGCTTCCTTTTTGTCTAGTGAAAATCTCCTTAGCCATTGCTTGATTGGTTTGGAGCCTTCTTTGACATCGATTTTGTGCTTAGCCAACTCTCTTGGGACACCTGGCATGTCGGTCGGCTTCCAAGCAAATATATCTTTATTGTCCCAAAGAAAGTTGGTGAGCGCGAGTTCCTATTTAGCCGAGAGGTGAGCACTAATGGTCGCTGCCTTCTCAGGGTCACTAGTACCCAGGTCAATTTTCTTTACATTAGCTTCTTTTTGTGGTGCAAGGATGCAAGGTTTCTTAGCTAGGATTTCTAGCTCTTCCGGGTTCATTTGTGCAGCGACTGTGGTAATCTCTTCTCTGCCATCGACTGCCTGTGCTTTGGCTACGATTTGAATTGCTTGAATGTCATAATCGAAAGCGTGCTTCAGGTTGCCCCGGAGGGAGAGTATTCCATGAGGTCCTGGCATCTTGAGTAGGAGCTTTGGGTAGTGAGGTATAGCCATGAACTTTGCAAGTGCTGGTCTTCCAAGGATGGCATGATACAATGTCTCAAAGTCCGCAACTTCAAACTGAATGAATTTGTTTCGGTAATTTTCTTGTGTTCCAAACATTATTGGTAGAGTGATTTGCCCAAGCGGCATGGCAGCTTTGCCGGGTACTATTCCATATAATGGTACTCCTATTGGGGTAATCAACCCGACGAAGTCTAGCCCCATCTTCCTTAGCATTTCTGAAAATATGATGTTGAGTCCAGCTCCCCCATCGATCAAAACTTTGGTGACTATCATCCCTGCTATAGTTGGATCTAGGACTAGTGGATATAGGCCGACATTTCCAATGCTAGTCCATTGATCTTCTCTTGAAAACTGGATTGGGTACTGTGACCAATTTAGGTACCTTGGGACGGCTGGTTCAGCTGCCATGATGTTGCGGAGAGCCAGCTTGTCTTGGTGCTTGCTTCTGGAACTTGGAACTCCAGAGAAGATTACTGCAACTATTCCCTTTGGCTGCTGGAATCCTTTGTCTTTCGTGTTGTCTTCATCTTTCTTCTTGTTATCCTCTTGTTTATCCTTATTTTTTTCTTTTCTTGCGTACCGATCAATGAAGATTCGGCAGTCTCCTGTTGTGTGGTTTCCTTGTGGGTGCCATCTGTAGTGCATATTCTCGATGTCTTCAAACATCCTGAATTTTGAAAAAAAATCGTCTTGTCCACCATGGCGACGGTGTTGTCTGGTCCGCGCTTCCTGTCCGGATGTCTCATGTTTGGAAAATTTCTCCAGTTCGAGTTGTCTCTGTTGTTTTCTCGGTTGTTTTTGTCCAGAAATCTTTCCCTCGTCTTTTCTTCAACCATAATCATCTTTTCTACCATGTGTCTGAATTCTTCATTATTCCTTGGGTTTTCTTTGCAAAAATCTTGAAATTGCCATTTAGCCATGATTTCATGGGAAAAAGGCTTCAATCACTTCTCGTTCAGTGATGTCATGTACCTGTGCATGTAATTCACCAAATCATCGATAATAATCTCTAAGGCTTTTGCCTCCCTTTTGCTTGAGTCCTTTTAGCTCTGCATGTGTGATGGGGTGCATAATGATGCCCGTGAAATTTTCGTAGAAGGCTTTTTGCAAGTCCTCCCAACCTCTGATTGACCTTGGGTTCAATTTATCGAACTATTGGAGGAGCATGTTTTCTAGGGCCATGGGAAAGAATAATGTCTTGATATCGTCATCTCCGCCGGATAGTTCGATTGATTGCGAGTAGATTCTGAGCCACTGCTTTGGTTAGGTCTTTCCGTAATATTTGGAGTGGTTGACGGCTTGAAGTTGTGAGACACCCATACCGAAGCAAGTCACCTTGAAAAATAGGAAAACCTATCATGCGTTCCGGCTTCTATGTGTTCTGACTCAGCTCCCTCTTCCTGCCAGCTGTCATTTAGCCTAGGAATAAATCATGGGGATGAGTGGTAAGATATCCTACTCCTTTCTTCTCTTGGACGCTCGACTTGATTACTCTAGGTGTGGTCTCTTCTTTTCTCTCGATTCTGGCTCCTGTTTGGTCTTAGTCTTTCGAAGGCAGACCTCCTATGACTTTGCGCGTCTTGTTCATGCGATGTTGTCCTAGCGGGAAGACTAGAATGAGTTCTTCCACCATGCGCCTTCAGGGCTGTTGTCCGAAGAACTTCTTGGAGTTGTTCTTGTTCCTCGTTGGGATGCGAGATTGCTTCGAGTTCTTCTAGTGCTTCTCGTATCTTGTCATAAGGGGCTTCGTGTACTCTGGACACGTGCTTGTCTTCGGCTTCTTTCTCTTATTTCCTCTTATGGTATTTGGCCAACTCTATTTTTTACGTGTCCTATGCTTCTTTTTGTTGCCTGGCATGGCGTCTGCAACCTTCTTTTAGTTTGTTCCTTCTTTCTCTAGCTCGTCTCTAGCCCTCAGATTTGCCATCGTATTCAAGAGCGTTGGGTGATATGTTTGATTCTGATTCATCTGAAGATCTGACATCGGGTGCAGTTGGCGGCATTGGTAGTGGCCGCTGAATCATGAAGGCTTCTCGACCTAGCACTAGGCTTGCCTTGCTATAGTTGCTGATGACTTCAGTTGGAGTGTTGGCATCGTGTAGTGCACTACCTTCTTGGTAGGGTAGAGTGATAGCTTCTTCAACTAGTCTGGCATCGTTGTTTTGGGGACAAGTACCCGGCTAGTGGACTCGGCAATCTTTAGATGTTACGGTTAATATGAGACCTTCCTGTGCCCCGGTAAGACATATCCTCCATGTTGGACCGGCCATATTTCGGAGTAAGTCTTAGTACGCCCTTGCCATGTTGTTAAGTCCAGTTGGGAGGTGACTCAATTTTCTAGGAGAAACCTGAAGTATGTTCGAATTGATGTTATGAAGGATTGATGTCGCGTTCTAGAATCCAATTGGAAAAGGACTTGGCTTGCCTTTAAAAGAACCCAGATAGGACTCCGAGGGGGGATCCGACCCAGATGTCAAGTCAAGACTGGTTGTCGTCGGGGTCCGAGTCGATTCGGACACCATAAGCCTTTTGGCGAGATCTTCGGTAAGCTTCATCGGGAGAGTGAGTCCCTCGCGGGCTTCTAGAGCTTCGACGAGACATCCTTGGAGGTTACCCTTATCATCTACCTTGCAAACCCATGATCCAAAGATGAAGATTGATCCCTTTGGGAAGATCATGTTATCGAAATCTATAGAGCTCTTGATCACGATCGTGCCAAAAGCCCCTACTTGGCACGCCAGCTATCGGTGTTTGACCACCGATAGCCTACCATAGGGGTACCCGGGACATTTGTTTGGGCTTCGGCGTGTGCTAGAACGTGACGGTGAACGCAGAGTCAGTCGATTTATACTGGTTCGGGCCCTCGATCATGATCAAGTAATAGCCTTACGTCCTGTCGGCGTTAGCCTGTTGCGTTGGATTGATTGTGTTGTGTTGTCTCTTGTTACAGGGGTGCCCACGCCCTCTCTTTATATTGATAGAGAAGGCTGTGGTGCGGTTATAATCCTAGTCAGATCCAAAGAAGGTGAACTTAACTACATACAGAAGTTTCTTTCCATAGGAATCCGGCTAGTTTGGCCTATTCTACTTGAATTAGGTGTTGTGGATGCTATACCTCTCCTTGCTCTAGATTGTGGGCCAGGCCAGGGCCCACAACTTGTACTCACATCGTTGGGGAACCTTGTGGGTCCTGCATCGATAGGTGAATCCAAGTAGATCACATTAGAGGAAAGCTCTTATTCTTCTAACCACTCGTTGCTTATGATAGACACTAACTCTTTCGTAGTCCTTTTAAGGAAAGCTTCCTCAAAAGGATCTAAAGGTTCTTTATAAAGTGATGATTTCTTAGGCTACTGGGGCTTCCTTACTAAATAATAATTCGAGGTGTTTCCATATTCAGTAAAAAGTTCATCCTTGAAATCGAGCATAAAATCAGAAAGTGGAGTTTCCTCCTTTTTCGGTGGCTCGAAAATTGGGATAACTGAGGGTTGTGGTGGATTTGGCAAAGATTTAGGCTCAGCTGTCTAGGATTCTTCCTCTAAAGGATTCTCCTCTGGTGGTTCTTCAAGTTTATCTGCTAGAATTTGGTCTAAATTTTTCTTGCTTTCGGAGCCAAAAGATTCAAGAATGATCCTCTTGAAGCTACATTAGGAAACTTAGAGGTTTTCTTTTAAGACTCATAATGTTGAAGAAGAATGGGGTCTTGTAAGGCTAAGTTTGGTCTAGAGTCTATAAGAGAATTAAAACGTTCCTAGGATGTGGCCAGAGATTCATTATCTTCTTGTTTAAAAGATAGAACCTTGGCTCTAAGGCTGACTACTTTAGAGATGGGAAAGAAGTCCAAGCAACAGCTAGAACACAAGGTTCTCCAATCTCCCTGCTTCTTCTCTATGGTTCGATTATACTAATTTTTATCTCTTCCCTTTAAAGAGAAAGGAAAAAGCTTCCATCTTAAAGTTTTATCGGACATGCCCTCTATACGGAGGCAGTCACAGGTCTGCTCGAACTCTTGTAGGTGAAGATAAGGATTTTCGTCTACCTTTCCTGAAAAGGATTGGTTCTGAACCATTGCAACCAAACACAGGCGTAGCTCATAGGTAGGTGTTAGGATGGGCTCTGATGATTCTTTTGGCCTATGAGTGGTGCTTGTGGGTGCAACATATTAGTAGATGGGAGTGGAATCTATGGCATCCATAAGGATGAAAAAAAAGAAGTATCTAAAAGGAAAATGAAAAGTATAATACAAGGTTAAGCTAGGTCCGAAGTAATTTTAGCAACTGTTTTTCCTCCCTAGCAACGGCACCAGAAATTCTTGTTGGTATGAATTAAATATACACAAGATAATAAGGTTATCCCCAAGCGCACAGGTAGTATACCGATGTAGCACTTCACCCGGGAGTATTCTAGAGTATTGTTATTTACATTTTACTATAGGGAGGAACTAAACTAAGCCTATGCTTAAACCCCTGAGAAGAAAGTAAGGTTGGAGAGTGTAGGGCTATAGAGAAGATCACTAAGGTCTCTAGTTCTAACCTTCGCAAGCTATGTTATGATTGTTCCAATGGGGACATTACTTAAGAAAAGACTCCAACAGAGGATGTTTTCCTTAACAACCAAGTCCTACTTATCCAACAAATGGGAGGTGGACTATGGAAGATTCAATGAGGTAAAGTCACCCTCGTGAGCTACCACCGATCTAGAAAGTAGAGTGCATATATGAGTAATCAATGTCTAAGTGCCACGCTTACACTACTAATACTAATTCAATCAAGGAGCTATCAAGATTAAAGCACTCAAAAGAGTCACAAATTGAAAGAACAATAATAGCAATGTTACTTACTCGAATTAGAAGTTGAATAGCAGAGAAATCTCAGAAGCAAAATCCAATGGAACTTGATCCCGCAGGTACAAGCTATAGAGGAGGCACCGACAAGCTAGCAACTCCTCCAAACTCTTTCCCAACACTATCTCTCTATTTTTAAATAAGACTAGTCCTAATCTTTGGAAGACTACAAGACTAATCTCCTCTTGAATGCTTGGCTCTTGATCCTATCTAGGATTTCTTGATTGTACAGGAGGCTTAGGGTTTCTATCTAGGATTGAGGATGCTCTAACCCAGGGGGTAAGGTCTTGCTTATATAGGCCGGTGGGATGCACTAGAGCCCTCGATCAAACCGACTTGAATCAATGGCAAAGATGAAAACCTTAAGGCGGTGGAGAACCGACTTGCGAAGGAAGCTGACATGTGGGACCCACCTAGGTCGGCCAACCTGGGTGAATGCCAGGTGGACCCTTCTTTGGTGGCTCGCCTTCTCGTGTTCTCTAGAATCTTCTTGACTTGGGGTCTCAGTGGAATATGATTTTTAGTCCAACATGTGGACCATCTTGGGCTCTTTTCCTGTTTAATCCCTATGAAACATAGATTCACCAAAACTCATGGAATTCTGTCAGTTTAACCCCTATTCTATGTTGGTGATTCCCTTTATGCAGTAATTTTGAGTTAAGTTGATGATTCATGATGGTTGTTAACTACTGTCAACAGTTGGCCCCACCATTAGGCTAGCCGGCCTACTGGCTCCTCCCCTACAAATCCCCTTGCAAACTCACTGCTCTCTACCACCAAGCAAACGAGAGAAGCCACTCCAAGTCTGAAATTTCAGCAGAAAAATTCACAGTTTAAAAATTCCTTTGGAAGAGTAGGGTTTAAGTGAGAAGAAGTGTGTGAAAGTTTGAGTGTGGTATTAGTGGTATAATATTAAGAAAGAGAGGAGAAAGTGTGGCTGTAATTTGAAGAGATGAGATTTAATATTAGTGGGGAGATGTTGTCCAACTTATATAATTAAAAAGAATTAGGGAGAGGTTGTGCCAACATAAAATTTTCATTTTGAACGACTAACTCCCAGACTATTGACTTTCTGTATGGCTAACCCCTAATGTAATATTTTCTCTAATCCCTATTTTTCCATGAGTTGTTTTTGCCTTGTGTTTATTTTCTAGGAAGAATGAGCAAGTTCATTGGAAAGGTTAAGAGTGCGGTGTCATTCCATTCATCAAGGTGTCATTCTTCATCCCGTGTAGGTTCTGATATGGAGGTTGACCCTTCATGCCCTGCCGTTGGATCGTTTTCATGCTCAGCTCCAGAAGAAACCTTCACCCTCCTGAGGGATAAGTAGATCAAGCTTCAATATGACTGTGAAAAGAAGATTTTTCGAGAGTTGAAGGACCGGGAATTCACTCACACTCCTGCTTTCAACCCCGCACTCCTTTAAACGATAGGTATGGATTCCAAATTTGAGCTTGTTTTTAATAATGTTGGACAGAAAAATGCTTGGGAATTAAATGAACAAGGGTGTAGGCTTTTAACCATTGAATTTCTATGCACCCTACAACCCGGAGATACTGAAGTTTCCTTTAGGCTTTTCAATAAAGAATTTTCTCCATCATGGAAGAACTTCAGTAGGTTCCTTGGTTTTCTAGAACAATGTGCTATTGACATAGATACTATAGTAAATGATTTTGATAGAACTAGATTTTGGCAAGACATTTCTAAGGAAGTAGTGTGTCACCGCTCCTGCACTGATGAATTGCATCACCCCACTTTGCGGTTTCTACATAAGTGGTTAGGTTTCACTCTTTTTTCCAGGGAAGATTTTCGCATAGTTAGGATAGAGGAACTAAAATTACTTTATGCTATGATAAAAAACAAGAAAGTTTCTCATGTTAAATTAATGATGCATTATTGGTTAACAATTCCGAGGCTTAAGGGGATATTTGGTGCACTTCATGGGTGACTTGTTTGGCTAGAAATTTGGGTGTGTTAGCTAATGCCACTATCACATACATTACTACCGCTCGCTGGATTATCGACTATGTATATTTTAACAAGGCTCATATGCTCAAGAGGGGTAAGAATGGGAAAACTGTGATGATGTATAAAGAATACATAAATGAATTTGAGATGCCAGACCAAAATCTTGGTCTATATGTGGTGGAGTCTTTTGTTTTTAATTTGCGGAAGAAAGGACAAGAGCCTCATAGGAGTGCCTCTGCTAGATTCACACGTAACCCGAACCTGAGGTATCATGGTGAAGACACTGCTCCAGCAAGTCTGGCCTTCACCAACTATGCCGGATTCAATGAAGCAGGACGGTCCATGGTACATCATCTAGGGCATGATGGTTGGGAGCAACCCACTCCCCATCACTCGGAGCCATTATGGCAGCAAGGATCCAGTGCACAGTGGGAGCACGAGAATTTCGACTACTACCAGCAGCAGGAGTACGAGGAGATCTTCAGCGACATCCAAGGAGGATGAATGTCCTTCTCTGCATGGGGTTTCCACGACCATACACCGGACTTTCATGGTCCATACATGGGTCATCATCATCATCCACCTCCCATGGACCATGAGTAGTCGATGGACCTCGCTCGTAATGACACTAGGCTTACAACAATTGAAGAGGGCCAGCAAAAAATCCGCAACACTCTCCATCAACATGCCCAATGGTAGGAACACACGAGGCAGACCCTCGCCGACATTCGACAGCACTAGCAGCAGGAACAAAACAATTGGGATTAGTTGTTCGATGGCCTGAACATTTGCCATCCATCGCCGCCTCAGTGAGTACCCCTTCAACACCTAGCTTGGGAGAAGAACCCCCTATTCCCAAGGTAAGTTTTTTCTTTCTAGTATTTTATTTTCTATTTATTTTTTAGTTTATTTAAAAAATGCATAATCAGAAAACAAAATAAAAATTTGATATTATCTTTATGTTAGTATGTGTCTATCTTTTAGTTTGAATTTATGCATGCTAAAAATAAAAACCCAAAAAGAGAGTGTGTAATATAGTTGCCTTTAATTTGCTTAAGTTTGCTTAAGGTGTGTTTTAGTTTGTCATCTTGTTTGTAAGAGTAGAATAAATAATTAGAACTTGAAGATAATCTCTCATGATGGAAATGATGGATAGTTACTCTGTTATAGTTCCTTTTAAGTACCTAGTATTCAGCTTTGAATTCTCTCGAGTTTTGGACAAAATTAATTTGACATGAGAATTTGCTCTGAACTTGAAACTCGTGGGTAGCATATGCTTGATCTAAGTTTAGGTGATTGACGGATATGATATGAGAAGGTCTGAGCTGCTATTTATCTTGTTCTAAGTGATACTTGAATTCTGGAGATTTCTTTTGAAAAAATTGAAACTCCACATGATGAGATTCTATATGACAAATCTTGAACTTCCACTAGAGCCAAACATGTTTATCTAGGCTAGGAAAAACTTCCACTTATATGCTACTTGCTTTGCATTGAGTTTGGTCAAGCTTTGTTGATTCCTTATGAGAGGTTTGTCATACTCTTAAAATCAAGATCACGTACACACCATCCACAAATGCACTACTCCTACACTGGGGTAGGCGCAGAACATGTTTTCCATTTAGATCCACTCAAAAATATTTTACTCCTACACTAGGAGAAAACACCAAAAATATTCCATATAGGTTTCCACCAAATAAATGTTCCAAGTTCTTGTGTTATCTCTCTAATATTTATTATGCAGAAAAGAGGCTTGGGCTATGCAAAAGTTATTCATAAAAATGAGAAAGAACGATTACAAAAATGGACAAGTGTCCGAATGATTAAAATAATGGGTACTTCAATGCCTGCCTAAAAAAAGAAGAAAAAAAAGAATGAATAAGATAGCCCATGTTTTCTTGCAAATGTTTCCAGTTTCAAATGAGAGATATGTTTTCAAGGAGCATAGTAGAATTAGGATAGCCACCATATATATCCATCACTCCACACACATGCACATCTTGATTTGATTGTTTGACTTAACTCTCTTTGGATCCGAGGTTTGACTTTACAATATATGTATTGTAAGTATGCTCTTTCATGCACTTATCCAATTCTCATGAGCTCCACATAAGCCTTAGTGCAAGAAAAAGGCATAACATTATTCATTGCCTTGGTGAGGATACACAAATACCACATATATGAGAGACTTGAGAGCGTTATGCAATGAATCTTTGAGTTTTATTTTGGAAACTTATAAAAACTCCAGAACTATGGTTGAACAAAGAGCTTGAGACTTAGTGCTTGACTTGATTGTTCTATCTTTCAATTGCTCATGATCCAAGTGAAAGCTCAAAAGCCCCATGGTTGAAGGTAATATGAGTAAGTTTGAAAGTCAGATCGGTGAACTTCAATTTGGAGGAGAATTCTTTGTTGAAAGCATGTGTACTTTTGAGGAGTTACATTAATATTTTCAAAATCTTTAATTTATAATCCATCATTAAGATTAGCTTTGCTCAGGGACTAGCAAAGGTTTAGCTTGGGGTAGCTTGTTGATGGTAGTTATCGTTCATCACAAACCATTAATTTAAGTTGAAGAAATGCTTGAAATGGATCACCAATAGAAACTTAGAGGTTTAAACTGACAATTTCCATGAGTTTTGGTGAATCTATATTTTTAGCAGGATTATTCCAAAAAATAGGAAAGAAGGATTAAAACATGAAAAAGAATCAAACTTAACCACGATGAAAACTACTCCAGAATGTTCTAGAGGACACCAAAAGACACCACACCACGGCGGACCCCGAGGGACTACCAGGTGGGGCCAGTCGGCCCCACCATGGTGCTGCCTAGTCCCCCACGGTGGCCCCTACCCGTCAGCTTCCAGAAGCTTGCTCCACCGCCTCGTAGGGTTGCAACTACGCCGTCCTTCAAGTTGGTTTGATCCAAGGGCTCATGTTGCACCCCTAGGGCTATATAACTAGGCCCTAACCCCCCTTGGAGAGACATATGCATCTGCCATAAGTCAAGATTAGACCATAAATTATAGCTTCTAGAGATTAGAGAGAGAGCTCTATTTCTCCAAGTTATTAGTATAGGCTTTCTAACAAGGTTCAGGTAGAGTTTGGGCTATGCTCAGGATTCCAGATCTACCATCTGAAGACTGGTAATAGCCATTGTATCTCTTTATTTATGACTTTGTGCTACTTCAATATTATGTTGCTATTTATTATGTTCCTAGTTTGCTCTAGTTTATTGCTTGATATAGTTATGATTGATGATGAATATATGCATATGTTCGTAGAGCGCTTAATTCAGTACTCGAGTGAGTTAAGTGGTTGACACTATGTAAGCGTGGTGCTTAGATACTTTTTGCCTATGGATGCACTCTATATGCCGAGCCATGTGGTAGATTGCGGATGTGACACTCCCATTGAGTCCTTTGTAGTCCACTCTCCATGTATAGAACAAGTAGAACCTCAGTTACGAAGGAAGGGAAAGCTCTATTCTCGAACTTCCCTAAGTAATGTTCCTTATGCATAGATCTAAAGTTAGTTATACTATAGATGAGAGTAAATATTCTTGAGTGTACAAAAGACTTAGTAATTAGGAATGACATAGGAATCTTTTGTTCTTACTGAATCTCGAGCTTAGTCATACAACATCTGTGAGTCTCTACTTCTATCTCTGGAATACCTTTGTTACCTTTTATTTATCATTTATTTATCACTTGACTTACCCCTACTAAAGCATAAGAGTGGTTTGGATCATAAGTATTCATATTAGTCAATGTAACACCCTAGGTGCTTGGCCTGCATTTGTGCATGTGCATTGCATAACATAAGCACATTCATTCCATTATCACATGTGCATCATCTTATGTTTCAATGTTGCAACATAATGTTTCAGTAGTGCTTATGCATAGGGGTATCAGTTGTGGTGTCCCTCTATTATGCTTAGTACCCTTTAGGGGTTGAACATACCCCATAGGCCATGTTTCAAGTGTTGCATGCCTTTGTTTCAATTGATTATTTCGCTTGTTTCAGTTGAATGTTTTGTATGTTGCAAATGAATGTTTCAGTGGCTTTGATAAGCTAGAGTATAGGTGTGACATGCAAATGAAGGTGGTGACCCACCAAAACACCCTAGCTACACTTAGGATGTCATTAGGAACAATGTTCATAAAGGTCATTAGCCCTAATTATGCTTCTAGGTGCTAGTTTGACTTGTGTTGACCCTAGGACTATTCTGTTTGACTATTTAAAAAGTACAACTAGAAGTCAATGCATGGTGGTGCACCCTTAAACAAAGTTGTAGAAAATTTATTTTGGAACAAAAGTTATTTTATGGTCAGCTCATGAAAATGGCTAGAACATGCTCAAACAGGGCCCACAAGCCAGGATCTCATGCTATTTCTACACTTAGAAAAGTTTCTAAGTCATTCACTAACTTACAGTTTCATGAGCCCCTCTTTGGGACCTTGTATCTTCCAATCTGGACCAAATCAGCTCGACCTCCAATTGACAATCTTGTAGTACACCTGTAGCTCTACCACTTTGTTAATTGCGCTTCTCGCTAAATCCGGCTAGATTAGGAGCTAGAGGGTCGAGAAGGAGGCGATTTCAGTCGATTCCATTGCTCGGAATGGAGAGGAAAGGGGAGGTGTAGTGGCCGACCAGGCTCAGGCCCTCCTCACCAATTGGTAAGCCGTACGCCGATGAGGGCCCACCAACCGGGCCACGGTAGCTTACATGATTGCCACGATGTCGCCAGCTTGTCCCCTCTCTCATTCTCTTCTTCTCCTCCCCTCTATGCAAGCCAAAGCGGAGGAACATGCCACCACCACCGCCGCGAGCTCCGCCGCACATAGCTCCACCACCACTGCATTGTAGTTAAATTACACCTGCCAAAACCTCTACCATGACCTCCTCTTCGCGTAGCTCCCACTCGCCAGTCTAGCCGAGCCCAGGTAGAGCAGAAGAATTCATTTTATCGCCGTCGCCATGCTTGGAGCACCACCGAGCTTCTGCACCACCATGGCTACACAACTGTGGCCCTCCTCTCGCCTAGCTATCGGGTCCGTTGTGTTCGTAGTGCGACGTAGAGCGTGTAGGTGCCATCGATTGTCTTAGCTGAAGTCATTTTCGTCGTCGTCGATGGGAGCCACGTGCCACCGTCCGCCTTTGCCGTCAGCGAACGTGCTCTAGTGAGGTTGAGTTGGGGAAGATGGCATGCCTAGTTGTGGTTTGGGGAGGTGACCACGATGGTGTGCATGGTTTGACCGAAGAAGCCACCGGCGGTGGGCTATCGCAGGCCGAAGTTGCTCCTCTGCTCCGGCGGGTGTGTGACATGTGGGGCTGGCCTGTCAGTGTGGGCCTCCCCCTGTTTTCGTTAGCTGGGCCAGATCGAGCAGCAGCAGGAAGCCCAGTTAGGGTTCAGGCCTGTCAAACGTTTCCTATTTTGTTCTTTTCTTTTAATTGCAGATTTGTACTGATTTTGTAAATTGCATAGCTAGAGTTTGGTAGCACCAAAAATGTTAATTCCAATTTTGCTGTGATCTACATGTAATTTACTATGTAGGAAAAATATAAAACATGATATGTTTTATGGAAAAATGTAGAGTTATAAATTGTGCTTTTAATGCATGTGCAAATAGTTGAAAATCATATCTCTTTGTATACATCTCCAAATGACTTGAATTTTTTATGTGGTGTTGTTTATGTCTTGAGTAGCCTATAGTTTAAATTTCATCAATTTTGTATACTGTATGGTGGAGTTATATATTTATCTTGTTTGCTTGGGTGGATCTTGTGTGAATTTTCATAATTTATCTATAAATCCAGTAAAGGTGAAATTTGGTGAGTGCTATTCTCATGTTAGTAAGGACCTAAGAAAAATATGAAATCTGTTTTTTGATACTTTTCAGTAGGGTTTCTCATTTATGCTAAAATTATCCTTTCTGTCTGTTATTTTTGGTGTAGGAAAATATATTTTCTCAAATTCTATGAAAATTTTATGTTAGCCTCATGGATGTATGTAGTAACCACTGTAATTTTTTATAGATTTAATTGTGGAGTTTTGATATAGGTTCATTTATTCACCTAATTATCTAAATAAATTAATAAAGGGCATTAAAGAAATTATTTAGATGTTGGCACCACACTTTCTGGTGTTCTTTTCATATATGTAATAAGTTGGTAAACTTACCTGTACTAAGCTTTTATGCATAATGTTGTCAAGCTAGCCCACTTATATCAGCCTTGCATGATCCTTGGTGTCACTTTATTTCTGGTTTTTGACGGGTAAGTCTAGCTGAGTACCTTCTCGTACTCAGGGTTTATTTCTCACCTGTTACAGATGACCTGTTCTATTCTGGGTGCTGCAAGTATTGTCTCCTCCCAGCCAGAGATGAGGACTAGATCGTTAGGCGCGATCTCTACTAGTTATCTTATCTAAGTTACTTTTGTGGACATGACTACTATCTGGCAATGTATTTAAACTTATGAAGTTATGTATCGAACTATGTTGCTTCCGCGAAACAAACTTGGTTTGTAATATTTTTATTTTGAACTCCGATGGATGTTATCTGTATGCTACTTGTGAACTATTGTAACGAATGATGTGTTGTATTGAATCACTACGATCTTGACTTGTATGTCGAAAGTTGTTTGAAATCCTTCAAGATTTCCGGACTACCGGGGTTATGGGAGCTTAAGTATAGGAATTTGATCACTTCGGTGATTATTTTTGTACTTACGTTCTTATAATTTGGGCGGTTCCACTATAGCTGGTATCGGAGCAAGGTTCAACACTAAACATGTCATTTGTGTATTTAAAACAAAAGTATTTGTGAAAACTCTAAATTAAATACTAAGTGCTGCCAGTGGTCATATCCTTTATGCCCAATTTGGGAGTTTTAGGTGGCTTATTAAAGTACTAACTTGGGGGTTGATTGTTTGTTTTCTATTTCGTTGTCCATACGGCGTGATATTGTATGGATGCCATCCGCTTGGATAGTAATGTATGGATAAAATACTTCTACGCTCTGGTAAGTGTGAGTTGTGAGAGCATGACCGTCCAACCGTCGGTCTAGGGGAGAGTTAGTTGTGGTTACTAGCATAATTACATGCTCAACCATGTAATTATGAGAGTACTTAATTGTGGGTGTATCTGTCGGGTAGCTGTGATACTGATGTACATGCATTGGGGGATGTATGTATGGAGAGTATTTAGTTTACTATTTTTTGTGTGCTATATTAGGAAATTGTTAGGCTAAAATAAAATCTTCTGTAGGCACATTAACAACGCACCATTGTAGATCGACTAGTTACCGTATATGAGAGAACATATGTATGCCACCGTATATTCCGCTAGCCTTGAAATTTCCTAGGTTTGTGAGAACGTACAGATCGTGCATGCATCATGTTCAAGCATACATTACATTCTTGCATTACTCTCTCTTTTAAAATTTTAATTGTCCTGACTAATTAAATTTTTGTATCTCTTAAATGATCCTCACCTTAAGTTATAACCTTTTGCTATAGATGGCCTGCACAAAGACCACTGCTCACAAGTCCACTAGAGGCAGGGCTCCTCGTCACCCGTTAGCTCCTCATGAGCCTCGCCCTAAGCCTACGAAGGAGGAAAGGCTGAGGGCTGAGTTGGCTGAGGTGACTGCTAAAAGGAATGTCGTTCAGTAGCTTTTGGAGCAGGTTATGCAGGAAAGGGACTAGGAGACACTTGAGGTTCAGAAGTTGACTGTTGCTCACCACAACTATGAGCGTATGTTGGTTCACATGATGAATCAGTGAATGAAGCCTGGCACAAAGAGAATATCTTGAGGGCTCGGCAAGTTGAGCTGGAGCAGCAGTTGGCAGCTGGATAAGAGTACAACGACCACCTCCATGAGGAAGTTCATCTGCTACACAATCAGCTCTATCCGATCCTTCCTCATGATGAGGATGATGATGGTGAGATGGGCTCTGGTGTCATCATGGCTGAAGATGATGATGACATTGAGATTAATAGACCTGAGGATGTTCCACCTGAGGAAGAGGAAGATGAGGAGTTGGAGCCTGATAGTGATGAGGACGGAGGAGAGATCTTAGACACCGACTCAGAGGACGATGCATAGTTTAGCTCACCACTTAGCTAATGCGCTAGAGTTAGTCTTTTGTTGACCCTCATGTATGAACGAGTAGCTTTGTAGTAAGCTAACCTTTGGGATGTAACATCAACTCTATGTTATCTTCGATGTGAGGTTGGAACCTTGATGGTTTGGATGTAACCTATCAAACATGCTTGTGCTCCATGTTATGTGAGCCTTTAATAAATTTCGTCTTTGTTATCGGTGAAATTGTCATTTTGTTAAGTACATCGCATTAATGCATCAATTGATGCACTTGATGGTGTTGTTTGATTGTGATGAATTATTGTGCCTCTGCTTATTGTATGAATCTATTCTCTTCAATGGAATCAGTCTGGCATAATTGCACAATTCATCTACAAATTTTCCACATCATCAGTGCTCATTGGCTATGCATTTTTGCAGAAGGCGTATAATCTCCGCCGTGATCGTGGCATTGGGGATGAGGAACAACCACCACCTCCTCCACCAACGCCTACACTGGTAGAGCTAATGTAGACGGTTGTTGAAAGTCAATGCATGTTAGCTGAGGCTATGCGTCAACTGATCAACCATGATGATCGACATGTCCGCCAGGGACCTGAAACGAATCAGTGTAGCAGCTTTAAGGACTTCATGGATACAAAGCCTCCTATTTTTAGAGAGGCAGAAGAACCCCTACAAGCTAACTGTAATAGAACCACCCAAATTATAAGAGTACAAGTACAAAAACAATCACCGAAGTGATCAAATTCTCGCGCTTGAGCCCATATAACTCCGGTAGTCCAATGAAATCACGAGGGATTTCAAACCAACCAACATACAAGCCAAGATCATAGTGATTCAACATAACAAGTCACATGTTACAACCATTTCACAAGCAATTCAATATACATCGGAGTTCAATATAGTTAATACAACTTTTGATCGAAAAGTAGCGGAAGCAAAGTAATTTGAAACTAACATTAAACTTATTTCAAATACATGTCAGTACCAAGGTCGACTTCCAACAAAAGCATTAGAGGCAAGATGAATAAGAAGGATCGTGCCCGTGATCACACTTCGCCACTACGGCAGGAGCCAACCAACTCTTGCAGTCGTCATGATATATCACAACCTGCAACAAGTGGGAATAAAACCCTGAGTACAAGAAGGTACTCAGCTAAACTTACCCGTCAGAAACCAGAAACCAGAAATAAAGTGACACCAAGGATCATGCAAGGCTGATATAAAGTGGGCTGGCTTGACAATATTTTGCATAAAAGCTTAATACAGATAAGTAATTATTAATGCTTAAGCATCAAGTTAATCATCATTAACCTGTCATCTATAT
This sequence comes from Saccharum hybrid cultivar R570, assembly GCA_038087645.1. Taxonomy (NCBI): domain Eukaryota; kingdom Viridiplantae; phylum Streptophyta; class Magnoliopsida; order Poales; family Poaceae; genus Saccharum; species Saccharum hybrid cultivar. The sequence continues at coordinate 485,047 of JAQSUU010000625.1, read as the reverse complement.
TAGCACCTGTACTAGAGCACTCACTTGATTAGGAGCAAACAATATTAACCATAGCAGGTATAAATTGAGGCAACATTTCCATCGTCATCCAATTAACCATCAGTTCAATTTAATTGAATCTATGTTGTCGCTGCTCAAGTCAAGTACTCACTAACCGAGAGCGACGGCGATTCCATTTATAATCATCACAGCATGATTCCAAAGTTTAATATGTCAAATTTACACAAACAGAAACTGGTCTAACAAGACAGAGAGGAAGCAATTCTGTAACCCAACTTTCAACAGCTATAACTCGTAAACCACATGGCCAAATGCCACCAAATTTTAACAGCAGATATATACATAAATTATCTACAACTTTTGTATAAATAAGTTTTACAACAAAGTACATTATCATGAAGAACTTTGCTAAGTTTCTAGATCTGTCCAGAAACCTCATTTGCAAGAAATAATTATTAACTTATGTTGCAAACATATAATTGGACAAAACCAACTTTACCAACATGTCACACATAACTAATGAACATCAGAAAACATAGTGTCCATTGCCAAATAAATTATTTTAATATATTTTCTTAATTTATTTAGATAATTAGGTGGAATTATGAACACCTACCAAAGGTGCACAATAAATTCTACCAAAATTACAGTGGACTACATATGCTCCCAAAAGTCTACTGTACGAAGTTCAAGACATTTGGACATGTATATCAACCCCTATGAAAAAGACAAATGGATATTGCAATAAATCATGTGAGAGCAAGATACATTAATAACTCACTCATATAGCAACTAAAATTCATGAAATTTTTACCACACATCACATATCATAGGAGTAGCATGCCACAAAAATTTCACTTCATTTAGAGCTCCAAATTTGCAGTTATGAAAATAATAAATACAACTAGCAATGAAAACCTAGATGCAAAGATCTATTTTTAGAACTAAAACTTTAAACTAACATATGACATATTATAGATCTATTGCATAGAGAATTTCACAAGGATTCCAAAAAGTCCTCATTTGCTATTTTACGAATTTTATATGATTTACTATGCCTTTTCAAAAATCAGCAAAAACTACCACAAATAGGTCCTTTTAGCACTATTCACTTGAGTCACTAGTTCTGCAGACAGACCCCTGGATTTAGTCGAATTGTCGCGTGAGGTCCTTCACGCGAACTGAACAGAGGAGGTTCGTCGGAGCTCGCGGTTCATCGGAGGGAGGCCACACCGACAGCGTTGGAGTGGCGTGGAAGCATCTCCATCACTGGGCGCACCCACCGGTGCCCGTGGCTTGGCTCGAGATGGCCCGAGGTGGCCCGGCCACGTGCGTCGGCGGCCAAGCCCGCGGCTTCTCCAGCGGCGGGGCGCTTCGGCGACCGCGGTGGCCCGGAAAGCGGCGCTTCGGGGGCGGCGCGAGCTGGAGATGGTGATGACGCGCTCGGTTAGGACATAGAGCGAGCACAACAGAGGGAAGCCGGCGGCAGCGAAGCTGCTGCTCGTGGCCATGGTGGATGCGGCCGCGCCTAGCGTTGAGCAGAAGGCGGCATGCCAAGGTGGAGGAGGACGGAGAAGGGAGCAACGGTTGTAGCAGCGCTCGGCTCGGTTGCAGCTGGGAAGCACAGCGAGGCACGAGAAGCACGGAGGCACTCGGCCATGGCGACAGGAAGGCAGTGCGAGAAAGAAAGAGAAGAGACCGAGGGAGAGAATGGGAGAGCGAGAGGAGGGATGGCGCTCTAACTCGGTCTTCCCCTTCTCCACGCGGTGCTCAGCTTAGGCGAGGTGGCGAGCATGCGCGGCACGGAGGGACGCGCGGCGCTGCAAACCTGTGCGCGGCCAGGCACTGCTGCTTCTCTGCCGATTCAAAAGTCCAATACCTCCACGAAAACACAACTAAAACCGTATGTTCTTCCTTATCTTCCGATCCGGCTGACCTGTGATCCTGGCACAAGAGGCAAAGTTGTAGCTCTTGGTGAGGTGAACAACATTGATTTAAGGGTCCAGAGCTAACTCGAGATAGATTGGGAGATATGGAGCTTCAAAGGAGGGCACCCAAAATTGAAATCCTAGGTTTCAGTTCAAGCCGACTGAAACTCCATTTTCGTCCCCGTCCATCTCCTAATATGATTCGAGTTAGCGAAAACTCCAGTAATGAAAAGTGTAGAGCTACAGGAGGACAACAACATTGCTTAAAGGCTCATGGTAAATTTTCAAATGGTTCATGAGATATAAATCCCCGAAGTGGGGTACCTCGAAACTGAAAATTCAGTTTCAGTGCATTAGGGGCTTATCCAAATTTTTAGCTCCAGGGACAGCACTGCATTCACTTTTGGAGGCCTTGTTACACTAAGTTAGAGACTAAACTAGCTCTCGACTATTAAACAAAGTTTAATGTACATAAGATGAACTACAACTTTTATTTAGGTTTCACTGCCACGTAAACACTCTAAGCCACAGTTCATGATGAATACTGGCCCGATCTTCCGAGAGGTAACCGATAAGTTCGATTTGTGGAGATCTCGACGTTGGTGATCCGGCTTCAAATCAGACACAATTCGAACCCTACAACTGTTACACCACTGCTCTGTTGGTTATCAACCAAGCACAACTTGATTGACCTCGCCAAGAAGGCTTTTCCTGCAAGCGAATCGAAGAGCACAAGCAAGAAGGTAAAAACACGCAATCTGAAATTGCAAATATGAATGATGCAAATATCAATAAAGGGTTCAAGAACTCGGTTCCAAAGGACTAATCAACATAGTGGAGGAGATCAAGAACAGGGGCCCTGGATCACTATAAAAGGATTTGTCACCACAGTTACAATGAACGATTTAGTTTCTCGATGGAAAACTAAACTCTAAACAAAACCTGATTATCTAACAGCGGCGGCGGCTGTGTTTATAGTCTAAGACTCGACCTAGGGTTGGGAACGGCCAGGGGTTGGGCGTCCATAACTTGGGCTTAAGGCCCGACACGATACATGGCCAAGTTGGCCCAAATAGGTGACGCAGCACCTTGACATGGTCACACAGAATGATCCACAGACCTTCTGGAGCTAGGACTAGATCCAAAACGATGGCGTCATCGTCCCCTTTCCAACACATCCAAGAACGCCCCGTTTTGATGTCGTATGAGAGAGTTATGACCAAAACCGTGATGACGTGTCTGCTGAATCCGAGGGTGACGTGGTAGCTGAGTTGGGGACAAATTGCAACTTGGGAAAGACCATAACGTCGGTGTGTCCATCGTGGCGATGTCCTCATCATCCTCCCCTTCTTGAATTGGAGTCGTCCTCGACTCCATCTTGGCGATGTCCTCATCATCCCCTCCTTCTAGAATTGGAGTCGTCCTCGACTTCATCCCATCATCAGCGAACTCCTGCAAAAGGTTAGTGACAACAGGCAATGCACTAGACAGAATAGTTTGATAAAACATAGTATAACATGGCGCATCAGAATTATCACATAACTCAGCAGTAGCAGAAGTTGTAGCAAGAAAAGTACCTCCTTTTAACTTAATCCCATTATTTTTATCAATGTGAGTTGGAGGTTTATTTTTAATCTCATTAGCATGTTTAATAATATCCGTAGGAGACAAAGGTAGCAATGTAATTTTCTTATCCTTATGTATGATAGTGTATGTATTAGTTCTACCATGGTGTAAAGCATCATTATCAAATTCCCATGGGCGACCTAATAAAATGGAATAAGCTTGCATAGGAACAACATCAAAATCAGCAGTATCATGATAAGAGCCTGTAAAAAAGCTAATGCGTGCTGATTTAGTTACCTTAGTCTTACCACTATTATTGAACCATTGAAGTTTATATGGATACGAATGTTGTCGTGTGGGCAAACCAAGCTTGTCAACCAAATCTGAACTCACCAAGTTATTGCAACTCCCGCTATCAATGATAGTGAGAACACGACAACCCTGCACAATGAAATACATGTGGAACAAATTGTGGCATTGGATCGTCATCTCTTCTTCATGTCCCACACGTGTACTCAACACACGCTGCACAAGAAGGCTAGGGTAGTCTGCGGCAGTAGCAACGGAGTCAATGATGATGGCCTCCTTGTCTTGATCGCCCTCGGTGGAATCTGCATCAATGTTAGCAACAAGGGCTAAATCATCTTCAACATCACTAGCACTTACATATCCATCCTCGGTAGCAATGAAAGCACGACGACTGGGGCAATCCTTCATGACATGTCCCATGCCTTTGCATCGATGGCAAATGATTTTAGAGCTGGACGAGGAGGAGCGAGGGGAAACACCTGGAGTGGCACTTTTGTTCTGCACATTAGACAATTTACTTACCCCGGAAGGTGTAGACGACTGTGATGCAATAGGAATCGTGGGCGTCTCCGGCTCTGAACAGTGCTGAAAAGTCCTCCCATTGTTAGACCTGAAAGGCTGGTGTTGTTTACGTCCCTGTACTTCACGTTCTGCCTTAATAGCAAGATGATACAATTGGGAAAAATTACACCATTCTTTGTAATCTAGGATGTTCTGTATATCATGGTTTAAACCACCAAAAAATCTAGCACTGGAATCATTATCATCTTCATTTATACCACAACGGGCTAAACCAATAAGCAATTCTTGATAGTATGCTTCGACTCCTTTATCACCTTGTTTTAAAGTTTGTAGTTTCAAACGTAAATCACGTTGTTAATAAGGAGGAACAAAATGAGATTTCATACGTTGCTTTAAAGCATTCCAAGTTTGAGGCACAACAGCAGCATTATTAGCATTGCATAGATCACTCCACCAGAACAAAGCAAAATTAGTAAACTCACTAGTAGCAAGTCTAACTCTATGCTCAGCAGGAACATTATGAGAATCAAATTTTTGTTGAACAGCAAGCTCCCAATCTAAATAAGCCTCTGGATCAACATTAACAGCAAACTCACTAGTAGCTAGTTTGGGTCGGCCTCAAATGGTGTCAAGAAGCTGCTCAAAAAAATTCAGATTTTTCTGATAAACGAGCGAAAAGTTATGCCTGTTTTACCGAAGGTATCTCAAGTTATGTTTTCCGGAAGACACAATACGGCAGTTAGGGTAAAACGTCCCTAAACTCCAACACCGATCACATGATGGTTCCTATGACTAACAGCATTAGGTATTCGCCTGATGATGTAAGGAGGGCTGCGATGCAGGCAAAATAAGAGCGGCTGGCAACCTATCTAGGGTTTGCGCGGTGGCGAGAAGTTACACAAGGCGGCTAGCGGGGCAAGTCGAGTAATGTGGTGGCTTTGACTTGTTGTTTGGAAACAGTGGATGGGATAGCGGCGGAAAACAAAAATCATAGCAACGGGCGATTGAACTATGACTACGAACACAATCCTAAACCAGCAACAATACTCGACCACGGACACAAACTCAACAACACGAATCTGAAACGAAATTGCAAAGGCACAAAGGTGATAGGATAGCGGAAATTGAAATAGTATTGGGCTTTTTGTGGACTCTAGGTAATGAACAAATATGAATCTAAGGCAAACGAGAGTATACCTCGCGGTAAACCTGAAATATCTGATACCAATTGATGAATACTGGCCCGATCTTCCGAGAGGTAACCGGTAAGTTCGATTTGTGGAGATCTCGACGTTGGTGATCCGGCTTCAAATCAGACACGATTCGAACCCTGCAACCATTACACCACTGCTCCATTGGTTATCAACCAAGCACAACTTGATTGACCTCACCAAGAAGGCTTTTCCTGCAAGCGAATCGAAGAGCACAAGCAAGAAGGTAAAAACACGCAATCTGAAATTGCAAATATGAATGATGTGAATATCAATAAAGGGTTCAAGAACTCGGTTCCAAAGGACTAATCAACATAGTGGAGGAGATCAAGAATAGGGGCCCTGGATCACTGTAAAATGATTTGTCATCACAGTTACAATGAACGATTAAGTTTCTCGATGGAAAACTAAACTCTAAACAAAACCCGATTGTCTAACAGCGGCGGTGGCTGTGTTTATAGTCTAAGACTCGACCTAGGGTTGGGAATGGCTAGGGGTTTGGCGTCCACAACTTGGGTTAAGGCCCGACACGATACATGGCCAAGTTGGCCCAAATTGGTGACGTAGCACCTTGACGTGGTCACACAGAATGATCCACAGACCTTCTGGAGGTGGGACCAGATCCAAAACGACGGCGTCGTCGTCCCCTTTCCAACGCATCCAAGAACGCCCCGTTTTGATGTCGTATGAGAGAGTTATGACCAAAACCGTGATGACATGTCTGCTGAATCTGAGGGTGACGTGGTAGCTGAGTTGGGGATGAATTGCAACTTGGGAAAGACCATAATGTCGGTGTGTCCAGCGTGGCGATGTCCTCATCAGTTCACCCTAAGTCAAAGTAGCATCCCGATAAATCTTAATTTATCCTTTTTGATCTATGGAAGCATTTTCTTGACATTTGCTCAACATGAACCCTTTATGACTTTTATTGTAGAGTTCATCTAGAGTCATTTGGGCAAGGTTGCAAGGTTTGGTTGATGACCTATATTTTCATTCACTTAATAGTGCAATTCAAGCACTTAGTAAAACCATTCCAACAAGGATATAACTTATCATTTCATGTGACTTTTTGATTCCAAACTTCATGAAACTTTTCCAGGGATCAATATAGATGGTTATTGATGTGAGACATGTGAAGATACTCTGATAACAACACCCAAGCATATATCTTTAAATGGGCCTATATGTAAGCAATGGTGCAATATTCAAGTTTAAGTTGGGACTCTATTCCATAGACTTGGCTTCGACATCTTCATTACCACTTCACATGTCACGTTTGAACTCCAAAACCCTTGCTTAACTGGTGATAAAAACTTGGGGTGTTATAGCCCTCCCCCCTTAAAAGAATCATGTCCCGAGATTCGGTGAAAAGGACTTTTCAAGGGAAGAGAAGCATGTTATCCAATTCCAACATCTGCAAGCGCATTAGGCTAGTTAGCTTCAAGCATCAGAGAGGCTAGTTGGTCAAGACAACTTTCCAATACTCGCTCCTCATAGCAAATTTTTGTGTAGAATTCCTTTATCGATTTCCATGAAGCATTGTTACTTTGGGAGGAATCCGAGACAATGCATTACTTCATTCTCAGTGTATAGAGGTCATTTGGTCCAAGAGCTAACCACTCACAAGTATCTAATTCTTTAGTGAATCAAAGCATAGGCCATATGAACTTTACACTAGACTGAAATCCTCAGAAGTATACTCATTGAAATGATCCTATGTTCACAAAGTTTGAAAAGCAGTTCTCTACCAAAATGGCTTGAGCACAACCTTCCAAAAGGGTGAGACCATAGATGACAAACAACCCTCAGAGGTTATATGATACTGAGTAACTAACAGACAAGGTCTATGTTGGTCGTAAATGTTCAATCCTCCAGATATCAACTATTGGAACCCTACTTACTATTCCATGCGTGCAGTTCTCTTTCTCTAATGACAACATCATATTATCCAAGTTTGTCGAGGGATTAGTGAATGTGATAGCTGACTCTGTCGGCTTTGTATTTCTACCAAAAGTTATTTAAGAAGATTCTCTTATCCAAAGGAAACAGTTATCTAGGTCGAATCAGATGCAACCTCTTGGTAAAAACATTTATAAGGTACCAAAGTATGTCATCATTGGAAAATCATTTACCAAAGAAAAGATGAAGCGAGGCCTTAAGGACAACAAAAGTTGTAAATATTCACTAAACCGCGGGGAGTAGTCTACCCCCAAGCGGTTGAGTAAACTTTTCCTTCGTGACTTAGTTGCACCGTAAGTTGAGTTGACTTGCAGCGTAGCAACTTTGCTAGGCCAACCTTTCACCTTGAGGCTTCCTCTTTAGGATCAAATAGCAACTCTAAGATGGGAAATCTGTTGTTTGACACTTTTCAAATTGCTTTTGATTCGCGATGGTATAAATTGATTTGCAGAAACCAAGGCTGATCGTACATTGGGGATACGAGAAAGTAAAAGCAAATGAAAGAGTGTAAACTAGTATCTGTGAGACCTCAAAAGGGCCATCCAACAGCATATCTCAACTATTAATTTACATACCAATTCGATGACGCACATGCCTTAAACTTGCGGGTTACTTTTGCAAGGCAAAACACATACTTTCTCTACTTCTTCACCTTAGCTGATAGAACACCTTGCACTATCTGTGTGATTGTCCAAGATGGAATTGACTTGGTCGCAATGACTCTGGACGATAGAGTATCACTCCAGTTATTGGCTAGTTGATTAACTTCTTGTTGGTTATTGCTCTATAAGACCTAGCCTTCGTAGCTACCAAAGAGTCGTTACCTAGCTAGAGATTAACCTTCCTATTGGTAACTAATTAGTTGTCTCTCAACACTAAAAGTACCAAATCTTCACTCTTGACCACAATAATCGTGATTGACTTAGAACAGATGGTTGCCAATGAAGTCAGCAGATAAGGAGTCACACCAGCGATTATTGATTTTGATTGTGTGGTCATTATGCACCCAAGATTGAGACTTGGATAGCTCTGGTCATAAGCACAATGCAACAATCGATTCACATCCCATAGATAACTTATCCAACATTAAGTGTTGGGTGTCCTTTTTATCCAACAGAGATGAGATACGTCGCTCACTAGATGTCGTTCGTCAATACTGGGACAACTAAGCAAAGTCACTTGTCTACCACCTCTTGTAGTCCATTAACGTTTATGTCTGTGACCTGTTCTTCAAAGGTTATCCTCTTAGCAACTTCAGAAGGAAACACCACTACTTTCGGTCTAAGATATGGATCTTACGATACAATCTGGAGAGATAACCAAGGAAGGAACACGAGAAAATAACACATCGACTGTCATTTCATAATGGATCATGACTAGAAATCGTGATACCAGCGCATGCCAGGCAGCCAGCCATGTGTCTGCAGCCACAGGAGGCCCTTAGTTTTGTCGTGGCACCATCAGCTGCTACTCATAACACCATTACTAAACGCACAACGAAAGTGAAATTTCAAGTGGCACCAATGGGTTGTAAGAACAAGCGCCATACAAGGAGGGATAGCAATCAAAGATAGTCACAAGGTTTAGAATCAACAGGGAAGCTATTCGCAGATCAAAACACCTCACAAGAGAACATAGCTCCATTACCGAAGGCAACTGGGCATACGATTTTTGCGTAATTCCACGCACACCTTGCGTTCACCAAAGTGATTACCAGATAAAAGATTAACAGGAGATTCGATCATGTTGAGCAACAACATGAGATCAAGACTGATAATCATTCTGAGACTTGGGAAGGTTGAGGATGGATTAACTGCAAGGGCAAAAACCGATATGTAGTCAGAGATTGAGTTGATAAGGTAGATGCATGAATTTGCAAGCACACGATTTAGAGGCCATAGCAGAGATACATTGCATCACACTAGCTAACCTTTAGGAGAGGTAACCGGAAGGTCCAACATGGATTTGAGTATGGTCTCCACAACTAGCAATGTATGAACCATGGTCAAAGGCTAGCGTTGATGAAAATTAACTTGGTTGGTCAGTCGATGGTCTTCTCAAAAAGGGTTGCAAAACATCCACGGCTTATGCAAACATATAGGAGAACTAAACTTTGGGCTTTCGATCAAGCAAACGCATGGATACAAACATTCAAGGGCTAACCACCAAGTCTACAGGCTCAGGCTCCTAAGAGAGAGAACCTAATTGAAGACAACAACCATGCAATTACGTAATGTGAATGTTGCTCTAGGATAAAGCTATTCGACACTCGTATGCTCACCGAGGACAAACGAGGTGACAACTATGGCACTAATTAAATAACCAGCATACATACACATCACAGTCAAGCATTTGAGAGATTCAATCCAATTAACTTAAGCAACAATTACTAAGCACCAGGCCTACCCATAACAAGCATTTATCTAAAGCAAGAGCTAACTATAAGTTTAGCCCAAAACAAACGCTAGCTACGGTAGCCAACTTAGCATGGGCACAGAACATGGACAACAACATAGCAGTTACTTGTTTTGACCATAGCTGAGGTTGTAGACATCCGACAAAGATGATCATAGACTTTCTAGAAAGCTTAGGAAGATGACTAAACTTTAGTTATTCATACCAAAAGCTAATTCATCTATTAACATGACCAAAAATGCTAATGTTTCAGATCTGTACCAATATGGACAGAAAACTGACAAGAACTTCGAAAATACATAACTGGAGTTCTAGAGACACAACAAGGCTGAGCCTTAACTTTATGTAAAGATAATTAATTTGTCTATAACTTTCTTATTATCATATTAAGATGATTCTATATCTAACAAGGCCAAACAAGACAAAGAAAAGTCTCTGCCCAGATTTGGACAGATTCTGTCATTCCACTTTACAAGCTCATAAGTAGATATTTAGACCACCCCAATTAGTGTAATAGGACATTTTGGAAAACTTAGAAAAAGTACTACACTTCTTCTATTATCTCCAAGACATGATTCCATATGCACATAGGTCAAACAAACCAAACATTCAGATCTATTCAGAGCATAAGCAAAATCTGACAGCAAACTTCTAAATTTCATAACTCTCAAACTTTAAGACCTAGGGTCATGAATTTTTTTAGGACAAGCTAGATAAGTAAGTTAGCTACAACTTTGGTATTCTCTATAATCATAGAAAACACCATTATGAGCACGAAAGCATCACTACAACTGAAACTATTCTAGAAGCCAATGTCCAACAAGCAAAACAAAGCTTGCCTTTGTTCTATCTAACAAGAGAGCACACAAACATGCTTTTCTAGTAGCTCTAAATTTTTGTTACCTTAGACCAACACGAATTTAATTCATTCATGAGAATCCAAATTACTTAAATGAGGTCTAAAACACTTGCAAAAGCTTGCATGAACAACACACCCACCACTTAGCTAACTAAAGGGTCTCTATAGGTTCAAGCAGGTAACCACACTTATTTCTAGCAAGGCTAAGTACACATTTTCTCAAACAAATGGAGTAAGGCATTCTTGTTTAACTCCACACAAGAAAGATAGTGTAACACATTGATCACAAGTTACTTATCATTTGAACAAGGGTGAGAGGAGCATAGTCATGTATTAAGCAACAACATGATGATGCATGCTTCGTCCTATTCGACCTCACAAGATTACCAACCTAAGGTGGCGATCACATTCTATGTCGGTGGCATAACATGTACTCTCTTGATATATAGCTAGTCGGCAGCTACATTCAACTTATGCATTCGTGGTTAGCGTACCTGCAGAAAATTTTCATTGCAGCCCAACAATTCCCCAATATATGGCACACAATGGAAGTAGGAAAGTAGAAGTCTAAGTACTCCCATATACATATACCCCCGTATATGTACATGTAGCACCAAAACTACCTGAATCATCAATCACCCACAATTAAGTACCTTCATATATACATGTGTGTAACATGTAAATAATCCAGTAACCAAAACTAGCTCTCCCCTAGACCGCGGGTTGTACGGTCATGCTCTCACAACTCACACTTACCTGAGCGTAGGTGCGACGTTGCATAAAAGTAAACTAGCAACATATATGGCTATTTCATATATGAAGGCTACCTCCAATCTGACACACCGGGTAGCATAGTGTGGGAGAGTTATCACACATACATACCTTGGCCTAGGCGTAGATGCATAAATGAAAACCCCCAAGTTAGTACTTATATAAGCCACCTAATAATCCTTATATGGGCATAAGGAAATTGACCACTGGCATACTTAGGTTTAAAAATTTAGGTTTGACAAACCTAGATATAGCTATAAGTTGATAAAACTGATTTTATAAAACAAAACCTTTGTTTTAAATACACATACGACAAGTTTAATGTTGAATCTTGCTCTGATACCAGCTGTAACAGAACCGCCCAAATTATAAGAGCACAAGTACAAAAATAATCACCGAAGTGATCAAATTCTCGCACTTGAGCCCATATAACTCCGGTAGTCCAATGAAATCACGAGGGATTTCAAACCAACCAACATACAAGCCAAGATCATAGTGATTCAACATAACAAGTCACATGTTACAACCATTTCACAAGTAATTCAATATACATCGGAGTTCAATATAGTTAATACAACTTTTGATCGAAAAGTAGCGGAAGCAAAGTAATTTGAAACTAACATTAAACTTATTTCAAATACATGCCAGTACCAAGGTCGACTTCCAACAAAAGCATTAGAGGCAAGATGAATAAGAAGGATCATGCCCGTGATCACACTCTGCCACTACGGCAGGAGCCAACCAACTCTTGTAGTCGCCATGATACATCACAACCTACAACAAGTTGGAATAAAACCCTAAGTACAAAAAGGTACTCAGCTAGACTTACCCGTCAGAAACCAGAAATAAAGTGATACCAAAGATCATGCAAGGCTGATATAAAGTGGGCTGGCTTGACAACATTTTGCATAAAAGCTTAATACAGATAAGTAATCATTAATGCTTAAGCATCAAGTTAATCATCATTAACCTGTCATCTATATTAGCACCTGTACTAGAGCACTCACTTGATTAGGAGCAAACAATATTAACCATAGCAGGTATAAATTGAGGCAACATTTCCATCGTCATCCAATTAACCATCAGTTCAATTTAATTGAATCTACGTTGCCATTGCTCAAGTCAAGTGCTCACTAACTGGGAGCGACGGTGATTCGAATCGAATTCCTATCCAGCTGGAGGGGTATTTCTAACACTCACCACGTAGGCCCCTGCTTGGGTCGCACAAGCCACCTTTTGTACAATTCAGGAGTCGTGGGTTCGACTAATGCCGCATCCCCAAGGGCAACACTCTGCCAGGTGATAGGGACTCTAACCCCCCCCTTGGTCTCACGCCAATGTCCCCAAGCACATCCTTACTCTCCTCCAAGATGCGACCTACCATTTGATTCCCAGCCTGAACTGTATTACTCGGCTTCGCGGTCGGAACGACTTATCTGGCCAACTAAGTGTTAGACTGCGTTCAACATGACTCAAGGACGTACAGCGAATCGGTCCTTAAACGACTCAGACGGGGATAGATCCACACCCAAGACCTCCATGCCTTGTTGCTTCACTATTGTTATCCCGCCCGGTCTCATTTCATTTTATTAACACCTGGTTCCTTTCCACGATAGCAAATATAGCCAACCGTGCCATATATGAATATCCCTATATCTCGCAGGTGACAGGAAATCACCTAACTTCTACCGCTTTAAGCAAGGCTAAGCATCTACTCGGTCCTAGTCTATGTAGGATTCAATGATTTATATCCTGGACAAGGAATGATATAATGCAGCAATGGTTTTCAACCAACTCCTACCACTTAATGCAACAATACCTATAACATATATAGAATTAATTGTTTTGAAAGTAGGAGGCTTATAATGCTCTGGGGCTTGCCTGGGATCCGACTCAAGTTAGAGTACGTCAGGTGAAACCCGCTTGGCGAGCATCCTCCAATCTAGCACTCGTCCGATCCTTTTATCTTCGGGATGGATCCACCAACTCCATCTTCGGGTTTGGCTCCACATCAGGTCCTTCACGTGCTTCAACTAGCATACTTAAATGAGGTGCAATAATGCATATGTATGAATGCATAGAAGTGCAATAAACAGAGTAATCAAACAAGCATATCAAAGTTCTCATAAACACCTAGAGCTAATTAACTTAATCCTCACTAAGGCATAACATAGAAGATTGCAAACACATCGATCAAGACACAAGTCTTATAAGATCCTAGGGTACCAAACCAAGTACCAACAAAGATAGGTGTCACACTTCAATACACAAGCATGGCAAAGTTAATCAAAGCACTAGAACTAGAAATTGCCACATTCTGGGCATCAGAACAGCAGCTAAGTAATTTAATCATAACTAGAGATCTACAACTCCAAATGACTTGCAAGAAGAAATTATAGAAAGCTTATTAAATTATTTACATTTCATTTATAATCATCATAGCATGATTCCAAAGTTTAATATGTCGAATTTACACAAACACAGAAACTGGTCTAACAAGACAGAGAGGAAGCAATTCTGTAACCCAACTTTCAACAGCTATAACTCCTAAACCACATGGCCAAATGCCACCAAATATTAACAGAAGCTAGATACATAAATTATCTACAACTTTTGTATAAATAAGTTTTACAACAAAGTACATTATCATGAAGAACTTTGCTAAGTTTCCAGATCTATCCAGAAACCTCATTTGCAAGAAATAATTATTAACTTATGTTGCAAACATATAATTGGACAAAACCAACTTCACCAACATGTCACACATTACTAATGAACACCATAAAACATAGTGTCCATTCCTAAATAAATTATTTTAATATATTTTCCTAATTTATTTAGATAATTAGGTGGAATTATGAACACCTAACAAAGGTGCACAATAACTTATACTAAAATTACAGTGGCCTACATATGCTCCCAATAGTCTACTGTCCAAATTTCATGCAATTTGGACATGTATATCAACCCCTATGAAAAAGACAAATGTATATTGCAATAAATCATGTGAGAGCAAGATACATTAATAACTCACTCATATAGCAACTAAAATTCATGACATTTTTACCACACATCAAATATCATAGGAGTAGCATGCCACAAAAATTTCACTTCATTTAGAGCTCTAAATTTGCAGTTATGAAAATAACAAATACAACTAGCAATGAAAACCTAGATGCAAAGATCTATTTTTAGAACTAAAACTTTAAACTAACATATGACATATTATAGATCTATTGCATAGAGAATTTCACAAGGATTCCAAAAAGTCCTCATTTGCTATTTTACGAATTTTATATGATTTAGTCGAATTGTCGCGCGAGGTCCTTCACGCGAACTGAACAGAGGAGGTTCGTCGGAGCTCGCGGTTCGTCGGAGGGAGGCCACACCGGTGGCGTTGGAGTGGCGTGGAAGCATCTCCATCACCGAGCGCACCCACCGGTGCCCGTGGCTTGGCCCGAGATGGCCCGAGGTGGCCCGGCACGTGCGCCGGTGGCCAAGCCCGCGGCATCTCTGGCGGCGGGGCACTCCGGCGATCGCGGTGGCCCAGAAAGCGGCGCTTCAGGGGCAGCGCGAGCTGGAGATGGTGATGACGCGCTCGGTTGGGACATAGAGCGAGTGCAACAGTGGGAAGCTGGCGGCAGCAAAGCTGCTACTCGTGACCATGGTGGATGCGGCCACGCCTAGCGTTGAGCAGAGGGCGGCGTGCCAAGGTGGAGGAGGACGGAGATGGGAGCAACAGCTGTAGCAGCGCTCGGCTCGGTGGCAGCTGGGAAGCACAGCGAGGCGCGAGAAGCACGGAGGCACTCGGCCATGGCGACAGGAAGGGAGTGCGAGAAAGAAAGAGAAGAGACTGAGGGAGAGAATGGGAGAGCGAGAGGAGGGATAACGCTCTGACTCGGTCTTCCCCTTCTCCACGCGGTGCTCGGCTTAGGCGAGGTGGCGAGCATGCGTGGCACGGAGGGACGCGCGGCGCTGCACACATGTGCGTGGTCGGGCACTACTGCTTCTCTGCTGATTCAAAAGTCTAATACCTCCATGAAAATACAACTAAAACCGTATGTTCTTCCTTCCTTATCTTTCGATCCGGCTGACCTGTGATCCCGACACAAGAGGCAAAGTTGTAGCTCTTGGTGAGGTGAACAGCATTGATTTAAGGGTCCAGAGCTAACTTGACATAGATTGGGAGATATGGAGCTTCAAAGGAGGGCACCCAAAATTGAAATCCTGGGTTTCAGTTCAAGCCGACTAAAACTCCATTTTCGTCCCCGTCCATCTCCTAATACGATTCGAGTTAGCGAAAACTCTAGTAATGAAAAGTGTAGAGCTACAGGAGGACAACAACATTGCTTAAAGGCTCATGGTAAATTTTCAAATGGTTCGCGAGATATAAATCCCCGAAGTGGGGTACCTCAAAACTGAAAATTCAGTTTCAGTGCATTAGGGACTTAGCCAAATTTTCAGCTCCAGGGACCGCACTGCATTCACTTTTGGAGGCCTTGTTACACTAAGTTAGAGACTAAACTAGCTCTCAACTATAAAACAAAGTTTATTGTACATAAGATGAACTACAACTTTTATTTAGGTTTCACCACCACGTAAACACTCTAAGCCATAGTTCACCCTAAGTCAAAGTAGCATCCCGATAAATCTTAATTTATCCTTTTTGATCTATGGAAGCATTTTCTTGACATTTGCTCAACATGAACCCTTTATGACTTTTGTTGTAGAGTTCATCTAGAGTCATTTGGGCAAGGTTGCAAGGTTTGGTTGATGACCTATATTTTCATTCACTTAATAGTGCAATTCAAGCACTTAGTAAAACCATTCCAACAAGGATATAACTTATCATTTCATGTGACTTTTTGATTCCAAACTTCATGAAACTTTTCCAGGGATCAATATAGATGGTTATTGATGTGAGACATGTGAAGATACTCTAATAACAATACCCAAGCATATATCTTTAAATGGGCCTATATGTTAGCAATGGTGCAATATTCAAGTTTAAGTTGGGACTCTATTCCATAGACTTGGCTTCGACATCTTCATTACCACTTCACATGTCACGTTTGAACTCCAAAACCCTTGCTTAACTGGTGATAAACACCTAGGGTGTTACACTGACAAATGGTTGAGCACTATAGAGCAGAGGTTTCGTTTGCTCCGGTTGACTAAAAGTATGAAGGCATCCTATGCAGGACATCAGCTACAAGGACCCACGGGTATCTGGTGGAACCATCATAGGACCACCTTCCTTGCAAATGTCGAGGTTGTTTGGGACCAGTTCATAGAAGCTTTCAAGGGACATTTTATTCCTCCTAGTCTTATGGCAATTAAGCATACAGAGTTCATGAAGTTGACCCAAGGTAACAAGAGCTTGAATGAGTACCTCTGGGCTTTTAACAACCTGATGAGGTATGCCCTAGAATTTGTTGACACAGATGCCAAGAAAATTGCTAGTTTCAAGAGGGGACTTTCTCTTAAGTTAATGAAGTCTATGGGCAACAGCAAGCGTATAACTTTTAATGAGTTCATCTATGATGCCCTTACTCAAGAGAACAACGATAAGATTTATGCTTCTTCCAAGAGCCGCAGAAGGAATTTTGAGGTAGGTGCTTCTCAATCTAAAACTCCTGTGGTGGCCAAAACTCCATATCGCTCGCCTGCTACCAACATCTGGTATCGCCCACCTCAGAAGAAGAACCAAGCCAAGACTGGCTTTCGCAAAGGGTACATGATTTCTCTACCAAAGAATACTTCTGGGCAGGGCAGTTCAAATGTTCCACCATCTAACTGGCCATGCTAGAATTGTAATCAGCCTGGTCACTGGTCCAAGAATTGCCCGTATCCTCCCAAGTAGAATTCTCAGGAAAACATCCGTCAGGGGCATGTTCACTACACCACTATTGAGGAAATTCCTATTGGGGAAGTAGTCACTGCCGGTAAGTTTCTTATTAATGGTCATCCTGTAGTTGTACTCTTTGATTCGGGTGCTTCACATTTGTTGACATTAATTAACGCAATCGCTAAATAGCAACGGCGCTAAAAATGCATGGTAATAAATTAACATGTCCCTAAATACTAGTCACCTTTTATATTTACCTATACTTCTTAGCATGGAACTAGGTTGTCATCCCTAGTGAAATAAGCTTAGAAGTATATAAGTGGCACTATGATTTTATATGACTAGGCAGAAATATAAATGATATAAAGATATGATCAATTAAGATTAAGAACATCTGCAAGCGAACAGATAGTTATACCATTGTAGCATTTTAACTAGAGTATTACCAGGTTATCATTTATAATTTTACCACTGGGAAGGTCTAGCTAAACTTCTATCTAGAGTATTGATAAACTTTATATTCATGATAAAGAGAGTAAACCAATGTTATGCACGCTTACTCAATAACATGGATAAGTCACATGATAAAAGAATATATATATATATATATATATATATATATATATATATATATATATATATATATATATATATATATATATATATATAAGTAATGATTAGTCATCATAAATAAATAAGTAGATACACTCTGAGCTCCCTAATTATTACTAATAACGTAATTCAATCAGAATATTAGAGGAATAATTCCTAAGTCTTCAAGTTAAATGTCAAGCTACTACAACTAATAATCATCCTCAAGTAATACTACCATATGTCCCAACCACAATGGAGCCATGAAGAGAAGTTAAGTTTAGAAACCTCTGATATACGAATATATCCTTAACTAGACAATGCTGCTCTACCAATAATCCACTGCACATGGGGAGGACTACAGATGACTCAATGGGCCTATAAAAATCACACCCATGATCTACCACATGACCCTAAACAACTAGAGGCATCAGCAGATATGCAAAGCATCTAAGCACCACGCTTACATAATGCATACCACTCATCTTATGGCCAAATAGATGAGCGCTATACGAACATGTGATTGAACTAAATAGCAACTTACCTATACTAGAATTGAAGTAGACAATGAATGATGCATTCAAGAATGTAATAAAGATGAAGAATAATGTTGACATTGCAATAATTGTGCAAAGACATAATTACAATAAGAGCGGAGAACTAGAACATTACCAAAACTCCATGCTCGCCAACGATCGGGAATCCAAGCTAAGTTGACTCAGCTTGACTTCCTCTAGACCTAATCTACCTATGCTAAAGCTATGAACTAGAGGAACTTTGATGATCTAGGGTTTCTGGCTCCGGATGAACTGATCTTCAAATGACTTGATGCCTTTAGGGGGGTCTGCCCCTGTATTTATACCTCGGTGGGATGCACGTGAGCCATTGAATCAAACCGACTTCACATAGGGCTAGGATTGATCCTCAAGGTTGGTAGAAGAATACTCTAGAAGCTCGTGGAAGGGAGGAGAAGGGGGTGGCCCCCTGGCCAGCCGGCCCCACCTGGCAGGCACTCGGCCTCTGCTTCGTTCCGGTGTCTTTTGGGGTCTTCTATAATATACTAGTATTTATCTCACGGTGAAATTCTAAAAATTCTTTTAATAATTAGGTTTCTCTCTCTACTTTTTTGCATAACTCCCTGCAAACATTAAAATTCAACAAAGCTCATGGAATTCATCAGATAACACCCTAGTCTTCTATGTTTTCATGTATTTTGACCATTCTCTCATGTTTATTTCACTATATATTGTTGACGTTAACGACCATCAACAAGAATCCCCCAAGCTTACCCTTTGCTAGTCTCTTAGCAAAGCCTAATTAGATAAACTTGGATCGGGAGTTGCTTCAATGCTTTCACGCCTTAAAAGTACACATGTTTTCAAACAAAAATTCTCCTCTAGATTAAACAAAACTGCTCTAACTTTCAAACTCACCCATATTACCTTCAACTATGGAGCTTCTTAGCCTTCACTTGGGTCTTAAGCAATTGAAAGACAAAACAAATAAGTCAAGAACTATGTCTCAAGCTCTTCGTTCAACCGATATTCTGGAGTTTTTGTAAGTTTTCAAAATAAAACTCAGAGCTTTCATTGTATGACACTCTCAAATCTCTCAATATATGTGATATTTGTGGATCTTTACCAAGGCATTAACAATGTTATGCCTTTCTCTCCCTATAACTAAGGATTATAGTGGAGCTCATAGGAGTGACAAAACAAGGAAAAACATACTTATATTCATATATTGTAAAGTCAAACAATGAATCCAAAGAAAGTTAAGTCATATAATCAAATCAAGATGTGCATGTGTATGAAATATGCTAAATAGGTGTATATAGGGTGTCTAATTCTAATTCTACTTTTGCTCTTTTGAAGACATTTCTCTCATTGGGATTTGAAAACAATTGCAGGAAAACATGGGCTATCTTTATTTTCTTTTCTTCTTCTTTTTCAGGTGGGCTTTTGCCCCTAATTCTACTTCGGACACTTGTCCATTTTTTTCTCTTTTTTTCTTTTTTTATAGCCACATGCCTTTTCTTTCTGCATACAACATATTTGAGAGAGATTGCAACAAGAAATTAGAGCATTTATTTGGGGGTTGTCCTATAGGTTAAATTTTTGGGTGTTCTCTCCAAGTGTAGGAGAAAAATATTTTAAGGTGGATCTGAGTGGAAAATGGAGAATGATTGTGCCTACTCCCAGTGTAGGAACAGTGCATATATGAGTGGTGTGTACGTGATCTTAATTTTAAAAGCATGATAAATCTCTCATAAGGTATACAAAAAAAGCTCGACTAAACTCAATGCAAAACAAGCAGCATATATGAGCAAAGGTTTTCCTCATCTAAAATTGTCACACCCAGTTTTAAGGACAAAACCAGATATACACTATATGTGAAATAAAGAAGTCAAATCTCACATATAGCCATAGATAAGTGTAATATCAAGAGACAAGTGCTTAATATACATAACTTAATAGTATAAAATATACCTTAGAGAGCAACATAGCGGAAAGACAACTCCAAACATCGGGTGTAGACTTCACTCTAGGAACAAACTGATTGGTTGATCACAAACCTAACAATTCCAGAATCTAGCAATATGGTACCCTTCCTGAGATGTGGGAAATAGCAAGAGTGAGTCCATGTCGAACTCAGCAAATATAACATAAGGTTCATGAGGCTCAAAAAGTTGACACTGGTTTACCGCGATTAGCATTTATTGAGTCATCTTTTAGCAATTAAGTAGCAACAAGTTTACCATAAGCCCAAATAACCTCATGATCATGTAAACGAGAATAATGTATAGCAAAAAACAATAATCATTAGTGAGCATCAACATCATCAGTATTAACATTATCATCAGTGTTCATCATTTATTCTGTAAGAGTCCAAGGCCACTCGTGACCATGACCATGACTGTTATAACAGTTTTACACTCTGCAGAGGTTGTACACTTTCACTGTGAGTCATGATTACCCATATGCCTAGGGCGGCCAATCCCCAAAACACTCCCAAGGTGAGCAGGCAGGGTTCACTATAAAGCCTTTCAAAGGTTCGTCTAACAAGTTAGGGCCGCTAGGTTTCCAAAGTCAGTTTGTGTGATATAACCAGTCTCAGGGATTCACAGTCTGCTTTTCCCCATTTGCCCCATAAGGATAACCTCTAACAAGCTAAAAAAGGTCCTCATGCTGAGCTAAAGCCAGAGCCATATAGCCCTTACAGTTGTACTATAAGTCTCGGATGTTCGCTTACAGATGAGTCCTTAAAGAGAGAAACTAGAGCACCATAAAAATAGCCCAATGCTCTAGCCCTCTTGAGCCATGTTGCTTTAAAACATCTTTTAAACGTTTATTGCATATACTCTTAGTCAAGTTACAGATAATGGTTATTTATCTTGAGCACTAGCATAAATACTATCCAATGCAATGTTCGACCGGTGTCAAGGTATAAGATACAAAAGCTAGGATATCCTTAGTGGTAACAAGATAGACATATGCACATGAATTAAGTATATTAAAGGTAAATAGGAAACAAAGATGATCCCGTGCTATATTTGTCTTAACTTGCTTTTCCCCCAAAGCAATACGCTCAAAAGCCTTTAGTATCCAACTTCCAATCCTTTACTTCCAATTCTCAGCTTCTAGTCTTCAGAGAACAGCTTCTTAATCACCACATAAACCTCACCTACTAGACTTGATCAATAAATCACCACACACGCATCGAGCAATCATACACGAAGCAAACAATGAATAATAATTAGAACAGTACACCAAACAAGTGAAACAACAAGTAAAAAGGTTTTAAAGATGTTCTATATGTTCCTACGAATACACAGACGCGGAAAGCACGCTAATCAGAGCTACGGTGAAAAAGAAATAATTACCGAAAGATTTACTTTATAAGAGTGAAGGCTATATGCTTGGTTTATTTTGTTTACAAAACCATGTGAAATATATTAATTTAGTCAATTTACATTGTAATTGAAAAGTCGATTAAAGCTACTAGTCATATTTTATTTACAAACATTAAATACTATTTAAGTCAATTAAACTTTATTTGTGAAGGGATAGTAATTGTTTGAAAACATCTAACGAATTTATTTATGACTCGTATTTAAACTAATCACGTTATAATTTAGAAACACATTAACGTTGGAATAAATTATGTTAATAACATTTATAAAATAGCAAAGTATAAAACCTATATTGCTCTTAATTGGAAAACTAATTGCATATAGATTAATATTTTATTTGAACGCATAAATTAAAACATGCTAAACAATAATACTATCGAGAGTTTTTATATTATAAAGAAAACAACTACGATCTTGTTTTAGATTAGCTAAGAAAAACTATATGAGCGATATTGATTTAGATTAATCACAAAATATTTTGTTTTAAAAGTCAAGTTAAAGCTAATCATGTATTATTTATAAATGTTATCACATAACAATGAAACTTTACCTTCGCAAAGGAATTAATCATGTGACTGCATCTACTCGTACTTATCACATATGTATCCTGTTCAGCTAATCAAATTATATTCTATAAACACTTTTAAGTTAACAATTAATCATATTAACTTTTAGGTATAAATTATCAAGGTTAAGCACCAATATTGCTTTTAATTCCAAACTAGTGTGCAAATATACTAATCAATTTAATATTTAGATATATATGGAAAAATATATCACATCAAAAACATTGCTCCTAACATATAGTTCACATCAGCATGAACCAAACGCAACTTAAATGGTGCAAAATAGAATTAGAACTTAAATTGCTTTTAATTAAAAGTTATTGAATAATCCTTAATCAAATTAATATTTAACTTATAAATTTCCAAGATATGAGACATGTTAAATATCATTGCTAACATGTAACACACACTGTGATGAAACTCGCACAATCGAATCGAATCGAAATCAAAAACCTAACTCGACTTTAATTAATCAACAATTAATTAATTATAGGCACAATTAATATTTTAATAAAATAAATTCATAAATATGTGATATGAAAACTAATAGCTCTACTACATAGATCTCAATGACATGAAACTAACGCAACTATAACGAACTAAAACGGAATTAAAATGAATAAACTATGATTATTTAACGACCGATGGCGAACTCGTAAATACCTCATCTTCAACCTTAGATCGTCATCACCAATAGAACGTATAGAACAGCGATGGTCATAGGAGACTGATGTTGCTCGTGGAGGGGGAAGTCGAGGATGGCCTTGGCCGCGGGGCTTGCTGGCCGACCGGCGACGGCACAACGCCGGGCTGGGCAGCGCGGCAGCGACGGCGACGGCGAGAGAAGGATGAGAAAAATCTAATTTACTATAACAGAGATTTCTTAAACTAGGGGTTCCTCTTACAGTAGTTTTGGTGTGCTTTGCCTAAGGGGTAGCTACATATATATAGGGAGAAAAACTCCCTACCCCCACGTCAACTAGCGATATGGTGCTAATTGACGTTGCACCATCTACCTCCGCTAATAGGCCTAAGTAATCATTTAAGTCCATTAGTAAATAAATGTATGGGCCTTTGAGATTTATTAAGATTATTACACATGGGCTTTGAGCGTTGGAGAAAATGAGAGATTTATTATTTTCGGAATTAATTAATTTCGTGGATCAAATAATTCTAGAAAAGTCCAGAATTATTATTTAAGCCGCGAAAAAAATACTCCGAGACCTCCAAAAATTTGGGAAAAATTCTCAGAGACACTTTGGTACATGATGAACCGAAATAAAGTATTTGGAGATCATGATAAGATATTTTGGAGCATCTAAAAATATATTATGCTCACAGATAAGTAGAAACAAGATATAGATAAGTCAGAAAAATTCCTGAGAAGTTTGTAGAGGTTGATTGACAGATGAGAAACAAGAAATTTGATTACAGAAAATGATAAAGGTTTGCTAGAGAAGGAAAATCGTCCTACTAAATGTATTTTAAAGATTTTATTCACTCTCAACACACAAAGAAACAATAAGCAAACATCATATCAAATCATATGCACCGGCATGTATACACTCAATGTTACTATGATAAATTTTATTTATTGAAAAATATTATTTTTCTATGTTTTCATGAGCACTAGAATACAAAATTAAATTACTTTGCATCTAATTTGAAAAAAGTAAATTTTAGCGTGTTACAAAAATGTATATTATATCTGGCTTTGGTAGGAATTTAAGCTTTGTTATACAAGAGTTCATCATGATTTTAAAATTTTCAAAAGATAAATCTCCAGAACTTAGTATTGCTAGGAACAAGATAAATAACAGCTCAGACTTTCTCATATCATATCCCTCAATTACCTAGACTTAAATCAAGCATATGCTACCCACAAGTTTCAGGTTCAAAGTGAATTCTTATATCAAAGCAGTAATATCCAAAACTCGAGAGAATTCAAGGTTAAAAACTAGGCACTTGAAAGGAATTACGGCAGAGCAACTATTCATCATCTCCAATGTAAAATTTTAATCTTCATCTTTTTATTTGACTCCTAACTAGATAGAAATATAAACTTTAATTCTCTATGATCACACCTTAATATAATTAAGACTTACTAAGATAGGCACTTTTATTTGGTTTTAGTTGTTATGTATCTTTTTTATTTTTATTTTTACTAAAAGACTTGAAAAATAATAATAAGACTGTAGATACTTAGCTAGATAAGCGGGGAATGCTCCTCCCCTAAGCTAGATGTTGCTGTGGTCGGTTATTGAATGAACTTCAGAGCGAGTTCGTTAGTAGCAACTGGTTGTCACCGAGCATACTCTTTCTTTAGTCGTAGTATTGTCCTGCAAAATTTATATTTCAACAAGAACACCGAAAACTCGAAGCTTGGATTATACAAGGGGTTAGCGGTCAGCTAAACGACCAATTGATTATTCTTATGCGTTTATTTAACTTGATATACTTTAGCAGGAATTATTCTATCTTCTTCTCTCTTTTTTTAGGATTTTTATTTTATGATGCAATTAAGTAATAGCAAATGACATGCATGCATATTTATTTTTATACCACCATAGTAAATATTCCTATGGGAAATTACCACAAGTTTATTCACATAGAGCTTTAGTATTTTTAATAATGCATAAGTAAGAGCAATAATTTTTTTTCTATGTGCAATAAAGTAAATATATTTTTGTTTTCTTAGTGTGCAACAATAGTGAATTTGATAGAGTATATATATATATATTAATACGATGATGGCAAGTATGCAATAAAGTCTTTTTATTTTCTTTTTAATAATGTAAGATGTATGAAATGAATTTAACTAACAAATGTATTTAGATAACTACCATTATTGCCTCATGGCAAGGGTGCAGCATTTAAAGTCTACTGACAGGACTGGGAAGGAGAGAGTACTTACTTATCGGTTGCGTCATCTGATCCTGATGACGGTTTAGATGCCTGCTCTTCTTACGGTGTTGCGAATGTTACCTTCTTCTCCTTCCACATCTTGACTCGGTTCTTCATAAGTTCGGCTTCTTCTTTTAGAGCTTGCTCTTGTCTCTCAGCTTCTTTCTCCCACTCGTTCCAGCGAGGTTCTTTGACTGACTCATCTTCAATCTTTTTAGCTTCTACTTTTGGTTCGAGGACTACGTCATTGGGTTTCGTAACTCCAGGAAATCCAGTCCATCCATCCTTGGATGAACGGTGACGGGATTGGCGCCTCCTCCTTGATCGGGACTTCTTCGGCTATTCATGGTTAGTATAACTATTAAATTGATAGCATACCTTTGGAAGTTGGAAATGGATTTGTCCAGATCCAATGTAGATGACTGCGTCGGTGGTATTGAGGAAAGGTCTTCCCAAGATGATCGGTGTGTCTTCATCTCCCGGCATGTCGAGG
This sequence comes from Saccharum hybrid cultivar R570, assembly GCA_038087645.1. Taxonomy (NCBI): domain Eukaryota; kingdom Viridiplantae; phylum Streptophyta; class Magnoliopsida; order Poales; family Poaceae; genus Saccharum; species Saccharum hybrid cultivar. The sequence continues at coordinate 459,192 of JAQSUU010000625.1, read as the reverse complement.
ACCAGGAAGTCGGCAGGAATGTAGTAATCTTGAATTTTTACCAGGACATCCTTTGCTATGCCTTCAGGCCATCTCAATGACTGGTCCGCCATCTGCAGCTGCATATAGGTCGGGTACAATGGTTCGTTACCAAATAAATATCCATATGTTATCTTTAACATTATGTTAGCACCCGATCTAATGTCACAGAAGGTGTTGTGGAAGATCTTTTGGTTGATTGTGCATTCAATTGTTGGTACTCCGGGATCATCCTTCTTGACTAGAAATGGCAGTGCGAGCAAATGGTCGCTTTCTACGTTGACTGCATTGATCATCTTGATAGTTTCTTCTAGCACTTGGTTGAGCTTGTTCCTCCTCCGGTTTCTATTGTTCTTTTTCTTGGGTGCTGGTGTTGTTGGCTCTTCAGTAGGTACGGCATTTGTGGGTGTGCAGGGGAGTGCAGGATGTGTTCCTTGAATGAGAACTTCTCTTTCCTGTCTTTTATGAAAAAGATAATCTTGGCATGCTCTGCATAAATGATAGCTTTGGTTGTACATAGGAACGGTCATCCCAAAATGATTGGTGCTCTCTCATCTACTCCTATCTCCACTACCACAAAATCCAGTGGGACATATGATTACCCCACACGAACAATAGCTTCTTCCAGTACTCCCTCAGGATAGCAGATGGACTAATCTGCAAGCTACAAACACATATTTATATACAACAAAGGATTACCTGATATCTTTTCATAAATTACCTTAGGCATGATGTTGACACTTGCGCCGAAGTCACAGACAGCTTCTGGAAAGACATGGCATCCTATAGAGATAGGAATAACAAGTCTCCCTAGATCACCTTTCTTGTCATGAAGTGAATAGTCAATCCACTTCACTTCTGCCGGTTAAGTGTAGCAGTTGGCTGCATTGTGAATATCGACAAGATTTGCAGTTTCTAAATATTTCGGCTGGCCCAGAATTTTATCTTTCTCTAGTGGAGGAATAGCAGCTGCCAGCTGAGCTAATTGTGATTCTAACATTTTATTAAAGCTATGCTGGTTTTTAATAGCAGAAGTAAAGGTATCAATTCCATAATTTATATTTTCTAAAACTTTATCATTAGAGGCTACCTTCTTACTCATTTGATCTAGCAGTTTAGATTGACCAGCAACTAAATCTTTCAAAGGTGGTTGATTGTAATTGATATAATTATTATTACCTTGAAAGTTACCTTGGTAATTACCTTGATAATTTGGCCTTTGTTGCTGATTCCATTGATTATGCTGAGGATGATAGTTGTTGTTGTTGTTATTGATGTAGTTCACATCCTCTTGAAATTCTAGGCAGTTGACTCCTGAGTGCCCAACATCTCCACATTCTTCACAAGTCATGCGAGAATCACTGATGTGCATGACTTCCTTCTTCATCGTGTCTCTAGCTTCAAGCTTCTTCATGATGAGGTCTAGCTTCGCAGACACCATGTCGGCTTCCTTGAGCTAATGCATACCTCCTCCTCTCTTGTGAGGTTGAACATGTTCTTCATTCCAACTCTGATTTGAGGCCATCTTCTCAATGAGCGTTGTTGCATCTGTGAGGTTTAGTGATAAGAATGCACCTCCAGCTGCAGCATTGACTGATTCACGTGTACTAGTGAATAGCCATGGTAGAAGGTCTGCATAAGCAACCACTTCTCCATCCCATGATGAGGAAATTTTGATATGTAATCTTGGAAACGCTCCCATGCCTCAGCGACAGATTCATCATGTTGTTGTTGGAAGCTTGCAATTTTCCCACGCAGAGCATTGGTCTTGCCTGTAGGAAAGAACTTGGCTAGGAAAGCAGTCGAGCAACGGTCCCATGTAGTGTGACTCTTTGTTGGCGTAGAACCACTGCTTGGCTTTCCCCAATAGTGAGAATGGGAAAAGGCGGAGTAGAATAGCATCTCTGGTTACTCCCTTGATCATGAAAGTGCTGCAGATCTCGAGAAAGTGTTGTAAATGTGCACTTGCATCTTCATGAGCCTTTCCACAAAACTGACTTGCTTGCACCATGGTAATGAGCGTTGGCTTAAGCTCAAATCCATCTTCTCCAACGTTGACTTGAGGTCCAGTACGGATGTTTTCTGTTGTCAGAGCAGAGAACTCACGGAGAGTATTATTGGCCATAGCTTCAAATTCCGGTGCTAAATTTCTTTTGGCTTGCCTGACTTCTGAATTTTCTACAAAACCTTCTTGAGCTTGGCTCTGGTCTTCTTTAAGATTGCTTTTGGGTTGTCTATGTGTCGGTGTAAGAAACGACAGTCCTAGCACCAATGAGTAATGAGTGTTTGTGTGTCGGGAGTTCGGATGGTGTGCAAGAAGGACACAGGCGATTTATACTGCTTCGGGCTGAGAAATGCCCTACGTCCAGTGGGGGGGAGAGTTCTATATTATCTTGCACCGAAGTGATTGTAGTAGGGGTTACAAGCGGACGTGAGAGAGGGAGGAGCTTCCAAGTCTCACGGCATGAGTGGTGAAGGTGGTGGTGGTGTGTGTGACTCTGCTGGTTACCTCGCAAGGTCCAGGAGAGTAGCCTACTCATATCTCACGTTATGTTGCTATGGTGGTTCAGTTGAGTTGTGCTCGACTTAGTTATCCTCTCGAATGATCCCTGCATGCTCCTTTTATAGTCTCAAGGAGGTGCAGGGTTACATGATGTTGGCGTATGGTGTGTCCTTGCCGGTGGAGGAGCCTAGAGGCCTCAGAAGGGCCTTATCTGGCGGCGGCGTAGTCTATACTGTGGAGGCATGGCGCTGGTACTTCTGGTACTGCTGCTACATGTTCTGGTACGTGTGCCACTGCTGAAGGAGTGGTCTCTGTCTTTTGGCATTATAACAACATGCTTTGTCATACCTAGTCCTATAGCCGGTGTGGCGTATTTGTCCTTGTAGTATGACCCGACGTAGAGGGCCGAGGCCTCAGAGGCAGGAAATGTGGTGTGATCTTATCTGATTGTGGGAATAGTGGCCTAGAGCAGTTGCTCCGTACACTGCGCATGCACGAATCATGCGTATAGTGCCAGTATGGGTGGTAGAGTGGTCAACAGCTCTTCCTTATGCCTGTTACAGTCAAAGGTGTGGTAATTTAACCCCGGTCATTCCCGGCCTATCCGGTTGGTTAGATGCGAGAATGTGGGTGATGTCACAGGGGGTCTTGAGCGTGCCAATGGGGGAGCAGCATTAGAGGCCGGTCTTAGGCGAGTCGGAGACGAACAATGTCACCTCTAGGGCTTGGGCGAGGCGGTGATGTTGCTAGGGGTCGACCTATGTCTGAGACCTCAGAGCGGAGGCCTCGGGTGAACTGGAGGTGTTCCAAGACCCCTCTGAGTGAGGCCTCAGATGAAGTGGGGATATGGGCTGGCTTGCTCACGCGTCTTGCTAGAGGCCTACCAAGGGGGAGTTTAGCTTGTTTTTCCTTTGTTGATCTATTCCCTTAAATGGGAGGCCGGGTGATTTTCCATCACAATTTGGGTACCCCTAATTATGGTACCCGACACTATGTAATTCTCTAGAAAGTCAAAGCCCATACATTACCCTGCATAAGATAAATAAATAGACAAGAACAAGGGTAAGCCTGTTTGAGTTAGAGGTCAATTGGTTACTTCAATCTTTTCATAAATATAAGTTATCAATACTTCCTAAGTTTAATACCTTCCCCGGCAACGGCGCCAAAAAAATACTTGTTGACATTAATTAACGCAATCGCTAAATAGCAACGGCGCTAAAAATGCATGGTAATAAATTAACATGTCTCTAAATACTAGTCACCTTTTATATTTACCTATACTTCTTAGCATGGAACTAGGTTGTCATCCCTAGTGAAATAAGCTTAGAAGTATATAAGTGGCACTATGATTTTATATGACTAGGCAACAATATAAATGATATAAAGATATGATCAATTAAGATTAAGAACAATTAAGAACATTTGCAAGCGGACAGATAATTATACCATTATAGCATTTTACCTAGAGTATTACCAGGTTGTCATTTATAATTTTACCACTGGGAAGGTCTAGCTAAACTTATATCTAGAGTATGGATAAACTTTATATTCATGATAAAGAGAGTAAACCAATGTTATGCACTCTTACTCAATAACAGGGATAAGTCCCATGATAAAAGATATATATATATATAAGTAATGATCAGTCATCATAAATAAGTAGATACACTCTGAGCTCCCTAATTATTACTAATAACGTATCCAATTAAAATATTAGGGGAATAATTCCTAAATATTCAAGTTACATGTCAAGCTACTACAACTAATAATCATCATCAAGTAATACTACCATATGTCCCAACCACAATGGAGCCATGAACAAGAGAAGTTGAGTTTAGAAACCTCTAATATATGAATATATCCTTAACTAGACAATGCTGCTCTACCAATAATCCACTGCACAGAGGGAGGACTATAGAGGACTCAATGGGCCTATAAAAGTCACACCCACGATCTACTGCACAACCCTGAACAACTGGAGGCATCTGCAGATATGCAAAGCATCTAAGCACCACGCTTACATAATGCATACCACTCATCTTATGGCCAAATAGACGAGCGCTATACAAACATGTGATCGAACTAAATAGCAACCTAACTATACTAGAATTGAAGTAGACAATGAATGATGGATTCAAGAACGTAATAAAGATCAAGAATAATGTTGACATTGCAATAATTGTGCAAAGATAGAATTACAATAAGAGCGGACAACAAGAACATTACCAAAACTCCACGCTCGCCAATGATCAGGAATCCAAGCTAGGTTGACTCCGCTTGACTTCCTCTAGAGCAGATCTAACTATGCTAAAGTTATGAACTAGAGGAACTCTGATGATCTAGGGTTTCTAGCTCCGGATGAACTGATCTTCAAATGACTTGATGCCTTCAGGGGGGTTTGCCCCTATATTTATACCCCGGTGGGATGCATGCGAGCCATTAGATCAAACCGACTTTACATAGGGCTAAGATTGATCCTCAAGGTCAGTAGAAGAATACTCCAGAAGCTCGTGGAAGGGGGGAGAAGGGGGTGGCCCCCTAGCCGGCCAGCCCCACCTAGCAGGCACTTAGCCTCCGCTTTGTTCTGGTGTCTTCTAGGGTCTTCTATAATATACTAGTATTTATCTCACAGTGAAATTCCAAAAAATCTTTTAATAATTAGGTATCTCTCTCCACTTTTCTGCATAACTCCCTGCAAACATTAAAATTCAACAAAGCTCATGGAATTCATCAGATAACACCCTAGTCTTCTATGTTTTCATGTATTTTGACCATTCTCTCTTGTTTATTTCACTATATATTATTGATGTTAATGACCATCAATAATATTTCTTTGTGAGTTCCACTTTTGCATCTGAACGTAAGCTGAATGTGATTACAATTGCCAAGTGTGGTTATTGTATTAGTGCTACTAGGAACAATATCATGACTAATCAAGTAGTTAAAGATGTAAAAATTGAGATTAGGGATCAAGAGTTTTTAGTGGATTTTGTTGTTCTACCGGGGGTAGGAATCGATGTAATTCTAGGAATGAAGTGGATGAGTGGTAATGGAGTGTTGATTGATACCTCAACCCGTGTGGTAATGTTGAGGGATCCTGTAGATAAGAAGGGTTTTCTAGTTCAACTTCCTCGTGATATCGCTATCCATAATGCGACCAATGCTACCCTAGCCAAGGCCATTAAGGATATACCTGTTGTCTGTGAGTTTCCTGATGTCTTTCTAGATGACTTACCTAGATTACCTCCGGGCCGTGAAGTGGAATTCAAGATAGAACTCATTCCGGGTATAGCTCCTCTCTCTCGAAGGCCTTATCGAATGCCACCCAATGAGTTGGCTGAGCTAAAAATTTAGTTGAATGAGCTATTGAAGAAAGGTTTGATTTGGCCTAGTTTCTCTCCTTGGGGTTGTCCTGCTATCTTTGTGAAGAAGAAGGATGAATCTCTGCGCATGTGTGTGGATTATCGACCGCTCAATGCTGTCACCATCAAGAACAAATATCCTCTTCCTCGCATCGACATTCTTTTTGATCAAATATCCAAAGCTAAGGTATTCTCCAAGATTGATTTGAGGTCTGGCTACCATTAGATCAAAATTTGTTTTGAAGATATACCTAAGACAGCGTTCTCCACTCGATATGGTTTGATTGAGTACCTTGTCATGTCCTTTAGATTGATAAATGCTCCTGCACACTTCATGTACCTAATGAATTTGGTATTCATGCCAGAGTTAGATAGGTTTGTGGTGGTTTTCATCGATGATATCCTTGTATACTCTCAAAATGAAGAAGAACATGCTAAGCAATTGAGAATTGTCTTAACGTGATTGCGTGACAAGCAGCTTTATGCCAAGTTCGGCATATACGAGTTTTGGTTGAAGAAAGTACCTTTCCTAGGTCATGTGTTATCTAGAGATGGGATCTTTGTTGATCCTACTAAGGTACAAGAGGTGCTAGATTGGAAGGCACCTACTACGGTCTCCGAAGTCCGAAGTTTCCTCGGTTTGGCTGGATATTACCGTCGCTTTATCCTGGATTTCTCTAAAATAGCCAAGCCCATGACTCGATTACTTCAAAAGGATGAGAAGTTTGTTTGGACTCTGAAGTGTGAAGAGGCTTTCCACACTTTATGGAATTTGCTAACTTCCACTCCTGTTTTGGCACAGCCTGACATCGAGAAGTCTTTTGATGTATATTGTGACGCATCGGGCACCAGTTTAGGGTGTGTTCTTATGCAAGAGGGCTGAGTCATTGCATATGCCTCATGCCAACTTCGAAAGCATGAAGTCAATTATCCTACTCATGATTTAGAACTAGTCGCAGTTGTTCATGCTCTAAAAATTTGGAGACATTACTTGCTTGGTAATGTGTGCAACATTTATACCAACCATAAAAGTCTCAAGTACATCTTTACTCAGTCCGAGTTGAACATGTGTCAACGCCGATGGCTAGAGTTAATCAAAGACTACAATCTCTAAGTGCACTACCATCCTGGCAAGGCAAATGTTGTTATTGATGCCTTAAGCCAAAAATCTCATTACAATTCTTTGGTTAGTGAAGACTTTCATCTGTCCCATCTCCTTCATCCTGTGGTACTCCACAATATTACTGTGGATTGCTCTCTTAGAAGTCAGAATATCGAGCTCTAGAAGACTGATGTGGGTGTGTTTCACATCAAGCGGAAGATGAAAGAGCAAGAAACCATGCACTTTAGAGTGGATGACAAAGGAATTCTCTAGTTCAACGATAGACTTGTCGTACCCAAGGATAAAGAACTTAGAAATCAAATCATGGCTAAAGCCATTCTTTGAAATTGTCTATTAATCCTGGTAGTAGTAAAATGTATCAAGATCTCAAGCCTTACTATTAGTGGACCAAGATGAAGAAAGAAATCGTAGCGTACGTTGCTAGGTGTGATAACTGTTGTAGAGTCAAGGCTATTCACATCAAGCCTGGTTTATTGCAACCACTCTCTATTCCTGGCTGGAAGTGGGAAGAAATTGTTATGGATTTCATTGTTGGTTTACCCACTATCGAGAAGGGTTTTGATTCCGTTTGGGTTATTGTGGATCGATTAACCAAGTCTGCTCACTTTATTCTAGTAAAGACTGATTATCGCCCACATCAATACGCTGATCTCTATTTCCAACAAGTGGTACATCTTCATGGTGTTCCCAAGTCTATTGCTTCTAACAGGGGATCTTAGTTTACCGCTCGTTTCTAGGAGCGCTTACATCAGAATCTTGGTACCAACTTAATTCGTAGTTCTACATATCATCCACAAACCTCTAGCCAAACTGAGTGTGTTAATCAGATTCTTGAGGACATACTTAGGGCTTGTCTTATCTCTTGCAAGGGCTCTTGGGAGAAAAGGTTGCCACTCGCTGAATTCTCTTATAACAATAGTTATTAAGAGAGTATCAAGATGGCACCATTTTAAGCTTTGTATGGGCGCAAGTGTAGAACTCTTTTAAACTGGGTGGAACTTGGAGAAAGAAGATTCTACGGGATTGACTTTGTAGAAGAAGCCGAGAAGCAAGTCCATGCTATATAGAAAAATATGGCAGTCGCTCAAGCTAGGCAAAAGAGCTATGTAGACAAGAGAAGGAAATCTATTGAATTTGAAGTAGGTGACCATGTCTATCTGAAGGGATCACCTATGCGAGGCGTGAAGCCTTTTGGAATAAAAAGAAAGCTTGAACCTCGATATGTTGGACCCTATCAAATTATCGAGAAAAGTGGAAGAGTAGCTTACAAACTTAATCTCCCTCGTGAGTTGGGGGCTATCTTCCCGGTATTCCATGTTTCTCAATTAAAGAAATGTCTCTGTCTTCCTGAGGAAAGAGTAGCAGTGAGGAGAATAAAATTAAAATCGGATCTTCCTTATGAGGAGAAGCTTGTATATGTTCTGGATACTCAAGAAAGGGTAACTCGTAGTCGAGTAGTCAAACTATACAAACTTGTTTGGAGTAATCATGGGGAGCATGATGCAACATGGGAGCGGTAGGATTATTTAAAGGAAAATTATTCTACTTTTTATACTAAATGGTACGCTTTCCAAATCTCAGGACGAGATTTTTATAAGGGGGGAGGGCTATAACATGCTAGGTGTTTGGCCTGCATTTATGCATGTGCATTGCATAACATAAGCACATTCATTCCATTATCACATGTGCATCATCTTATGTTTTAATGTTGCAACATAATGTTTCAGTAGTGCTTATGCATAGGGGTATCATTTGTGGTGTCCCTCTGTTACCCTTAGTATCCTAGAGGGGTTGAACATACCCCATAGGCCATGTTTCAAGTGTTGCATGCCTTTGTTTCAATGTTTCAATTGATTGTTTCGCTTGTTTCAGTTGAATGTTTTGTATGTTGCAAATGAATGTTTTAGTGGCTTTGATAAGCTAGAGAATAGGTGTGACATGCAAATGAAGGTGGTGACCCACCAAAACACCCTAGCTACACTTAGGATGTCATTAGGAACAATGTTCATACAGGTCATTAGCCCTAATTATGCTTCTAATTGCTAGTTTGACTTGTGTTGATCCTAGGACTATTCTATTTGACTTTTTAAAAAGTACAGCTAGAAGTCAATGCATGGTGGTGCACCCATAAATAAAGTTGTAGCAAATTTGTTTTGGAACAAAAGTTATTTTATGGTCAGCTCATGAAAATGGCTGGAACATGCTCAAACAGGGCCCGCAAACCTGGATCTCATGATGTTTCTACACTTAGAAAAGTTTTTAAGTCATTCATTGACTTACAGTTTCATGAGCCCCTCTTTGGGACCTTGTATCTTTCAATCTAGACTGAATCAGCTCGAGCTCCAATTAATAATCTTGTAGTACACCTGTAGCTCTACCACTTTGTTAATTGCGCTTCTCGCTAAATCCGGCTAGATTAGGAGCTAGAGGGTCGAGAAGGAGAAGATTTTAGTTGGTTCCTTTGCTCTGAATGGAGAGGAAGGGGGAGGTGCAGTGGCTGACTGGGCTCAGGCCCTGCTCGCCACTTGGCAAGCCATATGCTGGCGCGGGCCCACCGGCCGAGCCACGGCGGCCTACATGATCGCCACGACGTCACGAGTTTGTCCCCCCTCTCATTCTCTTCTTCTCCTTCCCTCTGTGCAAGCCGAAGTTGAGGAACGCGCCACCACCGCCGCCGCGAGCTCCACCACATGTAGCTCTGCCACCACTGTGTTGTAGTTAAATCGCGCCGGCCAAAACCTCCGCCACGATCTCCTCTTCATGTTGCTCCCACTTACCAGTCCAGCCGAGCCCAGGTAGAGCTAAAGAATTCATTTTATCACCGCCGCCATGCTTGGAGTGCCGCCAAGCTTCTACACCACCGTGGCTACGCCACTGTGGCCCACCTCTTGCCTAGCTATCGGGTCCGTTGTGTTCGTAGTGTGACATAGAGCGTGTAGGTGCCATCGATTGTCTTAGCCGAAGTCATTTTCGTCATCGTCGACGGGAGCCGCACGCCGCCATCCACCTTTGTCATCGGCAAACATGCTCTGGTGAGGTTGAGTTGGGGAAGATGGCATGCCTAGATGCGGTTTGGGGAGGTGAGCACGATGGTGTGCATGGTTTGACAGGAGGAGCCACCGGCGGTGGGCTATCGCCAGCCGGAGTTGCTCCTTTGCTCCAGCGGGTGTGTGACAGGTGGGGCCGGCCTGTCAGCGTGGGCCTCCCCCTGTTTTCGTTAGATGGGACGGATCAATCAGCATTAGGAGTTAGGGTTCAAGCCTGTTAAACGTTTCCTGTTTTGTTCTTTTCTTTTAATTGCAGATTTGTACTGATTTTGTAAATTGCATAGATAGAGTTTGGTAGCTCCAAAAATGTTAATTCCAATTTTGCTATGATCTACATGTAATGTACTATGTAGGAAAATATAAAACATGATATGTTTTATGGAAAAATGTAGAGTTATAAATTGTGCTTTTAATGCATGTGCAAAGAGTTGAAAATCATATCTCTTTGTATACAGTTCCAAATGACTTGAAATTTTTATGGAGTGTTGGTTACACCTTGAGTAGCCTGTAGTTTAAATTTCATCCATTTTGGATACTGTATGGTGGAGTTATATATTTATCTTATTTGCCTGGGTGGATCTTATGTGAATTTTCATAATTTATCTATAGATCCAGTAAAGGTGAAATTGGTGAGTGCTATTCTCAAGTTAGTAAGAACCTAAGAAAAATATGAAATATGTTGTTTGATACGTTTCAATAGGGTTTCTCATTTATGCCAAAATCAGCCTTTCTGTCTGTTATTTTTGGTGTAGAAAAATATACTAGCTCAAATGCTACGAAAATTTTATGGTAGCCTCCTGGATGTATGTGGTAGCCATTGTAATTTTTATAGATTTACTTGTGGAGCTTTGATACAGGTTCCTTTATTCACATAATTATCTAAATAAATTAATAAATGGCATTAAAGAAATTATTTAGATGTTGGCACCACACTTTCTAGTGTTCTTTTCATATGTGTAATAAGATGGTAAACTTTGTTTAGCTTAAGTGTGCTTTTACTACATAACTAAATATTTAATTTAGTGAATCTGCCAATTCTGGACAGATTCTAAGATGTAGTTAATTACTCTATGTGAATGATGGTTTCTTGTATTGTGGTCTATAACAAAGTTGTTGTAAATTTCATGATCTTATTGTTGTTAAATTTTGGTGGCATTTTGTTATATAGTTTAGGAGTTATAGCTGTTCAAAGTTGACTCTCAGCTTTGGGTTGCTCTCTGTTTGCATAGAATAGATTCTATGTTTGCTTTAATTCGATCTAGTAAACTTTGGAATCATGCATTGATGTTTGTAAATGATTTGTAGATAATTTCATAAGCTTTCCATAATGTCCTCTTGCATGTCCATTGGATTTGTAGAACTCTTATTGTGGTTGGTTTAATGAACTGCTCATTTCTATATGAAACCTGAACTTTCTGATTAAGTATGTCTTTATTATACTTATAAGTATATTGGTGATGTATGAGGTGCTTAAATTTGATTAAGGTGAGTTTAGGTGCAGGTGTTAGGCCTTTAACTGAAGATGAACATCTTTATCTTAGGTTTTGCAAGTTAGGTGAGTTTAATCTCGCTCTTTAGAAGAAAGATCGAGACATGTTTTAAAGTGATTTGAATAGAGCATTGCACCTACTCGGTCAACGAATGTACTGTGATGTTTTGTTACTTGCTGTCATTCATCCATCATAAGCATCATGTCACTCTTATGCATTCATTGTATTCATCTTCTGTATATGCATGCAATAGGTGTACCGGAGGGCGTGACCTTGCAGGAATTCAACGAGACGAGCCAGGAAGCTCCAGAGGTGCAGCAGCCCGAACCCGGAGTTCAGGAGGTGCAGGCCGCAGGAGAAATGCCAGACGAGGTCGTCGTTGACTGCCCAGACCACGTTCCATGCAATTTCGTGAAAGGCAAGCCCTGGAGCATTATAAGCCTCCAAATTTATGAAATGCAATTAAGTATATATATATATATATATATATATATATATATATATATATATATATATATATATATATATATATATATATATATATATATATATATATATATATATTGTTGCAATTAAGTATTATTGTTGCATTAAGTTTAGGTGTTGGATGAAAACACTTGTTGCATTAATTTCCAATCCTTGTCTAGATATTATTACCCTGAATCCTATGTAGCTCAGGATCGAGTAGATTGCTTAGCCCTGCTTTAAGCGGTAGAAGTCGAGTGATTTCCTATCACCTGCGAGCTATAGTAATATACATGTGGCATAGTTGACTATATTTACTATCGTGGAAAAGAACCTAGTATAATATGAATGAAGACCGAGCGGAGACTTGTAGAGTGATAGGCTTACAGTGACTCAGTCTGTGTCGGTTAAGGACCGATTCACTGTATTTCCTCTTGTCATTTTGAACGTATGCCTCTCTCTTAGCTGGCCAAACTTGAGTGTTTGGCCGTGAATCCGAGTAACTCAACTCAAGCCGAGAGTCGGTAAGTATAAAGTGTGCCTCGAAAGGGAGCCGTAGGTGTGAGTCCAAGGGCAGCTGATTTAAAAGTCCTGATCGTCCTGGCAGAAGGGTAATCCTTAAGAGTGCAGGCGCTGACCGAACCTGCGAAGTTAGTTCCTGAGTTGTACCAAAGGTGACCCACGGCTACTCTTGCAAAGTATGCTATGATGAGAGTTAGGAATACCACCTCAGCTGAGTTGCAATTCGATTCGAGTCGCCGTCTCTCACCGGTTAGTGAGAACTTGACAGAGCAGCGGCAACGTTGATCTCACTAATTATTAAGATGGTTCAGGAATGATGATATGATGATGACAGCCTTATTATACCTGCTATGGTTAATATTATTTGCTCATAATCAAGTGAGTGCTCTAGTACAGGTGCTAATATAGATGACAAGTTGATGAGTATTAACTTAACGCTTCAGCATTAATGATTACTTACCTATACTAAGCTTTTATGCAAAATGTTGTCAAGCTAGCCCACTTATATCAGCCTTGCATGATCCTTGGTGTCACTTTATTTCTGGTTTTTGACGGGTAAGTCCAGCTGAGTACCTTCTTGTACTCAGGGTTTATTTCCCACCTGTTGCAGATGACCTGTTCTATTCTAGGTGTTGCAAGTACTACCTTCTCCTAGCCGGAGATGAGGACTAGATTATTGGATGCAATGTCTACTAGTCATCTTATCTAAGTTGCTTTTGTGGACATGACTACTATCTGGCAATGTATTTAAACTTATTAAGTTATGTATCAAACTATGTTGCTTCCGCAAAACAAACTCGATTTGTAATATTTTTATTTTGAACTCCGATGGATGTAATCCGTATGCTACTTGTGAATTGTTATAACAAATGATGTGTTGTGTTGAATCACTACGATATTGGCTTGTATGTCAAAAGTTGTTTGAAATCCTTTGAGATTTCTGGACTACCGAGGTTATGGGAGCTTAAGTACAGGAATTTGATCACTTCGGTGATTGTTTTTGTACTTATGTTCTTATAATTTGGGCGGTTCTGTTACAGTCAATGTCTCAATGTCAACTCAACACCATAACTCTTCCTTGAGGATTAAATACAAATAACGATACTCGGAATACACCTAGATGAAATGCTACAATGGTAATTTATCTATGCGCTTGTGGATACTTAACTTCAATATTATTTTCTTAGAGTTTATAAGTGGACCATTTGGCTTACGAACCACCTTGCCAAGAACTATTACATGTAGATGCACTACATGTTGGTTTGCATGGCCAAAGAGGGGGATGACAGTTGAGATGTATAGTTTTTCCACCTCTTTGGTTTTCTAGGTTTGGGTATACCCACCTATGATTGGGTAGACAGAATTATAGCACCAAATTCTAAAGCCGAGGCCACTTATTTTATTCAATGCCTGTGATGTCATATTTGTTCTAATGGTTTTGATGAAACTGGTCATTGATGAGGAATTTGGGATCAACGATTTGTTTCATCGCAAACTATAGACTTTCAAGTTCCGCACTCATGGCTAGCTTCAACCCTTACATCTGACTGAGGCTAAAACATTGTTTGATTTCAGAGGAAATGGGCACTTGTTATGTTGTTTTCAAGGGGAAGAAACCTGGGATTTATATGGCTTGGCATGAGTGCAGTGAACAAGTTCTTAGCGTCAAGAATGCCATTTACAAGAAGTACAATAACTATGACATTGCTTTGAGTGATTTCAATTCCTATTTTGGAGCATCAACACCATCTACTAAGGTGTTCCCCACTGATGGTTATGAAATCATCCCTCCACATCCTAGTAACCATGGTTCTTGGAAAAATGTTGTCATTATGTCTTTACTCATGCTGGTGTTTGCTCTTTGGATCAGGTTGTCCATGTCTAGCAACTATAACTGCAGTACATAGGCCGATGATGACTCAAAGGTAGGATTAGCTAGCTCCATGTGTTTTTGTTTTGTGGAATCCATATCTATAATTTGCCTCTGCCACCTTATCAAACATGCCCTTGAGTTTGCTGGCTACCTATGGCAGAACTACCACTCTTCCTACTTGTTCTGTGAACTTGGAGCCAGCTGTGTTAGCTAATAGCTAGTGATGAATTGATTATTAGTCTAAGTCCTATTAGTTTTAATAGTCCCAGCTATATGGATTAATTATGAACTATTATTGTATTGGATTATCAATCTAAGTTTCATTTACAATTGCTCTTGTATACATTGTTTTACTTCTTATGTGCTTCCTGATACATACACAATCTTAGTTTCGTAGTTGGAGGTAGTTGGTACTTTGGCCAGGCTGCATGAAGGGAATCAAACACAATCTCAATGTGGCCAGGCCCATTTGGTACATAGTGCCAAACATGAGCAGTTGCACCAAGTTAGACAGGCCTGGGCTGGCCTGGGCCGAGCCGACCTCATCCACCTTATCAAACACGCCCTAAAAGTTCAGAAATTACACATATATCCTAGCAGAAACAAAATTGGTCCTTTTTTAACAAAGTCACAAAGATTTTCTAGTTATCTATAATCGTTCCAACTGGTATCTAGAATTTTCAAGTATTTTGGAAAATTCTTGTGCTAATATTATTTAGTATTATTGGCAAAGAACAAGTGGATGTGGGTATATTAGTTAATCCTTATTAATAGCATGATTCTAATACTCTCCTAGATTTTGATAGCGTTGGCTTAGCCAGTTCAAAGTGCATGCTTGAAGAAACTAGAGCTTATCAAACGCTGGTTCGGGTCAAGCTGAAAAAACTATTGCGTCAAAATATTTGGCTCGAACCTAACCCTGGGTCATGTCCAACTATTTCTTGGGTTTTCTACTTTAGATTGGTTTCTTTGGGTTTGGATCAGGTCATGAGTCAAAAAGTATAACATGACACTGACCCAACACATGAGTGGGTCAGTGTCGTGCGTTTAATTTCGTGGCAGTAACCTAATGATCTGGACATGGGTCGATGCGTAGGTCTTTTATGGTTTAGCACACGAACACAAAAAGGTGTCGAATATATGGGACTGGGATACCTCATCACCTGTATTTTGGCCCAAATCTACCATCTGGGCCAAAGGCAATGAGGAATGAGGCCTAAGAGCACTAGGTGAAGCAGCAGACATGATGATCAAGTTATCAAGCTTAGTTAGCCAGCATTCTCCCCTCAGAAAAAAAGTTAGCTGGCATTCTGATATCTACAAGATATGGTTGAATGATCTGTTGTACTTTTCATGTAAAACATAGTAGAACTGCCATGAGGAAGTGAAGCTTGTAGTATGGGCGCCTTGCAGATTCAGATCGAGGCACTGGCTAAGAAATATTTGGGTTTGCCAACACACTTGGCCATTCTTTGAAGGGTGCCTTTGAGTATTTGCCGACAAAGATCAAGGGACTAGTGGGCTGCTGGTCGGGGCTGCAAGCTAGCTGTGCGGGTCATGAGATCCTGCTAAAATCAAAAGCACAGGTGGTGGTATCTTACCCAATGAGCTATTTTCTTCTTCCAATCAGTACATGCAAGAAGATGAAGATGACTATTGCCAACTATAGGTGGGGTAGCTCAGCTGACAATAGACATATGCACTAGATGCGATGGGAATGACTAACACGATCGAAGGAGTCAAGGGGCTTGGGTTTTCGTGACCTCCCCTTGTTTAATAAAGCTATGTTAGGCAAGCAAGGATGGCGCTTGATGATGAGACTAGACTCGTTCTGCGCTGGGTGTTGAAAGGCTGGTATTATCACGATGGTGATCTCCTATCTGCGACTCAGAAATGGCACATGAGCCAAACTTGTCATGTGTGCTAGCGGGTAGGGATACTCTTTGGTGTGGACTGCTAAGAAGAATTGGTGATGGTTAGAATACCAACATATGGTATGATCGGTGGATTTCTAATCATCCAACTAGCTGTCCGCTTACACCTCCAATTAGCGATCAGCTCACCGTAGTTTCATAGCTTTTGACAGCCAGCGGCCAGTGGAATGAAGCTCTTGTACGTGAGAGATTTTGCAATTTTGATGCAGAAGTTATATGTTGGTGGTCCTTATCAACCAAATCCGACCACCAATTAGGATTCAAAAAGGGAGAAATAAGCAACCTTATAACACATATGCATTTACCACTAACATAATTCCACATGTATTTGGAAGATTAGTGTTTTGCAGGCCTATACACACATGCAGTGGAAAATCATTCCAAAGGTGTGATCCAAGAAAGCGTAATGTAGATTAGCGCCAAGGATCAAGATTGTAGCCCACCTACCTATCCCAATTGGGCCCCAAACCCACGTGGCTGCACTCTAGGACCAACAAGCGACCCACCTAGTGAAGGCGATGTTGAGGCAGCTCAGCCCAAGTATAGCCACACCCTAGCTGGCACCCCTCAGTCCTAGGTTTCATGAGGCGGTATCATTAATGCTCTAGAAGGAGGTTCTTAGGGGATCTCCTCCGAATATTCCACCAAACCACCATAGAGAGCAGTATAAGAGGAGGAGGAGAGCCCCCACTTTCACACACACCTCATTTGGAGCCACTCTACCTCACTACCACACCTTGTATTTTACCTTTAGTAGAGAGCAAGGAAAAAGCTACCTTGGAGGGCTTGACTCCTTGGAAGAGATTCTTAGTATGAAAAATATGATGAGTTCTTCTAAAGTCTTGTTCTCATATTATCAATATTGTTATGCTTATGAACTAGAGTATAGTTTTCATGTTATGATCTTGACATATGAACTAGCATATAGTTTTTATGTTATGAACTTAACATGTAGAACATTAAGCTTAATCATTCATATAACTTATATGATTAGAATTAGAACTAAGTTGAGGTGGTGGTTCATCGTTCCTTTGGGTTTGCCCATGTCCTATGCTTGTTGATCCATAGGGTTAGAGTCCCAGGGGGATATGGGTAGTTTCATTGTAGACGGGCGTGGTGCTCAGGTGCTCGGGAACCTTTGGATGTGATGGTGCTCTACGGTTGAGGGTGTAGGTGGTGACGGCCCTGTCCATCCCTTGTAATCCCCCACATTTGGGTATTCGTATAGGAGTTCGTAAAGTCTCTCATGCTTGCTTGCAGACCAGTGCTCGGAGATTTTCCTGTCCATCTTACACTTAGGTCTAGCTCTAACCATGTAATTTGTATGATCATTAACTATTCTTTGCACGGCTATATTAGAACAAGCTTGCTTCGCTTAGGAATATTCTTTTATTCTTTCTTTCTCTTTTATCCTTGAGGTTGGCCCAATTGTGTGTCACGCTATGTTGAACTATACAATGTCTACCCCTGTTATAAACCTTGGTTCACTTTACAAGCATGTAATCTTGTTTATATCCATACTAGACTCTTTACACCATGCTTTCCTTTGGGAAATTATAAATAACGATACCCTGAATACTTCCGGGTGAAATGCTACAACAATAGATTCGTGCGCTTGATGATGTTCTTTTTGTAGTCATTAAGAACTATCATAATGGTGTTTCTTGGCGATATTGCTAAGGTTCACTAAATCTTAGTGATTGTGCTAAGAAATGCCAACAAGCATTTCTAGCATCATTGCCGGAGATGGATTCTATCTTGATTGCATTAAGAAATGCCAACAAGCATTTCTAGCACCGTTGCAGGGAGAAGGCATTGGTTAAACAGAATCTAGTAGGACATATTCATGATAATATGCATGTATTGTAGCCATTGTTTATGCAGGATAATTTTTCGTGTTTTCTCCTGTTGTGGATGAAAATAGAATAGTGTATGATCAGTTTCGACCTACCGGACAACTACATCAAAAATTTTGGAGGCACTCCTAAGGAAGAGCCAGTCTCATCCCGCTTCTTCTCCTGCTACTCCGTCGATAGACGAACTAGTCGTACCTGCACCATCCGCTACCCCTTCATGGCCAAGTCACTTCGTGACTACTCCATCCTAGCTGTTACCAATGTGCCCGCTGTCAACACGGGCACCGAAAACTTCGAGCTTTGGACTAGCCTCATCACAATGGTGCAGGCAAACCTGTTTTATGGTTTGCCAAGTGAGGATGCGAACACCCATCTACAACACTTCCTCAAGCTATGCGACACACAATCGTCATCAAGGACGTCACACCTGAAAACATCAGGCTCCATCTGTTTCCCTTCTCCCTTGTGGGGAAGGTGAAACAATGGTTCTACAAAGACAGGGAAGTTGTCAACACATGGACCAAATGTTTCACGACATTCCTCGTGAAGTTCTTCTCCATGGGCAAAACCAATGCCATAAGGGGAAAATTTTCAAACTTCCAGCAAAATGTGATGGAAACTATCCCCGAGGCGTGGGAGAGGCTGCAGGAATACATCAAGCATGCCCACACCATAGGATAGAAAACTAGCTCGTGCTCTAGAATTTCTACGATGGGTTAACACCCATGTCAAGAGGGCACATTGATGCCGCTACTGGAGGCATTTTCCTTTCCCTCACCATCGATGGAGCTACGGCTCTCATTGAGAAACTAGTGTCAAATCAAAGCTGGTGTGAGGAAAGAACACAAAAACAAGGCACGCATACCGTGAAGGAGATGGATAGGCTTACCGCAAAAATGGACTTGTTGATGAAAAGACTTGATGAGCGTGCTGACGAAAAGGAAGCAATGCATAGCACCATCAAGGCCATGGACTCACATATGACATGCGAGGTCTATGGTGAAAGAGTATATTTGAGGAATGACTCCGAGACCCGTGAAGATGCCACATACATCAACAACAGAATTTCATCAACAAGGTAATAACGGGTGGAACAACTAGACGCGCCCGGTGTTGGTATTTATTAACTTGACACTTGTTTTAGTAGCCACCTATTAATTACCTGCACCTCTAGCTTACTTGTACTAGGTTGTCATCCCAAGTGTTGGAGCTAAAAGTGATTGTAGGCACTACCTAGCGTTACTACTAAGTAGTTATCTTATTATTTTATGTGACTAGAAAGAATATGAAGATAAGAATGGAAAGGTATCCGCAAGCGCATAGATAATTATACTATTGTAACATTTTACCCAGGAGTATTCCAAGGATCGTTATTTATATTTTTACCACTAGGAAGGGATGGCTAAAGGAAATGTGATGATCACTTGTACATGCAATGGAGAGTTAACCATGTCTCATCCATCTACTCATAACAGGGATAAGTCACAAGATAAATGATAATGAATGATAAATGTCAAGTCATAAATAATATAATTCACCTAGAGCACTCCCTTCTATAGCATTGGCATGGTTTAGATAGAGTAAAGGAATATTCCTAAGTCATTCTTAATCACATGTCAAAGTATACTATGATTAGTGCAATTACACCTAGCAATCATCGCAAGATAACTTCATATCTACACATAAGGGACACTACCTAAGGAAGATCAAGAATAGAGCAAGTCTTCCTTCGTAACCGGGTCCTACTTGTCCTATATTCGGGTGTCACACCCGGTTTTAAGGACAAAACCAGACATACACCATATGTGAAATAAAGAAGACAAATCTCACATATAGCCACAGATAAGTATAATATCAAGAGACAAATGCTTAATATACATAACACAATAGTATAAAATATACCTTAAAGAGGCAACACAGCGGAAAGACAACTCCGAACACCGGGTGCAACCTTCACTCCAGGATCAAACTAACTGGTTGATCACAAGCCTAACAATTCCAGAATCTAACAGTCTGGTACTCTTCCTGAGATGTGGGGAAATAGCAAGAGTGAGTCCATGTCGAACTCAACAAATATAACATGGGGTTCATGAAGCTCAAAAAGTTTGACACGGGTTTACTGCAATAGCTTTTAGTGAGTCATCTTTTTAGCAGTTGAGTAGCAACAAGTTTACCATAAACCCAAATAACCTCATGATCATGTAAACAAGAATAATGTATAGCAAGAAACAATAATCATTAGTGAACATCAATATCATCAGTATTATCATTATCATTAGAGTTCATCATTTATTCTGTAAGGGTCCAAGGCCACTCGTGACCGTGAGCACGGCTGATATACCAGTTTTACACTCTGCAGAGGTTGTACACTTTCACTGTGAGTCATGATTTCCCCTTTCGCCCGAGGTAGCTAATCTCTTGACCCACTTCCAAGGAAGGTCGGCAGGGTTCACTATGAAGCCTTTCAAAGGTTCGTCAAACAAGTTAGGGCCATTAGATTCACTCGGCAAACAGATGTAGAGCCCCCCTTCCAAATGGCACAATAACGCGCAGCCTATACACATAAGGACAGAGGCCGCACTATACCCGATTCGTCAAGCCGTTCTTACGCCATGAAGGAATACCTCTAACAAGCTAGAAAAGGTCCTCATACTTGACTAAAGCCAGAGCCATATAGCCCTCACAGTTGTACTGTAAGTCCCGGATGTTCGCTTACAGATAAGTCCTTATGGAGAGAAACTAGAGCACCAAAAATACCCCATGCTCTAGCCCTCTTGAGCCATGTTTCTATAAAGCATCTTTTAAACGTTTATTGCATATACCATTAGTCAAGTTACAGATCATGGTTATTTATCTTGAGCACTAGCATAAATACTACCCAATGCAATGTCCCATGGGTGTCAAGGTACAAGATACAAAACTAGGATATCCTTAGTGGAACAAGGTAAACACATGCACATGAATTAAGTATATTAAAGGTGAATAGGAAACAAGGATAATCCCATGCTATACTTGCCTTAAACACCGATCCTTCGGTAAGCTTTAATCTTCAACGTTCTTCTTCTTCTTCTTGATAACCACGTATATCTCACCGACTGGACTTGATCAATAAATCACCACACACACATCGATACAATCATACACGAAGCAAACAATAGATCTAAATTAGAACAGTACACCAAACATATGAAACAATATGTGAAAAGATTTTAAAAAGGTTCTACGCATTGCTATGAACACACAGGCGCGAAAAGCACTCTAATCGAAGCTACGGTTGAAAAGATACATCTACTGAAAGATTTGCTCATAGAAGAAAATATAAAACTATTAGCTTCATGTGTTTTAATTATATAATAACATATATAAGATATTTTATAGATACTATATATGGAATTAAGTCAAATTTAGATTCAAATTATGAAACTAAAGTAAAACAAATCATATTTTATTTACAAAACCCAGTTACATAATTATTAATCAAGATATGATTTAAACAATAAAATTTCAGAATTAGTAATATGGCAAATACTGTCACTAACGCGTAGATCTCGTTGCTATGAATCTAACGCAACTCGAATGAGCTAAAACGGATCTAAAACGTAGAAGATATGATTTAAACAAGATCTACTTTATTAAAGTAATAGATTAAATCTCACATCGGAACTTAAAGATAGAAAACCTAACCAACAGTAACACTAACAGTATAACAAGTTTGTAAAACTCTTCTACACGTTACTACGATCACATAGACATAAAGATCACGAAATTTGGATTTAAAACGTAAAAATTATGAATTTTCTAAGATTTCCTATAGATAAATAATTACTTTAATATAAACTCGAAAATAAATTATCTCAAACCTACTGTACAGTTCTATAATCATGTAGAGCTCGCAAATACGAATCTAACGCAATTTGAATGGATCAAATCGGAGTTAAAACGGATAATTTATGACTAAAACAAACTCAGTGGCAAAACTGTAAATATCAGAAAACGTATTTTTCAATTACCGAGACGAAATACGCTTTCAACAAATCAAAACGTATTTTCGGAAGTTACGCGATCAAAATACGCTTTACGGAAAAGAAAACGTAAACCGGGAATACGCTTTGGACTGCGGGTTAATAACTTAAAAACTTCAGGGGCTCTTTAGCAAGTTTCACAGGCGAACCGGTATCTTTAAATAACAGCCGTTGGATTCAAAATCAACGATCCAGATTGGATCGGGGAGGGAGCCGGCGGCGCTCTGGCCGGAATCGGCCGACGGTGACCCTTCCGCGGCGGCGCCATGGCCGGAGATGGCTTCCTCGCGCTACAGAGCATTACCTCGCGAAAGAAATACACCAACGGGTAGAGCGCATCAACGCGAACTCACCACGAGCGAAAACGAAGCCGATGACGAGACAAAGAGGACGCGCGGCTCGGAGAGGCGGACGGTGGTGGCGGGTTAGGGCTCTAGCTCGCGGTGGTGCCTCAGGAACTTGGCCGATGCTGCGAAAAGGCTCGATGAGGGTGGCTGTGCACGACGCCCATGCTTATATAGCCTGGAGGCGCACCGAGTAAGGAAAGGGGAGATCGGAGGTGGATTCGGCGTCGGTGATTTTCGGAAAGGAGGATCCGGCGATGGCGCGGGAAGGAGGAAGGTGCTCCTGACACGCGGGCCCGCATCGTCAGCGACGGGAAGGAGAGGGGAAGGCGCGCGCGATACTGGGCCGGCGGCTGCGGCTGGGCTCGGCCCATGCGGGAGCAGAGCGCGGGAGTGAGCGGGCCGCGCAAGGCAGGCCGGGACGCGCGCTGGGCTGAAAACCGAGAGAAAACGATTTTCCTTTTCTTTTTCCTTTTCTAATTTTTCAAAGCAAATTTTCAAAGGATTTTCAAATCCAAATTTGAATTTAAATCAAACCACTCATCTCAAAAATTTAAATGCAACAGCATGAGTGCACAAACATGTTTCTACTCTTACATTTGATTTTAAATTTATAAAAATTATCCTTATCCTAAATTTGCATGCTCACTAAAATATATAAAAATCATATTTTTCCTATTTTTCATTTCTTCAAAATTTCAGGGTGTTACAATTCTACCCCCCTTAAGATGAATCTCGTCCCGAGATTCGGAAGATGATGATAAAAGAGATAGGGATAGTTCGTCTCTAGATTGTTCTTTACTTCATCATGTAGTTCCATCGTCTTGATAAGAATTCCGTCTTACTTTGCATACATGTAACTAATTCCAAGATTTTTGACAAATGCTCCAAACAATACTCTGGTATCTCCAATCACTAGGCACCTTTCCTATAATATGAATTTTCTTCCTTAAAATACTTATCTTCCAACAGAGCCTGACGAATCTCTTAGTCAGAAGAAATTTCTACTACCAACCTTCAAAACATTAATGATTCTGGTCAAGTTGCTCAAATTTGGAATACGATTCTTAATCCTTGGTGTACCTATCTTCTAATTGATCATTCTCATTTTCCTTAGGTAAGAGTCGATCACCTTGATACTCAATTCTTTTTCTTGACGGTGTTATTAAGAGCATTGTGCACCGAGTACCATGAATCACTCCTTTGTATGCACAGAGCCATCCATTACCAAGAACCACGTGAATTTTAAATAACTCCAACATAATGAGTGTCGCGGTGGAGTTTTCCTTGTTTATGACAAGACTGACATTCGGGCATATCTGATCTGCCTGCATTTCTCCCACTGGGGTTTGAACTAGCAAAGGCCTCCTCATTGGACACTTCACCATCTTGCACGTCTCTACCACGTCGGCGGAAATGAAAGAATGCGAAGCACTAGGGTCAAATAAAGCAAAAACTTGTACTGAGCTTACTTGAATATAACCTCCCACTACTTTGGTAACTCCATGAATTTTATCCATATCCACATTGCTCAGTCTTCCATTGACATAGTTTTGCTGCGCTTTGCTTCCTTGAGCAGGCTTCTTATGGGCTTTCCTTTTTCACTTTCGTCGTTGTGGATTCTGACTTAGTTCACTCCCAACTTGCTCTTCAACATTGTTATTTTGATAGTGCTCGGCTTCATCATACCCATAACATCCTTCAATGGCAGAAACATCAATCTTTTTCCACATATTAGTGCGAGAAGTCATATAGGGCTCCTGAGTCATGAGACACTACACTTCCTGTCATCAAGTGACCAACATCAGCAACACGAGCAAGTATAGATGATCATAATCATGAACTATCCAAAAGGACAACTCTTGTCTCCATGGATCCAAAATTATCAACCTTGTTCACAGAACATTTTTGCTCAAGAGTGACAACTCAATCATGGAGACTAACCAATACTTCCAACTAAAGAGTTCAATCTTAATAATCCTTCTTTACATTGGCTACCCCCCTTAAAATAAGGGACACCAAATAGGGTAGCTTGAACCCTTCTTCTAGATGAGCTACTTAGCATAAAAGTGTTCTCACATCCCAATGATACTCTTGTGTATGGGTAAGAACAAGAAATCTGAAATTTCTCACGAGCAGAAAATCAGCAGTGCAGTAAAACAGCTGTAACTCTCATTCTGTTAATCCAATGAAACTGTAGTTTATACCGATGGAAAACTTATAAAATTCTCTGCAACTTTCTTATAGAACACACTTCCAGACTCTGTAGTTAACTTGGTCGAAAACAGCACATAACAGATTCTGTTCCAGGTTTCAGACAGCACAGTTGCATCGTCTTGTGATTTTTGTATCTCCCAATCCAAAATAGCTATGAGGGTGGTTCTTGCATTTAGAGAGAGATGTTGAAGTCCACTCTTGTCCAGAATTTTCTCATGATTTTTGGTCTTTCAAGAACAGAGATATAAGTTGATAAAGACAGGCTGCTCCGAAAGACAAGATATAGAAAGCAGGAGATAACCAAAACCCAGCTATTTATTTCATTAATCCTTATACCTTATACATATAAACTAAATGAAATCATGGTCAAAGCCCACGAGATCATTCCACTCATTACAAAATTCCAACTCAAGCATAAACATAAGCACAAAGCAACTAAACACTTAAATGTTCATTAGCCACACATTAAGACGACTCAACTTGGCTACTAACGGTTTTATTACACGGGACATAACTCCTATTCCTTAAATATGGTGTGATTATAGCAGTATCCAGAGTAGATAACGTCTCTTACATTCCTTATTGCTTTATATGGACATCTGAATCTCTGCATCCCTCTTTACCATTCTTATAACTCATACCTTAAGATGGGTCAACCTGGTATCCCTCAGGTATAGATTTAATACCCTCATACTTAATCCTTTCTCCTGAAAGTGTAGTTAGAAACACTGAACATTGGGCATACTCAATCACTCCTTTACAAGTAGATAACCAGTCTATTCCAAGGATAACATCAATGCCCATTAATTCCAAAACAATGAGGTTTACCTTAAAATTTACCCCCTTTATGTCCAGACTAACTTTTGGGCATATACGGTCTGCCTTTATTTCACCTCTTGGAGTTTCAACCATAACTGTTTTCCCCCTTAGAAGCATAAGTATGTTATGATCTTTTACATATTGTCTAGATATGAACGAATGTGAGGCACTGGGGTCAAACAAAACCTTGGCATTTCCTGAACTTACTGGAATTGATCCAAACACGACCTCCTTAGCTCCAGGAATGGTGGAAATATCCACATGTTTCAACCTTCCATGGATGTAATTTCTCTTTAATTTATTTCCCTGCACATGCTCCTTTTGGACATCCTGTCCTGGGTCTTGCTGTTGTTGATTCTTTTGTGGGCAAGATTTGATATAATGTCCTTCCTGCTGGCAATGATAACACTTTCTCTTAGCTGGATCTTTTGTGATGTCATACTCCAAGGAACTGTTGTTTGGTATGCTGCTATCTTGCTGGCCATAAAAGTTCACCTTCGTCCCTTTGGCTTGTTTCCTAGCTTGTTTGGCCTTTCGGGGTTGATACTCCTTATAGGTAATTGTCCACCCATCTATGACTACTTTATGGGGAGTAGTTTTAGCGGGAGGGCTTCTAACTCTTCAGGGTTTGGATTTGTTTGACAGGGGATCAGGGCTGCATGTGATAATGTAGTAGAACTCGCTTGCTGATTGCTTTCCACAAGTGGTTCTAATGAGATTGCCTTTCTCTTCTTGTCCATGTTGATCGCAAAATTTGGATCCACCTTGATTTTCCCCTTATTAGACTCATTTCGAAGACAGGGAAAACCATAATGCTTACAGCAGTGACATTGTTCCTGCTCTCCAAATGCCTTATTATCAACATCTTTATTGGATTTCATATTCTTCCAAACTTCTGCTACTTGTATCTTCTCTGGCCCCTTGGATATGTTGGCTTGACCTTGAGATAAGCATCGTTGAGAATTCCCATGTTGAGCCATTTCTTCTAGTAATTGGTTTTGCATCGCTAATGGTTTCTTGTCAAAAGTGAGCAAGAGCGACACAATTCAGTCCTCTTAACCTCTGAAATCCACAGTCTTCTCGTCACGAGCCGTCTAATAGACAAGGAGAAAAGATTCAAAATAGAGACAAGGTTTTTATAACAGAACGGGGATAGAATTAAGCATAACTTTGAGAAAATAACAAAATTAAAGAGAAGCAAGAAATAGGCAACAATGAGAACATGCTAAACGTCCAGTTCTAACTAGGCTTGCGTCCTACAGTCAGCATTGCTCTGATACCAATCTGTCACACCCGGTTTTAAGGACAAAACCAGACATACACCATATGTGAAATAAAGAAGACAAATCTCACATATAGCCACAGATAAGTATAATATCAAGAGACAAATGCTTAATATACATAACACAATAGTATAAAATATACCTTAAAGAGGCAACACAGCGGAAAGACAACTCCGAACACCGGGTGCAACCTTCACTCCAGGATCAAACTAACTGGTTGATCACAAGCCTAACAATTCCAGAATCTAACAGTCTGGTACTCTTCCTGAGATGTGGGGAAATAGCAAGAGTGAGTCCATGTCGAACTCAACAAATATAACATGGGGTTCATGAAGCTCAAAAAGTTTGACACGGGTTTACTGCAATAGCTTTTAGTGAGTCATCTTTTTAGCAGTTGAGTAGCAACAAGTTTACCATAAACCCAAATAACCTCATGAT
Source organism: Saccharum hybrid cultivar R570 (assembly GCA_038087645.1). Lineage (NCBI taxonomy): Eukaryota > Viridiplantae > Streptophyta > Magnoliopsida > Poales > Poaceae > Saccharum > Saccharum hybrid cultivar. The sequence goes on along the minus strand of JAQSUU010000625.1, from coordinate 431,876 downwards.
CATGTAAACAAGAATAATGTATAGCAAGAAACAATAATCATTAGTGAACATCAATATCATCAGTATTATCATTATCATTAGAGTTCATCATTTATTCTGTAAGGGTCCAAGGCCACTCGTGACCGTGAGCACGGCTGATATACCAGTTTTACACTCTGCAGAGGTTGTACACTTTCACTGTGAGTCGTGATTTACCCTTTCGCCCGAGGTAGCTAATCTCTTGACCCACTTCCAAGGAAGGTCGGCAGGGTTCACTATGAAGCCTTTCAAAGGTTCGTCTAACAAGTTAGGGCCATTAGATTCACTTGGCAAACAGATGTAGAGCCCCCCTTCCAAATGGCACAATAACGCGCAGCCTATACACATAAGGACAGAGGCCGCACTATACCCGATTCGTCAAGCCGTTCTTACGCCATGAAGGAATACCTCTAACAAGCTAGAAAAGGTCCTCATACTTGACTAAAGCCAGAGCCATATAGCCCTCACAGTTGTACTATAAGTCCCGGATGTTCGCTTACAGATAAGTCCTTATGGAGAGAAACTAGAGCACCAAAAATACCCCATGCTCTAGCCCTCTTGAGCCATGTTTCTATAAAGCATCTTTTAAACGTTTATTGCATATACCATTAGTCAAGTTACAGATCATGGTTATTTATCTTGAGCACTAGCATAAATACTACCCAATGCAATGTCCCATGGGTGTCAAGGTACAAGATACAAAACTAGGATATCCTTAGTGGAACAAGGTAAACACATGCACATGAATTAAGTATATTAAAGGTGAATAGGAAACAAGGATAATCCCATGCTATACTTGCCTTAAACACCGATCCTTCGGTAAGCTTTAATCTTCAACGTTCTTCTTCTTCTTCTTGATAACCACGTATATCTCACCGACTGGACTTGATCAATAAATCACCACACACACATCGATACAATCATACACGAAGCAAACAATAGATCTAAATTAGAACAGTACACCAAACATATGAAACAATATGTGAAAAGATTTTAAAAAGGTTCTACGCATTGCTATGAACACACAGGCGCGAAAAGCACTCTAATCGAAGCTACGGTTGAAAAGATACATCTACTGAAAGATTTGCTCATAGAAGAAAATATAAAACTATTAGCTTCATGTGTTTTAATTATATAATAACATATATAAGATATTTTATAGATACTATATATGGAATTAAGTCAAATTTAGATTCAAATTATGAAACTAAAGTAAAACAAATCATATTTTATTTACAAAACCCAGTTACATAATTATTAATCAAGATATGATTTAAACAATAAAATTTCAGAATTAGTAATATGGCAAATACTGTCACTAACGCGTAGATCTCGTTGCTATGAATCTAACGCAACTCGAATGAGCTAAAACGGATCTAAAACGTAGAAGATATGATTTAAACAAGATCTACTTTATTAAAGTAATAGATTAAATCTCACATCGGAACTTAAAGATAGAAAACCTAACCAACAGTAACACTAACAGTATAACAAGTTTGTAAAACTCTTCTACACGTTACTACGATCACATAGACATAAAGATCACGAAATTTGGATTTAAAACGTAAAAATTATGAATTTTCTAAGATTTCCTATAGATAAATAATTACTTTAATATAAACTCGAAAATAAATTATCTCAAACCTACTGTACAGTTCTATAATCATGTAGAGCTCGCAAATACGAATCTAACGCAATTTGAATGGATCAAATCGGAGTTAAAACGGATAATTTATGACTAAAACAAACTCAGTGGCAAAACTGTAAATATCAGAAAACGTATTTTTCAATTACCGAGACGAAATACGCTTTCAACAAATCAAAACGTATTTTCGGAAGTTACGCGATCAAAATACGCTTTACGGAAAAGAAAACGTAAACCGGGAATACGCTTTGGACTGCGGGTTAATAACTTAAAAACTTCAGGGGCTCTTTAGCAAGTTTCACAGGCGAACCGGTATCTTTAAATAACAGCCGTTGGATTCAAAATCAACGATCCAGATTGGATCGGGGAGGGAGCCGGCGGCGCTCTGGCCGGAATCGGCCGACGGTGACCCTTCCGCGGCGGCGCCATGGCCGGAGATGGCTTCCTCGCGCTACAGAGCATTACCTCGCGAAAGAAATACACCAACGGGTAGAGCGCATCAACGCGAACTCACCACGAGCGAAAACGAAGCCGATGACGAGACAAAGAGGACGCGCGGCTCGGAGAGGCGGACGGTGGTGGCGGGTTAGGGCTCTAGCTCGCGGTGGTGCCTCAGGAACTTGGCCGATGCTGCGAAAAGGCTCGATGAGGGTGGCTGTGCACGACGCCCATGCTTATATAGCCTGGAGGCGCACCGAGTAAGGAAAGGGGAGATCGGAGGTGGATTCGGCGTCAGTGATTTTCGGAAAGGAGGATCCGGCGATGGCGTGGGAAGGAGGAAGGTGCTCCTGACACGCGGGCCCGCATCGTCAGCGACGGGAAGGAGAGGGGAAGGCGCGCGCGATACTGGGCCGGCGGCTGCGGCTGGGCTCGGCCCATGCGGGAGCAGAGCGCGGGAGTGAGCGGGCCGCGCAAGGCAGGCCGGGACGCGCGCTGGGCTGAAAACCGAGAGAAAATGATTTTCCTTTTCTTTTTCCTTTTCTAATTTTTCAAAGCAAATTTTCAAAGGATTTTCAAATCCAAATTTGAATTTAAATCAAACCACTCATCTCAAAAATTTAAATGCAACAGCATGAGTGCACAAACATGTTTCTACTCTTACATTTGATTTTAAATTTATAAAAATTATCCTTATCCTAAATTTGCATGCTCACTAAAATATATAAAAATCATATTTTTCCTATTTTTCATTTCTTCAAAATTTCAGGGTGTTACATCGGGGAGTGGACTACAAAGGACTCAACAGGAGTATCACATTCGTGATCTACCACATGGCCTAGAATATAGGGTGCATCTACAGGTAAACAATGTATAAGCACCACGCTTACACAATGTTGACCACTCACCCTTGTACTTCTAGGTGAGCGCTATACGATCTTATGCTTGAATATAAAGATAATCTAACTATACTAAGCATATAATCAAAGTAGACGATGAACAACATAACTGAGAACATAAACAATATATAGAGTAATGTCAAATCCATTGTAGCTAGCAAATAAATACAGAAAGATATAAGAGTTACAGAAGGCTCTACCAAGCCGCGCTCTTGACACGATCCAAAATCCAAGCAAAGCTTGCCTCCCTCTAATTCCAGCCTAGTTAGCTATGCCCTAGAATATGGTGGAGCTCTAAGGAGATTAGGGTTTCTAGCCCTAATAACTTGATCAAATGACTTCAATCCCCGAACCCAGGGGATAAGGTCTTGCTTATATAGGCCGGCGGGATGAATCAGAGCCCTCGGATGAAACTGACCTTGATCAACGGCGAAGATGCAATCCCTAAGGCGGTGGAGGAACCGATGTAGAAGACCAAGGCTGATAGGTGGGCCCCTAGGTTGGCCGACCTAGCTCAATGCCAGGTGGGCCCCCCTTCGACAGGTCGCCTTCTCATGTCTTCTGGATCCTTCTCAACTTAGTTATCGCGTAGGATATACTTTTTAGCCCGACATGTGGGTCCTCTTTGCCGCTTTTCCTGAGTAACCCCCGCAGAAACATAGATTCACCAAAACCTATGGAATTCTATCAGTTTAACCCCTAATTCTATGTTGGAGACTGATTTATATCTTATTCATATTTCGTTGATGGTTTATAATAGTAGTTAGTCACCGTCAACACCCGCAAGGAGGTAATTCGAACTATAACTCAAATTACAATTCGAATCAACCTTCCTTGAAAGACTTGGTCTTAGGCCAAGAAAAAATAAATGAAAATTTTATAAAGAAGCTTATGTTCAATGATAAAATGCTAGAAAATATTAATTCTAAACTTGAAAGTTTATCCTCCTCCGTGAAAAGTCAATTAAGTTTTAACAACATGATAGAAACACAAATTGCTCAAATAGCTTGTTGGCGGTCTTTATCAATCAAATCTGACAGCCAATTAAGTGACAAAAGGGGATAAATTAGCAAACTTAGTCACATATGCATTTAATATTAACCAAGTTCCACATGTATTTAGAGATTATTATTTTGCAGGACATAAACACCGATTTTTGCAAAAGAATAAGGGAGACGCCCACCAAAACATTTCAAACAGGGCGAAACACCACGGAGCAGTGGTCCATGTCCAGCCCAGAGCCCACCACACGAAGGCGGTGGCGAGGTGGCTCAGTCAGGGGCCAGCCGCTCACTAGGGCCGACCGCTCCCCTACCAGCGCCTCTTGGCCACTCCTTCCTCTGGTGGTGGCATGGACACATGCTTAGGCGGTGCATCCATGTCTCCATGCCATAGATAGCTAGAAGCACCACCATGGCTCATGTATAAATAGAGGGGCACACCCCCCTCTCAACACACACTCATCTTGAACATTGCCTCACACACCTCACTCTCTAGTTGTAGCTTTTACTTTCTTAGTTGTTTAGAGCAAGGCAAAGCTACCTTGGAGAGCTTGGCTCCTCGGAAGAAGTGATTCTTGGGTATGAATAGAATTATGAGTTCTTCCAAAGATATGCTCTCATATTACATTTATAGTCATACTTATGAATTAGAGTATGGTTTTTGTGTTATGATCATGATATATGAACTAGTGCAGAGTTTATGTGTCATGAGAGTAGCACATTTAACTTTATGCTTAACCAATCATATAACTTGTATAACTGGAATTAGAGTAAAGTTGACATGGTGGTTCATCGTGCCATCAGGTGTGCCCAAGTTCTTTACCTATCGATCCATAGGGTTAGGGACCGGGGGAATTTGGGTAGTATCTGTATACGCAAGCATGGTGCTTGGGTATGGATAGACAGGTGATTGCATTGTCCCTTTCCATAGTAGAGGGGTAGGCGGCAGGTGGTGATAGCCCTATCCGTCCCTTGTATTCCCTCATGTTTGACTGGGGTGTAGGAGTCTAAATTGTCACTTGAGGTTGCTGGCAGACCAGTACTCGATGGCCTCCTGACCGGCTTCACACTTAGCTCTAATACTAATTATACAATTTGTATGATTATCAACTTATCTTTGTATGACTATACTAGATCATTGCCTGCTCAACTTAGGACCATTATTTATTCTTTATTTTCTATTTTATCCTTGAGGAATGTCAAGTGTGTGCCCACTATCTTGAATATTTTATCCTTGAGGAATGTCAAGCACTATTTCTCAAGTTCTCCGTTCCACCATTGTTCCAGAGTTTTTGTAAGTTTTCAAAATAAAACTCAGAGATTCTATTGTATGACACTCTCAAGTCTCTCAATATATATGGTATTTGTGGATCCTCACCAAATACAGTAATGATGTTATGCCCTTTTTCTCTTCCTACAACTAAGGCTTATGTTGAGTTCATAGGTAGGGAGAAAGCTAGAGCATACTTGCAATGCATATATTATAAAGTCAAATAATGGATCCAAAGCAAAAAATATCATACAATCAAATCAAGATGTGCATGTGTGTGGAATATATGGTGGCTAACCTAATTCTACTGTGCTCCTTGACACATATCTCTCTTTTGAAATTTAAAAATATTTTTGTGAGAGAACAGGGGCTATCTTTATTCTTTTGTTTCTTCATTTTTTTCAGGCGGGCATCTAAGTACCCATTGTTTTCAATATATTGGACACTTTTGTGTCTATTTTTTCACTCTTTTTTTCTTTTTTTATGAATAACTTTTGCATAGCCCATGTCGCTTCTCTGCAACAAAAATTTTGAGAGATAGCAACAAGAACTTTTGGAGCATTTATTTGGTGGATGGAAAACCTATCAAGCATATTTTTGGTGTTCATACTCAATGTAGGAGTAAAATATTTTTGGGTGGATCTAAATGGAAGGCATGTTTTTGCGCCTACCCCTAGTGTAAGAGTAGTGCATATTTGGGTGGAGTGTATGTGATCTTGATTTTAAGAGCATGATAAATCTCTCATAAGGGTCAACAAAGCTTGACAAAACTCAATGCAAAACAAGCAGCATATAAGTCGAAGTTTTCCTAGCCTAAATAATATGTATGCCCTGGTAGGAATTCAAGTTTTGTCATACAGGAACTCATCATGTAGCATTTTTATGTTTTTTTCAAAAGATAAATCTTTAGAACTTTAGTATCACTTGGAATAAAATAAACAGCATCTCAGACCTTCTCATATCATATCCGTCAATTACCTAGACTTAGATCAAGCATATGCTATCCACGAGTTGCAGGTTCAGAGTAAATTATTATATCAAAACAATCTCATCCAAAACTCAAGAGAATTCAAGGCTGAAAACTATGTACTTGAAAGGAATTACAATAGAGCAACTATTCATCATTTCTATTTTAAGAGATTATCTTCAAAGTCCTTTTTACTTTATTCAGCTCCTAAAAACAAATTAAAGCAAACTAGACACACTCTCTTTATTTTGTTTTCATTTTTAGATCACACATTATAACTATATATATTTCTATAAAGATAACTTTTTATTTCGTTTTTAGTTATTCATCACTTTTTTAAAAGCAAACTAAGAATAATAAAAAGAAAAGAAATACTTATTTAGATGCACGGGGGATGCCTTCTCCCCTAAGCTGGTTGTTGTCATGGTTACTCAACGAGGTGGCTAGATGTGGAGGTGCTGGAACAGAGCCTCCCAAATTTGATTTTGTTGTTTGCTGTTGTTGCTAGAGGCTGGCCATCTCGTGTCCCATTCTTACCTACCATTGTGTTTGATTATATAGCGTACCTTGTATGGCAGCATTTGTCTCTTCAGTGGTTGCGAGTTTGTTGTCGAAGCGGTGGTAGGCCTCTTAAGAGTCATGATACCCTCGACCAGAGAAAGACATGCATCCTCCCTCGATTCACTTTTGAAGATGAAGATTCTTGTGGTGGCACCTCCATTAGTGGTGGTGCTTCCAATGATGGTGCCACCTTCTTCATTTCATGAAGGGTAGATGACTTGTGGTGATCTTTTCTTTCTGCTTGAAGCCTTCCTTGCTTAACTTCGCATCTTGAGTTGTTCATGAGCATCTTGTCTCATATTTGTACTCCTTTCTCATCCTTTTGTCATGCCATCCTTTTGTCCTTTCTTTTGTGGATCTTGGCATTGTGTTGGACCTTTTGCTCTACTCATTGTTTCTTCTCTACAAAGGATTAGTGGATAACACATACCCAGAGGAATATACAAATGATTCAAAGCAGTGATAGTGTTGTCATAGAGCTAAAGGTCATCCTCTATGCTATAACAGAGTTGGTTTTAACATTTCAGTTAGCATAAAATCTTTATCCCATGTTTTAAATAACGTGTCTTATTGTTCACCACTACTTCAAATTTTTAATAAGGTTAAGGCAAAGATGTGTCAAAATGTTTTGTAGAATACCTCAAACCTTGATTTGTTTCTACGAATAATCTCCTAACATTCCCAACAGAATTTGAATATTTTCCTGCAAGGGTTAGTCTATATGTACAACCGAATGCAAGTATGTTTTGATCCAATGATTATGTTCGAATAGTATTCCAAAGCATACTTATAACAGAACAAGGAAGCTTGAAAAACTCAAGAGATTTATTCATGTAGAAACAAGAATATGTATGGTGACACAAAGGAGCATGATTATTTAAACTTTTACTTGTTAGAGATTTAGCAAGTTGAGCTCATCATAAAGGTAGGGATGACCAAGACAAACTAGCAACATGACATGAGATGTTTTGAAAAACTCCATCCCCTATACTTGAATTTTATAGAATGCACAATCAAGTTTGGATGATAGAATTCTCCTATGAATGTGATTTTATGTTGCATAATGCTTGGTTGGATATACCTTGCATTTTCCTTCATTTTATTGAAATGATTAGTGACAAACATACCTGAAAGAGGCTTATCTAATTTACCTATTAGCGAGAGCTCGTAGTCCATTTAGCAGATCTTTCCTTATATTAATCCTCGATCCTAGAGATGAGGATATGGACAATTACATGCTCTTCTTCCATCAACCTTTCTTCATTTTTATTGATTCTTGGTTGACGAGTTGGTATTCTTTGCAGATGCAAACTCAAGTTCCTCCTTGATTGTCTAATGGCGTGGTGGAGAGTTGTTCTTCTTTGGTACGCCAACCGTCTTGATGGTTGTTGACGGTCACTAACTACTATTGTAAACCATCAACCAAACATGAAAAAGGGCATATATCAACCTCCAACATAGAATTAGGGTTTAAACTGATAGAATTCCATAGGTTTTGGTGAATCTGTATTTCTACAGGGGTTTATTAGGAAAAGAAGGCAAGATATTAAGGATGTCGGGGTAAAAAGCATATTCTACCGCGAACCCAAGTTAAGAAAGATCTAGAAGACACAAGAAGGCGGGCCAGGTCGACCAACCCCACCCTAGGTCGGCCAACTTGTGGGGTCCCCCGTCAGCCTCCCGCTTTTACGTCGGTTCCTCCACCGCCTTAGGGTTTGCATCTTCGCCGTTGATTCAAGTTAGTTTGATCTGAGGGCCACGGTTCATTCCACCGGCCTATATAGTAGGGCTCTGCCTCTTGGGATCAGATCATCTCCAAGTCATTTGATCAAGTCATTAGAGCTAGAAACCCTAGTTTCCTTAGAGCTCCACCAATTCTAGGGCATAACTAACTAGGCTAGAAGTAGAGGGAGGCAAGCTTCGCTTGGATTCCAGATCATGTCAACAGCGCGGCTTTGGTAAAGCCTTCTATAACCTCTCTTTTGTATTTTTCTATATATATTCTTGCTAGTTACAATAGATATGACATTGCTCTATATATTACATATGTTCTCAATTATATTGTTCATTGTCTACTTTGATTATATGTCTAGTATAGTTAGAATGTCTTTATATTCAAACATAAGATCGTATAGCGCTCACTCTTTGACGTCATGGGTGAGGGGTCAACATCGTGTAAGCAAGGAGCTTAGACGTTGTTTACCTGGGAATGCACCCTATATTCTAGGCCATATGGTAGATCACAGAAGTGACACTCCCATTGAGTCCTTTGTAGTCCACTCCCCGAATATAGGACAAGTAGGACCTGGTTGCGAAGGAAGACTTGCTCTGTTCTTAATCTTTGTTAGTAATATCCCTTGTGTATAGATATAAAGTATTCTTGCCATGACTACTAGGTGTAATTGCACTAATCATAATATACTCTGACATGTAATTAAGAATGACTTAGGAATATTCCTTTACTTTTATCTAAACCATGCTATTGCCTCAGAAGGGAGTGCTCTAGGTGAATTGCACTATTTAGACTTGATATTTATTATTAATTATATATTTATCTTGTGACTTGTGACTTATTCCTGTTATGAGTAGATAGATTAGACATGGTTCACTCTCCATTGTATGTACAAGTGATCATCACATTTTCTTTAAGCCATCCCTTCCTAGTGGTAAAATATAAATAACGATCTCTGGAATACTCCTGGGTAAAATGCTATAATGGTATAATTATCTGTGCACTTGCGAATACTTTCTATTTTTATCTTTATATTCTTTAGTCACATGAAATAATAAGATAACTACTTAGTAGTAATGCTAGGTAGTGTCTACAAACACTTGTAGCTTCAACATTAGGGATGACAACCTGGTACAACTAAGCTAGATGTGTAGGAAATTAATAGGTGGCTACTAAAACAAGTGTCAAGCTAAGAAATACCAACAATGGTGAAGGAAGGAACTTCATTGGAACTTGCATGAAAGCTTCATCTCCAATGACTTAGGGGTGTCTTTGTGTGACCATGGTCGTTCACAGCCTTACGAGTCATAGTTGGCAATGATCCATTAATTGATGATGTCTATGTTGGCACGAGAATGTATGCTGTGATGTAATGGCATCTCGCCATCTTGGTCCTTGTTGCTGACGTGCGAGTTGGTGTCTTTGAAGATGATGAAAATAGGCATCAGATTAGCCAATATGAGATGAGTTGCACCCTGCTTCTCATCAGTCTCCAAGCTTGAGTCCTAGAAAGGCTTAGTGCTAGGTTGCCTTTGACGTTACTTGTGGCCTGCTGATTTGTTTGTCCACTTCCTATGAGTGAGTGCTTTTATTGTAGATCCTTTTTGTGGCACTCATCTCATTTGTCTTTGTTCCATAGCTGAAGTGATGGTTTGGTTTGGGTTCACAGGTTCATACCAAACCATGAATAGGCATGTTAATAGACACATAACGAATTTGAAACACGAGTTGTTGTCCATAATTTTTGTGATTTTCATCTATTCTATTGAAAAGATGATTTTAGTATTACTTTAGCATAGATCTTGTTTATCATGCTTTATAATAAATTTTATTTGTTTACTGCATTATAACATGGTTCAAGGCAAAAGATAACTTGCAGCAAAACACAAATGAATAAACTTTAATACTCACAGTTCTTCCATCCATGAGGAGAGAGCTATATCTTCTTTTGCACACAGTTATTGGAGTTCATCATATGCCTTGATTCATCTCCAATGTGAATTTATTTCAGGACTTTCCCAAATTGAATCTAAGAGTTTTCTGTAGGGATTAGTCCAACAAAAATAACGAGTATCTACACAAGCAATTTTTAGTTCAATAAACAAACTAGACTCCATGTCTAATTTTGATTAAGGAAGGCCTTTCAACCTAAGCACCACACTTAATTTAAAAGCCTATGGAAGTATGTCGAGTACTTTCAAACCAAAGCATACTATAGCAGACAAAGGTAGCATGAAAGTACTATAGAGATTTATTCAAATAGAGATGAAAAAGAATATGATCATGGTGAGTAATGTATTATTTTTTAATAAAGATACAAGCAACAGGGATGTATACAAGGAACTAAACATGTTGTGGATTTGATATGAGAAAACTTAGACTAAACAAAAGTGTATGCATGGATTATTCAAAGTAAACATGCAATGGAATAAAAAAATTAAAAAATAACTACTCATTAAGTTTAAAGTCCATGAGCAAGACTATCTCACCTTTCTTGATCATACTTACCATGACTCACATGATAGAATTTGTGACAAGTGCAGCATCTGTATTCGTCACTTGAGATGTGATTTGAATTCTTGTGACATCGACCTTTTTTCCAATCTATACATGGTTAGTAATTCATGTGAGATGGCACATGGTTAGAATTATATATATATATATACAAACCTGTGAGATGGTAGGGTTCCAATGTTGATGGATCTTGAATGTTCGGACACCCTAGGGTTCTTCAATGTTTCTTCTTTTCTTGTGCAAGCTTGTCAGAAGGTCAAAACGACGTCTGTTGTCCTGTCTTATTCCACAATCCAACGGAATAGGGGTAATCCTACTAAAGCCAGTGGTATGTTAATGATCTAAATCTTTCTGCCAATTCCCCTGCAATGGTGTCAAAAATACTTGTTGGTATTTATGAGTGCAAACAAAAAATATAAGATTTTCACAAGCACATAATACCATTGTAACACTTTACTGGGAGTATTCTAGGTACCATTATTTATATTTTACCATAGGGAAACAATGGAATAAAGTTTAAAGTCCATGAGCAAGACTATCTCACCTTTCTTGATCATACTTACCATGACTCACATGATAGAATTTGTGACAAGTGCAGCGTCTGTATTCGTCACTTGAGATGTGATTTGAATTCTTGTGACATCGACCTTTTTTCCAATCTATACATGGTTAGTAATTCATGTGAGATGGCACATGGTTAGAATTATATATATATAATTCATGGTTAGAATTCTTGTGACATGGTTAGAATTATATATGTATATATATATACAAACCTGTGAGATGGCAGGGTTCCAATGTTGATGGATCTTGAATGTTCGGACACCCTGGGGTTCTTCAATGTTTCTTCTTTTCTTGTGCAAGCTTGTCAGAAGGTCAAAACGACGTCTGTTGTCCTGTCTTATTCCACAATCCAATGGAATAGAGGTAATCCTACTAAAGCCAGTGGTATGTTAATGATCTAAATCTTTCCACCAATTCCCCTGCAATGGCGTCAAAAATACTTGTTGGTATTTATGAGTGCAAACAAAAATATAAGATTTTCACAAGCACATAATACCATTGTAACACTTTACTAGGAGTATTCTAGGTACCATTATTTATATTTTACCATAGGGAAACAATGGAATAAAGATTATTGAATAACCAAGGAGTATCTACTAATCAACATACCAACATAGCTAGAGTAGGGGTAATATATAATGATAGGAATTATGTATAATGACACTCAAGGGATAAATCAATAAAGATAAATAACTAGTTAACTCGGAAGAATAATGGGTGAGCTAGAGTCCTGTGACATTCTTATTACATGGTTAGAGTATAACCAATTATAGCTAAGACTAACTCTACTCTTGTGCACTTCAGGACGCCGCTAGATGGTAGAGCATTGCAAAAGATAACTCTACTGACGTGACTATAGTCTTACAATTTAAGAACCTGCTCACTTGGGGTGGACTACAAAGGATAGACGGGGCTATCACCTCCCGCTGCTACCACACAACCAAGAAACATGGTGCCCTCATAGGCAGAGCATTGTATAAGCACCATGCTTACACAAGACTCGGCTACTTAGCCTAACCGGTAAACTAGCAGGCTAAGTGCTCTATGAACCCGCACACAAAAAGTAATGATAACGTTAACTAAGCAAGATATATATTTAAAGTAAGCATAGCCATGTAGATAGGAATATGATAAATTGACAATGTCTTACAAGATGTAGAAGTGAAGATACAAGGCTTTGCTGAGCCACCAAGACTAAATCTAGAACTTGAGTATGAGCCCAACTCGACCCTCACTCCCGAGCTACTAATCTACTACATTAGAGAGTTCTAGACCTATTCCTCCTGTTGTGTGTTGATCTGAATAAGAGATATGAATTAGGGTTTTAGGATGGCTTCAGAGAGGGGGGGTAGGGGTTGCTATATATAGGGGGAGCCATCAATTCTGAGCCCTCAGAGCAAACTGACTTAAAACAATGGTGTAGATGCACTCTCAAAGGCGGTGGCTAACAGGTGGACCCCATAGGCCGGCCGACCTACAGGTGGGGCCGGGCGGACTGTGTCTGTGAGAGGTGGGCCCCTCCCTCTGGTGGAAGCTTCTGGACTTCGTCTTGAGTTGTTTTTTGTAGGTTTCGCGAGCTGAATATCTTTCTAATGTCGGTTTGCTTGTTTGGAGCGTATGATGGTGGTCCCAGGGGCTGTTTTCTGGATAAATTCTCCTGCATTCACAAATTCACTAAAACTCATAGAACTTATTAGTTTAAACCCCTAGACCTATATTTGTGATCCTTTTTATGCATTTATATAAGTTATATTCATGGTTTATGTGAACATTATGAATGAGCTACAAGAAGGGTTAGTGGGAGCAACAACAATAGGTTGTAGAAGGATTCATCAATAATATCACAAGTCAAGCCTACGTCACATGTTACAATATCCTCCTTCTTACTTTGATCAAGGAGAGTAGAATGAGCCTTTTCAAACATCTTGTGAGCTTTATCAAGCTTCTCATGGGCTTCCACTAGCCTCTCATGAGTGGCATTGAGCTCATCAAAGGATTGTTTAAGAGCTTTAAGCTTCTTATGCAAATCTTTGCATTTCCTTCTCTTTGTATCAAAATGAGAATGAGCATCTTCTAACATGTCAAAGAGCTCATCCTTGGATGGCTCATGTCATCATTGCTCTCTTACTATCGCTTTCACCATCACAATCATCATCGGATTGTACCTTAGTGGCCTTAGCCATGAAGCATGTCAATGGAGTGTCAAAGAGCGAAGGCTTTTCATTGATAGCAATGCTTGCAATAGCCTTCTTCTTGGATGACTTCTTCTCATCATCACTATCATCATCACATGAAGTAGCATCACTATCCCAAGTGACCACATATGAGGCTCCCTTCTTTTTCTTCTTGAAGGTCATCTTACTCTCCTTCTTCTCTTTCTTGTCCTTCTTGCTCTTCTTATTTTCATCATCATCATTATCACTATTGTAGGGACATTGAGCATCAAGATGATCCTTGCTATCGCACTTGAAGCACCTCCTTGGTTCATCATTGTTCTTGGATGATGACTTCTTCCTTCTAGCACGATAGCCCTTCTTCTTCATGAACTTTCCAAATCTCTTCACAAAGAGAGCCATCTCTTCATCTTCATCATCACAAGCACTTGAGTCTTCATCTTCACTTTGATGCAATTTTCTTTGCTTTGCCCTTGCCCTTGGATGACGATGCGACCTTAAATGCCACACTCTTCTTCTTCTCATCTTTCTTCTCGTCCTTCTTTTCAACTCCATCATCATTCTCACAGTAGGTGTCATCAGTCATCACATCTCCCAATACTTGGTTTGGGGTCATGGTGTCTAAACCTCTCCTCACAAGCAATGTGACCACCGAATCTTGGAGGTAGCAGACATCTCAAGAATTTGTGAGAGAAGTCCTTGTCCTTCACTTCCTTACCAAGTGCCTTGAGATCATTGACTAGCACTTGGAGCCTATAAAACATCTCCGGTACATTTTCATCTTCCTTTATCTTGAAGCTAGCAAACTTCTCCTTGAGGATGTATGCCTTTGCACCCTTCACCGCTTAAGTACCCTCATATGATTCCTCCAACTTCTTCCAAGCATCATGAACTATCTCAATATTCTTGATTTGCTCAAATACCCTCTCATCCACGGACTCATGAATAGCACTAAGAGCAATGTCATTGCTTTAGAGCTTCTCTTCATTGGTCGTGGTGGGTTGCTCTACATTTGCAAGCTCAATCCTGGTCTCCACCATTTGCCAAATCTTTCTATTGATTGACTTGATGTGAGTGGTCATCTTTGCCTTCTAATAACCATAATTTATGCCATCAAATTGGGGTGGCTTCTTAGTGTTGTTGATATGAGCCATTTTGACATGGTAGGTTGTTAAGCCTCAAAGAACGGTGACCATGGCTCTGATACCACTTGAAAGGTCCTAAATGGCTAGAGGAGGGTGAATAGCCTAATAAAAATTTCTACAAACACACTAGAGCAACTTTGAAACGTCCCCGTTGTAGCGATTCACCCATTTGGATGTTCACGCACTAATAGGCATCACACACCTAATCTGCAACCGGGTGCTGCACAACCAACACAAGATGGGGATCCACAAGCTATGAGCAATCCACTAGAGTTGCCTTTTGTGATCTTCCACGGGAAAGGCACAAGAGCCCCTCGCAAATCACTGGGAGGTGGCCCAGAACAATCACCAACTCTTGCCAACACTCCTCCACTGCTCCAAGCCATCTAGGCATCGGCAAATGCCAAGAATAACAAGAAAACCACAGCAAAACGATCCTCAAGTGCCACTAGATACAATCACTCAAGAAAATGCACTTTGGATCACTCCTAACTCACTTTAGATGCACAACCAAGCAACAGAATGAGTGGGAGAGGTTTGGCTCAACTCAAAGCAATGTATGGATGCTCAAAATATCCAAGAGAGTGAGCTAGAGCCGGCCAACAAGTATTTATAGAGCCCCCAAAAGATAGAGCCATTATGCCCATCATTGGGCTCTTTGCGGGTCAACCGAACCCACCTGTGATCTAGACTGGATGCTCCTATAGTAGGGTCCGATCGACGGATGTCTACCGCGTGTCCCCGGCGTTCAACCACACCCACTGATCTCCAATGGCTACTAAAGTCGCACCACTCAGCTTCACAGAGTGAGCTCCGGACCGAACCCTCAGGCAAAGTCTAGACCCTCAGACTCATGCGCGTCTGAACATTTACAGAGAGCATCCAGAGCATCAAATTTGTGACCGGATGCGTCCTATCGATGCTGACCAGACTCGCCTCAGAGTCCGGTCCAAACGCGTCACTCTCCTATGTGCCAGCTACTATGACTGGACTCTGCATAGGTGCATCCGGTCACGCCATGACCCTAGAGTCCGATCGCCATGAAATCTACACCGAGAGCTCTAGCGCACTTCGGACTGAGTCCGGTCTACCGTGATTGGACCTGCACACAGAGTATGGAGCACGTGAAGCCACCACACGTCCACTATGTTGCACTATTGCCCAACCAGACCTAGCGATCATGGTTCAGTTGCCCTTCACGCCAGGGTCCAAAGCAAAAGCCATGTGTCCCTCGGCCAGGGTTGAGTCCAGACCAGACTCACCCCTCAGGGTCTGGTCCTGACCAAGCCAGGGTCTGGTCCCTATTTTCACCTCCTTTTCTTCTCCAACTTCTTCACCCTTGCTCCCAAGTGCTAAACACGTTGTGTCTCACCTTTATGCACGTGTGCTAGCATATTTTCAAAGCATTTTCAAGGGTGTTAGTTAGCACACTAGGTCCTAATGCACATGCAACAATGATTTCACATAGTAGCACTTGATATCCATTTAACCAAGATTTTTCCCTCTTAATAGTATGGCTATCTATCCTAAACCCACTGACACCCACTTGGTATCTTGAGTGGAAAAACAAATGTCCCTATCAAATATACCTTTGCCTTGAGCCCATTTTGTTTTTCTCTTTCTTCTTTTCCAAGTTTAGAGCTTAATCATCATCGCATTCCAACGTCATCACCTTGGACTTCATCTTGCTCTATCACTTGGTCTTGGACCATCCTATCTAGTCTACACACTTAGATCAAGGATTAGTCTAAATAGGTTTCATCAATTAGCCAAAACCAAACTAGGGCTTTCACCACCTAAAAGCCCTAGTTTGGTTTTGGCTAATTGATGAAACCTATTGGACTAACCCTATGCTCTAAGTGTGTATTTGAGATAGGTTGGTCCAAGTCCAAGTGAGGGAGATAGATGGCACTTAAGTGATGGAGGTGGCCAAAAGAAGATGATCTTATGCTCCAATTTGGAAAAGAAGAAAGAGAAAAATAAAATGGGCTCAAGGCAAAGGTATAAACCATAGGACCATTTTGTTTTGCTGGTCAAGACACTACAGAGAGTGTGACCAGGTTTAGGATAGATAGTTGTACTATGAAGAGGGGAGAAATTCATGATGAAAGTCAGTTATCAAGTGCCACTATGAGTTCTAACTCATTGCATATGCACTTAGATCCTAGTGAGCTAACGTACCCTTGCAAATTGCTTTGAAAAATGCTAACACACATGCACAAGTGTTGGGTACACTTTGATGTTGCACATGAGAGCAAAGGTTGAAGGGTTGCGCTTAAACGAGAAGAGATAGGGGCGTCGGACCCTGGCTCATCTTGTGTTAGACTAATGGCTCAGAGTCCGATGCCTAACCCTAGGCGTGGCAGAGAGTGGCATGGGAATCGAACCTAGGCCAGTGGGGGCATCAACCCTTCGGCCGTTGGTCCGACGGCTGACCAGAAAGCACGAGTTGAAACAGAGAGCAGCCAAAACGCGTAGGACTATCACTATGCAGGTCTGACGGTAGGCATCGTCGGACTGAGTCCAATGGGATTTTCACCGTTTTGGACCTCTTGGTGTAGTTTGGCACAGGCATCGGACCCTTCGCCGGACTATCACTGTGTGCGTTCGGAGCTCCGTCCGACGATGGCGCGTGCGGCGTGGTAGGGAGTCGTTGAGGCTCCACCGGTTGACTGGGACACATGGTGCCTCCGCGTTGAATGCGGGAGGGCATTGGACCCACGGACCATGGTTCGATGGTCCTGTGAGCGTCGGTCCGACGGTCGGTTTGTGAGCCTAATAGCTATGTGGCTTTGGGGTGTCTGTTTATATGAAAGGGCTAGCCTTGGGCGCCCTCTTTGGCACTTTAACATATTGAACAACCCCTAGAGCTGAAGAACTCCACTCGCACTTACTTCCTTTGATTTGTTCATCATTTAGTGAGATTGGAGAGCATCCAAGTGCATTGCTTGAGTTATTGCATCTAGTGGCACTTGGTGATTTTGTTTCGTTGCGGATTTCTCTTGTTACTCTTGGTGGTTGCCGCCACCTAGATGGCTTAGAACAGCAGAGGAGTGTTGGCATGTGTTGGTGATTGTTCATGGCCACATCTAGGATTCTTCTGAGGGGTTCTTGACCTTAGTCCCCGTGGGAGATTGCAAAAGGTACTCTAGTGGATTGCTTGTGACATTGAATACCCTCATTTGCGTAGGTTCTTGTGGTGCCCAAGTGTTGGGATAGGCGTGGTGCCTATTAGCGTGTGAACCTCCAAGTGAGTGTGTCGTCACAATGGGGACTAGATTGTAGGCAAGCAATTGAACCTCGAGATAAATCATTGTGTTATCAAATTGGTATTCTTGGTTGATTTGTCTCTTGCCAGTTTAGTATACCTCTCTACTTCACTTGAGCATTGCATTCATTGATCTACATATCTAGTGTAGTAGTAGCTTGCTTTACTAGTTGAGTAGCTAGAAGTAATTAGTTGTTTTCTTGTGCTAGCTAGCTCA
Source organism: Saccharum hybrid cultivar R570 (assembly GCA_038087645.1). Lineage (NCBI taxonomy): Eukaryota > Viridiplantae > Streptophyta > Magnoliopsida > Poales > Poaceae > Saccharum > Saccharum hybrid cultivar. The sequence goes on along the minus strand of JAQSUU010000625.1, from coordinate 413,463 downwards.
CTAGATAGTTAAGTAGTGACTTAGCTCAATTATTTGAAATAGAGACTATAGTGACTAGCATATTGGTAGGTGGCTTGCCTTTTGAGTAGAGCCAGAGCAAAATGCATTATCGCTATTTAGTTGTCTAACACTTTGCTCTAGTGTTTTGTAGAATTTTTATTTGGCTATTCACCCCTCTTTAGCCATTTAGGACCTTTCACCACCGCGCCAGCAAGGCACTCGTCTCTGACGATGATGGTGGAGCTAGTGTGAAAGTCCTATGTTTGGTGTTGGTAATTAGTGACAATGCCTAAGTACTAATCCTATGCCTAAGTTGTATGTAGCATATGAGGATTAGTACATTCCAAGGTTGGTGGCAAGACGGACATGGTGATCATGATGGCCACACTTGGATTTGGACGCAACCCTACGTGATCAAGGCAAAGGTATATGCTTAAGAGTTGTGTTTTAGTAACCAAGACACCTAATGGGTGTGGTTACATTATAGAATAGATAGCCGTACTATAAAGAGGGGAATGACACGGCTATTAAACTCCTAAGTGCCTCTAGATGTGCATTTCAAAATCATATGCATTTGGATAGAACTAATATCGCCTCGAAAATGATTGTGAAAATGCTAACACACTTACACATGACGAGATCACTTGGTGGTGTTAGCACGTTTGCGAAGGCGGTGGAGTTTGAAAGGTAGAGAGGGTTTGGGGTCCTCTCTCCCTCCCGCCGAGCTTGCGAGGCAGGATTCAGGCGTTTTCGAGGAGTTAAAATGACTATTTTCCACTACGCCGGAAGTCCAGAAAAGAAACGGAGGCGAACGAAGGTCACAGAGGTGACCAGATGCGTCTGGTCAGTGTTCAGTGTCTGCGCGGTTTTCAGTTTGATGATCGGACGCGAAGCGCGTCCGGTCACAGTCGATCGGACGCGTTCAGTCGTTCAGGGAGCTTACTGGACCCTAACCGGACGCTGGCACTGTCACGTCCGGTCATGTTTCTTCAGCGCGTCTGGTCGTTGTTTCGTTGAGCGCTGCTCAGGCAACCAGCGCGTCCGGTCATTCATGGGACCAGCGCGTCCGATCGTTCGCAGCGCGTCCGGTCTGCACGATGAGCACGTCCGGTCATTGCTTCGCAGTTAGCCGTTGGGCGACCAGCGCGTCCGGTCATTTGGACCAGCGCGTCCGGTCAGTACTTCACGAGTTAGCCGTTGTGCGACCGGCGCGTCCCGTCAGTTGGACCAGCGCGTCCGGTCAGCACGATTTCGGCTGTTTAAGTTTCTAACGGCTCTATTCGAAGGGGTATGTCTATAAATACTCGTTGGCCAGCTCAAGGCTCCCTCTCTTGGACATTTGACATACTTGTGAGCACTTTGAGCTAAGCAACTCCCCTCCCACTCATCTCTCTTGCTTCTTTGCATATTCAAAGTGAGATTGAGTGATCCAAGTGCATTTGCATTGTGAGATAGCATCTAGTTGGCACTTGGTGGTTGATTTGCTGCGGGATTCTTGTTTCTCTTGGTGGTTGCCGCCACCTAGACGGCTTGGAGCAGCTTGGAGGCGTTGGCAAGAGTTGGTGATTGTTCTTGGCCACCTCCGGTGATTGTGAGGGGTTTGTGCCTACCTCGGCGAAGCGCCAAAGGAAACATTAATAAATTGCTCGTGTCATTGCAACCTTTTGCCATTTGGTAGGTTCTTGTGGCGCCTTTTGAGAGGCTCGGTGTGAGACCGATTAGCCACCGAACCATGTGGTGAAGAGGGACACAATGGGGACTAGCGTGCCGGCAAGCACGTGAACCTCGGGACAAATCTTCGTGTCATCACTTTCATATTGTGATTGATTGATCCCGATGTTCGGTTATCTTGGTATTCATTGTTGATCATATTGGTTGGCTCAATACTTCGCCCCTCGGTGAAACTCTCCTAACTCAACTCCGCATTACTTTCTTAGTTATCTTTGCTAGCTAGTTAGCTTTGCTAGAGTAGCTCTTTTGTGTAGCTTGCTAGTTGTAGTTGTAGTTACCTTCTCAGTTTGACTTGTGCGGTTGAGTGCAACTACTAGAATTGTGTTTTGGATAGGTGGCTTGCAAACACCCCGCAGGCTAAGCAAAACTCGCATCTCGCTATTTGTTATATTGATAAACTTGTTTAACTTATCTTTATAGAAATTTTAAAAAGGCTATTCACCCCCCTCTAGCCATCAAGACCTTTCAAGTGGTATCAGAGCCGTGGTCACCGTTTGCAAGGCTTAACAACCTCGGTGTAAGATGGCTCAAGTTATGTTCAGCCATGTCGGGGGCAAGCCTCCATTCTTTGATGGTGTCACATCTTTTGATCATTGGAAAAGAAAGATGAAGCAATATCTTGGCTCTATTCATGAGAACGTTTGGAAGGTGACACACCATGATTATGCTATCATTGATCCTGACAACCTCACCAATAATGACCATATCAACAACCAATGCAACACTATGGCTCTCAATACTCTCTACAATGGGATTGATGCAAAGGTCTTTGAACAAATCAAGGATCTTGAAATGGCAAGTGAAGTGTGGACAAGATTAGAGGAAACATATGAGGGCACTTCAACGGTAAAGAGTGCCAAGCTCTATATGCTCAAGGATAAGTTTGCAAGCTTCAAGATGAAGGATGATGAGTCCATACCGGAGATGTTCTATAGGCTACAAGTTATTGTTAATGATCTCAAGAGTCTAGGAGAAGATGTCAAGGACAAGGACTTCTCACATAAGTTCTTGATGAACTTACCTAAGAAGTTTGCTATCTTGAGGAAGATGATCCAAAGAGAGGGTTTGGACAAGGTGACTCCAAACCAAGTGCTTGGAGATGTCATGACCGATGCTCAATATGATGATGATGAAGATGAAGATGAGAAGAAGGAGACCAAGGTCAAGCAAGAGAAGACCACCGCATTCAAGGCTTCTTCTTCCAAGGGCAAGAGCAAGGTTGATGATGATGATGATCCATTTGATGATGAGATCATGGCCCTTCTAGTGCAAAAGATGGGTCGGTTCATAAAGAAGAGAGGCTATGGTGCAAGAAAGAGAAGGGACTTTATGAAGGCAAAGGAGGTGCTTTGCTACAATTGCAATAGCCCCGATCATGTAGTGGCAAAGTGCCCCTATGAAGACAAAAGATATCATGATGGGGAGTTGAAGTTGAAGAAGAACAAGAAGGAGAAGAAAGCAAAGAAGAGCTTCACATTCAACAACAAGAAGAAGGGTGGTGGCTATGTGGTTACTTGGGATAGTGATAACTCCGATAGTGATGATGATAGCTCTAGTGATGATGAGAAGACCACTCGGCGAGCCATGGCAAGCATCGCCTTCTCCAACAAGTCATCCATCTTCGACACTACATCGACATGCCTTATGGCCAAGCCTACCAAGGTAAAACATAATGATAGTGATGATGATTCTTGTGCTAGTGATGATTGTAGGAGTGATAATGAGGAGGATGAAGACTACTCCAAGGATGATCTATTAGGCATAATAGATCAAATGAGCAAGGGCTACAAGAGGACAACCAAGAAGTGCAAGATCTTGGAGCAAGAGCTCATTGCCAAGAGCAATGAAAATGATTCATTGATGGAGGAGCTTATTGCTCTCAAAAAGAGTAAGGAGTGCAAAGGAATTGAACAAGAGCTTAAAGCTCTTAGGAAATCCTTTGATGAGCTAGAGGCCTCTCGTGAGTGTCTAAAGGAAGACCACGAGGATCTTAAAATTGCTCACACTAGTATTAAGAAAGCCCACTCCACTCTACTTGAGCTCATCAAGGAAAAGGACCTCAAGTTGGAGAAGCTCGTGAAGGAAGCTAAGGCGGAGCAAGTGATTGTCACTTGTGATATTGGACTAACATGTGATATTATTGATGATTCTTTATTTGTTGGTCCTACTAATGCTTCATGTAGCTCATCATCATCCACCACAACCAACTCTATCTCTACTACTAGTGATTCATCACTTGTGGTTGAGAATGAGACTCTCAAGAGAGAGGTGGATGATCTCACCCGCGCATTAGGCAATGCCTATGGTGGGGATGCCCGCTTGCTAAAATGCTTGGGTAGCCAAAGGTTCTCTCTTAACAAAGAGGGTTTGGGCTACACTCCCAAGAAGGGCAAGGCGGCCTTTGCTACTCCAAAGCCTCGCTTTGTGAAGAGCAATGGTCGTTATTGCAATAGATGCCAGCAAGTTGGGCATCTAGAGATTAATTGCAACAAAATGAACAAGAATAAAAAAAATGCTAATATACCTTACATTCCTTTTGATTCTTGTTATGTGCTTACCAAGTGTGAGAAAGGTGTGCATGCTAGGTTTGTTGGTACACCAATAGTGGGTTCAAAGAAGAAGGCCATTTGGGTACCAAAGAGCTTAGTGACTAACCTCCAAGGACCCAAGCAAGTATGGGTACCTAAAAGACATTAAATTATTTTGTAGGTAAATTACAAGGCCGGAGGAAGGCATTGGGTGCTTGATAGTGGGTGCTCTCAACATATGACCGGTGATTCAAGAATGTTCAACTCTCTCAAATCAAATGATAGTGCCATTGATAGCATCACATTTGGTGATAATAGCAAAGGAGATATAAAGGCTCTTGGAAGGATTGCAATCTCTAATAATCATAGCATTTCCAATGTGCTCTTAGTTGAAAAGTTGAACTTCAATCTTCTCTCGGTTGCTCAATTGTGTGATCTCGGTTTCAAATGCATATTTGGTGTTGATGATGTGGAGATAGTTAGTGTTGATGGCTCTAACTTGATCTTCAAAGGCTTTAGATATGAGAATCTATACTTGGTTGATTTTAATGCTAGTGACACTCAACTTTCAACATGCTTACTCACCAAATCAAGTATGGGTTGGTTATGGCATAGAAGATTTGGTCATATTGGCATGAAACAATTGAACAAGTTAGTGAAGCATGACTTAGTTAGAGGCTTGAAGGATGTCACATTTGAGAAAGACAAGCTATGTAGTGCATGTCAAGCCAGAAAGCAAGTAGGCAACACTCATCCATTGAAGAGCATTATGAGTACTTCTAAGGCATTTGAGTTGTTGCACATGGATCTATTTGGGCCGACTACATACACAAGCATTGGTGGCAACAAGTATGGCTTTGTGATTGTGGATGATTTCACTAGATATGCATGGGTATTCTTTCCTGGGGACAAAACTGATGTATTTGACATATTCAAGAAGTTCATCAAGAGAGTACAAAATGAGTTTGAAACCACAATCAAGAAAGTGAGAAGTGACAATGGAAGTGAGTTTAGAAACACAAGAGTTGATGAGCTATGTGATGAGCTTGGAATCAAACATCAATTCTCGGCCAAGTATACATCTCAATCAAATGGCTTAGTTGAGAGGAAGAATAGAACTTTAATTGATATGGCAAGATCAATGTTGAATGAGTATAATGTGAGTCATTCATTTTGGGCCGAAGCAATCAACACGGCTTGCTTCTATAGCAACCGCCTCTATTGCCACAAGTTTCTAGATAAGACACCATATGAGATCTTAAATGGAAGAAAGCCTAACATTGCATACTTTCGGGTATTTGGTTGCAAATGCTACATCTTGAAGAAGGGCACTAGATTGAGCAAGTTTGAGAAGAAATATGATGAAGGATTCTTACTTGGGTACTCCACTACTAGCAAAGCTTATAGAGTTTGGAATTTAGCTAGTGGTTTACTTGAAGAAGTTCATGATGTTGAATTTGATGAAACAAATGGCTCTCAAAATAAAGAAGATAACTTGGATGATGTGAGAGGAACTCAATTGACCAATGCTATGAAAGAAATGGATATTGGTGATATTAGGCCAAAGCAAGTGATTGATGTGGATGACGGTAAAGATCAAGTGCTCCAAAGTCCAATTACACAAGCTAGTGGTTCTCTAATGCAAAATCAAGCTAGTACATCATCTCAAGTGCAACAAGACCAACAAGTGGCTAGTTCATCATCTCCAACTCATGATCAACATCAACATCCAAGCAATCAAGTCCAAGTGCTTCAACCAACTAACATTGCAAGAGACCATCCATTGGATTCCATCATTGGTGACATATAAAGGGGAGTTCAAACTAGATCAAGATTGGCATCTTTTTGTGCTCACTCTTCTTTTGTGTCAATGGAAGAACCCAAGGACATTGATAAAGCATTTAGAGATCCGGATTGGGTAAATGCAATGCATGAAGAGCTCAACAACTTCAAGAGAAATGAAGTATGGGAATTAGTTGAAAGGCATAAGGATCACAATGTCATTGGAACAAGATGGGTCTTTCGCAACAAACAAGATCAAGATGGGATAGTAGTAAGAAACAAAGCAAGACTAGTGGCTCAAGGTTACACACAAATAGAGGGTCTTGACTTTGGTGAAACATATGCCCCGGTTGCAAGATTAGAAGCAATTAGGATCTTACTTGCCTATGCTTGTGCTCACAATATCAAGCTATATCAAATGGATGTGAAGAGTGCATTTCTCAATGGGTACATCCAAGAGGAGGTGTATGTGGAGCAACCTCCCGGTTTTGAAGATGACAAGAAACCCAATCATGTATACAAGCTAAGGAAGGCTTTATATGGATTGAAGCAAGCACCTAGAGCATGGTATGAAAGATTGAGGGACTTCTTGCTATCCAAAGGTTTTGTCATGGGCAAAGTGGATACTACACTATTTACCAAGAAGATTGGGAAAGACTTGTTTGTATTGCAAATATATGTTGATGATATCATATTCGGTTCAACCAATCAAGATTATTGTGATGAGTTTGGGAAAATAATGGCAAAGGAATTTGAAATGTCAATGATTGGTGAACTTAGTTTCTTTCTTGGACTTCAAATCAAATAAATGAAGGAAGGAACATTTGTAAGCCAAACCAAATACATAAAGGATATGCTAAAGAAGTTTGGTATGCACGATTTCGGTTGTTTAAGTTTCTAACGGCTCTATTCGAAGGGGTACGTCTATAAATACTCATTGGCCGGCTCAAGGCTCCCTTTCTTGGACATTTGACATACTTGTGAGCACTTTGAGCTAAGCAACTCCCCTCCCACTCATCTCTCTTGCTTCTTTGCATATTCGAAGTGAGATTGAGTGATCCAAGTGCATTTGCATTGTGAGATAGCATCTAGTTGGCACTTGGTGATTGATTTGCTGTGGGATTCTTGTTTCTCTTGGTGGTTGCCACCACCTAGACGGCTTGGAGCAGCTTGGAGGCGTTGGCAAGAGTTGGTGATTGTTCTTGGCCATCTCCGGTGATTGTGAGGGGTTTGTGCCTACCTCGGCGAAGCGCCAAAGGCAATATTAGTAAATTGCTCGTGTCATTACAACCTTTTGCCATTTGGTAGGTTCTTGTGGCGCCTTTTGAGAGGCTCGGTGTGAGACCGATTAGCCACCGAACCACGTGGTGAAGAGGGACACAACGGGGACTAGCGTGCCGGCAAGCACGTGAACCTTGGGATAAATCTTCGTGTCATCACTTTCATATTGTGATTGATTGATCCCGATGTTCAGTTATCTTGGTATTCATTGTTGATCATATTGGTTGGCTCAATACTTCGCCCCTCGGTGAAACTCTCCTAACTCAACTCCGCATTACTTTCTTAGTTATCTTTGCTAGCTAGTTAGCTTTGCTAGAGTAGCTCTTTTGTGTAGCTTGCTAGTTGTAGTTGTAGTTGTAGTTACCTTCTCGGTTTGACTTGTGCGGTTGAGTGCAACTACTAGAATTGTGTTTTGGATAGGTGGCTTGCAAACACCCCGTAGGCTAAGCAAAACTCGCATCTCGCTATTTGTTATATTGATAAACTTGTTTAACTTGTCTTTATAGAAATTTTAAAAAGGCTATTCACCCCCTCTAGCCATCAAGACCTTTCATAGTGATATCCCATGGGACGACCTCGAGGACGAGGAGTGAGCTTTAGTACCTCTGTTTCTTTTTCTGTCTTTTTGGCGCTTGTTGCCAAAGGGGGAGAAATTAAAGCGGGTACATCCCTTTTGTTGCCATGGTTGATGAGTTAGAGAGCTACTGTCATGTCCTTTAGTTGTGAGGTTATGAGTTCACACTACGGAGTTACATCTCCTATTGTCTTAGCTACTCGTTGTGTAGACTCAATCTATAGTATTGCAACTTTATGATTAGGATAAAAGCATAGGAGTAGAGTATGAATCATAGGAACCATATACTCTCTTGTTGTCCTTTCACCTAGTTATACCTTACTAAGTTATGCTTAAGCTACTTTGCACTTGCTTCATCACCCTTACTATCCAACATTCGATTACCCCTCTACAATGTTTGATACTAGTTTGTGGTAAATCTTGAGATCTCTAGTTTATTGTCATTCCTAGCCATCGCTTTCTCTTGGGATAAAGTAAATAATGATATCTTGAAATACTCCTGGGTGAAGTGCTACCACGATATATTCTGTGTGCTCGTGGAATTCTTTACTTGACCATAAGAAATACCAACATCTGCTGAACGCGCATGTCGCACCCGCGCCGCATCCAGGGCGACATCTATCACAAGCCATAAACATCTAGACGAGTGTACTCACCTGCATCCCGCCTCTGTGTCCTACTCAGCACTTCCCCTTCCGCTACTGGCTCATGTAGAACCACCTTCTTGGTCCCTGTGTGATCGTATGTTTGAATGATCTATATGTCGTTTATGTTTCTGGTGTGTCTCTAATCGATAACTCTTGTAATTTCATTGCCTTGGTAATGAAATTCGGTTTTACCGGTATGAAAAAAAAATGTAGAACCACCTTCCGCTACTAGCTCGTGCAGGTCGTGCATGGATGCCACAAGACAGTTGGAGTGGTTGGACCTTATTTTTGAGCTCTTCGGCATCCATGGAGCATAAGTCGGCAGGGCCTACGTGCAGGCAGCACACATGGGTCCACAGTGGCGTGGCGTGGGGGCGGTGATAGTTGTAGGTGGAGCTCACACGGCTAGTCAACCTCCACTTGGTGGGGGCAAAGGCAGGGGACGGTTATCGGCCAGCAGGGCACGGTGGCCTCCATGGAAGGGGCAGGGCACGCAATGGGGACCGAAAAGGGGTGATAAAACTGACGAGTGGTCCCATGGCTGTCACATGGGAGCCATGTATCATTGAGTAGAGATGAAGAGAGCAGCTAGGGCATTTTTGACCATATAAAAATATGGAACGAGTCAAACCATGTCAAACTGCATTTGAAATGTATAGAATGACATATCTTGGATAGACGAAGAATTATAATAGCATGGTTGTAAATAGATAAATAGTAGTAATAAATTTTTAGATGGTAGGTTCAAATTAATCCATTTTCTCTCCGGTGAGAATAGCCGATAAAGCCTTTGTTTTATGCCCACGGGGCAGTCTGAAGCCTGAAGTTCTGAAGTGAGAAGTGTGGTGTGTGATGATGAGTGATAATAGCTTCGCTTGCTAAAATTTAAAAAAAAAAGCTTCGCTTGCTGTGCAACTGCGACGGTGAAAGCCCGGGGCGTCGCGATGTGCCCGTCCGTGAGCGCCGCGGCCGGTCGAATCTCTCCTCGGGGAAAACTCGCTCCGAAAGTGTTAGCTGTCTGCTGCACAAGCAAAAAGGGGAGCAGGAAACCGGGGAAGAACGGCTGCAGCCATCAGAAGAAAAGCTCCAGTCTTTCTCCCCCTCTCGCGGTTTGGAGGAGGGACCGGGCGCGGAGAGTCTAAAAGCGCAGGTGAGCTCCGGGCGGGGAAGATGTTCCCCAGCCTGATCCACCACGCTGGCCGCGCCCGACCCGACGTCGCCGCCGCCGAGGACGCACCGCGCAGTGGCGGCGGGTTGGGGCTGCACGGGCACGGCGGCGGGCCCAGCGTGGTGCTCACGGCCGACCCCAAGCCTAGGCTCCGCTGGACGGCCGACCTCCACGACCGCTTCGTCGATGCCGTCGCCCAGCTCGGCGGGCCTGATAGTGAGCATTTCGACAGCTCTTCCCCATGCTTCTTTCCCGCATCCTTTGCTCTGTCTGCCTCATTATTGCTCCGTGGTCGCTTGCGCCCGTTTCTTGATCTGTCTGTTTCATGGTTCCTAGCTCATTTGGCTGCGTTGCTCAGTTCGTTGCGGCTAATGAAATGTGGGAATTGGCGCAGCGGCATTCACCTAGGACTCTAGGACAATTGACTGATACTGCGCGTCTTTTCGGGGGGGGGGGGGGGGGGGGGGGGAGGGGGCTTGGGGTTTTATTTCGAGCAAAATTCACCGCCGGGCTCTCAACTCGGCAGGCAGTGTCATCTGGGTCCTTTTCTAAAGTGATATACGTGGGTACCTAAACTTCGCAGACGGTGTCACGTAAGTCCCTAAACTTTTAGAGTGATCACCGTAGGTCCCTAAACGTGGCCGGTGGTGTCATCCTGGTCCCTGAACTTTCAAAATGATCACCGCAGGTCCTTAAACTTGGCAAGCGATATCATCCATGTCCAAATGTGCTTTAACCTACTCTATAAGCTTGCGTGGCACGCTGACGGTACCTTATACGTGGATCCAACATGTGTCAATTAATCAATCATTATGTATTACTAATAGTATTAAAATTTCTATTGTATTAAAAGTTTTCTCTATTAAAAGTTACTTCTAATTTTAGTATTATTTTAAAAGTTTTAATAGTAATACTATAGAAGTAACTTTTCTTTATTATTAATACTATAATACTATTACTTCTAATAGTAGTATTATAGTATTAGAACTTTTAATAATAGTATTATAGTATTAAAAGTTTTATAATAATGTTATAGTATTAATAGCAGAGAAAAGTTACTTCTATAATACTACTGTTAAAACTTTTAAAATAATACTAAAATTAGAAGTAACATTTAATAAAGAAAACTTTTAATACTATAGGTAACTTTTAATATTATTATATTTGGACAGGAATGACACCGCTTGTCAAGTTTAGGGACCTATGATGATCACCTTGAAAGTTCAGGGACCGGGATGACACCGCCAACCAAGTTTAGGGACCTGTGGTGATCACCTTGAAAGTTTAGGGATTTGGATGACACCGTATACCAAGTTTAGAGACCCACAGATATTACTTTAGAAGTTCAAGGACCTGGATGACACTGCCGGCCAAGTTCAGGGACCGGCGGTGAATTTTGCTCTTTTATTTCAATTGATTGAATGCACTGCTCCGTTAGCCATGGGGGGCTGACGAATTCTGAGTTTCAAGTCACGGCCTCACGGTAATGCATCCTTAGCCATCTTGTGCTCTCAATTTGGGTGTCTAGTCGAGGAATTTTGTGCACCTTGTTAATTTGTATTGTGAAGAATCGGTAAATTTATCTATGCATATGATCTTTTCAATGTTTAAGTGCACACTTGCAGCATTCTGCTTCGTATGAATCCACAAGTGTAAGGTCATCATTTCAGGCAGTGTGTTATTTTTCAGGTAACATGATCATAAAGAGCATGCATCTTTCATAATTTTTGGGATGATGACAGAGAACATGAGGCTGGTGAGCTGGGAGCAATTCGGTCTCTTGGGAGTTGTTCTTGTCATGATGTGGCTTCTCATTTGTGTTGGTGCTGTGATTACTTTCTGGTGACTCACCAGCCATTATCTTGTTATTGTACTTTAACCAAAGTTTGTTTCGTTTTAACTTGTTTTTTTTATGAAACTGGAGGGGTCGTGGCCCTACAGGGTATGCATTTAAAAACAAAGAGGTGGGGGGTGTGGGGTGGTGGGCAGGGTCATAAAGTGACCAAGGTACAAGTTACAGTTCAGGAAACGAAAAAAGAGACAAAGAAAATAATAAAAAAAAAGCACCAAATCATTCTAGAGCTTGGGTCCATAGACTAAACAAAGCTGTGAGGTTTAAACTGACTCTTGTGGAAAGTAGCAAGACTTCCTTGAGAAAGAGGGCTCTGCAAATTTATAGGTTTGGTTGAATTCCTCTGAAAATTAGATCGTTCCTTGCTGTCCAAATAACCCAGCACATTAGGATTACTCCAATCATGAAGAACTCAGTCTGAAGATTGACCTTGAAGAAGGTGACAATCTCTGGAAAGCTGCTGTCCAAAGGAACATCTAGGTGTAGTAGCTCCCAACAAGCTCGAGCAAAGGGCCAGTGAAGAAACAGATGCTGAACTGTCTCCTCATTCAGATTGCAGAGAGCACAGTTGTACCAATCGAGGGTCATGTCTCTCCTTCTTAGAATGTTTCTGGTGCTCAGTTTGTCTTTGGTCAAAAGCTAGAACATCTTGTGCTTTGGATGACAAAAAGATTTCCAAATCCACTTAAAGGCTGGATCAACAACCCAGGAGTGCCCCATCAGGATTGTCGAAGTGTGTATAAGTGCATTGCTCACCTCTTCCTGAAAGCTTAAGTTTTTGGGTTGAACTGGTCGGTGCGTACAACTTAACATGGTATCAGAACCAGAGGTCACGAGTTTGAATCCTGGTAGAGGCAACTTAATTCCTCCGCCCCTTTATTTCCACATTTGCGCCTCTCTCGGGCTGCACGTGAGTGGGGGCGTTGAAGTGTGTATAAGTGCATTGCCCACCTCTGTCTGAAAGCTTATGTTTTTGGGTTGAACTGGTCGGTGCGTGCAACTTAACAAGGATCTTGTAGACTTTGGTGGAGGAAAAGATATTAGAGCCCCATCTGTAGCCCCAAACATCCTTGTCCTCTGCGTGTTTGAAGGAATACGTCCAAGCATCCAGATACTACTACAAACAGCGGCGAATGAGAGCTCCCTGTGGTATATGGCTGGGGCCTCAAAGCTCCAGGGGCTCCTCACTAGGTCGCTTGTGCTGGCACTTAAGCGCCGTGGCTACCGGTCAAGTCCGTGTTTTTTTTGTTGGCAATTTTTTTGTTTTGTGCTTTGGTGGGTGCGCTGGTGTGCAAGGATTGGGGGTCTCCCCTAATCTTTTGTAATTGTTCACTTCTTTCTTAATGAAATGGCGCGCAGCCCTCCTGCGTAGTTCAAGAAAAAAAAAGAGTTGTGCTTGCCATTGAGTTTATGATTCTCTGCATTTGAGCAAAGGCTCCTTGTTTCATTTTAACTGTTGCATCCATGATCATGTTTAGGGATTTGAGTTTGTTGTTTTGGATGCTGCAATTGATGCCTTTTCTAAACCAAAGCTTACATCTCAGTAAACCGTATGATATCCACAATCAGGTTATTGTTATTATGCTTTGGTTGATCATAAATATATCACAAAACCTATGTTCTTCTAATCCAGTCCATAACAGTGAATATCTTTTCTAGATTATACACTATTTCGCCATTAGAAACATGTGATTATTTTCTGTTCACCAGTCACCAATAATCTTTTTGGCTATTGCATTATGTTATCTTTTCTTCAGTCGTTTTTTTATAGTCCATTTTGTTTGTTTCTTTGTGGCATCAGCTTTTCCTAGCAGTTTGAATTTTGAACGTGGTTTAGCCATTTAGGTGTTCCTTACTTTTATTGCTCCTTTGTTAAATAAGTGTGACTTTCAAAACCTTGTGGTTTTGTTAGATTTTTTGGTGTTGTTTTTTATGCTTTTTTCATTGTGGTTTTAGTATTTTACACTTTACTGCCCTGGTGCCCCTAACGTGATTGGTGGAGCTCTCAGTAAATGCCAACTTCTTTACATAATTTGAATTCCCATTGTTTGGTGAAGGAGGCATAAATACAGAGGGAATCCATTCCATTTTCTGTAGTAACTTAGGTAGTAAAACTGTTTAACCACAATATCATCAACTGTAGGCTTGTGTCTGCAGATCTTATTCCTTGCTAGTATGAATTTGTAGGATGCTAATGAGTCAGGTGCTGTTGTTAGGTTGGCATGTATTGGTTATCTTAATTGAACTTCCTGATGATGATATATCATTGTTAGACTGATTGCAATATCAATCCTGCAGAAGCAACACCAAAAGCTATCATGAGGACAATGGGAGTGAAGGGGCTCACCCTTTTTCACTTGAAAAGCCATCTTCAGGTACATGCAGTTGTTCATGCATCTATGTCCTGTGATTTCATAAGTGCAACATCACTCTTAAGTTTACTTCTTATTTCTACTTACCAGAAATACAGACTGGGAAGACAGTCTGGCAAAGAGTTGATGGAGCAATCAAAAGATGGTAAGTTACAAATAAGTACTGATGATATTTTAAACTTCCATGCTACACCTTTCCTTGCTGTGTGTTATTCATTTATTAACATTCTTAGAGCAGTATCCATTTTGGTATGCATGCCATCCATAGTTAAGACTCTTATACCACAAATCCTCCTTTGGAATGCATAGTTGCCGCTCATTTGCCATAGTGTGTGCTATACTATGACATGCATAACAAGGAAAGCATATTTATTTAAAGATATGGTTGTTAGGTAATTAGTTTCTCTACTCCTATAGTGTTTCTTTAATAAGTGGAACTGTTTCCTACTTTCCTTCAATCTATAAGCCATAATTGTGACAACAACAACAACAACAGCATAGCCTTTTGTCCCAAGCAAGTTGGGGTAGGCTAGAGATGAAACCAAAAAGAGACGAAAAACAGGGAGACACATAAAGGGACATAAAGGGCACAAGACAAAAAGAGGTCACGGTTCAGGCACGTTGATTGCCAATCTCCAAGCGCTCCTGTCCATAGCTAAATCCTTGGAGATATTCCACTCCTTAAGATCTCTCTTAACGGACTCGTCCCAAGTTAGTTTAGGTCGACCTCTACCGCTCTTTACATTATCGGCCCGCTTTAGAACTCCACTACGCACCGGCGCCTCAGGAGGCCACCGTTGGACATGTCCAAACCATCTCAACCGATGTTGAATCAATTTCTCCTCAATTGGTGCCATCCCAACCCTATCCCGAATATCGCCGTTCCGGACTCTATCCCTCCTTGTGTGCCCACAACACCAACGCAACATACGCATCTCTGCTACACTCAATTGCTGGACATGTCGCCTTTCTGTAGGCCAACACTCAGCACCGTATAACATCGCCGGACGAATCGCCGTCCTATAGAACTTACCTTTCAGCTTCTGAGGCACTCTTTTGTCACAGAGAACGCCAGAAACTTGACGTCATTTCAACCAGGCGGCTGAAATTCTATGCCTAACATCTTCATCAATGTCTCCATCCTTTTGTAGCATCGACCCTAAATACCGAAAAGTATCCTTCTTGGCCACCACTTGCCCATCGAGGCTAACGTCTCCCTCCTCGTGCCTAGTCGCGCTGAAAACTTCTGAAAACGTCCCCCTGTGAAATCTGATTCTGAGGCACTCTTTTGTCACAGAGAACACCAGAAGCTTGACGTCATTTCAACCAAGCGGCTGAAATTCTATGCCTAACATCTTCATCAATGTCTCCATCCTTTTGTAGCATCGACCCTAAATACCGAAAAGTATCCTTCTTGGCCACCACTTGCCCATCGAGGCTAACGTCTCCCTCCTCGTGCCTAGTCGCGCTGAAAACTTCTGAAAACGTCCCCCTGTGAAATCTGATAAAATATTACAGAATTTATTGAAAATTTCTACCTACATCTATTCAGTTTGTCCGCTGAGCTCCCTATAGAAAGTTTCTCATCAATAACCACCTCCTCCCGACCCCCACCCCACACCCAATATTAATAAGCATGTTGGCATTGGCAAACCATGTCCGTGCGATGTTGTGTGGTGATCCTTCCTGGGCTGAATAGCACCTCCACCCTTATACACTACCTAAACTGTGCCGTCTACTCTGCCATTATGCCCAATAGAGCTCCACTAGGGGATGCATCACGAAAATTGTGAAGTACATTTTGAGCATAGTTTATGATGTCATATATCATCCCACAATCTGCAATTTGAACTTAAAATGCAACTTATCTGAAGAGAATTTTATGTTTCTTTTTCTTGGGTGGGGGTGTGGGGTGGGGGTCGGGAGGAGGTGGTTATTGATGAGAAACTTTCTATAGGGAGCTCAGCGGACAAACTGAATAGATGTAGGTAGAAATTTTCAATAAATTCTGTAATATTTTATCAGATTTCACAGC
This sequence comes from Saccharum hybrid cultivar R570, assembly GCA_038087645.1. NCBI lineage: Eukaryota > Viridiplantae > Streptophyta > Magnoliopsida > Poales > Poaceae > Saccharum > Saccharum hybrid cultivar. Next base: position 397,493 of record JAQSUU010000625.1, on the reverse strand, counting down.
TAGTACTAAAAGGCTGTCTGAACATTGTTAACATATGTATCGTCAAAACATTGTTTACATATGATCTCGTGAGCCATGTGTATAATTATTTATTACTGTGCGCTTAACACTATAAAGTTGGGCCAGATTCGTAGTGACATGTATGGCCTTCTCTGTTCTCTCACAATTGCAGCTTCTTACCTTATGGAAGCTCAAAGTGGAACAACTTTGTCTCCTAGAGGTTCTACTCCAGATGTGAAAGAGTAAGCTGCATCAGCACATATCTAACAAATTATATTATATTTGTTTGCCCATCACATACATATTTAGGATTTTAAGTTACTTGTGAGCTCTAGAGAAATTTCATTCTCCTATTACATTTGTATAGGAGTCAAGAAGTTAAAGAAGCACTCAGAGCACAAATGGAAGTGCAACGAAGATTGCACGAACAAGTGGAGGTAACATGAGTTCCCAATCTGGCCAGTATGTCTTGTCTTTTCTTGAACTCAGTTAGTTCCATTGCTGCCTTAGCATACATAATGCTAAGGAGATAGTAATCACCAAATACTGATTTTGCTTGATAAATTGAGGTGTATGATTATTCTGACAACCTAGCCATTTGGAACTCAGTAGTTTCCACATACTTGGGTGCTTCCTACTTCCTAGTTAGAGAGGAATCCATACTCTGCTGTCTACTAATCTGTAATTTATCAAGAGCAAACAGTGTTGTGGGTTAGTTGACTGACAAGAACTGATGAAGGATTGAAACAGCCTCCTCCTAATTAAGGATGAACCAAATGAACTCATTTTAGCTTTAAGACAGTCAAACCTGAGTTAACGATTCCGGCTCCTCTAATTCAATTCGAATCAATTTATGCCCATGGCTTTCTTTGAGTTCATTTGAAGCTGTGCAGTATAATCTCCTAATAACGACTGGTTACTGCACTTTTGCGTTTATTAGGTCCAGAAGCATATGCAGATCCGAATGGAGGCGAACCAGAAGTACATCGACACAATACTAGATAAGGCATTCAAGATAGTATCTGAGCAACTGAGTGGCTTCAGCATATCTGACCAAGACCCACCGATTCTCACCTCTGCTGGGGTCATGCTTAGTCCTGCAGATCACTTGAGTTCGTCAGTCTTCCCCCAGCTCTCTGTCAGCTCGGTTAGCATTCACAGCCCTGGAGGGAAAGGCCTTCCGCATATTGCAGATAGCCATGTGTTCTCCCAGAGGCCACCTGAACAACTCAAGCGCAAATCACGTTGAGACGCATTGCTAGCTCGATGCAGATGCATGAACTGATCAAGGGCACACTGGAAAATCAGAGGAATTTCGTCTAACATGTGCGGGGTGCAATCGTTCGCCCATTCTCCCGTAGCACATCTGTGAACAAGGTTATCTTGGTCTATTTCGGCACATCTAGACCGATCTTTATTAATATCTAATGTAATGCCTAGTGGACTAGATCAAGTAATTCGCTTGATGTATCATGTATAAGCTGCTGAGCTGTAACATCCAGAGTTATAATGTTCTGTTCCACGCACTTAGAGCATCTCCAAGAGTATCAAAAAAATCTTCCCAAAACCTTTGAGTTTTCCAGGTGGCCAAAAAATATTAGGACCAAAGAAAAGTTTTTCCAACATTTTCTAAAAAATCACTCCTAAAAGATAGAAGGCATACATCAGGAATTTCGAACTATTTCTAAATCACTCTAACCACTTTTATATTTTTTATCTCTTGTACATTTGCATCAGGAATGTCTTATTCTTTCCCATGTTCTTTCACTTGACTAGGAAAATGCCCGTACGTTGCTACGGGTAAATATTAATGTCCCTGACCTTGCGTTGCTACGGGAACCTTAAAATTTTCAATGTAATTCAACACAATAAAGTAAGAAACAAAATATGTTATGAGCCTCAAATTTTCAACACAGTAAGAGCTTAAAAAAAAGTTGTCGAGATTAAGACAAATGAACTTTAACTTGGCTTAGCAATATATTGTTTCAAGTCACATTCAAATAAATAAGCGTCAAGTAACAATGTCAAAATAAGTACATGATAGATAAGTCCTTTACAACTATGTCTTTCAACGTCTTTTGCCCGTGATACGGCTAAGATATTCTCGTACCGATACAGGAATCATACACCGCCATGAATTCCCATCATACGCCAGTAGGTCGATCACAAAGTTCTTCCGCGGTCTTTGACCATCCTATGCAAAAGACAAACATAAATAATAAGTTTTTTTGAAAGTAATAATAAGTTGGAATTACATATATATGACCACAAACATAAATGATTGTGCTCACCGTATAGATTGGCATGAGCTGTCCATTGTTCCATGCGGACATGCATTGCAAAACGATCAAGGCAGATAAATTCCTATAGCATAATAAATGGTCAACCAATTAACTCTTAACGGTCCATTTCTATATATAGCATAATATAATGTGGTTCAAATAAAGTTACCTATCTTCTATGATTGGGTTGCCACTTTGGAGTATACATTTCCAACAGAAGACATCAATAGGACGTTCATTTGCTTTCACTCCTGTTGCACGTCTATAATAGTTGGAAATATCGATAATTTTATCGCACATAGTACTTGTATGGCATATCATTACACCAATCAGGAATAGGAGTACTCAAGCACGCTTAGAGTTTTTTTCTCACAGTCCAGCACAAAAAGGTTATAAATGCCTCCTTTTCTCCATGGCATAAGAACCTGCAAAATGATAGGAATTAGAATTTCGAAAAAGGGCTCACAATAATCATAGAGAAATATCGTTACAAATCTGCAACGTGAGGCATCATATTTCATATATGGCCAAGTTTCTAATGATTTAGCCAACTCTTGAACATTAAGTTCCATAGATTCAGACGTAGTCTACAGAAAACAAGTATGTTTAGAAACATGAGAAAGACTTCTTATTATGGATATACTACTTAAGAAAATGTTTAGAAACAGTTTACTCACGCAGAATCTCAGGTCCATGTAATGCTTTGAAACCTTCACATTAGCACTTGTCAACCTTTTATTCTCACTGTATGCAAGAAGCCGCACACCAATGTTGAAACATTCTCTGGGCATTGGTTGTTTCATCCTTAGTGATGCTTGGAGTTGACGTACTGTTACGGAGACATTGTAAGGTTGGAAGCTTCGTACCCAAATGGTCCTATAAGATAATAAGTTATGACCCGGAATATGATCATTTGAATAATATTATATTACTGTTGAAAAAATAAATCATAAGAAACTTACTCCAATGTCTCAGCATCATTAATTGGCATGATATAGTCACACAACAAGTCTGTCAAATCTTCCTTTGTCATTGGCATGTCAAACGTCCAACTGAAGCATATATCAAGATTTGGACATTTCAAAAGGAGAATAGTCTCTGCAGCAACAATATGTAAATTAAAACTTTGGTGCTAAACAAAATGATAGATTTTTAATGATTGTGGTCATTATATGATCTAAACATACTGATACTCTACAAATTGTATAATGCAGTGTCAATACCAAATTCAAAATTTTCAAGGATGTGCATAGGTATACAGCAAACTAAAAGCATTAAGATGTATGAATAGACACCAATGTTCTAATAGTCACACAAACAGATTGTACAGGTAGAGTGGTACTTACAGAATCAGGAGTATTGTATTGTTGCCCAAGAGCATCTCCTCCAGCAACCATCTGAACTCCAGGTGTGGCATGGAGCCATGGATAAACATCGAGCTTGATGGTGTTACTGATCAAGACGTAGGATTTACTGATATAAATCTCATCACAAAGTCAGAATGTTGCTCAGCAACCTCTACAGCAGCAGCAGTGTAATCTCTATGAGCTAGGTTGCCAGCAAAGCTCATCTCAGCAAGTAAAAGTAGCCCTCTTCCTTTAGGAGTTATGCCTTCACATTTTCTTGGAGGGCTAACCATTTTTGTTACAATAAGGTAAGAATGCAACCCAGTGAGGCCACCAACAAAGAAGTACCAGATAAGCCTAGGAAGTTTTATAGGAATAGTTGTCAGGCTATAAAAGTTAAGAAAAATGAATCCATAACTTGTTTCCTGTGAGAAAATAAATACATCAACATATACATTGCCAACCCAAGGGCAGTGATGATCAAAGCATTGATTCCTTAACACATTTCATGAAATCAATGCAGAATTACAAGTGTTAGAGAAATGCCGATATAAATCCTAATTCTACCTAAGGCATGACATATTGGCATCAGACTGAGAGGAAAGCAGAAACGCATTGCAATATCCTACTTCTCAGTGACTTGTCACTGTAAGTTGTTCACCCGCATCTTGCTTTTCTAATGCCTTTTCAAAACATATGATATAACATTCCTGCCATAGCTCTACAAATATATTTGTAACTACTGAATTTTCTCAGTTTGTCATTGTTTCTCTCTAACTACAGCTAATGCTAAACTACTAAAAATAGATAAAATTCATCCACGCATCTGCAAAGTTTCCACTTAATATAGTTAGGATTCATCCACTAATTATGTGCAGAGAATAGCTCTTTTTATTCACTGCATAGAAAGCCTGGCAACCTGTAGCAGGGCAAAGCATATCAAGCAATTCATAAATAATTGTTGGAGTGTGGATGTATTAGGCCCATGAGGCTAGGCCCATGTGGCCCATGTATGCTACCTATATAGCTACCCTTCTAGGGTTAGCCCAAATCAAGGAACGCTTCTATTTCCATTATGGTACCAGAGCCTCTTCTCTCTTCCTCCCTCCCAGCCACCGGTTGACCCACCAGCAGGGCGCCGCCGCCTGCCACCTCCCCTACAGCCGGCCATGGCTGAACCTCCTCCTCCCTCCTTCCTTCACTTCCCCCCCCCCTCTCCCACCCTTCTTCCTGGGCCCCGATTGCTGCTGCACCTCCGCGCCCCACCCCTTTTCCTGCTGCCGCCGCCGGGTCTTCCTCTGATGCCGCCGCCGCCGCCCTCCCTGGCCAGGGGGCCGCCCTCCCTGGCGCCGCCGGCCAGGGGGCCGCCCTTCCTGGAGCCGTTGGCCAGGGGGCCGAGCCGGCAAAGCCCCCTGCTGGGGCCGCCCAGCTGCCTGGCGCCGGCGCTGGCGCCATCTCCCCTGCATGCGGCCTGCAGCCCCCCTCCTCTCTGCTGTGGGCTGGGGTGCACCTGGAGACCCGCCCCCTGCTGCTGGCGAAGACCCGCCCCCTGCTACTGGCGGAGCAACAGCCCACCCGCCCCCTCCTACTGCCGCCCTCCTCCTCACCTCCTGCCGCCCTCCTCCAGGTGCGGGTCCTGGTGTTGGTGCCCCGCGGGCCGATCTCGCTGCTACTGCTCCAGATGGCCACGCAGCTGCTGCCCTGATGGCTGCGGCCCCTGCTGGACTCGCGGCTGCTACCCCTGCAGCGGGTGGTGCCGCTGCCCCGGCTGCCCGGCATGCCACTGCCGGCCCTACCCCGCCGCAGGAACCCACATGTCTCTCGCCGAACTCATCTCCACGAGCGGGAGTGCCCACTAACACCCCGGCGGGGGACGTCCTGCCTCCAAAGGCGGAGTCCCCGCACCCACCGCGCCGCGCCACCGCTTCATCACCCCTCGCCGCCGCTCTAGTTGCTGCCAGGGCCGAGGCTGTCGAGAGGCAGGCCCGGGTGCGCGCGGCCGCCCTCGTGTGGGAGCGTGAGCGGGAAGCGGCCGATGCCCTGGCCCGCCAGATCGCCGCGGCCATGCCTTTCCCGGTGCCTCAGTCGCCGCCGCCAGGCCGCTGGCCCAGTGCCGCCGTCACCGGTCCAAGCGCGGCCGCGGGCGCGGGGGACCCAGCCACCTTAGCCTACTCCTTCAGCACCACCGTAGGGCTGCCATCTGTCAGTCCTGATTGGATCGCCGACTCGGGCGCCACTTTCCACACCACGCCCAATGCGAGTCTACTTTCTTCTCTCCGTCCTCCCCATCCTTCCTGTCCCTCTTCCATCATGGTCGCCAATGGCACCTGCATTCCTGTCTCCTCCGTGGGCACTGCCAGTTCCCACGGCTCCTTTCATAGCCCTGATGCAGCTCAGTCGTAGTTCCGACATTCGGTGCTCTCAGGCTCACGATGATCACTTGTGTCATGCGTGCCAGTTGGGCCGTCACGTTCGCCTTCCCTTTCAGTCCTCATCCTCACATGCCCCTCGTGCATTTGATCTTATTCATTGTGACTTGTGGACTTCTCCTGTTCTCAGCATGTCTGGCTATAAGTACTACTTGGTGGTGGTCGATGATTTCTCCCATTATTCCTGGACTTTTCCCCTGTGGGCCAAGTCCGAGGCGTTCCCCACTCTTAGCCACCTCTTTGCTTGGGTATCCACTTAGTTCAGCCTCACCATCAAGGTTGTCCAGTGCGACAATGGTCGTGAGTTCGATAACTCAACCTCACGTGCCTTCTTCCTTTCTTCCGGTGTCCACCTGCGCATGTCTTGTCCGTATACCTCCTCTCAAAACGGCAAGGCAGAGCGCATGATCCGCACAACCAATGACATCATTCGCACTCTTCTGCTCCAGGCATCTCTACCCGCTCGCTTCTGGGCTGAGTGTCTGCACACCTCCATCTATCTCCTTAACCGCCTTTCTTCTACTGCTTGCCCAGCTCCCACGCCTCACCACGCTCTATTCGGTACCCCACCTCGGTACGACCACCTTCGAGTCTTTGGGTGTGCGTGTTACCCTAACACCGCCGCCACGGCTCCCCATAAGTTGGCTCCCCGGTCGACCCTCTGTGTCTTTCTCGGAAACTCTTCGGATCACAAGGGTAACCGATGCTTTGACCTTACCTCTTGCCGTGTCCTCATCTCTCGCCATGTCGTGTTTGATGAGTCGGCATTCCCTTACTCCACCAACTCTCCACCCACACCTCCCGCTGACCCTGCGGAGGCTTCCTTCTTTCCCACTGACCCGGCGATTCCGCCACCCTTCTCCCTCTACCCTGCAGGTACTGCTCCGGCGCACTCTCCTGGTGGTCCCGCCTCGCCCCTGCCGGACTCACACCAGGACCTTCCGGTGCCTGACATGGTCGAGGCAGCCCCAGAGCTTCCACCCTCGCTCCCTGTGGCTTCGCTGCCTCCCGTTGTGCCCGATGCTGCCGTTCCGATCACGGGACCGCGCACACCGACCCCACCTCCTTCCGGGCGCTTCGGACTCGTCTACCAGCGCCGGCGGGAGCCGCGTCCGCCCTCACCTCCTCCCGGACGCTTCGGCATCGTCTACGAGCGCCGGCGTGAGCCGGCTCCGCCGCTCTCGTCACCGGCGCCGTCGTCGCCGGTGTATGCTCCGCCGGCATCGCCACGCTCTCGCGCCGACCCGCCGGTGTACCACCCGCCTCTTCTTCACCGGCACCCTCGTCACACTCACCCGATGGTGACGAGGCAGGCGTCTCGCCCGCAGGCCCTCACCGCCGCCGCCTGCGAGCCGGGGATCTCTCCGGTACCCTCTTCCGTCCGCGCGGCCTTGGCGGATCCTCACTGGCGCCGCGCGATGGACGAGGAGTACGCGGCCCTCCTCGCCAACCAGACGTGGGACCTAGTGCCTCGTCCGCCGGGCTCCAACATTGTCACCGGCAAGTGGATCTGGACGCACAAGAGGCGGGCTGATAGTTCCCTGGAGCGCTACAAGGCTCGCTGGGTCCTCCGCGGCTTCACTCAGCGGCCCGGCATTGACTATGCTGAAACCTTCAGTCCCGTGGTGAAGCCAGCTACAGTCCGCACCGTCCTCTCCCTGGCTCTCGAGCGCTCCTGGCCTGTGCATCAGCTGGATGTCAAGAATGCCTCCTCCATGGCACTCTGACTGAGACGGTCTACTGCAGTCAGCCGGCAGGTTTCGTGGATTCTTCTCGTCCTGACTTTGTCTGCCGGCTCAACAAATCTCTCTACGGGCTCAAGCAGGCACCCCGGGCTTGGTACTCTCGATTCGCTACCTTCCTGCAGACTCTTGGGTTCACGAAGGCCAAGTCTGACACCTCCCTGTTCATATACCACTATGGGGGTGAGACTGCTTACCTGCTCCTTTATGTGGATGACATTGTTCTCATCGCCTCCAGCGAGTCTCTGCTCCACCGCATCATTACCTCACTCCAGAAGGAATTTGCTATGAAGGATCTTGGGGTGCTCCACCACTTCCTCGGCGTCACTGTTGAGCCCCGACCTTCAGGCCTGTTCCTCCACCAACGGCAGTTCACTTGTGACATTCTGGAGCGAGCAGGGATGACCGCCTGCCAGTCCTGCTCTACACCGGTGGACACCCAGGGCAAGCTGTCAGAGACTGGGGGTCCGATGCTTGGGCCAGCAGACTCCACCGCCTACCGGAGTCTTGCTAGCGCACTTCAGTACCTCACTTTCACACGGCCGGACATCACTTATGCCGTCCAGCAGCTCTGCCTCTACATGCATGCTCCGCGGGAGCCCCACCTGGCAGCTATGAAGCGGCTTCTCCGGTACCTCCGTGGCACACTTGGCTACGGGTTACTCCTCGGCCGGTCCTCCACTGCCGAGCTGGTTGTCTACACCGACGCTGACTGGGCGGGATGCCCGGACACCCGCCGGTCCACCTCCGGCTACGCAGTCTTCCTCGGCGGCAACCTGGTCTCTTGGTCGTCCAAGCGCCATCCGGTGGCTTCCCGCTCCAGTGCCGAGGCGGAGTACCGTGTCGTGGCCAACGGCGTGGCCGAGGCCGCCTGGCTCCGCCAGCTCCTGGCTGAGCTTCACCGCCCACTCGCCAGGAGCACGCTCGTCTACTGCGACAACGTCAGCGCGGTCTACCTCTCCACCAACCTCGTGCAGCACCAGAGGACCAAGCATGTGGAGATCGATCTACACTTCGTCCGCGACCGGGTGGCCATCGGCGACGTCCGGGTTCTTCACGTCCCGACCACCTCCCAGTTTGCAGACATCTTCACCAAAGGCCTCCCTTCCTCAACCTTCTCCGAGTTTCGCTCCAGCCTCAACGTCTCCAGTGGCTAGTTGTGGCTGCGGGGGGTCCTGTGTGTGTTGTGCTCTTACTTGTTTTCTTTCTTGTTCAGCCTTGAACTCCGCTGCGCCGATAGTTCAGACTGCGGGGGGTGTTGGAGTGTGGATGTATTAGACCCATGAGGCTAGGCCCATGTGGCCCATGTATGCTACCTATATAGCTACCCTTCTAGGGTTAGCCCAAATCAAGGAACGCTTCTATTTCCATTAAAAATGAATGTAACATATGCAACCTGGTCCATTGATTAGCTGTTACGGAGAACATGGTAGCACACACAGTAGGTGTGACAGCATGTGGCTAAATATCATTCATAATTCACAGGAGGTATGACTGCATGTGGGATAAAATACATCTTCACATGTGAGGTTTCTGTATTGGTCAATTTGTTGGGAATTTTCTAAAAAAAAACATGCACACCTTTTGTTTTAGGTCCGTTATATCAAAGTGAACACCACTGTCTGCCTATCTGTCTTGAATCAAGCGACCGGAAAACACAATGAGACAATGATGTAAGTACAAACTTTGGTAATCAACCTGCTGCCTCTATTGTTGGACAGGTGATATAGAGACAGAGAGTCCATATACCGGGTTAGGAAAACAACTGAACCCCTTGCCATTAGCTTTTAACATTATTTCCAAACAAACAGATCCTCCAAATGAGCACTAAGAAATTTTCTTTTACCTCATCTGTATAGTTAGACAAGAGAATGAGTAGCCAGCCCGGCCCTGTCAGCTTGTCCGATTGTTATCATCCTCTGCAAGCAAAGTCAAGTACTTGAGCATTTCAAATCTGGGAGCAGCTGCATGTCCTCTGCAGTGTTTACTCAAAAAGAAAATATAGTAGGAAACTGAACACATGAAGCAGTAAGAGCAGAGTTTGCATAAATCAAAGCTGTATGTGGCTATGTGCACGAATACGGGCGGAGGGTACACGCATAGTCTATCCAATAATATGGTTGAGCAGCTAATGGATGGTTTTTTAACATAGGTCGTTCTACAGATTCAAAAGTTCCAAAAAATCATTCAGTTGGGATCTGTCAATACGGCAAAAAGCTTCTCCTCCGCAGTGACAACCGACTCACCAAGTCCTCGTTGGTGACGGGGAGCGCCCTGAAGGCGTCGGGAGCTGCACGTAGGTTGCAACGGCTTTAGAGCCTCGCTAGCTGCAACGGCGCTCTCGGCCTCGAGCTCGTGGATGGAGCTGTAGCGCTTGGAGACGACGTTGAGCATCTGCAAGAAGTTGCGCACCGTGGTGTCACGCGTGCGCTGCGACGGAGCCGTGAGAGACGGAATCAGCACCTCTGCGGAGGCCGTTCCTCGCCGGAGTTCCGCGCTGAGTTGAAGCGGAGCCGGGGCAGATGCGGCGGCGGCGAGGGCCCAAGGTGGCGAGGGCGGGTCGGAGCGGCGTCCGTTCCGCGCAGAGTTGTTGCGGCCGGGTGGACTCGGTGGCAGCGGTGGGTCGGAGTGGCGGCCGTTCCGCGCGGAGTTGCTGCGTCCGGGTGGAATCAGTGGTGCGGCGAGAACCGAGTAGGCGAGGGCGGGATTCGGTGGCAGTCCGCTTCTGTGTCGGGGGCGCTCGGCGGCGTCGGGGGCAAGGCGAAGGGCACGGTTGGAATCTCAGGGAGGGGCTAGTCGAGCTAGGGTTTGGGTTGAAGGGGAACGCGGCTACCCAAGCAGGTTGGCTTTCGAAAGCTTCTGGAAGGGCGAGGCGGGTAAGAGGGGGAGAGCGCCGCGGCTGGCCATGCCGCCGTCGAGCTGGCCACGCCGGCTACCTGCCTGGCCGCCGCCGCTCCGGCTGGCACGGCGCTCAGCCTCCCTTGCGCGGTCCTGCGCCCGCGGGTGGTGGGCAGCCCGCGCGGTTCCCTGGTGATGAGCATGGGGGAGAGGAGTCGATGCCGCGGTCGTTCGAGCAAAAACCGCGGGTGGCGGTCAGCCCGCGCGGCCCCCTGTACCACCGGCGGCGGCGGTTCCCTAGTGATGAGCATGGCGGAGATGAGTCGATGCCGCGATCGCTCGAGAAAAAGAGGGACGGAAAAAAAGAGACGATGTGAGGGATCGAACCGTGGCTGCTCGGGCGTGGGCGTGGGGCTGGCGTGGGCGTGGGAGCGAGCGCGCATGCGATGCCGGGCGGGCATGAGAGGCAGCGAGCGATAGCATGCCTGTGAACGATTCTCTTATAAATGTTTTAGTCGCAGAGATTGGCACGGTAGATAAGCGCGCATATCTATCGACACGAATGGGTCGGTTTTTTTTTCCCAGTGCTAAAAGATTGAAAGTTATTGGAGATATATTTTTTTCAATCTTGTTAAAAATTATGGATTGGGAGATTGTTTTGAAAACTCTTGAAGATGCTCGAACTTAGCAAAAAAGAGTATGCGGCCTTCACCGATACGAAACTAAAGGAAATTTGTGGGTCGATGCACAACGACCCATAAAGTATATGGGACAAATGTTGGACAATCCGGTGATGAAATCTATACATATTTTGAAGAGACGGTCATGCCTAAGAGAAATGTGAATTAGATCATTTAGGGTGCGTTTGGTAGGGATCATGTTTCATAAAAACAAACTTTTTGTACGCAAAATAGAACTTAAATACAACTCATTTTAATTTTTTGCACTAAAAACGGATTAGAACTGAAAAAATACAATTACTAGCACAGAAGGGAGATAAGGCCTCGTTTAGTTCACGGAATTGGGAAGAAAAACACTGTATCAGAATTCATGTAGCATTTCGTTTGTATTTGGTAAAAATTATCCAAATTTTGACTAACTAGGCTTAAAATGTTCGTCTCGCAAAGTACAACAAAACTGTGCAATTAGTTTTTGATTTCATTAACATTTAGTACTCCATGCATTTGCCGACATTTTGATGTGACGGGGAATGTTCTTTTTGCATAGTGGAATTTGGGGGAGAATTGGAGGAACTAAACAAGGGCTAAGAGAAACAGGGGACAACACATGCGAAACTACCCTCCAGCCGTTTCACCTCCATAGGCAGGAAACCAGAAACGTTTCTCAGCTGAAATGTTTCGTGGCTTTACCGTTCGACACCGATTAGCTGGTTCCAACCTAGAATCTAAAACGATTCAGCTTGCCAAACGGACCCTTAAATACCAAGGTATAAAAAGCACTTAAAAAAATCTACACATTTAAAACACAATTTCAAAAGCCTATACAAGTTCTATTTAGATGAGAACTAGGTTTTCTAAGAACAAAAAAGAGTTCTGCATTTTAATCCTATCAACTAATTTAGTAAGTTAGACTAGGAAGACAAAGCATATACCAAAGAATTAAATAAGTAAATGCGGAAACGTAAATTGAGTTAGAGAATGTAATTTTTTTTCTCAGGACATAAAAAAGCTCAAGTTTTCCATAAGTCCTCGTTGAAACCCCTCGCAAGGACTAAGCTCTATGGTCTGGTAACTTCGTAGATACTTTATAGGTCTTACCCATGCGCAAGTGGGTCCTCATGTGATTGCTCCCCGCTGGCTTCACTAAGGAGAGCTTTTGAATGAAGTGTCAAAAGGCCTCTTGTCCCTGTATGCTACCGACAGCCACAGCATAAAGTCAGTCAGTTGGTGTGGTCTCGCAAGATTAGCCTCATATGTAAAAACTTGCTGCACGCAAGCATCAATGAAGGTATACAAGCCACAATAAACATTAGGTCTAAACTTTTTTTTGCGACTCACTAGGTCTAAACTTAGAGCAAGCACTAATACGGCCTCTAACTAGTCTAAGTATTAATCGTAGCACTAATCCTAAAACTTTGAACATTACTACAGCGTGGATGTGCAGAAAACCCACCATCCGACTGCACATTCTATTTTAGAAAACCAACTAACCTGCTTGCCAACAAAGGAAAGAAGCGTGTGCGGAAGGGCTCCGCGCGCCCGGGCCAGACGGAGCGCGCCTGCCGAACGAACGCAGCTCCCAAAGTCGGACCCACCAGAAACGGTAGATTCCGTTGATACGTGTGGCTTGTGGGTCATGTCTGCTTCGTTGTGGGCTTGTGGCCGCATCCGCACGGAGAGATCAGAATCAGACGATAGCAACGGTGCGCATTCCCAAACGCTAACGCGCGCGCTCGTAAACTAGTATTTAGGTAAAACTTTAGGTATTTTCTTAAGCGCATATATATGGTAGCTAAAGGTACTGAGTGTTTTCGTCATTCTTCACTTTCCCCGTGCCGTACACAACATGTCTGGACACGGTGCAAATTTTAATCCTAGGGTGGATTAAAATACGGAGTGTTAATTGTCCATCACTTTCACGTGACCGTCTGATAATTGATAAATCTCTAGGTGTCCTATGTTAAAACGAGTTAGAACAATTATGTCTGAGTTAGAACAACATATGTCCACACACGATATACAGAGTTCGGTTTCAATATGAATTGGAATGTACTCTCTCCTTCCCATAATTTGATATATGATGCACAATTTGATGGATGATGAAAGCGGAAGGACGAGGAAGGGGGCTCGGTTTTGGATACGGGCCCGTGTTTAGGTTTTTATTAGTTTCGACTCTGAGATGAACGTGGCCCAGTTGCTTCGATGCATTAAAAGGCTACAAAAAGCCAGGCACAGCCGCTTCCTTGTGATCCCCAATCCAAAGTTAGGGTTCTATTGGTTCAAAAAAAAGTTAGGGTTCTACGACCAACCCCGTTCTCGCGCAGTGGATCAGCTCCAGGGATGGCTGGCAAAGAGAAAGAGGATCCAATGAAGAATTTCCGTGAGGCTGGCTGGATGTCTCCATGCAGCAGCAGCAGGCATACGCTAACGGAGGAGTCTGATTTGGTTTATGGCAGTCTAAGGCCATGCACCGGCGGGCATACTCTGATGGAGGAGGAGGAGGCTGATTTGGTGTATGACGGTCTGAGGCCATGCGTTGGCAGGCAAATCCTGGGGAAGCAGGATGATCGTGATGAGGTGAAGGATAGTTTGACTCCTGCCAAGAGGAAGGCGAACGATTCTCAGATTGCAGCTGCGGGCGCCTCCTCTGATGAAAAGGCAGAGGCCACTAGCGGTGGTGATGGCCAGCAGGCTCCTGAGATCAAGTGGGTGGAGATGCTGTTGGAGTACATCGCATGGCTCCTGGTGCAGAAGAGGGAGGAGGGGCTGATACCGGAGATCATGACCACCGATGATGCTGGCAAGGAAGAATTCTTCGCGTTCCAGGAATGGGTCCATGAGAGTTTTGACCATAACGGCTGTGTCATGGTCCCTGAATGCTTTAACGTATACATGGCTAACCGGCCCGCACGGCATGGCACGGCACGGGCACGAGCACAGACAGGCACGGCACTATGCAGCACGGCAGTTTAGTCATGCCGTGCCTGTTAGTGCCTACGTGCCAAGGTTGTGGCCTAGGCATAGCACTATAGGAGGTTAGCCGTGCCGTGCTTCTAGGCACGGCCAGCCCGCAGCCATGCCTCGCACTCGCCGTCGCGCTACCGCCGTGTCTTGTGCTCGTGGCCGCCGCGCCGCCACCGCAACAGCTGCGTCTTGCGCGAGGCCGTCACGATGCTGCAGTAGTGCCTCGGGCGAACGCAGCCGTGCTGCCGTAGCGCCTTGCCATGCCATCGCGCCGTCGTCGTAGCCACGTCTGGAGGGGAGAAGACGTAGGGAGAAGGGGAGGGAGTGTCCTGGGACCTATGGCCACTGGCTTAGCGAGCGAGAGGCGGAGGAGTTCGGTCATCTGGGAGTTGGAGACAGAGCGAGCGAGAAAGTGCGGCGGGAGGGAAGAAAATGAGAGAGAATCAGAGAGGACAACTTTTATACCTAGGTTTTCTATCAAGAGCTATATCCAACAGTCAGGAATGCTAGAAGTTGATATAACGACTGAAAATAACCGGGCCGCCATCGTGCCGGCCTATTATCCGTGCCATGCCTGGGCCGGCACTACGGGCTGACATGGCGGCCCAGGCAAGGCACTATGACGGGGCCGTGCTAGGCACGGGCACGACGTGAACCGGGCCGTGCCGTGCCTGGGACGTGCCAGTGCTGGCCCATCGTGCCCGGCCCAGAGTACATCGCATGGCTCCTGGCGCAAAAGAGGGAGGAGGGGCTGATACCGAATAAAAGGATCAAGATGCCCAAGAGGGGGTGAATTGGGCTTTTCTAAAATTTATTGCAAAAATTAAATCCTACTAAACCATAATTCACCCCTAGTACCTACAAGTGTTCCTTGTGATTCTACCGATAAAAGTTTTGCACCATAAGTTCCAATCTTAGTATAGCATGACAATTCTAGGAAAGTAAATCCAGCAACAAAGGTAATACGAGAAAGTAATTGCTTGAAAGTAAAGGGTTAGAAACACGACGATGTTTTCCCGAGGTATCAGAGAGTTGTCACTCCCCACTAGTCCCCGTTGGAGCACCCGCGCAAGGGTGTAGCTCCCCCTTGATCCACACAAAGATCAAGTGCTCTCTACGGGCTGATTCTTTGACACTCCGTCACGGTGAATCGCCCACAACCGCCCATAAGATGAGTTAGGTCATCCACAAGCTCCGCCGGATGATCACCTAACTCCTAATCACCACCAAGCCGTCTAGATGATAGCGATCACCAAGAGTAACAAGCAAGAACTCTCACTTGACCACAACAAGCCTAATGAGAAGGTGGATGCACACTTGCTACTCCCTAGTCACTAATGAGGGATTTCAAACTTGGATTCTCAAATCTCAACCCTCACTAGAGCTCTTGCACTTGAAAGGTGTTTCTCAGCTGAACAAATGAGCAAGAGACCTCAAAAAGAGGTGTAGGGTATGTATTTATACACCCCACAGTCAATTCCAACCGGTCCACGTGACCGGACGCGTTCGGTCGGTGGCAACGGTCGAATTTGAAACAACTGCGCTGAGTGACTGGACGCACAGCGAGTCCGATTAGGACTGACCGGACGCGTCCGGTCGTGCAAGAACCTTACTGTACTTTGACCGAACGCTCGGTCGAGTCCGATCGGTGATGACCAGACGCGTCCGGTCAGCGAAGTATCTTACTGGAACTAGACCGGATGCACTGTAGACGTGTCCGATCATTTTCCCAGTCGCGTCCGATTATAACCCTTACCCTCTCTGACTCTGGTCAACGTGATCACCGCGTCCGGTCCAGGGAAGAACCGCGTCCGGTCGGCCGAGTTAAAACAGCGAAGACTACCAGCACTGACCGGCAGAGACCGCGTCCGGTCAAGGATAAAAGGCTCAAACGACTTCGAATCGCGACGCAACTTGAACCGAGTTTCTTCCAAACGAACTTTGGGCTTCACCTGAGCTACCTAGTGATAAGTTTGACAAGTATGCACCACACCTAAACAAAAGACTCACCTAGGTCAAGCTACTCGCTCATGCCCCCCCTTTAGTACGGCCAAAGGAGAAAAGCGAAGATCCTAACGAACGTAACTCAACTCCTCGACGTCCGGAACTAACCGTCCTTAATCTTAACGTTAAACCTTTGAAAACCGAAACGATTTCCATCAAGGAGCATGAAAACTATAGTGCCCAAAACAGTCACCATTCCCATGACCTAACTTACTAAAGTTTCTGCAAAACACACGTTAGTCATGGTAATATTATGTTGTCATCAATTGTCAAAACCAACTCTCAGGACCTAGATGCTTTCACCGGAGATCATGGCCAGCGATGATGCTGGGAACGAAGAATTCTTCGCGTTCTAGGAATGGGTCCCGACCAGACTATTTGGTAAACGATCATAGGATTCAAAAGGAGCGATCAATTTTCAGACATCCTAAAATTTCTATTTTTAGAAAAAAAAATAAATCCCACCGTTTTCTATTTTTGGCTTTTTGCACAGCACTGCACCTCCGCCGAGAAACATGTGCAAGCGTCCACCCGCACCCTTTTTCTGTGATGTCAGTGCTGATGTCATTTAAAAAAAGCAAAATATTTATTTTAAATTAATATAACTTATGCATGGTGTATCTGTTTTCAATTTTGTCTGCACCGTTGTATTCTACACGATGAGACGAACAAAACTAAACCCCACTTACATATGTTTCAAAGAAATTTATTTTAGCAATAATTTATGTGTACTAACTTATAATATATAACTTAGGTACAAAATTACAAAACACAACTTATATACAAAAGTTATGAAATATAATTTATGTACAAAAGTTATTAAACACAAAGGAACGAATTAACTTATAAATTATGTCAAAACTTAAAACACAAAAGTTACGAAACACAACTTATGTACAGAAGTTATCAAACACAACTTGAGCATATAAGTTATTCTATACAATTTGTGTACATAAGTTATTATATACAACTTGTGTGCATAAGTTATTCTATACAACTTGCCAATGTTGCCAAAAAGTAATTAAAAAAGAAAAAATATATAAAAGAAAAATGAAACGAATACTAAAAAAAACACATATAAGTTATATTCAAGAAAATAGATATATAAGTTATTATCATTAACATATTAGCAAAAATACGAAACTAGGTAAGAAATAACTTATAAATATGTAGATCAAGATTATCATCATAATTTCTCATCATAGCTTTTACAAATTTGTGGTCTTAAGATTTAATTAGATCGGAAGAAGAGAAAAAGTAAAAAAAGAGAGAAAAATAATGAAAAAAGAAAAACATGGTTCACGACATCATATTATACGTGTACATGAATCATATACGATCATGTAAAATAGATGAGTCAATGTGTTAAAAATAAAAAGACAAATACAAAAAGCAGAAATAAAACAATAAAAGGAAAAAAATAAATAGAAAGAGAGATATACCTGCTATAAATGATAGAACGGCTCTAGTGCTTGCGCTGTACAGAAAAGGAAAGAACGGCTCTAGTACTTGCGGAGAAAGCGTACAGAAAAGGAAAGAAGAACGGACGGGAAAGGAGAAGTAACCGGTGCATCTATCGTTCGCGTGATTCGAACAGGGCGAACGTCCGCAAAAAAGGAATTGGGAATGGGTCGGCGAGAGTTTTGACCATAACGGTTGTGTCATGGTCCCTGAAGGCTTTAACGGCCGCAATCCTGGAGGACTCCAGGACCTGATTGATGAAGAATGGGAAAAAGGGAGGCACGGGCTGGAGATGATTGACGGATGTCCTCCTTTCAACAGGGAAGAGGACACTGCTGTTTCCCTGCCATCCAACTGAGATCGATGAGAATGTGTACCCTCTAATCCGTCAACTTCAGTTTCTGTTGCCCATATGCCTGTTTGTCCCTTATTTATCTATCTACTGCATGCTGTTCGTCGTCTATGCCCAAGCTATCTTTGTCCTATATATATTTATTAGAGACAGATAATATCTATGTCCTACCTAAGTTATTAGGAGCTGATAATGCCATGCGTGATGGATCATGTATGGCACATGTTATCAGGAACCGAGGAATGCAATGTGTAATTCATCATTGGATAATGTACCGAGTACTCATCTAGTTTTAGATCCATGCATCATTCACTTCTACATTGTTGTTCATCCTTACCAAAAGATGGATAATAATATTTGTAATAAAGACCCGCCTTTTTAAAATCAACCTGAAAAATTAATACACTTTGACATAAAAATGCACAAGATCTTGTGTTAATTTTTTCGGTTGATTATGAACATATCTTGATCAATATAATTTCACAAACTAACACGCACTGCTATTCCTTTAGCATGTGTTTGGTTAGGGATCAATTGGGCTAGGATGGGTCCCATCTATTTTCTAGAGTGTTTGGTTCTAGGACTAGGGATTGGTTTATCTGGCACAGAGAATATTCCTTATGGAGCTTGGGCCGTGTTTAGATCCCCAATTTGGGGCACAAAATATGCACAGTGCGTATTAAATGCGCACTGTAGCAATTCGTTTGTATTTGGTAAAAATTGTCCAAACTTTGACTAATTAGACTCAAAATGTTCGTCTCGCAGAGTACAATAAAACTGTGCAATTAGTTTTTAATTTCATCTACATTTAGTACTTCATGCATGTGCCGTCATTTTGATGTGATGGGAATCTTCTTTTTGCATAGTGGAATTTGGGGATAAAATTTGGGATCTAAACAGGCCCTTGGTCAATTCAATTTCACCAAATCCAAGAAACCAAATCAACCAAGTTAGGACTGCGAGCAACAATGCTCGGCACGTCGGCACAAGCAGACATGCGAGACAGCGTTGCGGTGGTTGGGCGAGCTCGCAGGACGGCACTGCACATGCTGTGGGCGAGCTCATGGGACGGCGTTGCGGTGGGCGAGCTCGTGGGGTGCGGCATGGGGCGGCGGGGCTGAACGTAGAGCAGAGCAGTGTTGGCTACCAAGTACGAGCTGAGCAGAGAAAGAAGGAAGGTCCATGTGTCAGGGATCTCAATCCACATCCTATTAGTCTCCAACCAAACAGAAAATAACCCTGTCTCGATATATAACCAAACAAGAATTAGGTCCAAGCCAACTCAAAAAACTAGAACAGAGCCAACCCATCTCACATGGTTCCCAAACCAAACGTAGGCTTACACATTGAGGACATAGTAGTACAAAACACTAGCTACTTTTTACCGCCATATGCACCTGGGAGGACTTGTCATATCCCTCTAGAACGAGCAGCTCACTTGATGAGTCAACCGATAGCAATTGGTTGACCAAGCAGTCAAGGTGAGGTCAATAAGTACATAGTGACATGAAGAAGAGCACTGAGCAAACCAAGAACCAGTCCATAGTTGTAGAGCACCTGGAGTAGAGAACCAAAGCAAGAAAGCAAGTAAACATTGTTCAAAGCAAAAATCCAAAGGCATCAAAGCATAATTCCTAAGACATCAAAGCATCCACTATTTTCTCCTACCAGTCATCCCTATCAAGTTTCTGTGTAACCATTGAAAATCATATAGCTAGGAAGTAGAGGAGCTGGAGGGGAGGACAGGCAAGTAGAGGCTAACCAAGGACACAGCAACCATGTTTGTGTGCTTTGCTGTCTTGATCGAACTCGTTCTCGAAACAAAGGTGAATCCCCCACACTAGTCGATTTAGTTTAAGCGTACATCAGCAAAGAACCTAGCTCCTTTGTTCAGCTCAAACACACGTCACGTCATCACCAATTCCTAGCATGATTTCTTAGCCCTAGCCCACCATTTCAGAAGGATCACAAATCACAGCAGCATAAGTAGAAGTAGAGTATGAGATTAATTTTAGTAGTCACATACTTAAAGGAGGCATGAGATATAGAAAGAGAGGGTGTACAGGAGCAGATCAGGAGCTCACCTTGCACACTTGAACAGAGTTGGCACTAGCTTGATGCCACCACACGGCCATGACCACGCACCAACCAGTATCCAGCCGCACAGATGTGTGCGCCTCTACGCACACGGAAGCTCTGAGCCCGTTGTGGCATCTTGAGCCGTAGAACACTGACGCATCCTGTCTTAGTGGGTATTGAAACTAAGTCCCCCAAAATGGCTACTCTCTCAGTTTCAAATTATAACGTTTCTATGTTCATACCGTACCATTTCGAATAGAGGGAGTACTAGATAACAACTAGAGCTTTTGGGGATTTGATTTAGTGTAATAATCGCTGAAAAAGGCTCTAGCCATGGGGTTGGATTTGGAGCAGCGAGCTTGAACGCAGAAGGGGAAAAGGATGCAGAGTAACACAGAGGAGAGTGGATAGTGGAGAATGCGGGTGTGTTGGTCTATTGATCTGCTACTACTTTGGGGGTTTCAAGCGTACTAATAGTACAAGTACGTCGGTGTTTGATACCCGTAACTTGTCACGGGGTTACCCAGGACGATTGTTCGGGGGTATTGGCATATGCAGAACTCGATGGTGAACGCAGAGACAACAATTTGTACTGGTTCAGTCTGCCGGAATAGCATCGGTGTCTCTACGTCTAGTTTGGGGTGAATAGTATTTTGTGCCCTGCGCTTTAGGATTTAGACTGTGAGGTCTGTTCCTATTGTTCTGCCGATCTAGAGAGCCTTGTCCTCCTTTATATAGTTCAGGAGGCAAGAGCCCTAGTCGGTTATGATGTAGAAGTCCTAGCAGGATGACAGGATAGTAATGTTACTAGGATTACATGAGAGGAATCGTAGTCAGTCTAGATCTTCTCCCTTCTTACGGGTATCACGGGTACTATATACCGACAAACCCCCCAGCACTGTATGATTGATTTTGAAAGCCTCTTCTTGTTCCTGCAGGTCTTGCTGAGTAGAAACCAGCTTCGTTCGAGTGCTTTCCTCAGAGTAACCATGTAGCGCTTCTTGAAATCTTCGAGTGGTGTGTACTTTCCGGAAAAGTGCACTCATTGAGTGTAACCCCCGAGCTTCTTGATGTACGACATCGGCGAGCAGCAAGGGCCGCCGAAGGTGACCAAATCCAAGCTTAGTACCGGCTAACTTGAGGCAATATTCTAGCCCGCGAGGTTAGTGCCAACTAAGCCGTGATGATGGCCGAGTGGAAAATCAGCAGGTCATAGAGCCCGAGTATAGGATGTCATGTAAAAACTTCCCATCTTTAATTTGTCGTAGACTAGCTGGTAGCCTGTAGACAATGTAACACTGCGTCCTGATTGACGTAAGACGAGTCGAATTTTTGTGACTGCGTTCTGATTGACTTAGGACGAGTCGAATTTTGGTGACTATGTCCTAATTAACTTAGGATGAGTCTGTCAAATTTTAGTGACCGCGTCCTAATTGACTTAGGACGAGTCAAATTTTGGTGACCGCGTCCTGATTGACTTAAGACAAGTCTTTCCGGGTAATCACGTAGTCTAAATAGGACCACAGAATAACTGACCTTGAGTGCATCGAGCACTTGTATACATAGAGTAATCGTATGACTGTCTTCTTTAAGGCTCATGCGCTAGAAGAGCAAGTCATCGCCTTCTTTCGAGGTAATCTATTATGGGCTTATCATACATTTAGCATAAAAAGCTAAGTGCCGTACTGCGCGGCAGGATAGGACTATATCGCAGGATGTGAGCCGTCTGATAAACATATACGGCGTATCCGATTATCATAGAGATACATACCAGCATGGTTAACTGATGATTCTCTGAACAGTCGACTTTTTGTAAGTCGGAGATGTGTTCTAGCGTGAATAGCTGCTGAATCCCGTGAGATGCGAGTGTCACGGCGAGTACTATCTGGGTGCCACCGAGTGACGAGTGCCTTGGCAGATGCTGTCCACGTGCCACCGTGTAGTGTTGTTGCCAAAGTCTGCGCGGGTCTATTTTTGGTACGTACCTAGACAGAATTGATCTCGTGTAAGAGCCCCGGGTGTTAGCTTGACCTTCGTGGCCGAGTAGTCGAACACCATGGCCAAGTAGTCGGAAACTTCAGGCGAGTACCCGGAAGCTGTCACTGAATACTCGAAATCCGTCGTCGACTACCCGGAAGCCATCATCGATTACCCGGAAGCCATCGTCGAGTACCCGGAAGCCATCGTCGATTGGATACGCCTTCTTTTGCTTGCCTCTCGGCTAGTTGGCTTGATGTAGTCGGACGAGGTTGAATCATCCGACTGGTACGTCGAGCACTCGGAACCCATCGTGGACTGGCGCGTTGGGTCCTAGCAGTCGGAGTAGTTCATAGAGCGTCGTAGTCGATGTAGTCACAGAGTTGTTATCGTGGTCGTTGCTGACGGTGTGCGGACGATGCACCTGTCTAGCTTGACGTGAGCCTTCTCGTTGACTTTTTGTTTACGCAATCACGGACGTGTAGAAGGGGCTTGCACCCGTGGAGTCCGAGTAGGCCATGGAGGTTACCGTGTGGGCCGTCTTGCATGCCTTAGGCATAGCACTTGCAGGCCTAATTCGCATGTTAGTCTTGCATGGCTTTTGGTCTTGCGTGCTTGTTCGCGATGCAGGCGTCAAGTCATATGCATGCGAGCTCAGAATATCAGGAATATCCATAGTAGTCTCGTATATGGACTCCTTGTTGCTTGCTTGTTGAGGCATTTGGATAGCGACGAAATTGATTTCATCCTCAAAGCCCGTCTCGGACCCGAAGTATGAGTCAACTAAGCTTACGGTGAGACGAAGAAGTCTGACGCGTGCGGTGGCTTATCCAATTCAGGGCCAGTTTGGTTTGAAGGAGTTAAAGTTTAACTATCATCACATCAATGTTTTCTCAAATACATGAAGTACTAAATGTAGACTAATTGCATGCATGTCGGCACATATTAGGAGTAATTTACGAGACGAATCTATTAAGCCTAATTAGTCCAAGATTGAAAACTTTTTATCAAATAAGACGAAAGTGCTACAGTGTTTATCAAACTTTAACACCCAAACCAAACAGGCCCTCAAGCGCATATGCCTTGGTGTCAGCGTGTAGCCGCGTACGTCGTCCTTGGCTGTGTTCGACGCTTGGATTTTCCTCGAAAGCTCGATTAGCCGACTCTGGAGACCGTCCAAAACGTCATGTCCCATCCCGAGTTGGATAACGGCACTGCAGGATCCTGTTGAGTTGCCTTGGTGCCCTGAGTTCAACTCGGAGGTGGGAACCTTGAGCCCGATCCAATCACGAGAACACGAGTTGTTGTGGATCATCTTGAGATTGGATGTTGCCGCGAGTACGAACGATGTTGATGATGATCGTAAGCACGGCGAGTTGTCGATCAGGATCGACGAGAGCCGCGACAAATCTTATCTTGAGGTGCATCGAGCTCTCGAACGCAATAGCGCCGAAAGCTCGTATCTGGCGCGTCACCTGTCGGTGTTTGATGACCAGCAACTTGTCACGAGGTTACCCGGGACGATTGTTCAGGGGGCATCAGCGTATGCAGAACTCGATGGTGAACGCAGAGACAACATTTTATACTGGTTCGGTCCGCCGAAATAGCATCGGCGTCCCTACGTCCAGTTTAGGATGAATAGTATATTGTGCCTTACACTTTAGGGTTTAGACCATGAGGTCTTTCCTATTGTTCTGCCGATCTAGGGAGTCTTGCCCTCCTTTATATAGTCCAGGAGGCAAGAATCCTAGTCGGTTACAATGTAGAAGTCATAGTAGGATTACAAGATAGCAATGTTACTAAGATTATATGGGAGGAATCCTAGTCGATCTAGATCTTTTACCTTCCTTACGCCTGGGTACTATGTACCGACAAAATACCAGTAGAGAGCAGGATTTTTTTTAATCGTGTTTAATTCACGTGTAGACATAGAAAGGGAAAGGTTAAGAATACTAATAAATTTAGTGACCGATTTCAAGTCATAGCAAAACTACAATTTAGACTAATGAAGTATCTTGGCATTTCTATTTTGCTAAAAATACCAATATATCTAATATTATAATTACAAGAAACAAGCTAAAACATTAAAGGACATCTGGAGTATACAGATAGATCTAGGGAGATATGTTTTTGCAAATTACACAAGTGCTGACACAGATGTTCAACGCGCATATATACTCACCCCTATGAACATACGTACACAAACCTTACTTTTATGAGCAACTTCGAAAGACTATAACGACACATCTCGAGATTGACGAAGTAGGCCCCTCGCTGTCGAGAAGAATGTCACCAACCACTGAAAGCACAACGCTGTTAAATCCTAAAATAAATCGAAGAAAATACGAACACTCGTGCTAAGTCAAGAACTTAAACCTGAATGGGCAGGTTCCACCATAAGAAACCTAACCAACTGAACTAGGCTCAGTTTACAATCTAGGGTGATATTTGAAGGCACGAACAAGTCATGTAGATAAAACGCCGACTATTATAAATAAATAAACTTATTTCCAAAACAGTTGCATCGAAAACTATTTTTAAATTGAACGGGACGAATATTATTATTACAATAGGTAATGGTTAATGTACGATAACTGAATACGATAATGATACGATGAGGACGTCCGTCGGTCCAGACGCCCTCACCTGGGCCTTCTCCTCCTCACCGTCCATCTAAAAATAGATAACGAACACTTTTCACTTCCTCCTCATCTCACTGTGCAGTTTCTTCTCATCGTCGTAGCCGCAATACCCACACCAACCGCCGAGTCGGCGCTCCAGGCGGCCTTCCTTTGCGTCCCGTCCCCGCTCCTCGGTGCAGCACTCTTCGCCTCCCCATGCCCTCCTTCATCTCCACCGCATCTAAGCACCGACGACCGCCTTCCTCTTTGTTCACCGTGCTCACCGACTGCCGCGCAAGAGAGAGTGGGGCGTCGTTGGTCGGGCCTAGGCCAGGCGCAGGCGTAGCTCGCCGCTGCCAGGTCACGCCACCATCGTCGAGTGTCTGCTGGCCGAAACCGGCCGTTCCCCGCTCTGCTCTGCGTCGTCCCGAAGAAGAAGGGTGAAAAACACATGTTGCAAGCGTATGTTTAAGTGTTTCAGATGTTTTATAGGCATGTTGCAAGTGTTTCATATAGATGTTGTAAAAGTAGATCAGGATGTTTCATATGTTGTAATATTTGTACACGTATGTTGCAAGCTTCTGTTTTCAATGTTTCATCGATGTATGTTGCAGTGTGTTTATTTGGATGTTGCATATGTTTTCACACATATGTTGCAAGTGTTTTATATGGATGTTGCGTATGTTTGTAATTGTTTCTAAGTGTTTTTCATGTGTTTTTGTAAGTGTTTCAGACGCATGTTTCAAGTGTCTCATCTGTCTTTAGACGTATATTACAAACGCTGCATCCGGATGTTTCAAAAATAGATCGAATGTTACACATGCTGCAACGAGACCCGCCTTCCATAGCCACCTGCTGCAGTTGTTGGGGCGCCATAAACCAGCAGATAGCGGAAGGGGTGCGAGCGGTCCTCGGGGCGGTCTAGCAGCCCGGCAGATGTCTGGGCGGCGCGGACCCGGTGTGGGCGCGCGGGGCGTGCTGGTGCGGACTGGGGCGTGCTGGCACAGTGGCAGAGTGTGCAGGCGCGCGTGGAAAACAAATTACAATCGCGGGCATCTAGCCGCGCATGTTCCGTCTGGATGTTCGAATACGGTGTGTAGAGAGAGCCCACGAGACGCGACGATGAAATTTTGGTGGGTTGGACTGTAAACATGAACTCGTTATTTGTGCCCTATCAAATCGTGTCGATCATGAACCCTGCCCGGTCTCTACCCCGTTCTTCAGCCTGCCCGGGCACGACCAGTGCGTACCCGCGCGCCACTCCACTGTGTCTGCTACAGTGCTTTACAACCTAGCCAATTCACATTGGTTAACCAATTTTATCGCAGTTCTTTACATACATTCTAGTACGGACTCTTGAATCTGCTTTAACAATTTTTCAAAATGATATTTGAAACTTATATTAAGATTTTTTGAGGTACCACCGTGTCATAGAGTGGAGCCGACGGCCGAGCTCGTCACCGTGTCATCGTGGACGCCACAGGTGTGTGCGTGCTGTCCCACCTGGCGACGATCGCCTTCTTGCACGCCACGCCAGGGGCAACGCAGCCCAGCGTGGCCCACCTAGTTTGGTTGTTAATCCGGTACAAAATGAGTGTTCCGAGAGTTTATCACGTCGGTGAACTTTACCCTTGTTTAAAAGAGTATCAACCCGGCCGACTTTTATTAATCTACAACAGCGGCGAGCTCTATGGGCACTCGTGTATCGTGATTTGCTCTTGGGAGGAAGAGGAACGGCTCTGGCCTCTGGATGCGCTTTGCTTGTGGTACAGCCTGCAAAAGGACGCAGGTCCTGACAGTAATTTGGCACGGTTCGGAACCTCCTGGACCCTGTAGATTCTTTTCCGTATATGAACGAACCACCACGCCGTGTACGTATTCACTTGTGTATAGTTTTCCTTTACGTTTCATAGCCTCAAAATCCATCCTCAAGAAAACTCAAAAAGAATCTAACTCGACAGACAACAGACCGTTTTATTGAAACGCGGTGGATTCTCAATTCCCATATACTGTTCCTACATCTTAACAAAATTTTCATTTCTATTTGCCTGTGCCATCATTAAATATTTGTATTATATATACTCCCTTCATATCAAATTATAAGTCATTCCAGCTTTATTCTAGAGAGTCTAAACATCTAAAGTTTGACCAAATTTATATGATAAAATAATAAAATTTATGATACCTAATAAGTATCATTAAATTATTCATTGACTATATTTTCATAGTATGTCATAAATCTTTATGATTCTCTCTATAATTTAGGTCGAACTTGAGATGTTTTGACTCTTCAAAAAAGTTAGAATGACATATAATTTAGAACGGTAATGATATACAGAGGACGTCCGACTCGCGCCGGACGCTCCGTATCCACTCGCTCACCCGCATCCACTCGCTCGTCTCCTCCTCCATCTTATCCTCTCGCTCGCGCTCGCATGCCTCCTCCTACGAGCTGCTCCACCGCTCCGCCGCTCCAACGCGCGCCGCACCCGCACGCCTCCTCCCCCATGCCGGCGAGCTGCCCCTCCCTTCCTTCCTCCCTCCCCCCTCTCCCTTCCTCCCCCGCTGCGACCTTCAGCTCCTCTATGCCGCCGGAGCCGTGGGCAATGGCGGCAGCTTCCGGCGAGCCGCGAGCCATGCGCGTCCCCTCCCTCCCTGCTCTCTCTCTCTCGCTCTCTTACCTCCATGTTTCCAAAGACGAGGACGACGATGCGGTTCCGACGAGGTAGGTGGAGAGGGATCTCGATCTAAGGCCTCCCTCCCCCTCCTTTCTCCCTCTGGATCTCGATCTGGTCCCTCCTCTTCCTACCCCTCCTCCTCCTCCTCCTTCTTCTCCCCCTCCTCTGGATCTAATGGTTTGGTGGTGGCTAGGGTTCCGGCGAGCGGGTTCAGATCTCGTCGTTGTTGCAACGGTTCTCTGTGGATGTTGCAGTAGTTTTGAGTCGATGTAGCAGTAGGTGTTCAGGTGATGTTGTAGTAATATGTTTCATTGTGTTTCAACAGCTTCAGCAAAATGTTTCAGCTATTTTTCTTGTTTGTTTCAATAACATGTTCAAGGTGTTTTAACTCCATCGTCCCAGTGTTAGATCTTTTTGTCTTTTTTGTTGTTGCAATTTATATGTTTCAACTGCTTGAATCTATTGGTGAAGCAATTCGTTGGGCATTGTTGCAATACTACGTTTATGGTGTTTCAGTGTCTTTGCACCCTTATGTTGCAGCGGGCATGCAGGGGGACGAGCTGGGGGTAGGGAGCAGGTTGTGGTGGTGAGTTGACAGTGGGCGGATCCCGTGCGCTTGCGGGCGCCCCCGTCTTCCTTCCGCGGCGAGTGGAGGAAGGGCAGGTGGGTTCCTTTTTCTCTTTTCCTTTTTCGCTTCTTCTGTGCAGGCAGCGCGGGGCGGGAGCTGGCGAGTGGGGGGGGAGTGGGGGTGCGTCCGGACGCCGCCTGGAGCCGGGCGTCCGGGCGCTAGCGGCCCCCAATTTAGAATGGAGTGAGGGAGCCATCATGATACCTATATCTCCAACATAAAACAATAGTACAATCAATCATGTTTATTACCGCAAAGTTTGGTATTTATAAACTGGTAGCACTACCAAATTAGTTTTAAATTTTATTCCGCTCATCATGTACATACACCATACATCTCCAAGAATCCAAACTTACTACTTCCTCCATTTTTGAAATTATAAGATATTTTGGTTTTTTTAAATACATTACTTTTAGTATGTATCTAGACATAGTATATATCTAATTAAGTACATAGCAAAATCTACGTATCTAAAAAAACTAAAACGTCTTCTAATTTAAAATGGAGTAACATACATTATGCATGCCACTAAACGTGTACCGTATATATAAAGAAACCAAACTATACATCAACTAAACGAAATCGTACCACTAATATATCCATCCCGATCCAATCACATTCATACATACTCCTAACCTTAACCACCCTAAATCCAAGCACATACATGCAAATGAACCCCATCAGTTCAATGATACGGAGGAGATACCTGGCAGCGATTTTCCATTCCTTGGTTTGATCAAATCGGTGAATAAATGGGCAGATCTGAGAAAGGAATCAACGAGGCAGCGCATAGAGAAAGGACTCAGCACGACTCAACTAGCTTGAGCCTTTGGAGGAGAGGGAATAGAGTAGAAAAAAGGCCAGGCGACACTGCGATAAAAACATATAGACGACTTAGGGGTGTTTAGTTCCTATCTAAAAACTTTACACCCTATCCCATCGAACTTAGGGGGTGTTTAGTTCCCACTTAAAAACTTTACACCACATTCCATCAAATGTTTAGAGATATGCATGGAGCATTAAATATAGATTAAAAAATAACTAATTGTAGAGTTTGCATGTATTTTACGAGACCAATCTTTTAAACTTAATTAGTCCATGATTGGATACTAATTGCTATAGTTACACATGTGCTACGGTGTCCCGAAAACTTTACAGCCCCTAAACTAAACACGCTCTTACACCATGCGATTGACGTGACTGAGTCACACCACACCATTTGGTGCGATTGAGTTATGCCATGATGTTTTGTGCGACTTAGTCACGCTAACAATGATGGTGTGACTCGTACTCCGCCTCATCTCCACGCTCGGGCCGTCCGGAGTCATCGTGGCATGCCGAGGCACGCCTTATGCAGTGGCGCAACTCAGTCACGTCATGCAGTTTTGACGTGAACAAAAGTGCTTATTTCTTAAAATTTTAGTTAGGACGTGTCATTATTAAATTGTGTTTTACTTAAAAAATCACTCTTGCACGACGCAAGACATCTTCTACTACTAGCAAGCAGCGAGGGGCAGGAGTGTCATTTTCATCCGTACGGCACAACAGAATTTCCCACGCCTCTTTGCATAACATTGATTCGAGAGTTGAAAACTCGAGACATCCCCTCCCATTGCCCATTGGCATTTGGCAATGGTGATGAGTTCGATCCCATCCATGGCAAATCCTCTCCTCCGCCCCTTCCACCTCGCCGCCATCTCCCTCGTCCTTCTCGCTCTCGTTCCCAATGCTAGCGCCGCGGCAACCAGCACCTCCATCAGCCTTGCGCCGCGCGCCTCCGCCCTCCCCACGGGGGCTCGGGATGACGCGCCGTCGTCGGCCACGGGACTCGTCCTCAACCGCGCGCCTGCCTTCTCCAACCGCCTCCACACTCCGCCTTCCCTCTAGTCCGACGGCGGCTCCTCCGCGCCGCGCCACCTCCTCGTTGCCCCAGCCGTCGCGTGGGGCCAGAAGGACCAGGCCGCCACCGCGCGCCCCGTGGCTGCAAGCCGCCGCTCCTTTGCGCATGCGTCCTACACACCACACCCGCGCCACCGCCCAAGCGCGCTATAGGCACTACGGGGCCACCCTCGCAAACCTGCACTGCGTATGCCAGCCCCCGTTCTGCTTCGCCGACTCCGACCACGACCTCCTCGCGGTGCTTTACGGCCCGCACACTGACGGTCGCTGGCACGACAGCGTCTACGGCATCGTGCGCACCATCGAGGGGACGCCGCCAATCCTGCCATTCTCCTGGCGCGCCTTCATATATTCCGGCGGCAACGTGTGCCCCGTCGAGATCGGGTACATGAACAACTACGACAGCCTCTTCGGCTTCGACTGCCCTGCCTGGACATCTCTCGACATCAGCCGACGAGGCGCTCGCGTGGGCCATCAGCGCCATTTCGACACCGTGCAGCGGCCGCACCAGCAGCGCCGTCGCCGTGTCGCCGTGCAACGCGATAGCGCTGCTGCCTCTTCTGGTCGTCCCTTTCCTCCCACCTCCCCTGGCCGCGGCGGTGGCTCTCTCCTCCCTGGCCTCTCTCGTCCTCACTGTTGGAGTTGTTCTAAATTCACTGCAAGATATAGGCCGGTACATATATACCCTTGTTAGGGTTTCTTGGAGACTTGATTCTCTTGTAAGCCGCCGCAGGCGTGTAACCCAAAACTCTTGAGATAGTGAGATTGTTGCTGGCTGGTGCCCGTGGTTTTTCCCCTTCGCATTGGAGGGGTTTTCCACGTTAAATCGTGTGTCTCCGCTGTGATTGATTTCGTTTTACTTCATATTCCATACGTCGTTGATAACAAGTGGTACCGGAGCTTCGGTTGCTGTAGGGTTCATGACGACGTCGATGAAGTTCGATCTTCCGCTGCTGAACTACGACACGCGGTTCTCGCTATGGCAAGTCAAGATGCGGGGAATTCTGGCGCAGACTCATGACTACGATGAGGCGCTGGATAAATTCGGCAAGAGTAAAGCTAATTGGACTCCTGAGGAGATCCGCAAGGATCAGAAGGCTCTCGCCCTAATTCAGTTACATCTTCATAATGATATTTTGCAGGAGTGTTTAAAAAGAGAAAACTGCTGCAGAACTATGACTGAAACTGGAATCGATCTGTATGTGCAAGGATCTAACCAGTAAGATACAGATGAAGATAAAACTATTCACTCTGAAGATGAAGGAGGAGGATTCGGTGATGACCCACATCGCTGAATTCAAGAAGATCGTGGCCGACCTAGTGTCGATGGAGGTGAAGTATGATGATGAGGACTTAGGTCTTCTACTGTTATGTTCTTTGCCAAATTCGTATGCAAATTTTCGTGACACCATACTTTTGAGCCGTGATGAACTAACCCTAAAGGAAGTTTATGAGGCTTTCCAGTCTAAGGAGAAGATGAAAGTTATGGTGCAGCATGACGGAACGTCGTCCTCAAAGGGCGAAGCTTTGCATGTGAGAGGTAGAACTGATAACAGATCCTCATATGATAGCAATGATGGTAGAAAGAACTACGAGAGGAGAGGCCGTTCAAAGTCCAAGCCGCATGGTAATAAAAAGTTCTGTGTTTATTGCAAACTGACAAATCATAATGTTAAGGATTGTAGAAAAGTACAGAATAAGGAGAAGAGAAAAAATAAGTCGGCTGGTAAGGTCTCTGTTGCTGCTGCTGCGTCTGATGATGATTCTGGAGATTGTCTAGTAGTGCTTGCTGGTTGTGTTGCTGGTCATGATGAATGGATTCTAGATTCCGCATGTTCGTTTTATATTTGCACTAACAGAAATTGGTTTAGTTCATATAAGTCTGTGCAGAAAGGGGATGTTGTGCGGATGGGAGATGATAACCCATGTGACATCGTGGGGATTGGATTAGTTCAGATCAAGACTGATGATGGCATGACACGCACGCTGAAAAACGTCAGGTATATACCAGGGATGTCTAGGAATCTTATCTCATTGAGCACGCTTGATGCAGAAGGTTACAAATATTCCGGTTCATATGGTATTCTGAATGTATCAAAAGGTTCTCTTGTCTGTTTGAAAGGTGATCTTAATTCTGCAAAGTTATATGTCCTTAGAGGGTGTACTTTACATGGTTCTGATTCCGCCGCTGCTGCTGTTACTAATGATGAACCTAGTAAAACTAACCTTTGGCACATGCGTTTGGGACATATGAGTCACCATGGTATGACAGATTTGATGAAGAGAAACCTACTGAAAGGCTGCACTTCTAGTAAAATCAAGTTTTGTGAGCATTGCATTTTCGGCAAGCATAAGAGGGTACAGTTCAACACTTCTATTCACACCAACAAAGGTACTCTTGATTATGTTCATGCTGATTTATGGGGTCCTTCTAAGAAACCCTCACTAGGTGGTGCTCGTTACATGCTTACAATTATTGATGATTATTCTAGAAGGGTTTGGCCTTATTTTCTAAAACAGAAAGATGATACTTTTGCTGCGTTTAAGAACTGAAAAGTAATGATAGAAAGACAAACTAAAAGAAAGGTAAAATTGCTTCGTACTGATAATGGTGGAGAATTTTGTTCGTATGCCTTTAATGATTATTGCAGACAAGAAGGCATTGTTAGGCATCACACCATACCCCATACTCCACAACAGAATGGTGTGGCAGAACGGATGAACAGAACCATTATCTTCAAGGCCCGTTGCATGCTATCTCATGCAAGGATGAGCAAGCGTTTTTGGGCTGAAGCTGCTAATACTGCCTGTTACTTGATAAACAGGTCACCTTCTATTCTACTAAATAAGAAAACTCCTATTGAGGTATGGTCTGGTACACCTGCTGATTATTCACAGTTAAAAGTTTTTGGATGCACTGCTTATGCTCATGTTGACAATGGAAAATTAGAGCCTAGAGCTGTTAAGTGTCTTTTCCTTGGTTATAGTTCGGGAATCAAAGGCTATAAATTGTGGAATCCTGAAACAGGGAAGACTTTTATGAGCAGGAGTGTTGTATTCAATGAATCTGTGATGTTTACTGACAGTTTGCCCTCAGATCATGTTCCAGAAAAAGAGCTGCAGAGTATGCGCATACAGGTGGAGCATGTTGATGATGATATAGGTGTGCAGGTGGAGCCTGCTGATGAGCAGGATGACCATAATAATGATGTTGCTGATGATGATGCTCATGATGATGTTCAGCAAACTCCTCCTATTTTGCAGCTACAGGAAGAATTACCTATTGCTCAACGCAAGTCAACAAGGACAGTTGTACCTCCTAAACGTCTTATCGAAGAATGTAATTTGTCTTACTATGCTTTGAGTTGTGCTGAACAGGTGGAGAATGTTCATGAGCCAGCAACCTATAAAGAAGCTGTTCGTTATGCTGATAGTGAGAATTGGATTTCTGCTATGCATGAGGAGATGCAGTCTCTTGAGAAGAACAGTACATGGGAGGTTGTTCCTTTGCCTAAGAACAAGAAGACCATAAATTGCAAGTGGATCTTTAAGAGAAAGGAGGGTTTATCTCCAAGCGAGCCTCCAAAGTATAAGGCAAGGTTAGTTGCAAAAGGCTATAGTCAAATTCCGGGTGTTGACTATAATGATGTGTTCTCTCCAGTGGTAAAACACAGTTCAATTCGTACATTCTTGAGTATTGTTGCTTCACATGATCTTGAGCTTGAGCAGTTAGATGTGAAGACTGCGTTTTTGCATGGAGAGCTAAAGGAGGACATATACATGGACCAACCGGAAGGGTTCATAGTGCCTGGCAAGGAAAAATATGTGTGCAAGTTGAAGCGCTCCTTGTATGGTTTGAAACAGTCCCCTCGTCAGTGGAACAAGAGGTTTGATTCATTTATGTTGTCACACAGTTTCAAAAGATCTAGATATGATAGCTGTGTTTACATCAAGCATGTTAATGGATCACTTATATATTTGCTGTTATATGTTGATGATATGCTGATTGCTGCTAAGAGCAAGATTGAAATCACTAAGTTAAAGAAGTTGTTAAGTAGTGAGTTTGATATGAAAGATCTTGGTAGTGCTAAGAAAATTCTTGGTATGGAAATTAGTAGAGACAGAAAATCTGGTTTGCTATTTCTTAGTCAACAAAATTATATCAAGAAAGTTCTTCAGCGTTTTAACATGCAAAATGCTAAGGCTGTTAGTACCCCTATTGCACCTCACTTTAAGTTGTCAGCTGCTCAGTGTCCTAGTACAGATGCAGAGATTGAGTACATGTCAAGGGTTCCTTATTCTAGTGCTGTTGGGTCTTTGATGTATGCCATGGTCAGATTTGTCATATGCTATGAGTCTTGTTAGTAGATATATGTCTAATCCTGGCAAAGAACATTGGAGGGCAGTTCAGTGGATTTTCAGGTACCTCAGAGGCACAGCAGATTACTGTTTGAAGTTTGGAAGAACTGATAAAGGTCTCATTGGTTATGTGGATTCTGATTATGCTGCTGATCTAGACAGGCGAAGATCAATTACTGGTTATGTGTTTACTGTTGGCAGTTGTGCTGTGAGTTGGAGGGCTACGTTACAGTCTGTTGTTGCTTTGTCTACTACTGAAGCAGAATATATGGCTATTTGTGAAGCGTGCAAAGAATTGATATGGTTGAAAGGTTTGTACGCTGAACTCAGTGGAATTGAATCTTGCATAAGTTTGCACTGTGACAGTCAAAGTGCAATTTACCTCACTAAAGATCAGATGTTCCATGAGAGAACTAAGCATATAGATATCAAGTATCATTTTGTGCGAGATGTGATTGAAAAAGGTAAGCTGAAGGTATGCAAGATTAGTACTCATGATAATCCTGCTGATATGATGACCAAGCCTGTTCCTGTTGCTAAGTTTGAGTTATGCTCAAGCTTAGTTGGTTTAATTGAATAGTCCAAGAGACTATTGTTGGCACCAGTGGTTTTCTATCTTTGTTGTTCAGGATGATGGGTTGATTTATGATACAAGATGAATTTGTCTCAAGGTGGAGTTTGTTGGAGTTGTTCCAAATTCACTGCAAGATATAGGTCGGTACATATATACCCTTGTTAGGGTTTCTTGGAGACTTGATTCTCTTGTAAGCCGCCGCAGGCGTGTAACCCAAAACTCTTGAGATAGTGAGATTGTTGCTGGCTGGTGCCCGTGGTAATTCCCCTTCGCATTGGAGGGGTTTTCCACGTTAAATCGTGTGTCTCCGCTGTGATTGATTTCGTTTTACTTCATATTCCATACGTGGTTGATAACACTCACCGCCGACCTCTCCGCGGAGGAGCGCATCAAGGTCAACCACGCCACCTGCAGTGTCTACCACTACGACAACACCACCGGCGCGATCGAGCGCACGCGTCCATTCGCCGCCACGCGCGTGGTATGCCCTCGACCACTCTGCATCGACGCCAACTACGATGAGCGCACTCTGTGGATGGCCTACGCGCAGCGCAGCCATGGCCGCCGAGACGACCCGCTGCACGTCTACTGCATCGTGCACTCCCTTGAGGGTGCCGCGTCTCCGTCCATCTTCTTCCCCTAGAGGAACACCTAGCGCACCCATCTGCCCGTCCGCGTCGCCGACATAGGCGCCACGGCGGCCTCCGACGACCACGTCTGCTACGTCGAGCTCGTGCACATGGACTACAGGGAGGGCTACTGCATCCGCTGCCCCGCCACCAGCGATGGCTATGCCCACATGTCCTGCACGGAGTTCCCCGAGGAGCCGGTGGCGTTTGCCGTGTGGGAGCACCGCCTGACGTACCGTGACACCGTCGGCCCCAAGTGCGAGAGGTACAAGTTCGGCGCCTCCGGGCAGTTCTGGGGTCACGATTACAACGCCGACCTCTGATCCCAATCGCATCCGCCATCGTCTCTTTTGGTAGGCAAGTGTTCAGTTTGATCGATGATCGTTTCACCCTGCCAATCGGTTGTTTTTTCTGTTCCAAGACAAGATGTAAATGTAATAGCAGACTAGTGGACGGGCGATGTTCCAAGATTTGTTGACGTACACGGTACACTGTTTTGGTTAACTATGGCCGTTGGCTTTACCAATCCTTTAATTTTAGCTGTTATAAATTCCTCTGCACTGCACAGCCACGCCGTTGCAGTGCACGGACACTGATGTCTAGCGTGTGCAGGAGATCCTCTCATGCTGGATCGAGGACTTCCCCAGTCGCTACCTCGGTATCCCCTTGTCTATCTTTCGGCTTAGAAAGGGAGATGAGCAGGCTATCATTGATGCGGTGGCTGCATGCATTCCACTTTGGAAAGGAAGCTTGCTCAATGTCGCGGGAAGAACGGCCCTTGTCAAAGCCACCCTTTCGGCTATACCTGTGCATACTGCCATCGCGCTTTGTCTCTCCTCTTGGGCGATCGAGTGCATGGACAAGCTGCGCCGGGCGTTCATCTGGTCCGGCTTGAACATGGTGTCCGGGGGGCGCTGCAAGGTGGCTCGGGAGATCGTCTGCAGGCCTCGTGAGCTAGGTGGGCTCGGCATGGCAGACCTTCATCGGGCAGGGGGTGGCACTCCGTGTACGGTGGGCATGGCTGCGCCGTGTTGACCACGATCGGACTTGGAGGTTGCTGCCAGACAAGGAGGAGCGCGCCGTGGCGGCCTTCTTCAGCGCGGCCACCGTCTCGGCTCTTGGATATGGCCATTCAACTCTTTTCTGGATGGACAACTGGCTACAAAGCAAGAGTATTCGTTGCATAGCTCTGACGGTGTTCGCAGCTGTACCCAAGTGAAAATGGTGCTTCTCCGTCGCTGAGGCGCTGCATGAAAGAGCCTGGGTTCGGCATATCACAGGGCCACGCACCATGAGGCTGCTCACTGAGTTCATCAGGCTCTGGAACACGGTCGAGCAAGTGCAATTGTCGCCCGGGGTGCCAGACACCTTCAACTGGAGGTTCACGACGGATGGAATGTACTCTGCGTCATCGACATATGGAGCTATGTTCGTCGGCTCCTCAAGACCGCTTGGTGCAAAGGAAATTTGGAAGACCTTCGCGCCTCCGCGTGTCAAGTTCTTCTTGCACGATCGTTGTTGGACGACACACATGAGACGTCGTCATGGGCTGCAGGATGACGACGCCTGCATCTTCTGTGACCAGGCCGCAGAGACGATGGATCACATTATCCTAGGGTGTGTCTACAGCAGGGAGGTGTGGGCCACTTGTCTGCGGAGGTTCCTTCTGCACGACCTTGTCGTGGTGGTACAGGAAGAGGGAGTCATGGTACGGTGGACTAACTCCAGGAAGCGCCTGCCCAAGGAGATCCGCCGGGGTTTCGATTCCTTGTTCTTCCTTGTTGGTTGGCTTCTGCGGAAGGAAAGGAACGCGCGAACCTTCAACAGAGTTGCTTCGTCGCCGGCGCAGTTGTTGGAGATCATTGAGCAGGAGATCGTGCTGTGGTGCGCGGCTGGGTACAAACACCTGGTGGTGCTGGACACGCGTCGTCTTTCTGACTAGGTTGTTAGTCGCGGTAGGTCGCTCAATTAGTTATCATGTAATCACAATCTCTCGTGGGTTCGGCGGGAGTCGGTAATCTTCGGTTTACCGTATCCCTTGGCTTTTGGGTGTAACAAAACTTCTCTCATGCTTAATGATATACGTCCTGTTGCACGATTTCGAAAAAATAGATTCCTCTGCACTCCCTTTTTATGATGCATTTGTGTCTTCGTGGGTGATTACAGTTTAGACTTTCCAGAGCTCAGTTGCAGCAATTTGCCTGCAGTCTAGATGTGTCACCGCTTCTCTCATCATGTGAATAAATCCAGTTGAAGATTGATTCATATATGCACGCTTGCTTCGTAGATGTCATGTCTTCGAATGTTCATTGCGTACATTCAAATCCTAATATTCTGTCTACTTCCTATTTTTTTTTTAGAGAATGACACAACGTATCAGGTGTCTGAATCCCCGGTTTGAACTTCAAAAGAATCCCGGTTGAAAGCTGAAAATACAGGTTAGATTTCTAACAAATCCCACGCAACAATTTTACAACCCAGTCGTAGTAAAAAAAACAGTCATTGAAGCTGTCATTTAGTTCAAAAATTTTTACCTAAATTGAAGTTAGATGTTTGAGGCCCCTGGAAAGGGCACCGCACGCGCACGGTGAGCTCCCGAGCTATGTTTGCTATTACTAGTATATAAACAGCGAAAGAAAAACTAGCACTGTAAAAGCCAAGCGATAGGAACATTTTTCATAGTAATTTGAACACTTGATCATTCGTATACTTTTTTTCGAAAACGCGCTAAGCACGATTCTCATTAAGCGAAGTTAGAGTTTAGCAATGAAATTACAACGGCGTATAAGGCCATGGCGAGGTTCCATGACCCAGGCACTACAACACAATACACAAATCGCCGGCTCAAACGGCGCAGCCAATTGACGTAACTAAAGAGGATACAACTGAGCGACTGAAAGTATGCACGCCGAGCAAGATTAGGCGAGGAGGTGCAACTGTGCAAGAACGTCGCAAGGCAGCGGAAGCCCGCTGCGACGTAGCTGTGCAGCTCGGCAGTGATCGCGTCGATCAGCTGCGACGTCGTTCACGAGATGCCGTCGAAGGTCCTAGCGTTGCACTCTTTCCAGACGAGCCAGGAGGTGGTGAGCACGAGAGAGTCGAATGCGCGACGACTGTCAGCCGGCATAGCGCCATGAGCCAGTAGCCACCAGTCTGGTAACGAAGAGGTGTGTTGTGGTGCTAGATGCTGGATGCCCATCGGTGCCAGCAAGCGTGCCCAGACTTCTCGCGTGAACACGCAGGAACAGAATCATTCGTATACTTCGTGTATAGGGCGCTGCTTTCTTTTAGTTTAGTGCATTTGCCATTGGAACTATTATTGCATATATACTTGGCAGTATATAAACTGCTTGTACTACACATTGCCAATGTGACATTGGCATATTGCTCAAATATGATTTCAAGACAACATTGATTAATTAGGACCACAGGAAACAATAGACTAATTGAGCCACACATTGTAGAAGCAAAACAAGCAAGAAAACATAGGAAACAGGAAATCTAAGTACTTCGAATTTCATTCATCACGAATCGTTCTCCAAGCATTTAAGCCTTCTCATAAAACACACATGCTGGTGTGTTCACTTGACTTCGGTCCTCGTCACAACACCTGATCATTCGTCCAAAGTTCCAAACATTGGCAAAAAGAGAGAAAATCCAGTGGAAGAACCCGCTGCTGCTACTACGTACTAGTACTACTAAATCTCTCCGATGAAATGAACAGTAGCCAGGGATCATGCGAGCACCAATACTACTCTATAGGCGACTGACATTAAGCCACCCAATTAAGGATGCAGAACTGAAAACAGAAACCGATCTTGCGCCAAGTACCAAGGAGAAAATCTGAAGATGACGACGGCCGTGGAGAGCGCGCGCTCGTCGCTCCCGGCGTTGCAGAGCGGGTGCGGACATACTGCGCGGAGGTCGGCGAAGGGCTGCGCGGGGTCGATGGTGCCGCTGTCGTGGAGGTAGCGGTAGACGGTGCAGGTGGCATGCGTGAGCCCGGACCCGGAGCAGTCGTCGTCGGAGGGTTCGTCGGAGCAGGCGCGGACGGGCGTCGCCAGGGAGGAGAGCACCACCAGAGCAGCCATCGGCGGCGGGAGGAAGGGGATGGAGAGCAGAGGCAGCGCCTTGAGTACCGCCGCCATCTTGGATGGAGCGGTGGTGGTGCCGCTAGCGCCAGCAGGCGTCTGCAGGATACCGTCGACGGCGGCGGCCTCGCGCTTGTTGTGGACGCAGCAGACACGGGGGCTCGGAGTCGTGGGCGCGGTCGCAGTAGTCGTGGCCGGTGCGGTGGCGTTGTCCTCGCGTGCGATGACGGAGGCATCGTGGAGGCGCTGCTGCAAGACTGCGCCGGAGAAGGTGGACGCGGAGGGCGACGCTCCGAGGCGGTTGGAGGAGGCAGGGCGTCCCGTGGGCGTGGTCGTCGTCGGCTCGTCGGGGACCAGGGGAAGGACGGAGGCGTGCGGTGGAAGGGTGGTGGTGTCCATGGGGCTGCGGACGAGGAGGTCCTCGGCGGTGGGGGCGCAGGCGAGTAGGTTGAGAAAGGCGAGGCAGACGAGGGCGAGGAGGGAGCAGCGCACGGGCGTCGCCATGGCTGCCTCGGCCTCAGGGTGGCGGAAAAAGGGAGGGTTAGAATGGGATCAGAACAGAACAGAGGTTTGTTGTGCCAGTACAAAGACGGAAATGACGGTGCTATCCTCCCTCCAGGCATGCCGAGGCACGGACTCGCGATAATCAAGCCCGTGTTTAGATTGGGAAAAAGATTCAACCCGATGAATAGTACCACTTTCGTCTTATTTGACAAATATTGTTCAATCGTGGACCAATTAGGCTCAAAAGATTTATCTCGTGATTTACAACTAAACTGTGTAATTAGTTATTTTTTTACCTACATTTAATACTCCATGCAAGCAGTTAAAAATTGATGTGATGGAGAGAGTGAAAAAACTTGAATTTTGATGTCATCTAAACAAGGGGCAAGTTGGGTTGTCGCCTTGCAGACTGGGTTTCGTTTCGTGGCTAGGCCTGGTTTAGATCTCAAATTCTCCCTTTAATTTTACTACGTAAAAAGAAGATTCCTCATCACATCAAAATATCGGTAAATGCATGGAGTACTAAATGTAATGTAGATGAAATCAAAAACTAATTATACAGTTTTATTGTACTTTGCGAGACAAATATTTTGAGTCTAATTAATCAATTTTTGGACAATTTGTTGCACTAAAAAACAAAAGCTGCTACAGTGTTCCCGCAGGAACACTATAGCAGCAGAGCCTCATTCGGACGGCCAAATTTGGGATCTGAACACGGCCCTAGTAAAGTTGGGTTGCACATCTTTTTCCACTAAGACCGTGTTTAGTTGGCCTGATTTTGGATGTCCAAAATCTACACAGTGTAAGATTTTGCAATATAGCATTTCGTTTGTATTTGTGAATTTTTGTCCAAACATTAACTAATTAGGCTCAAAAGATTCGTCTCGCAAAGTACAACTAAACTATACAATTAGTTTTTTATTTCATCTACATTTAGTACTCCATGCATATGCCGGCATTTTGATGTGATGGGAAATCTTCTTTTTGCATAGTGAAATTTGAGAAAAAATTTGGCATCTAAACCAGGCCTTAACAGGAGATCGGAGGGATTTCCAGCACAATCTAGCGAAACATGTAGTTCTACACGTGATTGTGTTTGGTGGCCAATGCAAGCGGGTAGACATTTTAGATGAATTTAGTGCATGTTTGGCTCTCCTTTGAATTAATGTAAGTATCTGTTACATGTAGTGATGGACGGATGGTTATGTGTTAGTGTGGTGCAGTAGATTAACCATCCGTTGGTAACAAGATCGGTGATATTTTGTCACACTCGTCCTCATAGCATGTGGATGAAAATTTAGAGCATCTCTAATAGTTTTTTAAAAAATCAATTGGTAAATCAATGAGTTTTTCAAGTGGCTAAATAAAGTTGGAGTATATTTGTTGACTTTCTCCAGCAGTTTTCGTTCCTAAATTATAGAAGACAATTTTGCTTTAAGTATCTCGAACTATTTTCAAATCATCCTAACCACTTTTATACTTCTCTCTTGTACATTTGCATTGGGTACTCTATCCTACTATTTATTCTTCCCCACGTACTACCACCTCCAGATTGTCAGATCGGGCATGCGTATACTTCCGCGTGATAGGGTTGAATCATATCCTAAGTGCAAAAAGATTGTGAG
This sequence comes from Saccharum hybrid cultivar R570, assembly GCA_038087645.1. NCBI lineage: Eukaryota > Viridiplantae > Streptophyta > Magnoliopsida > Poales > Poaceae > Saccharum > Saccharum hybrid cultivar. The sequence continues at coordinate 355,731 of JAQSUU010000625.1, read as the reverse complement.
TTGAGATAGGGAGTCGTTGAAGATCAGTTTTTTTTTATCTTGCAAAAAAAAATCAGGATTGGAAGTGGGTTTTGAAAACTCTTGGAGATGGTCAGATGTCTGCACTTGGGTTCATAAATTTTGGTCGTGAATGTGTTAATGGTATAAATAATATATCATCAATGATAGGAGATATGCCGGCATTATCTATCGGAGATATTTATAGGGGTTTATATATATATATATATATATATATATATATATATATATATATATATATATATATATATATATATATATATATATATATATATATATAGTTCTATATATAGGGAGAGTATACTCTATAGCCAGCTACAGAATAAGTTATTCTGTAGCCACCTCTATTTATGATAATTTTATATACTAATTTACGACAATGTCAATACATATTTACGATAGTTGAATTACTACAACACGTGGGGATATTTACCGTAACGTTGTAGTAAACCACTTAGTAAGGATTTACTATAATCTCGTAAATAAGCATAGCAATTATCGTAACTCAAAGTGGCTACAGAATAAGTTATTTTGTAGCTAGTTGTAGAGTAATAGTTCTATATATATATATATATATATATATATATATATATATATATATATATATATATATATATATATATATATATATATATATATATATATATATATATATATATATATATATATATATATATATATATATATATACTATTCTGGGACCTGGCCGTTGATTAACATTGAGCGCACCGGCAAAGCGCCGCCCCTGCTCCTCCCTGGCGACTGTGACCTTCCCACGTTTTTACTGGTTCGCTGCCATCACAGAATAATAAATCACAATTAATCGACGGCAACGCCGGTGGCCCCTCGCCCACCATCTGGCCATGACCCCTCCCTCCACGGCGGCAACTCAGGACGCCGGCGGCATGGCATCCTGGGCCTAGAGCGGCGCCCACGTGGACCGTGCAGTAGCGAGGTCTGCCCTCCGCGTGACAGCCCCGGCGGCGGTGGCCCCTCCCCTACCATCGGCGGCAGCCGCGGCTTCTCCTGCACCGGCGATGGTGAGGACAGCGCCCGACGGTGCGGCTCATCCCACCTTGTGCCGACGTCGACCCTAGCGGCTTCAGAACTCATCTGACCAATTGACGCTGCCATCCGTTGGGTGTGTGCGATACCTGCTGCTGTGATGTCCTCCCCGCCGGTGAGTGTGGCATGTGTGCTTGCAGCCCTGTTCCCAAGATCTAGCGGTGCCTCGTCGTAGCTCCCTAAGGCCCTGTTTAGTTTCTAAAAAATTTGCAAAATTTTTCAGATTTCCCTTCACATCGAATCTTTAGACACATGCATGAAGCATTAAATATAGATAGAAAAATAAAACTAATTACACATTTAGACGAAATGGACGAGACGAATCTTTTAAGTCTAATTATACCATGATTGGACACTAATTACCAAATAACAACGAAATTTGCTACAGTGTCATTTTGCAAAAATTTTTAGATCTAAACCGGCCCTAAGCTCTGGTGCCTATTCCTCCATGGTGGTCGGGGATCCATCTAAGCGGAAGCACATCCATGGCAAGGATCAAGCCTCCTGGTGGCCAACGGAGGAACATCTGCTCTCCAGTTCAGTCTGCTACTGCGTGTGTGTGTGTTCAGTGTACATTCAGTTTTGGTGTGTTTCCATTTTCTAGTAATGACGTTCCATACATCTGAAGTTTTTTCTCTCCATTTTGAGTACAGAATTGCAGGTGGCAGCAGCGCATTCATGAATCGATGGATCGAGGATGTTTGCCTGGATGGCTGGCTCGTGTTAGAGTTGAGCTACCAACCACGGTTAGAATCCCTGTGTGCACAGCATTAAGCCATCTTATGGCCGGGGTTTCCACCCTATCATTTTTTTTCGCTGAATCTTTGATTTCTTCTGAGTCTCATTTTCTAGGATACCATCAGCACATTCATGAATTGATGGATCGAGGCTTATCTAGTGGTAATAATTATCCTCATCCAGAAATAGGATACCAGCAGCACATTCATGAATCAATGGATCGAGGATGTATTGTGCTGAATCTTTGATTTCATTTGAGTCTCCTTTTCTAGTAGTATTAATTTGTTGAACCTGTACTTAGTCAAGATTAATGTGGGTCCTCGCATGAATCTTTCTATTCATGAGTCTTTGTAATAAACAATTATTTGTTTACCCACACTATTTGTTGTAGTTCACTACTTATGTCCCTGCAGGTAATTATTTGTTGAACCAAAAGAAAAGATAGTAGTAATAAACAATTATTCGTATCGACTGACTGGTCGCCACGATAAGCAGCAAGTTTACTCTGTATGGACTGGAATTATTTATCCAAACAAATGATTATTATAGTAGTAATTTTTATTACTACTAGTAGTAAAAAATTATTACGCCTTAGTGACTATCACAATCAATTTTACTGCACACAGGTTAGAATGAATTATTTCTAAATCCAAATGGTACTATTAGTAATAAAAAATACCTCAAACGGAGACCAGATGCCTTGATGATTATCACCGTCAATTTTACTACTCATGGGTCCTTGTTGAATTATTTATAAGCTCAAATGATACTATTAGTAATAAAAAAAAGTATCCTGACTGGAGACCGGATGCCTTGTGATTATTACCGCTAATTTTACTACTCACTTGTCCAGACAGAATTATTTCTAAACCCAAGTGATACTATTATTAATAAAAAAAATACTCCACACGAGACCGACTGCCTTGATGATTTTCACCATGAATTTTACTACTCATGGTCTAGACTGAATTATTTACCCAATCAATATCTTGACCAGAGACTGGATTCCCGGTGATTATCTCCACTAATTTTACTACTCAATGGTTCGGACTGAATTATTTACCGTATAAAATGATAATAGTGGTAATAAAAAATTATTCGGGTTAATTTTTTAACGTGCATGGGTCTAGGAATAATTATTTGTTGAATCAAATAATACTATTAGTAATGAAAAAATACTTGTTGATTATCAGAGGCAAATTTACCGCTCACAAGTTAGGATGAAATTATTTACATAGCAAAATAATACTATTAGTAATAAAAAATTAGTTTCACCGTACCGGACACCATGTTAATTATCAAAGGTAAATTTACCGCTCACAGGTCAGGATGGAATAATTTACATAGCAAAGTTATACTATTAGTAATAAAAAAATAGTTTCGCCATATCGGACACCCGTTAATTATCACAGGCAAATTTACCGCTCCAAGGTCAGGATGGAATTATTTACATAGTCAAGTTATACTATTGGTAATAAAAAAAATAGTCTCACCAAAGATTGGATGTCCCATTGATTACCAAAAGCAAATTTACCGCTCACATGCCATGACGTAATTATTTACATAGCAAAATGATACTATTAGTAATAAAAAATAGTCTGACCGCACACCAGATGACCCGTTGGTTAACACATGGAATTTATCGCTGACATGCTAGAATGGAATTATTTACATAGCAAGCTTATACTATTAGTAATAAAAAATAATTTATTACTGACATGCTATGACGGAATTATTTACATAGCAAACTTATACTATTAGTAATAAAAAGTAGTCTGACCGTAGATTGAATGACCAATTTTACTATGTATGGGTCTAGACGGGATTATTTACGGACTCAAATGATGCTTTTTGTAATAAAAAATACTTCGTCCAAAGATCGGACACCTCGATAACTACGACATCATATTTAACTGTGCACGGGTCATACCGTTATTATTTGTTGAATCAAAATGATATTATTAGTAATAAAAATATATGAGCCAACTTTACTGTGCACAACCTTGTCTAGAATTATTTGTCAAAGCAATGATACTGACAGTAACAAAAAAACATCATCTACAGTCAGACGCCTTAGTAATTAGCATAGCCAACTTTATCGAAGCAAATTATACTAATAGTGATAAAAAAAATCATCGTCTAGAGTTCGGACGTCTCAGTATAACACAAACAATTTTACTGCACACGTTCTCATCTGGAATTATTATCGAATAAAATGATAACAACGATAATAAATACCTCATCCGGATATTAGACCTGCTGGACCATTCGGAGTAAGACTGACTGCTAGGGATGAAAACGGTTGAAAGTCCCTAGTTTGGTTTTGGCTAATTGATGAAACCTAGGACTAACCTTTGTATCTAAGTGGATGATTTAGATAAAGGTGGTCATTGCATATGAGACATGACATTGACTCATATGACCAAGATGGTGAAGACCAAGATGAGGCTTGGCTTGATGGACCGGTTGTGAAGGTGAAGGGCAAGTCGAGGCTTCGAAGCGAAGGACCATGCGATGGTGAAGCTTGAGCAAGACTTAGCGCCGATGGACCAATGCAACGGTGAAGAGCAAGTGAAGTCAAGGTCGATGGATCGAGACGGTCATGTGATGATATGAAGTGGATCATATCATTTGGAGAAACAAAATGGGCTCAAGGCAAAGGTATAACCATAGGGCCATTTTGTTTTACACTCAAGACACCATAGAGGGTGTGAGTGGTTTAGGATCGATAGCCGAACTATTAAGAGGGGAAGTCTTATCGGTTATTCGATGCACTGGTGCCACTAGGTGAATTCATGAAGTGCATTGCATGTAGGGCCTAGTGAGCTAATTGGAAAACCTTTGAAAATGATTGAGAAAAAGCTAACACACAAGCACATGGAGATGTACACTTGATGGTGTTGGCATATTTGCAAAGGTGGCGTTGGTCGCGCTGTGGTTTGCGGGTAGAGAGGGGTTTGGGTTCCTCTCTCCCTCCCGCCGAGCGTGCGAGCGCGGGATTCAGGCGATTTCGGGGAAATGAAATGCCTATTTTCCACTACGCCGGAAGTTGGAAAAGAAACGGAAGCGAACGGAGGTCACAGAGGTGACCGGACGCTGCACCGGACGCGGTCTTGGTATGACCGGACGCGTCCGGTCAGTACAGCGCGGTTTCGGGCGCGCGGGCTAGGGTTTGCAACCGGCGCGTCCGGTCACTCGCGGGACCGGCGCGTCCAGTCAAGTGCCCAGAAGGAACTGCGGTTCGCAAGGACGATCGGACGCGGGGCGTGTCCGGTCACACACGATCGGACGCGTCCGGTCGTCAAAGGAGCTTACTGGACTCCGACCGGATGCTGGCACTGTCGCGTCCGGTCGTTCTCTAGAGTGCGTCCGGTCGTTGTTTCGCGGCGCGGGTGCTGTGCGGATCGGCGCGTCCGGTCGTTACGAGGGGCGCGTCCGGTCATTGCTTCGCGCGCGCGATGCTGAGCGACCGGCGCGTCCGGTCTATTGAGAGGCGCGTCCGGTCATGGGATTTGACTGTTGGCGCAGTGACCGTTGGAGGACCGGACGCGGTTGAGCGCGTCCGGTCAGTTTCGACCGGCGCGTCCGGTCGTCCCGAAAAAACGGTCAGTGGAGTTGCAACGGCTCTATTTGTTTGGGGTGCTTATAAATACTCGTTGGCCGGCCCTTAGGGATGTGGCTTGGCATTTCTAACACTCTTGTGCATCCTTTGAGCTTGAGCTACTCCTCCCACTCATCTCTCTTGCTTGATTGCAAATCAAAAGTGAGATTGAGTGATCCCAAAGTGCATTGCATAGCTTGAGGGCATCTAGTGGCACTTGTGGGTGGTTTAGCCGGTGGATTTCTTGTTACTCTTGGAGAGTACCGCTCCTAGCCGGCTTGGAGATTGTTGGAGGCGTTGGCAAGAGAAGGTGATTATTCTTGGCCACCTCCGGTTGTTTGTAAGAGGTTCTTGTGCTTTCCTCGGCGGGACGCCAAAAGTAACTCTATTGGATTGTGCGTGTCATTGAGTTACCTCACTTGAGAGTGGTGTCTTGCGGTGCCTTGCGGGGCGTGCCTTGAGGGGCAAGTGACTTGAGGGTCACACCGAGGAACCATCTAAGTGTTGGTCGACACAACCGGTGACGTAGCTTGTCGGTGCACAAGTGAACACCGGGTGAACAAAAATATTGTGTCTCTTGTCTCCCGGTGATTGGTCTACATATTGTGTTGTTGTCAATATTAATTGATTGTATATCATCTTGGTGATTGGCAACATCTTCACTCCACCGTCGGTATAAGATTCACAATCCTTTCTCTCGCATTTACTTTTACTAGATTATCTTGTGTAGCTCTAGTGGTAGCCTTTTCTAGTAGTTGTTAGCTTGCTCACTAGTGTAAGTTAGTGACTTAGCACTTGTGTGAACTAGAGATCATAATCTACTAGACTTGTGGATAGGAGGCTTGCATCACAACCCTTGGCTAAGCAAAACTCGTTTTACGCCGTTTGTTATTCTAACAAGTTTGCTTAGTGGTGCTTGTAGAATTTTTATAGGCTATTCACCCCCCCTCTAGCCATCTAGGACCTTACAAGTGGTATCGGAGCCGTGGTCACCGTTTTAATCAAGGCTTAACATCCTTCGGTGTGAAAAATGGCTCAAATTGTGTTCAATCATGTTGGGGGCAAGCCACCGTTCTTTGATGGTGTTAGTTCTTTTGCTCATTGGAAGAGAAAGATGACAATGTACCTTGGTTCTATTCATGAGAGAGTATTGCAAGTCACCGAGAATGATTTTGCTATCATTGATCCCAATCATCTCACCGATGAAGATAGAGCAAATAGAACATGCAATAGAATGACTCTCAATACACTCTACAATGGTATTGACACAAAAGTGTTTGAGGGCATCAAAGATTTGGAATTGGCTAGTGAAGTATGGACAAGGTTGAGTGAGACATATGAAGGCACTAAGGTTGTGAAGAGTGCCAAGCTATATGGGCTCAAGAGTGAGTTTGAGAACTTCAAGAAAAAGGATGATGAAACAATCAATGAAATGTTTCATAGATTGCAAGTGATAGTCAATGATCTCAAGAGCTTAGGGCACAAAACTCAAGATCAAGATTTTTGTCACAAGTTCTTATTGAGCTTACCTAGAAGATTCAAGATGTTGATCATGATGTTGCAAAGAGATGGGCTTGAAACAATGAAGCCTAATGATTTGCTTGGTGAAGTATTGACCTATGACAAATATGATCAAGATGTTGATGACAAGGAAAAGGTGGAAGATGAGAAGAAGAAGACCGTGGCATTCAAGGCCACCTCCTCCAAGGGCAAAGCTACCATCATTGAAGAAGAAGAAGACAACAATGAAGATGGGGAATTTGAAATTGATGATGAGGCACTTGCTCTTGTAGTCAAGAAGATGGGTCACATGTTCATCAAGAGAAGAGGCTTTAAGAAAAGAAACGAGCAACAAAGAAAGTGCTTCAATTGTGATAGCACCGAGCACCTTCAAGCGGAATGTCCTTATGATAAGAAGAAAAACAAAAAGGACAAGTTTGAAAAGAAGAAGAGAGAGGCCAAGATGACATTCAAGAAAGGCAAAAATGGTGCCTATGTGATCACTTGGGAAAGTGATGATAATGAAGAAGAAGAAGAATCATCCAACAAGGCTTTTGCTTCCATTGCTATCAACAAGAAGCCATCACTATTTGATTTATCCTCTTCATGCTTCATGGCTAAAGAAGCTAAGGTATTATATGATGAGAGTGATGATGAAAGTGAAATGAAATATGCACATGATAGTGATAATGATAATAATAATGAAAATAATGATGATGAACCAACTAAAGAACAACTATATGACTTGATGCAACAAACTAGAGACATAGCTATTGCCAAGGACAAAGAGTGTAAGAAGCTTTCAATGAAAGTAGCAATACTTGAGAAAGTTCTTAGTGAGCTTAAGACCACTCATGAGAGTCTAGTGGAAGACCATGAGGATCTTGGTAAGGCTCATTTCAAGCTTAAAAAGGCTCACTCATTGCTACTTGAGCAACAAGAAAAGAAGGAGGTTGTTGTATCATGTGATATAGGTGTTACATGTGATATAATTGATGAATCCTTTAATGAACCTATCATCATGTCAAATGCTAACCCTTCTTGTAGCTCTTCATCCACCACCACCAACTCTACCTCTACTACTAGTGATGGTTTCACTTGTGATGCCTCACTAATGGTTGAGAATGAGACTCTCAAGAGAGAGGTGGATGAGCTCACTCACGCCCTAGGCAAGGCCTATGGTGGTGAGGCCCGCTTGCTTAAGTGCTTGGGTAGTCAAAGGTTCTCTCTTAACAAAGAGGGTTGGGCTACACCCCCAAGAAAGGCAAGTTGGCTTTTGCAACTCCAAAACCTAGTTTTGTAAAGAGCAATGGTCGGTTTTGCAATAGATGCAAGCAAGTTGGGCACTTAGAGCATAATTGTAATAAAAAGAACCAAAGCAAGAACTTTGTTAATGCTATACCTTTTGATTCTTGCTATGTGCTTACCAAAGGTGTGAAGGGTGTGCAAGCTAAGTTTGTTGGTACACCAATTGTGGGCCCAAAGAAGAAGGCTATTTGGGTACCAAAGAGCTTAGTTACTAACCTACAAGGACCCAAGCAAAAATGGGTACCTAAGCTTCATTGATTTGCTTGTAGGTCAATTACAAAGCCGGAGGAAGGCATTGGATTATTGATAGTGGGTGCACTCAACACATGACCGGTACATCAAGAATGTTTGACTCAATCAATGACAATAATAGTGGTGTTGATTCTATCACATTTGGCAATAACAAGAAAGGAAAGGTTATTGGCTTGGGCAAGATTGCAATATCAAATGACATGAGTATCTCAAATGTGTTGCTAGTTGAAAGTTTGGATTTCAATCTTCTATCCGTGGCACAAATATGTGATCTAGGCTACAAATGCATCTTTGGGGTTGATGATGTGGAAGTTATTAGTGTGGATGGTTCAAATGTGGCATTTAAGGGCTTTAGATATGAGAATCTCTACCTAGTTGACTTCAATGCTAGAGAAACTTCTTTGACAACTTGCTTAGTCTCCAAATCAAGTATGGGTTAGCTTTGGCATAGAAGGCTTGGTCATGTTGGCATGAAACAATTGAAGAAGCTTACAACTCACAATCTTGTTAATGGTTTGAAAGATGTTGAATTTGAGAAGAATAAGCTTTGTAGTGCATGTCAAGCCGGGAAGCAAGTTGGAAGCTCACATCCAAAGAAGAGTACAATGAGCACATGCAAAGCATTTGAATTGATGCACATGGATCTATTTGGACCAACAACATATACAAGCATAGGCGGCAACAAGTATGGCTTTGTCATAGTGGATGACTTCACAAGATTCACATGGGTATTCTTTCTTAGTGACAAAAGTGAAGTGTTTGACACCTTCAAGACATTTCTCACTAGAGTTCACAATGAGTTTGAGATTAGAATCAAGAAAGTGAGAAGTGACAATGGAAGTGAGTTCAAGAATACAAGAATTGAAGAACTTTGTGATCATTATGGTATTGGACATCAATTCTCGGCCAAGTACACTCCACAATCAAATGGCCTAGTTGAGAGGAAGAATAGAACATTGCTTGATATGGCTAGATCAATGCTTCATGAGTACAATGTGAGTCAATCATTTTGGGATGAAGCAATCAATACCGCTTGCTACTACATCAATAGACTATATTGTCATCCATTGCTAGAGAAGACTCCATATGAGTTACTTCATGGAAGAAAGCCCAATATTTCTTACTTTAGGGTGTTTGGTTGCAAATGCTATATCTTGAAGAAGGGCACTAGATTGGGGAAGTTTGACAAGAGATGTGATGAGGGGTTCCTACTTGGTTATTCAACTACAAGCAAAGCTTATAGAGTTTGGAACAACTCAAGTGGCATTCTAGAAGAAGTCCATGATATGCAAATTGATGAAACCAATGGGTCACAAGATGAAGAAGAGAATCTAGATGATGTTAGTGGAACTCTATTGGTGGAAGCAATGAAGAACATGGACATTGGGGACATTAGAGCAAAGCAAGTTATTGATATTCAAGATGATGATAAAGATCAAGTGCTCAATTCTCCATTCAAGCTAGCTAGTGACTCTCAAGTGCAAGATCATGGTGCTAGTTCTTCTCAACAAGATACATCAAGTGATCAACCAAGCTCAAGCAATCAAGTGCAAGTACTCCAACCACAACATGTTGCAAGAGATCACCCCATTAATAGTGTTATTGGTGATATTAGAAGTGGTGTGCAAACAAGATCAAGATTGACTATGTTTTGTGAGCATGCATCATTTGTGTCAACCATAGAACCAAAGAAGATAGAAGAAGCTTTGAGGGATGCCGATTGGATCATGGCTATGCAAGAAGAGCTTAATAATTTTACAAGAAATGATGTTTGGGAGTTGGTAGAAAGGCCAAATGACTACAATGTGATTGGAACCAAGTGGGTGTTTAAAAACAAGCAAGATCAAGATGGCATTGTAGTGAGAAACAAAGCAAGACTAGTTGCTCAAGGTTACACTCAAGTTGAAGGTCTTGACTATGATGAAACATATGCTCCCGTGGTAAGATTGGAGGCAATAAGGATTCTATTGGCTTATGCTTGTGCACACAATATCAAACTATATCAAATGGATGTCAAAAGTGCATTTCTCAATGGGATCATCAATGAGTTAGTATTTGTTGAGCAACCACCCGGATTTGAAGATGACAAGAAACCCAACCATGTCTATAAGTTGAAGAAGGCTTTATATGGCTTAAAGCAAGCACCTAGAGCATGGTATGAGAGGCTAAGGGATTTCCTTCTCTCTAAGGGATTCAAAATGGGCAAGGTTGATACTACTCTATTCACCAAGAAGATTGGAAATGATCTATTCATAGTGCAAATATATGTTGATGACATCATCTTTGGATCAACCGATCAAGCTTATTGTGAAGAATTTGGTGCTATGATGGCCAAAGAGTTTGAAATGTCTATGATTGGTGAACTTAGCTACTTCCTTGGTCTCCAAGTCAAGCAATTGAAGAATGGAACATTTGTGAGTCAAGGGAAATACATAAGGGACATGTTGAAGAAGTTTGGAATGCAAGATGCAAAGCCAATTTCAACTCTAATGGGTACAAATGGAAATTTGGATAGTGATCTTGATGACAAAATGGTGAATCAAAAGGAATATCGGTCTTTGATTGGAAGTCTACTCTATGTCACCGCATCAAGGCCGGATGTCATGTTTAGTGTTTGCATGTGTGCTAGATATCAAGCCTCACCTAGAGAAAGTCATCTCACGGCCGCAAAGAGAATATTGAGGTACTTGAAGCAAACAAGAGATGTTGGACTATGGTATCCTAAGGGGTCAAAGTTTGAATTGATTGGATATTCGGACTCCGACTATGGGGGTTGCAAGATCAATAGAAAGAGCACAAGTGGCACATGTCAATTACTTGGAAGATCACTTGTGTCATGGTCTTCAAAGAAACAAAATAGTGTGGCAATCTCTACCGCCGAAGCCGAATATGTGAGTGCGGGGAGTTGTTGTGCACAATTGCTATGGATGACATCAACTTTGAAGGATTATGGTCTCAATTTTAAGAATGTGCCGTTGCTATGTGATAATGAGAGTGCAATCAAGATGATACAAAACCCGGTTCAACATGGAAGAACAAAGCATATTGACATAAGACACCATTTCATTAGAGATCATCAACAAAAGGGAGATATTGTCATTGAAAGTGTTGGCACCGATGATCAACTTGCCGATATTCTCACTAAGCCACTTGATGAAAAGAGGTTTTGCAAGTTAAGGAATGAATTGAACATTCTTGATTTCTCAAACATGAGTTGAATGCACCCCACCCACTTATTGACATGCCTCTCCTTCGACATTGCAAGGTAAAATTGATTGACATGTCTTTCATCCTATGCTAAGGACTTGATAGAGCATGTAGACATAATAAGTGGTATGCATAAGCATTCATGATAAATCAAATGAATTTGAGGGATATATGTTACCACTATTGCTTCTATGCTTATTTTGATCTAGTGGTGGCATATGACATGTTTGTGAGCTTGTAAACCTAGTGTTGAATCTAAAAGATTTGCTATAAGTGTCAAATTCAACATAGGCAAGATAACCCTTATTTTGAGGAGTGAAGAAGCTTGTCTTTGGTTCAAATCGAATTAAATATCTTTGGCAAGTATTCTAGGTTAAACCAAATTTGATAAATTTTTTAACCTTACATATGGCATCGAATTAATTTCAATCTACTCCATCAAACACTTTTCCTTCTCTCCACAATTTGATCCCTTTTTGGGTAAGTTGTTGACAAAGGGGGAGAGAAAAAGATGATTCAACTTGATAAAGGGGTAAATAAAATTTATGATGGGAAAAAGATGATTCGACTTGATAAAGGGGTAAATAAAATTTGTTAATGCACACAAGTAGGGGGAGCAAGCTCATAAACAAAGTTGTTGCATTTGTTTGTGCATTCTCATATGACTTGCTCATTGCACATGTATTTAAATTCAATATACATGCTTGTGTGGTGCAATGCTAGTATAGAAATTGGATGATGAAATGATCTACTAGCATGCAAAAGAATAGTTTACAAGTGGTATCTAGACTTGCCTAAAGCTTTACAAGTGGTTAGCTTTACAAGTGGTCCAAGAACCTTTACATATAATGTTGATCTCACGGGGTTCTTGAGTTTTGATGGTTGTCTAGTTACTTCATGATGCTAAGGATGGTGTAAAAGGCAACTCCGATTGGTATCACGCTTCAAAGGTCCATTTCTTACACCTTAGCATCATTTTGGTAGAATTACTCTCCCAACATTTCTATCCATGCATATGTGCAAAGCTTTCAATCCAAACTCTATGCACATATGTAGGGGGAGCTAATGCTACCAAAACCGAGCTTGTGATAATTGTCCAAACTTTACTTATGAGCAAAATGATTGGACAAGTATGATAAGTTCAAAACTTTTATTATCAAAATCATCTTTGTGAGGGTTGTCATCAATTACCAAAAAGGGGGAGATTGAAAGTCCCTAGTTTGGTTTTGGCTAATTGATGAAACCTAGGACTAACCTTTGTATCTAAGTGGATGATTTAGATAAAGGTGGTCATTGCATATGAGACATGACATTGACTCATATGACCAAGATGGTGAAGACCAAGATGAGGCTTGGCTCGATGGACCGGTTGTGAAGGTGAAGGGCAAGTCGAGGCTTCGAAGCGAAGGACCATGCGATGGTGAAGCTTGAGCAAGACTTAGCGCCGATGGACTAATGCAACGGTGAAGAGCAAGTGAAGTCAAGGTCGATGGATCGAGATGGTCATGTGATGATATGAAGTGGATCATATCATTTGGAGAAACAAAATGGGCTCAAGGCAAAGGTATAACCATAGGGCCATTTTGTTTTACACTCAAGACACCATAGAGGGTGTGAGTGGTTTAGGATCGATAGCCGAACTATTAAGAGGGGAAGTCTTATCGGTTATTCGATGCACTGGTGCCACTAGGTGAATTCATGAAGTGCATTGCATGTAGGGCCTAGTGAGCTAATTGGAAAACCTTTGAAAATGATTGAGAAAAAGCTAACACACAAGCACATGGAGATGTACACTTGATGGTGTTGGCACATTTGCAAAGGTGGCGTTGGTCGCGCTGTGGTTTGCGGGTAGAGAGGGGTTTGGGTTCCTCTCTCCCTCCCGCCGAGCGTGCGAGCGCGGGATTCAGGCGATTTCGGGGAAATGAAATGCCTATTTTCCACTACGCCGGAAGTTGGAAAAGAAACGGAAGCGAACGGAGGTCACAGAGGTGACCGGACGCTGCACCGGACGCGGTCTTGGTATGACCGGACGCGTCCGGTCAGTACAGCGCGGTTTCGGGCGCGCGGGCTAGGGTTTGCAACCGGCGCGTCCGGTCACTCGCGGGACCGGCGCGTCCGGTCAAGTGCCCAGAAGGAACTGTGGTTCGCAAGGACGATCGGACGCGGGGCGTGTCCGGTCACACACGATCGGACGCGTCCGGTCATCAAAGGAGCTTACTGGACTCCGACCGGACGCTGGCACTGTCGCGTCCGGTCGTTCTCTAGAGTGCGTCCGGTCGTTGTTTCGCGGCGCGGGTGCTGTGCGGATCGGCGCGTCCGGTCGTTACGAGGGGCGCGTCCGGTCATTGCTTCGCGCGCGCGATGCTGAGCGACCGGCGCGTCCGGTCTGTTGAGAGGCGCGTCCGGTCATGGGATTTGACTGTTGGCGCAGTGACCGTTGGAGGACCGGACGCGGTTGAGCGCGTCCGGTCAGTTTCGACCGGCGCGTCCGGTCGTCCCGAAAAAACGGTCAGTGGAGTTGCAACGGCTCTATTTGTTTGGGGTGCTTATAAATACTCGTTGGCCGGCCCTTAGGGAGGTGGCTTGGCATTTCTAACACTCTTGTGCATCCTTTGAGCTTGAGCTACTCCTCCCACTCATCTCTCTTGCTTGATTGCAAATCAAAAGTGAGATTGAGTGATCCCAAAGTGCATTGCATAGCTTGAGGGCATCTAGTGGCACTTGTGGGTGGTTTAGCCGGTGGATTTCTTGTTACTCTTGGAGAGTACCGCTCCTAGCCGGCTTGGAGATTGTTGGAGGCGTTGGCAAGAGAAGGTGATTGTTCTTGGCCACCTCCGGTTGTTTGTAAGAGGTTCTTATGCTTTCCTCGGCGGGACGCCAAAAGTAACTCTATTGGATTGTGCGTGTCATTGAGTTACCTCACTTGAGAGTGGTGTCTTGCGGTGCCTTGCGGGGCGTGCCTTGAGGGGCAAGTGACTTGAGGGTCACACCGAGGAACCATCTAAGTGTTGGTCGACACAACCGGTGACGTAGCTTGTCGGTGCACAAGTGAACACCGGGTGAACAAAAATATTGTGTCTCTTGTCTCCCGGTGATTGGTCTACATATTGTGTTGTTGTCAATATTAATTGATTGTATATCATCTTGGTGATTGGCAACATCTTCACTCCACCGTCGGTATAAGATTCACAATCCTTTCTCTCGCATTTACTTTTACTAGATTATCTTGTGTAGCTCTAGTGGTAGCCTTTTCTAGTAGTTGTTAGCTTGCTCACTAGTGTAAGTTAGTGACTTAGCACTTGTGTGAACTAGAGATCATAATCTACTAGACTTGTGGATAGGAGGCTTGCATCACAACCCTTGGCTAAGCAAAACTCGCTTTACGCCGTTTGTTATTCTAACAAGTTTGCTTAGTGGTGCTTGTAGAATTTTTATAGGCTATTCACCCCCCCTCTAGCCATCTAGGACCTTACAACGGTACGGATATTTTCTGACCGTATTCGAGACTGAATCCGTTTAGAGAGGTTTTAATCCGTCCGTATCCGAGTTCGGATATTTATCATCCGATACCGTATTCGTATCTGAATATTTAAATCATATATTATGATGTCGATATCCAATCATATCATATCCGGTATTTTTTATATTATCCGTATTCGAATCCGAATCCGGACATAAATATGAAAATAAATACGATATCAGTGATATCCGTCCGTATCTGATCTGTTTTTATCCCTACTGACCGCACCGCGGGACTGGAACCGGACCGGTACTCCAAATATAGCGCTCTCCACGCTTGCACCGCGGGACTGGATACCACACGTTACCGCTCAGTTCGCCAGAGTGAAACACCAAGTTCAGCGTTCCTCTCTCCTCTCGCTATCGCCCATCGGGCCCACCGCTCGACCGCCGCCGCCACGCTCGCCCCTGCCGAGCTTCTTACTTTTTTTTTGCTTTTGCGGGAGCTTTACAGTCTCGCGCGCGGCAGCACCTCGCCCTGTAGCGCTGCTGTCAACTGGGACCCAGCCCCTTTGTCGTCTTCCTTTCCGTCGGCACGGTGCGAATAGCCTAACACTGCTTAGTAGTCACGAGAATAAAAAAACGCCATGCACTTTTACTATTGACGCGCATAAGGGGGTGTTTGGTTTGGGTGTTAAAGTAAAATAAACACTGTAGCATTTTCGTCTTATTTGACAAAAAGTTTCTAATTTTGGACTAATTAGGCTTAATAGATTCGTCTCGTAAATTACTCCTAATCTGTGTCGACATGCATGCAATTAGTCTACATTTAGTACTTCATACATTTACCGCAACATTGATGTGGTGGAAGTTAAACTTTAACACGTCGTAACCAAACGTTCTAAAACACAATTGGGAAATAAAAGAGGTGGGGCCCATCAACTTTATTACTATGCTCTTGTTTAGTTCTTCCAATTCTCCCTCAAATTTCACTATGCAAAAAGAAGATTCTCTGTCACATCAAAATGTCGGCAAATGCATGGAGTACTAAATGTTGATGAAATCAAAAACTAATTGCACAGTTTTGTTGTACTTTGCGAGATGAACATTTTAAGCCTAGTTAATCAAAATTTGGATAATTTTTACCAAATACAAACAAAATGCTACAGGAATTCTGATACAGTGTTTTTCTCCCTAATTCGCCGAACTAAACTAGGCCTGTTATTGCGTCTTGCATGCAACAGTCCGCCTGCATGCAGCCCGCAATTTATTGATCCCGCAGCTCTCGTCTCGCGTGTTTCCAGCTGCACATTTATTACTTTTACTTAAAAAAATTCGATCCTGAACTCAGCTGCTTTAACTCCGGAGTCCGGACAGCCTCGCCGGACCTGCTGTCGCCGGCCACCGGGGTGATGAAATATTCATAGGGCAGGATGCTAAACAGTAGGGTATATATATATATATATATATATATATATATATATATATATATATATATATATATATATATACACACACACGTCAGCGCCATCTCCAATAGTTTGGTAAAAATAACTTGCCAAATCTTGTGATGTAGCAAGTTGCTAAATGTTATGGCAAATGAAAAAAAGATGCATCTCCAATAGTTTGCCATTCCAACTTGGTAAAATTGAAAAATTAGGCACACATAATCCAACACCACGCCTGTTGACGGGCCTCCTCCTCGCGCTACTCGGTCCGCCTCGCGTACGTGAAGAAGCCGCACATACTCGGGCATTTTTTGACCTCCTTGTTCCCTTTGTACTGCGGCTTGCCTGCACTTCATCATGGGTGTCTTGAGTGTTTGGAATGACCATCTCATCCAAACCAGCAACATGAGAGTCTTCTCCATTGAGAAGAATGCCCGACAGGAAATTTCCATCTCCTTCCATCAGTCTACACGAATTTATGAAAAAATTCAATTTAGAATGAAGCTATGAATAGACCATCAACAGGAATTCTATCATGACTATCAGATCAACCATGACAGATAAACCAAAGCAACCCTATGAAACTACCATTTCCGAACAAGCAAAACATTGATCTCCTTGCAAAACAAGCAGCAACCCTATACCATCACGACTATCAGAAAAACCCTACCGATCTACCGTAGATTGCCAACAAGGTCGACATTGAGACTAGCAGATCGATCCCATACTAGCAGATCGATCCCGTACTAGCAGATCGCAGACCAGACAAGCAGATCGATTAAAAAAGATGCAGTACCACATCGTCGACGGGGCACCGTACCTGGACGCGTGCAGCCTCCTGGCGACGCGACGAAGAGAAAAAGAGGAGCCGCGCGAAGATGAAGCAGACGGCAGCGGCGTAGTGGTGATGAGAAACCATGACGACTTTTGGATATATACACTGCACGCGCCAGGGAACAAACGCGGGAAAAGACACTTCGCGCGTGCGGGAGGGGAGACGCTCGCGCGGGACAGGCGAGGGCGACGGAGAATTTCGCGATGGCAACTCTTTTCCAACTGCGCAAATATGGGAGTCGGAGGCCGGGGGATAGCAAGTTGCCAGGGATAGCAAGTTCGTTTGAGGAACTGTTGGAGGTTGTTTTTTGTGGTTTTGCCAAATAAAAAAGGATAGCAAGTTGATTTACCAAACTACTGGAGATGCTCTTAGGTGTAGAATATTATACTACACCACAAGCCAAAATTGACCTTAAAAAAATACTGAGTACTGAACCATGTTCAGTATCAATCAGTACTACGCACAGTACCACGAAATACTGAATAATACGGAAACGCGACTAATGAACATCACTGAATTTTGTTCAGTATAACAGCTCGGTGTAGAATACTACGTGTGTATATATATATTAATACTTTTATATAGTTAGTCAAACTCAGAAGCTTTAACTTGATAATTGTAATCTTTTGTAGACCGAGGGAGTATGTAGCAATACATAAAATGTTACTATACAACGAGTAGAAATACACATGGTGTTGGTAATAAAACTTTGTGACTGCTAATTGTTGGCTTTGCTATTGCATCATCTCTTTTCGTTTCAAAGGGATTGGTAATTCGAAAAGAACCAGATGATACCCCGCGCGTTGATGCGGAAATCTGGTAACGTTGTATAGGAGAACCTATGGAGTGAGGAACAATGAAATTATGAAGAAAATATGCATACATTCCAATCAGTAGTTGAGAGTTTCTCTTTTTTTTAATTGTGTGTCTAGCATAAAATCTACCACTCTCTATCCCAACTTATAGGTAATTTTGGATTTTCTAGATACCTAGTTTTTGTTATGCCCTTTGGTATGCGATGTGTCTAGATACATATGTAAAAAAAGAGTTGTGTATCTAAAAAAACCAAAATGACCTATAAATTGGAACCGAGGGAGGACTTACTCTGTTGTTATAAGTCATTTTAGCTTTAACTTACGTCAAACTTATCTAATTGATCAAATTTGTAGAAAAATGTAGAAGCATCTACGACATCAAATGAAGTTCATTAGATAAACTATGAAATATATTTTAATAATTTATTTATTTTAATATTTACATTTTTCTATAAATTTAGTGAAAATTAGAGAGATTTGACTTAGGACAATTGGACAAACCTAATTAAAATAACTTGCAATTTAAAATGTAGTAGTATTGTTTAGCAATTAGCATAGACCATTAGATGATTATAGTCATATATATACATGGTTTGAGTTTTTTTTATTAATCTTGTAATTTTTAGATCCTTCTTGACAAACATGGTGGTTTGTTTTTAACACTATGGTAATAAGACAATGCATAGATAGATTTGTAGATCCGACACTGTAGAAAGGAAAACAACGCTACTAGTACTTCAAAAAGCAGGCCATTCTACATAACGCTATGACAGGTAGCTGTGCAAGTGCGCAGTGGTGGAAACGCCTTGATCATCAAAAGTTGTAACGGAACTGCACTCGTAGCTTGGATTAACTTAATTTGGAATTCTATTCGTTGTTCGATCAAACACTTGTAGCACTGTACCCACATTTGCTTACATCAATCCATCATCGACAAAAAGTCCAATAAATCAGCAACGTGTATGCAAGACAAACGGAGAAAAATGATTACTGATGATAGACAGTTTGTAACACGATCAGAGCTCGTCGTTGTACATGGGCTCGAAGCTCCCATAGCGCTTCCCAACGGTGGCGAGGTAGTTGAGCTTGCGGTGCTCCCAGACGGCCGCCGCGACCGCCTCCTCGGGAAACTCGGTGCAGTACGCCTCGCGGTGCTCACCAACGGGACAGTGGATGTAGTAGCCCTCCCTGTAGCCCAAGTGCGCGAGCTCGACGTAGCAGATGTTGGCGCCGGAAGCGGCAGCGGCGCCCGGGTCGGCAACGGGAAGGTGGACGCATAGTCACATAAAATGAGTTCACCATCTTTGATCCTCGACTCGGGTTCGTTGACCCCGATCCGAGTTCACGGGTTCATTTTTGACCCGAAGTGTAAAAGTCTTTCGCAAGTGGCGTACCACGTACCACGACCCCGTACCTCGACCCCGTCGACCCAGAAACTTTGTGACTATGGGTGGACGCATCAGGTGTTCGACGGTAGGATTGACAGGGGGGCCTCGAGCATGCGCACGGTGCAGTAGATGTTGAGGGGGTCGTCATCGCGACCGCGGTGTCGCCCGTAGAGCACGGAGAAGAGGCGATAGGCGTTGTCGGCGTGGCAGAGCGGGTGCAGGCACATCGAGCCGAGGTTGGTGTCGGGATTCTTGCGCGGAAATGTGTGGTCGATGGCGTCGGTCTCATTGTCGTAATTGTAGACGTTGCAGGTGGCGTGGTTCAGTCGGAAGCAATCCTCGTAGATGGCGTGGACCGGGGCCGCCAGGGAGGTGAGCGCCAGCAGAGCGGCGACGGGCCGCGGGAGGAAGGGGACGGCGACGAGCAGGGGCAGGGGCAGGGGCAGGGGCGGTGCCTTCGTCTTGGCTGCTGCTGTGACGCCGCGCGGTGTCGGCGCGACGCTGTCGACGGCAACCGCTCGCTTGTGGACGGCCGAAGAGCCGAGGAGGAACGGTTGGAGGTCGTCGCTGATGGTCGGCGGGGAAGGCAGAGGTAGACGGGGGTCGGAGGCGACGGCGCGCGGCAACCTGTAGCTGCGGTGGTGGTGACCCGCCGGTGGCGCCCAGGCCCGAGATGAAGGAGGCGACGAAGCTGTGCGTCGTCCGGCAGTGTGGACGGGGATGAGGTCGACGGTCGTAGGTGGTGAGAGGAGGCAGCCCCCTCGCTGCCGTCGGCAGTGTGTCCGAGGTGGGGGCAATGGCGGGAGCGTGCGCGTGGTGGTCGTACTGGGAGGATGGTGGTGGTGTCATGGTTCTGGGATTCGGCCTGAATCATCCGAATTTCATCGAAATTCGTCAAATTCGGCCCGGCCCGAGAGAAGACCAAACCGGCCAAATTATTTCGGCCTGGTTCAAAATTGCAGCCCATTCTAGGGTCCAGCAAACAGCCCACCTATATCTATACGACACTGAAACTTCATCACCGACGCTAGCTAGCGCCTGATGCCTCCTCGACGCCGCCGCCAGCGTCGGCTCCGCACCTCGCGGCCTGCGCATCTCTCCTGCAGCCATTCTACGAGAGCCGTGGTTGCTTCCCGACGTCCGAGGTTGCGCCATGGATGTTCCTCGATGCCGCCGCAGTGCCATGGCTGCTCCTGGATGCCCGCCGCCGCGCCGTCACCAAGTTTGCTTTGTCGGCGCTGCCGTCTACATCCGTTGCTGCCACCACCGCATAGTTGCTGCCCTCCCTGCCACCTGTGCATTCCACGCCGCCACCAGATGCGCCATATCCATGCCAACGACCTTGTTTGACTGTTTGGAGAAATTTTGTTCAAATTTGCTCAAATTTCATTCAAATTTTCATTGGATACCGGTCCGAATTTTTCGAATTCTCCGAAATTCGTCTAATTCGGTGGTCACCGAATTTTTTTCAGAATTGAATCCCAAAACCTTGGGTGGTGTTGGTGCAGCTGCGGATGACGAGGTGCTGGGCTGCTGGACGATGGTCGGGAAGACGAGGAGGGCGAGGCACATCATGCCGGCGAGGTGGTAGCGACGCACCGTGAGCTGAGCGTGATCGCCATGGCTGGCTTGGTGGGTTGCTGGCCGCGGTGCGGTGGCGTGAAGGTCTAGGTGTGTTTAATTGAGAAAATTTGGGTGAAAAGTTACTGTAACAATTTTCGTTGTTATTTGGTAAAATTTGTCTAACCATGGATTAATTAGACTCAAAAGATTCGTTTCGAACTTTACAGACAAACTATGCAATTAGTTATTTTTTTACCTACATTTAATACTTCATGCATACGTCTAAAGATTCGATGTGACAGATAAAAGAGGAAATATTTTAGGTATGCATGGCAAGTGAACGCGGCCCTAGTGGATGGCAACGAAACGACGGAATCTGGCCCTGGCGATGCTTTATGGAAGGCAAGGGAGTGAGGGGCGATCAGGACCATGTTTAGATCATCTCAAAATTCAAGTTTTTTCACTCTCTCTCCATCACATTAATTTTTAGCCGCTTGCATGAAGTACTAAATGTAGTTAAAAAAAATATCTAATTACACAGTTTAGTTCAAAATCACGAGATGAATCTTTTGAGCCTAGTTGGTCTACGATTAGACAATATTTGTCAAATAAGACGAAAGCGGTACTATTCATGAGGTTGAAAAAATCTTCAATCTAAAGCGCCAGATTAGGAGGTTGTTACTCGCGTACAGCGAGCGAAATGACGCTGATGCCCTTGGCCTCCTCTGCTGCGCAGCGGTCCCGCCTGCCAATCTCGGGCTCGCGCGCCCTCCTCCATGCGCTGGCCCGCTTTCTTGCTTTGCTTGTCGTGTTGTGGCACGGTAAAGGTCGTGTGGTAGCAAGCCGGCCTACTTCGGCCGCTAACTAGGCCATCCACGACATCAAAAAAAAAAAATTACTGCATTCGATCTTCTTTTAACCGTCTTGTTTCGCTCCGGCATTTGTTACTGTACATGGCCCACGTGTCCCCGTCCATTTGGTTCCGAAGAAAATATCCTGGCCGCACCCTCGTATACACTGTTCACTTCCCCACCCAACCTAAAATATTTTCTCTTCCACTCATCACATCAAATCTTTCGACGCATGCATAAAGCATTAAATATAGGTAAAAAAGATAACTAATTGCATAGTTTGTCTGTAAATGTCGGGACGAATCTTTTGAGCCTAGTTAGTCCATAATTGGATAAATTTTGCCAAATAACAATGAAAGATGCTACAGTAACTTTTCAGCTACTTTTCGCGAAGCGAACACACCCTTAAAAAAAACAGAGTCCTCCTCCCGTCTCCGCCCTTCTCCCTCGCGCCGCACTTCGACAGCTCTGCCTCCGCCTGGCGTCGTCGTCATCCGCCTCCGCCGAGCGCTCTCCGCCTATCACCAGCACCGTCCGCCGGCCTCCAACATCGGGTCCCCCACAGACTCCTTCCTGCCCTCCATGGGTGGCTCCTCTTCAAGAACCGGCCAAATGCTGCATCTCCGCCTCCACCTCCGACCTCCCTTGTGCGAGCCCTTCAACTCGCACTGCCCTCGGCCTCCTCCCCACGCCTTCTGCCTCTCCCTCCAACAATAATAATAAAGCCTGCCGTTGGGGAGGGTATGGGTGCACCCGTGTCTGCCCATGCCCACAACCAGGTCCTTGCTTACCCGTATGTACCCCACCCTAATTTTGTTCAACCGTTTCTCCAAATACATTGAATAATTGAATACCCAATCTTCTTCCTCCGGCTTGCTAAGGCCTGAGCAAGGGAGGACCGACCGGTGGCCGAATCCTAGCTGGGGGAGGGCGGCACCGGCGGCGCGCGGCACCTGCACGGGCTGACACAGCCACCCGGCGGCGAGGGCCTAGCCCGGGGGAGGGCGGGACTGGCGGCGAGGGCCACCCGGCGATGAGCAGGACCTGGCCAGTGCAGGGCCATGGCCTACTGGCCACGCGTGCCGGCAAACCGACGACCATGGCTGTGGTGTCGAGATGGCACAACGACGAGGAGGCACGGGCGAGGGCGCAGCGCGGCGCGACCGACTCAGCGGGGCGCACTGGACCTTTCATGCGGCACTTCCGTCCTGGGAACAAGGCTCGTCCTCATCGCTCCATCGCACCGGACCGGGAGTCTCGAGAGGAAGGTTGGGGAAGGATGAATCGAATAAATGGGGAATACCCTCCCCGTACCCGTGTTTCATCGGGTATTGCCCGCACCCGAGCAGGTACACAGTTTTCTATCCATACCCTACCTTTTTATATGGGTATGGATTTAGGCACTGGGTATGAATACCCCGTGGCAGGTTTAGTAATAAGACATCAAAGAAGCGATTAATCAAAGGCTAATTGTCATTATATTAGTTAAAGAAAACACCACAACTCCATGAGGCTTCCTCCCAATTGGTAGCAACGAGTATAAAAAAGTTAGGACCTGTTTGGATCCATGGAGCTAAAGTTTAGCTCATCACTTTTAGTCACCTTTTAGCTCTCATGGATCCAAATAGGAGGGCTAAAAGTGAGGGCTAAACTTTAGCCCATCCATTTTCCATTAGCCCCTCCAAGATGGGCTAAAGAGGGCTAAAAGTGGTTCCTTCATGGCAAAAGACACGTATTACCTCCACCTACCCTCTTTTACTTCTGTGCATGAGTATTAATTAGAGGCAAATGAGTCATGGTAGGGTACAGGGCTAATCTTTAGCCCCTAGATCTAAACAGCACCATGGTCTAAACTTTAGCCCCTTCATTCGAAGGGCTAAACTTTAGCCTAAGTTTAGCCTATGGATACAAACATGGTCTTAGTTTCCTTTAGCTTTCAGCGCTTACATCATACTAGTAGTATCCTCAGCACTTGAGATGTAGATTATGCATGCCATTTGAAATTTGAAACTTGAAAGTGAGTGACGGTTGTAACTTCTTTGTTACGGCAGAAAATTTGTAAATTCATCCTCCATGCTTCCACAAAGCAGCCGTGGGCTGCCTTGCATTTGCACAGAAATACTGTGGCAGACAAATTGACGTTCAACCTTTATAGCTTGGTTAATTGCTTAATATTATCTTCGTTTTAAATTATAAGTTGTTTTAACTTTGCTCTAGATCAAACTTGTCTAGTTTTAACTAAGTTTATATAAACAGTTTATTAACATCTAAAATACGGCTTCAATAAATGTGTTATCAAAATATATTTTACTAACTATTAAATGAATCTTATTTGACTTCGTAAGTGTTTTGTATTTTTCTATGAACTTGAGTGAACCTATATAAGTTTGATATATAACAAAATAAAAAAGAATTATAATTTAAAATGGACGGCATATATACATTTTCACATGGTTGATATATCTGCCCATGCATGTCGAGTTGATTATGAGTGGCATCAACCATGCAATAGGTGATGAACAACATTAGTAATTGTTCCACTTTGACAAATGCCTAGGATACATTCAATAGAGCCATGAGCTGCATTAATAGTAGTACCTCTAGATGGAACAAGAGCATGACAAACTCGATACCGTTGTTGTTGGACGGCTAGTCTAGGATGATAGGGAACAACCTCGTCAAACTATACTACTAGTTCGGTTGCATTGAGGAAGTTCTAAAATATATTTTTTTTACTATCAACGGGGGAAAGGCTCCCCACCTGAGATTTTTATTTCATTGATCTAGGCCCCTTAAAGGTAGCCCATCTTGTTTTTAAATTACATCACCTTTTCTGAAACTTATTTCAATTACATATCGAAACTAAGAATTGGCACCAAGCATCTGTTGTTGTTCTGTCTTTCTTTGGTAGCCGTCTCTCCCATAGCTTAGCATCAGCTTCTATCAGTCGAACCGTCTGCCTGATGGTGGCTGCTTCCTCTCTGAACACAATGCCATTCCTTTGTTTCCAGAGGCGCTAGTAGCACAGGGCCATGAAAGTGCTGAAGTGTTGTTTTGGGAAGGCCGACGGGCATTGGACGTTGATCAGACGGTCATTTGAATGCGTCTGGTTGCTATGGAATCCCAGATTTAGCCAAAATTCTTGAGCAAATGGGAAGTCAAAGATAATGTGTTCGCCTGTCTTCTCTGCTTGGTTACAGACTTCACACATCGGGCTATCCACTATGGATTTGCGACAAAGATTTACACGACATTGCACCCTTCCATGGATGAGCAACCACATGAAGAACTATACTCTTGGTGGCGCGTGGCTATCCCAAATAAACTTGGCTGCTGAATGTGCTGGCGTCATTCTTGATTGGAGCAGTCGGTATAGGCCACCAGAGTCGAGCTTCCCCTGACCAAGGCAGAACGGACCCCGACGAAGTTTGTAATCTGCCGAAGCTGAGATAGTTCATTGCTTGCCTCTGAGGAAAGCCTGGGTACCAGAAAGTTTGAAGAATCCACTCCCATCTCAATTGCTTGCGCAACAGACAGATTTTTCTTTGTGCAGTGGCTATGTAAGAACCTATCAGCCAGAGCATCTTCATTGTGCCAAGCATCATAACAGAACGATGTGTCCTTTCCATCCCCAACATCAACCACAGTGATTGCCTGATAAAGTGGCAGCAGGGAGCGCAACACATTCCAGTGTTCACCAAAGAGGCCCCCTCCAAATTTGCCAAAGATGCATGCTTCCTTACCCAATCTGCCCATGCCGATTCCAGGGAGCAGTGTAGATGATGCAGCAACTTTAGTAGCCAAGCAAACATTTTGGAGCCCCAAGTTCTTTATGCCTAAACCTCCCTGATCCTTTGACAGGCATACCCATTCCCAAGCAATCAGGCTCTGGGCGGATGTGGCTTCATTGTCCCCGTTCCACAGGAAAGACCGTCGTAGACGATCCATCTTATGCAGCACTGCCATCGGCACTACCAGAAAACCGAGATTTCATGAGGGGACAATTTTTCGTGAGTTTAAAACAAACCCTCATGAAATTAATATTTTTCATGAAGGTGCTGCAAATCCCGTCATGAAAACCTATTTTCGTGAGAGAGCTCTGCAAACCGCCGCGAAAATTTGTTATTTTGTGACATAAACTCTCATGAAAATAGTTGTTCTCACCAAGAAATATGTACTGCAATCCGTTTTGGTTGGCTGAATTCACATTGGCGCCTAAAGAAGGCTAAGCCGCGTGCTTTATTTGGTGTTGGCGCCATAGAGGAAAATGGCCCGCGCTCTTTTTTTTTTTCTGTTGGCCCATCATACAACATAGCCCGACCCAAACACAAAGCTTCCAAACCCTATCAGCAGCCGCCCCCTAGCTCTCCATCCTGCACCCAGCTCTCCATCCGCCACCCAGCGCAAACGCCCACCCCTCCACCACCAACGCCCGAAGCCCCTCCGCCACCCAGCGTCGGAAGTCCACCCCTTCGCCCCCCAGATACCCCGCCGCTAGCCCCAACTCTCCATCCGACGCCTGCCCCTCCGCCACCTAGCGCCCGACGCCCCTCCACCACCAGTGCCCGCCGCCCTCAATCCCGCCGCCAAGCAATGCCTCTGCCAACCTAGCCCCAATCCAGCTCCATCCGCCATCGATTAGGGCATCACCGCCCCTGGCTCCACTGTGGCGAGACTGCTTATGGAACCGGTGACCGTGCTTGTGGAGGACAAGGTAGCGCCCACAACGGAGCAGAGGAGACCGGCTCCACCTAGTTGTAGGCTTCAATCGGACCGACGTAATGAAGCTCCATCCTTTTTCCCAATTTTTTCTGTGTCGTGTACTCTAGCAATATTTTTTCCCAATTTTTTCTGTGTTGCTCTAGCAATATGACTGGCGATTAATTGATCACTCAACATTAACTTATGTTGGCTTAGTCCATAGCAATGCTGCTTGTTTCTTCCATCCTGTTTTTGTGTGTTTAGACTCTGTATTTCAAATGAACACATCAAATGCATGCTTTGCCACTGATATTGTTGTCTATAACTCTATATTGGAAAAAAGGCAAATGGACAGAAACAACTGGCATAGTTAATTTCTTTGTCAATGAACTAGTTTGGGTGAGCTGTACCTTACTTGGTCCCCGTATTTAAATTTGATTGTATCCTTGAAATGTGTCCTATTCTTGTACACAGACTACATATAGTTAAGAAGAGATATATAGAAATACTGTTGTATTTCAGAGTGCTTAGTGGGTTTATCATTGAGCTACACATTACATCCTGTATGAAACTGCTCTTCAGACATATTTGTTGGTTCTATAGATATCAGTAAGTCAGAACTTGGGTGGTCAGAAAACATGGGTGATGTGTTGTTTAGATGGAGTTTTGATAACATGGGTGATGTATTGTTTCTGGGATACTTCAATTTGTTACATGACATTTGATTGCCCTTGAGCTGAGTCAACTCTTGCATAAACCCATGTGGAGTTGAAGTATTCAAGGGTTGTTAGTGGAATTCTTGAGAGAAATGGAGTCATGTGAGCTGGTTAATGTGCATGTTTTCTTATGGACCTTTTCTTTTATGTACTAACCTACTGGTGCAATGTGCACGTTGGATGTTTCTTGGTCAATATATGAGGATGTTTGTTGCATATGAAACTTTGTGTTCTCTATACTAATGCACTAACCTTAATCGTTGACCCTGGGATTGCGAGGAACTGAGCTTCAATTAAGGAGGAGAAGGCAGCACCAATGCCCAGCCAAGCTTGCCGAAGAGGACTACACCGACTTTGATGGCAAGGTTGAAGGAGTAGGCACCACTGCAGTAGCTACATCAACTCCAAAGGACAACTCAAGACACAAGGAGCTATTCTCACATCTGTGTTGACTGCCTCCAAGCCAACAGAGGTAATAAAGCCTTATTCTTTGTCTAACAAACTATCTTTATCCATGAAGATATTAGATTTTTGAATCATTGAAAGAAATAATTAATATTTGTAGGTTGTTACATGTGTGCTTGTTGGGGAAACTGAAGTTACTTGATATCTGTACATCATTGACTTAGTGTGTGTTGTATTGTTGGGGAATTTAAGTTACTTGATATTAGAAATTCTATATTTGATTGTTTGGTAAATCTGTAGAGAATGGTGCTAGTATTTGTTTGATAGATGTGAATTTCTGTGTATCTAAAATCTATTTTGTTTTTTTTAAAAAATATAGAACAAAAACAACGGTAGAACATGATTGGAATGCAATAATACTTATAACACATATATATAATTAATTGCTTTGAAGGTAGAAGGCTTATAATGCTCCGGGGCTTGCCTGGGATCCTTCTCAAATCAGTCAAGTTAGCTTGCACCGTCTTGCGGAACATTTCCACTCCATGTATGAACTTGAGGACTCTTCCATCTTCGGGATGGATCCACCAAACACCATCTTCGGGTTTGGCTCCACGTCACGTCCTTCACGTGGTGCATCTAGCGTACCTAAATGGGGTGCAACAATACATATGTATGAATACATAGAAATACAATAAACAAGTGTTAGAATAGTACCTAGTCTTGTGGAGCCTGGTTTTGTGGAGGACTGAGTTAGTGGTTGAGGAAAGAGTCTAGCATGTTGTGTAAAGACCGGTAGGCCACTCCTTCCTTCTATATCAGCCACACAAGGGGCTCTTCCTTGCTATCAATCCAGAGACAATTCACTCTCGTGGTATCGGAGCCTAGGTTAGGACACACTTCCGCTGCCCAACCCTCCTCCTCCTCGCGTGCGCAGTCTCGCCGCGCCGCCTTCCCCCTCGCGCGCCGGTCCTCTGCAGCGCGCGATTCCTCTGCTCCGTGCGTTGGTCCTCTATCGCGCCGCGTACTCCTCTACTTCGTGCGTCGACCCCTTCCGTGCGCGTCCACTGCTCGCTCACGCAACTGCCTCGCGCGATCGCGTGATCCGATCGTGGTCCGCAATTTCACCCACCGCCGCTTCTTTCGCGTGATCTGCTCGGACCGCGCGCGTGCAAGCCACGATGCGACTATCGCGCCGCGCCTCTGCTCCCCGCGACGTGTTTCCCTCGCGTGCAGACTCTCCTCGCGACGTGTAGGCTCTCGTCGCGCAGCGCGTCCCTCTCGCGCACCGGCCCCTGGTGCTGCGCCCGCCTCTGCTACATCGCGCCATGGCCACATCTCCGTCGAGCCCCAAAGGTGACGACGTCAACAGCTCCTCCACCTCTGTCCAGGGCGACGTGATCACCTAGCGCCTCGCCAAGGAGCAGGCAAACGAAGCCGCTGCCGCCGCTCAGCACCTGGAGCGCGAACGCGCAGCCACGCGCGACGCCGCCTTGGCTCACGCCCTCGAGGCCGAGCAGCAGGCCACAGCCGCGGCCAAGGAATGGGACGACGCGGCCCAACGTGCCAATGATGCCCTTGCACGCGCCGCCATGGAGCGGGCGTCCGCCACTGCTGCCGTGGCGCCCGAACAGTCGGGAGGCGCCTCTACGTCGCCCGGAGGAGCCCCTGCGCCGACTGATCTCCGCGCGGAAATACTTCACCATGAAGCCGTGGCTCTGCTATGACTCCACTCTCAGGCCGTTGCCGTCAGCAACATCTGAAACCACGTCACCACCGTCCTTGACATCGATTTCGGTAACTTCAACCGCTGGTGCGATCAGTTTCTGCTCATCCTTGGCAAGTTCTCGCTACAGGACCATGTCCGTGAGGATCCTCCAGACCCGATCTCTCCTGATTGGGCCCGGATGGATTGCGTCAAGTCCTGGATCATCACCACGCTCACCGATGATCTTGGCGAGATCATCTCCGCCCCGGGGTTCCACTACCCGGCACGCCTGGCTCCCCATCGAATCACAGTTCCTCAGCAATCGGGCGGCCCGCTCCATTTAGCTGGAAATGCAGTTTCGCAACTTCGTCCAGGGCGACCTCTCCATCACCGAGTACTGTCGCAAGCTGAAGAAGATGGCCGATGATCTCATGGCCCTCGGTGAGGTCATCACCGATCGCACCCTCGTCCTCAACGTCATCTGCGGCCTCAACGAGCGCTTCAGCAATGTCGGGGCGCTTCTCCATCGGACCAAACCCTTCCCCACCTTTCTGGAAGCCTGTGAGGACCTCATCCTCGAGGAACTCACCATGGAGAACCACAAGGATGATCTAGCCGCTGCACTCGCTGCCTCCACCACTCCCGCCTAGGCCCTACGTCTTCTGGCACGGGCTTCGGGGGTGCTGGTGGGAATCCCAAGGCTCCCAACAACCATCGCAACAAGCGCGGCGGTGGCGGCAAAGGCCACGGCGGCAGTAGCTCTTTGGGACAGGGCTCCCTGAAAGCATCTAGGCCCCGAGGTTTGGTTTCGGCAATTGATGATAACGCTTTATTACCATGACTAACGTGTGTTTTGCAGAAACTTTGGTAAGTTAGGTCATGGAGGTTTTAACTGCTTTGGGCACCATGGTATTCATGCCCCTTGATGGAAATTGTTTCGGTTTTCAAAAGAGTGACGTCAAGATTAAGGACGGTTAGTTCCGGATGTCGAGGTGTTGAGAGACATTTGGAATAGTCGTTAGGATCTTCGTTTTTTCTCTTTTGGCCGTACTATAAAGGGGGGCATGAGCGGGTAGCTTGACCTAGGCGAGTCCTATGTTTAGGTGTGGTGCACACTTGTTAAACTTGGCGCTAGGCAGCTCTAGAATAGCTCAAAGTTCAATTGGGAGCAACTTGGTTGAAGTTGTAACGCTTTGCGGAGAGTTTCGGGTCATTTTCCAGTGACCGGACGCGGTCCTCGGCATGACCGGACGCGTCCGGTCAGTTCAGTTCCGCGGCTGGGGTTTCAGCTCTGAGCACCGGACGCGGTCCTCGCGAGGACCGGACGCGGTGGTCAGAAGTCAACACGTGTCACTTAAGGGAAACACCCGATCGGACGCGACCTGGGTGTGATCGGCGCGTCCGGTCATAGTCCAGTAAGGTCCTGAGACGACCGGACGCGTCCGGTCATCACCCATCGGACGCGGTCGCGCGTCCGGTGCGAGTACAGTAAGCTCCACGCACGATCGGACGCGTCCGGTCACCCCTGACCGGTGCGTCCGGTCATTTAGGTGTTTTTCGGTTTTGACCGTTACGAGCGACCGGCGCGTCCGGTCAGTACGACCGGCGCGTCCGGTCAGCTCGAGTTTTGCTGAGTCAGCAGGTAACGGTTCGTTTCGTCTGTGGGGTGTATAAATACATCCCCACCACCTCTTTTAGAGGTCTCTTGCTCATTTGATCAGCTGTTAAACACCTTTGAAGTGCAAGGTAGTGCAAGAGCACTAGTGAGGATAGAGATTTGAGAATCAAAGCTTGTGAGTTCCTCACTAGAGATTAGAGAGTAACAAGTGTGCATCCACTTTCTCATTTAGGCTCGTAGAGGTCAAGTGAGAGTTCTAGCTTGTTACTCTTGGTGATCGCCATCACCTAGACGGCTTGGTGGTGATTGGGAGTTTGGTGTTCATCCGGCGGAGCTTGTGGATGACCCAACTCATCTTGTGAGCGGTTGTGGGTGATTCACCGCGACGGAGTGTCGAAGAATCAACCCGTAGAGAGCACTTGATCCTTGCGCGGATCAAGGGGGAGCGACACCCTTGCGCGGGTGCTCCAACGAGGACTAGTGGGGAGTGGCGACTCTCCGATACCTCAGAAAAACATCGCCGTGTTCCTTGCCCCTTTACATTCAAGCATTTACTTTCTCGTATTTACTTACATTGCTTGTTTACATTCCTAGACTTGCCATGCTAGACTAGGATTGGAAACTAGGGTGCAAAACTTTGTATCGGTAGACTCACTAGGAACACAAGTAGACACTAGGGGTGAATTCCAGCTTGTAGGATTTATTCCTTGCATTTATTTTTAGAAAAGCCCAATTCACCCCCCCTCTTGGGCATCTTGATCCTTTCAATTGGTATCAGAGCCGTGTTGCTCTACTTTTAGGCTTTACCGCCTAGAGCAAGATGTCTAATGGGGAAGGACCACCTCCCACTTTTGAGGGAGACGATTTTCCATATTGGAAAATTCGTATGGAGGCGTACCTCGAAGCCATAGATGTTGGGTGTCTTAGAGCCGCAACCGAAGGGCTTCCCCCCATAAGGGATCCCGCTAACCCAAGTGGTGACGAGGAGAAGTACGACCGGTGGAATGCAAAGGCCAAAAATGCACTCTACCGGGGCTTAGGCAAAGATATCTTCAATCGCGTGCGTAATGCAAAGAACGCTCATGAATTGTGGGAAAATCTTTGTGCTCTCCATGAGGGAACTAAGAGTGAGCGTGAGGAACGCTATCACATAGCCTTAAAGAAAATTAATTCTTTTGAGATGCTTCCCAAAGAAAGTGCTAATGACATGTACACTCGCTTGAATGTTCTTGTAGAGGACCTCAATGCTCTTGGGCTCACCAAAATGAGTCAATCGGATGTTGCAAGGAAGATCTTGAGTGTGCTTCCCGTTGAGAAGTATGGACATATTGTCACCGTGCTTCACCAAAGTGATCTTTCCACCGCAACACCAACGCAAGTTTTGGGGAAAATCAATGCTCATGAGATGTACATGCATATCACTCCGGAAGAGGGCTCATCATCTTCCAAGAAGAAAGACTTGGCCTTCAAAGCTAGTCATGACAAGAAGAAGATGAAAGGCCAAGTCATGATGGTGCAAGAAAGCTCAAGTGATAGTGATGTTGATGATGAATCACTTGCACTCATGGTGAGAAAGACCACCAAGATGTTAAAGAAGCTTAACAAGAGTGGCATCAAGTTCGATGGCAAGAAGAAGAAATTCTTCACAAGTAGCAAGAGAAAGCCAATCTCGGAGATGGATTGCTACAATTGTGGTGAACTTGGTCATCTAGCTCATCAATGCCCTAGACCACCAAAAGACAA
The DNA here is from genome assembly GCA_038087645.1 of Saccharum hybrid cultivar R570. Classification (NCBI taxonomy): domain Eukaryota; kingdom Viridiplantae; phylum Streptophyta; class Magnoliopsida; order Poales; family Poaceae; genus Saccharum; species Saccharum hybrid cultivar. The sequence continues at coordinate 322,792 of JAQSUU010000625.1, read as the reverse complement.
GTACAAGAACAAAAACAAGGGCAAGAAAAATGATTCAAGTGATGAAGAAGAAGAGAAGAAGAGGAACAAGCCATACAAAAAGAAGGATGGCAAAAAGAAGGAGTTCCACAAGAAAAAGAAGGGAGGAAAGGCATACATTGTTGGTGATTGGCTCACCGACATTGAATCATCATGTGAGTCCTCCGAAGATGAAAGCAATGATGAAAAAGAGAAGGTTGCTGCATTTGTGATGGGGCCATCATCTTCACCAACATCTTCATCACCACCTTCACCACCTCCTTCACCATCATCGTCCACTACTCACCTATGCCTTATGGCCAAGGGTGAACGAAAGGTACAAAACCATGATAGTGATGATGATGACGATAGTGATAGTGATGATGAATATGACTCACCTTCTTATGATGAACTTGTAAAATTGTTAAACAAATACACTAAAATCATAAGAAGAACTAGAAGTGAAAATGATGATCTTCAAAATGAAAATGAATCACTCTCATCAAAGCTTGAAAATATTCAAAAGACTAGTGGTGAGTTTAGAGTTCAAAATGAAGTGATGTCTTCCACTCTCAAGGAACTCAAAACCTCCTATAAAGAGCTTAAAGATCAACATGATAAACTTGAGAAGAAGCATGATGAGCTCATCACTAGACACAATTCTCTAAAGGACAAATATACCACATTAAAAATTGATTATGATAGTCTTGTGGTTGCTAATGAACTTGCTCTTGAGACACATGATGCTACTAACCATGTTGTTAAGTGTGATATAGCTACATCATGTGATGACTTGATCATTGAAAGCATTGAGCGAGGTTCTAGTAGCAAAGGCAAGAGTGTGGTTGAGTCAAGCAACCATGATGATTATGCCAAGATTAAGAGTGAAAATGAGAAGCTTGCAAGTGAGAACAAGAAGCTAAAAGGTTTGATGGCTCTTGAGAAGCAACCAACAAATGAGTCACTCATTGAAGAAAACAAAAAGCTCAAGCAAGAAAAAGAGCATCTCAAGACCGGCCTAAGCAAGTTCACAAGAGGCCAACATTTGCAAAGTGAGCTCCTCATGAACACCGTAATGAAGATGGATAGAAGTGGTATTGGGTACTTGGCAAATCAAGAGAAGAAAGCAAAAGCTCAACAACAACAAAGCAAGTCAAAGCCCAAGCCAAAGAGATGTGTTGAGTGTGGTCAAGAAGGTCACTTTGCTCATGAATGCAAAACTCCACCACCACAACCCTTGCCCAAGCATGCTAGACCTTTCGCTTTCAATGCTCATTATATGCTAAGAAAAGATTCAAATGGAAAGATGAAAGTCATGTTTTTGGGTCCCCCAAACAAGAATAGGCCAAAGAAAATATGGGTTGCCAAGTCACTAGTGGATAAAGTCAAGGGCCCCTCTCAAGTTTGGGTCCCTAAACAAAAAGCTTGATCTCTTGTGTGTAGGTGAACTACAAGACCGGTGGAACTCATTGGGTTATTGATAGTGGTTGCACTCAACATATGACCGGTGATCCTCGTATGTTCACCACCATTGAAGAGAATGGTATATGTCAAGAGAAGATCACATTTGGGGATAATTCAAAGAGCAAAGTCAAGGGTATAGGCAAGATTGCAATATCACATGATCACTCACTCTCAAATGTGCTCTATGTTGCTTCATTGAGTTTCAACTTGTTGTCCGTTGGGCAACTTTGTGACCTTGGCTTCCAATGCTTGTTCACACCAAATGAAGTGGAAGTTTCAAAGATAGATGACAAGCAAGTGATATTCAAAGGCTTTAGATACAATAATCTTTATCTTGTTGACTTCACCTCCGAAGATGCAAATTTGATGACATGTTTGTTCACCAAGACCTCACTTGGTTGGCTTTGGCATAGGAGGCTTGCTCATGTTGGAATGAACACTCTCAACAAGCTATTGAAGAAAGAACTAGTGAGAGGATTGAAGGATGTGAAGTTTGAAAAGGACAAACCTTGTAGTGCATGTCAAGCGGGCAAACAAGTTGCAAACACTCATCCAACCAAAGCTTTCATGTCAACCTCAAGGGTGTTAGAACTTCTTCACATGGATTTGTTTGGGCCTACAACATACAAGAGCTTGGGTGGTAATCTCTATTGTCTTGTGATAGTGGATGACTACTCAAGGTATACATGGACTTTCTTCCTTCATGATAAATCCGAAGTGGCAAATTGCTTCAAGAAGTTTGCAAAGAGAGCTCAAAATGAATTTGAAGTCAAGATAAAGAAGATTAGAAGTGACAATGGGAAAGAATTTGACAACACCAACATTGAAGCTTATTGTGATGAAATTGGAATCAAGCATGAGGTGTCTTCAACCTACACTCCTCAACAAAATGGTGTAGTTGAGAGAAAGAACCGAACTTTGATCACCCTTGCAAGAACAATGCTAGATGAGTACAACACTCCGGAGAAGTTGTGGGCCGAGGCAATCAACACCGCATGCTATGCTTCAAATCGCCTCTTCCTACAAAAGTTTCTTGGCAAGACCCCCTATGAGTTGCTTAATGGCAAGAAGCCGGACGTTTCTTTCTTCCGGGTGTTTGGTTGCAAATGTTACATCTACAAGAAGCGTCAACACCTAGGGAAGTTTCAAAGACGTTGTGATATTGGTTTTCTTGTTGGTTACTCATCAAAGTCCAAAGCATATAGAGTATTTAACCATGCCACCGGTTTGGTTGAAGAAACATATGATGTGGAATTTGATGAATCTAATGGCTCCCAAGGAGCAATTGAGAATTGTGATGATGTAGGTGATGAACCCTTGAGGGAGGCCATGAAGAACATGCCGGTGGGAGACATCAAGCCAAAAGATGATGATGACGATGTACAAATTGTTGATCCACCATCTTCATCACGTATGCCTCAAGATGATAACAAGAATGAGAGAGTTGAAAATGAAGACACTCATGTCTCTCATGAACAATCCGAGGCACAAGCTCAAGATGTTGATGCTCCTCATCCACCTCCTCAAGTGGTTGATAAAAGAAATTCACCACTACTTCAAGCACATCCACAAGATCTCATCATAGGGAGTCCTACAAAGGGAGTAATGACTCGATCCCAAAAGCTAGCTTCTTTTGTTGAACATCACTCTTTTGTCTCTTGTGTTGAACCTAAGAATGTAGAAGAAGCTCTTCAAGATCCGGATTGGGTGATTGCAATGCATGAAGAATTGAACAACTTCACCCGCAATCAAGTATGGACACTTGAAGAGCATCCCAAAGGTGCAAGAGTCATTGGAACCAAGTGGGTGTTCCGAAACAAGCAAGATGACCAAGGCATAGTGGTGAGGAACAAGGCAAGACTAGTTGCAAAGGGGTTCTCTCAAGTTGAAGGTCTTGATTTTGGAGAAACCTTTGCACCCGTTGCAAGACTTGAAGCCATTCGTATCCTCCTTGCTTATGCATCACATCATGATATGAAACTATATCAAATGGATGTGAAAAGTGCATTTTTAAATGGCTTCATAAATGAACTAGTCTATGTAAATCAACCTCCCGGGTTTGAAGACCCTAGATATCCTAATCATGTTTATAGGTTGTCCAAGGCGTTATATGGGCTCAAGCAAGCCCCTAGAGCGTGGTATGAACGCCTCCGGGACTTCCTCATTGAGAAGGGCTTCACCATTGGGAAGGTCGACACCACACTATTCACCAAGAAGTTTAATGGGGAGATCTTCATTTGTCAAGTATATGTTGATGATATTATCTTCGGATCAACAAATGAAGATTATTGCAAAGAATTTGGTGAATTGATGTCAAAGGAATTCGAGATGTCAATGATTGGTGAGCTCACATTCTTCCTTGGCTTTCAAGTAAAGCAAATGAGAGAAGGGATTTTCATCTCTCAAGAAAAGTATACCAAGGATCTTCTCAAAAGATTCAAGATGGAAGAATGCAAACCAATCAAGACCCCAATGCCATCAAATGGACATCTCGACCTAGATGAGGGAGGTAAACCGGTTGATCAAACTCTCTACCGTTCTATGATTTGTAGCTTGTTATACCTTACCGCATCTAGGCCCGATATCATGTTTAGTGTGTGCATGTGTGCTCGCTTTCAAGCATGCCCTAAAGAACCTCACCTAAGTGCCGTAAAAAGAATCCTAAGATATCTTAAGCTCACCCCAAGCATTGGTCTTTGGTATCCCAAAGGAGCTAGATTCCAACTAGTTGGCTATTCCGATTCGGACTATGCCGGTTGCAAGATTGATAGAAAAAGCACATCCGGAGGGTGCCATTTGCTTGGAAGATCTTTAGTATCTTGGTCATCTAAAAAGCAAAATAGTGTGGCTTTGTCCACCGCCGAGGCGGAATACATTGCCGCGGGGGCTTGTTGTGCACAAATCCTATATATGAAACAAACCCTCCTAGACTATGGAATTGTTCTTGAAAAGGTGCCACTTTTATGTGACAACGAAAGTGCCGTTAAAATTGCTAACAATCCGGTACAACACTCTCGCACCAAGCACATTGATATCCGCCATCACTTTCTAAGAGATCACGTTGCTAAAAATGACATATCACTAGAAGGTGTAAGAAGTGAAAATCAATTAGCGGATATCTTCACTAAACCTTTGGATGAGGCAACCTTTTATAGGTTAAGAAGTGAGCTCAATGTGCTTGATTCTAGTAACTTTAAAAAATGAGCGTGTGTTGTCCCTTGCATTGCATTGTATAATATGCCATGTCTTTTTTTATCGCATTGTTTTTAGGGCTTGGCTAACACGGTTACGATAACCCTTCCTTGGAGGAGTGAAAAAGCCTAACCGTGGATCAAACTTGACAAGCATTCTAGTTTTACCTTCTTGTATTGTATTGCATTGCATATGCATGGTTGTTGTTCTTGTCGTTTCTTTTCGGTTAAGCTTTGAGCAACCTCTGTGTTCGTCCATGGATAGAGAGAGCATTTTGACGCTCCTAAAGGTTCAAAAACTCTATTGCGTGGCCATACGTTGCTCCTTGGGTGTTTATTGCCTATTTTCTTAAAAATAATACTAGCCTAAGGCAATCTATTTTAAAATTTTTGAGGGTTTGAGTGAGGTCTCTCATTTCGTGTTCCAATTGGTGTTTATTTGTGTCTCTTTGAATTGGAACCTGATTGGGAGAAGTCGCGTCGTAGTTCGGAACAAAAAAGGGCGAAGAACAGTCACCGGACGCTGCACCGGACGCTGCACCGGACGCAGTGATGCTTCACCACCGCGTCCGGTCTCGGCGTCCAGCAGCGCGTCCGGTCCTCCAGAAGACCAACTCCAGATCTAGTGATCGGACGCGGCACCGGACGCGCCTCTGTTGACCACCGCGTCCGGTCCCGGTTTCCACCACTGCGTCCGGTCATTCGTGATATATTCCCGAACTTCCATCGACCGGACTCAGACCGCATCCGGTCAGTCCGCACCGAACGCGTCAGGTCACTCCAGGAGCTTACTGGAGTATGACCGGACGCTGCACCACCGCGTCCGGTCATATCGACCACCGCGTCCGGTCATCACGTGTCGCGCGGATCTAACTCTTTATAAAACCGTTTCGTCCCCGACTAATCTCATCTTACCCGCACGCGCTTCCGCCGCCGCCGCCTTGCCCTATTCGCCGCCTCGCCGGCTCCTCACCGTCTTCCCTGCCGCCGGCGACCTTCTGTCGAGCACGCGCCGCCCTTTCCTCGCCCGCACGCGCTCGTCGCTCGCGCACTGCTCGCTGCCGCTCCCGCGCCGCCCGCAGCCGCGCCGCCACCAACGCGCCACCGCCGCGCCGCCGTCGCCCGACCGCGCCACCACCGCCGGTGAGCCGCGCCCCTGCAAGCCAGCTTCTTCTCCAACATTGGTACGACTCGTGCTTGCCTCCGATCGTTTTCCATCGATCTGCCCTAACCCTAACCCTAACTCTAGGGTTCATCGGTCGTTCGTTCGTCAACGAGTTTCGTCGCGAGTCGTCTTCTTCGCGAAGAGCTCGTCCGGTGGATTCGGGAAATCTCGCGATCTAGGTCACCTCATCTTGTCACCGTCGTCTCGTCGATCCGAGGTAGCTTCACGTCTCGACTCTCATCGTATCACATATGCTTGCTTTCTCTAGGGTTTCGTACCTTTTAGTCGTATATGTGCTTATAGTAGATCTCTCTATTCCGTCGTTGCAGCGAGTCTGTCCGTGTGTCGGGTGAGATCAGTTTGCTAAATCCGAGGCCAAGCCTGCGGATACGGATTGAGGCCAAGCCTCTTGAGTGACAGTTCATCATCTTACAGAGGTTCTCAGTCACTGTGTCAGTATGGTGCGTTGCAAGAACGCCGGTGGTGCTCCTGGTGACGGGAACGACAGTCCCCCTCGTCGGTCTGACATTGCACGTGGGAAGCGTGTCAAGGTCTTGGCCAGAAAGAAGAAGAAGAAGACACTCACAGAGGCAGAGATTGCTCAGGCCGTAGCAGATGCAGCAGAGCAGGCAGAGAGAGGTGGCAGGAGCAGTGGCATACGCATAGGCGAGCGTCGCTTTCATCTTGAAGGTCGACAGCTCGGCACAGAGGCCACTGAGGGCACTGAGGATACTAGAGCTGCAGAGGATATGTCAGTTGATCCACCCACAGAGACCACAGAGGCTCCAGAGGCTACAGCAGATACAGAGGAGCAGCCAGCTCAGTCTCCAGTACGTCGCCGCTCCACACGCGCCCGTACTCAGGTATCTCGTAGGCCAGAGGGTCAGCGACGTGGAGCACGGCCTCCTCCCAGAGCTAGAGGTTCACCCCCGGTCGAGCACTTTGACTTGAGGGGTGCTACAGCACGTCAGGTGCAAGGGTTGAGGTTCGTGGAGGTCAGTCGGTGGTTTCCACCTGTGAGGGATCCCAGAGCTTCAGAAGGATTCTATACCCCTCTTCAGGAGGATTTCTACAGAGCTCTAGTTGACAGTGGTATTGCTTTCTGACCACAGAGGGTCTGTCGACTTGAGTCACTAGTCGAGGTTGTGGGAGAACAGCTACGTCCACACCTGTCCTTTCTGCCAGGCTTGTCAGATCTTCTTGGACGGACAGGTGCATACTGCAGCACATGGGTGAGAGAGTTTTATGCTTCACTATGGATTGATCCTGCCCATGATTTCATTCACTTTGCATTCCGAGGCCGCGATCACTGCCTATACAGCAGCAGAGTGCGGGAGATTCTCAGACTCCCAGCTTTTGACACAAAGATACATCAGCTGTGTTATGGTCAGACTCCTCCTCCGAGACGCCCTCACGGCGGGACAGTGCCACCTACCGACTTGGTTCAACCCTGCTTCCGTGAGCCTTTTGGCGAAGGGTCTCGACGCACGCCCGCCAGTTTGACTCCACTGGCCAGAGTTTTGGATGCTATAGTCAGACGCACACTTCTTCCCAGACTTGGCTACAGAGAGGGACTGACTCGGATGCAGTTATGGGTTGTTCACCACCTCCTCTCACAGACACGGTTTGATATATGGGATCTCATACTTAGTGAGATGGAGGACACCATAGCTGAGGGCTTCAAGGGTAATCGTTAGCTGCCCTACGCACACTGGATCTGCTTCCTTATCAGATCATCTATTCAGATGCCAGCAGAGATCCGAGCTGAGATATCAGATACTACCACTGCTTTTCCTGAGTATGATATCCGTCAGCTTTGGACGTCAGTTACCAGAGATCAGGCCCCAGTGCCAGGACAGCGTGTGCGACCTAAGGTACCTGAGACAGCAGCTGAGCAGGACACCACAGTTGATGAGCTTGCAGAGGCAGAGCTTGCAGATCTTGACGCTCAGCCTGCTGACCTTCCTGAGGATGGGACATCTGACAGCACTGATGAGGACTACCAGCCCATCCCTAGGTACCGGTCTCCTCGGTCCCACGACCACGAGGCCGGTGGCTCTGGTTCAGCCTCCCGCACAGACCCAGCCATGGTGGCAATTCTTGAGAGGTTGACCCAGGCACAGGAGCAACAGCAACAGCAAATACAGCGACAGGCTCAGGACACAGCTGCAGCATTTGCACAGATTCAGGCTCGTTAGGACGAGTTTCAGCGTCAGCAGCTTGAAATCCAGAGGCAGCAAGTCGAAATGCAGCGACAGCAATATGAGATTCAGCGACAGACTGCAGCTAGTCAGCAGCAATACTTGGACCTCCTGCGCCACCTAGTCACGGTTGGGGTTCCTCCGCCTACTTCCGTCCTGACTTCTACTTTACCAGCTTCTGATCCATCGAGTCAGGGACAGCCGGGTCACCAGTTCACATCTCCACAGCGGCAGGTTCCCCAGTCTTTCCAGTCCCCGAGCTTCACTCCTATTCACACGGGGTTTACACCATCAGACCAGCCTCGCCCTCACCTCCTGACAGGCACACCTTTCGGTGATTTCAGTGCTACATACAGCGAGTTGGCTGGTCAGCCGACGCCCTCGCATACTACAGTTGCTACTTCTTCAGGGTTGTTAGCTTCAGAGGCAGCTATTCCTCCAGTAACAGGAACTGGTACTACAGAGACTCTACCTTCGTCAGTTGCCTCCACAGATCCTCCTGCTACTGGCTCGCTACAGGCTCAGGTCACTCAGACGGATCCTATCATTACTACTACGACAGTACCTGTTCCTGCCGTTCAGACCCAGACAGTTACACAGCCACATGCTTCATCAGAGGGTCAGCCAGATAGCTCAGATTCCGAGGGCGATTCTCTACACTTCATGATTACTCCACGCACCTCGGCACCCGACACGACTCCGTCTGTCCCCCCATCAGATCCTTAGATTAGTTTTTTCTTTTGGCGCTTGATGCCAAAGGGGGAGAGAGAGTAGTTTCAGGGGGAGATTTGAGAGTTGTTTTTTCGTTTTTTCCTGTGTGCTACTTTCATGCATCATGTTTACTTTTCAGTCATTGCATTCGTGTGACATGTCATTGTGAGATAAACCTTAAGTCTTAATGTTTCATCCTGTTAGTGTTATCTCTTGTCACCGTTTTTAATTATAGCTCTAAGGTTGTGCTTCCGTGCCTTACTCCGATAAATTATGAGCTATATCCATTTGTGTACTAACGCCTTTTGTCTTATCTTATGAGTACACTCTTTTGGCTTGGGACACATAAGCATTTCCTTTCACTTCTCTACTTAATTGCTTGTTGCTTATGTGTACCATGCATGTTCAAAAACCTCAACTCAAATCTTTCATATCTGAGTATTGTCATCAATCACCAAAAAGGGGGAGATTGAAAGCATCTAGGCCCCGAGGTTTGGTTTCGGCAATTGATGACAACGCTTTATTACCATGACTAACGTGTGTTTTGCAGAAACTTTGGTAAGTTAGGTCATGGAGGTTTTAACTGCTTTGGGCACCATGGTATTCATGCCCCTTGATGGAAATCGTTTCGGTTTTCAAAAGAGTGACGTCAAGATTAAGGACGGTTAGTTCCGGATGTCGAGGTGTTGAGAGACATTTGGAATAGTCGTTAGGATCTTCGTTTTTTCTCTTTTGGCCGTACTATAAAGGGGGGCATGAGCGGGTAGCTTGACCTAGGCGAGTCCTATGTTTAGGTGTGGTGCACACTTGTTAAACTTGGCGCTAGGCAGCTCTAGAATAGCTCAAAGTTCAATTGGGAGCAACTTGGTTGAAGTTGTAACGCTTTGCGGAGAGTTTCGGGTCATTTTCCAGTGACCGGACGCGGTCCTCGGCATGACCGGACGCGTCCGGTCAGTTCAGTTCCGCGGCTGGGGTTTCAGCTCTGAGCACCGGACGCGGTCCTCGCGAGGACCGGACGCGGTGGTCAGAAGTCAACACGTGTCACTTAAGGGAAACACCCGATCGGACGCGACCTGGGTGTGATCGGCGCGTCCGGTCATAGTCCAGTAAGGTCCTGAGACGACCGGACGCGTCCGGTCATCACCCATCGGACGCGGTCGCGCGTCCGGTGCGAGTACAGTAAGCTCCACGCACGATCGGACGCGTCCGGTCACCCCTGACCGGTGCGTCCGGTCATTTAGGTGTTTTTCGGTTTTGACCGTTACGAGCGACCGGCGCGTCCGGTCAGTACGACCGGCGCGTCCGGTCAGCTCGAGTTTTGCTGAGTCAGCAGGTAACGGTTCGTTTCGTCTGTGGGGTGTATAAATACATCCCCACCACCTCTTTTAGAGGTCTCTTGCTCATTTGATCAGCTGTTAAACACCTTTGAAGTGCAAGGTAGTGCAAGAGCACTAGTGAGGATAGAGATTTGAGAATCAAAGCTTGTGAGTTCCTCACTAGAGATTAGAGAGTAACAAGTGTGCATCCACTTTCTCATTTAGGCTCGTAGAGGTCAAGTGAGAGTTCTAGCTTGTTACTCTTGGTGATCGCCATCACCTAGACGGCTTGGTGGTGATTGGGAGTTTGGTGATCATCCGGCGGAGCTTGTGGATGACCCAACTCATCTTGTGAGCGGTTGTGGGTGATTCATCGCGACGGAGTGTCGAAGAATCAACCCATAGAGAGCACTTGATCCTTGCGCGGATCAAGGGGGAGCGACACCCTTGCGCGGGTGCTCCAACGAGGACTAGTGGGGAGTGGCGACTCTCCGATACCTCGGAAAAACATCGCCGTGTTCCTTGCCCCTTTACATTCAAGCATTTACTTTCTCGTATTTACTTACATTGCTTGTTTACATTCCTAGACTTGCCATGCTAGACTAGGATTGGAAACTAGGGTGCAAAACTTTGTATCGGTAGACTCACTAGGAACACAAGTAGACACTAGGGGTGAATTCCAGCTTGTAGGATTTATTCCTTGCATTTATTTTTAGAAAAGCCCAATTCACCCCCCCTCTTGGGCATCTTGATCCTTTCACTCCCGACCCCCTGCTGGCATGACGCAGCAGCAGCAAGCTGCTGGACATCAGCAGCAGCCGACTACCGGGGGGCGCCCTTGGCCCAGTTTCTACAACCCGTGGTCCGGCACCATCCAGATGTGGCCAGGGGGTCCTCGTCCACCCCTGGCACCCATCTCGGTGCCCCCTCACCTCCAGGCACAGCAGCAGGCCCTGCTAGCCCAGCAGAAGCAGCAGACGCTTGTTGCCCACCAGCAGCCCGCTACCCTTGGTGCTGGACAGTGGGTCACTCTGGGGCACTACAACTCCATGACCGGACTCCCTTCCTAGAACCCGATGGACCTCGCCGCGGCGTTCAGCACGACGTCGCTAACCCCTCCTTCAACCAACGAGTGGTACTTCAACTCAGGTGCTACTCACATATGACATCTCAGTCCTCCTCACTTTCACATACTCTATTCCCGCGGTACCCTACCCCTTCATCTATTGTTGTTGGTAATGGCTCTCTTATTCCTGTTACTGCCACTGGCTCCACAGAGTTATCACCCAATTTACGTCTTAATAATATCCTTGTGTCACCACAAATTATTAAGAATCTTATATTTGTTCGCCAATTTACTATCGACAATAATTGCTCTATTGAGTTTGACCCCGCTGGTTCTTCTATGAAGGTTCTTCCATCTCGGAAAGAGATCGTCAGGTGTGATAGCTCCAGGCCGCTATACCCACTCCGCCTTCCACTAGCACTCTCCTTTGTCGCTCAGGGCTCCTCTCCACTATGGCACCGGCGTCTTGGGCACCCCGCTCATGAGGCCTTGTCAAAACTCGCGTCTAGTGTTTCATTTCCTATTTAGGATTGTTCAGATTTATGTCATGCTTGTCAATTAGGGCGTCATGTTCATTTGCCCTTTCATGTGTCCACCTCTCGTGCGTCTAGCAAATTTGATCTTATTCATTGTGATTTATGGACCTCTCCAGTTGTCAGCATTTTTGGTTATAAATACTACTTGGTCATACTTGATGATTGCACTCATTATTTGTGGACCTTTCCTTTATGACTTAAATCTGACACTTTTAGCACGCTTGCTCACTTCATCGCCCACGCCTCCACTCAATTTGGCGCCCACGTCAAAGCTGTACAGTGCGACAATGGGAAAGAGTTTGACAACTCCAGCACCCGGCACTTCCTCACCCAGGGCATTCACCTTCACATGTCCTGCCCTTACACCTCGCCTCAAAACGGTAAAGCTGAACGCATTATTCGCTCTATCAATAATATTGTTCACTCACTGCTCTTTCAGGCGTCCATGCCTCACTCATATTGGGGGGAGGCCCTCTCCATGATGACTGTTCTCCTTAACATATTGCCCAGCAAGACTCTAGAGTTCTCCACTCCTCACCTTGCCCTATTCGGCAAGCCACCCACATATGATCATCTATGAGTCTTTGGTTGCAAATGCTATCCCAACATATCTGCCACTGCCCCCCATAAACTCACCCCTCGGTCTATCCAATGCGTCTTCCTAGGATATTTTGCTCATCACAAAGGGTACCGCTGCCTTGACCTATCATCCAATAGAGTCATCATCTCCCAGCACGTCATCTTTGATGAAACAACTTTCCCTTTTACTGAGCGCTATGGTCCTAGTGCTCCGACGGACCTCGAGTTTCTTGACAATGACACTACTGATGCTGTGCCCGATCCTATTGGACCGTTGCACAAGTGTTTGCCTGCAGGAACTCCACCCTGCGCTTCTGACACCGCCAGCGCCCCTGCCAGTCCCTCTGCGGCCGTGCCTAGGGTGCCCTTGGAGCCTCCAAAGGACGCTGATGATCCTCAGATGCTCGCGCTCTACGTCCCTTCTTCGCTGCGGGCATCAGGGACCCCTACCGCGCCACGCGTGACCACGGCACCGACCAGCACACCTGGAGGCGTCCCGAGCGCACTCCGCGCTGGCTCGATGTCCTCTGCACCGTCCGCGGGCTCCCTAGCGCCTCCTCAGGCGCCCCACGGACCTCCGCCTGGGTTTCCACCTCTTCGATCGGCTCGCGACTTCACGTACTACTACTCACGATGGCCGCGACCACCACCAGATGCTCCTACACCGGCCGCCCCAACTGTTCAAGCACCAGCCCTAGTAGCAGCCGCCCTGCTACCCAAGGGCACGGTTGCTGCCCCTCCGGCTACCAACCAGCACCCCATGGGCACACGTTCAAAGAGCGGCTTTTGGATGCCCACTGCTTACCATGTTGTGCCTCTCTCTTCGATGCCGAAGACCTTTCGTAGCGCTCTTGCTAACCCTAATTGTGAGTGGCTATGGAATAAGAGCACAGTGCTCTCCTGTAGAACCACACCTGGGATCTTGTGCCTCGTCCGCCCCGGGCCAATGTTGTCACTAGGAAGTGGATCTTCAAGCACAAGCTTCAGTCCGATGGCTCCCTCGAGCGGTTCAAGGCATGTTGGGTTCTCCGTGGCTTTACTCAGTGACCTGGTGTGGATTTTGATGAGACCTTCAGTCCTGTGGTGAAGCCTGCTACTATTTGCACTGCTGGCCCATTCACCGCTACTCTCCCTGGCGCTCTCTCACCGCTGGCCCATTCACTAGCTGGATGTGAAGAACGCCTTTCTTCATGGCAATCTGACTGAGACAGTGTATTGCCAGCAACCGTCCGAGTTCGAAGATCCAGCTCATCTAGATTTTGTCTGCCTCTTGAAGAAATCGCTATATGGCCTGAAGCAGGCTCCTCGTGCTTGGTATAGCTGGATGGCCACTTTTTTGCTGTCTATTGGGTTTGCTGAAGCCAAGTCAGACACCTCACTCTTTGTCTACCAGCATGGATTAGACACAGCTTATCTGTTGCTATATGTTGATGACATTGTCCTCACAGCTTCCTCACCCGATCATCTTCGGCGGATCATCTCAGCACTTCAACGAGAGTTCGCCATGAAAGATCTTGGTGAACTACATCACTTCCTCGGTATGCATGTTCAGCGAAGTGGTGATGGACTCCTGCTCTCACAGTTGCAGTACATGCTAGACATCTTAGATCGCGCTGAAATGGCTGAGTGCAAGCCCTGCTCTACTCTAGTTGACACCAATCCTAAGGTTGCTGCAGCTGAGGGGGCCCCTGTGTCTGATGCTACAGACTTTCGCAGTCTCGCTGGAGCTCTTCAGTACTTGATGTTCACTCGCCCAGACATTGCATATGTTGTTCAACAGGTCTGCCTTCACATGCACGACCCTCGAGAGCCTCACCTTGCTGCTCTGAAGCAGATTCTTCGCTATGTTCGGGGCACACTCCACCTCAGTCTCCTACTACGACCGTCTACTTCGACTGATCTTGTCGTCTACACCGACGTTGACTAGGCTGGTTGTCCAGACACTCGCAGGTCCACCTCAGGCTATGCAGTGTTCCTCGGTGACAATCTTGTTTCCTAGTCCTCCAAGCGCCAGAACACGGTGTCAAGATCAAGTGCTGAAGCCGAGTATCGCGCAGTGGCTAACGGAGTTACAGAGACGACCTGGCTGCGTCAGCTTCTCTTGGAGCTGCATGCCCCTCTTCAGCGCGCCACACTAGTGTACTGCGACAACATCAACACCGTCTACATGACCTCCAACCTGGTGCAACATCAGCGCACCAAGCACATTGAGATCGATCTTCACTTCGTCCGGGAGCGAGTCGCCATTGGTGATCTTCGTGTTTTGCATGTTTCGACCTTGTCACAATATGCAGACATCTTCACCAAAGGGCTGCCTACTTCAGTGTTCATAGAGTTTAGGTCCAGTCTGAATGTGCAGGTGGCTGACGATCCGACTGAGGGGGCATGTTAGAATAGTACCTGGTCTTGTGGAGGACTGAGTTAGTGGTTGAGGAAAGAGTCTAGCATGTTGTGTAAAGGCCAGTAGGCCACTCCTCCCTTCTATATTAGCCACGCAAGGGGCTCTTCCTTGCTATCAATCCAGAGACAATTCACTCTCAACAAGTAATCATGCAAGCATACCAAAGTTCACATAAGCACCTAGAGCTAATAAACTTAATCCTCACTAAGGCATAACATAGAAGACGACAAGCACATCAATCAAGGCATAAGTTTCATAAGATCACAGGGTACTAACCCAAGTACCATCAAAGATATGAGATACACTTCAACACACAAGCATGGCAAAGTGAATCAAAGCACTGGCACTAGAATCTGCCACCTTCTGGATATCAGAACAGTAGCTTAGTAAATTAATCATAACTGGAGATATATAAGTCCAAAAGATGTGCAACAAGACATTCTAGAATTCTTATGAAATTGTCTACAATTGATTTAATATCAACTAATCCTGATTCCCAAGTTTAATAGGTCAAAAAGATGAAACTGCAGAATCTAGTCTGCTCCAAACAGAGAGCAACCAAATCTGGGACCTGACTTTAAAGATCTCTAACTCAAAAACTACTTGGCCAAATACCACCAAATTTAACACAAGCTAGATACATGAATTATATATAACTTTGCTATAGATAAGATGCTCACAAAACATCATTAACATAGGGTAATTTACATTGCCCCCAGAACTGTCCAGAAACTAATAATTGCAAGAAATAATTATTAACATATATTGCAAACATATAATTGGACAAAACCAACTTTACCAAAATGTCACACATGACTAAAGAACACCAGAAAACATAGTGTCACCATTTAAATAAATTCTTTAGAGGCATTTCTTAATTTATTTAGATGCCTAGGTGATTTAATGAACATATACCAAAAGTGCACAATAAATTCTACCAAAATTACAATGTCCTAAATATGCTTCCATTAGCTTACTGTATAAATTTCTGGCCATTTGGACATGTATATTAACCTCTATGAAAAAGACAAATGGCTATTGCAATAAATCATGTGAGAGCAAGTTAAACCTACATCACACTCATCCAGCAACCAAAGCTCATGAAATTTTAACCACAATCTCCATATGGCCTCAGGAGACTACCATAAAAATTTCACCTAAAATGGAGCACCACAACTCAAGATATAAAAATGACAAGCAATATAATGTAGATTTCCTTATTTATCAAGGTCAAATCAAAACCTTCAGAGAACAGTGAACAAATAGTGTGTTTAATATTTTCCTAGCAAGTACATGTCATCATAAAATTATAAAAATAAGAATAACTATTTTAGGAGTTCTAAAACTCAAGATATGGCTCTGGTTAAGTTTATAAGCATTTTTGGAGTACTTTTCACGGTTAAATAAAAACACCAGAAAACTTCTACAAACATATAACATTTTATGACTTTACTATATAGATCTTTTCTCAAGGTTTCCGAAAAGTCCACATTTGCTATTTTTAGAACTTCCTAGCATGAGATATAGATTTTAGAAGATTTAACAAGAAATCTAAAATTTAAATTCAGAAACTCAAACCCTAACGTAATGCTAGATCCACCCGATAACGTACCCAAACCCGCCACTACTTAAACCAACACGTGAGACCCACTGCTCAGATGGCCCCACTTGCCATACACCCAGAGAGAGACAGAGAGAGGGGACAACCTCCTTCTTCCACAGAGCACCGGAGGTAGGGGAGATGGTCGGCATACAGCTCTGGCCGGCAGGGGCGGCGCTCCAGCGGCGAGCTGCGGAGGCAGAGTGGCAGGAGGCCCGCGCGCATCCGAGGGACCACTCGGCTCAGCTTGAGATGACCCCAGGCCGGCTGGCCATGGAGGTAGGCGGTGTCGGTAGCCGGTGCTTCGGCGGCGGCGTGTTATCGGCATCAGTACAGGCGGGTGAGGAGGCGTGGTGTGGCAGTGCGAGGTGGGGAAGGAGCCAGGGGGTCAATTTGGTGGTAGGATGCTTGGTGGTGGCCGGCCATAGAGCTTTGCTCGACTCGGTAATGGCGGCCAGGGGATGGCGTGCTCCGGCGGCCATGAGAGGCAGGGAAGCAGTGTGCTAGGGTCGCAAGAGGGTGGTGAGAGTGGTGATGAGCTTGGCTAGGCCTGGGATGGTGGGATGGAGGAGGAACAGCGGTGACCGCGGAGCTCTCATGGGCGGCCATGGCTGTCACGACCATGGAGGAGCAGAGAGAGTGAGGGCGAGTGGGAGCGCGTAATGGAGCTCGGCGAGCGCCCTGAGACTCTCCACATCCACGCAAGCGAAGGCAAGGGTGTGGACACGCGGAGGGCATGAGGCGGCAGCTCACTGCCATGGCAGGATGAAGTCTGGTGCATGAAGGGCACGTCGGCATATGGTCGGGCACTTGGTGGGCGTTATAGTGACCATGTTAGGAGGCCGATTTGGGTCAGCTCGGGTCTGAACTAGGCCTTGGGCCTTTAATGAAAATTGATCCTCATTAGTTACTTAACAGTTTTCGTTAAGACCCCAAAGTCATTAGTCCAACGGATTAGGAGATGATTAGCTCCAAAGTTGCCACTGTCAGCGATTCAACAACAATGAGCAACTAATCAAATTGATGGTCGAAATGAAATGCAACAGGTGCCATCTTCTTGTATAATCTTCCTCATCATGTAAGCTCCAACTTTTACATTTGGACCTACTCAAGTTACTTAACAAAATTGGGAGAACGTCAGATGTCAACATGGTGACCAGGAATCTTTGAAATGCTGAGAATAGCAACTACATGCAAACTTCAACCCACAGTTTGACAAGCTTAGAGATGAAATCAGGCTTGGGTCCTTCAACAAAGTTTGTAGCATACAAACTAAACAACAACTTTTATTAAAGGGCCATGGACTGGTTCAGCATGGTTACAGAGATAAAGATTACCAAACAAGTCAACTTATTGCTACCAATTCTAGGATTTAGAATATTTTCTGGCTTTGAAAAACAACAGCTGATTCAATCATGTGAGCTCTATGTGACTAGGTTAGAGGCCAAACTAACTCTTGACCATTAAACAAAGTTTGTTGTACACAAGATGAACTATAACTTTTGTTTAAGTTCAAACCTCATAACTAGTACAGAAGTCAAACTTTCACTTTGGTCAAAGTAGCAACTCGATAAAGCCTAAACTATGGTTTTAGGCCAATCGGGGCATTTTCTTGACATTTGCTCAACATGAACCCTTCATGAATTTTGTTGTAGAGTTCATCTAGAGTCATTTGGGCAAGTTTGCAAGGTTTGGTTGATGATCTATAATTCCATCCACTTAATGGTGCAATTCCAATAGGAATAGAATTTATCATTTCATGTGACTTTTTGATTCCAAACTTCATGAAATTTTTCCAAAGGTCACTATAGATAGAAAATGATGTGAGACACATGAAGAAGTGACATCAACACACACCTGCATTTCCAAGCATGAGCATCGAACATACACACATTGAAACATAATTAACAAGGGTATGTTGCATATGTTTCAAGGAGATGTTGCAGATGTTTCAAAGCACATTCCATACACACGTTTCACATGTTGCACTAGCATGTTTCATATGTTTCACTAGTGCATCACATATGTTCCATGCTCATATATGAACAAATTATGCTTAGGCTCATGCAATGCAAGTACCAAATGCAAGCCTAACACCTGGGGTGTTATAGAGAGGACCCCAAACCCCTTTTTACCGCTCAAACTCTACCGCCTTCGCTAATGTGCCAACACAATCTTGTGTATATCACCATGTGCGAGTGTGTTAGCATTTTCACAAACATTTTCAAGGCATTATGTTAGCTCTCTTTACTAGATCCTAATGCATATGCTCAAGATGATGACCTAGTAGCACTTGATTCATGAGCTAACCGTGACTGCCCCTCTTGATAGTCCGCTATCAATCCTAAACCTAGTCATTCACTTCTCTACTCATCTTACATCGGCAAAAGCAAACCCTATGATTATACCTTTGCCTTGATTACTTTGTTCCATGTCTACCTTCTCATGCTTGATCACCTTGATCATCATTTCATGTGCATCTCCACCTCTTGTGATCTTGTGGCCATCACTCCATGCCACATGCTCCTTCATCACTTGTGTTGCTTGTGCCTAACTCATTCCACTTAATACAATAGCATTAGCAACTTGGTGTCATTAATTACTAAAACCAAACTTGGGCTTTCACTCATTCTGTACGAGGCGTAAATGGAGATTGGGATAAACTTCAGAAAAACTTTGGTCTAACCTTCTTCCCAACATCCCAAGTTAATGCCCTTCGAATAGAAATTCTTACATTCCAACAAAAGGAGAAGGAGACTCTAGGAGCAGCCTAGGCTAGATTCACAAGCCTTAAAAACATAGGCCCAGACCTCTCTTTGCCTGACCACATCCTTTTAAGTCACTTCTACCATGGTCTAAGCAAAGAAGCTGCTTTTCATCTTGACCTATCTTCTGGAGGCTCGTTCACACACATGTCCTTTAGCGAGGGGGAAGCCATTCTACAGAAAATCCTTGAAAACACCCCTTACATGGGCATTTATGATGAGTTTCCCAAAGAAGAAAAAGAAGTCGAGCCAAGCCCTGAACCAAAAGATGAGGAACACACAACTGAATCTAAAATTCCTTTAAATCCTTCTAATGATTTGGTTGCCACAAAACCCCCCACTGAGGGAACACATCACACCTTAGAGAGTGATGAACCCCTTCCTTCTATGTTCCTCTCTAAAATTGAGGTAGATCTTTTTGAAGATTTTGGGAATGCCTCGAATTTACCATTTCAAGTAAAGCCTCGAGGGCCCTTTACACCACTTGAGGATAATGATGGTCCACGCAATGATTCATTCGTAATGGAGCACATTAAAGGCCTTTCTGCCATCATGAGCCATGAGTGGTTGACAGAAATGGAGTTATCCACTGAGGTAGCCTGAATCACTACCCCCTCAGAGACTATATCTTGCAACCTTATGGGAACCACCATATGGGCTTATTATAGTCCTATCGTTGGGATGAACATCATTTCTAAAGCTTGGGCTAAAGCACTTTGCCCCAATGAGTCCTTGATCCATCTCATAAGCTTTTAAGAACTCCTAGAGTTACTCTAGAAAGTTATGGGGTTATGAGGTCGATTCCCATACGCATAAGAGGCTCCAAGTATCGTCTAGATTTCCACATCTATGACATCTCAGACATGTCTCTCTTGATTGATGTACCTTTTAGAACACTATTTTAGAAATGACCAAATCAGGGTCTTTTGAATTTAAGGCTAGGAAGTTCTCCTATTGTTGTCTCACTTGAACGCTCACATAAAGCGATAGTAGAACCCAAGCCTGAATAAGATCCTATTGAGAAAGTGTTAGTGGCATCTTTAGAAGACTTGGCCCAACCAACTTTTGATGTTGAATACTTCATTAAATAAGAGGAAGAGCTAGTAGAACCTATTGAACTTGACCCATTTTAGGTGCCATCACAACCCTCAATTGAACTTAAACCTCTTCCTCCTGGCTTAAGATATGTATTTCTTAATAATAATCGAGAAACTCATATCATCATAAGTGACAAGCTCTCCCAAGAAGAAACCTATAAGCTTGTCACTGTTTTAGAAAGACATAAATTAGCCATAGTCTACTCACTCCATGACCTCAAAGGGATTAGTCCCGCTATCTGCACTCATCGTATCCCTATGGATCCTGATTCATCACCATCGAGGGAACCACAACGGAGACTTAACAATGCCATGCGAGAGATTATTAAGAAAGAGGTCTTGAAGCTTTTGGACGTCGGGATTATCTATCATGTGCCACATAGTGAGTGGGTAAGCCCTGTCCAAGTTGTGCCAAAGAAAAGAGGAATGACAGTTGTTAGAAATGATAAGAATGAACTCATTTCTCAGTGCACTATCACAGGGTGGCGAATGTGCATAGACTACCGAAAACTTAACAAGGCTACAAAGAAAGACCACTTCCCGATACCCTTCATTGATGAAATGTTAGAACGGCTTGCAAAGCACTCTTTCTTTTGTTTTCTTGATGGGTATTCCGGACATCATCAAATACCGATCCACCCTAAAGACCAAAGTAAGACCACTTTCACATGCCTGTATGGAACTTACGCATACTGATGAATGTCATTCGGATTATGTAATGCTCCAGCTTCTTTCCAATGGTGCATGATGTCTATTTTCTCTGAGATGATCGAGAAAATCATGGTGGTGTCATGGATGACTTTACTGTCTATGGCAAAACCTTCGATGACTATTTAGAGAATTTAGACAAAGTCTTACAACGGTGTGAAGAAAAGCACTTAGTCCTGAACTGGGAAATGCCACTTTATGGTTTAGGAAGGAATAGTGCTAGGACACAAGGTGTCCGAACAGGGGATAGAAGTGGATAGAGCAAAGATCGAAGTAATTGAACAACTTCCACCTCCCACAAATGTGAAAGAAATCAGAAGCTTCCTAGGACATGCAGGGTTCTATAGGTGTTTTATCAAAAACTTTTCTCAAATCGCTAGACCCCTGACTAGCTTTTTAGCCAAAGATGTACCTTTCATCTTCAACAATGAGTGCTATGAAGCTTTTCAAATCCTCAAGTAGGCACTCATTTTAGCTCCAATCATCCAACCACCCGATTGGATGCTACCTTTTGAGATCATGTGTGAAGCTAGCGACTTTGCCATTGGAGCTGTTCTTGGCCAAACAAGGGATAAGAAGCATTATGCTATATCCTATGCTAGCAAAACCTTTGATTGGACCACAACTCAATTACGCAACCACTGAAAAGGAGTTGTTGGCAGTTGTTTTTGCAATAGACAAGTTTAGATCCTACTTAGTTGGAGCAAAGGTAATCATTTATTCAGATCATGCTGCACTTAAATACCTGCTCACTAAGAAAGATGCTAAGTCTCGACTTATAAGATGGATTCTTTTGCTCCAAGAGTTTGATATAGAAATAAGAGATAAGAAGGGAGTAGAGAATTCAGTAGCCGATCACTTGTCTAGGCTTCAGTATAGGGAAACACATGAGCTTCCCATTAACGACTATCTAAGCGACGACATTGTAACAGAACCGACCAAATTATAAGAGCACAAGTATAAAAACAAGCGCCGAAACGCTCAAATTTTCGAACTTGAGCCTATATAATCCCGTTAGTCAATTGAAATCACGAAGGATTTCAAACCAACTCTTTTACAACCAAGATCGCATCATTCAACATACACATCACACGTTACATTTCACAAGTAGAGCAGAAGTTTGCTTAGAACACACGGAGTCACAAATTATTACAAACTGAGTTCACAAAGTAGCGGAAGCATAACACACGCATTAGTTCACATACTACTGCCAGTATTACGGATCACCATCCCACAAAAGCATTAAGGAAAGGAACTAACAGACGATCACGCCCAAGTGATCTAGTCCTCGTCACCCGCGGGGTGGAGGCAGGTCTTGCAGAAGCCCTGATAAAGCATGTCATCTGTAACAGGAGGAAATAAACCCTGAGTACGGGAATGTACTCAGCTAGACTTACCCATCGAAATGGAAAATAAGAGACACCAAGGATCATGCAAGGCTTTCATAAGTGGAGCTGGCTGACATTACCTTTTTGCGGAAAAACATAAGTAATTTAAACTCTTTTAACCTGTACTAGCATTTATTTTTAGCATTAACCTGTCATCTATCTTAGCACCTGTACTAAACATTCACTTGAGTATAATCAAACAATAATATTATTATATCCATAGCAGGTATAAATTGCGGCAACCTTATATCATTCACTTAACCATCTGTTCAATTTAATGAGATCTACGTTGCCGCTGCTCAAGTCAAGTGCTCACTAACCGGGAGCGACGACGATTCGAATTGAATTCCTATTCAGCTGGAGGTGTATTTCTAACACTCACTGAGTCACGCCTGGCGAGGGCTGCTCAGGTCACCTTTGGTACAGTTCAGGAGCCGTGGGTCTGACTGATGCTGCGTCCCCAAGGGCGACACTCTGCCAAGTGCTAGGAACTCTAACCCCCTTGGACTCATGCCAATGTCCCCAAGCACAACGTTTCTCTCCTCCAAGATGCGACCTACCAGTCGATTCTCGGCCTGAACTGTATTACTCGGATTCGCGGTCGGAATGACTTATCCGGCCAACTAAGTGTTAGACTGCGTTCAACATGACTCAAGGACGTACAGCGAATCGGTCCTTAAATGACTCAGACGGGCATAGCTCCGCACCCAAGACGTGAAGTGTCTTGTGGCTGCACTATCGAACTCCCGCCCGGTCTCAAATTCATTTTTAAGCATGGTTCCATCCACGATAGCCATCATAGCCACTCATGACCCATTCCTATATCTCGCGGATGACTGGAAATCACCCGACTTCTACCGGACTAAGCAGGGCTAAGCATTAACACGGGCCTAAACCTAATTTAGGATTTAAGTATGATATCTGGACAAGGACATGTGTAATGCAACAAGTGTTTCCATACAACTCCCAAAACTTAATACAATAAACAAGTAAAAGTACTCAAGATTTATATTTAAAACAATTAGGTCAGCATGCACCGGGGCTTGCCTTTCAGAAAAGAGGACGGGCGGTGATCCGGACACTCTGGTAACTTGTCAACGGCGTGTCCTTCGCTGGCTGCCTCTTCGAGTTCCCCCGGCTGCTCCTGGTCCTCCTCCGGAATGGTCCCCTCGAACTCGAGGAGTGTCACCCCCTCCGGTACACCTATTGCATGAATGCATAATAAATCTCATGGATGCATAATGAATGCAATATGCTCGGAATGGAATGCATTACAGCAATTTAAGTACTCTATTTAGGTTACTTCAATACTACGTGCAAATCTCTTCTCCGGTGGAGAAGTACTTACCTAATCTACCCAACCTAATGTATAATTGTTCCTCTTCAGTTAAGGCCCTAACACCTAAAAATCATAAGAACAACATTACTTAGGTTACCAACAACAAATCATCAAATATCGTAACAATATATTTTGGATAGCAGCTAGGTATTTCTATCATAACTGGAGATTCCCAAATCTTAAAGGCATGATACAAGATAATATGGAAAGCTTATAAAATACTCTACAATTCATTTTCAGACCCCAATACTTAATTCCAAAGTTTACCCATTTGAAATTCTAAAGTTCCAGAAATCTGTCCTCTCCACATAGAGAGCAGTCATTTCTGGATAGCCACTTTAAACAGCTGTAACTCCTAGACTACTAGGCCAAATGCCATCAAATTTTGACACAAGCTAGATTATCCAGTTTACTACCACTTTGGTATTCACAAGTTTTCCAGCAAATAATTTTATCAAGGATCAAATCCAAAAAGGCTACCAACTATCCAGAGACCTAGAAATGTGAAAATTAAATATTTATTCATGTGTCAAACTTCCTCTATGACCAAACCAAAGATACCACTAGTTCACTCATGTCATCAAAACACCAGAAAGTAGAGTATGTCAACCTAGAACATTTATTTTAACCCCTTTCTTAATTTACTTAATTAATTAAGTGGGAAATTAAACTTATTTTCAAACTGCTTAGAAAATTCTATAAAAATGACAGGAGGCTCTCTGGCCTACTAGGAGGCTACTGTAAAAATTTGAACTAAATTTATTCACAGAAACTCCCTACACAAAATTCACAACCCAAAAAGGCTGATTTTTACAAAAATGGAAAACCCTATTGAAAAGTGTCAAACAACAGATTTCATATTTTTCCTAGTACCATTCTAACCTAAGAACAACACTCCCAAAATTTTGCCTTTACTGAAACTCTAGAAAAATTATGAAAATTTATTCAAGTATCTCTTAATATAAAATGATAACATCATAACTTGAAAACTACTCAAGAATAGGATCCAAACTTTTACCAGAGCTAGCATATGCACAAAATAGCTTACTCACCAATTTTCATAATTTTTGGGACAACAGAACTCCAGTTATTCATATAACAAGTTTATATCCAATTTAAGACACATTTCAAAACCCCAATTAATCCTTCTAGAAAATAAACATCACATACCTATTTGGTATTTTTCTTAAATACTACACTTCATGCAGAGCCCAATAAAATTTAAATCATAATTTTTGAGCAAGTAAAACCCTAGATATGAAATTCCTAAACATCATCTAAATCTGTGAAATATAACTCAGAAATCAACCCTAGCTACAGTACTGGGCCGGCCTGATTCGCCAGCGCGGCCCAGTCAGCACGCGGCCTGATCCGATTCCCGCCCGTGCGCGTGCGTCTGCCAGGAGGGGCCTACTGTCAGCGAGAGAGGGACAGGGGAGCGGCGAGCCGAGAACTCCGGCGAGCGGATTCACGCCGCCGGCGGCTTCTCTGACCAAGCCGAACACACCACCGTGCTCTCCACACAAAATTGCACCTAGGCATGTACTTTTCCCCAACGCTAGCACACCGGAGCACCCGTGCCGACGGTGAGGGCGGACGGCAGCGAATGCATGGCGGTACGCCGGTGAGCTCCGGCCGCTAGATGGCCGGCAGAGGGGTGCACCCGCTTCCTAGAACCCTGGCGGACCTTCCGAGGCTACATAAACGGATTGGGATGGAGTGGAGCAGCTTGGCCACGTGAGCACCTGGCCGTCGGCCATGGCGTGGCAGTGTGCGGCCGTGTTCCGGCTTGACTGGACCGGGACTGGTGGTAGCGTCATCCCCCGAGCATCTAGGTGTGATGGGGAAGAGGGCACGTGAGCGAGGGAAGGCAGAGGAGTATGGTGTGGTGCTGGCCACGGTGACCCTAACCACGGCGGAGCTCCGGTGGCATTTGGGACGGGCAAAGGCGGCAATGCGGCTCACCTTGGCTCGATTGAAGTCACGGGTTGGTCGAGGAGGTGCAGGGCAGGGTGGCAGAGTAAGGGACATGACTTGATTTGGCTGGTAGGAATGCGGTGGCGAGCTCTCATGACCGCGGCAAGACACGCGGCGGCGATGCGGCTCGGTGCGTCTGCCTAAGCGCGGAAGGAGCGAGAGAGAGGGCAGAGGCGCGAATGAGGTTGGGGGCGGCATCGTGGCGCCCTTGAAGCCCTCGTGGTCTGACTGGTGGGGCCACGGCCGGTGTACGACTGCCACCACGCGGCCACACATCGACGACGGCCTGCGACCGGTCGGCCATGCTGCCCTGACGGACTGAAATGAAGCCGACGTTTAGTGACTGACAGAGCAAGTTTGACGCTGATTAATTCCTAATCTAGCTCGAGTTAGCAGAAGATGATAATACCAAAATGGTAGAGCTACATGATGGCTACAATTTTGTCAATTGGCTCAAGGACTGGTTCGGCCTGGTTTTTGAGTTACATGGTGGTGAAGTGGGGTTCAGTGAAATGGTTTACAGTTTAACACTTAGCCAAAATGGCTAAGTCACAAAAAGCTTCCAAGACTGACTTGTGGGCCATTTTTGACCATGTTCTGGTCATTTTCATGAGATGGTCATATTAGAACTTTTGTTCCTTATGAAATTCTCTACAACTTTGCTTAAGGTTGCTCCTTAATGCAAGATTTCTAAGCTAGACTTTTTAATTGGTCAAACCAGAACACTCTAGGGGTTAAACTTAGTCAACAGCATTTGGAAGGGCAATTTGGTAATTTTGGTCAACATGAACATTGCTCCACTACTTACCCTAAATGTAATTAAGGTGTTATAAGACCTAATTAGCCACTCTACACATTGGTTGCACAAAATTCCTAGTGTCACATACTTTGAAACAAGTAATTCAATACTTTCACCCAAATGTTGCAAGCTCATGTTGCACATGTTGCATGGAGTGTGTTGCATTGCACTTGCTAATTATGTTACACTAAAGTGGTTGACATGTCTCAAAAGGAAATTGCACATATGGTACTTGTGTGTTGCACACTACTCACTTCTTAATACACATGAAATATAAACACATGTTGCAATGTTTCAAAAGCATGTTTCACAAATTATAAGCTCATGCATGAAATGAATGATGCTCACACTCATGAATGAGATGATTAATGTTAATGCTTATGAAATGCAATGCAATTAAGGAAGCCAAACACCTAGGGTGTTATAGCCCTCCCCCCTTATAAAAATCTCGTCCCGAGATTTGGAAAGCGTACCATTGTTGATAGAATTCCTTATAACCATCACATAAATAGTCTTCTCGCTCCCACGTAGCATCACTCTCACTACCCTGATTACTCTATATTACTTTATACCACTTAACCACTCGACTTCTAGTTACCCGCTCTTGGGTGTCAATCACACGGACTGGCTTTTCTTCGTAAGTTAAATCGGATTCTAGCCTGATATCTCCTAATGGAACTCTTTCCTCCAGAACTCAAAGACACTTCTTTAACTGGGATACATGGAAAACATTGAAAATGGCGCTCATTGCAGGGGGTAACTGGATCTTATATGCGATAGCACCACTCTTTCCTATGATCTGGAAAGGACACACGTATCTCGGTGCAAGCTTCCGCTTCACACCAAAACATTGTACACTCTTCATAGGGGAAACTTTTAGATATACGAAGTCTCCAACTTCAAACTCAATCGATTTTCTACGGCGATCAGCGTAACTTTTCTGTCTAGCTTGAGCTGCAGCCATATGGATTTTGATGGTACGAACTTGTTCCTCAGCTTCCTTAACAAAATCAATACCGTAATGCCTTCTCTCACTAGCTTCTATCCAATTTAGTGGGGTTCTACACTTACGATCGTACAATGCTTCGAATGGGGCCATCTTAATGCTCTCTTGATAACTATTATTATATGAAAACTCAGCTAGAGGCAACCATTTCTCCCATGAACCCTTGGATGAAATAACACAAGCCCGTAACAGGTCTTCCAAGATTTGGTTGACTCGTTTAGTCTGACCTGATGTCTAGGGGTGATAAGCAGAGCTTCTCACTAACTTGGTTCCCAGAAGATGGTGCAAGTGCTCCCAAAATCGAGCAGTGAACTGTGGACCACGGTCAGAAATGATAGTACGAGGGATCCCATGGAGCTAGACTATTTGATTGAAGTACAACTCAGCATAGTCAGTAGGACGATAGTCTACTTGGACAGGAATGAAGTGAGCTGACTTGGTTAAACGATCTACAATTACCCAAATATAGTTATGGTTCTTGACAGTAGGAGGAAGTCCAACAATGAAATCCATACTTATCTCTTCCCATTTCCAACCTGGGATAGAAAGTGGTTGAAGCAATCCAGCTTTTATGTGCACAGCCTTAACCCTACAGCAGGTGTCACACCTGGCAACATATGCAGCTATTTCTTTCCGCATTTTGGTCCACCAATAGTATGGCTTCAAATCGTAATACATCTTATTGCTACCAGGATGGATGGACAACTTAGAGGAGTGTGCTTCCGACAAGATCTGATTTCTAAGCTCTCGGTCCTTAGGCACAACTAACCTATCCTTGAACCATAGTACACCCTCTTCATCTACCCTAAATTGTGTAGTTTCTTGCTCTTTCATCTTACGCTTGATGTGGAATATACTAGTGTCGGTCTTTTGGAGCTCAATAATTCTACTCTTGAGAGTGCAACTGACATTGATGTTGTATAGAATTGCTGGGTGTAGAAGGCGAGACAGATGAAAATCACTTGCAACTAACGAGTGGCAATGAGACTTACGGCTTAAAGCATCGGCAACCACATTTGCCTTGCCAGGATGGTAGTGCACTTGGAGATTATAATCTTTAATCAACTCAAGCCATCTTCTTTGATGCATATTCAACTCGGGTTGGGTGAAGATATATTTGAGGCTTTTATGGTTAGTATAGATATTGCAAACATTGCCCAATAGATAGTGCCGCCAGGCTTTCAAAGCATGAACAACTGCAACGAGTTCTAAGTCATGCGTTGGATAATTCACCTCATGCTTCCGAAGTTGTCGAGAGGTATATGTAATTACTCGGCCTTCCTGCATCAGAACACCTCCCAAACCTATGCTTGAGGCATCATAATACACATCAAATGGTTTCTTGACATCCGGTTGCACCAAAACCAGAGCCGAGGTTAGGAGAGTTCTTAGTTTGTGAAAAACCGCATCACACTCAGGAGTCCAGACAAACCTGGTGTCCTTTTGCAGCAGCTGAGTCATTGGCTTGGCTATTTTTGAGAAATCCGGGATGAAGCGACGATAATAGCCAGCCAATCCAAGAAAACTCTGAACCTCATGAACCGAGATAGGAGCCTTCCAGTTTAGTACTTCTTGTATCTTGGCGGGATTAACCATAATTCCTCCATCGGACAACACATGCCCAAGGAAAGGCACTTCTCGAAGCCAGAATTCGCACTTACTGAACTTTGCATATAGTTGATGTTCACGCAGTCTTGTGAGGACTATACGCAGATGTTCAGCGTGGTCTTCCTCATTTTCAGAATATATCACGATGTCATCAATAAATACCACCACAAACTTATTCAATTCAGGCATAAATACCGAATTCATCAAGTACATGAAGTGTGCGGGGGCATTGGTCAAGCCGAAGGACATAACTAGATACTCATAAAGACCGTATCTGGTAGAGAAGGCGGTTTTTGGAACATCTTCCAGACGGATTTTAATTTGATGATAGCCAGATCTTAGATCGATCTTGGAGAAGACTTTAGCTTTAGACAACTGATCGAACAAGGTGTCGATGCGCGGTAGAGGATACTTATTTTTGACAGTGACTGCATTCAGAGGTCTATAATCTACGCACATCCGCAATGACTGATCCTTCTTCTTTACAAAGATAGCAGGACATCCCCACGGAGACGAACTAGGATGAATCAGCCCCTTCTTGAAAAGTTCATTCAACTGCACCTTAAGTTCAGCTAGTTCATTCGGAGGCATCCTATAGGGTCTCCTAGAGATAGGTGCCGTGCTAGGCAACAACTCGATTTTAAACTCCACATCCCGATCCGGAGGTAGTCCCGGCAAATCATCAGGAAAAACGTTAGGAAACTCACTCACTACGGGAATATCAGCTAATGTCTTTGCTTGCACCGCATGAACTTCACTAGAAAGGTCAATTTGCCTAGGAAGTTGCACTAGAAAACCTTTCTGATCCGTAGGATCTCTGAGCATAACTACCCGGGTGGATGTATCAATGAGTACCCCATTCTGACTCATCCAATTAATGCCCAAAATAACATCTATGCCTAATCCAAGCAAAACCACTAAGGTAAGCGAGTACTTTCGTCCTTCTATTTCAAACTCTAGATCTCTTACTACTTGATTTGTGGAAATATTCCCACTCGCCGCTCTAATGCAATAACCCCCATCTTCAACAGTATGTAATTTGTGTGCAAACTTCAATGCAAACATAGGACTGATAAAGGAATGCGAAGCACCTGAATCAAATAGCACCACTACAGAATATTGGTCAACTAGGAACTTACCAGCAGTGACTACCTCACCAAATGGAATTTCTTCAATACTATTATAATGAACATTCCCCTAACGACCACCTTGATTGGTATTCTTCTTAGGATATGGACAATTCCTAGACCAATGACCTAGTTTGTTGCAGTTCTAGCAAGGCATGTTGCTAGGAGGGACACTGGAGCTACCTTGGCCAGAATTACCCTTTGGCAGAGCCACTGTATATGCCTTGCGAAACCCAGTCTTCACTGGCGCCTTCTTTTGCGGGGGACGAAACTTAGCACTTGTGGCAGGAGGGCAAGGAGGAGCCCTCAGGGTAGCTGGAGCTCGGGACTAGGAAGCGCCTGCCTCAAGTGCCCTCTTGCGGCTCTTAGAAGCAGCATAAATAGAGTTATTGTTCTCTTGAGTCAGAGCATCACTGATAAAATCATTGAAAGTAGCACATTTGCTAGTGCCTATGGTTTTCATCAGCTTTGGACCAAGGCCATGCTTGAAGCTAGCAATCTTCTTAGCATCAGTATCCACAAACTCAGTCGCATACCTTGCAAGATTGTTAAAGGCTTGCAGATAGTCCGTCAAACTCTTATTGCCCTGGGTTAACCTCATGAACTCAGTGTGCTTTATAGCCATCAAACCTGGAGGAATGTAGTTCCCACAGAAAGCTATTTTAAACTGGTCCCAAGTGATCAGGACATTAGGAGGCAACGTGGAGCGGTAGTGACTCCACCAGATACTAGCCGGGCCATGCAGTTGGTGGGAAGCATACTCAGTTTTTAGCTCCTCAGTCAGACGAAGCAGACGAAACTTCTGCTCAATGGTATTCAACCATTCATCAGCTTGCAGAGGTTCCTCCGCCTCCTTAAAGAGCGGGGGCTTGGTATCTAGAAACTCCTTGAAATTACTATGCTGGTTTGGTGCCGGTCCCTGATGACCCTGGCGAGCATCCCGGTCGATCAGCTGGCGCATAGCTTCAGTTAACATGCGCTGACCTTCAACCACCGTTTGCATCAATTCTGCCGGAGTAGGTGGTGGAGGAGGGGGTGGCTGTTCCTCATCCTCAACGCCACGACCACGACGGAGGTTGTACGCCATCTGCAAAATGCATAGCCAATGAGCACTGACGCTGTGGGAAATTTGTAGATGAATGGTGTAAATATGCCAACTGATTTCATTAAAAATGAATTCACAAACAATCGAGGCACAATAATTCATCACAACCACACGAACCCATCAATTGCATCAATTGACGTAATTATGCGATGGTCATAACAACAAGATATCTTCAGATGAAAAGATGGAATTTATTAAAGGCTCGCATGTAGGGAGCATGTAACACTCTGGTGTTACGCAAGCATTTGCATTGCAAATCATAAGCATAACATGTCATGGAATTCATAATCATATGTGCTTAGGGTGTACCTTTAATAAAATAAAAATATGGAAACTAGTATTGCATAACATGTTGTGATAATGTGCTAATGACATTCATCAAATTTGTGCAACTATAAATTTCATATCACTTAGAATTATAGGTGAAATTTTTGGAGCCACTAAATCACTCAAAGTTTTGTCAAAGATTTGTTTTAAAAATGTTATTTGAAAATATTCAAAAATCCTCCCTAAATTAGCTTTTATTCTAAAAATCAAAATCTATAAGAGTTTTGAGGTTGGCCCCTTAATCAAAGTTGGAGAGAAGTAAATTCTAAGCAACTTTTATTTTTGGGTCATTTCCAGAAAATGTCTTTTTCTTGCTCAAAATGAGATTTGAAAACTATTATTTGAATTTATTTGAAAATAATAACTTGAAAAACCAATTTCTCACCTAAGCGGGCCTCCGCCTCCCTTTTGGCCCGCTGGCCGAAACGGCCCGCGCCACCCGTGCGTGCGCGCGCGCCGCAGCCGCCGCCTCGGCCCGGCCCGCGTCCGCTCGGCCGCCTCCTCCCACTCGCCCCGCGCCTCGCTGGACGCCGCGACAGACCGCGCTCGCCGCGTGTCGGCCATGCGACGTCGGAGCCGCCACGCGTCGCCTCTGCTCTGCCCTCCCGCCAGCTCGAGCGTGCTCAAGTTCACCTGCCTGAACCCTCCTCGCCCCCTCACTTCCACTCTCGCTTGCCAGCCACTCCCCCTCTCCAAAAACCGAGCGGGCGAGCGGCTCACCGCCGAGAGCTCCACCTCCACTCCCTCGTTCCGACGTCGACCATCCACCGCCACCGAATTCGTCTTGCACCGAGCTTCGCCACCCCCTTGCCTCCTCCGAACGAGCGCCACCATCCCCTTGCTCACTCCGGTAGGACATCAATTTGACTTCCTCGCCGCGCCACCGTGACGGAGCCGCCGTGCTCGCGCTCCGGCCACCGTCGCCTTCGCTCCTCCCCATCTCTCTCGAACTGCGCGTTGATGTTCACCGTGTCCCCGCGATAGTGTTGTGCGCCTCTTCTTGTTCGCTCGAGCCCGGAGACAGCCGCTGGCCGTCGGTGGCCGTCGCACCGCCGCGGTGGCGAGCACCGGCTCGGCCGCGCGCGCTGTCCCCGCTCGTCCGCAGTTGAAGCGAGTGAATGGGTCGGCCTGGTCCAACGGGATGCAGCCCGTTTTTTTTCTCCCGCGTGCGCGTGTCCTTGGGCTGAGCCGGACCAGGCCGTTTGCCCCGTACTGTGTCGGCCCGTTTTCAAAAAGAGGATTTCAGTTTTCTTTTCTTTTATTAAGTGGAAATAAAAATGCTTTAGTAATTGTTTGGGTGATTAAATGTGCTCCAAAAATTGTGAAATAAATTTCTATGAACTCATTGGAACCAGATCTACAATATAAAAATATTGCATGTCAAGATTTCATTACTTTTCTGTAGGATTTTAATTAATCATGTATATTGCTGATAACTTGAAAAATGTGTAGAAAAATCTATAGGTTTCAGAAAAATATGATTTCTGAGTTTGTTAATCTTCTTATGTAATGTACTTCCTAGGAAAAATATGTTTCATGCATGTGCTGTGGAAAACTTTGGAGGAGTAGTTCAAGTACCTTTAATGGCTGATTTTTGTTATTTTTGCTAGGGAGCAAACTTTGTATAAAACATGCATGTGATAATTTTTGTACAGTCATTATATGCTATGAAAAACCTAGGAAAAATATTAATTCTGTTGTTTGACACTTTTCATAGTACAAAGTAATTTCATGCTCATTTTTATGCTATAGCTTCTCATTTTTTATAGGATAGTTTACTTATCCAAATGCCATGAAATTTTTATGGTAGTCGGTTTAGGGTAGTATTATACTACTGTAATTTTCTTAGATTTTTAGGAGCATCAGAAATATATGTTGCTATTCAAACCTATTATTATTTAGAGTTTAAGCAAGTGTTGCTTTAAGTGTGATTAAAAAATTAGTAAAGCTTTGGTGTATCTTTGAAGCATTTCATAAGATATGTTAACTTAACATGTTAGTAGTAGAAGAGAATGCAGTAGATGACATGTGCTTGTAGTATATTTTCTTGGATGATGTTGACTGCCTTGCCTTTAAACATATCCATTGCATTCATCTCCTTCGATGCACCGTTTGCATAAGCACTTATGCGTATTGCATCATACAGGATCGCAAACCGAGAACCCAGTCGTCTTACCCGAGGAGCTAGAGGAGTAGCTCGAGGTGCAGCAGCAGGAGGT
This sequence comes from Saccharum hybrid cultivar R570, assembly GCA_038087645.1. NCBI lineage: Eukaryota > Viridiplantae > Streptophyta > Magnoliopsida > Poales > Poaceae > Saccharum > Saccharum hybrid cultivar. The sequence goes on along the minus strand of JAQSUU010000625.1, from coordinate 289,100 downwards.
GACCGAAGCCGAAGAGGAGGTCGGTGAAGAGCTCCCAGAGTGCCCCGACCACCGTCCGAGCTCTTTTGAGAGAGGTAAGCCCCGGAGCATTTCTCTTCCGGTTTGCAAATAATTTATTATTAACTTTACTTAATTTGATGCATTATATTTAGGAGTTGTTTGCAAACGTTGCTGCATTATACCTTGCTTACCTTTATTATACTATATCCTTGTTACCTGGTATCCGCAGTCGAGTCAATGCTTAGCTTGCTTAGACCGGTAGAAGTCAGGTGATTTCCTGTCACCTGCGAGCTATAGGTGGTTACCTGGATCTGCTTGGATGACTATGAAGTCATGGTATAACTAAGTGTGAAATGAATTTGAGACCGGGCGGAAACTTGCAGGGTTTCAGACTGTAGTGTTTTCCGTCTGTGTCGATTAAGGACCGTCCGTTGTTGTCCCTCGGGTCATATTGAATGCATGCCTCACATTTAGCTGGCCATATAAAGTATCTTTCGACCGTGAAACTAGGAGATTATTCGGGCCGAGTGGATTGCCCGCAATGCACTGTACCGGAGCAGTAGTGGCAGGATACGGGGGCACGATGATAAGGCCAAAGAGCAGTCGGGTGGCCCCCAGGTACAAGTGGTTCCTGGCAAGCTCGCGACTTTACCTGAATGGTTGACTCGGTGACCAACACCTCACTTTAGCGGGTGAGTGAGGTTTGTGTGAGGAATAACTTACCAGCTGGTTAATAATCGATTCGAATCGCCATCATTCACTGGATAGTGAACACTTGACTTGAGCTACTTCATCGTAGTAATATTGATGAATCACTTGGATAGTTATGTGGAAGATGACATGATAACTATTGTTAATGATCAATGGTAATCCTTACTTGCTTAATTATATGTTACTCTAGCACCAGTGCAAACATAGTTGATAGGGTAAGAAAGAGTTAATTGCTGCATGCTTTTGGAAAGGAATTGTTAAGTTAAAAATGCTTTTCTTGCAAATGAGTCAGCTACCCCACCAGAAAGCCTATCATGATTCCTTGGTGTCTTTTATTTCTGGTTTATGACGGGTAAGTCTAGCTGAGTACCTTCTCGTACTCAGGGCTTTGTTCCCACTTGTTGCAGATGGGCAGATGTATTACGGCTATTGTATCAACTGCCTCTATCCTGCGATGGGCGAAGCTTAGGACCATGGGCAATGGTCATCCGCTACTTCTCGTCTGATGCTTTTGCTGGAGATGATCCCAAGCTGGCACTTTATTCTAAAATGTTGTGTGTGTGCGTGATTTAAACTACCGCTTCCGCTACTTTTATTCGAACCTGCTTTGTAATAACTATGTTTAAACTCCGATGTATTTTATGCCGCGAACTTTTATGTAACTTATGATGGTGACCGCTAAACTTAGTACGATCTTGGCTGTTATGTGAAATGGTTTGAAATCCATTGAGATTTCATGGACTACCGGGTTATACGGGCTTAAGTTTGTTAAATTGTCCTTCTGTTGAATGATTTTCCTACTTAATCTCGTATAATTGGGTGGTTCTGTTACAGCTGGCATCAGAGCATGGTTTAGCGTGATTACTGTTCATAAGTGTATTTGAAACAAAATTCTATTTAAAAAGTGTGATTTTAAAACTAAAGGTGTGCCAGTAGTCATATCCTGTATGCCCAGTTAAGGACTCTAGGTGGCTATTTAAGTACTGACTTGGGGTTCTTGCACCATATTTCTCTTTCGTTGCTCATACGGCGTGCTATTGTATGAGTGCCACTTAATTGAGTGGTAATGTATGGATTAGTTACTTCTACGCTTTGGTAAGTGTGAGCTATGAGAGCATGATCGGATACACCATCGATCTAGGAGAGTGCTTATATGATACTAGAATAATTACATGTTTTACACATGTTTTTATGAAAGTATCGCATGTGTGGGTGTTCCATCCGTTGAGGCGATGCCGTCAATATGACGATGTGTTTGGGTAGTTACTACCGTTGTACACGCATCTAGGGATTCGTGTAGAGCGTGTAGGTAGATTTACTGCTTCATGCATTCATGGGGAACAGGCTGAAATGAATTTTCTGCAGGTACATAACAGCGTTTATCGTGTAGATCGAATTAGTTACGTATATGAGAGATCGTTTGTATGCCACCGAATTCATCGTTAGATGTCTTTATCTTCTAAGTTTGTGAGAACGTAAGACTCGCGCATGCATCATATTGCCTGTGCATTTCATTCATAACATGCATTCCTCCCCTTATAAAAGGATAATCCTAGTTTGATAAAAGTGACATCAACTTAAATTATGTTCTCATCGGGTAATTTAAAACTTGTGCTACAGATGGCCCGCACGAAGCAGACTGCTCATAAGTCCACTGGCGGAAGAGCACCCCATCACCAGATGGCCCCGCGGGAGCGCCGCAGCACGGACACTTTTCTAAGCGAGTTTGGCATGCCCACCTTGCTTTGGAGAGTGCTCCATGATGTGGGGTACCCAGAGGGTCAAGAGTCGGTGTACTCCTGGAGTGAGAGCCAGTTAGCTGAGGATGGACTTGCGGTAGTGGAAATCACCGTCCCTGCCCTTGGTGATGCGCCAGAATGGGATGGTTGGCATTTGGAGTTTGAAGGACGCACTCCAGTTGAGGATGCAGAGGGTGCAGCCTTTCACGTCATCTGAGACATAATGAGCAGGTTTCCTAATGAGTTGGCAGCAGCTTTGGCCGATACTTTCTCGAGAGATGATCCTCGTGATACCATTTGGGTGCAACCGCAAGGAAGTGCCTTGGTTAGAGGCCCAAGTGAAGGACGGGCTAGCGACAACCACACAATGAGTGTCATGTATGCAGCCATCAGAGCATACCAGGGTCTTGAGAGTACCTATTGGACCTTGACTGGTTTGCGTGGCGATGACCGGCTTGAAGCAAGGAAGCAGAAGAAGAAGCAAGCACGTGCTATAGCTAGCTTGCAGGAGCAGTTGGCCGACATGAGCTTGTAGCGAGATCGGGCTCTCAAGAGAGGTGAGAGTGCTATGCAGCGGGTACAGACATTGACTCAGGCCAACAGAAATGCAGACCGCATGATGGGATAGCTAGTGCAGGAAAGGAATGAAGCCTGGAACGAGAGGGACCTTCTGAGGCAGAGGGTCGAGGAGCTAGAAGGGTATAATGCCAACTTGCATGAAGAGTTTCATGCCCTCTACAACGGGATGGGCCCGTATGCTCCTCCGGATGCCGCCCAGATGGACGTCGACGACGACGCCGCTATTGAGGTTAGCGATGGTGACGCCTCTGACCTCGACGACGGCCCTGAGGAGTAGGCTAGTTGCCTTGCATTAGTAGCTAGGCTCTGTCGCGATGGTCTTCTTTTGGTTTCCATGTATCGTGTTGTATCCTGTTCGATCTTGAGACTGACGATCTTTTGAATCTTGGTTGTGTATGCGATACCCGAACGCATAAAAGTCCAGTGTATGTATGCTAGCAACGTGGTTGTATGGAACGCGATGTTGCATTCGAAGTAATTTGATTAGTGATGTTGTTTTAATTGGAATGTGATTATTGTGCCTCTATTTTATTGCATGACTTGTTCTCTCTAATAAATTCAGTATGGCATGATTGTTCATTCGAATACAATTACTACCACTTCGCTCAATTATTACTTGTTGCTGAAATATGCAGATGGCAAACACTCGCCGTGCCACATATGAGGCCGCTGAAACTGGTGGCAACGGTGCAGGGGCTGGTGGGGGTGGTGCAAACAACGTCAATCACCAGGAGCCACAGCCAGAGCCACAATTTCTCCCTCCTCCACCGCTCACTGCAGAGGTATTCTTCGCACAGTTCCTTGGAAGCCAGCGCAACGCCGAGCAGTCACAAAGGAATATGGAAGATTTTCTGTGTACCATCGCTGAAAATGTGCAGAGAGGAAATAATCAGGGTGGTGGCCATGGGGTGAACCAGTACAGCAATTTCAAGGATTTCGTGGACACTAGGCCGCCAGTATTCAAGGAAGCAGCAGAGCCACTCGACGCTGAAGAATGGATCAACACTATGGAAGATAAGTTTCGTATGTTGAGACTGACAGAAGTTCTGAAGACAGAATATGCTGCACATCAGCTACAGGGACCGGCAGGGATGTGGTGGAAGCATCACCGGACCACCTTTCCTCCCAATGCCCAGATTACTTGGAGAGAATTCACTGAAGCGTTTAAGGGAGTTTATATTCCCCCAGGGTTGGTTGAGATGAAGCTCGGAGAGTTCTTGGCCTTAAATCAGGGTACCAAGACTGTAACACAGTATCTGCATGCCTTTAATAGCTTGTGCCGCTATGCTCCAGACATGGTCAACACATATGCAAAGAGAATTGCTAGTTTCAAGAGAGGGTTAAGTCTGAAGATGATGAAGCATGTGGGTACCAATACCCGCGCCAGATTCAATGACTTTGTCAGTGATTGTTTGAAGCAAGAAAAGAACAACAACGCCTACACTGCATCCAAGAATCGCAAGAGGGTGTTTGAGTCAGGACCATCCTAGTCCAGAGTTGTCACTGCAAACCGTCTTTCTTATCGTCCGTCCGCACCTGGTGCAAGGTTCAGGCCGCCACAACATAAAACCCAGAACTACAGGGGACCATAGAAGCCGTACAAGATGGCCGTGCCGCCAGCAAAGATCACCGCAGCTGCAGAACAGAGCAACTCCAAGGGAGCTATAGGATCTGCTGGTACAGTGAAGGGGCCCTGCTACAATTGTGGTCAGCCAGGCCACTTTTCAAAGTTCTATCCTTATCCGCCTAAAAAGAAGCAACAGACTTATACTGCCCGTGTACACCATACCACCGTTGATGAGATTCCTGAGGGAGAGCCTGTAACTGTCGGTAAGTTTCTTGTTAACCATCACCCTGTAGTTATTCTATTTGATTCTGGATCCTCGCATTCTTTTATGAGTCAAGCATTTGCACGGAAGCATGAACAACTATGCACAGAATTGAGTTATGGTTATCGTATAAGTTCAGCCGGGGCTGATGTGTTAACCAATAAGATGGTTAGAGGGGCAACCCTTGAGTTAGGTAGTCGGAAGTTTCGAGTGAACCTGATAGTTATGCCTGGACTAGTTTTGGATGTAATAATTGGAATGAAGTGGATGAAGAACTGGGGGGCAGTCATAGATACAAACAGTCGGTTGCTTAACCTTAAAGATCCCTAGAGAGAGGGTACTTTTCAGGTACCATTGCCCAAAAGAACAGACCTTGTGAGTGTGATCTGTGCCATGGAAGTTGTTCCTATCCACCAGATCCCGGTAGTGTGTGAGTTCCCGGATGTGTTTCCAGACGAGTTACCTGGCCTTCCTCTAGATAGAGATGTTGAGTTTGGAATCGAGTTGATCCCCGGGACAGCTCCTATTTCGAGGAGACCCTATCGGATGCCTCCGGATGAGTCAGCTGAGCTGAAGAAGCAACTGGAAGAATTGCTAAAAAAGGGGTTTATCCGACCGAGTAAGTCTGAATGGGGATGTCCTGCCTTGTTCGTGAAGAAAAAGAAAGAGGGTACTCTAAGAATGTGTGTGGATTATCGACCTCTTAATGTTGTAACTATCAAGAATAAATATCCTTTGCCTCATATCGATGTTTTGTTTGATCAGTTGGCTAAAGCTAGAGTGTTCTCCAAGATAGACCTAAGATCAGGGTATCATCAGATAAAGATCAGACCACAAGATATCCCGAAAACCGCCTTTTCTACCAGATATGGGTTGTACGAGTATCTTGTTATGTCTTTTGGCTTAACAAATGCTCCTGCATACTTTATGTATCTGATGAATACGGTTTTCATGCCAGAGTTGGACAAGTTTGTAGTTGTCTTCATTGATGACATTCTGTTATACTCTGAGAATGAGAAAGATCATGAAGAGCATCTGAGAATTGTCTTGACCAGACTAAGAGATCATAAGTTGTATGCTAAGTTCAGCAAATGTGAATTTTGGTTGAAGAAAGTTCCTTTCCTTGGTCATATTCTATCTGAGAATGGAGTTTCGGTAGATCCGAGCAAAGTGCAAGAGGTTATGGATTGGAAAACTCCAACCACAGTGCCAGAAGTCAGGAGTTTCCTAGGGTTAGCTGGTTACTATCGCCGCTTTATCCCAGACTTCTCGAAGATTGCCGAGCCGATGACAAGTCTGTTACAGAAAGATCACAAGTTTGTGTGGACAGAGGAGTGTGAGATAGCTTTCCACACCTTGCGAAAACTGTTGACCACTGCTCTAGTTCTTGCACAACCAGACATCGAGAAACCTTTTGATGTGTTCTGTGACGCATCAAAAACAGGATTAGGCTGTGTTCTGATGCAAGAAGGAAGAGTCATTGCTTATGCCTCCCATCAGTTGAGAAAACATGAAATCAATTATCCGACACATGACCTTGAGCTTGCCGCTGTGGTGCATGCCTTAAAGATTTGGAGACACTATTTACTTGGTAATGTGTGCAATATTTTCACCGATCACAAGAGTCTCAAGTACATTTTCATCCAACCAGAATTGAACATGAGACAGCAAAGATGGTTAGAACTAATTAAAGATTACAACTTGAATGTACAGTATCACCCTAGGAAAGCCAATGTGGTAGCCGACGCTTTGAGTCGAAAGTCGCATTGTCTGAATATGCAACCCTTACTCGAAGATGGTTTTAATCTAATGCACCCTGCCGTGTTACATAGTATTCAGATCAGTTGCACCTTGGAGAGTAGGATAATAGAAGGTCAGAAAGCAGACAAAGGGATATTCTACATCAAAAAGAAAATTAAAGAAGAACCCTCAAAACACTTCAGAGTGGACGAGCAGGACGTGTTGTGGTTCGACAACCGTCTTGTTGTTCCAAAGGATAGAGAGCTTAAGAATAAAATTATGGATGAAGCTCATCACTCTAAGTTGTCCATTTATCCTGGCAGTAGTAAAATGTATCAAGAACTAAGACCTCGTTATTGGTGGACAAAGATGAAGAAGGAAATTGCAGCTTATGTAGCCAGATGTGACACATGTTGTCGAGTGAAAGCTATTCACATAAGACCTGCCGGATGGTTGCAACCTTTGTCAGTACCTAATTGGAAGTGGGATGATATAAGTATGGATTTCATCATAGGTTTGCCCACTACTCAGAAAGGCCATGATTCGATTTGGGTAATCGTGGATCGTCTTACCAAAACAGCCCACTTTTTACCTGTCAAGACAGTTTATAGACCACCTCAATATGCCGAGAAGTATATTGCGGAGATTGTGAGATTGCATGGCATACCAAAGACTATAGTGTCTGACAGAGGGTCACAGTTCATGGCTCACTTTTGGGAGCATTTGCACAAAGGTTTGGGAACTAGTCTGATTCGTAGCACTGCCTATCATCCTTAAACAGATGGTCAGACTGAAAGAGTTAATGTTGTTTTAGAAGATATGTTAAGAGCTTGTGTGTTGTCTTCTAGAGGTTCATGGGAGTCATGATTACCTTTAGCAGAATTCGCGTATAATAATAGCTATTAAGAAAGTATCAAAATGGCACCTTTTGAGGCTCTGTATGGACGAAAGTGTAGAACACCTTTAAACTGGATTGAGCCAGGGGAAAGAAGGTATTATGGTATTGACTTCGTGGAAGAAGCCGAAAAGAAAGTTCATATCATTCAGCAAAATATGAGAGCAGCTCAGTCACGTCAGAAAAGTTATGCGGATAAGAGAAGGAGACCACTTGTGTTCGAAGTTGGTGACTATGTTTATCTAAAAGTCACGCCAATGAAGAAGAAGCGGTTTGGAATACACAGAAAGCTTGCCGCCAGATTTGTAGGACCCTACAAAATCTTGGAAAGGAAGGGTCCAGTGGCTTACAAATTAGAATTACCAGAATCAATGGGTGCTATATTCCCTGTTTTTCACGTATCACATCTCAAGAAATGTTTGCGCGTTCCAGAGGAAATAATTGAACCTCGAGGCATAAAACTTAAGTCAGATCTGGTGTATCATGAGCAGCCAATTCGAGTTTTGGATTTCAAAGAAAGGGCTACTCGAAACAGTGTGGTGAAAACATATAAGATACAATGGAGTCATCATGATGAAGGGGATGCATCTTGAGAAACGGATGAATACCTACAAAAAGCATACGAAGATTTTTATAATAAATGGTTCGTAACCCAAATCTCGGGACGAGATTTTTATAAGGGGAGGGCTGTAACACTCTGGTGTTACGCAAGCATTTGCATTGCAAATCATAAGCCTAACATGTCATGGCATTCATAATCATATGTGCTTAGGGTGTACCTTTAATAAAATAAAAATGTGGAAACTAGTATTGCATAACATGTTGTGATAATGTGCTAATGACATTCATCAAATTTGTGCAACTATAAATTTCATATCACTTAGAATTATAGGTGAAATTTTTGTAGCCACTAAATCACTCAAAGTTTTGTCAAAGATTTATTTTAAAAATGTTATTTGAAAATATTCAAAAATCCTCCCTAAATTAGCTTTTATTCTAAAAATCAAAATCTATAAGAGTTTTGAGGTTGGCCCCTTAATCAAAGTTGGATAGAAGTAAATTCTAAGCAACTTTTATTTTTGGGTCATTTCCAGAAAATGTCTTTTTCTTGCTCAAAATGAGATTTGAAAACTATTATTTGAATTTATTTGAAAATAATAATTTGAAAAACCAATTTCTCACCTAAGCGGGCCTCCGCCTCCCTTTTGGCCCACTGGCCGAAACGGCCCGCGCCACCCGCACGCGCGTGCGCCGCAGCCGCCGCCTCGGCCCGGCCCGTGTCCGCTCGGCCGCCTCCTCCCGCTCGCCCCGCGCCTCGCTGGACGCCGCGACAGACCGCGTTTGCCGCGTGTCGGCCAGGCGCCGTCGGAGCCGCCGCGCGTCGCCTCTGCTCTGCCCTCCTGCCAGCTCGAGCGCGCTCAAGTTCGCCTGCCCGAACCCTCCTCGTCCCCTCACTTCCACTCTCGCTCGCCAACCACTCCCCCTCTCCAAAAACCGAGCGGGCGAGCGGCTCACCGCCGAGAGCTCCACCTCCGCTCCCCTGTTCCGACGTCGACCATCCACCGCCACCGAATTCGTCTTGCACCGAGCTTCGCCACCCCCTTGCCTCCTCCGAACGAGCGCCACCATCCCCTTGCTCACTCCGGTAGGACATCAATTTGACTTTCTGCCGCGCCACCGTGACGGAGCTGCTGTAAGGTCCAAATAGGCTAGAGGGGGGGGGTGAATAGCCTAATAAAAACTTCTACAAGAATTACTTAACCACAAGTTAGTACAAAAGGTGGCGGAGCAAAAAGCACTAGCTCTAACTAATTAAGCAAACCACCTACACAAGTCTAGTACAAGGCTATCCACTAAACACTACAACAACAACAAGCTAGATACAAGATGTAATACGAGAGAAGAGCTTCGAGTGATTATACCGCCGTGTAGAGATGAGAAGTACGAATCAATCAATCATACAAGAGAAATCCTCGGGAAGAGAATGACACAAGAATTTATCCCGAGGTTCACTTGCTTCCCGGCAAGCTACTCCTCGTTATGGCGATGCACCCACTTGTCGGTTCACGAGCTAATCAACTATCAAGAGTTGAGCCCTCAGCGGGCGCTGCACAACCGCACACAAGATGGGGATCCTCCAAGCCACGAGCTCCACTAGAGTATCCAATTTGCGAACTCCCGCGGGGAAGGATCAAGAACCCCTTACAACACTTGGTGAAGGCTCCAACAATCTCCAATTGCGAGCTCAATCACCTTCGCTGCTCCAAGCCGTCTACCATGTCGGGAAACACGGAAGAGTAACAAGAAATCCGCAGCAACTCGAAGATCAAGTGCCTCTAGAATGCAACTCTCAAGCAATGCACTTGAATCTCACTCAATCTCACTCAATCTCACTCGAGATGTGCAATCAATCAAAGAGATGAGTGGAGGGGTTGTTCTCTAGCTCAAAGGATGTCTCTATATCTCAAAATGTGCAAGAGTTATCCTCAAACCCCGGACATCCTCTATTTATAACGAAGGGGTACGCAGATAGCCGTTACAGACGACTCAGCGAAAATCGCGCTGACCGGACGCTCCGGTCAGGGTGACCGGACGCGTCCGGTCACTACACGACAAACGTGAACAGTGCGCGTCAGAACTAGCCGTTGCCCTGACCGGACGCGCTCAACCGAGTGACCGGACGCGACAGTGCCAGCGTCCGGTCGCGTTCCAGTAAGCTCCAGCTGCGACCGGACGCGTCCGATCGCACGTGACCGGATGCGCCCCGCGTCCGATCGGCGCTACGCTGCGCTCGGCCTCTCTGGACGCTTGACCGGACGCTCCGGCTACGTGAGGGACCGGACGCGCCGGTCACGCGCTCTGGTTCGCTCAGGAGAACTGACCGGACGCGCTGTTGAACTGACCGGACGCCACAGTGCCAGCATCCGGTTAGAGTCCAGTAAGCTCCCTGGATGACCGGACGCGTCCGGTCGTCAGTGACCGGACGCGCCGGTTGCAAACCCTAGCACCCGCGCCTGCGCTGTACTGACCGGACGCGTCCGGTCATACCATGACCGCGTCCGGTGCAGCGTCCGGTCACCTCTGTGACCTCCGTTCGCCTCCGTTTCTTTTCCGACTTCCGGCGTAGTGGAAAATAGGCATTTCAACTTCACAAAAACGCCTGAATCCCGCGCTCGCAAAGCTCGGCGGGAGGGAGAGAGGAACCCAAACCCCTCTCTACCGCTTGAACTCCACCGCCTTCGCAACTGTGCTAACACCACCATGTGCATGTGTGTTAGCATTTCACAATCATTTTCCAATGCGTTATGTTAGCTCTTTACTAGATCCTAATGCATATGCTCAAGACGTTGATCTAGTGGCACTTGATTTCCGAGCTAACCGTGATTGCCCCTCTTGATAGTCGGCTATGTATCCTAAATCCGGTCAATCACTTCTCTACTCATCTTAGACCGGCAAAAGGAAAACCCTATGGTTATACCTTTGCCTTGCGCTCTTAGTTCCTTCTCTTCCACTTGATCATCATGTACACCATATTATGTGCATCTCCATTACTTGTGATCTTGTGGCCATCACTCCATGCCACATGCTCCTTCATCACGTGTGTTGCTTGTGCCTAACTCAAAACACTTAACACATGGCATTAGCAACTTAGTGTCATTAATTACCAAAACCAAACTTGGGCTTTCAATCTCCCCCTTTTTGGTAATTGATGACAACCATCACAAAGATATGAAATGAAATCAATTTTCAATTTCGATAGTATTAGCTCCCCCTACATATGTGCTTCTATGAGTTTGGTTCAATTGTGCACATATGTATGGATTTGAATTTTGGGAGAGTTACTACTATCAAATTGATGCTAAGGTATATAGAATGGACCTTTGAAGCGTGATACCAATCGGAGTTGCCTTTATATACCATCCTTAGCATCGAAGTAGCTAGACACCACTTGTAATACATCACTTGTAAAGATCACAAACACTAAAGTACTTTGTGAGATCAACATTAAAAGCAAAGGTGTCTAGATACCACATGTAAAGCTACTCTTAACAAAACATCATTCAAGTTCTATATCTAGCATACACCATTCAATCATGAATATCGAAATTAAACTTTGCAATGCAACATTTCATCATGTTAATGCACATATAAATGCAACAAATAATCCATGAGCTTGCTCCCCCTTCTTATGTGCTCAAATTTAATTTCTCTCCTCCTCACTATATCTTTTCTCTCTCTTTGTGACTTTTCTATCTTTGTGCTTTCTCTCTCCCTTTTTATATCTTTCTTGCTCTTTGCAATATCTTTGTGACTTTTCTCTCCCCCTTTGTCAATAATCACCAAAAAGGTGCTAATTTTAGTGAGAGATAAGTCAATCAATTATGAGGGAGTCCAAATTATGGTTCAATCTAGATCACTTGCCTAGAATATGTAATTCGGTTTGATCCAAGGACAAGCTTTTTCACACCTCATAAAGTATAAGGGTTATCTTGACCATGTTGAATTACACATCATGAGCTCATTTTCTAGATTCAACACTAGGTTTGCAAGCCCATAAACATGTCATATGCTACCACTAGATCAATCAAACATAGAAGCAATAGTGGTACCATATATACATCAAAACCATTTGATTTTCATGAATGAGCCTATTTGTCATGCAAATATGTCTATATGTTCTAACCATGTCCTTAGCAAAGTATGAATGATATGCCAAACAACTTTACCTTGCTATGTTGGAGGAGGGGCATGTCATATAAGAATGTGAAAGTGCACTCATTTCAAGTTGGAGAAGTCAAGTATGTTCAATTCATTCTTCAACTTGTAAAATCTCTTTTCATCAAGTGGCTTTGTGAATATGTCAGCTAGTTGATCTTCAGTGCCAATGCTCTCAATGCTAATATCACCCTTTTGTTGATGGTCTCTTATGAAGTGATGCCTTATGTCAATGTGCTTGGTTCTTGAATGTTGTACCGGATTTTGAGTCATCTTGATAGCACTTTCATTGTCACAAAATAAAGGCACATTCTTGAATTTAATTCCAAAGTCATTCAAGGTGGCTTTCATCCAAAGCAATTGTGCACAACAACTACCGACACTAATGTATTCGGCATCGGCGGTAGATAGTGCAACACTATTTTGTTTCTTTGATGACCATGAAACAAGAGACCTTCCAAGCAATTGACAAGTGCCACTTGTGCTTATTCTATCAATCTTGCATCCACCATAGTCGGAGTCCGAATATCCAATCAACTCAAAGTTAGACCCCTTGGGATACCATAGTCCAACATCATGAGTGCCCTTGAGATATCTCAATATTCTCTTGGTTGCTTTCAAGTGACTTTCTCTAGGTGAAGCTTGATATCTTGCACACTTGCATATACTAAACATCACATCCGGCCTAGAAGCGGTGACATAGAGCAAACTTCCAATCATAGACCGGTATTGCTTTTGATCTACCATGTTGCCACTAGCATCAACACCCAATTGATCATTTGTGCCCATTGGTGTACTCATTGTTTTAGCATCTTGCAATCCAAACTTCTTGATCATGTCCTTGATGTACTTGCCTTGACTTACAAAGGTGCCATTCTTCATTTGTTTGATTTGAAGTCCAAGGAAGTAACTAAGCTCTCCAATCATAGACATCTCAAACTCATTAGCCATCATATTTCCAAACTCTTCACAAAAGTCTTGATTGGTTGATCCAAAGATAATGTCATCCACATAGATTTGCAACACAAACAAGTCATTTCCAAGCTTCTTGGTGAAGAGAGTGGTGTCAACCTTTCCCATCTTGAACCCTTTAGAGAGGAGAAAGTCTCTCAACCTCTCATACCATGCTCTAGGTGCTTGCTTCAAACCATACAATGCCTTTTTTAGCTTGTAAACATGGTCGGGCTTCTTGTCATCTTCAAAACTGGGAGGTTGCTCAACATAAACTTTTTCATTGATGTAGCCATTGAGAAATGCACTCTTGACATCCATTTGATAGAGCTTGATATTGTGTGCACAAGCATATGCTAATAAGATTCTAATTGCCTCCAATCTTGCAACCGGTGCATATGTCTCTCCAAAGTCAAGACCCTCAACTTGAGTGTATCCTTGTGCTACTAATCTTGCTTTGTTTCTCACAACCATGCTATCTTGATCTTGCTTGTTTCTAAAGACCCATTTAGTACCAATCACATTGTATTTCTTTGGCCTTTCAACAAGTTCCCAAACTTGATTTCTAGCAAAGTTGTTTAGTTCTTCATGCATGGCATTTACCCAATCGGAATCCTTCAATGCATCTTCTATCTTCTTTGGTTCTTCTAATGAGACAAATGAGTAATGCTCACAAAAGGATGCTAATCTTGATCTAGTTTGAACACCACTTTGAATTCTACCAATGATTTGGTCCAACGGATGATCTCTTGCAATGCTAGTAGGTTGGAGTATTGGGAGTTGATTGCTTCCACTTGCTTGACCTTGATCTTGCACTTCATCATGAGAACCACTAGAGCTTGCTTGATCTGTATTAATTTGCATACTTTGGTTGATCACATGAATATCATCATCATCAACTTGCATAGGCCTTATATCACCAATGTCCATGTTCTTCATTGCATTTGATAATTGATCTCCTCTCACATCATCAAGGTTTTGAGCTTCATTTTGAGATCCTTGGGTTTCATCAAACTCAACATCATGAACTTCTTCCAAGGTGCCATTTGTGAGATTCCAAACTCTATATGCTTTGCTTGTGGTAGAATAACCAAGCAAGAACCCTTCATCACATTTCTTTTCAAACTTGCTCAATCTAGTGCCTTTCTTGAGAATATAGCACTTGCAACCAAACACTCTAAAGTATGCAATGTTAGGCTTTCTTCCATTCAATAGCTCATATGGTGTCTTCCCAAGCTTCCCATGGCAATAGAGACGGTTGCTACAATAGCAAGCCGTGTTGATAGCTTCACTCCAAAATGAATGACTCATATTGTATTCACTAAGCATTGATCTAGCCATGTCAATCAAAGTTCTATTTTTCCTTTCAACTACACCATTGGATTGAGGAGTGTATGTTGGAGAGAATTGATGTCCAATACCAAGACCATCACATAAAGCTTCAATTCTTGTGTTCTTGAATTCACTACCATTGTCACTTCTAATCTTCTTGATGGTAGTCTCAAACTCATTTTGCACTCTCTTGACAAAAGACTTGAATAGATCATAAACATCACTCTTGTCATAGAGAAAGAACACCCAAGTGTATCTAGTGTAGTTATCAACAATCACAAAACCATACTTGTTGCCACCAATGCTAGTGTATGTTGTTGGCCCAAACAAGTCCATGTGCAATAGCTCAAATGCCTTTGATGTGCTCATTTCACTCTTACTAGGATGTGTATTTCCAACTTGTTTGCCGGCTTGACAAGCACTACATGGTTTATCCTTTTCAAAAGTTACATCTTTCAAGCCTCTAACTAAGTCATGCCTCAAAAGTTTATTCAATTGTTTCATTCCAACATGACCAAGCCTTCTATGCCACAACCATCCCATACTAGATTTGCTAAGCAAGCATGATGTCAATTGTGTCTCACTATCATTGAAGTCAACCAAGTATAAACTACCATGTCTAAATCCTTTGAATATCAAATTTGATCCATCCACACTAATGACTTCAACATCATCACTACCAAATATGCACTTGAAGCCAAGATCACAAAGTTGTGCCACCGACAAAAGATTGAAATCCAAGCTCTCAACTAGCAACACATTAGCTATGCTCATGTCATTTGAAATAGCAATTTTACCAAGCCCCTTGACCTTGCCTTTTTTGTTGTTGCCAAAAGTGATAGCATCAAAACCACCACTTTGACTTGTATCAATTGATTTGAACATACAAGAATCCCCGGTCATATGTTGAGTGCACCCACTATCAAGCACCCAATGCCTTCCTCCGGCTTTGTAATTGACCTACAAGACAAGATCAATTCCTTTTAGGTACCCAAACTTGGTTGGGTCCTCCAAGGTTAGTGACCAAGCTCTTTGGTACCCAAATGGCTTTCTTCTTTGAGCCCATCCATGGTGCACCAATGAACTTAGCATGAACACCATTTGTACCCTTGGTAAGTATATAGAAAGAATCAAACTTAATTGAGGATACTTTAGCATTGGATTTCTTGTTCATGCAATGATGCTCTATGTGACCAACTTGCTTGCAACTTTTGCAATAGCTACCATTGTTCTTCACAAAACGAGTCTTGTGAGGAGCAAAAGCGGCCTTGCCTTTCTTGGGGTAATAGCCCAATCCCTCTTTATAGAGAGATGCCCTTTGGCTACCCAAGCACATAAGCAAGCGGTCCTCACCACCATAAGCCTTAGCTAATGTGTGATTGAGCTCTTTTACCTCCTTCTTGAGATTTTCATTCTCAACTATAAGTGTGGAATCACAAGTGAAACCGTCACTACTAGATGAGGATGATGTAGATGAGCTACATGGAGGGTTAGTGGACACAATAATAGGCTTATGTAAAGATTCATCAATTATATCACATGATATGCCTATGTTGCAAGTTTTAGCTTTTTCAACATTAGTTGGCATGTTCTCACATTTTTCACCTAGAGAGGAATGAGCTTCTTCAAGCTTAGTGTGAGACTTTTGAAGCTTCTTATGGTCTACCTTTAGACTCTCATAAGATGCCCTAAGCTCATCAAGTTCTTGCATAAGGTTTTTCTTTTCCTTAAGCAAGCCCTTGCACTCCTTTCTAGATTCTTTATAATGTTGAGTGCAATCTTCTAGCATAGTGATTAGTTCATCTTTAGTGAATTCTTCTTCATCACTATCACTAGCATTATCATGATCACTCTCATCATCGGATGATACCTTAGAGGCCTTAGCCATGAAGCACGATGGAGTGTCGAAGAGGGAGACCTTCTCTTGGATGGCAATGCTAGCGTGTCCCTTCTTCTTGCTCTTGTAATCATCCTCATCATCACTTGAGGAATCATCACTATCCCATGTAGCAACATGAGAATCATTCTTCCCTTTATGAGAGCTCTCCTTCTTTTCTTGCTTCTTTTTTTTGCTTCTTCCTTTCCTTCTTGATAGCATCTTCATCATCACTATCATAAGGACACTTTGCAATGAGATGATCTTTGCTATGGCATCTAAAGCATCTCATGGTATGCTCATTCTTCTTGGATGAGTTCTTCCTCCTTCTTGCACGATAGCCCTTATTCTTCATAAATTTGCCAAATTGCTTGACAAAGAGAGCCATCTTATCATCAATGTCATCACTATCACAAGAGCTTGAGTCTTCTTCACTTGATGATTCAATCTTGGATTTGCCCTTGGATGTGGTGGCTTTGAATGCCACACTCTTCTTCTTTTCATCATCTTTCTTCTCATTCTCCTTCTTCTTCTTTTTGACCAACTCATCCTTCTCATCATCTTCTCTATATGAATCATCGGTCATCACTTCTTGAAATATTTGTTGAGGAGTTGAATCCTTCAATGTAGTCCTTACTAGCACGGTGATCAATGTATCAAACCTCTTGGGCAAGCTTCTCAAGAACTTCATAGAGAATTGGTTGTCCTTGACTTCCTCACCAAGTGCCTTGAGCTCATTGACAATGACTTGCAATCTATGAAACATCTCCGGTACACTCTCATCATCTTGCATCTTGAAGCTTGAAAATTTTTCTTGCAAGATATATGCTTTAGCGGTCTTTGTGCCTTCGGTGCCCTCAAATGTTTCTTCTAAATTGGCCCAAGCATCATGAGCGATCTCAATGTTCTTCACTTGCTCAAAGGTCTTGTCATCTAGTGCCTCATGAAGAGCACTAATGGCAATGTCATTGCATTGGAGTTTCTTCTCTTCCACCGGTGTAGGTACTTCCGGATTAGCAACCTCAAATTTTGTTTCGGTGACCTTCCACACTTCTCTATTGATTGACTTGAGGTGTGCGGTCATCTTAACCTTCCAATATGCATAATTGGTGCCATCAAAGTGAGGTGCCTTCTTGGTGTTGTTGATGTGCAAGCTTAATTGAGCCATTTCTTTTTCACCGTAGGTTGTTAAGCCTCAAATAAATGGTGCCTCAGCTCCGATACCACTTGTAAGGTCCAAATAGGCTAGAGGGGGGGTGAATAGCCTAATAAAAACTTCTACAAGAATTACTTAACCACAAGTTAGTACAAAAGGTGGCGGAGCAAAAAGCACTAGCTCTAACTAATTAAGCAAGCCACCTACACAAGTCTAGTACAAGGCTATCCACTAAACACTACAACAACAACAAGCTAGATACAAGATGTAATACGAGAGAAGAGCTTCGAGTGATTATACCGCCGTGTAGAGATGAGAAGTACGAATCAATCAATCATACAAGAGAAATCCTCGGGAAGAGAATGACATAAGAATTTATCCCGAGGTTCACTTGCTTCCCGGCAAGCTACTCCTTGTTGTGGTGATGCACCCACTTATCGGTTCACGAGCTAATCAACTATCAAGAGTTGAGCCCTCAGCGGGCGCCGCACAACCGCACACAAGATGGGGATCCTCCAAGCCACGAGCTCCACTAGAGTATCCAATTTGCGAACTCCCGCGGGGAAGGATCAAGAACCCCTTACAACACTTGGTGAAGGCTCCAACAATCTCCAATTGCGAGCTCAATCACCTTCGCTGCTCCAAGCCGTCTACCGTGTCGGGAAACACGGAAGAGTAACAAGAAATCCGCAGCAACTCGAAGATCAAGTGCCTCTAGAATGCAACTCTCAAGCAATGCACTTGAATCTCACTCAATCTCACTCGAGATGTGCAATCAATCAAAGAGATGAGTGGAGGGGTTGTTCTCTAGCTCAAAGGATGTCTCTATATCTCAAAATGTGCAAGAGTTATCCTCAAACCCCGGACATCCTCTATTTATAACGAAGGGGTACGCAGCTAGCCGTTACAGACGACTCAGCGAAAATCGCGCTGACCGGATGCTCCGGTCAGGGTGACCGGACGCGTTCGGTCACTACACGACAAACGTGAACAGTGCGCGTCAGAACTAGCCTTTGCCCTGACCGGACGCGCTCAACCGAGTGACCGGACGCGACAGTGCCAGCGTCCGGTCACGTTCCAGTAAGCTCCAGCTGCGACCGGACGCGTCCGATCGCACGTGACCGGACGCGCCCCGCGTCCGATCGGCGCTACGCTGCGCTCGGCCTCTCTGGACGCTTGACCGAACGCTCCGGCTACGTGAGGGACCGGACGCGCCGGTCACGCGCTCTGGTTCGCTCAGGAGAACTGACCGGACGCGCTGTTGAACTGACCGGACGCCACAGTGCCAGCATCCGGTTAGAGTCCAGTAAGCTCCCTGGATGACCGGACGCGTCTGGTCGTCAGTGACCGGACGCGCCGGTTGCAAACCCTAGCACCCGCGCCTGCGCTGTACTGACCGGACGCGTCCGGTCATACCATGACCGCGTCCGGTGCAGCGTCCGGTCACCTCTGTGACCTCCGTTCGCCTCCGTTTCTTTTCTGACTTCCGGCGTAGTGGAAAATAGGCATTTCAACTTCACAAAAACGCCTGAATCCCGCGCTCGCAAAGCTCGGCGGGAGGGAGAGAGGAACCCAAACCCCTCTCTACCGCTTGAACTCTACCGCCTTCGCAACTGTGCTAACACCACCAAGTGTACACCACCATGTGCATGTGTGTTAGCATTTCACAATCATTTTCCAAGGCGTTATGTTAGCTCTTTACTAGATCCTAATGCATATGCTCAAGACGTTGATCTAGTGGCACTTGATTTCCGAGCTAACCGTGATTGCCCCTCTTGATAGTCGGCTATGTATCCTAAATCCGGTTAATCACTTCTCTACTCATCTTAGACCGGCAAAAGGAAAACCCTATGGTTATACCTTTGCCTTGCGCTCTTAGTTCCTTCTCTTCCACTTGATCATCATGTACACCATATTATGTGCATCTCCATTACTTGTGATCTTGTGGCCATCACTCCATGCCACATGCTCCTTCATCACGTGTGTTGCTTGTGCCTAACTCAAAACACTTAACACATGGCATTAGCAACTTGGTGTCATTAATTACCAAAACCAAACTTGGGCTTTCAACCGCCGCGCTCGCGCTCCGGCCACCGTCGCCTCCGCTCCTCCCCATCTCTCTCGAACTGCGCGTTGATGTTCACCGTGTCCCCGTGATAGTGTTGCGTGCCTCGCCTTGTTCGCTCGAGCCTGGAGACAGCTGCTGGCCGTCGGCGGTCGTCGCACCGCCGCGGTGGCGAGCACCGGCTCGGCCGCGCGCGCTGTCCCCGCTCGTCCGCGGTTGAAGCGAGTGAATGGGCCGGCCTGGTCCAACGGGATGCGGCCCGTTTTCTTTCTCCCGTGCACGCGTGTCCTTGGGCTGAGCCGGACCGGGCCGTTTGCCCCGTATTGTGTCGGCCCATTTTCAAAAAGAGGATTTCAGTTTTCTTTTCTTTTATTAAGTGGAAATAAAAATGCCTTAGTAATTGTTTGGGTGATTAAATGTGCTCCAAAAATTATGAAATAAATTTCTATGAACTCATTGGAACCAGATCTACAATATAAAAATATTGCATGTCAAGATTTCATTAATTTTCTATAGGATTTTAATTAATCATGTATATTGCTGATAACTTGAAAAATGTGTAGAAAATCTATAGGTTTCAGAAAAATATGATTTCCAAGTTTTTTAATCTTCTTATGTAATGTACTTCCTAGGAAAAATATGTTTCATGCATGTGCTGTGGAAAACTTTGGAGGAGTAGTTCAAGTACCTTTAATGGCTGATTTTTGTTATTTTTGCTAGGGAGCAAACTTTGTATAAAACATACATGTGATAATTTTTGTACAGTCATTATATGCTATGAAGAACCTAGGAAAAATATTAATTCTGTTGTTTGACACTTTTCATAGTACAAAGTAATTTCATGCTCATTTTTATGCTATAGCTTGTCATTTTTTTATAGGATAGTTTACTTATCCAAATGCCATGAAATTTTTATGGTAGTCGGTTTAGGATAGTATTATGCTACTATAATTTTCTTAGATTTTTAGGAGCATCAGAAATATATGTTGCTATTCAAACCTATTATTATTTAGAGTTTAAGCAAGTGTTGCTTTAAGTGTGATTAAGAAATTAGTAAAGCTTTGGTGTATCTTTGAAGCATTTCATAAGATATGTTAACTTAACATGTTAGTAGTAGAAGAGAATGCAGTAGATGACATGTGCTTGTAGTATATTTTCTTGGATGATGTTGACTACCTTGCCTTTAAACATATCCATTGCATTCATCTCCTTCGATGCACCGTTTGCATAAGCACTTACGCGCATTGCATCATACAGGATCGCAAACCGAGAACCCAGTCATCTTACCCGAGGAGCTAGAGGAGCAGCTCGAGGTGCAGCAGCAGGAGGTGACCGAAGCGGAAGAGGAGGTCGGTGAAGAGCTCCCAGAGTGCCCCGACCACCGTCCGAGCTCTTTTGAGAGAGGCAAGCCCCAGAGCATTTCTCTCCCGGTTTGCAAATAATTTATTATTAACTTTACTTAATTTGATGCATTACGTTTAGGAGTTGTTTGCAAACGTTGCTGCATTATACCTTGCTTACCTTTGTTATACTATATCCTTGTTACCTGGTATCCGCAGTCGAGTCAATTCTTAGCTTGCTTAGACCGGTAGAAGTCAGGTGATTTCCTGTCACCTGCGTGCTATAGGTGGTTACCTGGATCTGCTTGGATGACTATGAAGTCATGGTATAACTGTGAAATGAATTTGAGACCGGGCGGAAACTTGCAGGGTTTCGGACTGTAGTGTTTTCCGTATGTGTCGATTAAGGACCGTCCGTTGTTGTCCCTCGGGTCATGTTGAACGCATGCCTCACATTTAGCTGGCCGGATAAAGTACCTTCCGACCGCAAAACTAGGAGATTATTCGGGCCGAGTGGATTGCCTGCAACGCACTGTACCGGAGCAGTAGTGGCAGGATACGGGGGCGCGATGATAAGGCCAAAGAGCAGTCGGCCGGCCCCCGGGTACAAGTGGTTCCTGGCAAGCTCGCGACTTTACCTGAATGGTTGACTCGGTGACCAACACCTCACTTTAGCGGGTGAGTGAGGTTTGTGTGAGGAATAACTTACCAGCTGGTTAATAATCGATTCGAATCGCCATCATTCACTGGATAGTGAACACTTGACTTGAGCTACTTCATCGTAGTAATATTGATGAATCACTTGGATAGTTATGTGGAAGATGACATGATAACTATTGTTAATGATCAATGGTAATCCTTACTTGCTTAATTATATGTTACTCTAGCACCAGTGCAAACATAGTTGACAGGGTAAGAAAGAGTTAATTGCTGCATGCTTTTGGAAAGGAATTGTTAAGTTAAAAATGCTTTTCTTGCAAATGAGTCAGCTACCCCACCAGAAAGCCTATCATGATTCCTTGGTGTCTTTTATTTCTGGTTTATAACGGGTAAGTCTAGCTGAGTACCTTCTCGTACTCAGGGCTTTGTTCCCACTTGTTGCAGATGAGCAGATGTATTATGGCTATTGTATCAACTGCCTCTATCCTGCGATGGGCGAAGCTTAGGACCATGGGCAATGGTCATCCGCTACTTCTCGTCTGATGCTTTTGCTAGAGATGATCCCAAGCTGGCACTTTATTCCAAAATGTTGTGTGTGTGCGTGATTTGAACTACCGCTTCCGCTACTTTTATTCGAACCTGGTTTGTAATAACTATGTTTAAACTCCGATGTATTTTATGCCGCGAACTTTTATGTAACTTATGATGGTGACCGCTAAACTTAGTACGATCTTGGCTGTTATATGAAATGGTTTGAAATCCATTGAGATTTCACGGACTACCGGGTTATACTGGCTTAAGTTTGTTAAATTGTCCTTCCGTTGGATGATTTTCCTACTTAATCTCGTATAATTGGGCGGTTCTGTTACAGAGCACAAACGTGATTGGACAGGTTACATTGATATTACGGAATTTCGACCTTACGTAACGGGTGTCCGGATTCACTCTAAGCTTCTAGCCAACTAGGAAGGCTAACCAAGAAATGACCACAAGAAGACATCCCATGGGTAGAGTTTCATGGTGGATCATGACTAGCCACCTCGATACCAGCACGTGCCAAGCAGCACAGCCTTATGTCGCGTACCATAGGAGGCCTCGGTTTTGTCGCGGCACCGAAGGGTGCTAATCGTGACACCATCACTGAACACAACACAATACGACATCCAATTGTGACCGAAATTTAACACGTTCAAACTAACATCTAGGATAACATAGGGTTCGGTATTACATCCCAACAACTAAGTTATTACAAAGCCTCACTCCCACACAAGGAGGGCACAAAAGATAACTTCAGCATCATAGCTACGCGATGACTACTCTAAGCATTGTCCTCGGAGTCGGTGTCGAAGATCTCCTCGCCATCCTCGTCACTAACAGGCTCTAACTCCTCATCTTCTTCTTCTTCTGGTGGAACATCCTGTGGCCCATTGACCTCCACGCCGTCATTGTCTTCAGCCATGAAGACTCCAGAGCCCATCTCCTCATCCTCGTTATTGTCATGAGGAAGCAGAGGATTGAGCTGGTTGTTGAGGCGGTGCACTTCCTCATGAAGATTATCATTGTATTCTTCTGCAGCTTCAATCCATTGCTCAAGCTCCACCTGACGAGCTCTCAAGACGTTCTCTTCGTGCCAGGCTTCATCCCGCTAGTTCATCACGTGGACCAGCATGCGCTGACAGTTGCGATTCGCCACAGTCAACCTCTGGACCGCAAGTGTCTCCTAAACTCTGTCATGTATCACTTGCTCTAGCTGTTGCTGAGCCGCATTTCTAGCAGCAGTCACCTCAGCCAACTCGGCCCTCAACCTTTCCGCCTCGGTGGGTTCAGGGCGGGGCTCACGTGGAGTGAGCTGGTGACGAGGTGCCCTGCCTTCAGTGGACTTGCGAGCGGTCCTCTTGGTGCGAGCCATCTGTAGCAACAAGACATGACTTACAGTGAGGATAATTTAGGGGATACGAAATTTAATTTAGTTGGGACCAACAAAATTTTTAAGGAGGGAGTAAAATGCAATGTATGACATGAATTAGCATGATGCATGCACGTTTCGTACGCCCTCTTATCCTAGTAGAATAATAAACTTCTAATGCTAGGCGGTGGCATACATATGTTCTCTCATATAGGCAAAACTATCGGTCTACTCGTTTGCGCTGTTAGTGTACCTGCAGAAAATCTCATTTCAGCCCAACAGTTTACCAATATAAGCACACAAGTAAGCAGTAAACTAAATACTTTCCATATACACATCCCTGATGTATATACTTTAGTATCACAACTACCCGACGGATATATCCCAATTAAGTACCTTCATAATTACATGGTTTAAACATGTAAGTATACAAGTAACCACAACTACTCTGCCCTAGACCGCCGGTTGGACGATCATGCTCTCACAGCTTCACACTTACCAGAGCGTCGAGGTGTTTGATCCATACATTACCACCCAAGAGGATAGTATCCATACAATATCACGTCGTATGGATTACGAAACAAAAACAAACAAGACCCCCAAGTTAGTCTTTTTAATAAGCCACCTAAGAGTCCTTATGTGGGCTAAGAGATGTGATCACTGGCATACTTATAGAAATAATTTTTAGATTTTTAACACTTTTCGCAAACAAACCCTTTTGTTTTCAAATACACATATGATGTGTTAAATATTGAATTCTGCTCCGGTACCAGCTGTAACAGAACCGACCAAATTATAAGAGCATAAGTACAAAAACAAGCGCCGAAACGCTAAAATTTTCGAACTTGAGCCCATATAATCCCGGTAGTCAATCGAAACCATGAAGGATTTCAAACCAACTCTTTTACAACCAAGATCGCATCATTCAATATACACATCACACGTTACATTTCACAAGTAGAGCAGAAGTTTGCTTACAACACACGGAGTCGCAAATTATTACAAACCGAGTTCACAAAGTAGCGGAAGCATAACACACGCATTAGTTCACATACTACTGCCAGTATTACAGATCATGATCCCACAAAAGCATTAAGGAAAGGAACTAACAGACGATCATGCCTAAGTGATCTAGTCCTCGTCACCCGCGGGGTGGAGGCAGGTCTTGCAGAAGCCCTGATAAAGCATGTCATCTGCAACAGCAGGGAATAAACCCTGAGTATGAGAATGTACTCAGCTAGACTTACCCGTCGAAACAGAAAATAAGAGACACCAAGGATCATGCAAGGCTTTCATAAGTGGAGCTGGCTGACATTACCTTTTTGCAGAAAAGCATAAGTAATTTAAACTCTTTTAACCTGTACTAGCATTTATTTTTAGCATTAACCTGTCATCTATCTTAGCACCTGTACTAAACATTCACTTGAGTATAATCAAACAATAATATTATTATATCCATAGCAGGTATAAATTGCGGCAACCTTATATCATTCACTTAACCATCTGTTCAACTTAATGAGATCTACGTTACCGCTGCTCAAGTCAAGTGCTCACTAACCGGGAGCGACGCCGATTCGAATCGAATCCTATCTAGCTGGAGGGGTATTTCTAACACTCACTGAGTCACGCCTGGCGAGGGTTGCTCAGGTCACCTTTGGTACAGTTCAGGAGCCGTGGGTCCGACTAATGTCGCGTCCCCAAGGGCGACACTCTGCTAGGTGCTAGGGACTCTAACCCCCCCCTTGGACTCACGCCAATGTCCCCAAGCACAACGTTTTTCTTCTCCAAGATGCGACCTACCAGTCGATTCCTAGCCTGAACTGTATTACTCGGATTCACGGTCGAAACGACTTATCCGGCCAACTAAGTGTTAGACTGTGTTCAACATGACTCAAGGATGTACATCGAATCGGTCCTTAAATGACTCAGACGGGCATAGCTCCGCACCTAAGACGTGAAGTGTCTTGTGGCTACACTATCGAACTCCCGCCGGGTCTCAAATTCATTTTTAAGCATGGTTCCATCCACGATAGCCATCATAGCCACTCGTGACCCATTCCTATATCTCGCGGATGACCGGAAATCACCCGACTTCTACCGGACTAAGCAGGGCTAAGCATTAACACGGGCCTAAACCTAATTTAGGATTTAAGTATGATATCTGGACAAGGACAGGTGTAATGCAACAAGTGTTTCCATACAACTCCTAAAACTTAATGCAGTAAACAAGTAAAAGTACTCAAGATTTATATTTAAAACAATTAGGTCAGCATGCACCGGGGCTTGCCTTTCAGAAAAGAGGACGGGCGGTGATCCGGACACTCTGGTAACTCGTCAACGGCGTGTCCTTCGCTGGCTGCCTCTCCGAGTTCCCCCGGCTGCTCCTGGTCCTCCTCCGGAACGGTCCCCTCGAACTCGAGGAGTGTCACCCCCTCCGGTACACCTATTGCATGAATGCATAATAAATCTCATGGATGCATAATGAATGCAATATGCTCGGAATGGAATGCATTACAGCAATTTAAGTACTCTATTTAGGTTACTTCAATACTACGTGCAAATCTCTTCTCCGGTGGAGAAGTACTTACCTAATCTACCCAACCTAATGTATAATTGTTCCTCTTCAGTTAAGGCCCTAACACCTAAAAATCATAAGAACAACATTACTTAGGTTACCAACAACAAATCATCAAATATCGTAACAATATATTTTGGACAGCAGCTAGGTATTTCTATCATAACTGGAGATTCCCAAATCTTAAAGGCATGATACAAGATAATATGGAAAGCTTATAAAATACTCTACAATTCATTTTCAGACCCCAACACTTAATTCCAAAGTTTACCTATTCAAAATTCTAAAGTTCCAGAAATATGTCCTCTCCACACAGAGAGCAGCCATTTCTGGATAGCCACTTTAAACAGCTGTAACTCCTAGACTACTAGGTCAAATGCCATCAAATTTTGACACAAGCTAGATTAACCAGTTTACTACCACTTTGGTATTCACAAGTTTCCCAGCAAACAATTTTATCAAGGATCAAATCCAAAAATGCTACCAACTATCCAGAGACCTAGAAATATGAAAATTAAATATTTATTCATGTGTCAAACTTCCTCTATGAACAAACCAAAGATACCACTAGTTCACTCATGTCATGAAAACACTAGAAAGTAGAGTATGTCAACCTAGAACATTTATTTTAACCCCTTTCTTAATTTACTTAATTAATTAAGTGAGAAATTAAACTTATTTTCAAACTGCTTAGAAAATTCTATAAAAATTACAGGAGGCTCTCTAGCCTACTAGGAGGCTACTGTAAAAATTTGAACTAAATTTATTCATAGAAACTCCCTATAAAAAATTCACAAGCCAAAAAGTATGATTTTTACAAAAATGGAAAACCCTATTGAAAAGTGTCAAACAATAGATTTCATATTTTTCCTAGTACCATTCTAACCTAAGAACAACACTCCCAAAATTTGGCCTTTACTGGAACTCTAGAAAAATTATGAAAATTCATTCAAGTATCTCTTAATATAAAATGATAACATCATAACTTGAAAACTACTCAAGCAATAGGATCCAAACTTTTACCAGAGCTAGCATATGCACAAAATAGCTTACTCACCAATTTTCATAATTTTTGAGACAACAGAACTCTAGTTATTCATATAACAAGTTTATATCCAATTTAAGACATATTTCAAAACCCCAATTAATCCTTCTAGAAAATAAACATCACATACCTATTTGGTATTTTTCTTAAATACTACACTTCATGCAGAGCCTAATAAAATTTAGATCATAATTTTTGAGCAAGTAAAACCCTAGATATGAAATTCCTAAACATCATCTAAATCTGTGAAATATAACTCAGAAATCAACCCTAGCTACAGTACTGGGCCGGCCTGATTCGCCAGCGCGGCCCAGTCAGCGCGCGGTCTGATCCGATTCCCGCCCGCGCGCGTGCATCTGCCAGGAGGGGCCCGCTGTCAGCGAGAGAGGGATAGGGGAGCGGTGAGCCGAGAACTCCGATGAGCGGATTCACGCCGCCGGCGGCTTCTCTGACCAAACCGAGCACACCACCGTGCTCTCCACACAAAACCGCACCTAGGCATGTACTTTTCCCCAACGCTAGCGCACCGGAGCACCCGTGCCGACGGTGAGGGCGGACGGCAGCGAACGCATGGCAGTACGCCGGCGAGCTCCAGCCGCTAGATGGCCGGCAGAGGGGTGCACCCGCTTCCTAGAACCCTGGCGGACCTTCCGAGGCTACGCAAATGGATTAGGATGGAGTGGAGCAGCTTGGCCGCGTGAGCACCTGGCCATCGGCCATGGCATGGCAGTGCGCGGCCGTGTTCTGGCTTGACCGGACCGGGACTGGTGGTAGCATCATCCCCCAAGCATCTAGGTGTGATGGGGAAGAGGGGACGTGAGCGAGGGAAGGCAGAGGAGTACGATGTGGTGCTGGCCACGGTGACCCTAACCACGGCGGAGCTCCGGTGGCATTTGGGACGGGCAGAGGCGGCAATGCGGCTCACCTTGGCTCGATTGAAGTCACGGGTTGATCGAGGAGGTGCAGGGTAGGGTGGCAGAGTGAGGGACGTGACTTGATTTGGCCAGTAGGAATGCGGTGGTGAGCTCTCACGACCGCGGCAAGGCACGCGGCGGTGATGCAGCTCGGTGCGTCTACCTGAGCGTGGAAGGAGCGAGAGAGAGGGCAGAGGCGCGAATGAGGTTGGGGGCGGCATCGTGGCGCCCTTGAAGCCCTCGCGGTCTGACTGGTGGGGCCACGGCTAGCGTACGGCTGCCACCGCGCGGCCACGCGTCGACAATGGCCTACGGCCGGTCGGCCACGCTGCCCTGACAGACTGAAACGAAGCCGACGTTTAGTGACTGACAGAGCAAGTTTGACGCTGATTAACTCCTAATCCAGCTCGAGTTAGCAGAAAGATGATAATACCAAAATGGTAGAGTTACATGAGGGCTACAATTTTGTCAATTGGCTCAAGGACTGGTTTGGCCTGGTTTTTGAGTTACATGGTGGTGAAGTGGGGTTCAATGAAACGGTTTACAATTTAACACTTAGCCAAAATGGCTAAGTCACAAAAAAGCTTCCAAGACTGACTTGTGGGCCATTTTTGACCATGTTCTGCTCATTTTCATGAGATGGCCATATTAGAACTTTTGTTCCTTATGAAATTGTCTACAACTTTGCTTAAGGTTACTCCTCCATGCAAGATTTCTAAGCTAGACTTTTTAATTGGTCAAACCAGATCACTCTAGGGGTCCAAACTTAGTCAACAACATTTGGAAGGGCAATTTGGTAATTTTGGTCAACATGAACATTGCTCCACTACTTACCCTAAATGTAATTAAGGTGTTATAAGACCTAATTAGCCACTCTACACATTGGTTGCACACAATTCCTAGTGTCACATACTTTGAAACAAGTAATTTAATACTTTCACCCAAATGTTGCAAGCTCATGTTGCACATGTTGCATGAGTGTGTTGCATAGCACTTGCTAATTATGTTACACTAAAGTGGTTGACATGTCTCAAAAGGAAATTGCACATATGGTACTTATGTGTTGCACACTACTCACTTCTTAATACACATGAAATATAAACACCTGTTGCAATGTTTCAAAAGCATGTTTCACAAATTATAAGCTCATGCATGAAATGAATGATGCTCACACTCATGAATGAGATGATTAATGTTAATGCTTATGAAATGCAATGCAATTAAGGAAGCCAAACACCTAGGGTGTTACAGACATGCTCCTCACGGTAACACACTCGGACATCTGGTATGCGGATATTGTGAATTATATGGTTGCAGGTTATGTTCCACCTGGAGGGGACAAGAGAAAGCTCAAATATGATGCTCGTTGCCACTTGTGGGATGATCCGTATCTTTATTGGATCTGTGCCGATGGATTGCTATGAAGACGTGTCCCAATGGTTGAAGCCATAAAAATCATAGAAAGATGTCACGCATCACCTTATGGAGGACATTATGGAGCATATCGCACACATGCTAAGATCTAGCAAAGCAGATTCTTCTAGCCTACGATGTATCAAGATACAAAGGAGTTTGTTAGAAGATGTGCCAGATGTTAGAAACATGGAAACATCAATGCTCGGGATGCAATGCCACTCCAAAACAACCTCTAAATAGACTTGTTTGTCGTCTAGGGAATTGAATACATGGGACCATTCCAGAAGTCTGGAGATGCTAAATTCATCTTAGTAGCAGTCGACTATGTGTCCAAGTGGGTAGAAGCATTACCATGTCGAGCTGCCGATTCCAAGCACGCCAAGAAGATGTTTCATGAAGTGATATTTCCATGATTTAGAATGCTGAGAATGGTCATAAGTGATGGAGGATCACACTTCATTGACAAGTCCTTCAGACAGTTCCTAGCAGAATATGGAGTTAAGCACAACATAGCAACTCCATACCATCCTCAAATAAGCGGTCAAGCTAAAACATCAAATAAGCAAATCAAGAACATTCTGCAAAAGACTGTTGATGAGATGGGAAAGAAATGGAAGTTCAAGCTTCCTGATGCACTATGGGCATACCGAACTACATACAAGACACCCATAGGCATGTCACCCTATCAGCTTGTATATGGAAAACCATCACTTACCTATTGAATTGGAATTTAGAGCTCATTGGGCAATCAAGAAATGGAACATGGATCTTCATCTAGCTGGCAGGAACCGTCAGATGCAAATCTTAGAGCTAGAAGAATGGAGAGAAAAAGCTTATCATAGCTCCAAGATTTATAAAGAGAGAACAAAAAGGTGGCACGACAAGAGAATCAAGCACAAGGAGTTCAAGCCTGGAGATAAAGTCCTACTGTTCAACTCAAGAGTGAAGTTATTCGGTCATGGAAAACTCAGAAGCAAATGGGAAGGGCCATTCAAGGTGATTGATGTTGCATCACATGGTACTGTCACACTTCAGGATGATACCAGTAACATATTCAAGGTAAATGGCCAACGTTTGAAAGTTTTTCTTGAACCTAAAAACTCTGAAGAGATCGACGTGATTGAATTTTTACAATTCCATGATCCTATCTAAAATAATCAATCACCAAGGTTCTAGACAACTAAAACTCATATGCCTAACACTTAATCAGTTCCACGAGTTTTGTTATCTATTTGAGTTGTGCAAGGGTTATTAAGAAAAGCTGACAAGCAAGTGGATGTTCCACCCACTATTAAAGCATTGTCCCAGCAGCTATCAATGTCAATCAATGCTTCGATAGAGGAAGTACATCTCCAACGCCAGTCTGCTACATTGCAAGATTGAGCGACTATGTCAACATTTAGCTTGGGGGTGGGCACCCCCGTGTATCCAGGTAAGTATTCTTACCCTCTTAAAAGTTTTGTCTTTATAAATAAATTCAAAAAAAAGTGAGCACATGAAGGTTCACACTTATCTTGTCGAGTATTTGTTCTATATTGTGTTATTTCGTATTAGTGTGTGCTAATTAGAGTGTGTATAAAAGTTTGCTTTTCTATTTAAATAAATGGACTCTAGAGATAATCTCTGCTATGGAAATGATGAATAGTTACTCTGCCGTAATTCCTTTCAAGTGCCTAGTTTTCAACCTCGAACTCTCCTGAGTTTTGGAAATGATTGTTTTGACCTAATATTTACTCTGAACTTGAAATTTGTGGGTTACGAATGCTTGATCTAAGTCTAGGTAATTGATGGATATGATATGAGAAGGTCTGAGTTATTGTTTATCTTGTTCTAAGTGACACTAGAGTTCTAGAGATATATCTTTTGAAAAACTTAAAATTGCCACATGATGAGTTCATGTATGACGAGAGCTTTAATTCCTACCACAACCATATATACATGCTTGCTAGAATAGGAAAACCAGCTCATAGGCTGCTTGCTTTGTGTTGAGTTTGGTCAACCCGTGTGAGACCCTTGTCGAGAGGATGGTCATGCTCCCAAGATTAAAATCACTTACACCCACATATATCCTGCTACTCCTACCCTAGGAGTACGCAAAAACATGCCTTTTCCACCAAAAAAATCTATCTCCTACACTGGGAGAGGATTCAAAAAGATTGTTAGGTTTCCAAATAAATGCTCCAAGATTGTGATTTATCTCTTCTCCAAGTTTATTGTATCCTAAAGTAAGAGGCAGGAGATCCTTTGTAAAAAAAGAAAAAAGAAGAAGAAGAGAGAGAGAGAGAGAGAGAGAAAGAGAAGTCCATGATCTCTATGCCTAGAAGTTCATCGTTGTCATCAAAAGAAGGAAGAAGATATCTCAAGACCTCCATAACAAAGTTCTTCATAAATTCTTTAGTTGGAGGCAGTCTCTCAAGGAGCAAAGTAGAATTAGGTTAGCCACCAAATATATCCACACACATACACATCTTCATAAATTCTTCATAAACTCATAGATTCTAAGGGTATGGTCTCCCCTCTGAGGATCCCAGTTTTGACTAGGCAATAGATGCAAGGTAAGTATGCTACATCCTTGAATTACCCTTAGCTCCATATAAGCCTATTAGTTATAGGGTAAGAGAGAGGAGGCAAAACACCATCATTGCCTTGGTGAGAATCCACAAATACCACACATGAGAGACCAGGAAGGGTCATACAAGAGGAATATCTGAGTTTTATTTTGAAAATCTATAAAAACTCCAGAATGAAGGTTGATCAAAGAACTCGAGATGCAGTGCTTGACTTGATTGTTCTATCTTTCAATTGCTCAAGACCCAAGTGAAGGCTAAAAGCTCCATGGTCAAAGGTAATACAAATAAGTTTAAAAGTTAGAATGGTTTGCTCTAATCCGGAGGAGAATTCTTATTTTGAGCACATGTGTACTTTTGAGGCTTAAAAGCATTATAGCAACTCCTGATCCATTGTTGAGATTAGCTTTGCTCAGGGATGAGCAAAGGTTAAGCTTGGGGGAACTTGTTGATAGTCACTAATGCTCATTTTTAACCATCAACTATTGCATGAAAAAGAATGAAATGAACTACAAAGCATAGTTGTAGGGTTTGATTCTAACGAGTTCCACGAGTTGTGTTGTCCTCACTTGTTTTATAGGATATTTAATATTTCACTATATAAAAGTATCTCAAGTGATGAATTAGATCACATCATTGTGAAGAGCTCGTCGAGACGATCGAAACGGACATATCATTCGCTATATTTGGAGTTCCAGAGAGAAAGTCCCCGATGGATACGACTCAGAAGATTCTAGAAGAACCTAGAACCATCACCAAGCAATAGTTTTAGGGACTAACATAACAATTTTCATAGTTTTGGTGAATTGTGAATTTTCAGGGATAAAACAGAATAAGCCGAGAAGAAGTAGGAGTCAAGAAATAGAACCAAATCAAGTCGAAATTCTATGAAAATTTACGGGAAGGTTCTAGAGGACACGAGAAGACACGGGAACGAAGCAGAAGCCTAGAGGCTGACAAGTGGGGCTAACCGGCCCCACATGTCAGGCCAGCTAGCCTGGGTCCACCTCCAAGTGATATCAGCTTCGCGTGGCGGCCTCCAACCGACCTCTACGACGCATCTTGACCACTGTTTCATGTTAGTTTGATCCAAGGGCTGCGGTTCACCCCACCGGGCTATATAAGCAGGGGCAGACTTCCCACCTCAGGCATCTCCATCTTCATTAGCTACATCCAGAGAAAAGCTAAGGTTTCACCCCTCCATCCAAGTAGAAGTAGAGATCCCTCTACATGATCATCTAGTTCTAGTTCTTCTAGTTCATCTTCTAGTTCTAGTTCTAGTTCTAGTTCTAGTTCTAGTTCTAGTTCTAGTTCTAGTTCTAGTTCTAGTTCTAGTTCTAGTTCTAGTTCTAGTTCATCTAGTTATAAACTAGAGATCAGGGAGAGAGGAGAGGAGAGAGCTGAGGAGGAGCCAGATCTATCGGATCTTCCTTGACATTATACTTCTGCATCATCTGGTTTGTCTTGAGCAATCTCCAGGCTCTTCAACATTTATTTCTAAGTATTTTGTTTACTAGATCTCCACTCGTATTGAGTGCTCTAGTTATTCTAGGTAATTAGAGTAGTAAGCGCTAGTGTAGACGTGGCGTCTAGACTAGGGTTTACTAGAGTTTGCGCCCAATCCTCCGGTTAGTTGTGGTAACCCACAGAGGTGACA
Organism: Saccharum hybrid cultivar R570; assembly: GCA_038087645.1. Classification (NCBI taxonomy): domain Eukaryota; kingdom Viridiplantae; phylum Streptophyta; class Magnoliopsida; order Poales; family Poaceae; genus Saccharum; species Saccharum hybrid cultivar. The sequence goes on along the minus strand of JAQSUU010000625.1, from coordinate 255,431 downwards.
GCTCTGTCCGGTCTTTGTAATCCACCACATTAGGGTTGGTGTTTCGTAGAGCTTTTTGGTAGCCTTCCCCCAACTACTTCCTTCCCAATCTTTTTCGAGAGTCAGAAAGGTATTGTTGCTCCGGAGTAGGTAAAATAGAGTAAGCCTTCGACAAGATAGAACCACTTAGAAAACCCTAAAAACCCTCTCTACCCTATAATTACCCTTTCCTTGGATGTTCTTAATTCTTCAAGTACACTTCACGTTCCCCATGGAAATCGATACTCTGGAATACTCCCGGGTGAAAGCTATATCGGTATCCATGCGCTTGCGGATCTTTTCATGTTCATGTTTAAAATACCCAACACCGCACTCCACGCTGCCTGTAGGAAAGGAGCCACATTGACATAGGACCACTGTCTTAGAACTCTGATATATGGTATAAGACCAGTGGCCCAAGCTATGTAACCTGAACCATGTAATGCGCTTTTCCCCATTAGCAATAAAAGTATGGTTTTTATATTAATCTTGTTGAGTTGTGCGTATTAGCTACTAATCTAGAGACTGATACATGATGTATAGAGGACCCTAAAATTAGGGGCCCAATAGTTTCATCACGGGTGGACGTGATTTCCTTTGACGAATAAGTCCTCCTTGATGGTTTTCTGATTAAATCCTCCTATAGTCATGAGTTCACCAAAACTTGTGGAACTCATTAGTTCTAAACACTATACCTATGTTGGTGATCCATTTTAATCATTTATGCAAGGTATATTGATAGTTTATGGTTGACATTAATGACCGTCAACACCATACCTAAAACTTTTGCAACATTTTATGCAGGGCCAAGACAAAATTGATATTGATTAGTGTCTCTCAAACTGCACCATTGATGTGCAATGCTATGTTGATGTGGAGGTGTCGTCTGAAGAAGTTTCCCATGAAGAAGAAGATGTGTGTTCAAAATCTGTTGTGCCATTTGAGGGGATGTAATTTGATAGTGTTGAAGAAGCAAGGAGAGTCTACAATGATTATGCATTCAATATGGGTTTTAGCATTAGGGTTGGATCATCAGGAACAATACTATTACCAAGCAGCTTATTAGGAAGGAATTTGAGTGTTCACATGCTAGAAAGGCAGCTAGTGAGTGAGAGGACAACACTTTAGCCAACACGATGACAAATGATGTTGAAAAAGCTAAGGCCTCAAAGAAGAAGAGCTCTTCGGTCGTATTGACCACAGTGTCAAGGAAGCATAATACTATCAAGAAATATGACTGCAAGGCACACATGGCAATTTGTCTATGGGGAGGTAAATGGAAGTGGTTGTGATGAGAGCAATACACACACATCCATTAGTCAAGTAGATTGGAAGAAAGAAACAACTATGGCCAATCGGCACATTTCATAGGCAAATTATGACCTTCTGATGACACTCCACCATAGGAAGATTAGCACCATACAAATCATGGGCATGCTTGCCGATTTCCATAGTGCGATTGGGAACTTGTCATACAACACCAAGGACGCTCCAACTTGAGGACTCACATAAGGAAGGGAGTTTATTTCAGAGATATGGATACAACATTGGAGTATTTTTAGAAGCTAAGTTTATCTACACATAGACCCTAAAGCCATAGGAATCCATCTCTACCCTTATTAGCTATCCTTGTGTGGCCTTAGATGAAATAGCTAGAAGAAATACCTTCGTTCCCTATGTAAAATACGATACCCTGAATACTTCTAGGTGAAAGCTACAATGATAATTCTATAAGCTTGCGGATTCATTCTATAGATGTTAAGAAATACCAACACTCCCGCACTGTCACCAAGACACCACCAGGAGAACAAGAGATGATGACGAAGGCCATGGCAAGACCACATCACCCAGGACAGTTGGTGAACCATCACTGTGTCAATAGTGCCATCACAACCAGCACTGTAGCATCATGCCATGCCACGTCGTGACGTGGGAGCAAGACCACGACAATTACCACACTAGAACGTGCGAAGACACTAGGACTAGACAGGCTTGCTTGCAAGCCAAGTTTACTTGCTTCTCCCTCCCTCGAGCTCACAATTGCTTGGTCAGGAGAACCCCTCTCTCTATATGTAACCTAGCCCCCGAACTCTATATAAGGGGAGCCAGGCCTCTCTTCTAAGGGGATGGACTCTCGAGACTTCATTTGGACATCCGTTAACCTCACTCCTCCTACCTCTTTTCCTTAGCATACACACCCCATTGTAAGACTTAAGAGCACTTGAACCGAGGAGCATGAACTCAAACCATCTCTGAGACTGCATGTAGGGCTTTGGCCTAAACCAGTATAATTCCTTGTGTCTTTGAGTGCTACCATCGTCTTCTCCTAGAGTAGCACGACACACGTATAAATTTACTAGTCAGTCTACAAAACATTGACAACTCCACTATTAAGCTTCACTCCAAGGGCTTAGGCCCTAGATAGCTAGTAGAGTTCGTAGGGAGAAATATGATGAAGGGTTCTTACTTGGATACTCCACTATGAGCAAAGCTTATAGAGTATAGAATTTAGCTAGTGGTACTCTTGAGGAGGTTCATGATGTTGAATTTGATAAAACCAAGGGTTCTAAGATAAAGATGAGAATCTAGATGATGGGAGAGGCACTCAATTGGTCAATGCTATGAAGAACATGGATGTTGGTGAGATAAAGCCTAGAGAGGTGATAGAAGTGGAAGATGACAAAGAACAAGTGCTATCCTCTCCAAATGTGCAAGTTGGTACAAATCAAGCTAGTACGAGTGGTGCTCATGATCAAACTCATGCCCAACAATGTCAAGATCAATAAGCTAGTTCATCTCAATTGAATCAATCCAATGATTAACCAAGTGCAAGCAATCACATGCAAGTCCTCCAACTAACTAATATTGCAAGAGATCATCCATTGGATCAAATAGTTGGTGATATTAGAAGTGGTGTGCAAACTAGATCAAGATTAGCTTCATTTTGTGAGTGTTTCTCATTTGTGTCATCATTTGAACCAACTAAGATAGAAGAAGCTTTGAATGATGTTGATTGGGTTGATGCTATGCATGAATAGTTGAACAATTTCATAAGAAATCAAGTATCAAAGCTAGTTAATAGGCCTAAGAATCATAATATGATTGGCACTAAGTGGGTCTTTTAGAACAAGCAAGATCAAGATGCGATAGTGATAAGGAACAAAGCAAGATTGGTAGAACAAGGCTATACTCAAGTTGAAGGTCTTGACTTTGGTGAAAGATATGCCCCGGTTGTGAGATTGGAAGCAATTAGGATCTTGTTAGCCTATGCTTGTGCCCACAACATCAAGCTATATCAAATGGATGTGAAGAGTGTATTTTTAAATGGGTACATCAATGAGTTGGTTTATGTTGAGCAACCACCCGGTTTTGAAGATGACAAGAAGCCCAACCATGTTTACAAGTTGAGAAAGGCATTATATGGTTTGAATCAAGTAAATGAAGAATGGCATGAGAGGTTAAGGGACTTCCTACTCTCTAAAGGGTTCAAGATGGGCAAGGTTGACACCACTTTCTTCACCAAGAAGATTGGCAAAGACTTGTTCGTGTTGCAAATATATGTTGATGATATCATCTTTAGATCAACCAATAATCAAGATTTTTGTGAGAAGTTTGAAAATTGATGGCTAATGAATTTGAGATGTCCATGATTGGAGAGGTTAGTTACTTCCTTGGTCTTCAAATCAAGCAAATGAAGAATGGCTCATTTGTGAGTCAAAGCAAGTACATCAAGGACATGCTTAAGAAGTTCATAATGGATGAGGCCAAAGCAATTAGCACACACATGGAAACTAATAGAAATTTGGATAGTGGCAATATGGTGGATCAAAAGTTGTATCAGACAATGATTAGAAGCCTACTGTATATGACTGCATCAAGACATGATGTCATATTTAGTGTATGCATGTGTGCAAGATTTTAAGCCTCACCAAGAGAAAGTCATTTAAAGGCAATAAAGAGAGTATTGAGGTATTTGAAGCATACATAAAATGTTGGATTGTAGTATCCCAAGGGGTCTAACTTTGAGTTGATTGGATATTTGGACTCTAATTATGTGGGATGCAAGGTGCATAGAAAGAGCACATCATGCTCATGTCAATTGTTGGGAAGGTCACTTGTATCTTAGTCATCAAAGAAGCAAAATAGTATTGCACCTTCAACCGCTAAAGCGGAGTACATTTTGGCCTGTAGTTGTTGTGCACAATTACTTTGGATGAGGCTACTTATGATTTTGGAATCAAGTTCAAACAAGCGCCATTGATATGTGACAATGAGAGTGTCGTGAAACTAACCAACAACCCGGTTCAACATGCAAGAACAAAGCACATTGATGTTCCATCACCATTTCATAAGAGATCATCAACAAAAGGGTGACATTTCAATTGAGAGTGTGGGCACCGAAGATCAACTTACCGATATATTCACCAAGCCACTTGATGAGAAAAAGATTTTGTAAGCTAAGGAATGAATTGAACATACTTGACTTCTCAAATATGTGTTGATACACCCCCACTTATATGACATGCGTCTCCTTCGACAAAGCAAGTTAAAATTGTTTGGCATGGGATACATCCTTTGCTAAGGACATGTTTAGTGCATCTAATCATTCCTCATGTTGATTAGGCTCATTCATGAAAATCAAATGAATTTGATGCCTATATGATGCCACTATTGCTTCTATGCTTGATATGATCTAGTGGTAACATATGATATGTTTGTGGGCTTATGAACCTAGTGTTTAATCTAGAAAATGAGCTAAAAGTGTTTAACTCAACATGGGCAAGATAACAATTGAAAGATGTGTGAAGAAGCTTGTCCTTGGATCAAACCGAGTTAAATGTCTTATGCAAATGATCTAGATTGAACCAAAGTGAATCAATGATCCTCACATACACATATTCATCCCATTGATTTCAAGTTGCCTAACTCAACCTATCTAAAATTTGAGCTCAGCTTTTTGTGTTAATTAATGACAAAGGGGGAGAAGTAATTCACAAAGATAAGATAGGGGAAAAGCACTAACTAAGGGGGAGATATGACAATAGAAGGGGGTCAATTAAAATTTGAAGCACACAAGTAGGGGGAGCTCATGCTACCAATTCAGGTTTATGAAACTTGTCCAAATCCTTTACACATGGCAAATATGGATGGGCAAGCAATATGAATCCAAAATGATTTTAATTCATATCTTTATGAAATGTTGTCATCAATTACCAAAAGAGGGAGATTGAAAGCCCTAATTTGGTTTTGGCTAATTGATGAAACCTATTGGACTAACTCTTTATCTAAGTGTATGATGAGTTAGGGTGGTCCAAGTCCAAGTGATGGAGCTAGATGGCACTCAAGGTGATAGAGCTGGCCAAAAGATGGATCAAGTGCTCCAACTTAGAAAAGAAGAAAGAGAAAAACAAAAATGGACTTAGGGCAAAGGCATACTTGATAGGGTCATTTTTGTTCCACCAATCAAGACACCATAGAGGGTGTGACTGGGTTTAGGATAGATAGTCGTACTATGAAGAGGGGAAAATCATGGTTAAAGCGGTCATCAAGTGCCACTAGGTGAAAGTCATTGTTGCATATGCATTAGGACCTAGTGTGTTAACATTTAACCCTTGAAAAATACTTTGAAAAATGCTAACACACGTGCGCAATGGTGACACACTTTATGGTTAGCAGTTGAAAGCAAGGGTGAAGTGAAAGAAGTTGCAAAAGGAGGAGACAGGGGCTCCGGACCCTAGGGTTCTAGTGGTCTGGACCATCGGTGATGGGTCCAGTACCATACCCTAGGGGTGTAGTGCTATGGCACTTGCTCCGGACCCTATGGCGTGGGGCATCTAGACCAATGGGGCTCGGTCTGTTTGAGTGAGCATAGCCACGTGGCGTAATGATGTTGATAGGTGAAGCTCCAGACTTGTCAGGTTGGGGGTCCGGACCAAGGGCCAGCCCGAAGAATTTTTTTGGCCAAATAGAGAGTGACCAAAACTGTTCGAACTGGGTGTTGATTGGTCCGGACCTTGGGTTTGGACCTAGTCTGGAGGCTCTTTGCCACTCAAGGACCTCTCTGGATCCGTTCGAACCCTAATGCGCGTTGGTCCAAACGACTCCTGTGCTAGTCCGGTCCAGACTGTGGCAGTTAGCCATTGCGCGGCAATGGTAAATTCCAAAGAGAAGGGATGCATGGCATGCTGCGATTGGTGGCGGTGAGGAACCGGATCCTGAGTCCTTGGTCCGGACCCCTCGGTCTAGAACATGGCTCTCGGTCAGAACGGCTCTACAAAGGGGTAACAGCTAGTGAGCCACTTGGGGTTCTATAAATAGATGTTGGCTAGCTCAAGCTCACTCCCTTGGACATTTTGATCATTGTTGCGTCCTTGTGAGCTAAGACAAACCTCTCCCACTCATTCTCTTGATTGATTCATCATCCAAGTGAGTTGGGAGTGATCCAAAGTGCATTTGCTTGAGTGATTGCATCTAGTGGCACTTGAGAATTGTTCTAGCTGTGGTTTTCTTGTTACTCTTGGTGGTTACCACTACCTAGACGGCTTGGAGCAGCGGAGGAGCAATGGCATGAGTTGGTGATTGTTCTTGGCCACTCTTAGTGATCATTATGAGGGGTTCTTGACCTTATCCCTGCGGGAGGTTGCAAAAGGTACTCTAGTCGATTGCTCTTGTCGGTGAGTACCCTCATTTGTGTAGGTTCTTGTGGTGCCTATGTGTAAGGCTAGGCTTGTGACGCCTATTAGCTCGCGAACTACCAAGTGAACGGTCGAACAACAGAGACTAGCTTGCTAGCATCCAAGTGAACCTCGGGAGAAAAATTGTGTGTCATTTGTCCCCTTGGAATTCTATTGATATTGATTGATTGTCACTTGTCACGATTGGTATACCTCTCTACCACTCTCTTGTATTCACTTTCATATATACTTGTGTGATGGTAGCTCTAGTTAGTGTAGCTAGCCTAGTTGGTTTTAGTTGTAATTAGTATTCTTGCTAGCTCACTAGTTTAGGCAAATAGAGACATAGTTCTTGTGTGTCTAGAGATCATAAATTATTAGAATTGTTGGTAGGTGGCTTGCCTCTTGAGTAGAGCTAGAGCAAAGCAATTGCGCCATTTGTTGTACTAACAAGTTGCTCTAGTGAATTGTAGAGAATTTGTATAGGCTATTCACCCTCCCTCTAGCCATTTAGGATCTTTCAGTCCCCTGTGCCGAGTTATAAATAACCCAGGACCAGAAACCAGAATGCACTCCCGTCTGGTTTCTTCCCAAGATTCAGCCTTCATGACCATGGCCTGGTTGGTGGAGTGGGATGGTGCCTTCTGAGTGAGTCTTCTTGTTGCTAGGCACGTTGCTTCTGTGATAGTCGGAGGATTTCAATGAAGCCATCATGGCGGCGAGGAGGAGGAACTGCTAATCCTAGATGAATTCTTGTTCGATTATCGAAAAGATCATTAATATTAAGAGCATCTTCAAGAGTCTTTCTTAAACTCACTTTCTAAATCTTGATTTGGAGAACCATATGAATAAAATTGCTCTCTATATTTGTCCACTCTCCAATCTTGTACATACTCTAGAGAACCATTTCCACTCTATTTTTGGCTAGCGAGAAATCAGGGATATAGGATAATAATATTTAAAGATCTAATTAAAGAAATATTAAATGATATTTTTTTACTAAAATCTCTATTTCTATTAATATGGAACAATGTAAAGCGATTCTTGGAGTTGTTCTAACCAGTGGTTACATTAGGATCACAACAATAGCAACTCATCGTAGAACATATGTTTCTTATTTGTTGTATTTTCTTTTTTAGGTTATAGTAAGACGGATCATGCTCGGTTTGATGTCTAGCCAGAACAGATTATATTGCGAGAATTATTTTCAGCTGTTGATCATACAAATAATTGACTTATTGTAATTAAGGTTATTTTAGTAATTGTATACTTTGGTCATTTACCTCTAATCTATCCGTAATAATAAAGAGACAAAATTTCTTTTGTTTTTTGTACCCATTTTGTTGTCTGGGCTATCGGCCCCCTCGCTCCATCCTTCCCAGTGCACGGCCGCACGCCCTGGTTGGCCTGCTCTATATACACCTCCCTCTCCGTGTGCTTACAGGCAACACATCCGCCTAGAACTCTCACCAAACAATCCACGCAGGCAACACAATCACATATGATATGCTACAAATCAAGACCACCACGGACCAGATCGAGAAAAAAAATCAAGACACCACGAACCGGATCGAGAAAAAAAATCAAGAAACCATCAAGGAAATCTGATGTCAAATTTCAAATCGACCACAAATCGAATACAACATCTAGATAAATAATTACATGTGCCCACACCTGATCCACAATAAATTGAACACTACGAGACCCAAAATCAAATAAAAGATCGATCGAGTCAAATCGACACCTCATCAACAAACTCGCTGAATCTCTACCGACGAAATCACGACGCATGCACTAATACCATAGCCGTCCAAGTACCCACGATTGGAAATTCAAGAACAAAAAAGGCGACACAGGAGCCGTTCGGCTGGAATTATAAGCCGGCTGAAAAACACTGTTGGCTGATTTTTTGTGAGAGAAAAATACTGTTCCGGCTGAAAAAACAAGACGGATTATAAGCCAGATGAACCGAGCTCTGGAGAGCCACCATGGAGATGAGTTTTGACCGGTGTTAAGCGCTCCGCATGCCGCTGTGTTTCGACAGAAACGGCTTGCGCCGTGGGCAGCCAGAACCGCCATCGACTGAAATGCCTCGCGCTCGGGATGCCAGAGCCGCCGTCGCCTCCCACACGCGTGGGCCTCCAGAGCCGCTGTCACCTTCGACGCGTTGAGCCGCAGGAACCGTGCTCGCGCGTAGGCCAGGGCCGCTGGTGTCACGCTCGCGACTCGTAAGGTTGTATCTAGAACCATCGTTGGGGTCGCTCTCGAGGCTCGCATGCTGTGGAGCGGTGGCCATCTCACGCATAGCAGCTGGCGCGGAGTGAATAGGACAGGACAGGCTCACATGCTCTAGGTAAGATAATAGGACGAAATGTTCTTTTTTATTTTATTTTGTTATAAGATTATTAGAACATATGGACGTCACTAAAATATAAAACCAAGCTCACTGCCCAAACAAAGGATTTGACTTTTAAAACTTTAGCTCAGTTTGGTCCATAACTTCTCAGGAAGTTCCCAATTTGACCCTTTAATTATACGTACATTTACTTAGGGACTGCTTAGATCCCGGGAGCTAAAAATTAGTACTATGTTTGATGCTAATTAGAAGAACTAAACATGAACTAATCTTAAAACTAATTGCATAAGCGGTGACTAATTAGTAAGACGAATCTACTAATCCTAACTAGCTTATGTTTACTGTAGCGCCATATAAGCTTATCATAGCCTGATTAGGATTAATAGATTCGTCTCGCCAATTAATCATCGCTTATGCAATTAGTTTTAAAATTAGTTCACATTTTATCCTTCTAATCAGCATCGAAACATCTGCTATGCTAACTGATACTTGGTAGAGTTTGACGTTTAATAACTGTTTTTCTCCTGTTGCAACCCACTCGGTCATATTTGCTACTGACACAGTCCATTATCGCGAGAACCTGAAGCAAACACAGATCAGCCACCAGGTCTCGCCGCCGCTCGCCTGCCCGGGGGTCGCTGTCGCCTGCATGCGAACCTGAAGCAAACACAGATCAGCCACCAGGGCTCGCCGCCGCTCGCCTGCCCGGGGGTCGCTGTCGCCTGCATGCGAGGGCCTGCCTCTGGCTCCGGCAGGGATCCCACCACCGCGAGCAGCAGGGGCTGGCTGCCCAGGGTCACTGCCGTCAATCCAATCGACCTACACGGCTTCCTTCATCCATTCATGTTGGTTAATTCCTGTGTTAAAATGCTTGGCTACCCGTATAACAAAGATGCAAATTACATTCTCTCTGTATTATTGTTAATTACATGGTTGTTCAAATATTATTTTTGCTTTGCTACTTGGATTCCCTCTTGAGCAAGGTGCTGTCAGTTCTGAAATCGGAAGAGTTACTCTGCTTTCAGGGGACTATGTTTTCTAGATGATTTCTTTTGGCTCCACGGCTTTACTCTGATAGTACAAAGTGTTAGCATTGTTTGAACAGGGTAGCAAATTTACGAGGTGAGGGAGAAGGGAAAGCAAGATACAGAGGCCTGCCATGCCATCGCCCAACGCCAGCCCGCAGCCGCTGCTCCGGCTCCTACACTGGAGGTCCACGATTGGACGGCTTGAGTTGGGGGCAGCTCGGCCATGGCTGGCGTGCGCCTACTCAGGCTGGCATTGGCCGGTGGTGGCACGGTGTCGGGGTGTCGTCGGGCGGCCGTGGCGGCGGGTGAAGAAGAGGAGATAGCACACAAAGGAGATGACGAGGAGCTTCTGTGAGTATGACTGTACTGTTATACCCTTGGGATTAAATTGAGGACAAGTACACGGTCCACGTATTATATGTTTCGGCCCACAACTTAAGTTTCTCAATATTGGTTCTTCTTAATTTATAACCATTAGATTTATTTGAATGGATGACACTAGTTTTTTTTAAGCACGGTAAAATTTCTCTTAGTGTAATAGCAAGAAATTGCGAGTAATGCTACAATTTTTATTTAAACAAATACACCCACATGTATATGATGCTGTATATAAAAACAAAAGAACCATAGTAAGGTAAATAAAGTTTTTCCTATTGCAAGACACGAGTTCTCACCTAGTAAAATGCAAAAGTGAAAATGTGACGTTCCTATGGACACATTTTTTTTTTCGACCAGGCATATAGCCCGTTTTTCATTAAGCAGAGGAGAATGGTCAATAGACCTACACATAGTTGAAACAAAGAAGTCGCAAATAATCCCAAGATTACCGACAACCCTAAGACACCGACGAAACACCAAGAGAACAAGAGAAAAAAAGTGGTGGTGGTGGGGGACCACCACCACCGAACACCGACCAACTAACAACTAAGTTGTGCCTGCAACAAGGGATACATCCACACAAAGGTCGCCAACCGAGGGGGTCTAGCCGTTGTGGCCAAGCATCCACCAAAACCTCAAGCAACCAGGTAGTCGCGAGGTGAAACCGCCAGTGACCAGGTAGCCACTGCAAAGAAGACGTCGTACACCAGAGCCTCCAGCGACCAGGTAGTCGCGAGGTCAAACCGCCAGTGAGTAGGTAGCCACTGCGAACAAGACGTCATACGCCAGGTAGATACGGCGACACCAAACACTCGAGCTGGACGGACCACAGTGAAGAGGAGATGAAGCACGGCAGACACAAGCTAGGAGCGGCATCGACAGACCGACCGCGTTCACCCCGACCGCCGGCCACCGCACCGGCCTCTAACATCAACGCAGGGGGAGGGCCTTTCGATAGACGCTTCCAAGGAAGTGAACGGCACCCAAAGGTGTCGCCGTCATCGACCCAACGAATGGGTAAAGCTTTCGCCATTGCGCCGCATCCCCAAGCAACGCCGGAGACCAGAGACCGATTCCGTGCACGCAGTGGCACGAAGATCACCTTCCAGTCGCTGTCGATGAACCGTATCGCAGGTGTGCCCGCACGACCGACATCAGCCTCGCCACCATGACGCTGCAGATGCGTGAAACGAGCGAGACGACGCCATCCACGCCACCACGGCGTCGATGACGCACCGCCAGAGTAGCCGCCCACACCACCATGGTGCAGGACAGAGCGCTACTGGCCGCACCACCCATACCACCATTCGCCCCGCATCAAGCCGTCGGAGCCGAAGGAGCGAGGTGCCAGCGCAGTTAGAGAAGGGGGGGGCAATCGAGGATAGGGGGGCCCACCGCCCATGCGCACAGCAGCGCACATGGCCCCCGCCCGCGCACCCCCACATCTCGAATCACTGCGTTTCTGGCCCCTAAGGAACCGACTCCGAGCGGCGGCGGTGGGGGTGGCCCTGGCCACGGCCGCCAAGCCCCGACCCCCGCGCATGGAGAGCAGGAACCGGCGGCGGGAGCAGTGTGGGCCCACCGCACTAGGGAGGAAGGTCGGCGGCGCCCCCAGCACGCAGCCGCCCGCCGCAGTGAGCGGGAAGGAGGGGAGGGGGCGGGGATGGCAGAGCCGAAGCCAAATCCGGGGCCCACGAGCCCAGATCCGGCTGACCCCAACCCGCCCCAGTCGCCGGAGAGCCGCGGGCCCACCATGGACAGTGCCTGAGCCACCGCCGCCAGGCGGGTAGGGGGGTCGGGTGTCTCAAACCGCCGGATCCAGCCCGCATATGCCTGGATTTGGCTGGCCATCGCCAGAGTTCGCCGGAGAAGGTGGTGGGGCGAGGGGGGAGGTGGAGCGTGGGGAGGGGGAGCGGGCAGTGGACGGCACCCCTTTTTGAGGGCGCCGCCGCCGCCACGAGCAAGGGCGGCGACGGCGGCCGGAGGAAGGCCGGGGAGAGGGGGTGCTTGGTGGCGGGTGGCGGCGCCGCCCGAGTCGCCCTCCGCGAGAGCGACGCGGGGGCCGGGGGTACGTAAAACTATTTCAAATGCAATGTAGTTCAAGTGTCCTGGATCACAATACTGGGTAAAAGTTAAATAACCTATGGTATATTTAGCTCAAGAACAAGTGATTGATAAGATTAGCAGACTCCTATGTACGTGTCATAAATCTAAATTTTTGCACGCCTTGTATTAGTTCATATAAAAACGAAATAAGGTTGGCTTTTGCGGTGCAATTGTACAGAAGCGGCCGCACACAGCAAAAGGCTAAAGTGGTTGGGTCCAAGTTTGACCGCACCAGGAGTCCCGCACGCGCAAGCAAACAAAAACAAAGTCCAAATGTGCCCCGGCAATTTCGTCGTAATCTTGCCAAATCATCCCGACTACTCGTGCACTTGTGCTCCATTTTCCGAGCTATATCGCCGTCAGTAAAGGGGGTCAAGGTTTTGTTTTTGTCCGGCCAGCAGCAGCCTCCTGCTGTGTTCGCGACCAGTGTTCTGCTTGCTCCCACCCCCACTTTGTGGCTCCGTCTCCACAGCTCTCCAACTGCAACGGCGAGGAATTCTCCTCCCCCTTCTCTGCCTACGAAATGCTATGTTCCTGATGCGGCTTACGGCCACGAAGAAACTATTGAACCGAACCAAGGTTGGATTTCTGTATATGTCTCACCTTTCTTTTCTTTTATAAGTATATAAATAACATCCATTTGGTTTTGTCTTATTTGCATTTCTATCGAACAAATTGTGGGTAGACTTACTCATAGTTTAGCAGTTAATACGTAGTTACGTGTGCTTCCTATCTGAAAATTTCACACTGTTCAAATGTTTCTGGGTGCCTAACGCTTTCCTCCCAAGTATTGTTGCCCCACTTTTCTCCAAAGAACGATCCATTTATAGATTACAAACTGCAAATTTGCACCGGGTTGTTCTGGGCGGGGGATCCCCATCGGATGTGATTAATTTTTAACCAAACTTGGTTCTTTCCCTTCCAGGCGCACTCGAATTCGCTCAGGATTAATCCCCCTTCGATGTGAAGCCATCCAGAGCGCCAATTTGTGTTCTTCTTCAATCATTTCGACAGCAAGAATCCATGGGCGCCGCTCGTATGGCGGCGCCGGTCTCTATGCTCCTGCTACTGCTTCACCTGGCGCGCGCGGTTGCTGCCGGGACAGACGACGAGGCAGCGGCACTGCTCGCGTTCAAGCTCGCCTCCGTGACTGCCGACCCGGCCGGCAGGCTCGCGAGCTGGGGGGAGCCTGACTCTACCTCTGGCTCCGGCTCGCCGTGCGAGTGGACCGGCGTCTCGTGTGCGGACGGCCGCGTCCGCGCGCTCAACCTCAGTGGCATGTCCCTCGTCGGCCGCCTCCACCTAGACACGTTGCTGGCTCTCCCCGCGCTCCAGAGCATCCTCCTCGGCGGCAACGCCTTCCACGGCAACCTCACCCACCGGGCCTTGCCGCGGCGGACAGCGCCGCCGTGTGTGCTCGTGGACGTCGACCTGTCGTCGAATGCCTTCAACGGAACGCTGCCCCGGGCGTTCTTGGCGTCCTGCAGCAACCTGCAGCTGCTGAACTTGTCCAGGAACACCCTTACCGGCGGGGGCTTTCCGTTCCCGCCGTCGCTGCGGACGCTTGACATGTCCAGGAACAAGCTGTCAGATACCGGCTTGCTGAACTACTCCCTGAATGCCTGTCATGGTATTCAGTACCTCAACCTCTCGGCCAACCAGCTAACCGGACGGCTCCCTGAGTTTCCACAGTGCAGCCAAGTTTCTGTTCTTGATTTGTCAGGGAACCTCATGTCCGGCGCCCTCCCTGGCAGGCTTTTGACCTCAGCGCCCGCCAATTTGACACATTTGAGCATTGCTGGGAATAACATCTCTGGGGACATCTCCAGGTATGAGTTTGGTGGTTGTGCAAACCTCGCTGTGCTCGATTTTTCATACAACAGACTGAGTGCCATGGGGTTGCCACCAAGTCTTGCCAATTGCCACCACCTGAAGGAACTTGACATGTCTGGGAACAAGGTTCTGTCGGGACGATTACCGAAGTTCCTGGGGGGCTTCCAAGCATTGGGGCGACTTGCACTTGCTGGGAACAACTTCACTGAGGAAATCCCAGATAAGCTGAGCCTCTTGTGCGGAACGCTGGTTGAACTAGACCTATCAAGCAACCATCTGATTGGTGGTTTGCCAGCAAGCTTCTCAAGATGCAGATTGCTTGAGGTGCTTGATCTCAGCAGCAATCAACTGTCTGGTGACTTTGTGGTTACTGTGATCAGCAAAATCTCTTCTCTGCGTGTGCTGAGACTGCCATTCAACAATATCACAGGGACAAATCCTCTGCCCACACTAGCAGCTGACTGCCCTTTGCTTGAAGTTATTGATCTTGGGTCTAATATGTTGGAAGGAGAGATCATGCCTGAATTGTGTTCATCTTTGCCATCACTCAGAAAGCTGCTCCTACCAAACAATTATATCAACGGAACTGTGCCACCATCACTTGGCAGCTGCAGTAATCTAGAGTCGCTGGACCTCAGCTTCAACCTTATGGTTGGTCAGATTCCGTCTGAAGTAATGTTGCTTCCTAAGCTTGTTGATCTGGTCATGTGGGCAAACAATCTCTCTGGTGAGATACCAGACATGCTATGCTCCAATAGCAAAACATTGGAGACACTAGTCATAAGTTACAACAACTTCACTGGAGTAATCCCTCCATCCATTACCACATGTGTGAATCTCATATGGTTGTCACTTGCTGGCAACAATATGACTGGGAGTGTCCCCTCCGGCTTTGGGAACCTCCAGAAGCTTGCCATTCTACAGCTGAACAAAAATTCACTCTCTGGCCCAGTGCCAGCAGAGTTTGGTCACTGTAGCAACCTCATCTGGCTTGATCTCAACAGCAATAACTTCTCTGGTGCAATACCACCGCAGTTAGCAGCACAGGCAGGACTTATAACTGGAGGTATTGTTTCTGGGAAGCAGTTTGCATTCCTAAGGAATGAGGCTGGCAACATCTGCCCTGGTGCCGGAGTGCTGTTTGAGTTCCTTGACATCCGTCCAGAGCGGCTGGCCCAGTTCCCGGCTGTGCACTCATGTGCCTCCACGAGGATATACACTGGGATGACAGTATACACCTTCAATGAAAGTGGAAGCATGATCTTTCTTGATCTCTCATACAACAGCCTTACAGGTACAATTCCGGCAAACCTGGGGAACATGACATATCTTGATGTCCTTAACTTGGGACATAATGACCTTACTGGTGCAATTCCAGATGCATTCACAGGGTTGAAGGCGATTGGTGTCCTTGACCTCTCACACAATCACCTCACTGGTGTCATCCCTGCTGGACTTGGGTGTTTAAATTTCCTAGCAGACTTCGATGTCTCTAACAACAACCTGACAGGTGAAATACCAACGTCAGGGCAGCTCATTACATTCCCAGCATCCCGTTTTGAGAACAACTCTGGCCTCTGTGGCATCCCCTTGGATCCTTGCATGCACAATGCCAGCACTGGAGGTATTGCCCAAAATTCCCGTAACGGGCGGATGAAATTTCTCGAAGAATTCGTGCTCCTTGCAGTGTCGCTCTCAGTGCTCATGATGGCCACCTTGGTTGTCACTGTATACAAGCTCAGGAGGCCCCGTGAAAGTAAAACTGAAGAGATTCAAACTGGGTATAGCAACGGCCTTTCATCGCCCACCAGTATAAGCTGGAAGCTTTCTGGTTCCCGCGCGCCACTAAGCATCACTTTGGCGATATTTGAGAATCCATTGAGGAAACTAACATATGCCCACCTGCATGAGGCCACCGATGGCTTCAGTCCAGAAGCTCTTATTGGCACAGGAGGATTTGGTGAGGTTTACAAGGCTCAGCTTAAGGATGGCAGTGTTGTGGCTGTCAAGAAGCTGATGCATTTTACAGGCCAGGGCGACCGGGAATTCATTGCAGAGATGGAAACGATTGGCAAGATCAAACATCGCAACCTCGTGCCATTGCTAGGCTACTGCAAAATTGGTGATGAGCGTCTCCTTGTGTATGAGTATATGAAAAATGGAAGCTTGGATGTCATGCTCCATGAAAAGGGCAAAACTGATGCGAGTCTTGATTGGGCGACAAGGAAAAAGATTGCAATTGGTTCGGCAAGAGGACTAGCCTTCCTCCACCATAGTTGCATCCCACACATCATACACCGGGACATGAAGTCAAGCAATGTTCTTCTTGATGATAACCTTGATGCCTATGTATCGGATTTTGGAATGGCACGGCTTGTGAATGCACTTGAGTCGCATCTGACTGTGAGCAAGCTCTTAGGAACACCTGGTTATGTAGCACCTGAGTACTTCCAGTCAATTATTTGCACAACTAAGGGTGACGTCTACAGCTACGGTGTTGTTCTTTTGGAGCTTCTCTCAGGGAAAAAACCAATCAATCCAACTGAATTTGGTGATAGTAATCTCATTGACTGGGCAAAGCAAATGGTTAAGGAGGACCGATGCAACGAGATATTTGATCCTGTATTGACCGATACAAAATCCTGTGAATCGGAGTTGTACCAGTATCTGACGATTGCTTGCCAGTGCTTAGATGATCAGCCCAATCGCAGACCTACAATGATCCAGGTCATGGCAATGTTCAAAGAGTTTCAGATTGACTCAGGCAATTTCTTCTTGGATGGCTTCTCAATCGATTCAGATAGAGGAATCATCTGAAAAAATGTAAATATTATTGATCCCTGCAGATTATGATTCACTGGATTGAGATATTAGCTTAGTCATTTTTAACTCAAGTTAGCAGAAAAGAGAAGTAGCTCCTTCTGGTACAAAGAAATGTAAAGTTGCTGTACATAATACACAACAGCTTGAACACAGATACAAAATAGAGTTCTTTCACAAGATGGCACCGGTTTAGTAGACGAGATGGCATAAGTTTGGAACTCAGTTTCCTTTGCTTGTACATCTGTCTTCCTTGTCCTTGCTAAGAAAGTAAATTTTTAGTTTTTGCCAGGTATATTGCCATTATTGACTATAATTAGTTTGTCTCATTCTGAATCATGTTACCTTCAAAAAACTTAGCAACTGAAAGATTATATGCCTACTGTGCTAACTTGTTATAGAACCAGTTCATGGTACTAGGTGGTGTTTGGTTGGTGGGATGAAGCAGGATGGGTTGTCGATTCTGAATGGAAGCTGCTGGCAAAGTGAGGAGCTGAAGAAACAATGTGCTGTGCATTTTGGTAACAGTTGATCCATTTTCCTTACCTATTGCTCTGTAGTGCGGGACCTGATTTTTGCTCCGTTTGATGTTTTGAACAAACATACAATTCCATATCTGAATTTGTCGCTTAGAGCATCCTCCAAGGCAAGAGTAAGTTATACAATCTCTTATACTTTTTCCATGATTGCAGGTGTGTGGCAAATAAAATCACTTGAAGAAGATCTTATCGATGCTCGTTCATACGTGGCAGATTGGCAGTAGTCCCTATTTTCCTCAAACGTGAAGAATCTTCATTGAAGTTCTCGAGCTATTCAGTTGATGGTTTTTACAGCTGATAAGCTGGCTGATGCTGCTTTGTTGTGAGAGAAAAACACTGTACCATGGTTGATAAGCTGGGCTGATAAGTTGAAACTAAGTCCAATAATGTTCATCACATGTGGTCAAAGATTAGCTGAAAGCCCTACATTTTTCCGCTCTGAATTCTAGACGCTCACATACCCTTTAATTGGTTACAGATCAGGACCAGCTGTAATCAGGGAGTATGGTGTTTTTACCTTCCCTTTTTTTTTTTACTGTCAACGGGGGGAAAGGCTCCCCACCTGGTTTTTCTTATCATTGATCTAGGCTCAAGGAGCCCATCTGTTTGAAGAGTTACATCGTCATCATTTACAATTTACTGATTACATAAAGGTATCAAGAGTTGGCACCAAACATCAGCTACCTCCCTATCATTCTTTGGTAATCGAGATCTCCAAAGCTTTGCATCATTGTGCATTAGCAGGAAGACCAGTCGGTGTGTGTAGAACTCTTCTCTGAACACAACTGAATTTCGACGTTTCCACAGATGCCAGTAGCAAAGTGCTGCAAAAGTTGTGAAGTATTTCTTGGGGAAGTGATCCGGACAGCTTAGATCAAATATGCAGTCGTTATTTGTGATTGACTGAATCCCCAGCTTTTCCCAGAACACTTCCGCAAACGGGCATTGGAAGGCAAAGGCAATGTGCTCAACTGTTTCATCTGAGAGCCTACAGACTTCGCATATAGGTGAATCAACAATCGTCTTAAGGAATAGGTTTGTTCGGCACTGAACTCTGCCATGAACCATTAGCCAAATGAAGAACTGCACCCGTGTGGGTGCACGGGTTTCCCAGATGAATTTGGCAGCGGGATGAGAAGGCGCGTCCTTGGACTGCAGCAGGCGATAGAGACTCCCTGAGTCTAGTTTGCCTTGGGGAAGGCATAACGGACCACGGCTATTATCCCTTGCACTGCTGAGCACCACCTGACTGACAATTGTCTGCAATTGGCAGAGTTCTGCAGAAGCTTGCGCCGATAGCCGAGGTACAAAAAGTCTTCAATCAGTGAGACCTGAGTCAAGGACCTGGGCAACTGAAAGTTGTTTCTTCGTGCAGTACCTTCCATTTTCACGTTACTGTGAAAGAAAACCGTAAAGTTCTGCTACCCTTTTCTTTCAAGCAAATACTGAAAATTCTGAACTCATCAAGGTAATTTATCTTCTTTCCTGGCACAGGCAGGGCGATGAGATGTCGCTTTTAGAACATCACGCATGTTAGGTGAGCTACGATGCGTTCCTTGACATGCCGTTCTTCGCACGCCCGTGCAGATGTGTGACGTCCATCAGTATTGGATTGGATCGGATCTCATCCTAAACAAGTGGCGAGTTAGTTGATGGCAGGTCAAGCACGGCATCTGATCCTTTGTCCCCTGATGGCTAATGCTGCATCAGGCCGGCCGTAGAAATTTGTGTGCACGGCTGCATGCGTGCCACTGGTTAGCTATGAGGCGGAAGACTTTCAGGACACCGGCCTTTAGTTTCGGAATTATACTGAGTAAATTATAGGTTGTTCTTAACCTTAGTTTTTATGCTTGAGTTTATTTTAAGCCATGGAAGGCGTCACTCATGAATATGGCCGGTAGAGTTACTTGGGTATGTTTTGTGCTATCTGCTATTCCCATCTATGTGTTGATCGCTGTCAAGGTTCCCAAGTGATTTATTCGGTCTATTGATAAAATACAAAGAGCTTTCACGGGGAAGGGACGGAAACAAGTAAATGGAGGTTCTTGCCTAATCGCTTGGGATAAGGTGCAGCGACCTCATGATTACGGTGGCCTTGGTATTCTTAACTTAGAGTTCATGGGGGTGGGCCCTTCCAATCTGATGGTTGTGGCTTAAAAAGACAGATCCCAATAGAGCTTGGGCTCGTCCGGACATACAGGTGCACCCAAATGCCACAGCCATGTTTTAACATTGGGATGGAGACTCGGGTCGGGGATGGGAGTAGCACACTTTTCTGGTCAGATCGATGGCTTATGGGCTGCTCACTTCAAGAAATCACACCGACTGTGGTGGCCGTTCTGCAGAATACCCGCACATGTCGCACAGTAGCAGAAGCTGTACAAGCTCATGACCGGCCAATAGACATCAGAGGAGGACTCTCTTTGATTGGTTTGTTTTAATTTTTTCAGTTGTGGAATATCCTCCAGGAGACAATACTAACCTAGGATGCAGATGTCCACCTTTGGAGGCTAGAAGCATCAATGTCGTTTTTCATGCAAGTCTTATCGGGCCTTTTTAATGGTTCTATTACTTTCGAGCGTCGAGTTTGGAGATCATGGGCTCCAGCGAAATGCAAACTTTTCCTGGTTGGCAATAAGGAATAGGTGTTGGATGGTTGACAGACTCAAGAGGAGGGGACTTCCACATCCTAGTCACTGTCCATTTTGCAACCAGGAGGAGGAGAACATCCAGCATCTCATAACCACTTGTGTGTTGGCACCGAATTTTTGGTACCGGATTCTATCCGCGTTGGGACTACTGTTGACACCAAATTTTGACCAATATACGTGAGAACCCTAGGTTTTGAAATCCATTGAAGGAAGCCAAAATATTCATAGAATCGGCTAAGTAAGCTGCCATCGGGATCAGCTAGGTGGCATGATGTCATCGTTCCAAAATGGGTCATGGCGACGGAAATAGCGATGGCCTGAAGTGAGAAGACACATCGGACTTCGTAGAAGGGAAATGATTGAAGTCCAAGTTATCTTAATTTAAGATATTTTGTTTTGTTTTCTGAGTTTTGTAACTGGTCTTGTTCGACCAGGACTCGTAATTAAGCCTCGGGTATAAATATTAGACCCTAGCTATTGTAGTGAAGATCTCTCATCGATCAACCAAACATGTACCTTTACTTTTCGGCTTACGCCACCCCTTAGGAGTAGTAGTAGAGTAGATTTTGGCAAGTTCTTCGGGCAAACAGGGCTGCATCGGTTAGGTCCGACCTCCGGTTTGTTTGTGAGTATCCATCATAACTTGTACTTTGTTTGTAAGATTGCATCGGTTAGGTCTAACCTCTTGCAAGCTTTGTATAAGTTAGTTATCATCAATTATTGTAAGGTTGCATCAGTCCAGCTCGAATCTCTTACAATCTCTGATACAAGTTACCCTTCGATCCATATCAAAATTCGTACGGTTGCATCATTCTGGCTCGATCTCATACAAATTTTGATACATATTAGTTATCGGTTGAATCTATTAAAATTGGTAGGGTTTTCTTGCTGTTCTTAATGATTTGCTAGTTATTGATCTTGTTATAATTAGTTTTCTTACTATTTGTAACAACATTACCTCTTCTCCGATTAAGATTGAAATGGATCGGCTTTATATCTCTTTAAACCATTGTCCTGTTGCTTTATCTTGTTTATATCTCGCTTTGATGATGGTTTCGGCTAGATGAGTTGTTTTGCTTCAATCTTGATCGAGGATAGCATGTGGTCAAGGCATGTTTAATCCTAAGTAAGCTTGCTAGTTGATGAAATCTAGTCTAGAACTGTTATTATGGTCAAACATAGCCTCTGGTTGCATGCTATGTTCGCATCGGCTATTTAGCCGATCGCTTGCGCTTTCACGACCGTAACATGTTTTCACGATTCCGTTAAGTGTGAACAGACTCATATTCTTTGAAGGTTTAATCTGTTATCTTTATGGCTGCCATCGATTCAGTCGAACCCCACTATTAGAGATAATAGGTTTGATTTGATAGATTTATGGATCTGTCCATGTTTAATGGTCAAGTATTTGCATGTTATGAACCTCCTTTCACTGGAATCGTCTATTCTAGCCGATAGCCTGCTTATTGAGAATATACTGGCTATTCATATGTTTGTACTTGTTCTTATCTTTGTTAAAAGCTGGTATGTTTCTCAATTAATAAAGATGCTTTCATGTTTATCCATCACACTTTTACATGTCCTCATGATCATCGGTTGTCAAGATATATACACCTAAATATATGCTAATTGCCGACATGCTTATTTTATTCGTATTGCATCATGAACATGTTGGATATCGACTCTTTAGTCGATAGCCTTATCTCATCGGCTATTTAGCCGCACATTTGGAACTGTCCGGAGCAACACCGACATGTTCCACCTTAAATTACAAATCAATTTTCTCTCCTTGTTAATTACAGGGTCAAATTGACTGGCACACCCTAGGTCACGACCATCTGGTCTGATTTTTCCTAAGCCCGGGGAGAGCTCGGGATCTGCTCCACATGGTTTTTCCCGGCTTGCTTGCGTGTGCCCAGCGGCGAGGCAACTGACCATTTTCACTGTCAACATGCTATTGGCATGTCCGGTGGGACCACAATTGTCAACATGAACAACGACACCATCCTCAAGGTCAACCTTGAAGACTTGCCCGATGATTAGAGGGCGCTCATCGATAAGGCAGCAGAAGAGTTCCAAGAGAAGTGTCTGCTGTCATATAGTAGGACATGCGATTCAGTCGTCCAGAAGACCCCATTGCTAAGAGTTCTCTTGCATGGACAGAATGATCCAAACGAGGAAGCTGAAGCTAAAATTGCTGCACAGATGGTCCACAAAACTGTTCATGAAGCCTTTTACAATTCACAATCGGGTGTTAGCCAATACAATTGACAATGTTATGAAAGAAGTTTTCTTTGGAGCGCTAGTTGATTAGGTAGGACCATCATATTTCAATGGCTATAATCCTTCAGCTATTGGGAACACTACGCCTGGTTCTAGCCAGCAGCCGAATGATGGGCAATATCAATAGCCACCGGCACAACAGCTTTAGGAGGACAAGCTCAAGACCTTCAAGCTCATCCAACAGCAGGAGGGCAAGGACAAGCTCTGCCAATAGCAGGGGGCAAGGACAAGCCCTACCAACAGTAGGGGGCAACATTAGATGATAGGGGGCAACCACCATTACAGCAGTCACCAAGTGCCCCTATCACGCAGATGACTCAGCTTCCTCCTGGACAAACCTAGACGTATGTAGTCCAACAGCCAACCCCGCTAGCTACTCAGTAGGTTGGGCAACGACCGGCCTAGGGAAGATTTAGTACTTCCTACCAGATGCCTTAGTCAGCCCATAAAATTGCTCCATCAGTGCAAAGGATCATCAAGAATGTTGATCCAAATTATTTCAATAGTCGATGCAAGGATATGTTACTCATAATGCTCAGATCGACTATCTAGAAGGATATCATTTGGTTTCTGATGCTAGCACATATGAGCTTTTGCCACATACTAGGTATCAGAATCCCTATAGTTATAATGCACAGCAACTTCAGTCCCAGGGATAGCAACCTCAAATTTAGGGGTAGCAATCTCAGGCTCAGGGTCAACAGCTCCAAGTACAAGGTTCTCAAGCTCAGATTCAAGGGCAACCGAGGCAACAAGTTGCTGGCATGAATGCTGATGAGCTAGTCAATAGGATAATAGCTATGATGCAGAGCTAGTTTGGGTTGAAGCCTAAGAATCAGATTGTGAAAGTCCTATGTTTGGTGTTGGTAATTAGTGACAATGCCTAAGTACTAATCCCATGCCTAAGTTGTATGTAGCATATGAGGATTAGTACACTCCAAGGTTGGTGGCAAGATGGACATGGTGATCATGATGGCCACACTTGGATTTGGACGCAACCCTACGTGATCAAGGCAAAGGTATATGCTTAAGGGTTGTGTTTTAGTAACCAAGACACCTAGTGGGTGTGGTTACATTATAGGATAGATAGCCGTACTATAAAGAGGGGAATGACGCGGCTATTGAACTCCTAAGTGCCTCTAGATGTGCATTTCATGATCATATGCATTTGGATAGAACTAATATCGCCTCGAAAAATGATTGTGAAAATGCTAACACACTCACACATGACGTGATCACTTGGTGGTGTTAGCACATTTGCGATGGCGTTGGAGTTTAAGCGGTAGAGAGGGTTTGGGGTCATCTCTCCCTCCCGCCGAGCGTGCGAGCGCGGGATTCAGGCAATTTTGGGGAAATGAAATGCCTATTTTCCACTACGCCGGAAGTCGGAAAAAGAAACGGAGGCAAACGGGGGTCACAGTGGTGACCGGACGCTGGACCGGACGCGGTCACTGTTTGACCGGACGCGTCCGGTCAGTGTCCAGTATCTGCGCGTTTTTCAGTTGTTTGGTCGGACGCGAGGCGCGTCCGGTCACAGGCGACCGGACGCGTCCGGTCATCCAGGGAGCTTACTGGACTCCAACCGGACGCGGGCACTGTGGCGTCCGGTCAGTTCTTCAGCGCGTCCGGTCGCTGGTTCGTTGTGCGCGGCTCAGGGTTGACCAGCGCGTCCGGTCAGTTACGGGACCGGTGCGTCCGGTCGTGACCGGCGCGTCCGGTCGTTGCGACCGGCGCGTCCGGTCGGTGCTTCGCGAAACTAGCCGTTGCGCGACCGGCGCGTCCGGTCAGTTGGACCAGCGCGTCCGGTCAACGCGACTTCGGCTGTTTCAAGTTTCTAACGGCTATATTCGAAGGGGTACGTCTATAAATACTCGTTGGCCGGCTCAAGGCTCTCTCTCTCGAACATTTGACATACTTGTGAGCACTTTGAGCTAAGCAACTCCCCTCCCACTCATCTCTCTTGCTTCTTTGCATATTCGAAGTGAGATTGAGTGATCCAAGTGCATTTGCATTGTGAGATTGCATCTAGTTGGCACTTGGTGGTTGATTTGCTGCGGGATTCTTGTTTCTCTTGGTGGTTGCCGCCACCTAGACGGCTTGGAGCAGCTTGGAGGCGTTGGCAAGAGTTGGTGTTTGTTCTTGGCCACCTCCGGTGATTGTGAGGGGTTTGTGCCTACCTCGGCGAAGCGCCAAAGGCAATATTAGTATATTGCTCGTGTCATTGCAACCTTTTGCCATTTGGTAGGTTCTTGTGGCGCCTTTTGAGAGGCTCGGTGTGTGACCGATTAGCCACCGAACCACGTGGTGAAGAGGGACACAACGGGGACTAGCGTGCCGGCAAGCACGTGAACCTCGGGATAAATCTTCGTGTCATCACTTTCATATTGTGATTGATTGATCCCGGTATTTGGTTATCTTGGTATTCATTGTTGATCATATTGGTTGGCTCAATACTTCGCCCCTCGGTGATACCCTCCTAACTCAACTCCACATTACTTTCTTAGTTATCTTTGCTAGCTAGTTAGCTTTGCTAGAGTAGCTTCTTTGTGTAGCTTGCTAGTTGTAGTTTCCTTCTCGGTTTGACTTGTGCGGTTGAGTGCAATTACTAGATTTGTGAATTGGTTAGGTGGCTTGCAAACACCCCGTAGGCTAAGCAAAACTCACATCTCGCTATTTGTTTTATTGATAAACTTGTTTAGCTTGTCCTTGTAGAAAATTTTTAATAGGCTATTCACCCCCCCTCTAGCCATCAAGACCTTTCAAGTGGTATCAGAGCCAGGTTACCGTTTGTAAGGCTTAACAACCTCGGTGTAAGATGGCTCAAGTTATGTTCAATCATGTTAATGGCAAGCCTCCATTCTTTGATGGCGTCTCTTCCTTTGATCATTGGAAAAGGAAGATGAAGCAATATTTAGGCAATATACATGAGAAGGTTTGGGATGTGACCAAAGAAGGATACGTCATTCTTGATGAGGAAAACCTCACTCCCAATGACCACATCAACAAACAATGCAATACAGCGGCACTTGACACAATCTATCGTGCCATTGATGATAAAGTATTTGAGCAAATCAAAGATCTTGAAAAGGCAAATGAGCTTTGGATAAGGCTTGAAGAAACATATGAAGGTACTTCAACGGTAAAAAGTGCCAAACTATATATGCTCAAGGACAAGTTCTCCACATTCAAGATAAAGGATGATGAATCCATCCCGGAGATGTTCTATAGGCTCCAAGTCATTGTCAATGATCTCAAGGGGCTTGGGGAGAAGGTTGAGGACAAGGACTTCTCACACAAGTTCTTGATGTGCTTACCCAAGAAGTTTGCCACCTTGAGAAGAATGATCTTTAGAGAGGGATTGGACAAGGTCAAACCAACCAATGTGCTTAGAGATATAATGACCGATGCCCAATACAATGATGATGAAGATGAGGTAGAAGAGAAGAAGGAGACCAAGGTCAAGCAAGAGAAGCCCATTGCATTCAAGGCTTCATCCTCTAAGGGCAAGAGCAAGGTAGAAAGTGATGATGATGATCCATTCGATGATGAGACCATGGCCCTCCTTGTGCACAAGATAGGAAGGTTCATGAAGAAGAAAGGATATGGGGCAAGGAAGAGGAGAGACACTATAAAGGCAAAGACCCTTTGCTACAATTGCAATAGCCCCGATCACATAGTGGCGGATTGCCCCTATGAAGATAAGAGATTTCATAATGGGGACTTGAAACTCAAGAAGAACAAGAAGGATAAGAAAGAGAACGAGAAGAAAGCAAAGAAGAGCTTCACTTTCAACAAGAAGAAGAAGGGTGGTGGTTATGTAGTCACTTGGGATAGTGACAACTCCGATAGTGATGATGATGAAAGCTCTAGTGATGATGAGAGGATCACTCGACGAGCCACTGCAAACATCGCCCTCTCCAACAAGCCATCCATCTTCGACACTACATCAACATGCCTTATGGCCAAGCCTACCAAGGTAAAACATGATGATAGTGATGATGATTCTTGTGCTAGTGATGATTGTAGGAGTGATGATGAGGAGGATGAGGACTACTCCAAGGATGATCTATTAGGCATAATAGATCAAATGAGCAAGGGCTACAAGAGGACAACCAAGAAATACAAAATCTTGGAACAAGAGCTCATTGCCAAGAGCAATGAAAATGATGCCTTGATGGAGGAGCTTGTTGCTCTCAAAAAGAGTAAGGAGTGCAAAGGAATTGAACAAGAGCTCAAAGCTCTTAGGAAATCCTTTGATGAGCTAGAGGCTTCTCGTGAGTGTTTAAAGGAAGACCATGAGGATCTTGAAATTGCTCACACTAGGCTTAAGGAAGCCCACTCCACTCTACTTGAGCTCATCAAGGAAAAGGACCTTAAGTTGGAGAAGTTCATGAAGGAAGCTAAGGAGGAGCAAGTGATTGTCACTTGTGATATTGGACTAACATGTGATATTATTGATGATTCTTTATTTGTTAGTCCTACTAATGCTTCATGTAGCTCATCATCATCCACCACAACCAACTCTACCTCTACTACTAGTGATTCATCACTTGTGGTTGAGACTCTCAAGAGAGAGGTGGATGATCTCACCCGCGCATTAGGCAACGCCTATGGTGGGGATGCCCGCTTGCTAAAATGCTTGGGTAGCCAAAGGTTCTCTCTTAACAAAGAGGGATTGGGCTATACTCCTAAGAAGGGCAAGGCAGCCTTTGCTACTCCAAAGTCTCGCTTTGTGAAGGGCAATGGTCGTTATTGCAATAGATGCAAGCAAGTTGGGCATCTAGAGATTAATTGCAATAAAATGAACAAGAACAAGAAAAATGCTAATGTACCTTACATTCCTTTTGATTCTTGTTATGTGCTTACCAAGGGTGAGAAAGGTGTGCATGCTAGGTTTGTTGGTACACCAATTGTGGGCCCAAAGAAGAAGGCCATTTGGGTACCAAAGAGCTTAGTGACTAATCTCCAAGGACCCAAACAAGTATGGGTACCTAAGAAACATTAATTTGTTTTGTAGGTTAATTACAAGGCCGGAGGAAGGCATTGGGTGCTTGATAGTGGGTGCTCTCAACATATGACCGGTGATTCAAGAATGTTCAACTCTCTCAAATCAAATGATAGTGGCATTGATAGCATCACATTTGGTGACAATAGCAAGGGTGATGTAAAGGCTCTTGGAAGGATTGCAATCTCAAATGATCATAGCATTTCCAATGTGCTCTTAGTCGAAAAGTTGAACTTCAATCTTCTCTCGGTTGCTCAATTGTGTGATCTTGGTTTCAAGTGCATATTTAGTGTTGATGATGTGGAGATAGTTAGTGTTGATGGCTCTAACTTGATCTTCAAAGGTTTTAGATATGAGAATCTATACTTGGTTGATTTTAATGCTAGTGACACTCAACTTTCAACATGTTTGCTCACCAAATCAAGTATGGGTTGGTTATGGTATAGAAGACTTGGTCATGTTGGCATGAAGCAATTGAACAAGTTAGTGAAGCATGACTTAGTTAGAGGCTTGAAGGATGTCACATTTGAGAAAGATAAGCTATGTAGTGCATGTCAAGCCGGAAAGCAAGTAGGCAACACTCATCCATTGAAAAGCATTATGAGTACTTCCAAGGCATTTGAGTTGTTGCACATGGATCTATTTGGGCCAACTACATACACAAGCATTGGTGGCAACAAGTATGGCTTTGTGATTGTAGATGATTTCACTAGATACACATGGGTATTCTTTCTTGGGGACAAAAGTGATGTATTTGACATATTCAAGAAGTTCATCAAGAGAGTGCAAAATGAGTTTGAAACCACAATCAAGAAAGTGAGAAGTGACAATGGAAGTGAGTTTAGAAACACAAGAGTTGATGAGCTATGTGAAGAGCTTGGAATCAAACATCAATTCTCGGCCAAGTATACACCTCAATCAAATGGCCTAGTTGAGAGGAAAAATAGAACCTTAATTGACATGGCAAGATCAATGTTGAATGAGTATAATGTGAGTCATTCATTTTGGGCCGAAGCAATCAACACGGCTTGCTTCTATAGCAACCGCCTCTATTGCCATAAATTTCTAGAGAAGACACCATATGAGATCTTAAATGGAAGAAAGCCTAACATTGCATACTTTCGGGTATTTGGTTGCAAATGCTACATCTTGAAGAAGGGCACTAGATTGAGCAAGTTTGAGAAGAAATGTGATGAAGGATTTCTACTTGGTTACTCAACTACTAGCAAAGCTTATAGAGTTTGGAATTTGGCTAGTGGTTTACTTGAAGAAGTGCATGATGTTGAGTTTGATGAAACAAATGGCTCTCAAGATGAAGAAGATAACTTGGATGATGTGAGAGGAACTCAATTGAGTAATGCTATGAAAGAAATGGATATTGGTGATATTAGACCAAAGCAAGTTATTAATGTAGATGACAACAAAGATCAAGTGCTCCAAAGTCCAATTACACAAGCTAGTGGTTCTCCTATGCAAAATCAAGCTAGTACATCATCTCAAGTGCAACAAGATCAACAAGTGGCTAGTTCATCATCTCCAACTCATGATCAACATCAACATCCAAGCAATCAAGTCCAAGTGCTTCAACCAACTAACATTGCAAGAGACCATCCATTGGATTCCATCATTGGTGACATACAAAGAGGAGTTCAAACTAGATCAAGATTGACATCATTTTGTGGTCACTCTTCTTTTGTGTCAATGGAAGAACCCAAGGACATTGATAAAGCATTGAGAGATCCGGATTGGGTAAATGCAATGCATGAAGAGCTCAACAACTTCAAGAGAAATGAAGTATGGGAACTAGTTGAGAGGCCTAAGGATCACAATGTCATTGGAACAAGATGGGTCTTTCGCAACAAGCAAGATCAAGATGGGATAGTAGTAAGGAACAAAGCAAGACTAGTGGCTCAAGGTTACACACAAATAGAGGGTCTTGACTTTGGTGAAACTTATGCCCCGGTTGCAAGATTGGAAGCAATTAGGATCTTACTTGCCTATGCTTGTGCTCACAATATCAAGCTATATCAAATGGATGTGAAGAGTGCATTTCTCAATGGGTACATTCAAGAGGAAGTGTATGTGGAGCAACCTCCCGGTTTTGAAGATGACAAGAAACCCAATCATGTATACAAGTTGAGAAAAGCTTTATATGGATTGAAGCAAGCACCTAGAGCATGGTATGAAAGATTGAGGGACTTCTTGCTATCCAAAGGATTTGTCATGGGCAAAGTTGATACAACACTATTCACCAAGAAGATTGGGAAAGACTTATTTGTATTGCAAATATATGTTGATGATATCATATTCGGTTCAACCAATCAAGATTATTGTGATGAGTTTGGGAAAATGATGGCAAAGAAATTTGAAATGTCAATGATTGGTGAACTTAGTTTCTTTCTTGGACTTCAAATCAAACAAATGAAAGAAGGTACATTTGTGAGCCAAACTAAGTACATCAAAGATATGCTCAAGAAGTTTGGCATGGAAGATGCAAAGAGTATTACAACTCCAATGGGCACTAGTGGAAGCTTGAATAGTGACAAGAGTGGCAACATGGTGGATCAAAAGCTATATAGATCAATGATTGGTAGCCTACTCTATGTGACGGCATCAAGGCCCGATGTGATGTTTAGTGTATGCATGTGTGCAAGATTTCAAGCCTCACCAAGAGAAAGTCATTTGAAGGAAACAAAGAGAATATTGAGGTACTTAAAGCATACACAAGATGTTGGATTATGGTATCCCAAAGGTACAAGTTTTGAGCTAGTTGGATATTCGGATTCCGACTATGCCGGTGATAAAGTGGAGAGAAAGAGCACTTCCGGGACATATCAATTGTTGGGAAGATCACTTGTCTCATGGTCATCCAAGAAGCAAAATAGTATTGCACTATCTACCGCCGAAGCCGAATACATCGCTGTTGGAATATAAGTGAATTGCCCACCTCTCCCCGTCAGCTTAAGCTTTTGGGTTGAACTGGTCGGTGCATGCAACTTAATATGGTATCAGAGCCAGAGGTCTCGAGTTCGAATCCTGGTTAGCGCAATTAAATAAAATAATTGCAGCTCGCTCCTATTTCCACGTCTGAGGCCTGAGGGAGCCTCCACGTGAGGGGGAGTGTTGGAATATAAGTGAATTGCCCACCTCTCCCCGTCAGCTTAAGCTTTTGGGTTGAACTGGTCGGTGCATGCAACTTAATAATCGCCGCGGGTAGTTGTTGTGCACAAATCTTGTGGATAAAGGCAACATTGAAAGATTTTGGAATCAATTTCAAGAATGTGCCATTGCTATGTGACAATGAAAGTGCCGTGAAGCTAACCACCAATCCGGTTCAACATCAAAGAACAAAGCATATTGATGTTCGCCATCACTTTATTAGAGATCATCAACAAAAGGGTGACATTGCTATTGAGAGTGTGGGCACCGAAGATCAATTAGCCGATCTATTCACCAAGCCACTTGATGAGAAGAGATTTCACAAGCTAAAAAATGAGTTGAACATACTTGACTTCTCCAACATGAGTTGATGCACCCCATATATGACATGCCTCTCCTTCGAGCCCTAAGGTACAATTGGTTGACATGTCATACATTCTATGCTAAGGACTTGTTTAGTGCATCTAGTCATAATTTATATGTTCTAGGCTCATTCATGAAAATCAAATGAATTTGAAGTTTATATGGTACCACTATTGTTTCCATGACTTATATGATCTAGTGGTAGCATATAACTTGTTTAAGTAGCTTGTGATCCTAAGTGTTTAATCTAGAAAACTTGTCTAAATACTTGCTTCAACATGGTGCATGATAACCCTTCTAGTGAGTTGTGAAGAAGCTTGCCCTTGGATCAAACCGAAGCATTTTATTTATGCAAGCAATCTAGGTTGAATCACAAACTTGATCCTCACCCCATATTTCAACATAATAATCTATCTAAAGTTTGCTCCTTGTGGTCAATTGGTGCCAAAGGGGGAGAAAATATTGTTCACAAAGATAGAACTCAAAGAGGAAGAAAAGAGGAAGAAAATGTTGTGGGAGAGAAAATGTTGTTCACAAAGATAGATCCTAAAGGGGGAGAATTGATAAAAGAAGGGGATCAACTAAAATTTTGAGCACACAAGTAGGGAGAGCAAGCTCTTAAGCATGAATGTTGCATTTCCATGTGCACTTCATATGTATGATGCATAGTTATGCATTTCGTTTTCTCTGATACTTTGCTTGTGTGGTGTCTTGCTAGTATAATTTGAATGATGCATTGAGGTACTAGTATGAATAGGAAGTAGCTAGATTTTTCTTGCTTCATGTTTTTCAAAGTGGTACTAGAGCCTTGCTTATAATGTTGATCTCACGAGGTTTCTAGTTATGTTTGTGCTTTTCCAAGTGGAATCTAACTACACAAGGTGCTAAGATGGTGTTTATCGCTACTCCGATGGTATCACGCTTCAAAGGTCTATAATCTAAAACACTTAGCACCTATTGGTAGACAATGCTCCTAATCTTTCCTATCTAACATGTATGCTTCCAAAATCCAAACATATAGCATACATGTAGGGGGAGCCATTGCTATCAATTTGAATTCATGATCACATGTCCATAATTCTTGCACATGGTAATATACTTGGACAATGTGACATGGGTTCAATCAAAATTTTATTATAACATCTTTGTGAAAGGGTTGTCACCAATTACCAACAAGGGGGAGATTGAAAGTCCTTATGTTTGGTGTTGGTAATTAGTGACAATGCCTAAGTACTAATCCCATGCCTAAGTTGTATGTAGCATATGAGGATTAGTACACTCCAAGGTTGGTGGCAAGATGGACATGGTGATCATGATGGCCACGCTTGGATTTGGACGCAACCCTACGTGATCAAGGCAAAGGTATATGCTTAAGGGTTGTGTTTTAGTAACCAAGACACCTAGTGGGTGTGGTTACATTATAGGATAGATAGCCGTACTATAAAGAGGGGAATGACGCGGCTATTGAACTCCTAAGTGCCTCTAGATGTGCATTTCATGATCATATGCATTTGGATAGAACTAATATCGCCTCGAAAAATGATTGTGAAAATGCTAACACACTCACACATGACGTGATCACTTGGTGGTGTTAGCACATTTGCGATGGCGTTGGAGTTTAAGCGGTAGAGAGGGTTTGGGGTCATCTCTCCCTCCCGCCGAGCGTGCGAGCGCGGGATTCAGGCAATTTTGGGGAAATGAAATGCCTATTTTCCACTACGCCGAAAGTCGGAAAAAGAAACGGAGGCAAACGGGGGTCACAGTGGTGACCAGACGCTGGACCGGACGCGGTCACTGTTTGACCGGACGCGTCCGGTCAGTGTCCAGTATCTGCGCGTTTTTCAGTTGTTTGGTCGGACGCGAGGCGCGTCCGGTCACAGGCGACCGGACACGTCCGGTCATCTAGGGAGCTTACTGGACTCCAACCGGACGCGGGCACTGTGGCGTCCGGTCAGTTCTTCAGCGCGTCCGGTCGCTGGTTCGTTGTGCGCGGCTCAGGGTTGACCAGCGCGTCCGGTCAGTTACGGGACCGGTGCGTCCGGTCGTGACCGGCGCGTCCGGTCGTTGCGACCGGCGCGTCCGGTCGGTGCTTCGCGAAACTAGCCGTTGCGCGACCGGCGCGTCCGGTCAGTTGGACCAGCGCGTCCGGTCAACGCGACTTCGGCTGTTTCAAGTTTCTAACGGCTATATTCGAAGGGGTACGTCTATAAATACTCGTTGGCCGGCTCAAGGCTCTCTCTCTCGAACATTTGACATACTTGTGAGCACTTTGAGCTAAGCAACTCCCCTCCCACTCATCTCTCTTGCTTCTTTGCATATTCGAAGTGAGATTGAGTGATCCAAGTGCATTTGCATTGTGAGATTGCATCTAGTTGGCACTTGGTGGTTGATTTGCTGCGGGATTCTTGTTTCTCTTGGTGGTTGCCGCCACCTAGACGGCTTGGAGCAGCTTGGAGGCGTTGGCAAGAGTTGGTGTTTGTTCTTGGCCACCTCCGGTGATTGTGAGGGGTTTGTGCCTACCTCGGCGAAGCACCAAAGGCAATATTAGTATATTGCTCGTGTCATTGCAACCTTTTGCCATTTGGTAGGTTCTTGTGGCGCCTTTTGAGAGGCTCGGTGTGTGACCGATTAGCCACCGAACCACGTGGTGAAGAGGGACACAACGGGGACTAGCGTGCCGGCAAGCACGTGAACCTCGGGATAAATCTTCGTGTCATCACTTTCATATTGTGATTGATTGATCCCGGTGTTTGGTTATCTTGGTATTCATTGTTGATCATATTGGTTGGCTCAATACTTCGCCCCTCGGTGATACCCTCCTAACTCAACTCCACATTACTTTCTTAGTTATCTTTGCTAGCTAGTTAGCTTTGCTAGAGTAGCTTCTT
Organism: Saccharum hybrid cultivar R570; assembly: GCA_038087645.1. Lineage (NCBI taxonomy): Eukaryota > Viridiplantae > Streptophyta > Magnoliopsida > Poales > Poaceae > Saccharum > Saccharum hybrid cultivar. Next base: position 221,330 of record JAQSUU010000625.1, on the reverse strand, counting down.
TGTGTAGCTTGCTAGTTGTAGTTTCCTTCTCGGTTTGACTTGTGCGGTTGAGTGCAATTACTAGATTTGTGAATTGGTTAGGTGGCTTGCAAACACCTCGTAGGCTAAGCAAAACTCGCATCTCGCTATTTGTTTTATTGATAAACTTGTTTAGCTTGTCCTTGTAGAAAATTTTTAATAGGCTATTCACCCCCCCTCTAGCCATCAAGACCTTTCAGATTGGCTCTTACTAATGTCCATATCTGCCCTGGTATGATATTGTGCAGCTTCCCCAGCGCTATAGAATCCCTAATTTCTCCAAGTTCATTGGGATAGATGAGATATCAACTATGGAGCATATCAGCCGCTATCTCGTTCAACTCGGAGATGCATCTGTTGAGGAGGCACATAAAGTTTGATTCTTCCCCTTGTCCTTATCCGAACCGGCCTTTAGTTGGTTTTCATCACTCAAACCAAACTCAATCACTAGATGGGCCGATCTCAAAAACAAGTTTCATTCATACTTCTACAGTGGGACATGAGAGAAGAAGATTATAGACTTGACAAGCATGAGGCAGAGGAATAATGAGTCAGGCTCCGAGCTCATTCAAAGGTTCAGAGAAGTAAGGAGCCGGTGCTACTCATTAAACCTATCTGATGGCCAATTGGCTAAATTGGCCCTTCAAGGGATGTCCCCAGTAATCAGAGAGAAGTTCAATGGCCAAGAATTCAAGAATTTGGCCCACCTAGTTCAAAGGGTGTCTACTTTTGAAGGCTAGCTTTGGACCATGTGCAAAGAGAAATATTTGAAGGGTACTGCTGCTATGTCTAATCCATATGGTGCAGGCTCCGATGAAGGTGATCCGAAAGTTGCTACCACTGAGTGGACATGGGGCAAAGCTCCTGTATCTTGTCCTTAGGTGAAAGAGACGGAGAGCACCTACAATTTTGACATCGAGGAAGCTGATAAGATCTTTGATTTGCTACTGGAGAAGAAGCAATTAAAGTTACCCGCAAATCATGTGATCCCTTCGGCTGGAAAGTTCAAAGGAAAGAAGTACTATAAGTTTCACAATGCTACTAATCATAATACTAATGAATGCAGAATCTTTTGCTTGCATATTAGAAGGCCATTAAACAAGGAAAGTTCAAGTTCGAGCCAGCCAAGAAACCAACAATGGATATAGATGAACATCCTTTTCTAGGGGTGCATATGGTAGAATTCTAGTTGGCCAAGGAAAAGACAAAGGTCTTGACATCGGCCAAGGACAAAGAAAATGGGTCAGTCAACCCCAAGTTTAGATATCAGCTAATGAGTCAAGAAGGCTAAGCAGCAATGCGATCAGCAAAAGAGCTGATATGAGCAAGGAGAGACCTCCAGGGCTGATGCTTTGTGTCCTCGTGTGACTTCTAGGATCTTGTTGAACAAGTGGCAATGCCAGAAGGAAAAGGACTACCAACACCGACTCGAAGAAGAATAATATGAGCATCGATGTGAAGAAGAAAGGTATGAAAGAGAGCAGGCTGAGTTACATTGGAATTGTCCTTTCTTCAGACACTGTTGGAATGAAGGTTTGAAATTACCAACGAGGCATAACTACCCTGAGTGCAGTAATCAGTATTAAGAGTTTAGGAAATCTTAAGCCAACCACTGGTGTATCCATGAGTGTTTAAGTTACCAATCTAATGACGAGGATCGACGTGTAAAAAATGGAGTTCATGATCGGTTAGGCAAGCGTGGATATGATCAGAACTAGGCCGGTCGTGATAAAGGAGAAAAATAGTATGATTGGCAAGAGGGCCAATGGTGTCCAAGAGGTCTGACAAGGAGTCAGAAAAAGGAGGGTTCAACGCTTAAGGGATGGAAAATTAGAAGCTTAGAAATCTAGCAGACCTCGGGCATGGTGCGTCAAATAAACAGTCGATAAGGATAAGCCATCGGCTAATATTAATATGGTTTTTATCCTACCCATAGAACGATTTCGACTTTCCTCGAAGGGAAAATCCACAAATACGAATTATAAGGTGATAGTCCACGAGAGCAATCTACCACCTTATCAATTATCAGATGATATCACAGTCATACATCGTAGAGTTACAAGTTACAAGGTTTTACAACACTGGTTAACTCTCCTATTACATTGTATTCTAGCGGAAACACATGTGTCTTCATTAGAGTCATTATAGCGCATCAGTAGGTGAAGGCTCCTCCCCCACGGGTAATCATCAGAGTTGGCGTAGAAAGTCAGCGGCGTAGACTCCATCTTCAACCAAACTTGAGCATAGGAACGAGACCACCTAATTCTTCTAACTTGTTATTACTGCAAGTCAGGAAATCTGCACACCACCAGATGTGTGCAGGCCATGGTTAGCACCGATGAGCTTTAGTGGAAAAGGGAAAAAGGGATCTGGCGATCCTAATTATTTGGCTGCGGGTTTCCTATAATGCATGTTCATTAATAAGCATATAATAATAGTTCATCAAGTTTTAACCCATCTCATACACACGTTCTCCCATCCCATTACACATATCTCATCACATCTCATCTCAGCTCATCTCATCTCACTCTCTCATCGGCATGGACAACTCCCTCTCATCCATGTCTCAACGGCCAAAGCCGGATCACACACTAAAATCCCGGGGAAGGTAGAAGGACTCCTCTCACTAGTCAAGTGAAGCTGTACTTAGGAAAGGTCCATAGCCGACAAGTCGGCATATGTATCGATCGATCAACTAGAAACTCTACAGAGGTTTACACTACCCACAAGATCACCATCATCGACGATCCGGGTCGTCTAGGCTGATAACGGGCCGCCTTCCAACTAGACACGATGCCACCCTATCACTCAAAATTGGGGCCGTGTCAGAGTACCCCGTACACTGGCATGCTGAGACTATGAGACGTAGTACTTGGCTCCTCGGGTACTACGCTGTCTTAGGAGGGTGTGGGCGTTCGACGCCCGTACCTCCCTACACTATCCGCTAATCTCCCAATAGTAGTGGCACCACACTAGAAAGTTGAACGTCCGCCTCGTACCCATTTAGAGCGAATAGGAGTGTAAGGCTTCCTAAGACCCGGTCCACAGGACACATCAGTCCTTAGGGTGACTAAGTAGGATATCTTCACAAGGGGTAACCGTTTCCCGCTCGACGGGACACCTAGCACTCCGTGCCATCGTAGCACCTCCCATCCCAGGGCTTCGTCCCACGAAGACACTCCACCTCGGGACCTCTCCCTGTCACATGTACCCGCCACAGGTACCTCTCTCATAGGGAACACCCAGGTAGCACCCCCCGGCAAGACTTGCCCTCATGACTCGTCGTAGATCCTGCTCGGTCGACTCGACCCTCACCACACACCCAAAACACACGCCAAGATCTCCCCAAGTTCCTTATCCGGTTATCATTAAGTTAACGGCACCACGTGCCTTATCCACTCCCGTTATCCCTTCACCAAGCATCACATCATAGGTATAATGCGTAGTGAAAGTAAAGCAGTAAGTAGAAAGCGAGCATCTAGCCTAGCAGCGGGTGTGCGGGGGTATAGATTGCAACAAGGTAATGGCTCAAGGCAAAAACTACCATGCAACCTATTACAGTTCATTTGCATAAAAGTAAAGCACTAGCATCTATATTTTAGCATGCTTAATAGGATTATCTAAGGTAAGGTGCTACCATGACACCTGCGATGTCAAGGAAGTAGTGGTACACGTCTTCAGAAGTCAGGGTCATCCACCATCAGGATCCACCATCTCGGGGTGCACCATCGAATCCATCGAACATAACTCGTCGCTACGCCAAGCAAAACAAAAGACGACCCCGAATAAGAAGCAAATAAAACCACGATGAAAGCCTAACTCAACTAGACTCAAAAAGTGCACTAGGAGGTAGAGGAAGATTTTAGAAAAATTATGAAAGTGGTTTCATAATTTTCGGAGCTACAATAAATATTTGGCAAATTTTTGAAGGCGGTTTGGTATTCTAAAAACAGATAAAAGAAAAGGGCTTTAGGGCCAACCATGCTCACTGGCATTGGGGCGGCCCAACAGCAAGGGGAGAAGAGGGCTCTAGTGCGGGCCGTGAGCTGGGCCTTGGCATGCTGTCGGCCCAGAGGATGGAGAGGAAAGGGGGCCAGGCGGGCCTGAAACAGAGGAAAGGAGGAGGGATGGCACCAGGTGTTCGACGGGAGGCTCGGCCGAGCTCGTGCATGTGGTTCATGGCGGCCATGTGGAGGTAAGGCGCTACCGTGTGGCTGGGCCGGTGCTCCGGCGTCGGTGAGGTCGTGCTCGTGCAGGAAGGCTAGGTGTCGAACGAGGCCGACTAGGGGTGGTGCCAACGAATAAGAGTGGCTTGGTTGTCGAAAGACGCACCGATGCTGCGGCGTTGTCGTAGCCGCAGAGTCGCTGGTCACAACGTGGTGGCATCCAGGAGGGCTGCGGCTCAGGTCCATGCCATGCTGGTGGTGTGCGCATGCATGGCCGCTCGGTGGCGAGGAAAGGGTAGGCCCTGGGGCTTCCGTGCGATCGCGCGTGTGGGCGCAATGTCCGTGCGTGTTGCCCTGGCGCCTGCAGGCGCGTTCACGACCGTGGGGGGCCGCTAGACATGGCCAGGCCGGCCGCTGCAGTGATGCGTTCCTAGGCGATGATGCGAGTTCGTGAACTCCGGAGCCGGGCAGGACTTCAAGCAGTGCACGAGGCCGAGGGATAGATCGTAGTTCATAGAACAGGGTGTGCATGCTCGGCGAGTAGTTCTCCAAGGCTATGTCCGTGTCTTGTGTTGCCGTGCTGGTGCATGCGTGCACAGGTGCAAGGGCGGGCGCGTATCCACGGCAGTGGTGAGCACGCGGTGGCATCAAGGTGCAGGTGCTTGGGAAGGCAAGGTGGTCCGTGCTTGGCGCACGGGTGCAACGTACGCGACGCATGGGTCCGTGGCCGGGGCGGGGTCGTGCGGCGACGGCGTGACGGCTACAACAGCAACGCCATCTAGCGGCGCTCGGTGGAGGTTTCTCGGGTGCGCTCCAAAGGCCAGCCAGACGGGAACGGCGGCAAGGGAAAAAGCTCGGTCTTGGCTTGGCTACGACGAGAGTGTGGCGATGGTGGTTTTGACCGTGCGTGCGTGTGAGTGGCGCCTACGGCCATAGGGCTTGTGGGGAGCGCGCGGTGGCCCATGGGTGCGTGCGGAGTCCAAGTGAACGGTGGGCGTTCTAGCCGGTGCTAGTGAGATTGACACCGAACTACAGCTGCGGGGTCACTGACGGTGCGGCAACAAGGCAAGGCCTTGGGCTGTGTCGTACGTGCAGCCATGGGTGTCCAACGCCAACAGCATCGCTGCGCTTACCCGGCGATGCGCCGAGGCTTGACCGCGCGGCATGCGTGCGGTGCGCGAGAGCGTGAGGCCATGGCGGGCTATGAAGGAGTCGCGGACACGACTCCACTCTGGAGTTCCGTTGGTGGCAAAGGCCGGCAGTGCAGGCTTGTCCGCAGCCGTGCACGTAGTGGTGGCGTGGCCGTGGCAACCGCAGGCAACATGGCGCCGGCGTGCCGTGCTGTCCGGCGTTGGTGCCCCGTGCTTGTGCGGAGAGGTTAGGGCCGTGTCCAGGTAGATCGTGTGGCAGGGCGCGCGTGTGCTGCCGCGCCCGCAGCGTGTGCGGCGTGTGTGCGTCGGCGGAGACGCCGGTGTCCGTGGCGGGCCACTAGCGCTGCAAGTGGCGCCACGAGCGTACGACGGCCGTGGTTGGCCTCCGTCCTCGCGTCGCAAGTGCGCTGCGCGCGTGCTGATGAACCAGAAGCGTACGGCAAAAAGAAAGGAAGGGTCTTTGGGAGATCTAGCACTTACCGAGGCTCGTCGAGGCCTTGGACACGCGGTGCCAGAAAGGGATGGGGTCGCGACGTCGCCGACGCGGTCACTGTGAGGCTGCGGCGTGTCCCTGGACGGCGTGGCTGCGCGCGGCACGTGGTTCAGCACAAAGCGGAACCCGCGATGGTGAGGCGGATGGGGCATCTCGGTCGCCGATGCCTTCGGTGGCGGGCTGGGCCGTCGCGGCGAAGGGCCGGTGATTGGAGGGAACGCCAAACTCTTGTGCTGCGTTCAAGGGTAGATGAAGCTCACGGAGGGGAGAGGGGTGACCAAGAGAAGAAAACAGAGACTTGAGCTAGGACGGCTCACCGGTGAAGCTAGGAACGCCGGTGATTTAGACGTCGCGCGCTCGGCTCGCCACTGCGGCGCGACGAGATTGGAGCGGCGGGGGCCGGGGTAGACGGAGCTCCGCGGGGCGCCGTGGTGCTATTGTAGCCCCGCGGCTAGGCCGTGGAGTCACCGGGGGTCGCGCGGCTGCTCGGTGAGGGCGGACGCAGTCGTGATGGCGTCGCGGTGCGCGCCGCGGTAGTCGCGCGTGGCCGGCTCGAGGCAGAGACGCGGGGTTCGCGGCTGCGAGACGACTGCACGCCGCGGCAGCTGCACCGTGGCGACGTCGTGGTCGGCACCGGCATGGCTTCAAGGCGCTGTGGCCATGGTGGCCTTGGCTGGGAAGGGAGGCAGAGAGGGAAACGGAGTGGCGGCGGCTGGAGGAATTGGCAAGGGCTTCGGGCGCTCGGCGCTTATATAGTCGAACACTCTAGGATTCGCGAGAAGGAATGGGGCTTTGGACGACGGCGATCTTCGGGGTGTGAGCCGCTGGACGCGTGGCATCCATCCACGGCACGGGATAGGTGGTTGCGCGAGAAGGTTCTGGAATGGGGCGCTGGGTCACGGGGCAGCCTAGGGCGGTCAAGGGCTGGTCAAGGCGCGAGCAGCGCTGGTCTACTTGGTGCTCGTGTCGCGACGCGAGCGTCTGTGGCTCCCTGCTGACGTCGGGCTCACGAAAAAGGAGGGCGAGACGAGGGCACCCTAGGAAGGGGCGGGCCTCGCTGCTCCTTGCGCTGGACGCCGGTGGAACGCAGAGGCATCGCGCGGAAGGCTGAAAAGGAGATGGAGCAGGTGGGGGAAGACGACGAAGGGGACGGCGTCCTCGTTACTTTTTCTTTTGCAATACTGGGGAAACTGAGGGAGAGCGTCGGCCTGGTTTGCGTCCGCGAGAAGCGGCCAGGCGGCGGCGGCGGCGGCGGCTTCTTCCTTTGATCCTGTTCACGTGAGAGACTGAGGTGGGAAAAGAAGTAGGCCTGGTTCCGTTGCTGGGCGTGGCCGCTGGGCCTCACGGCCAGTTGGTTACTTGGGCTATGGTGGTTGTGGCATGGTACGTACGTATACATACGTGTATACGCTTGAGCACTGGAGCATACGTGCACGCAAGCTATAGCTCGTACAACCTTGCTCGCTGGCCGTGTCGAGAGACATGAGTTGTCGATCCAAAGAAAGGAGGCAGGCCGGGTATGGTTGTACACGTATACGTATATACACATATATACACACATACTCGTATATGCTTGGATTGGATACAGGAGCATCACGTAGCCTAGCCGGCCGGAAGTGTGCCATATATAGTGCGGCATCAGTTTGGGCCTGGTCGGCCAAGCAAGGCGGCGTGCATGGTGGCGCTCACGCTTCGGCTAGCTTGTGATTGGGCAGGGGCTCACGTACGGCACCTACTGCTGGATGCCTCACGCGCGTACATATACACGTATATGTATATATATACAACTGTTGTGTAGCCGTGCAAGTCATTGTCCCCGGGTTCAGCTTGCTTGAGTTCACGTGGTGAATGAAACAAGCACAGTAGTGCACATAGCTCGATTGGGGCATGCGTGTGTATGCGTATATACTTGGATACACATACACATATACTTGAATACAGGAGCATGCAACATGAGGTAGAGTGCTACTGCAACTCGTGCATGCACAACATGAGATTAGGAGTTGGAGTTAGGAAGAAGGAGAGGGTCGGTTGACCGAGAGGTTAATGAAAGATTTTCTATGTATTTTGGAAAGGGAGACTACCTCCAAGCACAAGACCGAGAGAAGAACCAAACACTCATGCTACTATACTACATGGTGCATCAATTTATTTGTAAATTCATTTGAAAGAGAGGGGAGAAGGGTTAGGGTTTTGTTTAAGAAAATTAATAAGTAATTCTTTAGCGGGTTAGACTCGGGTTAGGCCTAGAACTATATGCTCCACACGATTGCAGAATTTTTTTTAAAAATTCATATTTTTGGTTATCAGAAAACCTAGGATGTTACACCCATGGAGTTCAGGGCTCCTTCCAAGTATGAACAAGAAGAGTTTGATGAAAAAGAGTTGGAAGAAGCAGTGGCTCAGCTAACCCTCCAAACCCAACAAGCTATATTTGATAAGACATCTCAGCATCGGCACTTAAAGGCTTTATACATGAGGGGATTTGTCGATGGGAAGCCGATGACCAAGATGTTAGTCGATGGAGGTGTTGTTGTCAATTTGATGCCTTATACCACATTCCGTAAGCTTGGGAAAGGTCCTGAAGATTTACTAGAGACTGACATGATGCTAACGGACTTTGGTGGTAATGCATCTAAGACCCGGGGGGGCAGTTAGCTTTGAGTTGACGATTGGGAGTAAGACTCTGCCCACTACGTTCTTCGTCATTGATGCCAAAGGGACATACAATTTGCTCCTTGGTCGTGATTGGATCCATGCGAATTGTTGCATCCCCTCAACAATGCACCAATGCCTCATCCAGTGGCAAGGAGACAATGTCGAGGTAGTCCAAGCCGACACGTTTGTAAGTGTGGCAACAACTGATCTAGCGTACTGGGAGTTTGAGGATTATGAGTGCATCTCTGGTAAAATCTAGGAAGGAGGCATTATCAAGATCTATGATGAACATCAACATCCAATCCAAGCAACCGGCTCTAAGAGTTTATTTTAGTAAGTTCTTCAGCCGATCGTTATGAAACGGCTAAGCGTTGGCTTTATAAAATTAGTTCATGGAGATATAGTCGTTCTATTTCAAGGAATCAAGATTGGGCCTAGACAAATTATAAGGATTTAACAGCCAGTGATTTTGAATATTTCGTGATGGATAATTTGATTTGCAAGGTTATCATCGGCTACTTTGGAGAGCATTTTCCTATAAGGATGATCAGTTTGGAATCTCGTCAGGTATTCACAGCTGGTACTCACAGAGTGCTGCCTTTAGGACCAAAAGTGAATGATACTAATTCAAGCCTAAGAGGGCAGAAGTCGGTGCGGCATGCATCGCCTATAGTGCAAAATAAAAGAAAATAAATCACATGGGATCGATCCGGTGGAACGTCAGCGGCATTGCGAGATCATCTCTAGGAGGCATTCACGTAGAATCGAACAAGGAATAAACACGAGGGAACCAATTAAGAAATTTTATTTCATAACCCCAGTTACAAACTAAGGGTCGAAGAAGACTTTGTTCACAACTTCTTTGCCCTGGGTTATGTTTGCTACAGTGTTGGCGGCCTCCTTGAAGTCCTCCACCAGCTCCTAATAGTCGTCAGGGTCTTTGCCGTCTTGGTAGCTAGGCTGCAGAGGGCAGAGATCATGACCCGAGTGCATCTAGGCTATCGCCAAAGCGACGATGGCTCCATGACGAACACCGTGAAGGGCCACCTCCCTAGCACGGACAGGGATGTCCTAGAGGTGGGTCTCTAGCGTGTCGCCCTAGGCGTTCAGGGCACCGGCGGCATCATTCGCCGCCAACTGGAGGACCTCCAGTTGTTGCGCCAAGGCTGCAATAAGAAACAAGAATCAAGGGAGAGCTAAGACGAAACCGTCAAAAGAATGAAATTTCTTAAAGATCCTGCCGATGACTCTAGCGTCCGATTTTGCCAGCTACGCCCAGACCACATTGGCTATGACAAAACCGCCCAATTTATACAAGATCAACTACAATTATCCCCGCTAAAACAATGACACACACATACTTTCACTTATATGAACCCGGTAGTCCATCAAGTGTCACGAAGGACCTCGGTAAATCAACTTCACAACCAAGATCGCATGATTAAGCAAATACCCATCACATACATGGAGTTTTAGCAGAAATAATATTACAAAAGACTTCACAAATAAAAGTACAAGTTTGGGTTCCAAACCTAATAGTGAAAACAACATAGCTTTCAAATGACTACAATAATATAGTTCTAAATACATTGCTAGCATAAGTGACATCCTCTGACAAAAGCATATAGGTGAGAATGGTATATAGAATCACCGAGCCCATCGGCGGTTAGCCACTGTTGGCATTTCTTAGCACCACTACTAAAAATAGAATTAATCCTACTATAAACAATGACACTAGAAATGGTATGGTAATTATTAACTTGTCACTTTTACAGTAGCCACCTATGATTACCTACATCTCTAATATTAAACTAGGTTGTCATCCCTAGCGATGAAACTAGAAATATTTGTTGGTACTATCTAGCATTACTACAAGAATAACACTAAACAGAAATCTATTATTTATGTGACTATAAAGAATCTAAAGATATGAATGAAAAGAATTATGCAAGCAGACAAATAATTATACCATTATAACATTTTACCTAGAGTATCACCAGGTTGTCAATTTATAATTTTACCACTGGAAAGGTATGACTATGCATGTAGTATTGATAATTTATGATTATGCATGAGAGAATGAACCAATATCACATGCTCTACTCAAAACAGGGGTAAGTCATAAGATAAAATAGATATATATGATAAGGACTGATCAAGCATTATGATAAATAAATAAATAAATTACTCAGAGCACTCTAACTATGGCAATAGCATTAGTCTAATCAGAATATTAGAGGAATAGTTCCTAAGTCATTCTATAACTACAAGTCAATGAATGCTTCAATTAGTACAATTACATCTAGTAGTTATCGTTAATGTTACTATCGCATCCACACATAAGGAACATCAACTAGGGAGGATCGAAAACATAGTCCTCCCCTCCTTCGAGACCGGGTTCTACAAGTCCTACACACGGTGGGTGGACTATATAAGACTCAATAGGCCTATCACACCCGCGATCTACCACACGTCCCGCCGTGTAGGGGGCATTCGCAGATAAACAATATCTAAGCACCATGCTTATATAATGCCTACCACCCACCCATGGATCCTGCATATTAGGATGGGTGCTATACGAACATATGCATGAACTTAATAATAAACTAACTATACTAGACATATAACCAAAGTAAACAATGAACATTGCAACCAAGAACATATAAAAGATAAAGATTAATGTTGACACAAACATTGTAGCAAGCACACAAAAATGGTGGAGAATACAATGAGAGAGGGGTACAAATAATTATACCGAACCATGCTCTTGCCATTGTCAGGAATCCAAGCTTATAATCTGTTTGCCTCCCTCTAGACCTAATCTAACTAGCTAAAGCTCTAGAACTTGAGGAGCTCTGAGGAATTAGTGTTTCTAGCTCTAGATGGCTTGATCTCCAAATGACTTGATGACTTGATGCCTTCAGAGGGGCTGGGGTCTCCTTATATAGCCCAAGGGGTCCAACATGAGCCCTTAGATCCAACCGACTTGAGGTGAGGCTGAGATGCATTCTAGTAGACGGTGGAAGAATACTTAAGAAGCTCATGGAGGAATCCCCCAGGGGGGGCCGGGTGGCCTGCAGGTGGGGCCGGCCAGCCCCACTTGGCAGCCCATCGCCTCCTGCTTCGTTCCGGTGTCTTCTCATGTCTTCTAGAGTCTTCTCACGTATATGTCGTATTTTAATTTTGAATTTTCCTTTGACAAATAGGTCCCTCTTGGTGGTTTTCTAGAATAATCCTGTAGAGAATAGAGATTCACCAAAACTCATGGAATTTATCAGTTTAAACCCTAGACCTATGTATATTCTCTCATTTGTACCATTTCTCATGTTTATTCAACTATAAATTGTTGACGTTATCCACCGTCAACAAGCTCCCCTAAGCTTACCCTTTGCTAGTCCCTTAATAAAGCCAAATTTATCAAACTTGGATTAAGAACTTGAACATATGGAGGCTTTTGAAAATCATTAAAGCAACTCCTAGAAAGTACACATGCATTCAAATAAAAATTCTCCTTCGGATTAAAATAAATCGATCTAACTTTCAAACTTACTCATATTACCTTTAACCATAGAGCTTCTCAACCTTCACTTGGGTCTTGAGTAATTGAAAGACAGAACAATCAAGTCAAGCACTATGTCTCAAGCTCTTTGCTCAACCATTATTCTGGAGTTTTGTAAGTTTTCAAAATAAAACTCAGAGCTTCCATTGTATGACACTCTCAAATCTCTCAATATATGTGGTATTTGTGGATCCTCACCAAGGCATTAATGATGTTATGCCTATCTCTTCTACAACTAAGTCTTATGTGGAGCTCATAGGAGTGGAGAAAACATGAACATTTATGAATTGTAAGCATGTCTTTTTATGTATTGTAAAGTCAAACAATGGATCCAAAGAGAGTTAAGTCATACAATCAAATCAAACTGTGCATGTGTATGGAATATGGTGGATACATGATAGGTGTATATGGTGGCTAATCCTAATTCTACTATGCTCCTTGAAAACATATCTCTCTTTTGGAACTTGAAACACTTTGTAAGAAAACATGGGCTATCTTATTCATCATCTCTTTTTTTAGGCAGGCATCAAAATACCCATTGTTTTATTCTCTTGGACACTTGTCCATTTTTTCAATACTCTTTTCTTTTTTTTTTCCTTTTTTCATGAATAACTTTTATATAGCCACATGCATCTTTCTGCAACAAAACTTTAGAGAGATAACAGTAAAAACTTTGGAGCATTTATTGGGGGATGTCCTATAGGTATATTTTTGGATGTTTACTCTTAGTGTAAGAGTAAAACATTTTCTGGTGGATCTAGATGGAATATGATTGCGCCTACTCCCAATGCAGGAATAGTGCATATATGGGTGGTGTGTATGTGATCTTGATTTTAAGAGCATGACAAACCACTCATAAGGCATCGACAAAGCCTGACCAAACTCAATGCAAAGCAAGCAGCATAACAGTGGCAGTTTCCTATTCTAAACATCATATTTGGCTTTTGTAGGAATTCAAGCTTTGTCATACAGGAGCTCATCATGTAAGATTTTAAGTTTTCAAAAGATAAATCTCCAGAACTTTAGTATCGTTAGGAACAAGATAAACAATAGCTCAGACTTTCTTATATCATATCCCCCAATCACCTAGACTTAGCTCAAACATATGCTACCCACAAGTTTCAGGTTCAGAGCAAATTCTTCTATCAAACCAGTCAAATCCAAAACTTGGGAGAATTCAAGGTTGAATACTAAGTACTTAAAAGGAATTATAGTAGAGCAACTATTTATCATTTCCGTTGCCAAAATTAATTGTATGCTCCAACATTTTTATGACTCTTAAAAATAAAAATCTAAACACACTTTTTATTTTGTTTTCAAACTTTTAAGATCACACCTTAATATATATAACTAGCTAGATAAATTTTTATTTGGTTTTGATTTATTATTCATTTTTTTTTATTTCTTTTAACTAATAGAAAGCAAACTCAAAAATAGTAAAACTGAGAAGGAAAAGGAATACTTAGCTAGATACACAGGGAATACTCCTCCCCCAAGCTAAATGTTGTCATGGTCAGAAATTGAGTAATCTTTAGAGTGAGCTCATCAACGGTGGTCCTTCTTATTAGGAAGAGTGTAATGTCTACTGCTGAGTGAACTTACTCTCAATCAAAATGTCATCCTGCAAAATATACTCCAACAAGAACACCAAAAAACTCGAAGCTTTGACATGATAATGGGTTAGCGGTCAGCTGTTGAGAAATCGATTGTTCTTATTGCTTAAGATAGAATTCATAATTTGGCAACTTTTTAACAGGATGTTGGTTTTCATCTTTTTTTGGGATTTTCTATTTTATAATGCAAAAGAATATATATATATATATAGGGAGAGTATACTCTATAGCTAGCTACAAAATAAGTTATTTTGTAGCCACCTCTATTTACGATAATTTTATATACTAATTTACGACAATATCAATATATATTTACGATAGTTGAATTACTATAACACATGGGGATATTTACCATAATGTTATAGTAAATCACATAGTAAGGAGTTACTATAGTCTCATAAATTAGCATAGCAATTATCGTAACTCAAAGTGGCTACAAAATAAGTTATTTTGTAGCCAGCTGTAAGGTAATAGCTCTCTCTCTCTCTCTCTCTCTCTCTATATATATATATATATATATATATATTATGTCACCATAGTGAATATTCCTACGGGGTTACCATAAGTTACTCACATGGGGCTTAAGATTTTCATGATGCAATGATGAAAACATTTTTATTTTCTTTTCCACATGCAAAGACAGATGAACTATAGTGAAGTATATTTTTGTTTTCTTTTCTAATGTAAGACATGCAAAAAGAGTAAAAATGCTAAAGTGAAATTAATCAAATGCAATGCTAGAAATGTAAACATAGATAACTACCATTATTACCTCATGGCAAGGGTACAGAATTTAGAAGTCCTCTGGACAGGAGTAGGAGAGAGTACTTACTTTTTAGGTGCATCATATGATCTCGATGAGGGAGGCTTAGATGCTTGCTCTTCTTATGGCGATGATGTTAATGTTGTCTTCTCTTTCTATACCTAAGTGGTCTATGTACCTGACTTTGGCGGTGTAGCTTCTTCCTTAGTGGGCTCTTCAATCTTCTTATCTTTAGTGTCCTATTCATTCTAGTGGTCTTCATATCTCACTACTTCTCCTAGGTAACGTGCCCATCCATCCTTCAGAGGTTGATTTGCTTGATGGCGGGATCAATGTCTCCTCCTATTGCGGGGCCTCATGGGCTGCTCATGAGTAGTATAACTATTAAAGTGACAGTGTACCTTTCCATCTAGAAACTGGAAGTGGACTTGTCCAGGTGCAATGAAGACGATGGCATTGGTGGTGTTGAGGAATGGTCTTCCCAAGATGATGGGGGTCTCTTCGTCTTCTGCTCCCATGTCCAGGACCATGAAATCGGCTGAAACGTAGCGATCTTGAATTTGCACTAGGACGTCCTTCATTATGCCCTCTGGAAATCGAATTGATTGGTCCACCATTTGCAACTGCATATATGTAGGATAGAAGGGTTTGTTACTAAATAAATATTCATATGTTACCTTTAACATTATGTTAACACCCGATCCAATATCACAGAAGGTATTGTGGAAGATTTTCTGATTGATTGTGCATTCAATTGTTGGTCCTCCAGATCATCTTTCTTGATAGTCTCTTCCTGTGCTTGGCTAGCCTTATTCTTCCTCTAGTTTCTATTGTTCTTCTTCTTCTTGGTCAACACTGACTCTTCCTATTTGTATGGTGCCTGAGGTTGTGTAGGAGAGTGCAACATGCGGTTCTTGAACGAGAACTTCTCTTTCTTGTCCTTGATGGTGAAAACAATCTTGGCGTGCTCTGCATAAATGATGGCCTTCATGGTGCATAGGAATGGTCAGCCCAATATGATTGGCGCTCTCTCGTCCCCTCCTATTTCTATGACCACAAAGTCTACTGGAACATATGATTGTCCCACTCGAATGATAGAATCTTCAAGAACTCTCTCAGAATAGCACAATGTTCGATCTACAAGCTGTAAACACATATTTGTGTACAACAAAGGATCTCCTAAAATCTTGTCATATATTACCTTAGGCATGATGTTGACACTTGCGCTGAAATCGTAGATAGCTTCCTAGAAAATATGACATCCTATAGAGATAGGAATGATAGGTCTTCCTGGATCACCTTTCTTGTCAGGAAGTGAATAATCAATCCACTTCACTTTCGATGGTTGAGTGTAGTAATAAGCTGCATTTTGAATATCGATAAGATTTGTAGTTTCTAAATCTTCCGGCTACCCCGAAATCTTACCTTTATTTGATGGAGGAACGGCAGCTGCCAGCTAAGTTATTTGTGGTTCTACCATTTTATTAAAGCTATGCTGGTTCTTAATAGCAGAAGCAAAGGTATCCATTCTGGTATTTATGTTCTCTAAAGTTTTGTCATTAGAAGCTACCTTTTTAGACAACTGATCTAATAATCATGATTGGCCAGCAACTAAATCTCTCAAGGGTGGTTGATTGAAATTATTGTAATTATTACCATGGAAGTTACCTTGGTTGTTACCTTGGTAGTTTGGCCTCTGTTGCTGATTCCATCCTTGATTTTGCTAAGGATGATAGTTGTTATTGTTGATGTAGTTCACATCCTCTTGAAGTTTAGGGCAATTGCTCCCTAAATGCCTAGTGTTTCCACACTCTTCACAAGTCATGCGAAAATCATTGATGTGCATGACTTCTCTTTTCTCACTGACTCAATCTTCAAGCTTCTTCATTAGTAGGTCCATTTTGGCAGATAGTATGTCTACCTCCTTGAGTTGATGCATACCTCCTCTCTTACAAGGTTGAACACATTCTTCATTCCAGCTCTGATTGCAAGCCATCTTCTCTACAAGTGATGTTGCATCAATGAGGTTGAGTGACAAGAAAGCACCTCCAGCAGCAGCATCCATTGTCTCATGGGTGCTAGTGTTCAGCCCACGATAGAAAGTTTGCATAAGTAGCCAATTCTCCATCCCATGATGAGGACATTTTGCAATGTAATCTTGAAAGTGTTCCCATGCCTCGGGGACTGATTCATCATGTTGTTGCAGAAAGTTTGAAATTTTCCCACGCAGAGAATTGGTCTTGCCTGTAGGAAAGAACTTAGCTAGGAAAGCAGTTGAGCAGTTATTCCATGTAGTGTGTTTCTCTTTATTAGCGTAGAACCACTTCTTGGCTTTCCCCAATAATGAAAATGGGAAAAGACGGAGTAGAATAGCATCTCTAGTTACTCCCTTGATAGTGAAGGTGATGCAGATCTCTAGAAAGTGCTGTAAGTGTGCACTTGCATCTGTATGAGCCTTTCCACAAAATTGAATAACTTGCACCACGCTAATGAGTGCAGGCTTGAGCTCAAATCCATTGTCTACAGCATTGACTTCAAGTCCAGTACGAATGTTTGCTATTGTCAAAGCAGAGAATTCATGGAGACTCTTGTTCTCCATGGCCTCAAACTCTGGTGTTAAGCTTCTTCTTATCTGGCTGTCTTTTGAAAGTACCACAAGAACATTTTTGAGCTTGCCTCTAGTATTTCTAAGTAGTACATCTGGATCGTCAAGATAATTTTTTGGAAGATCAAAACCTTTCATACATCACCCTGCATAAGATACATAAGTAGACAAAACAAGGGTAAGTCTGTTATGAGCAAAGATCAATGGTCAATTCAATCTCATCAAATACATAAAATTATCAATACTTCCTAAGTTAAATACCTTCCCCAGCAACGGCGCCAAAAATGCTTGTTGTCATTTCTTAGCACCACTACTAAAAATAGAATTAATCCTACTCTTAACAATGACACTAGAAATGGTTTGGTAATTATTAACTTGCCACTTTTACAGTAGCCACCTATGATTACCTACATCTCTAACATTAAACTAGGTTGTCATCCCTAGTGATGAAGCTAGAAATGTTTGTTGGTACTATCTAGTATTACTACAAGAATAACACTAAACAGAAATCTATTATTTCATGTGAATGTAAAGAACCTAAAGATATGAATGAAAAGAATTCTGCAAGCAGACGGATAATTATACCATTGTAGCATTTTATCTAGAGTATTACTAGGTTGTCAATTTATAATTTTACCACTAGGAAGGTATGACTATGCATGTAGTACTGATAATTTATGATTATGCATAAGAGAATGAACCAATATCACATGCTCTACTCAAAACAGGGGTAAGTCACAAGATAAATATAGATATATATGATAAGTACTGATCGAGCATTATGATAAATAAATAAATTACTCAGAGCACTCTAACTATGGCAATAGCATTAGTCTAATCAGAATATGAGAGGAATAGTTCCTAAGTCATTCTATAACTACAAGTCAATGAATGCTTCAATTAGTGCAATTATATCTAGTAGTTATCGTTAATGTTACTATCGCATCCACACATAAGGAACATCAACTAGGGAGGATCGAAAACATAGTCCTCCCCTCCTTCGAGACCGAGTTCTACAAGTCCTACACACGGGGGGTGGACTACATAGGACTCAATAGGCCTATCACACCCGTGATCTACCACACGTCCTAGCGTGTAGGGGGCGTTCGCAGATAAACAATATATAAGCACCACGCTTACATAATGCCTACCACCCACCCATGGATCCTGCATATTAGGATGGGTGCTATACGAACATATGCATGAACTTAATAATAAACTAACTATACTAGACGTATAACCAAAGTAAACAATGAACATGCAACCAAGAACATATAAAAGATGAAGATTAATGTTGACATAAACATTGTAGCAAGCACACAGAAACGGTGGAGAATACAATGAGAGCGGGTATAAAGAATTATACCGAACCATGCTCTTGCTAACGTCAGGAGTCCAAGCTTGTAATCTGCTTGCCTCCCTCTAGACCTAATCTAACTAGCTAAAGCTCTAGAACTAGAGGAACTCTGAGGAATTAGGGTTTCTAGCTCTAGATGGCTTGATCTCCAAATGACTTGATGACTTGATGCCTTCAGGGGGGTTGGGGTCTCCTTATATAGCCCAGGGGGTCCAACATGAGCCCTTGGATCAAACTGACTTGAGGTACAGCTGAGATGCATCCTAGGAGGTGGTGAAGGAATATCTAGAAGCTCGTGGAGGAATCCCCCAGGGGGGCCGACCAGCCCCACTTGGCAGCCCCTCACCTCTTGCTTCATTCTGGTGTCTTCTCATGTCTTCTTGCGTATATGCCGTATTTTAATTCTGAATTTTCCTTTGACGAATAGGTCCCTCTTGGTGGTTTTCTAGAATAATCCTGCAGAGAACAAAGATTAACCAAAACTCGTAGGATTTGTCAGTTTAAACCCTAGACCTATGTATATTCTCTCATTTGTACCATTTCTCTTGTTTATTCAACTATAAATTGTCGACGTTATCCACCGTCAACAGCCACCATGTTCACATAGGTCAGGAACTTCACCTACAACATGGTGGGATAAACCCTGAGTACTTGAATGTACTCAGCTAGACTTACCCGACAGGAGAGAATAAAAAGACTCTCAAGGATATGCAAGGCATATTTGGTGGAGTTGGTTGGATATCATAACTTTGCAAAAGAGCATTACTATCATGAGTCCTTACTTTCAATCTTTTAGTCCATATTTTAGCACCTGGTTTAGTGAAGCTTATAATAGCTAGATGTGCACCTAATCTATAGCAAGCACTTGATTTATACGCATCACATTAGTAACCATATCAGGTTTAGCATTTTCATCTTCATAACCATCATATTCCATCGTCACATTACTACAATGAAGTAACTCAGTCATAGTTTCTCACTACCCGAGAGAGACAGTGATTCGAATCGATTCCTAAGTAGCTGGTGAAAATTCCCCACACAAACCAGGCATGCTTTGCAAGGGTAGCCTTTGGTCACCTTTGGTACTATTTGGGTAGCGTCGCGTGTTTGCCCTGGGCCGCACACTCAGGAGCCAACCGGTTGCCAGGATGCATCAGGCCCTGCCTGCCCTTGGTCAAAACCGTGCCCCCGCACATCCTTCCTTCCTCCAGTATGCGCACCAACATGACAAATCCTGGCCCAAATAGAGGTACTAGGCTTCACGGTCGGAAGGACTTATTCGGCCAGCTAAGTGAGAGGCTACATTCAAAAATGACTGAGGCCCAACAACGATACGGTCCTTCATCGGCACAAACAGAATCACATAAGTCAACCTACAACATAGACCTCATCTAGCCTCAATTTATATCATCATCATATGGTTATTTTCCATGATAGCAAATATAGCCAACCATGACCAGGTATCCACCTATATCTTGCAGGTGATAGAAAGTCACCTGACTTCTACTGGTCTATGCCTAGCTAAGCATAGATCGACCTATTACCTAATATAGTGGACAAGGTAGGGCAAAATGCACCAACGGTTTCATCCAACTCCTATTATCTAATGCATCATACAAAAGTTATACTCATGTGCATTTATAAAAGAGAGGGTAGGAGGCTTAGAATGCTCCGTGGCTTGCTTGGGACCAACACTAGGTCAGTGTTTGTTAGATGACACTCGCTTGGCGAGCATCTTCCATCCTGGCACTTGCTTAGTCCTTTCATCTTCAGGATAGGTCCACCCTACACCATCTTCGGGTTTGGCTCCAACATCACTTCTTTCTCGTGGTGCATCAAGCATACCTAAATGAGGTGCAATAATGCATATGTATGAATGCATAGAAGTGCAATATGCAAAGCATTCATGAAAGCACACCAAACTTAACATAAGCACCTAGAGCTATTTAACTCAATCATCACTTAAGCATAACATAGGAGATGGCAAGCACATCCAGCATGACACACAAGACAAGTACATTCAAGCTGCTGCAAGCATCCATCAATCAAAAACTAGTTAATCATATTTGTCCAAGCAAGAGTAAGCTAAAGCAATCAACCTACACATGCAGTTTCTAGACAGCAGCATAGCAGCTACGTGTTTTAACCATAACTTGAGATCTAGACATCCAATGAAGGTGATCCTAGACTTTTTGGAAAGCTAATGAAATTGCCTACAACATTGTTGTTAATATCCAGAGTTATATCGAACATTAACTAAGCCAAACAATCTAAACAAGTAATTCTGTCCAAACCATGGATGAACCTGATGCTAAACTTCAGTGGCTTAAAGCTAGAGTTATAGACATCAAACAAGCATGAGCCTTATCTCTATAGAAAGATTATTAAATTATCTAAAACATGATTATTACCATCGTGCGGGGATTCAACAGTTAAAAAGGTCAAACAAGCACAATTAAGTACCTTTGTCCAAACTTGGATAGATTCTGCCATGCAACTTCAACCAGTTGTATCTAGAGATCTAGATCACCAAAAAGGGTGTTCATAGATATTTCGGAAATCTTAACAAAAGAACTACAATCTTATATTATCACCCAGGGGTGATTCAAATCCTAACTAGATCAAACACTAGCATCTTTCAGATCTGCTTAGAATACAATCAAAACCTGACAACCGATTTAAAAGTCATGTAACTCCTAAACTATCAAGTTTGAGATCATGAAATTTAACACAAGAAAGATAAGATAATTATCTACAACTTTTTTATTATCATCTAGAGCTAATTCTACTATTATCAAGGCCACACTTTACAAAAAAGGCAATCCTGTCAGGACTTGGGCAGAATCAGACACATGACTTTAAACAACTATAGTTGAACATCTACATAACCAAAAAGTGTGATTTTTAGCTTTTCGAAGAGCTTACGAAAATTACTACAAGTCATTTATTGTCATCAATGCATGATTCAAAACTTAATTGAGCCAAATAATACAATCTTTCAAGTCTATTCAGAATAGGAGCAAAGCAACATAGAGCATTTGTTATTTTTATAGCTCCTAAACTATCAATCCTAAAATCCTGAAATTTTTAACAGCCATCAACCATCACATAAGTAACATGCCATAAAAATTTCACATTTATTCGAGACAACTACTGTAGATATGAAAAAGACAAGTAAGACTAGCATTAAAACCCTAACCTGCATAAATCTTTTTTTTTGTACAGCAAAAACTTTAAACTAAAACATGCCATTTATGACTCTAATGCATAGATCTACTCACAAGGATTTCAAAAAGTCCTAATTTGCTATTTTACAATTTTTGTATGATTTTATATAAGTTTAAAGAGTTTCAGTTATTTAATGCATAAAACAAAAGAAAAGGAAAACAGATCTTGCACTGAGACCCTTGCACTTCTCACAAAATAAACCATAGTGAATAGATCCTTCTTGGCACTATTCAACTGAGTCTACAGCTTTGCACTTAAGATCCTCGCATATCTTCTATTGCAGCTCAGGGTCGTTCCCTTCGATTTAGAATAGAGCAGAGCAGAGCATGGCGGGCGGGGCTGATCTCCGGCAGGTCGGGGCAGCGCTTCGGTGGTGAGCAGTGGTGGCAAAGCGGCAGGGGGCCCACGTGCACTCAAGGGACAACTTGGCTTGGACCGAGGTGGCCCTAGGTGGCCCGGCCTTGAGCACAGGCGCTCGTGGCGGCCACGACACCGGTTGCCACGCGTGATGACGGTGAGGAGAGGCCGGGGAGGGGTGCAGTGCATACAACGGTTGATGGTGATGTCCGCACGGTGCGAGGAAGAGAGCGAGGGGAGACGGGAGCGAGCACGGAGGTGAGTGAGGAGCATCTGAGGGCCGCCTGGGTGCTCCAAATTGACGCAGGGGCGCTTGGTGGCGAGGTGGACGTGCGGCAGCAGCCCACAGCCATGGTGAGGCGAGCTCCAGTGCATGGTCACCATGTTGTCATTCAATCAAACACCTAGTGTGCAGTGAAATGAGCGAGGTGGGATGTGATTTGGGTCGGCTTCCAGGCTGAATCTGAACCTAGGCCAAGAATGAAGTTTCAAAGCCTATTGATGCTCTTCATTTTATATTTAGGATGTTCGGCCACTAGAGCAATAGATTAGCGGATATTTAACCCCCAAAATGGTAGTGTCAATGCTTTGAAAATAGTCATGGAAACTTGCTTTCAGAGGTCAAAACCTAGTCAAACTAAACCCAACTTTTTGTATGCTCTTCCTCATCGAGTTAGCTCCAACTTTTACTTTTGGGTCAGCTTGAGTTGCTTAACAAAAATCCGAGAACGCGAGATGCCAATCAACATCGACATTGAGTAACATCTCCATGACTTAGAGTAATTCTAAGTGCTGAAAAAATAGCAACAAGTTGAATCTTTGAGCTCACTGTTTGGGCAACTTAGAGGTTGAATCATGACTTGGTCCAAGAATAACATTTGTTGTAGACATGCTAATCCTCAACTTTGCTTAAAGGTCAAACCTCATATCTTGAATATAATCTGTAGTTTCACTTTGGTCAAAGCAGCATCATGATAAAACTTAAAACTAGTGTGTTAGGCCAATTGAGACATTCTCTTGACATTTCCTCAATATGAACCCTTCTTGAATTTTTTGTAGAGTTCATCTAGAGTCATTTGGGCAAGGTTGCATGGTTTGGTTGATATCTCATATTCTCATTCACTTAATAATACAATCCAAGCAAGAATATGACTTATCATTTCATGTGACTTTTTGATTTCAAACTTCATGAAACTTTTCCAGTGATCAATATAAATAGAGATGGATGTGAGACACATGTAAGGAGCACCTTCAACATTACTCAAGCATACATTTTGAAAGGGGTCAACATATAAGAAAAGATGCATTGTCCAAGTTTAAGTTGGGGCTCATTTTCATAGATTGACCTTGACATCTTCATCACCACTTGAGATAAGTGACCAAAGCTCCTAATTACCACTTGACCTGCCATGTTTGAGCTCAAACCCACTGCTTAACTAGTGACAAACTATTGATATTTATTAACTCCAATTTTTAACCATCAACTACTTCAGGAAAAGGTCTGAAATAATGTGTGAAGTAGGGTTATAGAGGTTTATTCTAATGAGTTCCACGAGTTGTATTGTTCTCACTTATTTTATAGGATATGCAATATTTCATTATATAAAAGTATCTCAAGTGAAGAATCTGAGCATACCATTGCAAAGAGCTCATCGAGATGATCGAGACAGACATATCATTTGCCATATTTGGAGCACCGGAGAAGAAGTCCTCGATGGGTACGACTTGGAAGACTCTAGAAGACCCTAGAACCATCATCATCATAAGACTAGGCACTAAACTGACAAGATTCCATAGCTTTATAAAATAATCTTTTCTAGGGATTTATCCAGAAGCTGGAAGGAAGGAATCCACTCAAGACACGACTCACAACGCGAACGGATCGAAAAGTGGCACTAGAAGGATGTAGAAGACACCAGAAGGCACGTGATCGAAGCGAAGGCCCGGTGGCTGCCAGGTGGGGCCGGTCAGCCCCACATGTTAGGCCGGCCGGTCTGGCTCCCCTACCAAGTGGGTCCCCCTTCGTGTGGTGGCCACCAACCAACCTCTGCAACACATCTTGAGCATTGTTTTATGTCAGTTTGATCCGAGGGCTGCGGTTCATCCACCAGGCTATATAAGCAGAGGCAGACCCCTCCTAAGAAAATCAATCAATCTATCATCCATCATTGTTCAGTTTAGGGAGTCCCTCGAAAGGATAACCTAGAGCTCCACCAGCTAGGGCATAGCTAGAATATAAGAATAGGAATTAGAGGAGGCAAGCAATGCTTGGATTCCGGATCTAGTCGTGAGGAGGCTAGGTATAGCCTTGTACTTCTCTCTTGTATTCAACATTATTAATCTATTTGTGCTATTTGTCTTCTAGTTCATTATGTTCATCTTCTAGTTTGTCTACTTGTTCTTCTAGTTCATCTTGTTCATCTTATAATTCATCATATTCTTGTCTAGTTCGTCTAGTTCGTTGTTCTAGTTCATCTAGTTCATCGTGTTCTTGTCTAGTTCGTGTTGATCCTCTAGCTCTTGTTCTAGTTTGTGTATGAGTTGAATACTTGATAGGACTTGGTATAATTCTAGATTCATAATTATAATGTCCATTGCCTATGTTGATTATGTGTTTAGTATAGTTGGAGTAGTTTTATGTTTATACTCTTATTCGTATAACGCTCATTCTGATGATCAAGCGGTGGGTGGTAGAAGTTGTGTAAGCCTGGTGCTTAGGCAATATCTATCTGCGAGTGCTCCCTATGTTTTGGGCCATGTGGTAGATCACGAAGGTGACTATTATAGCTTCGTTGAGTCCTCTATAGTCCACTCCCCGAATATAGGATTAGTAAGGCTAAGTTGCGGGGTGATATCTTGCTCTATTCCTGATCCACCTTAGCAATGTCTCTTGAGTATGAATATGAGGTTACCTTGACCATGATTGCTAAATGTAATTACACTAATCGATGTAGCTCAATGACCTATAGTTAGAATAACCCTAGGAGTTAGTCTCAATTTTCTAGTTCTTTCTAGAGTCACGCACAAGTAGGAAAATACTTGGTGGAACCCCTTTTAGAATTAGCATGATCTGTTATTAATTATCCTTTATTATGATATGATTGATGCATGTTTTGAGACTAATCTAGTGGAACTCTTATCACAAGTGTAAGTTATAGTTTTTATTCTTATACCTCGAAGTGCCTTCCCAGTGGTAGAATTATAAATAACGATACCTAGAACTTTCCTGGGTGAAATGCTACAACGGGTGTATTTTATCTGTGCCCTTGCGAATAACCTTTATTCATATTTTATAAGTGCTATGATCATAGGTACAATCACATCTTTTGGTATTGTGTTGGGGATGACAACCTGGCTTAAGCAATGCTAAGAGATGTCCTGAACATTTCTAATGCCTTTGCTAAGGAAGTGTTTGACCTACCTTATTTGTAATCGTGTTAGAGATGTCAACAAGCATTTCTGGCGCCGTTGCCGGAGAAGGCAAAGGAGGTTTAGAATAATACATATTTAATATCTAGGAATAATCTTACACATGTGATAATTGAGATATACTATTGATCTTTTACTCAAATAGGCTTACCCTGTCTTTTGTCTATTCATGAATATCTTATTACAGGGTAATGTGTGTCTGGATATCTTCGTCCGACAAACTACGTTGAGGATCCAGAAGATATAATTAGACAAGCCAGAGCCAAGCTCAGGAAAAAGAAATCGCCAACCACTTTGTCAGAAGAAGACCAGCCAAGAAGGTTGACACTAGTGTTCGAAGCCATGGCCAACAAGACTCTCCGTGAATTCTCCGCTCCAACCACTGCCAACATCAGGACTAGACCAGTAGTCAATGTGGGAGAAGAAGGATTCAAGCTCAAGCCAGCCTTGATCAACATGGTGCAAGCTAACTAGTTTTGTGAGAAAGCACATGAAGATGCAAGTGCTCATCTCCAACACTTCCTGGAGATCTGCAGCACATTCACCATCAAAGGAGTTGAAAGAGATGCCATACTACTCTGCCTTTTCCCATTCTCACTATTGGGAAGGGCGAAGCAATGGTTCTATGCCAACAGAGAGAAAAACACTACATAGAATATCTGCTCCACTGCTTTCCTAGCAAAGTTTTTTCCCGTAGGCAAAATCAATGCCCTATGTGCAAAGATCTCAACTTTTCAGCAGTAGTACGATGAGTTTGTCCCTGAGGCATAGGAACGATTTCAAGATTACATATCAGAATGCCCTCACCATGGGATGGAGGATTGGTTACTCATGCACACATTCTATCATGGGCTCACCACAAGTGCCCTAAGAATATTGATGTAGCTACTAGAGGATCGTTCTTGTCACTCATTATTCATGAAACCACCACTCTTGTTGAGAAGATAGCTTCAAACCAGGGATGGAACGAAGAACACACTCAACCACACAAGAGAGGAGGAATGCATCAAGTCAAAGAGGTGGACATGCCGTCTACCAAGATGGACCTGCTCATGAAGAAGCTTGACGAACGTGATCAACAAAATAAGGAAGTCATGCACATCCACAATTCTCGCATGACTTGTGAAGAGTCTGGAGGCACTGGCCACAGAGGAAGCAACTATCCTGAAGTCCAAGAGGATGTCAACTACATCAACAACAATGCCAATTATTGTCCTCAATAGAATCAAGGATGGAACCAATAGAATCAAGGGTGGAATTAGCAACAAAGACCTAACTACCCATGTAACTACTTAGGTAACTACCAAGGTAACAATTTCAACCAACCACCTTTGAGAGAGATGATTATTAATCAGAATAAAGTTATTGATAATATGTCTAGAAAGATAGCTTCTAATGATAAAGTGCTTGAAACTATAAATAATAGAATGGATAGCTTTACTTCTGCCATAAAGAATCAACTTAGCTTTAATAAGATGATAGAATCACAAATCTCATAGCTAGCCGCTTCAGTACCTATGGCTAAAAAGGTAAGATTCTAGGGAATCCAGAAGAATTAGAAACTACGAATCTTGTAGACATCTTCAATGCAGGAGAATACTTCGTCGCACCACCCAGACCACTGAGACCAGTATGGGGAGAAGAGGACTTGCCAGAAAAGAAAGGAGATCTAGGAAGACCCATCATCCCCACTTGCATCGGAGCTCACACTTTTGATGAAGCCGTCTGCGATTTGGGAGCAAGTGTCAACATTATGCCTAAGATAATCTATGAGAAAATTCATGGTCAACCTTTATTGTACACAACCATGTGTTTGCAGCTTGCAGATCAGACATTGTGCTACCCTAAGGGAATTCTTGAAAACATTCTTGTGGGAGTTGGACACTCAACTCTACGAGTAGACTTCGTGGTGATAGAAATAGGAGGAGATGATAGAGCACCCATCATTTTGGGATGACCATTCCTCAGCATAGCCAGCCATCATCTACACCGACACCGCCAAGATTTGTTTCACCATTGGAGACACCAAGGAGAGATTTAGCTTCAAGAATCGTACACTCACAATGCGAGTCCATCCTTAGCACCCGTATGATTACTTGGATTTTGACAAGATTTCGAAAAGGAAGGTTCTAGAAAAGAAGGTTCTAGTCAAGAAGAACGTCTACACTTATGAAGGCATCTTGCCTACTCCAAACAAGAACAACAACAAGAAGGGGAAGAGCAAAGCAACCTGTTCAAGAACTAGTCTTGATGATCAACCCTATTGAACCACCTGTTGACCCTGCTTTTCCTCCATCACACCTTGAAAAGAAGGAAGATCCTAGAGTACCTACCATTGGTTGTATGATTGAAGGAAGTACCTTCTACAAGACGTTCTGCGACATTGTCTCAAGCATCAACAAAATGTCTACGGTAACATATAAACATTTATATCATGATAGACCCTTGTGCCCAACATATTTGCAGCTTCAACTGGTGGACCAATTGTTCTGATTTCTAGAAGGAATAGCCAATGATGTAACAGTCAAGATCAGGGATCAAGTGGTTCCCGCTGACTTCATGGTTCTAGACATGGGTGAAGAAGATGATGTCCACCTTAATCTAAGGAGACTGTTCCTTCATACCACTAGCGCGATCATCTATATGAAGCAAGGGGAGATGCATTTTCACTTCCCTAGGGAGAAGGTACATTGTTACTTTAATAGCTATACTACTTATGAGAAGCCTAAGAAGAACAGGAATAGGAGACGCCGCTCTCAGCGTCTAAGACAATAAGCCATCAAGGAAGAAGAGGCTGATCAGAAAAAGGAAGCTATTGAAGAAGAAGCTGCCCTAGAGGCAAAAGAAGAAGAGAAGATTCTAGACAAGGAGCCACAGAAACAGAAGACCAAGAAAGTATGGAGAAAGAAAGAGATAACACCACTAAGCACTCCCGCACAAGAAGAAGAATCGCTATCTCCCAACTCACCAGATACTCAGGTACAACCAGAAGAGGAGAAATCAGGGGAGGACTTTGTCCCCTCAAACACCCCCTCAAGTGCGTGATCAAACCAGAAGGTCCAGTTCGATGGACCTAATTCTCTGAACCTTCACCGAAAGGTTACATCAGTAGTTATCCTCATATTTACTTTCCTACATTGTTTTACTTTAGCATATTTATTTTTCCGCATCTAGTCATAAGCATTTAGCATATTTATATTTCCTACATTGCATTAAAAAGAAAATAAAAATTAATTTATTTTGCATCATATCATTGCATCTTAAGCCCCATGTGAATAAGTCTCAGCTGTTTACTGTGGAGGCATAAAAATAATTTTTGCATCTGCATACAAAAATAGAAAATCCAAAAATATTGAGATCTTGTTGGAAATTGCTTAATTGGAAGTCCATAAGGTTCCAAAAATGGATAAAACATAAATGGTTTTACCACTAACGCTTAATCTATTCCACGAGCTTTATTGCCTATTTTGAGTTAAGCAGGATTCAATGAGAAGATTAGCCAGAAGTTTTCATCCACTCTGGAAGGACCTCTTCATCGACCATCCACTCTAGAGATCCAGAGGGACAAGGAACATCTACGCTGTCAAGATTTAAGATGAACGACTACGTCAACATCTAGCTTGGGGGAGGAGCATTCCCCATGTATCTAGCTAAGTATTTTTTTCCTTATGTGTGATTTATTTTAGAAAAGAAATAAAAAGATAAATAACTCAGAAAACAAAACAAAAATAGTCTACTATCTATATTAGTTATTAAATGTTTAGGTAGTAAAGAGAGAGTGTACAAGTCTGTTTTACCTACTCTTAAAGGAATTGAGCTCTGGATAATCTGTTTGCATAGAAATGATGAATAGTTGCTCTACCGTAATCCCTTTCAAGTGCCTAGTGTTCAACCTTAAATTCTCCCGAGTTTTGGGATACGATTGTTTTGACATGAAGATTTACCCTAAACCTGAAACTTGTGGGTTGCAAAAGCTTGATCTAAGTCTAGGTGTTTGATGAGTATGATATGAGAAGGTTTTGATCTGCTATTTATCTTGTTTCTAGTGATACTAAAGTTCTAGAGATTTATCTTTTGAAAATTTAAAATTGTTACATGATGAGATTAAATTCCTACCACGGCTATATATTTGCTAGACTAGGAAAACTAGCTCATAGGCTACTTGCTTTGTATTGAGTTTGATCGACCCGTGTAAGACCCTTGTCGAGAGGTTCATCATACTCCCAAGATCAAGATCACGTACACTCCACCTAAATATGCTACTTCTACCCTGGAAGTACGCGACAACATGCTTTCCACTTAGATCCACCAAAAATGTTCTATTCCTACCCTGAGAATGAACAACCAAAAATATTCCGTTTTTCCTATTTCATCCATTAAACCTTACCATTGTCATTTAGTAAATTGCTCCAACAGTCCTTGTTATTTATCTCTTGATATGTACTAGGAAAATAATCTTGGGTTCTAGTTCTAAAAAAAAGAGAAAGAAAAAAAGAAAAGAAAAAAAGAAGAAGAGAAGAAAAAGTATCGAGCCCAAGTATTCTTCAAACTCTTCAAAGTTCAAAAGAGAGAAGTATCCCCTCAAGGAGCAAAGTAAGATAAGGTTTCATGTTTTCACCCTCGCCATGTCACACCCTTTTATCACCATTGTTCCACCATATATCCACCACCACATACATACCCATTCCACATATATAGGTCCACACACATGCACATCATGATCTAAGAGTATGATCTCCCCTCCAAGGATCCTGATTTTCATTAGGCAATACATACCAGGTAAGTATGCTACATCCTTGAAATACCTTTAGCTCCATATAAGCTTGATAGTTATAGGGAGAGAAGAGGGAAGGTATGATTGCTACTCTGCCTTATGCCAAAAATACCACAAATCTTGAGAGGAGAGAAGGCAGAACACCATTGTTGCCTTAGAGAGGAATCCACAAATACCACATATGAGAGACTTGAAAGGATTATACGAAGGAATCTCTGAGTTTTATTTTGAAAACCTTGCAAAACTCTGGAATAAAGGTGATCAAAAAGCTTGAGATATAGTGCTTGACTTGATTATTCTGCTTTTCAACTACTCAAGACCGAAGTGAAGGTTATAAGCCCCACGGCTAAAGGTAATATGGGTAAGTTGGAAGTTGAAATAGTTTATTCTAACTCGGAGGAGTTTTTTTGAACATCTGTGTACTCTTGAGGTGTGAAAGCATTGTAGTAACTCCTGATCCATCATATTAAACCAAACCACTGTTTGCTAAGGGACTAGCAAAGCGTAAGCTTGGGGGAGTTTGTTGACGTTAATTAACTCCAATTTTTAACCATCAACTACTTCAGGAAAAAGGTATGAAATAATGTGTGAAGTAGGGTTATAGAGGTTTATTCTAATGAGTTCCACGAGTTTTGTTGTTCTCACTTGTTTTGCAGGATATGCAGTATTTCATTATATAAAAGTATCTCAAGTGAAGAATCTGAGCACACCATTGCGAAGAGATCATCGAGATGATCGAGACAGACATATCATTTGCCATATTTGGAGCACCAGAGAAGAAGTCCTCGATGGGTACGACTTGGAAGACTTTGGAAGACCCTAGAACCATCATCATCATAAGACCAGGGACTAAACTGATAAGATTCCATAGCTTTGTGAAATAATCTTTTCTATCGATTTATCTAGAAGCTGGAAGGAAGGAAACCACTCAAGACACGACTCATTATGCGAACGGATCGAAAAGTGGCACTAGAAGGATGTAGAAGACACCAGAAGGCATGAGATCGAAGTGAAGGCCTGGTGGCTACCAGGTGGGGCCGGCTGGCCCCACATGTCAGGCTAGCCGGCCTGGCTCCCCTACCAAGTGGGTCCCCCTTCGCGTGGCAGCCTCTAACCGACCCCTAAAATGCATCTTGACCATTGTTTCATGTTGGTTTGATCCGAGGGCTATGGTTCATCCTACCAGGCTATATAAGCAGAGGCAGACCCCCTATAGAAAATCAATCAATCTATCATCCATCATTGTTTAGTTCAGGGTAGTCCCTCGAAAGGATAACCTAGAGCTCCACCAGCTAGGGCATAGCTAGAATATAAGAAAAGGAATTAGAGGAGGCAAGCAACGCTTGGATTCCGAATCTAGTCGCGAGGAGGCTAGGTATAGCCTTGCACTTCTCTCTTGTATTCAACATTATTAATTTATTTGTGCTATTTGTCTTCTAGTTCATTATGTTTATCTTATATTTTGTCTACTTGTTCTTCTAGTTCATCTTGTTCATCTTATAGTTCATCATATTCTTGTCTAGTTCGTCGAGTTCATTGTTCTAGTTCGTCTAGTTCATTGTGTTCTTGTCTAGTTTGTGTTGATTGTCTAGTTCTTGTTCTAGTTTGTGTATGAGTCAAATACTTGATAGGACTTAGTATAATTCTAGATTCATAATTATAATGTTCATTGCCTATGTTGATTATATGTTTAGTATAGTTGGAGTAGTTTTATGTTTATGCACTTGTTCGTATAGCGCTCATTCCGATGATCATGGGGTGGGTGGTAGAAGTTGTGTAAGCATGGTGCTTAGGCAATATCTATCTACAAGTGCTCCCTATGTTCTGGGCCATGTGGTAGATTGCAAAGGTGACTATTATAGCTTCGTTGAGTCCTCTGTAGTCCACTCCCCAAATATAGAATTAGTAAGGCTGAGTTGTGGGGTGATATCTTGCTCTATTCCTGATCCACCTTAGCAATGTCTCTTGAGTATGAATACGAGGATACCTTGACCATGATTGCTAAATGTAATTGCACTAGTCGATGTAGCTCAATGACCTATAGTTAGAATAACCCTAGGAGTTAGTCTCTATTTTCTAGTTCTTTCTAGAGTCACGCCCAAGTAGGAAAATGCTCGGTGGAACCCCTTTTAGAATTATCATGATTTGTTATTAATTATCCTTTATTATGATATGATTGATCCCTGTTTTGAGACTGATCTAGTGTAACTCTTATCACAAGTGTAAGTTATAGTTTTTTTTTTCTTATACCTCCAAGTGCCTTCCCAGTGATAGAATTATAAATAATGATACTTGGAACTTTCCTGGATGAAATGCTACAACAGGTGTATTTTATCTATGTGCTTACGAATAACCTTTATTCATATTTTATAAGTGCTATGATCATAAGTACAATCACATCTTTTGGTATTGTGTTGGGGATGACAACCTGGCTTAAGCAATGCTAAGAGATGTCCTAAACATTTCTAATGACTTTGCTAAGGAAAGGTTTGACCTACCTTATTTGTAATCGTGTTAGAGATGTCAACACAAACACCCGAGGTGTTACATTGGCCTCCCCCTCTGCGGCAGCAAGGGTGGCCTAGGAGGCATTTAGGGCAAACTCCAACTGATCGTTCTCTCAACTCACCTTGGAATTACGGTCAACCACCATGTACCACTCATGACGAAAACACCGAGCATCATCGCCGTTGTAGGAGTCAACGGAATGGGAATAGGAGCCCGCTATAGACTGGGTGTCTTGAGTGCTAGCCCTATGGAACCAAGAACAAGTCAGTTGGGGTAAAACATCAGGAGAGATAGGTGATCCAGACTTACCCTGGAAGCAAAAGACGCTAGTGCATGGGGAGTTCCTCCTCCGGGACGTCACCGGCTGCGCGCTTGCCTTGATCCATCACTCTAGAAGATGGTTTTAGATCTGAAGGTGAGAAGAAGTTGTGCTGCAGCAAGGGGTGAAGGCAAGTGCAGATATAATCTCTCGATTGTCCCCTAAGGATGTATTTAAAGCTAAAGCAGGTGCCGGTGGGTTTCTTGAGCCGCATTGGATTAAAGTGCGATTAATAGAAGGCGAGAGGCCATTCCGAGGATTGAGGAAGTCATGCATGACAAAGTGAAAAGACGGTAGTTGCAGAGATTGCAGACATGAAATTTTCATTTATTAGGGTTCTTCACAACGTCACTCAGTTCCGGGTCATGGACGTAAAAGGTTGTTCATTGTGGTTTTGTGTTTCGATTTGGATACAAAAACTTGACCCTAGCAGTCGGCTAAGTTCAATCGGCTAAAATGGGATCGACTAAACAACTATGATGGTCCAAATCCTACTGATAGGGAGAAGTGATTGCTGATATGATAGCCGGT
Source organism: Saccharum hybrid cultivar R570 (assembly GCA_038087645.1). NCBI lineage: Eukaryota > Viridiplantae > Streptophyta > Magnoliopsida > Poales > Poaceae > Saccharum > Saccharum hybrid cultivar. Next base: position 187,801 of record JAQSUU010000625.1, on the reverse strand, counting down.
AATGACAAAGAAGTTTATGCAATGAAGGATGAAAGGTTGTGTCAGCTAAACACTTACACCAAGTATCATAAAGTTAGGAATGCACAAGAGTTAAATTTACAGATTCAAGATCGCTCAGACTGCATTCAGAGCATCTAGGCAAATGGCGTCGACTTCTACAATCAGCCGATTATCCTCAACAGCCGATCCGAGGATGACATTGTTTTTCTGACCATGAATGGCCATAAGCTCGTTATACCTGGTAGTCATCTTTGCTTTCTTCTTCTCCATTACCTTAGGGAGCTAAATAATGTTTGCCTCTTCAATTTGAATCAAGATGTCAATCTCCTCTCATCAACAGTTGTTCCCGTTTGGTCTTTAAGCAGCTCAGTTTTTCCTGGATCCTAGAAGGAGTGCTCTTCAAGCCATCAATTAATTCCTTCAACCTGAGCATCTCCTATTTGGTTGACTCTTCTCGAGCATCCAAAGTGTTCTGGGCTTTGTGATCGGCTAACCTCTGCCTCGCTTGGATGACCTTGGGGGCCTAGCCTTCAATAAAAGGAGTGGGGACAAAATGATAAGAAGGTCTTGATTCAGTTCTCCATTGATGGCCAAGAAGATATCCAGGAGTGGCTTCGCATTACAAACCAGATCGACTATATCTTTTTCCAAATAGGGTAGCATCAATTGTAATTGGTCCCTAGTTGCAACTGATAAAACAAACTCTTCTCGATGAGCCTCGGGGGCAGAGGAGCTTACTTCATCTTCTTCTATATAATCTCTGATGTTGAAAGAGAAGAGGCTTGGAGGGGTGGGCTCTATGCGTACAATACGTTCAGATCGAGGTAATGACGTATAGTTGATTCCTGAATTATTGTAGAGAAACAAATACCCTTTTCGCTGGAGAAGGATGGATGGCCGAATATGTGCCCATATCATCACTAGGAGCTTCAATCGGCTTCTTGGGCCCTACTCGAGTTGAAATTGGTTTTGGAATAATCAAGGAGTTTGAGCAAGAATAAATGGTGTGTTGATTATACCTTTGGCTGATTTAGGGTTTGGAGTATCCCCGTGATCCTCTTCACTGGTTGCCTAGTGAATGCCTTGGCATATTTCTTGGTCATTTATAGCATTAGGGATTGGCCCTGATCTTGGGTTCGCATCTAGGAATTAGAAGGAACCTAAAGTCAAAAGAAGCTATGGAGAGAATCTAGGAGATTGTATTTGAAATTTACCGTCAATTGTTTGATGATCACCATGAGCTTCTTTAGTAGAAGGGTTGGCTTTGCTTGCCTTAGCATCCCTGGTGTCATCCTCCTATTCATTAATCAACTAAGTAACGGATAGTCAAAGAGGCTGTTGGATGGATTGAGTCTAGTAGGGAGTTGTTGTACCTAGGTAGTTGATGCCCCATGAGGGCCCTAATCGTGTTCTGGATCCCCAGATAGAGCCTACAAAAATTGTTTATTCATACCTGATTCAGTACAATGGAAGCGAGTTCCCAAGGAATACCTTAGTCTCTCCCTTAAGAGGAGTGTTCGGGACTTGTTCTTCAGCTTCGCCACCCATGTTCGATAGAGGATTAACCTAAAAAAAGGAGAAGCCAGTTAATACTAAGGGGACTTGGGCCATTGACTAAGAAGATACTCACTCTAATAGCAAATTCAGCAAGAGTTGATAAGCGCCGCTCATCGGCTATTTCCTTGGCAGTTGCCAATGGGTTATTCGTTCCCATTGACCCAGAAGCCTAGACTAGAGAATTCACCTCATGAGTAATAATTAGGATTGATGAGTACAGTGAACTGGGTGATGGAATGGAAGACACTTACTTGAGAAGCCGATGATGATCTTGGGTTTCTGCGTGCATGCTTCTGTGTTGTAACTTTAGCATAATGACCCTTTAGAGCCTTTCACTTTTGCGCCACGGAAGGTTGCATGACCATAGGACTAGCCTGTGTTTTCAAGATGGCCTTTAGAGTAGGTGCTCGACATCCCATTCTTAGGTTCAGGCACCAGACGGCGTACTTAATCGGTCGATTACTCCTACTGATCATTGGAGGAGTAAAATCCAGATCCTACAAGCAATATAATGATAAACGTTGCATCGACCAAATGAAAGAGTTATATAAATGAACAAAGCATTTACCTTAGTCTTGGGTTGGAAGATGGGATCCAATAACTGGCAGAAAGGTGTGACTGAATTGCAAAATAGATGTTGGGACCATTCTTACCACCAGGCATCAAACAAATTTGAAGAGAAGGGGCCACACTTCCATCCCTTAGCATTGATAGGAGGTAGAGCATCTTCAAACTGCCAAATTATTAGGAATTCCCATGATTGGTTGATGGCTTCCCTCGGTCTTAGCTTATCTGCAAAGAATAGCCTAGGGAGGAACTGCCCAAAACCAAGCTGACGGGCGGCAATGGAGGGATTGTAGAATTCATAAGATGTTGGTGGTTTCTCTCGACCATGCCAAAATTCCACAGGGAGCAACTCTAGTTTCATTATGCGTTGAAAAATTGCTATCGACTGTTCATTTGAGCAGGCAGTCTCAAACCTAAAAGAAATTGGGAGCTTGAATTTAGCGATCTTCGGATAGACAAACCGAGTCAGGGCCTCATCTGGGAGCCTGTTGATGGTCACTAACACCAATTATAAACCATCAAAATTACCTGCATATATCCTTAATTCCATCACCAAACATAGGAATAGGGGTTTAAACAAATAAATTCCACGAGCTTTGGTGAATATGTGAAATGCAGGAGGATTTATCTAGAAAATAGCCCCTAGGACCACTGTTGACGGTCACCAACATCAATTATAAACCATCAACATAACCTGTATATATATTTAATTCCATCACCAAACATAGGTATAGGGATTTAAACTAATAATTTCTATGAGTTTTGGTAAATCTGTGTTTTCAGCAGGGTTTATCTAGAAAACCGCTAAGGGGGACCTATTCATCAAAAGAAATCACGTAATTTTGCAGCGAAACCGACGTGGGAAGACTCTAGAAGACACTAGAAGACAACCCACAAAAGCAAACCCTAAGAGCATCACATGTGGGGCCAACTGGCTCCACCTGTAGGCTGGTTGGCCTAGTGACCCCACCTGCCAGCCTCTCTTTCATATGTCGGTTTCCCACCACCTCCTAGATTGCATCTACGCCGTTCTTTCAAGTCGGTTTGATCCGAGGGTCCAGAATTGATGCTCTGTCCACTATATACTAGCCCTTGCCCCTTCCTGGAGCCATCCTGAAACCTTAATTCATATTCTCCTCATTAAGATTAGAGCTAGCTATCAAGAGAAGATTAGTCCTCTATATGATCCAGTCTTATAAATAGAAATAGTGAGATGGATAGTGAGGGAAGAGTATGGAGGAGGTGCAGGCCTATCGGTTCTCTCTCTACGGCTTGTACCTTAGCGGTTTTAAGTTCTATCTGAGCTTGCCTTTGAGATTCCTCTAGTAATCAACTTCTGATTCAAGTAAGCATCTTGTTTATATTATTCATTAGGTTTGTGACTCTTTTGAGTGCTTTATTCTCTACATAGGGGGAGTAAAGTATTAATCGTAAGTGTAAGCTTGGTGCCTAGACTTGGGTTAATCGTGGATGCACCCTATATTCCAAAAGGTGGTAGATCACGTGAGTGACATAAGTTCTATATATCATGTACTATATAACTTCGTTGATCCTTTGTAGTCCACCTCCCGTATGTAGGTGCATGTAGGACGCGATTGCGAAGGAAAGCATCCTCTGCTAGTGTCTTTCTCTAGTAATGTCCCTAGTAGAATAGTAGAAGACATATGCTTACCCAAGTTAGAACTAGAGAACCATAGTAATCCTCTCTACGCTCCTATTTATCCAAACCATATTGCTACCCCTAGTTAAGTTAGAATGTAGTTAGTCTCACATGTTTCCCTATGGATACGGTACTTGGAATACCTCTGAGTGAAAGCTACAGCAGTATCCGTGCGCTTGCGGATTTATCTGTGTGTGTTAATTTATACCAATAAGCTTTCTAGCGCCATTGCTAGGGAAATGGTTGCTGAATTAACTATGAGCCTAGCTTAACCTTTTATCTTTTATTATTTATTTTACTTTTTCATTTAGCATGGATTCCACTCCCATCTATCAATATGCTAAACCCATGAGCGCAAGCCTAAAACCACTAGAATCCTCAAACCCTATCATAACACTTGGTTATGACCTACGCCTATATTTAATACTTCGGGATAAATCCTTCTCAGGAGAAGGCAATGAAAACTCATACTCACACCTATTAGAGTTTGAATAGACCTATACATGCTTGCGTATCGCTGGCATGTCTAACAAGACCTTAAGATGGAAGTTATTTCCGTTCTCTTTGACGGGAAGAGCTAAACATTGGTACAGTCAAACCATAGGAAGTATGCAAGGAGTTAGAAAATGTTATGCTCTAAATTCTATTTATGTTTCTTTCCCATCTCTAAAGTAGTCAGCCTTCAAAAAGAGGTTCTAAATTTTAGACAACTAGAATAAGAATCTCTTGGTACATCGTGGGATCATTTTAATAAACTCATCATCACTGGCCCGGACCTTGCCATTCAAGACCCTGTACTTCTTCAACATTTTTACATGGGTCTTAGCAAGGATTCCATGGAATCCCATGATGCAGCCTCTAGAGGAGCTTTCCTTCATTTGTCTGCAAGTGAAGCAAGGGCTATGCTTGATAGAATTAGTGGAAAGACTCTCTGCACTAGCATTCATAATAAACTCCTCGAAAAATAGGAGTCCTCTTCCGAACAAGAAGAGGAAGTTTTGATAGCCAAATCACAACCACTCCGATCCCAAGATTTAGCTATCAATCTTGAACCACCAATACCCCAAAATCCTCCAAGAGAAGGAGGAATTCCACCTTTGGAAATCCCTATTGAAATTAAGGATGACATCTTTGGTGCTGATTTTGGGAGAACATTAAATTCTCATCTTCATAAGAGACCTTTGAGCGAATATAAATCAAATCCCTCAAGAAGGGATATCTTAGGAAGCGTCCTTATTCCTATATAGGACATTGGGAAGAATTCAAGGATGGCATGTCAAGTGATGCCATAGAAGGAGAGCCAAGCCATGTAGAAGCCACTCATATTCTCTCCCCTTCTATGTCACATTAGATGTCTTATCTAAACCCATCTTTCAATCCATCCTTGACCCCGATGATCCCTCTTATACTATTTCACCTAAGTCTCATGATGACCCTAGAAATCCACTAAGACAACCAAAGCATAGGAATCGTGAAGACCAAAATGATGACCAAGAAATAAAACGACAATGGCTGGAATGTATGAAGAACTCATATGCCATTGCTAAAGAATGGATGGACGAAGCCTTATGGGTAGAATCTAAACTTGGCTTAGATCCAAACAGTAAGCTTAAATCAATCTCTTTAATAAACATGATTCATCCAAGTTTGGAGGAAGCCTTAGACAAGACCAACCCAAGAGTCACCAATCCTAGGGAAATCTTGGACAATAAATTGACCAATGAATGTCATAGGCGTGGAATGATGGAGATAATGTTGTCACCTATAGACATTCATAAAGAATCAACCTTGGAGCTTGAAAAGGAAGATTACATCAGCGAGCATGGAAGCTACTTCATTAACACCTCATCAAATCTATACTCGCATGAGAAATCTCCTGAATCAATTGGTCTCTCTAACATTGCCACACAGGAGATCTTCAACCCCCTCATGCTTCATATTCATAAAGACTTTGAAAGGGTGGTTGTAGATGCATATGTTTATCATAAATATTGCAAATCTCATTGGCATGAATCTTGAGATAGGCACCCAAAGGTTGGTGTTGGAGGGGAAACCACCTCACCAACCTAAAGCGCGATTCGAAGGTTTTCCAAGGGCGAGCTTCTATCCTAAAGCAAGCACTTTTGGGAGATAATATGAGCTTTCATCTTTTGTTATAATGCCCTTATGAAGTGAGTGTAGAAATACAGTTGTGAAAATATTCCTTCGGGTATTTTTGTCACTAACCATTCTAGGTTTGAAGCAAAAAGGATGAATGATGACGATTCAAGGTATGTCCAACCAATCATCATGCAACATTGAATCACAACCATCCAAACTTGACTTTACCTTGCAAAATTCAAGTGTGGGGGATAAACTTCTCTAAAAAATCTTATGCCATGTTGCTAATTTTGGTTGTCTCTACTTTCAAGCCATGCTCAATTTGCTAAATAACAATCATGCTCTTTCATCTCTATTTGAATAAATCTCTATAATGCTTTCATGCCACCTTTGTTTACTATAGTATGTTCAAGGTTCGGAGTATGTTCATACATCTCATAAATTAAGTATGGTGCTTAGTTTAGGAGTGTTGATCTTACTTTCAAAAGCTTTTTAAATTAAGCATGATGCTTAGGTTAAAATGCTTTCCTAGATTAAATTAGACAAGGTGTCTGGTTTGATTTTTGAACCAAGAGTATGCTATAGTAGATACTGGTCATTTTGTTGGACTAACCCCATGCAAGAAACTCTTAATTCAATATTGGTAAGTCATGAGATGAATTCAAATCGGAAATTGTTGACATTAATTAACGCAATCACTAAATAGCAACGGCGCTAAAAAATGCATGGTAACAAATTAACATGTCTCTAAATACTAGTCACCTTTTATATTTACCTATACTTCTTAGCATGGAACTAGGTTGTCATCCCTAATGAATAAAGCTTAGAAGTATATAAGTGGCACTATGATTTTATATGACTAGGCAGAAATATAAATGATATAAAGATATGATCAATTAAGAATAAGAACAATTAAGAACATCTGCAAGCGGACAGATAATTATACCATTGTAGCATTTTACCTACCAGGTTGTCATTTATAATTTTTAGCTAAACTTCTATCTAGAGTATTGATAAACTTTATATTCATGATAAAGAGAGTAAACCAATGTTATGCACTCTTACTCAACAATAGGGATAAGTCACATGATAAAAGATATATATATATATATATATATATATATATATATATATATATATATATATATATATATATATATATATATATATATATATATATAACTAATACACTATAGCTAGCTACAGAATAATTTTATTTTGTAGCCAGATCCAACCTACACGCCTGACTCGAGCCTTCCACACCGCTCATATTGACCAAACCCACACCGGCGGCTCAGACGGATCCAATGAACCGATCCCCTAATTACGTGGCTTAAAGTCCCCTAATCACGTCACTTTAATTTCTGCATGCAGATGGCGTGGTAAACATATGAACAGAAGACACAGTTCCGTATTTGCACCTGCCTGGAGACATTCCACGACGATGAGCCTGCACCCCGCTGAAGACGCCGCCGACGGAGTGGTTTTGCTGCTCGCGGTTCGCGTGCGGCTCCTTCGTCGTGGGCACCGCCGTGCAGCATGCCGTCGGCGATGGCGTCGCCTTGCGCAGCCTCGGAGGCGGGCCTCGGCGACCTCGGGCGGGGCGCTCGTGGGCTCTTGGCTGGAGGCTACTGCAACGCGGTAGCGTGGCGCGCGCGGGAGGTGCACGCGGCCATGGCCGACGGGGCGCGGAGGCGGGGGCCAGGCCAGATTCCTCCAAGCTCCGTTGGAAGTCATGCGAGCTCCGGCGGCGGGCCCTAGCGACCTCGGGCGGGGCGCTCGTGGGCTCTTGGCTCGAGGCTACCGCGGCGAGGTAGTGTGGCGCGCGCGGGAGGTGCACGCGGCCATGGCTGGCAGGGCGTGCAGGCGGGGGCCAGGCGGGATTCCTCCAAGCTCCGGTGGAAGTCCTACGAGCTCCGGCGGTGGGCCATGGCAGTCTGCGAACTCCAGCGGCAGGTCATGGTGGCGGATCATGGTGGTCTGCGGGCCGAGCGGGATCGGATGAATCAATCACCCACGGAGTCCAGTGCTACGGACGTCGCCACTGCTCCACATGACGACGTCTTGGTTGTTGGCCACGATGGTTAGCTGGCGTTATCCATGCACTCGGTGGTCCATGGCCATCCTTCCGTACGTATATAGCCTGCTGCAGGTGGCGCGCTGTTGCGTCGCCCTGGCCATGTCCGGCGGAGGCCCCTACTGGCCTGGTGGGTCTTCTCGTGCGACCAGGCGCTGACATACGTGTTGCTGGCCTCCGTTGCCGCCACGCTGCATGCCTCTCCGTCGTCGCCAAGCGCGGCCAGCCCGAGCTGCAGTGGATGGGGATCTGCGCCTTCTGTAGGCCGGCCGGTGCCTGCGTCGCTAGCGCCGTCACGGCCGGGCTCGCTGCCGCCCTGCTGGCCTTCCTCTCCGCCTTCAACCTCTTCAGGCTATACGGCAGCAAGAGCTTGTTTAGTCAGCATGGATTATAGTAATTCATTTAGAAATCTATCGTAAATTCACCATGGATTATAGTAATTCATGATATATATTGTCGTAACTCCCTGAGGAAAATATCAAATTCCAGTGACTCTCTAACTTTATCATCACACTCAAATTATCGTAATTATTTGTTAATATTGTCATCGTAAGTAATCTTATTCGTTACGGTAACTGTTCATCGTATCATGATGATATCAAAATGTGGTAACTCCCGGTGCTAACTATGGTAACCGTATATTCAGATTATCGTAAGTATTTTTGTTATGGTAAATATCGTAATAATGTACCCATCCTGATTACCATATCCAGCCATTTAAAATATCAGAATTATAGTAACTAGAATATTTTTTCCGTAAAAAAACTACTTTTTTTTGGACAAAGTATTATCGTAACAAGAACATTTGCGTCAAATCATGGTGACTAGAATTTGCGTGCTAATTATAGTAACTAAAAATGGAAGCCTCCAGATGTGGCGATTAGTTAAAAACAATTAACGTAATTACTGGCAGCGTTAATGATGGCTCTAGTTAATTAACGTACACGAAGATTCTTGCATGGCTGCATGCATTGCAGTCAATGACAACTCGATCAGCAGGAGGTGCGGTTGATCACACCTGGTGCGCTCGGTTGGTCCGGCTATAAAATAAGCTATTTTATAGCTAGCTGCAGAGTATACTCTCCCTATATATATATATATATATATATATATATATATATATATATATATATAAGTAATGATCAGTCATCATAAATAAATAAGTAGATACACTCTGAGCTCCCTAACTATTACTAATAATGTAATCCAATCAGAATATTAGAGGAATGATTCCTAAGTATTCAAGTTACATGTCAAGCTACTACAACTAATAATCATCGTCAAGTAATACTACCATATGTCCCAACCACAATGGAGCCATGAATAGGAGAAGTTAAGTTCAGAGACCTCTGATATACGAATATATCCTTAACCAGACAATGCTGCTCTACCAATAATCCACTGCATAGGGGGAAGACTACAAAAGACTCAATAGGCCTATAAAGGTCACACCCACGATCTACCACACGATCCTGAAGAACTAGAGGCATTTGCAGATATGCAAAGCATCTAAGCACCATGCTTACATAATGCATACCACTCATCTTATGGCCAAATAGACGAGCGCTATACAAACATGTGTTGAACTAAATAGCAACCTAAATATACTAGAATTGAAGTAGACAATGAATGATGCATTCAAGAACATAATTAAGATGAAGAATAATGTTGACATTGTAATAATTGTGCAAAGACAGAATTACAATAAGAGCGGAGAACTAGAACATTACCAAAACTCCAGGCTCACCAATGATCGGGAATCCATGCTAGGTTGACTCAGCTTGACTTCCTCTAGACCTGATCTAACTATTTTAAAGCTACGAACTAGAGGAACTCTAATGATCTAGGATTTCTGGCTTCAGATGAACTGATCTTCAAATGACTTGATGCCTTTAGGGGGGTCTGCCCCTATATTTATACATCAGTGGGACGCACGCGAGCCATTGGATCAAATTGACTTCACGTAGGGCTAGGATTGATCATTAAGGTTGGTAGAAGAATACTCCAGAAGCTCGTGAAAGGGGGGAGAAGAGGGTGGCCGCCCGGCCACCCCCTAGCTGGCTGGCCCCACCTGCAGGCACTCGGCCTCTGCTTCGTTTTGGTGTCTTCTTGGGTCTTTTATAATATACTAGTATTTATCTCACGATAAAATTCCAAAAATTCTTTTAATAATTAGGTATCTCCACTTTTCTGCATAACTCTCTACAAACATTAAATTTCAACAAAGCTCGTGGAATTCGTCAGATAACACACTAGTCTTCTATGTTTTCATGTATTTTGACCATTCTCTCATGTTTATTTCACTATATATTGTTGACGTTAACGATTGTCAACAAGAATCCCCCAAGCTTACCCTTTGCTAGTCCCTTAGCAAAGCCTAATTAGATAAACTTGGATCAAGAGTTGCTTCAATGCTTTCACGCCTTAAAAGTACACATGCTTTCAAACAAAAATTCTCCTCCAAATTAAACAAAACTGCTCTAACTTTCAAACTCACCCAAATTACCTTCAACTATGGAGCTTCTTAGCCTTCACTTGGGTCTTGAGCAATTGAAAGACAGAACAACTAAGTCAAGCACTATGTCTCAAGCTCTTCGCTCAACCGATATTCTAGAGTTTTTGTAAGTTTTTAAAATAAAACTCAGAGCTTTCATTGTATGACACTCTCAGATCTATCAAAATATGTGGTATTTGTGGATCCTCACCAAGGCATTAACAATGTTATGCCTTTCTCTCCCTATAACTAAGGATTATAGTGGAGCTCATAGGAGTGGCAAAACAAGGAAAAACATACTTGTAATTCATATATTGTAAAGTCAAATAATGAATCCAAAGAGAGTTAAGTCATACAATCAAATCAAGATGTGCATGTGTATGAAATATGTTGGATAGGTGTATATAGGGTGCCTAATTCTAATTCTACTTTTGCTCTTTTGAAGACATTTCTCTCATTTGGATTTGAAAATAATTGCAGGAAAACATGGGCTATCTTTATTTTTCTTTTCTTCTTCTTTTTTAGGTGGGGCTTTTGCCCCTAATTCTACTTCAGACACTTGTCTATTTTTTTTTCTCTTTTTTCTTCTCTTTCTTTTTTATAGCCACATGCCTTTTCTTTCTGCATACAAATATTTGAGACAGATTGCAACAAGAAATTAGAGCATTTATTTGGGGGCTGTCCGATAGGTTAAATTTTTGGGTGTTCTCTCCATGTGTAGGAAAAACATTTTAAGGTGGATCTGAGTGAAAAATGGAGAATAATTGCGCCTACTCCCAGTGTAGGAATAGTGCATATGTGAGTGGTGTGTACGTGATCTTGATTTAAAAAGCATGACAAACCTCTCATAAGGTATACAACAAAGCTCGACTAAACTCAATACAAAACAAGCAGCATATATGAGCAAAGGTTTTCCTCATCTAAAATGTATATTATATCTGGCTTTGGTAGGAATTTAAGCTTTGTCATACAAGATCTCATCTTGATTTTAAATTTTCAAAAGATAAATCTCCAGAACTATTGCTAGGAACAAGATAAATAGCAGTTCAGACTTTCTCAAATTATATCCCCTAATCACCTAGACTTAGATCAATCGTATGATACCCACAAGTTTTAGGTTCAAAGTGAATTCTTATATCAAAGCAGTAATATCCAAAACTTGGGAGAATTCAAGATTGAAAACTAGGCACTTGAAAAGGAATTACGGCAGAGCAACTATTCATTATCTCCAATGCAAAATTTTAATCTTCATCTTTTTATTTGACTCCTATCTAGATAGAAATATAAACTTTAATTCTCTATGATCACACCTTAATATAATTAAGGCTTACTAAGATAGACACTTTTATTTGATTTTAGTTGTTATATATCTTTTTATTTTTTTAACTAATAGACTTGAAAAATAATAATAAGACTGTAGATACTTAGCTAGATAAGCAGGGAATGCTCCTCCCCTAAGCTAGATATTGCTATGGTCGGTTATTGAATGAACTTCAGAGCGAGTTTTGTCAGCAGCAACTGGTTACCACTAAGCAGACTCTTTCTTTAGTCATAGTATTATCCTACAAAATTTATATTGCAACAAGAACACCAAAAACTCAAAGCTTGGATTATACAAGGGGTTAGCTATAACAGAACCATCCAAATTATAAGAGCACAAGGACAAAAACAAGCGCTGAAACACTCAAAGTTTTGAACTTGAGCCCATATAATCCCTTTAGTCAATCGAAATCACAAAGGATTTCAAACCAACCGCTTACAACCAAGATTGCATCATTCAACATAAACACATCACACGTTACATTTCACAAGTACTTAAAAGAGGCTTACAACACCATGGAGTCATAAAATATTACAAACTAGGTTTAGAAAGTAGCGGAAGCATAATTTAAACACACACTTAGTTCAGGTACGATTGCCAGTCTTACAGATTATGTTCCCACAAAAGCATTAAGGAAAGTAGACTAAAAGATGATCACGCCCAAGTGATCTAGTCCTCGTCACTGCCGGGTGGAGGCAGTTCTTGTAGAAGCCCTGATAAAGTATGTCATCTGCAACAGGAGAGAATAAACCCTGAGTATGAGAATGTATTCAGCTAGACTTACCCATCGAAATAGAAATCAAGGACACCAAGGATCATGCAAGGCTTTTCTTAAGTGGAGTTGGCTGACAGTTCATTTGCAGAAATGCATAAGTAATAGTAACTCTTTTTAACCTGTGCTAGCAGTGACTTTTAGCATTAACCTGTTATCTATCTTAGCACCTTTGCTAAACTGTCATCTAATTATTAAGGAAACAATAATAACCATAGCAGGTATAAATTAAGGCAATATTTAAATCATCCTCCAATTAACCATCCGTTCAATTAATTGAATCTATGTTGTCGCTGCTCAAGTCAAGTGCTCACTAACCGGGAGCGACGGCGATTTGAATCGAGTTCCTATCCAGCTGGAGGGGTATTTCTAACACTCATCGTGCAGGCGCTGCGCCAGGGTCGCATAAGTCACCTTTGGTACAGTTTAGAAAAGCACAAGTTCGACTGATGCTGCATCCCTAAGGGCAACACTCTGTTAGGTGATCGGGACTTTAACCCCCATTGGTCTTATGCTAGAGTCCCCAAACACATCCTTACTTACCCCAGAATGCGCACTTGACCCCCGATTCCTAGCCCAAACTGTATTACTTGGCTTCATAGTCGGAACGGCTTATCTGGCCAACTAAGTGTTAGACTGCGTTTAACATGACTCAAGGACGTACAGTAAATTGGTCCATAAACGACTCAGACGGGCATAGCTTTGCACCCAAGACGTGAAGTGTCTTGCGGCTGCACTATCGAACTCCTGCCCAGTCTCATTCATTTTTCAGCATGGTTCTTTTCCACGATAGAAAATATAGCCAACTATGACCCACTTCATCCTAAAGCTCGTGGATGACTGGAAATCACCCAACTTCTACCGCACTAAGCATGGCTAAGCAATAACACATGCCTAAACTTTAATTGGGATTCAAGTTCGATATCTAGACAAGGATATATATAATGCAGCAAGTGTTTTCACTCAACTCCTATAACTTTATGCAATAAACACGTAAAGTACTCAATTGATATGTATACAAAAGTTGGGTTAGCATGCACCGGGGCTTGCCTTTTAGAAAGGATGAAGGACGATGGTTAGGGCACTAAGGTAGCTCTTCTTCGGGAACTCCTTCGCTGGCTGGCTCTTCGGGCTCCTCCGGCTGCTCCTGCTCCTCCTCTTGATGTGCTCCTTCGAACTCTAGAAGTGTCACCCTCACCAGCACACCTATTGCATGGATGCACAGATAAATCTCATGGATGCATAAGAATGAATGCAACATGCTCGGTGAATGAAATGTGAACTGCAGCAACACTTAATGCTTTACTCAAATCACTTTAACAACACGTGTAAATCTCTTCTCTGGTAGAGAAGTACTTACCAAGTCTACGCAATCTAACGTATAGTTGCTCTTCCTCAGTTAAGGACCTAACACCTCAATAATCAACAAGAGCAGCATTACTTAAGCTTATCACAATCCTAACTCATTTCAACAACAAAGAGATCTGGATAGCAGCTCGTTTTTTCAACCACAATTGGGCATCCACAATTCCAAATGACATGATACAAGGCAATCTGGAAAGCTTGTAAACTGCTCTATGAATCATTTTTAGACCTCAAGACTTTATTTCCAAATTTACTTAGTCGAAATCTTAAGGTTCCAGAAATCTGTCCTCTCCAAACAGAGAGCAGCCATTTCTGGACAGCAACTTCAAACTGCTAGAACTCCTAAACTACCAAGCCAAATGTCACCAAAATGTTAACACAAGCTAGTTTAAGAAGTTTACTACAACTTTAGTATTCACGAGATTCCTAGCAAACACTTTTATCAAAGTCTAAACCCAAAAATGCTACCTACTACCCAGGAGGCCTAGAAATGTGAAAATTAAATATTTACTTATGTGCCAAACTAACCTTATGACCAAACCAATGGCACCACTAGTTCACATATGATATAAAACCACCAGAAAGCAAGGTATGCTAACCCAAGTCATTGATTTTAATCCTTTTCTTAATTTAATTAATTAATTAAGTCAGAAATTAAACCTACATACAAACTATTTAGAAAATTCTACAAAAATCACAGGGGACCCTATACAAATCCCGTAGGCTACTGTAAAAATTTGAGCCAAAGTTACTTATAGGAACTCCCTACACAAAATTCACAAACTAGCAAGGCTGATTCTAGCATAATTAAGAAATTCTATTGAAAAGTATCAAACAACAGAAATAATATTTTTCCTAGCAATCCTAAGGTACCAAGAAACTCTCCACAAAATTTCATGATCATTGGACCTCTAGAAAAATTATGAAAATTCATTCAAATACCTCCTAATATAAAATGACAAAGGCATAACTTGAAAATTACTCAAGCAATAGCATTCAAATTTTTACCAGAGCTAGAATACACATTGAGCAACGCACTCACCAAATTTCATAATTTTTGGAGCACTAGAACTCAAGTCATAAAATTAACAAGTTTGCATCCATTTTAAAACACCTTTTATGTTTCTAATTAATTCTTCTAGAATTTCCATCATACATATATATTTTATATTTTTCCTAAATACTACACTTTATACAGAACCTAACATAATTGGAATCACCTCATTTGGATCTACATTGCTTGAGATATGGATTTTACAAAATGGCATTAAACCTGTGAAAAATAACAAAAGAAAATAAAAACTAAACCCTACACGCTACTGGGTCGGCCTATTACCCCGGCGCAGCTGCTAGGCCTGCCTGGGCCATGACCGGATCCCGCCCAATAGCGCTGCTAGCGGGGCCCGCGCGTTAGAGAGGCAGTGGCAGGGGGAAAGCGGCGGCGTGAGCTCGTCGCCGGTGAGTCGGCCGGCGAAACCGAGGGCACTAGCGCAATCTCCACCTCAAGCCGCATCGATAGGTGGTGAAAATAGAGTGGCGGGAGCATGGGTGGGTGCTTGACATCGGCGATGGCGGCATGGTGGTGGCATGTGGTGGTACTGCGGTGTGCTCCGGCCGATAGAGATGCAGGTGAGGGTGGTGTTAGCTTCACCGAGACCTAAGGAATCTAAGGAGGCAATCTATGTCCCCAGGGAAGCTCCCGAAAGGGCTGGCCACATGCATGCAGTCGTGGCAGCAGAAAACACGACGGCGGCATGGTGGCGTTCACCTCTGATGAGGTAACCACGGTGAGTAGGGTCACGCCCTAAGGTGCGCCACACTTTGACCTTCTCTGGACACTAGAGAGGAGAAGAGAAGAGCAAGAGAGGAGCTTGGCTGCGAGCTCGACGGCGAGAACCACCATGACGGAGCTCGGAGTCGGCGAGGCTTAACCACGAAATGCGGGCTCTACCTTGCTTCTCAGGCTCAGCTAGGAGGTGGATGGTGTAGAGCGAATAGAGATGAAGCTGTGTGTAACACCCAAAAATTTTAAAAGTTTGAATTAGGTGAAATTTGGAGTTAAAAGAGATTTAGTTACGAGTTTAAATAATTTAGATAATATTTAATGGGGATAAAAATTTAAAATAATAGGTGGAATATTTGATGATGCATTCATGCTATTGCATTTGATTTATTTTGTGGTGTGGTTTTAGTTTTATTTGATTTGAATTCAAAATTCATTTTAAAATGGCTTTGGAAAACAAATTTATAAAAGAAAAGAAAAAAAAAGTAAACTTACCTCCTTACCTGTGGCCCGGTGGCCTGGAGGCCTGCCCGAGCCGAACCGAGCCGGCGTGCTTCTTCTCTTCCTTGCTGTTGGGCCAAGTGGACCAAGCCGTAGTTTCTCTCTTCCGAGTCGCTGACGGGTGGGACCCTGCTGTCAGCCGCGTCCTCCACCCTTCCGTCGTGACCGAGCCGGAGACGAGCATCACCCCAACCGAATCCACCGAGGAAACCGGGATTTCCTACCCGAAAACGTTGAATTGGAGCTATAAACGTGTAGCCGCTTGCCCCTTCTCTTTTTTCATCTAAACTCCGAGCCAAACCGCTTGAAACCGAGCCTAGTCGGTTCGAAATCCTAAGAAGTCACGGTTATACGTCGTTGGAGCATGCCGGTGAACCCGCGCCTCTCTTCTTTGCATTGGTGAGATTGCCATCCTTTTCTCTCCATTCCCATGCTCTTCTTTAGGTTTTTAGTGCTTTGAATCGCGAGTTTGCGAAGTTCCAGTGAGCCAGCAATGGCGCCGCCGCCATCCCCAGCCACGTTCCATCCTCGATTCGTCGTAGCTCTACTAATTCGCGTGGATGAGTTCGCGCTGAGGCCCTCGTTCGATTGGTACCGGTCGCGAGCCTAACGGTGATCTAAAACGTTAGAGCCGGAGCTCTCCGGCGAGCCATGGAGGCCGGCCATGGTGGCCACCGGCCGGCGTTGGAGGGGATGACCGCACCCTCTCTCTCTTTCATCTGTAAGTAATAGCAGCCGTCCGTTGGTTGATCGACGGTCGAGATTAGAAGATACCCCTTCGCGGGTAAAATTGTTAAAGAGCCCCTGTGTTTTCATGAAATAGAACCCGCCATCCTTAGCATCATTCAGGAGATACGTTTGTTAGTTCTGCAAACGTATTTCTTTCCGGTAAATCAAAAATACGTCTTCTGGTATTTACAGTTTTGCCACTCAAATTGTTTTGGTCGTAAAATCTTCATTTTAACTCCGATTTGACCCATTCAAGTTGCGTTAGGTTCGTATTTGCGAGCTCTACATGTTAGTGTAGCTGTATAGTAGGTTTGAGAAATTTAATTTTTGAGTTTATATTAAAGTAATTAATTATCTATAGGAAATCTTAGAAAATTCATAACTATCACGTTTTAAATCCGAATTTCGTGATCTTTACGTTTGTGTGATCGTAGTAATGTGTAGAAGAGTTTTACAAACTTTTCATACTGTTTAGCTACTGTTGGTGTACTGTTCTAATTATGTTTCTTTGTTTGCTTCATGTATGATTGCTCGGATGATTGTGTGATGATGTTTGGTGATCGAGTATAGATGGTGAGCAGTTTTTTGATGATCCAGAGTATTATTTTGAGCTAGATCAGCAGGATCATCAGGAAAGCTTTGATCAAGGCAAGTATAACATGGGACCATCCTTGTTGTCCTATTTACTGAAATTATCATACATATGCATGTGTCTTCCTTGACAACCAAAGAGATTATAACTTAGCTATTGATATCTTGTTTCCTTGTCACCTAAGGGTTGTGCATTTGGAAAGCTATTGCTAGTGCTTAATTATGAACAATGATCTTGTAATTTAATTAATGGATTAAGCAATCAACCATTAAGATGATTTTATTACTGTTGAAAAGGGGGCTAGAGCAAGGGGTTATATTGTTGCTCTGGTTTCTCTCCATAAGGACTTATCTATACGTGATCATCCGGGACATACAGTATAGCTATGAGGGCTATATGGCTCTGGCTCTAGTTATTTAAGAGACCTTTTCTAGCTTGTTAGTGGTTACCTTAATTGGCGTAAGAATGGCTTGACACGTTGGGTGTAGGACAACCTCTAGTCTATGAGTATAGCCAAGAAGGAATTGTGCCATTTGGAAAGGGGGGTTCCTACATCTGCCTGCCGAGTGAATCTAATGGCCCTAACTTGTTAGACGAATCTTTAAGTGGCTTTATATGAATTCCGGTGCTTTAGGCCTAGCTATCCTAGGCATTTGGAAGGCATGACTCACAGTGAAAGTGTACACCTCTGCGCAGAGTTAAAAACTGGTATACTAGCCGTGCCCATGGATACGGGTAGCCTTAGAACATCTACAGATAGATGATCACCATTGTTATATCATGCTTAATTGTTGTTGTTATTATTATGCTCATGTTAATTCTATTCATTATCATTATTACAATTGATCATTGATTCATTAATGGGAAGTGGAATATCTTGATGCTACTCAATTGCTAAATATATGATGATTAAAAGCTAAATGCAGTAAACCAGTGTCTAACCTTTTGAGCCTCATGAACCCCATGATATATTTGTGGAGTTCGACATGGACTCACTCTTGCTATTTCCACCATAACAGATGATGAATATGATGATGATTATCGAAATGAGTACTAGTCTTGGTGTCAACCAGTCAACCATGTCCCTGTGTTTGGAGTTTCGCTAAAGATCTACTACTAGTTACTACAATTTATTGTATAAGACTATGTATTAAATATTTATTCGCTATGTAATAAGCATTGTGATGATACTATGTAATTTGTCTACTTATGTGTGCGACCGATTCCTGGGGTGCACATGAGTCTTTTATGCATCCTATTTTTGTCCTTAAAAATGGGTGTGACAGATTGGCATCAGAGTCGTGTTAACTGTAGGACGCAAGTCTAGTTAGAATGGTCGTCATTAGTGTCTATGCTTCACCTATTTCATGCTTAATTCTTTCACCTTGATAATTGCTAAATTTTTATGCTTCTTCTATCTTATTCTATTGTGAAAATATATTGATTCTATCTAATCTATGTCAAAATTCTCATAGATGCCTCCTCATCCTCGTATGTCCGTTGCTTAGTACGTTGGTCGCTTCACACCCTAGGAACCCCATATTGATGGTGACCAAGAGATATCGGATGCTAAATCAAGAGTGGGAGATACCTCAAAGGAGAATTCAGTCATGGGATGGACCACGAAGCATCACATCATGGTTCCTAAAGCTGATGTTTTCTTCCATGACATGCTGACAAGAACTTTGGATAATTATTACTACCACTGGGAAGCTACGTTGGAGTATCACTGCAAGGAGTACAGCCATCCATTGGTGGACTCTTACTAGGAGACTAAGCTATGGGTCAAGACAATGGATCCTACCATTAAGGAGCCTAAGGTGGAGTCAAAGTTCATCACCTGAGTAAGCCGGGCGACTATAGAAACACGTATGGAAGATGTCGCCTACAATGCGTTTGTCTACTACCATGGTCTTCGCTCGGACAAGACGTTGCAGGGTGCACTTCGGCATTTTCCATGTCTCTTACATGACAAGGGTGTTTGGACCGTGCCGCTCGCTGATGATTCATCCTTGACATTACAAGCCACAGTGGGACTAGTTCGTGAGTTGGCCCTTCATGAGGCGGATTTGAAGGATGAGTTGCTAAAGGAAAAGAAACATAAAGAGCAAGCTTATAAGGAGATCGATGAATTAAGGGCTGCGCTAGGTCTTCCCAAGAATTATGAGAAGCTCAATTAAAAATTAGGAAATCCCTATGTAATAGAAACGATATTAGTTTGCGAGTCAATTTGAGTTTGGTAATGTCGAGTATTAGTATGTGGTGTGAACAATTGTGTGCTTGATGGATTGTTATTATGATAATATGTGATTTGGATCTTTGTAATGAGTGCTGGAGCTTCGTGGACATGTCTACAAGTTCCACAGTTAAGAATAATTAGTTTGATCATGATTATTTAGTTGGGATCAGGGTAAACTTGGTTCTGTCTTTTGCTGATTTCTGGATCAGTCTGGGATGTTTTAGGAATAACTAAAAATCTGTTCATGAGAAATTTATGAAATTTTACTGGGAATAATTAGACTTCTGTATATTTCCAACCCCACAAGAATCATCTTTTTATCTATTATGAGTTAAGAGATATATCTATTCCAAGTTGGGGTCACTATGCAGTCTGGAATTCTGAAACAGTTTCGATTAAGCTCAGTTTTTGATTAATCTATCGACAGAATCTGGAAAAGTGATGTTAATGAAAGTTGTAGATAATTTCATAAGTTTTCCAACCATGTAAAGATCACCTTAATTGGATTTCTGTAACTTGAGATTTGGCAGATTTACTGAGTTGCTGAAATTGAAATTCGCCCAGAGAATTCAGATTTACTTATCTATGGTATACATCATCTAGGATAATACTGAGCTTCATCTTTGGTGCTTTGAAAACAGATGGTAGCCAGAGGTCGTGGCAGAGGTTGTGGAGGTGCTAACCGACCCATTACTATGGAGGAACTTATGAATACACAGAATTAAATGATGCAAATGTTCATGCAGCACCTGCAGAACAATCCCCTGCAGGAGGACCGCCACCTGTTCATGTGAGAGACAAGCATGGTGAATTTTTGAAAGGACGTCCTCCAGTGTTCTCCCATGCTGCTGATCCATTGGAAGCGGATGATTGGGTGCAAGCGGTGGAGAAACAGTTGAACATCGCTCAATGTAATGATCTGGAAAAAGTGTTATATGCATCTGGCCAGTTACAGGGAATAGCTCAGACTTGGTGGGAGTCGTATCAAGTTGCACGTCCCGACAATGCTCCTCCTGTCACTTGGAATGAATTTGTTAGAGATTTTAGAGCTCGCCATATTCCTGAAGGTGTAATTGAGCTGAAGCAAGAAGAATTCAGAAATCTCAGGATGAGACAGATGAGTGTCAGTGAGTATCATAACAAGTTCTCGCAGTTGGCTCGCTATGCTCCCAATGAAGTGAGGGAAGATGCAGATAAGCAACATCTTTTTCTCAATGGAATTTATTATGATCTTCGTTTGCAGCTAAAGGGTAATAATTATGCCAGTTTCCAGGAACTTATGAATAAGGCTATTGTGCTAGATAATGAACGTCGAGAGATGGACAGAAAAAGGAAGATGAAAGGACGAAGTGTTGGGAACAATAATCGCCAACGTACAAATTCCCAGCATGGGTTTCATTCAAAATTCCAAGGACCAGTCAGTCAGTGGAACCGCAATTCAAATCAACAGTGGTCTTAGAATCGGCAGAATAATTAGTTTCAGCAACGACCCTAGTATCAGCAGAACATACAGTTCCAACAGTAGAGTGGTCAGCAAACTCCACGCCAGGGTAATTCCAACTCTACTCCAATGAAGACTAGTGCCCCTAGTACTCCTAATCTGTGTTATCGCTGTGGAGAACCTAGACACTATACTAATCATTGTCCCAAGAAGCAGAATCAATAGACACTGCAAGGACAGAGGTCATCCAATACTGGAAAGGTGAATCATGTGTCTACTGAAATAGCACAGACGGAGCCTAAAGTAATGCTTGGTACGTTCATTGTTCATTCTACCCCTGCAACAATTCTTTTTGATTCAGGAGCTTCGCATACCTTTATTTCAAACATTTTTGTTAAGATGCATAGTGTACCCATGCTTGCCATGAAAGAACCTCTCTTAGTAAATTCACCTAGGGGTACCATGCAAACCACTAATCGATGTCTTCCAGTTAGTATGGTTTTAAGGGGGGTAGAGTTTAAGATAACTCCTATAGTGTTGAGGACATCTGGTATTAATGTGATTTTGGGTATGGACTAGATGATGCAAAATCAGGCAGAGATTCATTGTTAGAAAAAGGTGGTAGTTGTAAATGCACCTAATGGTAAAAAGATCAGTGTGAATGTAGCAGTGCAGAAGCAACCAATAGCTGTAGTGAATCAGCTTGCTGATGATGCTAGTAAAGAGAATCCAGTTATCAATGATTTTCTAGATGTATTTCCCGATGATTTGCTAGGTATGCCACCTGACTGAGACATTGAATTTCTTATTGAATTATTACCTAGAACTGCACCCATAGCTAAACGACCATATAGAATGGGAGTAGATGAATTAGAAGAACTTAAGAAACAAATTAAGGAATTACAAGATAAAGGTTTTATTCATCCTAGTTCATCACCTTGGGGTGCGCCAGTTATATTTGTTGATAAGAAAGATGGTAGTCAGAGATGTGTGTGGATTATCGGTCGCTTAATGAAGTAACCATCAAGAACAAGTATCCTTTGCCCAGAATTGATGACTTGTTTGACCAGTTGAGAGGTGCTTGTGTGTTCTCCAAGATCGATTTGCGTTCTGGATATCATCAATTGAAGATTCGTGCCTCTGATATCCTAAAGATAGCTTTTACTATGCGACATGGTTTGTATGAGTATATGGTTATGTCATTTGGTTTGACCAATGCACCTGCCTACTTTATGTACATGATGAATAAGGTGTTCATGGAGTATCTTGATAAGTTTGTGGTGGTATTTATAGATGATATATTGGTATTTTCCAAGACAGAGAAAGAGCATGCTGAACATCTGAGGTTGGTATTGCAGAAACTTAGAGAGCATAAGCTATATGCTAAGCGAAGTAAGTGTGAGTTTTGGTTGAAGGAAGTCTCTTTTCTTGGTCATATTGTCTCTAATGGTGGAATATCAGTAGATCCAGGCAAAGTAAAGGATGTTTTGAATTGGAAGCCACCTAGCTGGATATTACAGACGATTCATTGAATATCAAGAGAAGAATGCCAAGTTTGTATGGTCTGAACAATGTCAAGCTAGTTTTGAAGAATTGAAGAAGAGATTGACTACTGCACCTGTCTTGGTATTGCCAGATTTAAGTAAGAAGTTTTCTATTTATTGCGATGCTTCTCATCAAGGTTTGGGGTGTGTTCTTATGCAAGAAGGTAGAGTTGTTGCCTATGCATCTAGGCAGTTGAGAAAGCATGAGCTGAATTATCCTACTCAAGATTTGGAGTTAGCAGCTGTAATTCATGCTTTGAAGATTTGGAGACACTATTTGATTGGACATAAGAGTGGTATATACACTGATCATAAGAGTTTGAAGTATATTTTCACATAGTCTGATCTAAACTTGAGGCAACGTAGATGGTTGGAGTTGATCAAGGACTATGATCTAGAGATACACTATCATCCTGGTAAGGCTAATGTTGTAGCTGATGCTCTTAGCAGAAAGAGTTATGCTAATGGGATGCAAATGTTGTCCATGACAAGTGAGTTGTGTGCTGAATTTGCATATCTGAATTTGGGAATTGTTGCTAATACAATGGAATTAGTAATAGAACCTACATTGGAGCAAGAAATATACAAGGGTTAGTTGAAGGATGATAAATTAAAGAAGATAGCAGAGGATATAGTGATTGGTAAGTCACCAGGGTTTCGATTGGATGATAATGGGATTTTGTGGTTTGGAAAGAGGTTGTGTGTACCTGAGGATCAGTCCATTAGGCAGGGAATCCTTTGTGAAGCTCATGAGTCAGCTTATTCTATTCATCCCGGAAGTACTAAGATGTATCTAGATCTCAAACAGAAGTACTAGTGGGTTGGAATGAAAAGAGATGTAGCTGAGTATGTGGCAGTGTGTGACACTTGTCAGAGAGTGAAAGCTGAACATCAGAGACCAGCTAGATTACTGCAACCAATGAAGATTCCTGAATGGAAGTGGGAGGAAGTTGGTATAGACTTTATAGTGGGGTTACCTCGTACTCAGAGAGGTTATGATTCTATTTGGGTGATAGTAGATCGGTTGACTAAAGTTGCTCATTTTATACCGGTTAAAACTAAGTATACTGGGGAACAACTAGCTATATTATATATGGAGAAGATCGTGTGTTTACATGGAGTTCCAAAGAAGATTGTGTCTGATCGAGGTTCGCAGTTTACGTCACATTTTTGGAAGGCTGTACATGAATCTTTAGGTACAAAGTTGAATTTTAGTATAGCATATCATCCCTAGACAGATGGGCAGACTAAAAGGACCAACCAGATACTAGAAGACATGTTGAGAGCTTGTGCATTGCAATATGGAACTAGCTGGGATAAGAGTTTGCCTTATGCCGAATTTTCTTACAACAATAGTTATCAACAGAGTCTTAAGATGGCACCGTTTGAAGCTTTATATGGACGTAAGTGTAGAACTCCATTGTTTTGGGATCAGACGGGTGAGTCTCAGGTATTTGGTACAGATGTTCTTAGAAACGCAGAGGATCAAGTGCGAGTGATTCATGAGAATTTGAGAGTAGCGCAATCTCGTCAGAAGAGTTATGCTGACAATCGGAGAAGGGATTTAGTTTTTGAGGTAGGCGATTATGTTTATTTGAAGGTGTCACCAATGAGAAGTGTGAATAGATTTAACATAAAAGGCAAGTTAGCACCAAGGTATGTTGGGCCATTTAAAGTTATTGATAGATGTGGTGAGGTTGCTTATCAATTAGAGTTGCCTGAAAATATGTCTGGAGTACATGATGTGTTTCATGTTTCTCAACTCAAGAAGTGTTTACGTGTGCCTGAGGAGCAAATACCTTTGGATGAATTGACTGTTAAGGAGGAACTTACATATGAAGACTTTCCGATTAAGATTTTAGAAATTGCTGAAAGAGTTACTCAAAGTCGGGTTATTAAGATGTGCAAAGTTCAGTGAAATCGGTATTCAGAGGCAGAGGCAACTTGAGAAAGAGAGGATGAATTGAGGAAATCTTATCCGCAGTTATTTGAGTAAGCAGTCCAATCTCGAGGACGAGATTCTTTTAAGGGGGTAGAATTTGTAACACCCAAAAATTTTAAAAGTTTGAATTAGATGAAATTTGGAGTTAAAAGAGATTTAGTTACGAGTTTAAATAATTTAGATAATATTTAATGGGGATAAAAATTTAAAATAATAGGTGGAATATTTGATGATGCATTCATGCTGTTGCATTTGATTTATTTTGTGGTGTGGTTTTAGTTTTATTTGATTTGAATTCAAAATTCATTTTAAAATGGCTTTGGAAAACAAATTTATTAAAGAAAAGAAAAGAAAAAGTAAACTTACCTCCTTACCCGTGGCCCGGTGGCCTAGAGGCCCGCCCGAGCCGAACCGAGCCGGCGTGCTTCTTCTCTTCCTTGCTGTTGGGCCAAGTGGACCGAGCCGCCGTTTCCCCTGCTCTTCCCCGCGTCAGCGTGGGCTGGCCCAGAGCGCAGCAGCGGCCGCGCGTTCCTCTCTTCCGAGTCACTGACAGGTGGGACCCTGCTATCAGCCGCGTCCTCCTCCCTTCCGTCGTGACCGAGCCGGAGACGAGCATCACCCCAACCGAATCCACCGAGGAAACCGGGATTTCCTACCCAAAAATGTTGAATTGGAGCTATAAACGTGTAGCCGCTTGCCCCCTCTCCTCTTTTTTCATCTAAACTCTGAGCCAAACCGCTTGAAACCGAGCCTAGTCGGTTCGAAATCCTAAGAAGTCGCGGTTGTACGTCGTCAGAGCTTGCCGGTGAACCCGCGCCTCTCTTCTTTGCATTGGTGAGATTGCCATCCTTTTCTCTCCCTTCCCATGCTCTTCTTTAGGTTTTTAGTGCTTTGAATCATGAGTTTGTGAAGTTCCAGTGAGCCGGCAATGGCACCGCCGCCATCCCGAGCCGCGTTCCATCCTCGATTCGTCGTAGCTCTCCTAATCCGCGTGGATGAGTTCGCGCTGAGGCCCTCGTTCGATTGGTATCGGTCGTGAGCCTATCGGTGATTTAAAACGTTAGAGCCGGAGCTCTCCGACGAGCCATGGAGGCCGGCCATGGCGGCCACCGGCCGGCGTTGGAGGGGATGACCGCGCCCTCTCTCTCTCTTTCATTTGTAAGTAATAGCAGTCGTCCGTTGGTTGATCGATGGTCAAGATTAGAAGATACCCCTTCGCCGGTAAAATTGTTAAAGAGCCCTGGTGTTTTCATGAAATAGAACCCGCCGTCCTTAGCGTCATTCAGGAGATACATTTGTTAGTTCTGAAAACATATTTCTTTCCGGTAAATCAAAAATACGTTTTCTGGTATTTACAGTTTTGCCACTCAAATTGTTTTGGTCGTAAAATCTTCGTTTTAACTCCGATTTGACCCATTCAAGTTGCGCTAGGTTTGTATTTGCGAGCTCTACATGTTAGTGTAGCTGTACAGTAGGTTTGAGAAATTTAATTTTTGAGTTTATATTAAAGTAATTATTTATCTATAGGAAATCTTAGAAAATTCATAACTATCACGTTTTAAATCCGAATTTCGTGATCTTTACGTCTTTGTGATCGTAGTAACGTGTAGAAGAGTTTTACAAACTTCTCATACTGTTTTGTTACTGTTGGTGTACTGTTCTAATTATGTTTCTTTGTTTTCTTCGTGTATGATTGCTCGGATGATTGTGTGATGATGTTTGGTGATCGAGTATAGACGGTGAGCAGTTTCTTGACGATCTGGAGTATTATTTTGAGCTAGATCAGCAGGGTCATCAGGAAAGCTTTGATCAAGGCAAGTATAACATGGGACCATCCTTGTTGTCCTATTCACTGAAATTATCATACATATGCATGTGTCTTCCTTGACAACCATAGAGATTATAACTTAGCTATTGATATCTTGTTTCCTTGTCACCTAAGGGTTGTGCATTTGGAAAGCTATTGCTAGTGCTTAATTATGAACAATGATCTTGTAATTTGATTAATGGATTAAGCAATCAACCATTAAGATGATTTTATTACTGTTGAAAAGGGGGCTAGAGCAAGGGGTTATATTGTTGCTCTAGTTTCTCTCCATAAGGACTTATCTGTACGTGATCATCCAGGACATACAGTACAGCTGTGAGGGCTATATGGCTCTAGCTCTAGTTGTTTAAGAGACCTTTTTCTAGCTTGTTAGTGGTTACCTTAATTGGCGTAAGAATGGCTTGACACGTTGGGTGTAGGACAACCTCTAGTCTATGAGTATAGCCGAGAAGGAATTGTGCCATTTGAAAAGGGGGGTTCCTACATCTGTCTGCCGAGTGAATCTAATGGCCCTAACTTGTTAGACGAACCTTTATGTGGCTTTATATGAATTCCGGTGCTTTGGGCCTAGCTATCCCAGGCATTTGGAAGGCATGACTCATAGTGAAAGTGTACACCTCTGTGCAGAGTTAAAAACTGGTATATTAGCCATGCCCACGGATACGGGCAGCCTTGGAACATCTACGGATAGATGATCACCATTGTTATATCATGCTTAATTGCTGTTGTTATTATTATGCTCATGTTAATACTATTCATTATCATTATTACAATTGATCATTGATTCATTAATGGGAAGTGGAATATCTTGATGCTACTCAATTGCTAAATATATGATGATTAAAAGTTAAATGTAGTAAACCAGTGTCTAACCTTTTGAGCCTCATGAACCCCATGATATATTGGCAGAGTTCGACATGGACTCACTCTTGCTATTTCCACCCTAACAGATGACGAATATGATGATGATTATCGAAATGAGTACTAGTCTTAGTGTCAACCAGTCAACCGTGTCCCTGTGTTTGGAGTTTCGCTGAAGATCTACTACTAGTTACTACAATTTATTGTATAAGACTATGTGTTAAATATTTATTCGCTATGTAATAAGCACTGTGATGATACTATGTAATTTGTCTACTTATGTGTGCGACCGATTCCTGGGGCGCAGATGAGTCTTTTCTGCATCCTATTTTTGTCCTTAAAAATGGGTGTGACACTATGGGGGTGCGGTGGGGCGCTGGGGCTCGCTGGTGGGCACGCAAGGTGAAGGCGGAGCTCTCAGCGGTGCTGAGAGCCTCACTCTCCACTTCGGTGAGCTCAACAAGTTGAATGGGAGGGTAGAGGGAGGAGTGCAGGGTGGCACGGTACTCATGCAGCTCATGTTGGCCCGACTGGTGGGGTCCACGCTAACATACGGCCGCCACTTGGCAGGCACGGCCCGATGCGCTCGGCCACGATGTGGCTACGACGGTGTCGTTCAGACCCTGTGGTACGGACTGACAGACGAACTTCGATGCCCTATAGCTCCCAATCTAGGCCGATTTAGTTAGAACCGTAGTTAGCAAAGTTGTAGAGGGACATGAGATCTACAAGTTTATCAATAGGATCTCGAGCTGGTTCAACATGGTTTGAGAGTTACCCTGCTCCAAAGGTGGTCACTTTGCAACTGCAAACGCCAATTTCAGACTTAGAAAAATTCTAAGTGTTGGGCAGCCCTCTAACTGACTTTGTGGGCCCTGTTTGAGCATGTTCCAAACATTTTCATGACATGGCCACATTTAAACTTTTGTTCCTTGATAAATTTTCTACAACTTTGTTAAAGGGTGCACCTCCATGCAAGATCTCTAAGATGGACTTTTTAAATAGTCAAAGGAAATCACTCTAGAGGTCAAAACCTAGTCAACATCACTTAGGAGGGCAATTTGGTCATTTTGGTCAACATGAACATTGTTCTACTAATGATCCTAAGTATAATTAAGGTGTTATAGGACATAATTAACCACTCTACATGTTGGTTACACACAATTCCAAATGTCACATAAGTTGAAACAAGCAAAATAAGCATTTCCACCAAAATGTTTCACTACCATGTTGCATATGTTTCAAGCCCTTGTTGCAACAATTAAACTTATCATGTTATACTAATAACATTGCATGTTTCAAAGTATGAGACACCCATGTTACATCTACATGTTGCACCACCCACATTTCATAAGCTAACAATTATGAAATAAGCATATTGGAGTATGTTGCATATCCATGTTTCAAGCAAAACAAAGGCATAAATGAGATGAATGATGCTCATGCTTATGAAATGCAAATGCAAATGCAAATGTGGAAGCCAAACACCTAGGGTGTTATAGCCCTCCTCCTTATAAAAATCTTGTCCTGAGATTTGGAAAGCGTACCATTGTTCATAGAATTCCTTATAACCCTCTCGTAAATAATCTTCTCTTTCCCATGTAGCATCACTCTCACTACCTTGATTACTCCACATTACTTTATACCACCTAACCACTTGACTCTAGGTTACCCGCTCTCGAGTGTCAATCACATGAACTGGCTTCTCTTTATAAATTAGATCAGATTCTAGTTTAATATCCCCTAACGGAACTCTTTCTTTAGGAACCCGAAGATATTTCTTTAACTGAGATACATGAAAGACATTTAAAATGGCTCTCATTTCAGGAGGCAATTGAATCTTATAAGTGATCGCTCCACTTTTTCCTATGATCTAGAAAGGACCAACATATCTTCGCACAAGCTTTTGCTTCACACCAAAACGTTTTACACTCTTCATAGGTGAAACCTTCAGATAAATGAAGTCTCCAACTTTAAACTCAATCGGTTTTCTACGATGATCAACGTAACTTTTCTATCTAGATTGGGCTGCAGCCATATGTATTTTGATGGTATGGACTTATTCTTTAGCTTGCTTAATGAAATCAATACCATAATACAATCTTTCCCTAGCTTCTACCCAATTCAGTGGTGTTCTACACTTGCGGCCGTACAATGCTTCGAATGGGGCCATCTTAATACTCTCTTGATAACTATTATTGTACGAAAATTCAGCCAAAGGCAACCACTTTTTCCATGAACCCTTGGACGAAATAACACACGCCCTCAATATATCTTCTAAGATTTGGTTAACTCGTTCAGTCTGACCTGATGTTTGGGGATGATAAGCGGAGCTTATCACTAGTTTTGTTCCCAAAAGATTGTGCAAGTGCTCCCAAAAATGAGCAGTGAACTGCAGACCTCAGTCAGAAACAATAGTACGAGGGATTCCATGAAGTTGGACTATCTGATTAAAGTACAACTTAGCATAGTCGGTAGGACGATAGTCTGCTTGGACAGGAATAAAATGAGCCGATTTGGTTAGATGGTCTACAATTACCCAAATATAGTTATGATTCTTAACAGTGGGAGGGAGTCCAACAATGAAATCCATACTTATCTCCTCTCATTTCCAACCTGGGATAGAAAGTGGCTGAAGTAACCTAGCTTTCATGGGCACGGCTTTAACTCTACAACAAGTATCACACCTAGCAACATATGCAGCTATCTCTTTCCGCATCTTGGTCTACCAGTAGTGTGGCTTCAGATCATGATACATCTTACTACTACCTGGATGAATGGACAACTTATAGTAATGGGCTTCGGACATAATCTAATTCCTAAGCTCTCGGTCCTTAGGCACAACTAACCTATCTTTAAACCACAACACTCCATCCTCATATACCCAGAAATGCTTAAGTTCTTGCTCTTTCATCTTACGCTTGATGTGGAATATGCTGATGTTAGTCTTTTGGAGCTCAATAATTCTACTCTTAAGAGTGCAACTGACAGTGATGTGTTGTAGGACTGCCGGGTGTAGAAGATGGGATAGATGAAAATCACTTTCCACCAAGGAATGATAATGGGACTTATGGCTTAAAGCATCGGCAACCACATTTGCCTTGCCAGGATGATAATGAACTTGGAGATTGTAATCTTTAATCAGCTCAAGACATCTTTTTTGATGCATGTTCAACTCCGGTTGGGTAAAGATATATTTAAGGCTTTTATGGTTAGTATAGATATTTGCACACATTGCCCAACAAATAATGTCGCCAGACTTTCAAAGCATGAACAACTATAGCGATTTCCAAGTCATGCATTGGATAATTAACCTCATGTTTCTGAAGTTAGCGAGAGGTATAAGCAATCACTCGGCCCTCCTACATAAGAACACCTCCCAAACCTATGCCTGATGCATCACAATACACATCAAAAGGTTTCTTGATATCCGGTTGTGCCAAAACTAGAGCCAAGGTTAGAAGGGTTCGTAGTTTGTGAAAAGCTGCATCACACTCAGGAGTCTAGACAAACCTTGCGTCTTTTTGCAGCAGCTGAGTCATTGGCTTGGCTATTTTAGAGAAGTCTAGGATGAAGCGACGATAATAACTAGCAATCCTAGAAAATTCCGAACCTCATGTACCAAGATGGGATCCTTCTAGTCCAATACCTCTTGTACCTTGGTGGGATCCACCATAATTCCACCATCAGACAACACATGCCCCAGGAAAGGTACTTCACGAAGCTAGAATTCACACTTGCTGAATTTTACATACAACTGATGCTCACACAGTCTTGTGAGGACCACATGCAAATGTTTAGCGTGATCTTCCTCATTCTTAGAATAAACCAGGATGTCATCTATAAATACCACCATGAACTTGTCTAATTCGGGCATAAACACTGAATTCATCAAGTACATGAAGTGCGCGGAGGTGTTGGTCAAGCCGAAGGACATAACAAGATACTCATAGAGACCGTATCTTGTAGAGAAAACAGTTTTTGGAACATCTTCAGGACGAATTTTAATTTGATGATATCCAGATCTCAGATCAATCTTAGAAAAGACTTTGGCTTTAGACAACTGATCAAACAAGATATCGATGCATGGTAGAGGATATTTATTCTTGATAGTAACTGCATTCAGAGGTCTATAATCTACACACATCTGCAACGACTGATCCTTCTTCTTCACAAAGATAGCAGGACAACCCCACAAAAATGAACTAGGATGAATCAGCCCCTTCATCAAAAGTTCATTCAACTAGACCTTAAGTTCAGCTAGTTCGTTCTAAGGCATCCTATACGGCCTTCTAGAGATTGGTGTTGTGTCAGGCAACAGCTCTATTTTAAACTCCACATCGCGATCTAGAGGTAATCCCAGCAAATCATCGGGAAAGACATTAGGAAACTCACATACTACGAGAATATCAGCTATTGACTTCACTTGCACCGCATGAACTTCACCAGAGAGATCAATTTTTCAGGAAAGTTGCACTAGAAAACCTTTCTGATCAGTAGGATCTCTGAGCATAACCACCCGTGTTGATGTATCAATGAGTACCCTATTTTGGCTCATCCAATTCATGTCTAATATGACATCTATGCCTAGTCTAGGCAAAACTACTAAAGTAACCAAGTACTTTTGCCCCTCTATTTCAAATTCTACATTACTAACTACTTGATTTGTGGGAATATTACCACTCGTAGCTGTAATGCAACAACCCCCACTTTCAACAGTGTGTAATTTGTGTGGAAACTTTGATGCAAACATAGGACTTATAAATGAATGCGAAGCACCTGAATCAAATAGCACCACTGCGGAATGTTGGTCAACTAGGAACTTACCGGTAGTGACTACCTCACCAGATGGAATCTCTTCAATGCTAGTGTAATGAACTTGCCCCTGACGGCCACCTTGATTTGCATTCTTCTTAAGATAAGGGCACTTCCTAGCCCAATGACCCGGCTTGTTGCAATTCTGCAAGGCATGTTACTTGGAGGAACACTGGAGCTGCCTTGGCTAGAATTACCCTTAGGAAGAGAAACTGTATAAGCCTTACGAAACCTAGTCTTGGCTGGAGCCTTCTCCTACGGGGGACAGAACTTAGCACCCATTGCAGGAGGATGAGAAGGAGCCCTTGGTGCGACTGGAGCTCTAGACTGTGAAGCACCCGCCTCAAAGGCCCTCTTACGACTCTTAGAAGCAACATAGACAGAATTGTTATTCTCGTGGGTCAGGGCATCACTGATAAATTCATTGAAAGTGGCACACTTGCTAGTACCCATGGTCTTCATCAACTTGGGACTGAGGCCACGCTTGAAACTAGCGATCTTCTTTGCATCTGTATCAACAAACTCAGTTGCATACCTTGCAAGGTTATTGAAGGCTTGCAGGTATTCAGTCAAACTCTTATTGCCTTGAGTTAACTTCATAAACTTAGTGTGCTTCATTGCCATCAAACTAGGAGGAATATAATTCCCTCAAAAAGCTACCTTGAACTGGTCCTAATTGATTTGGACATTAGGGGGCAGCGTGGAGCGGTAATGACTCCACCAAATACCAGCTGGACCATGCAATTGGTGAGAAGTGTACTCGGTCTTTAGCTCATCGGTCAGACAAAGCAGACGGAATTTCTGCTCAATGGTATTTAACCACTCATCAACTTGCAATGGTTCCTCCACCTCCTTAAAGAGAAGGGGCTTGGTGTCGAGAAAGTCCTTGAAATCGCTATACTAATTTGGCTCCGGTCCCTGACGACCATGTTGAGCATCCCAATTGACTAGCTGACGCATAGCGTCTGCTAATAGGTGCTGACCTTCGACCACCGTTTGCATCAGTTCTACTGGGGTGGGTGGTGGCGGAGGAGGTGGCGGTTGTTCCTCATCCTTAATGCCACAACCACGATGAAGGTTGTACGCCATCTGCAAAATGCACAGCCAATGAGCACTGACGATGTGGGAAAATTTGTAGATGAATTGTGTAATTATGCCAAACTGATTTCATTGGAGGGAATGAATTCACACAACAAACAGAGGCACAATAATTCATCTCAACCTCATCAAGCGCATCAATGGACGCATTCATGCGATGTACTTAACAATAATGATGTTTACCGACAACACGGACGGAATTTATTAAAGGCTCACATACATGGAGCACAAACGCATCTGATAGGTTACATCCAAACCATCGAGGTTCCAACCTTACATAATAGAGGTACCCTGATTCGATATAAGACCTTCTAACAAAAATAGGAAAAGATAACCAAGGAAATGATTACGAGAAGATAACCCATTGGTGCAGTTCCATGATGGATCATGACTAGCAACCTCGATACTAGCTTGTGCCGAGTAGCATAACCTTATGTCACATGCCAAAGGAGGCCCTCAGTTTCGTCGCAACACCGAAGAGTACTAATTGTGACACCATCAACGAACACAACACAATGAGAAATCCCATGTGACCTAAATTCAGCATGTTTAACAAACATCAAGGATAACATAGGGTTCACTATTACATCCCAACTATCAACGTACTACAAACCACTCTCCCACACATGGAAGGCAAGAAAAGATAACTTTAGCACAGTAGCTATGTGATAAGCTAAACTAAGCATCGTCCTCTGAGTCAGTGTCGAAGATCTCTCCTCCGTCTTCATCACTAGCAGGCTCTAGCTCCTCATCTTCTTCACTAGTAGGCTCTAACTCCTCATCTTCTTCTTCACGCGAAACATCCTCTGGTCCCTCAATCTCAATGTCATCATCGTCTTCATCCATGATGACACCAGAGCCCATCTCCTCGTCATTGTCATTGTCATGAGGAAGAAGAGAATTGAGCTGATTGCTTAGCAGATGAAATTCCTCATGAAGGTGGTCATTGTACTATTCTACAGTTGCTAACTGCTACTCAAGCTCAACCTGCTGAGCTCTCAAGATATTCTCCTCGTGCCAGGCTTCATTTCGCTGGTTCAACACATGGACTAGCATGCGCTCACAGTTGCGATGAGCAACTATCAACCTCTGAACTGCAAGTGTTTCCTAATCCCTTTCCTATGTCACTTGCTCTAGACGTTGTTGGACCGCATTTCTCTCAGCAATCACCTCGGCCAACTCCGCCCTCAGCCTTTCCTCCACGGTAGGCTCAGGATGGGGCTCATGAGGAGCTAACTGGTGCCAAGGAACCCTGCCTCCAGTGGACTTGCGAGCGGTAGTCTTAGTGTGAGCCATCTGTAGAAATAGGGTATAACTTAATGTGAGGATATTTTAGGGGATATGAAATTTAATTTAGTCGGTACAATCAAATTTTTAAGGAGGGAGCAATATGATATGTATGACATAAATAAACATGATGCATGTATGTTCCGTATGTCCTCTCACCCTAGTAGAATTTTAAACTTCTAGCGCTACGTAGTGGCATTGTTGACAATTCTTAGCATCACTCGCGTTAGGTTGTCATTCCCAACATGACACTAAGAGTGTGGTTGTATTGTACTCATACCACTTAACTATATAAAGATATTAAAGTATATATCTGCAAGCGCATAGATAAATACACCCGTTGCAGCATTTCACCCAAGTTTATCCTAGGTATCGTTATTTATATTTAACCAAAGGAGAACAAATAGATGGGCACATATTAATTAAAGGCTACTCTACACATGTGATATGAATATTCAAAATCACTATCCTTTACTCTCAAACAGGAATCAATCAAATAAAAGAGATAAAATATATGATAATCAGACCATTCAGATGATATTCCTTAGAGCAGTACTACTATGGCAAGTCATTGATCAGAATATAACGTAAGAGAATAACTCCTAAGTAATTCATTAACAATTAGTCATAATCTACATTGATTAGTGCAATTATATCAGGCAATCATTGGCTAGGTTATCTCATATCCATAAACAAGGAACATCTCCATTACGAAGCTGAGAAACAGAGTAACAACTAAGTAATGAGACCGTGTTCTACTAAGTTCTACACTCAGGGAGTGGACTACAAATTACTCAACAGGAATGTCACACCCGCAATCTACCACATGGCCCGGAGTATAGAGTGCATTTGCAGGTAACAGTGTATAAGTACCACACTTACACAATGTTGACCACCCACCCATGACTCAATAAGGTGAGTGCTTTGCAAACATGTGTATAAACATAATGATAAACTATTTATGCCAAATATATAATCAAAGTAGACTAATCTCATAATAATCAAGGATATAATATAGATTAAGAACAAGATCATATCTAATGTATCAAGAATAATGATCAAGAACAATGAACTAGAACTAGACAATGATGAACTAGAACAATTACGAACTAGAACATAAACAATTAGAACATAAAGAACTAGAACATGAACTAGATCAAGAACTAGAAGAACTGATGAACTAGATGAATATCTGAAGAACAATGTTGATACAAGAGAGAAGAACTAGATTTACCAAGCTCCTCTTGACTAAATCTGGAGCCCAAGGCTGCTTGACTCCTCTACTTCTAATTCTAATCTAGCTATGCCTAGATCTGATGGAGCTCTAAGGAGATGAGAGCTGCTGGTTGGTCTTCTGCTTTCTGGTTAATGATTGATTGAATGAATTCCCCTTTGGAGGGGGGGTCTAGGGCCTCGTTTATATAGCCCAGTGCATGGAACCATGGCCCTTGGATCAAACTGACCTTCACGTAGGGTTAGGATGCATCCTTGGAGGTGGTTGAAGTAGCTTGCAAAGGAAGGAGCCGAGGGGCGACGGCCAGGGGCCGGTCAGCCTAGGGTTGAGGCCGGTCGGCCCCACCTGGCAGCGCCTCATGGTGGCCCTCCTCGTGGAGTTCTCTGGTGTCCTCTAGAAGCCTCTTGCGTATTCATGATGTGGAGATTAGGCCGATTGACATGGGTTCCTTCTCGTGGAAGATATCAATTCCTGAATTATTCTGATAACCCCCTGCAAAATATAGATTCACCAAAACTCGTGGAATTTCGTTAGTTGACACCCTAAACCTATGTTGGTGATCATTTATTAGCCCTTTATATATTTATTTTAACCCTTTATTATGGTAGATAACCATCGTCAACAACTCCCCCAAGCTTACCTTTTGCTAGTCCCTTAGCGAATATTCATAATGGATCAGGAGTTGCTACAATGCTTTCACATCTCAAAAGTACACATGCGTTCAAACAAGAATTTTCCTCTGGATTAGATCTAACCATTCTAACCTTCAGACTTACTCATATTACCTTTAACTATGTAGCTTATTAGCCTTCACTTGGGTCTTGAGCAGTCGAAAAGTAGAACAATTAAATCAAGCACTATGTCTTAAGCTCTTCATTCAACTATTATTCCAGAGTTTTGAAAGATTTTTAAAATAAAACTCAAAGTATCTTTTTGTATGACTCTCTCAAATCTCTCAATATATGTGGTATTTCTAGATCCTCTCCAAGGCAAAGTGAGATTTGACTTCTCTCATCCTACATCTAATGCTTTACTGGATCTTATAGGTATGGAGACAGCATGTTCATACTTGCAAAGCATATTTTGTAAAGTCAAACAGTGGATCCAGAGAAACGAGGCATACGATCAAATCAAGAAGTGCATGTGTATGGATCAAGGAGTGGTTTATTTATGATAAAGGTGATAGTGGATCTAATTCTACTTTTGCTCCTTTGAAAGGGATTTTGATCTCTCTTTGAATAATTGAAGAACTTAGACTAAGAGATATTTTGGGCTATAGTTTTTTTTAACTAGAGAGGCGGGCATCTAAGTACCCATTGTTTTGGTAGGACACTTGTCCATGTTTTACTCTCTATATTTCTCTTTCTTCCCTTTTTTTTAAATATATAAGCCCAGAACATTCTTGTCTATAATGAAAGATTGAGAGATAATAATAACCTAGAGCAACAATAACTGGGGCTTATAAAATGTATGGATAGGTGACAAAAATCCTATAAGACATGTGAGTGGTGTTCTCTCCCAGTGTAGGAGAAAAATATATTTGGTGGATCTAAATGAAAAGGCATGTTGTTGCGTACTTCAAGTGTAGAAGCAGCATATTTGAGTGGACTGTACGTGATCTTGATTTTAAAAGTATGACAAGCCTCTAAGGATCAACAGAGCTCGACAATGCTCAATGCAAGTACAAGTAGTAAAAAGTATGAATGGAGTTTTCTATCCTATGTATGGCTGTGGTAGGAATTTTAAGCTTTGTCATACAAGTACTCATCATGGTATTTTAAGATTTTAAAAGATAAAATTCTTCAGAACTCTAGCATTAGTAGGAGCAAGATAAATAGAAGCTCAAACTTTCTCATATCATACTCCTCA
This sequence comes from Saccharum hybrid cultivar R570, assembly GCA_038087645.1. Taxonomy (NCBI): domain Eukaryota; kingdom Viridiplantae; phylum Streptophyta; class Magnoliopsida; order Poales; family Poaceae; genus Saccharum; species Saccharum hybrid cultivar. The sequence goes on along the minus strand of JAQSUU010000625.1, from coordinate 150,125 downwards.
ACTACCTAGATTTAGATCCAGCATTTGCAACCCACAAGTTTCAGGCTCAGAGTTTATCTTTAGATCAAGACAGTTCTACCCAAAAATCAGGAGAATTCATGTTTGAAAACTAGGCACTTGAAAAGGAATTACGATAGAGCAACTATTCATCATTTCCATTATGTTTAAAATTGAGTTCTACGGTAATTAAGTTCTAATACTCTCTTATATCTTTTATTTTAACTAATATATTATGTAGCTAATATTATCACACAACACTTTTTTTATTTGGTTTTCTTAAGTTATGCATCTTTTTATACTTTTTAGAATAAAAGATAAATCACTCGAAAAGGAATACTTATCAAGATATACGGGGGACGCTCTCCCCCAAGCTGGATTTTGATGAGTCATTCATCTTGAGTCCTCGATTGCATAGATGCTCATCGCTCCTTCTTTGATGATTGTTCAAGACAAAGCTCTTGAGTGAGTGAAGACATCATGGGCTTCATAGGGAATTTCTCTTTTTCCTGTTGAATTTCAAATAGACAACAAAACTCGTGGAACATATTAAGGGTTAGTAGAAAACTATTCCCTAATTATTTTTGGAGTCTTGAATTATCTTTTATTATTCAACTGGTTTTTCTTCATATATATATATATATGCCTCCACCGTGAGTAATTATTATGGGTTGCTACACACCACACTATTACTCACATGGGGCTTAGAGTTTATATATTTCCAGATGCAATGAGATGATTTAAAAATATAAAAGTTATTTTTATTTTCTTTTCAAATGCAATGTAGAATTTAAATATGTATTTAATTCTAAATAGTATGCATGTTATTAATGGAAAAGTATTTTTATTTTTAATGCAATGATATGCTATGGGAATGTAAACAAAGTAGATATGCTTAATTTAAATGTGTGGATAAATACCGATTTACCTTTCGGAGAAGGTTCGGAGATTTAGGTCCGTCGACCCGGACTTTACGTCTGGTTCAGTCTTTAGAGGTTTCTTCTAGCTTAACTGAGGAGATGGATGGTTGCTTGTCAAGTGTTGGAGAACTTGATGATGATGTTGATGTTTCTTTTCTTTTCCATACTTTCTTGGACTGAGGAGTCTCTTCCTGTGGTTCACTCTTCTTGGGCTTCTCTTCTTCTTCCTTTGGAATAGCTTCTTCTTGGGCAGCTTCTTTCTCTTTGATGGCTTGTTTCTTTTGGCGTTGAGAGCGGTGTCTCCTCTTGTTCTTTCTAGGTTGCTCACAAGTAGTGTAACTATTAAAGTAACAACGTACCTTCTCTCCAAGGAATTGGAAGTGGATTTCCCCAGTTCTTATGTAGATGATCGTGCCAGTAGTGTTGAGGAAGGGTCGTCCTAAAATAAGGTGGACATCATCTTCTTCTCCCATGTTAAGAATCATGAAGTCGGTAGGAATGTAGTGATCTCTTATTTTGACCATAACATCTTTCACTACTCCCTCCGAACGTCAGAATGATTGGCCTGCCATCTACAGCTGCACATATGTACGATACATGGGTCTAGTATTATACAAATGTTTATATGTTACCTTAGACATTATGTTGGTGCTAGAGCCGATGTCGCAGAACGTCTTGTAGAAAGTACTTCCCTCGATCATACAATCGATGGTCGGTACTCTAGGATCTCCTAGCTTAGTGAGGTATGGTGATGGAAGGAGGTGGTCAAGTTCTGAATCAATAGTGTTGACCATCCATACTGTTTCTTTTGCCTAATGCTTAGCTTTGTTTCTCCTTCTCCTATTCTTGTTCTTCTTCTTTGTTGGGGCAGCGGTTGTATCCTCATAGAGGTACGGCATCTATGGGTGAACTCGAATGTTGAGGGTACACTTCTTGAAATTGAATCTTTCTTTTCTCCCATTGATTGTGAAATAGATCTTAGCGCTATCTACATAGATGATGGCTTTGGTGGTACTCAAGAACGGTCGCCCCAAGATGATGGGTGCTTTTTTGTCTCCACCTGTTTCTACAATCACAAAGTCTGCCAGCACATACGAGTGTCCAACTATGATCTAGACATCTTCGAGAATTCCCTTGGGGTAGCACAATGTCTGATCTGCATGCTGCAAACACATAGTTGTATACAATAAAGGATCACCATGAATTTTCTCATAGATTACCCTAGGCATGATGTTGACGCTTGCTCCAAGGTCATAGACAGCTTCTTCAAAGTTGTGGGGTCCAATGCGAATAGGGATGATAGGTCTCCCTGGGTCTCCTTTCTTCACTGGTAGAGTGTTGTCTATAACAGAACCGACTAATTATATGAAATTAAGTAAGAAAATCATCCACCGAGCAGACGATTTAGCAAACTTAATCTTGTATAACCCGATAGTCCGTGAAATCACGACGGATTTCAAACCAACTTACATACCAACCAAGATCGTAATAAGTTTAGCGGTCACCATCACAAATTACATAAAAGTTCACATCATGAATACATCAGAGTTTAAATGTAGTTATTACAAACCAAGTTCAAATAAAAGTAGTGGAAGCATTTAGTTCAAATCCACACACACACTCACACAGAGTTTGAAATAAAGTGCCAGCTGATAATCATCTCCAACAAAAGCATTAGATGAGACGTAGGGAACGACCACTGCCCATGGTCCTAAGCATCACCCATCGCAGGATAGAGGCAGTTGATACAGTAGCTGTAATACATCTGCCCATCTGCAACAAGTGGGAACAAAGCCCTGAGTACGAGAAGGTACTCAGCTAGACTTACCTAACATAACCGAAAATAAAATGACACCAAGGATTATGAAGGGCTTTATAGTAGGGTAGCTGACTTATTTGCAAAAAGACATTTTTAGCATTTAAAGAACCTTTTCCAGAAGCTTTTATATCAAGTTAATCTTTATTAACATGCCAACTACATTTACACCTGTACTAGAGTAAACATGTGATTAAACAAGTAAGGATAACCAATGATCCATAATAACTTCCATAATGTCATATTTCATATAACTGTCCAAGTGTTCCATCAACATTACTACGATGAAGTAACTCAAGTCAAGTGTTCACTATCCAGTGAACGATGGCGATTCGAATCGATTATTAACCAACTGGTAATTTATTCCTCACACAAACCTCACTCACCCGCTAAAGTGAGATATTGGTCACCGAGTCAACAATCCAGGTAAAGTCTTGAGTTTGCCAGGAACCACATGTACCCGGAGGGCGCCCGACTGCTCTTTGGCCTTATCATCGCGCCCCCGTGTCCTACCACACCTGCTCTAGTACAGTGCGCTGCGGGCAATCCACTCGGCCTGAATAATCTCCCAGCTTTGCGGTCGAAAGGTGCATTATTCGGCCAGCTAAATGTGAGGCATGCGTTCAACATGACTTGAGGCCCAACAACGGTCGGTCCTTAACCGACACAGACAGAAAACACTACAGTCCAAAACCCTGTAAGTCTCCGTCCGGTCTCAACGTCACATTAACACTTAGTTATCCTAAGATGACATACTTATTCAAGCAGATCCAGGTAACCACCTATAGCTCGTAGGTGACAGGAAATCACCGGACTTCTACCGATCTAAGCTAGCTAAGCATTGACTCGACTGCAAATACCAGGGTAACAAGGATATGGTAGAACAAAGGTAAACAAGGTATAATGCAGCAACGGTTGCAAACAACTCCTAAACGTAATGCATCAATTAAGGTAAAGCATTAATAAAGTATTTACAAACCGGGAGAGAAATGCTTCGGGGCTTGCCTCTTTCGAAAGAGCTCAGGTGATGATCGGGGCACTCTGGAAGATCCTCACCGACCTCCTCGTCGGCTTCGGGCACCTCCTGCTCTTGTACCTCGGGCTGCTCTTCCGGCTCCTCAAGAACTGCTACCGAAATCCCTTCCTACGATCCTATATGATGCAGATATATAAGTGCTCATGCATAGGTGCATTGGAGGGATGACATGTGATGATCATGATGAATGGGATGTAGATGGACATGTTTACTTTATTGGATAGTGTAGAAATACAATTCTTCTACAAGGTAGTCCACATCATCCAAGAACATGTACTACTAAACTACTACTACAACCACTATACTACTTACTAAGTCACCACAACAATCCAAGATGCTTCAAAGATACACCAAAGCAATCATTATTAACTAAATATGCATTAAAAGGTTAATTAAACCCTAGTTGAAACTAAGTTTGAACAGCAACACCTATTTTGGTAGCACAGAAAAATCTAGGAAAATTACAGTGACTTACTATCATCTAATCTAGCATGCCACAAAAATTTCATTGCATTTGGATCACTAGAACTGCCTACACAAAAATAACAAGATATGGCATAAATATGATCATTAAATACTTTGTATTATGAAAAGTATCAAACAACAGATTTATCATTTTTCCTAGATTCTACACAGTAAATAATCACTGTATAAAAATTATCACTTGCATGTTTTATTCAATATTTCTCTCTAACAGAAATAACAATTATTAGCTATAAAAAGCACTTGAACTACACATCAAAAATTTTACACAGAACATGCATAGCACCTATTTTCCCCAGAAACTACATCCCAAAAGAAAACTAATGCAAGTGGAACCATATTTTTCTGAGCGACAATGGATTTACTATTCATTTTCTTAGATAAATAGCAATTACAAGAATTAACTAAAACTCTACATAAAAGTATCTCAAAATCAACATGCAAAATTTTTACATCATAGATCTACTGATGAGGATCACTACAAAATTTGTTTCACCATTTTTGGAGCCAAAATGTGTACACAAACATTTTTCCAATTATTTATTTTCTCAAATAATCAAAAGAAAATGGAAAGCAAATCTCTTATGGTTACTAGGCCGACCCGCGAGAACGTCTGGCCCATGGCCGCTTTCGGCCGGAGCAGCGCACGCGGGGAAAAGGTGAGCCGGGCCGGCTCGGGGCTTCGGCCCACTGTAACATCCCGGGTTTTTGAGTAACCAAAAATACGAGCTTTTAAAATTTTTTCCTACAATTGTGTGAAGCATGTAACTTCTAGGTCAAACCCGAGTCTAACCCACTAACAGTCATTGCATCCATATAGATTTGGTTGTAGAAGTGTGCCAAAGTTCTTTAGTTGGATTAGGGTTTGTGTTTGGAGTGTACAATCCGTAGCAAACCCCTCTCGAATTCCTTGTGAGATCAACAACTCCAATTCCGTTATGGCCTTTTCCAAATTCCTCTTTTGAATCTCCATCTCATATCTCTTTTGAAAACTCATCTCAAACCCCATTCGTTCCATGTCAAATCCTTGGGGCGTAAACAGGAAGACCATCCTTCTCCTGCTTGGCTCAAACCCATTTCGAATTTCTTTTGAATATCTCCCAAATTACCAAGTCACAAAAGATGAAACCTTTTTTTCCTTTTCTCTTCTCCAATATTCCTGGTTGAGTCCCTCTCAAATCTTCCCCAAATTCTTTCCCAAATTCACTTGGGAATTTTTCCTCTGAAATCTCTTCCAAATCCCTTTTAAATCTCTACCAAATCCATAAATTCATAAAGTCACAAAAAGTAAATCCTTCTCGCTCTGGCCCAAGCCGTTAGTGTGGCTCAGCCGGCCATCTCCCTCTCCTTCATCCCCTTCACCCGCCAGGCCCATCACCCCTCCTCTCTACCTGGCCCAAGCAGACAGGCCAAGCTAGGTCACAGCTGCCCCTTGCCGGCCCAACTACCCTTCCCCCTCTGGCCCATTCGTCGGCCCTCGTAGGCCCATGCGCGAGCCACTGACCCAAGTCGCGGACATAGGCCCAGCAGCAGCCGTGCCCTGCCTGGGAACCCTAGAGCAGAGGCGCTTCTGACCGTTGAAGGGTCGAGATGGCGGACTAGAGGGGGGGTGAATAGTCCTTTCTAAAACTTAAATGCGTTGGCTAACCAAAACAAATGCGGAATTAAACTTATCGGTCTAGCCAAGACTATACCCCTCTATCTAAGTTCTCTAGCACCTTGCAAAGATCCTAATTAAGCAACTAAGGTGCTAAGCTTATCAAGAGCTCACCTACTCAATTCTAGAGCAAGGTCACACAAACCTATGCACTAGTACTTTGTCAAACGAGGGAGCTCCTACACAACTAGTGAAGCAAAAGCACAAAGCTCCTAAGCTCACTAGCAAAGCTCAATAACAAGGCAACTAATGCCAAATTAGAGAGCGCAAGTCACTTAGCTACACAAACTAAGCAATGTGACTAACAAGGTTACACAAACCAAATTAGTCACGCAAAGGGAAGCTTCTAGCTACACAAGCAAGAAGACAACTAGCAAGCTACACAAGCAAACTAGTTAAGAGAGCAACTACACAAGCACAAGTATATATGAAAGTAAATACAAGCTTGTGTTGTACGAAAGCAAACCACCGAGAAGAATAGACAACGTTGACACGGTGATTTTCTCCCGAGGTTCACTTGGTTGCCACCAAGCTACGTCCCCGTTGTGTCGACCAACACTTCGTGGTTCGGCGGCTAATCGGTCACACACCGAGCCTCTCAAAAGGCACCACAAGAACCCACCATAAAGTGTGGTAGCTCAATGACACGCTCAACTAGAGTTGCTCTTCGCGATCCCCGCGGGGTGAGCACAATCCCCCTCACAAAGCTTCTCCGGAGCCTCGCACAATCTTCTTGCGAGCTTCGACGGAGCCACAAGCCACCAAGCCGTCTAGGAGGTGGCAACCTCCAAGAGTAACAAGCACCACCGGCTTGCAACACGATCACCTAGTGCCACACGATGCAATCTCTCAAAGCAACGCACTAGAATCGCTCTCTCACTCGATCCGATGAACACTATCAAGCATGAGTGAGTTAGAGGGCTCCCAAGCACTACCACACAAGTCACAAAGACTATAGTGTGCTCAGCTACCGGCCATGGCCGGCCAAGGCATCTATTTATAACCCCACGGTCAAATAGAGCCGTTACCCCTTCACTGGGCAGAACTCGGGACGACCGGACGCGCCGGTCGTAACTGACCGGACGCGCTTCACCGCGTCCGGTCGCCCTGCGACGTCCACGTGTCCCTCGAATTTCAAATGCGACCGTTAGATCCTTCAACGGTCACTGACCCCAACGGTCAAAACAACGACCGGACGCGCCCCAGGCAACGACCGGACGCGCCCGTCAAACGACCGGACGCGCCGATCGCACTGACTTGCGCGCCCGCGACGCAACGACCGGACGCGCTCCTTGCGATGACCGGACGCGACAGTACCCGCGTCCGGTTAGAGTCCAGTAAGCTCCTTCAACGATCGGACGCGTCCGATCAAGTGTGACCGGACGCGCCTCGCGTCCGATCGTACTCAGTTTCCTCTGAACACTTGACTGGACGCGCCGGTCCCGCGAGTGACCGGACGCGCCGGTTTCAAACCCTAGCACCCGTGCCTGCGCTGTACTGACCGGACGCGTCCGGTCATACCATGACCGCGTCCGGTGCAGCGTCCGGTCACCTCTGTGACCTCCGTTCGCCTCCGTTTCTTTTCCGACTTCCGGCATAGTGGAAAATAGGCTTTTCAACTCCTCGAAAACGCCTGAATCCCGCGCTCGCAAGCTCGGCGGGAGGGAGAGAGAGACTCAAACCCTCTCTACCGCTCAAACTTCATCGCCTTCGTAAATGTGCCAACACCAACAAGTGTTCACCACTTTGTGCACGTGTGTTAGCATTTTCATAATCATTTTACCGAAGGAGTTAACCACTCAACTTGCCACGCCACTCGATCCTAGCAACGATGCATAGTTAGATCACACGAGTGGCACTAGATGACCGATATGCAAACAAGTTTACCCCTCTTGATAGTACGGCCATCTATCCTAAACCCGGTCATAAACTTCTCTACACACCTATGACCGGTGAAATGGAAATGCCCTAGGTTATACCTTTGCCTTGCGCATTCCACTCCATCTCCTCTGACGTTGATGCAACACATGCACCAACCATATCACAAATGATATGATCCACTTCATATCATCACGTAACCGTATTGGTTCATCGATCTTGACCTCACTTGCTTTTCACCGTTGCCTCGGTCCTTCGGTGCCAAGCCATCACACAACTTGCCCTTCACCCTAGCAACCGGTCCATCAAGCCAAGCCTCATCTTGATCTTCTCCACCTTGGTCACATGACTCCATGTCATGTCTCATATGCAATGAGCTCCTTCATGACACCATCACCTGTGGACTAATCTCCTATATATCTCACATAACCACATATTAGTCCACCTAAGTTGTCACTCAATTACCAAAACCAAACAAGGACCTTTCAATCTCCCCCTTTTTGGTAATTGATGACAACTCTACAAAGATATGGAAATTATGCTTTTTCAAGCTAGCACTTCACACAAGTGTAAATTGCTAACTTATTTTGGATTTAATGTTACTTATCCAACATTTAAGCTCTATGTCAAGATTTGGATAAGCACCATAAAATCTGACTTGGTAGTGATAACTCCCCCTACATATGTGCTCAAATGGTTTGGTTTCAAGCTTGCACATATGCATAAATATGAAATTTGTGGGAGGGTTAGCACTACTAAGTGATGCTAAGGTGTATAGAATAAACCTTTGTAGCTTGATACCAATTAGTAGCTTGATACCATTTGAAAATCACAAGTTTGCCACCATCCTTAGCATCATGAGTAGCTAGACATCAAAAACACTAGAAACCTCGTGAGATCAACATTATAAGCAAGGTTCTAGTTTTTGCATGATAATCATAAGTCTAGCTAACATCCTATGCATGCTAGTTATCAAATCATCATTCAAGTTCTATAACTAGCATACACCACACAAGCATGCATATTGAATTTTAAGAACTTATGCAATGCAAGCAAGCACATGAGTTATGCACATATCAAATGTAATCAATCAAAGTTCATGAGCTTGCTCCCCCTACTTGTATGCTTTCTTTGTCCAAGAATGTTTGATCCCCTTACATTCTTAAATGTTGCTCCCTCTTTGTTCATGTCCATGTCCAATCTTTCCAATCTCTCCCCAAAGCTCAAAAAGCTTTCATATCTTTGTCCAATCTCTCCCCCTTTGTCATCAATTTCCATAAAAGGTGTTCTTCTCAATTGATACAAAGGCTTGTATTGGGGTAGATGGTTGAGACTTGAATATTGCATTTTTGATGGACATTACCACATATGTTGGAATGACAAACTTTATGGTTGCTCTTGAGATTCCACATAGGATCTTTGACCTTGATACCAATCGGTGGGGCTCCTCCCCCTATGTCATAGCATGTGTCATTCACTTGAGATACCACTTGGAGATGAGGGTAGCATTTCTTGATTTGATCACTTAAGGTTGAGGATCACTTGTGAAACCATCGTCTTGCATGAATGATACCACGTGAAGCTACCATGAGTAGAAATGTGATATCATTTGAAAGAATTTTCTTGTATGGATTCACTTTGAAGGATTTGGCAATAATATTCACTTCTTGAACATTTTCTATCTTTATGAGTACCACTTGTAAGATAACACTTGAAGCAAACTAGATATCTATTTTCATTGTTTGTCTTGTGCTTGTACTCTTATCATTGTCCTGAGCTTCTAATATGTCTTGAACTATTTTTCCTTGCATAAGCTTACAAGTCCGGTTTGATCCAATGACAAGCTTCTTCACACCTCATGCTAAGGGTTATCTTGCCAATGTTGTACTTGTCACTTGTTAGCAATCCAAACTAGATCAAGTACTTGGGTTCACTAGCTCATGAACAAATTCATACACATACCACTAGATCATTTAAACAATTCAAGCAATAGTGGTAGGCTATGAATTTAAACATTTCATTTGTTATGCATGATCCTAGTAAGCATGTACTATATGCACTAATCGCATACTAGTAAGAGATGAAATGATCATGCACATTACAATGATACCTTTGCTATGTTGGAGTAGAGGATAGTCACATAGATTCCAATTCATTACTCCAATAGCAATGTGAAGTCCAATTTATAAGCTTGGTGAAGACCAATCATCATAGATAAATCCATTCTTCACCCATATGAAAATGTAAACCACTTATGATCAAGTGCACTATCTCTTGAGTTGTGGTTGGCTTGCTTCATCCTTTTGATCAATGCTTGCATGAGAGAACTACTTAGAATACCACTTAAAATATATGACTAGCTCTCTTTTGGGTGTTGCTTGCTTTTCTTGATCAACCCTTTTGATTGCTTCAACTAAGCATCACAAGTTCCTTGGATCACCACTTCCATGTTAGCCTTCCAAGTCCCAAACTTGGTTTCACCTACACACGGCGGCAAGCCCCTCACTAGGGAGAAGTGACCTTTCTCCAAAGAACCACTCTTGATACTCACTTGAAATGATATAGTTTGATTGATCCAAATGATGAACTCAATCTTGATGAATAATCCTTGAATCTATATTTGAGTCCAACTCTTTCTACTTGTTTAAGTCTTTTTCTTTCTACCAAATGATCTCTAATCATCACTAGAACTTAAACTTTATCTTCATTTTAAGTTTGATCTTGATCTTCAAATTGAGTACCAAATAAGTATACCAAGTATATTTCACAATACAAAAGTCTTGTATTCATTGCTTTTCATGCTTCTAGATCAATCTAAAACCAAACTTAGGTACCTCAACCACTTATAAACATGTTTCCAACTTGAGGACCTTTCAATTAAAGTGACTCTAGATTAATCCAATGATTGTCACTTTTCTGGCAGATTCTGTACCCTTCAAAGAATAATTCATATTTCCCAATGTACAGATCCAAATGACATAAAATTTGGTGGAGATGTGATTTACTAAGTCATCTAGCAGCTGTAAAAATTTGAGATTCATTTGACATCTAGATTGCTACCAGATTTCAAATCTTCCACCACTGCTACATGCTGAAAACTGCTGCACTATAGCTGACAAGATGTACTCCAAAGCCGAAGCATCTCTTATCCAATTCTCATGAAATTTCTACAGCATCTTCTTCCGTAAGTGTAGAGCATGTATACCAAATTTCAAGCCAATCCAAATAGATTTGATCACTTAAACATGGCTAAGATCACTGCTAGCTCAGATTTTCAATATAGGACAGATTTCAATACATGAGCTATTCTTCAACAAATATGAATCAAACTTGAAACTAACTTGTTTGAATACTTTCACAAGACATATATCCATCCAATCCACTTACTAAATGTCATCTCATGAAATTATCCAACACAAACCAATCCAAACTTGATTACTTAAGCATTTAATCCATTCAAACATCTCATAGCAAGCAACATTGCATACATATCCAATTCAATCAACTCATATGCACCCAAGTGAAATGATCAACAAGAGATATACCTTGGTTAGCTTATGATCATCCAATAGCAAGATTTTACTCAAATAAATTGCAAGCCATCAAATAATTCTAATAAATCATCCACAACTTGATATGTTGCACTTGTATGTTGTAGCATTTGGACTCCACTTATTTTGACTTGGCATTGGGATAGAATATGCATTAAGCTTTAAAACTTGATTCAACAAATGATGACCAATATGAATCCAAATGAATCAAGCCTCCAATGCCGATGGTACCTACAAACAATCATCCACTTTTTGATGGTACCCAAACAAGTTTGGGTCCTCTCAAATTAGGAGCAACATACTTAGGCAAAGCCTTAGTATGGGTAGCGGGATGTTTTGCAATTTCACCAAATGAGGTACCATTGCCATCCTTTCTAAGCATGTTAGTATTATTAATTGAAATAGGCTTAGAATTGTTACCTAGAGGACATGAATGAGCCATGTGTCCCCTTTCCCGGCATAAGTAGCAACTTCTTTTAGAGTGAGCCTTTTCTTCCTTGCTCATGTGTTGCTTCTCAATGCCTTGCCTCTTATGAGTTGCTTGAGCTTTCTTCTCAAGCTTGGTAGGACACCCCGAGACAAAGTGTCCCATATCTCCACACTTGAAGCACTTGATGTGAGCATGTACTTTCTTCTCGATTTGATTCTTGCTCATCATCTTGGCATCTTGGATTTGCATTGGATGCCTTGCTCTATCACCCCTTCTTGTTTTCTTCTTCTTCTTCATCAAGTCATCATCATCTTCGTGATTGATCTTGACTTTAACTTGGGGCTTTGCTTTTGGCTCAACTTGAGACTTCTTGGTAGGGCAACACTTGGCAATATGTCCCACTTTATGGCATTGGTAGCACATGAGTTGGGATAGCTTCTTTGCATCTTGCTTCTTCATAATCTTGCCCTTGCTCTTGTTGTAGCCAATACCACTCTTATCACCATATCTTCTTTGATTGGTAATGATATGCTCAATGGCGATTTTAGAGTTGTAGCACCTCTCTAACTTGTTGCTCAAATTCTTCACTTCACTTTTGAGCTCATTGTTCTCCTTCAAAAGGTTAGTCTCACAAGACATAGAAGTAGAACAAGCATCTAATTGTGAAGAACATGGCATATATAATAAATCATCACAAGAGGTGGATACATGCTTCTTGCCTATATCACAAGGGTTAGTAATATGTGATCGATCATTTGACCCAAATGATGAGCTCTCACTAGATTTGGTTTCTTCATTAGAAAGCTTCTTAGTGAGTAAAGCATGTTCTTGTACCAAGTTATCATGAGCAACACTTAGTTTCTCATGAGTTAATTTTAGCTCCTCATGTGAACAAGTAGTAACATAAAGTAGATGCTTTTGTTGTTCACATGTGGTCTTTAGAAAAGAGTTATCATTTTCCAATTTACTTACTCTTTCCATTTTCCTTTTCAAGGCTCTTGAGAGTTTATATAAAAGCTCTAAATTTGGATCATCACAATTCACAACAAAACCACCAACATGTATCTTAGTGTTACCATGTGATGATGTTAAAGAGCTTGTTGAAGCATCACTCTCATAGCCATCATCTTCACCATTAAGTGTGCATGGGGTAGAATCATTACTTGTATCACTTGTGGCATTATCATTCTTCTTGTCAAGTGATCTTGTGATATGATCATCTTTGTCATCACTTGACCGTGAGGTGGAGCAATCCTCCACAACCACCTTATTGTGGTCATGCTCAACATCCTCATGCGCCTCCTCCTTGGGCTCATCATTATCGGAGATCGCCCCATATTTCTCATTTAGAAACACCCATATCTCATGGGCGGACTTAAAGTCCATGATCTCACAAAGTATGCTACTATCCATAGATCGATAGAAAACATTAGTAGCTTGGCTATCGAGATGTAGGCATTTTCTTTGCGCTTGAGTTGCATTCTTTTTATCAAGTGCAAAGGAAAAGCCCACATCTACGATCCACCACAATTGAGGAGAAATAAACTTAAAATTGCATGTCATCCAATTTCTCCACCGTGCAAAGTGTGTGCCATCAAAAATGTGTGGACACTCAACATATAGCCCATAAGCCGCCATCCTCTCGGGTCGGTGAAGACCACCAATGAGAGACCCGGCTCTGATACCAATTGAAGGGTCGAGATGGCGGACTAGAGGGGGGGTGAATAGTCCTTTCTAAAACTTAAATGCGTTGGCTAACCAAAACAAATGCGGAATTAAACTTATCGGTCTAGCCAAGACTATACCCCTCTATCTAAGTTCTCTAGCACCTTGCAAAGATCCTAATTAAGCAACTAAGGTGCTAAGCTTATCAAGAGCTCACCTACTCAATTCTAGAGCAAGGTCACACAAACCTATGCACTAGTACTTTGTCAAACGAGAGAGCTCCTACACAACTAGTGAAGCAAAAGCACAAAGCTCCTAAGCTCACTAGCAAAGCTCAATAACAAGGCAACTAATGCCAAATTAGAGAGCGCAAGTCACTTAGCTACACAAACTAAGCAATGTGACTAACAAGGTTACACAAACCAAATTAGTCACGCAAAGGGAAGCTTCTAGCTACACAAGCAAGAAGACAACTAGCAAGCTACACAAGCAAACTAGTTAAGAGAGCAACTACACAAGCACAAGTATATATGAAAGTAAATACAAGCTTGTGTTGTACGAAAGCAAACCACCGAGAAGAATAGACAACGTTGACACGGTGATTTTCTCCCGAGGTTTACTTGGTTGCCACCAAGCTACGTCCCCGTTGTGTCGACCAACACTTCGTGGTTCGGTGGCTAATCGGTCACACACCGAGCCTCTCAAAAGGCACCGCAAGAACCCACCATAAAGTGTGGTAGCTCAATGACACGCTCAACTAGAGTTGCTCTTCGCGATCCCCGCGGGGTGAGCACAATCCCCCTCACAAAGCTTCTCCGGAGCCTCGCACAATCTTCTTGCGAGCTTCGACGGAGCCACAAGCCACCAAGCCGTCTAGGAGGTGGCAACCTCCAAGAGTAACAAGCACCACCGGCTTGCAACACGATCACCTAGTGCCACATGATGCAATCTCTCAAAGCAACGCACTAGAATCGCTCTCTCACTCGATCCGATGAACACTATCAAGCATGAGTGAGTTAGAGGGCTCCCAAGCACTACCACACAAGTCACAAAGACTATAGTGTGCTCAGCTACCGGCCATGGCCGGCCAAGGCATCTATTTATAACCCCACGGTCAAATAGAGCCGTTACCCCTTCACTGGGCAGAACTCGGGATGACCGGACGCGCCGGTCGTAACTGACCGGACGCGCTTCACCGCGTCCGGTCGCCCTGCGACGTCCACGTGTCCCTCGAATTTCAAATGCGACCGTTAGATCCTTCAACGGTCACTGACCCCAACGGTCAAAACAACGACCGGACGCGCCCCAGGCAATGACCGGACGCGCCCGTCAAACGACCGGACGCGCCGATCGCACTGACTTGCGCGCCCGCGACGCAACGACCGGACGCGCTCCTTGCGATGACCGGACGCGACAGTACCCACGTCCGGTTAGAGTCCAGTAAGCTCCTTCAACGATCGGACGCGTCCGATCAAGTGTGACCGGACGCGCCTCGCGTCCGATCGTACTCAGTTTCCTCTGAACACTTGACCGGACGCGCCGGTCCCGCGAGTGACCGGACGCGCCGGTTTCAAACCCTAGCACCCGTGCCTGCGCTGTACTGACCGGACGCGTCCGGTCATACCATGACCGCGTCCGGTGCAGCGTCTGGTCACCTCTGTGACCTCCGTTCGCCTCCGTTTCTTTTCCGACTTCCGGCATAGTGGAAAATAGGCTTTTCAACTCCTCGAAAACGCCTGAATCCCGCGCTCGCAAGCTCGGCGGGAGGGAGAGAGAGACTCAAACCCTCTCTACCGCTCAAACTTCATCGCCTTCGTAAATGTGCCAACACCAACAAGTGTTCACCACTTTGTGCACGTGTGTTAGCATTTTCATAATCATTTTACCGAAGGAGTTAACCACTCAACTTGCCACGCCACTCGATCCTAGCAACGATGCATAGTTAGATCACACGAGTGGCACTAGATGACCGATATGCAAACAAGTTTACCCCTCTTGATAGTACGGCCATCTATCCTAAACCCGGTCATAAACTTCTCTACACACCTATGACCGGTGAAATGGAAATGCCCTAGGTTATACCTTTGCCTTGCGCATTCCACTCCATCTCCTCTGACGTTGATGCAACACATGCACCAACCATATCACAAATGATATGATCCACTTCATATCATCACGTAACCGTATTGGTTTATCGATCTTGACCTCACTTGCTTTTCACCGTTGCCTCGGTCCTTCGGTGCCAAGCCATCACACAACTTGCCCTTCACCCTAGCAACCGGTCCATCAAGCCAAGCCTCATCTTGATCTTCTCCACCTTGGTCACATGACTCCATGTCATGTCTCATATGCAATGAGCTCCTTCATGACACCATCACCTGTGGACTAATCTCCTGTGTATCTCACATAACCACATATTAGTCCACCTAAGTTGTCACTCAATTACCAAAACCAAACAAGGACCTTTCAACCGTGCCCCAGGAGCTGCCGCCGCCGCCGCCCGAATAGGAGCCCGCGTGCCCCGGCACCTCGACGTCCGTACCCGCTGCCCTGCATCCAGCGACGCGTGTCCCGGCCATCACATCAACGGCACGGATGCCGGGACGGCCCTCGAACCCTAGCCCACCGTGCTATTTAAGCAGTAGCAGGTCGCCTCCCTCGAGCCTCCTCCAAGCCGCCGTCTTCCCCTTCTCCGCTCGTTGCTCTGCTCTGTGGACGCCGCTACGGTGCCGCCTTCACTTCATCACCGATCTTCTTGCCATGGAGGAGCAGCCGACATCCGCGCCACCCCACCGTCCTCGCCGGGCTAGCACCGCATCGACCCCCTCGTCTCCCAGCTCCATGACACGCCATGACGTCGAGCTGCACCCCTGTAGGCTCTTCCTCCCACCCCGCAGTGTCCACCCGGCCACGCGACCTCCTCCGCCTTTTCCCCCATTTCCGCAAGCAGCGGCAGCACAACCTCCTCCTCGCGCTGATCTTTGTCGTGCTCTCCTCGTCAGCACACCGCAGCCACGGCCTTCCTCGAGCTGAGCCCTTCCGCGTAGGGCATTCAGCACGTCTGCAACGTCCAGCCATGATGACGCCCTGGGCTGCACACAGCCGATGCAAGTTGCCGGCCGCCTCTGCTCCGTTCGTCGGGCAGCGGGCCATGTGCGACCTCGTTGTCCTTCCTCGAGTCTCCAGCCTGTAACAGAACCGTCCAAATTATAAGAGCACAAGTACAAAAACAATCACCGAAATGATCAAATTCTCGCACTTGAGCCCATATAACTCCGGTAGTCCAATGAAACCATGAGGGATTTCAAACCAACCAACATACAAGTGAAAGGTCCTTGTTTGGTTTTGGTAATTGAGTGACAACTTAGGTGGACTAATATGTGGTTATGTGAGATACACAGGAGATTAGTCCACAGGTGATGGTGTCATGAAGGAGCTCATTGCATATGAGACATGACATGGAGTCATGTGACCAAGGTGGAGAAGATCAAGATGAGGCTTGGCTTGATGGACCGGTTGCTAGGGTGAAGGGCAAGTTGTGTGATGGCTTGGCACCGAAGGACCGAGGCAACGGTGAAAAGCAAGTGAGGTCAAGATCGATGAACCAATACGGTTACGTGATGATATGAAGTGGATCATATCATTTGTGATATGGTTGGTGCATGTGTTGCATCAACATCAGAGGAGATGGAGTGGAATGCGCAAGGCAAAGGTATAACCTAGGGCATTTCCATTTCACCGGTCATAGGTGTGTAGAGAAGTTTATGACCGGGTTTAGGATAGATGGCCGTACTATCAAGAGGGGTAAACTTGTTTGCATATCGGTCATCTAGTGCCACTCGTGTGATCTAACTATGCATCGTTGCTAGGATCGAGTGGCGTGGCAAGTTGAGTGGTTAACTCCTTCGGTAAAATGATTATGAAAATGCTAACACACGTGCACAAAGTGGTGAACACTTGTTGGTGTTGGCACATTTACGAAGGCGATGAAGTTTGAGCGGTAGAGAGGGTTTGAGTCTCTCTCTCCCTCCCGCCGAGCTTGCGAGCGCGGGATTCAGGCGTTTTCGAGGAGTTGAAAAGCCTATTTTCCACTATGCCGGAAGTCGGAAAAGAAACGGAGGCGAACGGAGGTCACAGAGGTGACCGGACGCTGCACCGGACGCGGTCATGGTATGACCGGACGCGTCCGGTCAGTACAGCGCAGGCACGGGTGCTAGGGTTTGAAACCGGCGCGTCCGGTCACTCGCGGGACCGGCGCGTCCGGTCAAGTGTTCAGAGGAAACTGAGTACGATCGGACGCGAGGCGCGTCCGGTCACACTTGATCGGACGCGTCCGATCGTTGAAGGAGCTTACTGGACTCTAACCGGACGCGGGTACTGTCGCGTCCGGTCATCGCAAGGAGCGCGTCCGGTCGTTGCGTCGCGGGCGTGCAAGTCAGTGCGATCGGCGCGTCCGGTCGTTTGACGGGCGCGTCCGGTCGTTGCCTGGGGCGCGTCCGGTCGTTGTTTTGACCGTTGGGGTCAGTGACCGTTGAAGGATCTAACGGTCGCATTTGAAATTCGAGGGACACGTGGACGTCGCAGGGCGACCGGACGCGGTGAAGCGCGTCCGGTCAGTTACGACCGGCGCGTCCGGTCGTCAAGAGTTCTGCCCAGTGAAGGGGTAACGGCTCTATTTTACCGTGGGGTTATAAATAGATGCCTTGGCCGGCCATGGCCGGTAGCTAAGCACACTATAGTCTTTGTGACTTGTGTGGTAGTGCTTGGGAGCCCTCTAACTCACTCATGCTTGATAGTGTTCATCGGATCGAGTGAGAGAGCGATTCTAGTGCGTTGCTTTGAGAGATTGCATCGTGTGGCACTAGGTGATCGTGTTGCAAGCCGGTGGTGCTTGTTACTCTTGGAGGTTGCCACCTCCTAGACGGCTTGGTGGCTTGTGGCTCCGTCGAAGCTCGCAAGAAGATTGTGCGAGGCTCCGGAGAAGCTTTGTGAGGGGGATTGTGCTCACCCCGCGGGGATCGCGAAGAGCAACTCTAGTTGAGCGTGTCATTGAGCTACCACACTTTATGGTGGGTTCTTGCGGTGCCTTTTGAGAGGCTCGGTGTGTGACCGATTAGCCGCCGAACCACGAAGTGTTGGTCGACACAACGGGGACGTAGCTTGGTGGCAACCAAGTGAACCTCGGGAGAAAATCACCGTGTCAACGTTGTCTATTCTTCTCGGTGGTTTGCTTTCGTACAACACAAGCTTGTATTTACTTTCATATATACTTGTGCTTGTGTAGTTGCTCTCTTAACTAGTTTGCTTGTGTAGCTTGCTAGTTGTCTTCTTGCTTGTGTAGCTAGAAGCTTCCCTTTGCGTGACTAATTTGGTTTGTGTAACCTTGTTAGTCACATTGCTTAGTTTGTGTAGCTAAGTGACTTGCGCTCTCTAATTTGGCATTAGTTGCCTTGTTATTGAGCTTTGCTAGTGAGCTTAGGAGCTTTGTGCTTTTGCTTCACTAGTTGTGTAGGAGCTCCCTCGTTTGACAAAGTACTAGTGCATAGGTTTGTGTGACCTTGCTCTAGAATTGAGTAGGTGAGCTCTTGATAAGCTTAGCACCTTAGTTGCTTAATTAGGATCTTTGCAAGGTGCTAGAGAACTTAGATAGAGGGGTATAGTCTTGGCTAGACCGATAAGTTTAATTCCGCATTTGTTTTGGTTAGCCAACGCATTTAAGTTTTAGAAAGGACTATTCACCCCCCCTCTAGTCCGCCATCTCGACCCTTCAACAAGCCAAGATCGTAGTGATTCAACATAACAAGTCACATGTTACAACCATTTTACAAGTAAATCAATTTACATCGGAGTTTAACATAGTTATTACAAATTAACTTGAAAAGTAGCGGAAGCAAAGTAATTTGAAACTAACATTTCTCTGATTTCAAATACATGCCAGTACCACGGTTGACTTCCAACAAAAGCATTAGAGATAAGGTAAATAAGAAGGATCATGCCCGTGATCACGCTCCGCCTCTACGGCAGGAGCCAACCAACTCTTGCAGTCGCCATGATACATCACAACCTGCAACAAGTGGGGATAAAACCCTGAGTACAAGAAGGTACTCAGCTAGACTTACCCGTCAGAAACCAGAAATAAGGTGACACCAAGGATCATGCAAGGCTGATATAAAGTGGGGCTAGCTTGACAACATTTTGCATAAAAGCTTAATATAGATGATCAATCATTAATGCTTAAGCATCAAGTTAATTATCATTAACCTATCATCTATATTAGAACCTGTACTAGAGCACTCACTTTATTAGGAGCAAACAATATTAACCATAGCAGGTATAAATTGAGGCAACCTTTCCATCATGATCCAATTAACCATCCGTTCAATTTAATGGAATCTACGTTGCCGCTGCTCAAGTCAAGTGCTCACTAACCGGGAGCGACGGCGATTCGAATCGAATTCCTATCCAGCTGGAGGGGTATTTCTAACACTCACCAAGTCACGCCTGGTGAGGGCTGCTCAGGTCACCTTTGGTACAGTTCAGGAGCCGCGGGTCCGAATGATGTTGCGACCCCAAGGGCGACACTCTGCCAGGTGATAGGGACTTTAACCCCCCCTTGGTCTCACGCCAATGTCCCCAAGCACATCCTTTCTCTCCTCCAAGAAGCAACCTACCATTCGGTTCCCGGCCAGAACTGTATTACTCGGATTCGCGGTCGGAACGGCTTATCCGGCCAACTAAGTGTTAGACTGCGTTCAACATGACTCAAGGACGTACAGCGAATCGGTCCTTAAACGACTCAGATGGGGATAGATCCACACCCAAGACCTCCATGCCTTGTCGCTTCACTATCATCATCCCGCCCGGTCTCATTTCATTTTATTAACACATGGTTCCATTCCACGATAGCAAATATAGCCAACCGTGCCATATATGAATATCCCTACATCTCGCAGGTGATAGAAAATCACCTGACTTCTACCGCTTAAAGCAGGGCTAAGCATCTACTCGATCCTAGTCTATGTAGCATTCAAGGATTCATATATCTGGACAAGGAGTGATATAATGAAGCAAGGTTTTCAACCAACTCCTACCACTTAATGCAACAATACTTATAACATATATAGAATTAATTGCTTTGAAGATAGGAGGCTTATAATGCTCCGGGGCTTGCCTGGGATCCGACTCAAGTTAGAGTATGTCAGATGAGTTCGCTTGGCGAGCATCTTCCAATCTACCACTTGTCGGGTCCTTCGATCTTCGGGATGGATCCACCAACTCCATCTTCGGGTTTGGCTCCACCTTAGGTCCTTCACGTGCTTCAGCTAACGTACCTAATGAGGTGCAACAATGCATATGTATGAATGCATAGAAGTGCAATAAACAAAGTAATCAAACAAGCATACCAAAGTTCTCCTAAACACCTAGATCTAATTAACTTAATCCTCACTAAGGCATAACATAGAAGAGGGCAAGCACATTAATCAAGAAACAAGTCTCACAAGATTACAGGGTACCACTCAAGTATCATCAAAGATATGAGTCACATTTCAATACCCAAGCATGACAAAGTTAATCAAAGTACTAGAACTAGAAATTGCTACCTTCTGGACATCAGACCAACAGCTGAGTAATTTAATTATAACTGGAGATCTACAACTCCAAATGACTTAAAAGAAGACATTATGGAAAGCTTATGAAATTATCTAAATTTCATTTATAATCATCACAGCACGATTCCAAAGTTTAACATGTCGAATTTACATAAATACAGAAACTGGTCTAATAAGACAGAGAGCAAGCAATTCTGTAATCCAACTTTAAATAGCTATAACTCCTAAACCACATGGCCAAATGCCACCAAATTTTAACAGCATCTAGATACATGAATTATCTACAACTTTTGTATAAATAAGTTTCACAACAAAGCACATTATCATTAAGAAATTTGCCAAGTTTCCAGATCTGTCCAGAAATCTCATTTGCAAGAAATAATTATTAACTTATGTTGCAAACATATAATTGGACAAAACTAACTTTACCAACATGTCACACATGACTAATGAACACCAGAAAACACAGTGTCCATTCCTAAATAATTTCTTTTAATGCATTTTCTTAATTTATTTAGATAATTAGGTGGAATTATGAACACATATCAAAAGTGCATAATAAATTCTACCAAAATTACAGAGGTCTACAAATGCTCTCAAAAGTCTACTGTCCAAATTTCAAGCCATTTAGACAAGTAGATCAACCTCTATGAAAACAACAAATAGCTATTGCAATAAATCATGTAAAAGCAAATTAAACCTAAAACTCAATATTTTCTGTGAACCCAAGGCCATATTATGAATCAATATGATATAGAAACATCATACTCAGGTAATGGAACAATATTTTCTATTTTATCATTTATATATTATTTATAAGCTATTTATCAAGCTATAAACAAGTTAAATCAATAACTTGAGTATACAGTAAGCAATGACCATGAAATATATATCACAGTACATACTTAGCATGACAATCCTACCATAAAAATTTCACATCAATTAGAGCATCACAACTCAAGATATAAAAATAATAAAGAAAACAAGCATTTATTTTTCATTTAACAAGACCTAGGTCAAACATCCTGAAACCCAGAAACAAACTATAAGTTTTATATTTTTCTTAGACAATGCATATTACTAGAAGACCAACAAAATTGGAATCACTAATTTTGGACTTCTAAAACTCCAGATATTGATGAAAGCAAGTTAATCCATTTCCAAAACCACTTTTCACTAATGAATTTCTATAGCACAAACACATGCATGCATGGCACAACCGGTTACCCTAACATGTAGAGCACTTCCCAAGGATTCCAACAAAACAAATGTCACAGTTTTCGGAGCTACCAAATATGAGATATAGATTTTACAAGATAAAAGAAAAATCTGTAAATTCGGGCACCAATTGAAATCGGGCGGGACCCACACGTCATACTCTCACGGTCATCTTCTTCCTCCAGAGACAACAGAGCGGACGTCTTCTTCTTCCTTGTGCCATCGGCTGAGAGCAGAGGAGTGGGAGGGACGGCCGATTCGGCCAGCTAGGGCCCATCAGTGGCGAGGTAGGGGATGGCTATTGTAGAGGGATAGCCGTCCACGTCCACGCTGGAGCTCCGACCCGGCGTGGCTGCTGCAGCATGCAGGCCTACGGTGGCCCGGCCATTCCGGTGCTTGGCCACGCGCGGTTGCTGCGCCGGCAGCTGACCATGGAAGCAGGCAGTCGGTGAGGGCGCCCATGACAGAGAGGAGCTCGGGCAGGGTGGGAGAAAGGCACGACAGAGAGGAGCTTGGGAGGTGGCGGAGGAGCAAGAGCGTTGGTGGCAAAGAGCTCCGCGGCGGCCATGGCTGGGGCACAGCTTGCTTTAGTAGTGGCACCATAGTGAGAGAGGAGATGATGAGCAGAGAGTGATGGAGGAGCGGCAGCTCAGCTTGGCCACACCCACGCGCATACCAAGGTGTCGTGGCACGCGACCGCATGACGGCAACGCCACGCGGCGTCGAACTCCTGTGGCAGGTCGGCCACTGCTGTTCCTGACGGTTCAAAATTCTAATACCACCTCAAACTTTCAACTGAAACTCCATTTTCGTCCACGTCCCTCTCCTAATCCGATTAGAGTTAGCGAAAACTCCATTAATGAAAAGTGTAGAGCTACAGGAGATATACAACTCTTATTAAGAAAGTCTGGCCAAATTCAGCATTGTTTGCAAACTAAAATTTACCAAAGATGGCTTCATGAAAACTGAAAACCAAAACTGCAGTTCCAACACTTAGCCGATTTTTGGAGCTTCCAAACAGCACTGAGTTCAATCTTTTAGCCTCGGTTTGACTAGGTTAGAGACCAAACTAGCTCTTGACCATTAAACAAAGTTTGTTCCTTATAAAATTATCTACAACTTTGTCAAAGGGTGCACAGTCATGCAAAGCTTCTAGGTCATCCTTTTGAAACGGTCAAACACAAGTGTTCCTGGGTCCATACATGGTCAACCATTACTTAGGAGCACATTTAGGCAAAATGATCAACATGAATATTGTTCCATTAAGTGCCCTAAGTGTAGTTAAGGTGTTGTAGAGGCCAAACATACACACCATGCATATGTTGCACAAAAAAATAGGTTTTAGTTATAATCCAAACAAGCATATAACTTATCATTTCATGTGGCTTTTTGATTCCAAACTTCATGAAACTTTTCCAGGGATCAATATAGATAGAATGTGATGTGAGACACATGAAGATATTGCCATAACACCACCCAAACATATATCTTTGAAAAGGGACCTATATGTAAAGCAATGATGCAACATCCACTTTAGGTTAGGCTCATCTCCATAGGTTGACCTTGACATTGTCATCTCCACTTAATTTGTCGTGTTTGAGCTTAAACCCACTGCCTAATTAGTGATCAACACCTGGGGTGTTACAGCCCTCCCCCCTTAAAAGAATCGCGTCCCGAGATTCGGAATGGAAGATCTTTTAAGGAAGAGAGACACGTTATATAGTTCCCAACATCTGCTATAGCATTCAGCTATAAAGCTTCAACATTGGCGAACAATTTGGCCACAGGCATTTTCTGTTACTTCCTCTTCATGGTAAAATTTGTCTGAAGAATTTCCTTCATTGACTTCCATGAAGCATTGTTACTTTGGGAGGAATCCCAGATAGCACATTACTGCATTCTCAATGTACGGAGATCATTTGGTCCATAAGTGACCACTCACAAGCATTTGATTCTTTAATGAACATAACATGGTCCGTATGAACTTTACATCAAACCAAAGTCTTCAGAAGTATACTCGTTGAAATGACTCTATATCCACATGGTTTTGAAAAGCAGTTCTCTTACCAAAATGGCTTGAGTACAACCTTCCAAAAGGGTGAGATCATAGATGACAAACATTCTCTGAGGCTATAGGATACTGACTAACCAATAGATAGGGTCTAGGTTGGTCGTAAATGTTCAAACATTCCGATATCAACTAATCGAAAACTACTTAAGGTTCCATGTGTGCAGTTCTCTTTCTCTGATGACAACACTGTATTATCTGAGTCTATCGATGGTCAGTGAATGTGATAGCTGACTCTGTTGGCTTCCTATTTCTGCCAACAGTTATCTAATAAGATTCTTGTATCCAAAGACAGTAGTTATCTGGGTTGAATCAGATGCAACCTCATGGGTAAGAACACTTTTAAGATAACAAAGATCAGTGAGTATTATCAATTATTGCCAAAGAAAGATGTAGCGAGGCCTTAAGGACAACAAAAGTTGTAAATATTCACTAAACCGCGGGGCGTAGTCTACCACCAAGCGATTGAGTAAAATTTTCCTTGGTGACTTAGTTGCACTGTAAGTTGAGTTGACTTGCAATGTAGCAACTTTGTCAGGCCAACTTTCACCTTGAGGCTTCCCTTTTAGGATCAAACAACAGCTCTAAGATAGGAATCTGTTGTTTGACACTTCTTAGATTGCTTTCAAATATTCCTCAATACTTTGTCCAATAGTTATGGACAAACCATTTGTGGCACCTAAGGGCACAAGGATGTTGATCAAAACTAGGGTATACTTTCTCTAATTCTTCGCTTTAGCTGATAGAACACCTTGCACTATCTGTGTGATTGTTCAAGACAGAATTGACTTAATCTCAATAATCGTGGTTGATGCAGAACAGACGGTTGCCATCAAAGTCAGTAGATAATGAGTTACACCAGAGATGGTGATTTTGATTGTATGGTCATTATGTATACAAGATCGAGACTTAGATAGCTCCATCATATACATAATGTGATGATCGATTCTTATCCAATAGATGACTTGTCCAACTAAAGTGTAGTGCGTCCCTTTTTATTCAACAAGGATGAGATACTTTGCTAACTAGATGGTGGCCATCAATACAGGGACAACTAAGCAAAGTCACTTGTCTACCACCTCTTGTAGTCCATTAATGTTTATGTCGGTGACTTGTTCTTCAAAGGTTATCCTCTTAGCAACTTCAGGAGGAAGCTCTACTACTTTCGGTCTAAGATATGGATCTTACAATACGATATGGAGAGATAACCAAGAAGAAACACGAGAAAATAACACATCGTCTGTCGTTTCATAATGGATCATGACTAGAAACCATGATACCAGCGCGTGCCAAGCAGCCAGCCACGTGTCTGCAGCCACAGGAGGCCCTTGGTTTCGTCGCGGCACCATCAGCGGCTACTCATAACACCAATACTAAACACATAACGAAAGTGAAATTTCAAGTGGCACCAATGGGCTGTAAGAACAAGCGCCATCCAAGAAGGGATAGGAAATAAAGGTAGTCACAAGGTTTAAAATCAACACAAAAATGATCCAAAGATTAAAATATCGCACAAGAGAACATCACACAATTGCCAAGGATAACTGAGCAAGAGGCTCTTGCTTAAATTCTACGTACGACTTGCGTCCACCGAGGTGAGTTCCAGATAAAAGATTAATAGGAGATTCATTCATGTTGGGCAACAACATGAGATCAAGACCGATAAACATCCCGAGACTTGGGAAGGTTAGGGATGGATTACTCAAACTTCAAGGACGAAAACTAATATGTCAATCACAGATTGAGTTGATAAGGTAGATGCACGAATTTGCAAGCACACAATTTAGAGGCCATAGCAGAGATACATTGCGTCGCAATAGCTAACCTTTGAGAGAGGTAACCGGAAGGTCCAACATGGATTTGGGTACGATCTCCACAACTGGCAATGTACGAACCATGGTCAAAGGCTAGCGTTGATGAAAGTTAACTTGGTTGGTCAGTCGACAAGGGTCTTCACAAAAAGGGTTGGAAAACATCCACGGCTTATACAACATATAGGAGAACTAAACTTTGGGCTTTCGGTCAAGCAAAGGCATGGATACAAGCACTCAAGGCAAGCAACCATGTCTACCGGCTCAGGCTCCTAAGAGAGAAACCTAATGGAAGACAATAGCCATACAATTACGTATGTGAACTTTGTTCTAGGATAAAGCTATGTGACCCTCGTATGCTCAACGAGGACAAACGGGGTGACAACTAGGGCACTACCTAGATAACAAGCACACATACACATCACAATCAAGCAGTCGTTTGAGAAAATTCAAACAAATGGGCTTAAGCAACCAATACAAAAGCACAAGGCTCACCCAAAATAAGCATTCATCTCAAGCATGAACTAACTACAAGTTTAGCTCAAAACAACGCTAGCTAAGGAAGCCAACTTAGCATGTGCCCAGAATCTGGACAGCAACGTAGTACTTACTTGTTTCAACTATAACTGAGGTTATAGACATCCCACAAAGGTGATCCTAGACTTTCTAGAAAGATTAGGAAGATGACTACACTTTAGTTATTCATACCAAAAGCAAATTCATAGATTAACATGACCAAAAATGCTAATGTTTCAGATCTGTACCAATATGGACAGAAAACTAATAAGAACTTCAAAAATGCAAAACTGGAGTTCTAGGGACACAACAAGGCTGAGCCTTAACTTTATGTAAAGCTTATTAAGTTGTCTATAACTTTCTTATTATCATATTAAGATGATTCTATAGCTAACAAGGCCAAACAAGATAAAGAAGACATCTCTGCCCAGATTTAGATAGATTCTGTCGTTCAACTTCACAAGCTCATAACTGGTGACTTACACCATCAAAAGTAGTGATCTTTAGCATTTTGGAAAGCTTAGAAAAAGTACTACACTTGCTCTAATATTTCCAAGACATGATTCCATAAGCACATAGGTCAAATAAAGCAACCATTCAGATCTATTCTGAACATGAGCAGATTCTGACAACAAACTTCTAAAACTTATAACTCCCAAACCATAAGACCTAGGGTCATAAAATTTTAGGACAAGATAGAAAAGTAAGTTGGCTACAACTTTGGTATTCTCTGTAACTACAGAAAACACCATTATGACCATAAAAGCATCACTACAATAGAAAACGTTCTAGCAGCCAACATTCGACAAGCAAAACTAAACTTGCCTTTGTTCTACTTAACAAGAGAGCACACAAACATGTTATTCTAGTAGCTCTAAATATTATTACCTTAGACCAACTAATTTAATTCATTACTAAGAATCACAATTACTTAGGTGAGGCCTAAAGCATTTGCAAACGCTTGGGTGAACAACATGGAGTAAGGCATTCTTGTTTAGCTTCACCCAAGAAAGATAGTGTACTACCTTGATCACAAGTTACTTATCATTTGAACAAGGAAGAGAGGAGCATAACTATGCATAAGGCAATAATCATGAAGATGCATGCTTCGTCCTATTCATCCTCACAAAATTGCCAACCCAAGGTGGCGATCACGTTCTATGTCGGTGGCATTACACGCACTCTCTCGATATATAGCTAGTCGTCAGCTACATTCGACTTACGCATTCGTGGTTAGCGTACCTGCAGAAAAGTTTCATTGCAGCCCAACATTTCCCAATATAGCACACAATGAAAGCAGAGAAGTAAAATTCTAAGTACTCCCATGTACATATACCCCTGTATACGTACATGTAATACCAAAACTACCCGAATCTTCGATCACCCACAATTAAGTACCTTCATATATACATGTGTGTAACATGTAAATAATCCAGTAACCAAACTAGCTCTCCCCTAGACCGAGGGTTGTACGGTCATGCTCTCACAACTCACACTTACCTGAGCGTAGGTGCGACGTTGCATAAAAGTAAACTTAGCAACATATATGGCTATTTCATATATGAAGGCTACCTCTAATCTGACACACTGGGTAGCATAGTGTGGGAGAGTTATCACACATACATACCTTGGCCTGGGCGTAGATGCAAAATTAAAAACCCCCCAAGTTAGTACTTATATAAGCCACCTAACAATCCTTATATGGGTCAATCCTTATATGGGCATAAGGAAATTGACCACTGGCATACTTAGGTTTAAAATTTAGATTTCACAAACCTATATATAACTATAAGTTGATAAAACTGATTTTATAAAACAAAACCTTTGTTTTAAATACACATATGACAAGTTTAATGTTGAATCTTGCTCCGATACCAGCTGTAATAGAACCGTCCAAATTATAAGAGCACAAGTACAAAAACAATCACCGAAATGATCAAATTCTCGCACTTGAGCCCATATAACTCCGGTAGTCCAATGAAACCATGAGGGATTTCAAACCAACCCACATACAAGCCAAGATCGTAGTGATTCAACATAACAAGTCACATGTTACAACCATTTTACAAGTAAATCAATTTACATCGGAGTTTAACATAGTTATTACAAATTAACTTGAAAAGTAGCGGAAGCAAAGTAATTTGAAACTAACATTTCTCTGATTTCAAATACATGCCAGTACCACGGTTGACTTCCAACAAAAGCATTAGAGATAAGGTAAATAAGAAGGATCATGCCCGTGATCACGCTCCGCCTCTACGGCAGGAGCCAACCAACTCTTGCAGTCGCCATGATACATCACAACCTGCAACAAGTGGGGATAAAACCCTGAGTACAAGAAGGTACTCAGCTAGACTTACCCGTCAGAAACCAGAAATAAGGTGACACCAAGGATCATGCAAGGCTGATATAAAGTGGGGCTAGCTTGACAACATTTTGCATAAAAGCTTAATATAGATGACCAATCATTAATGCTTAAGCATCAAGTTAATTATCATTAACCTATCATCTATATTAGAACCTGTACTAGAGCACTCACTTTATTAGGAGCAAACAATATTAACCATAGCAGGTATAAATTGAGGCAACCTTTCCATCGTGATCCAATTAACCATCCGTTCAATTTAATGGAATCTACGTTGCCGCTGCTCAAGTCAAGTGCTCACTAACCGGGAGCGACGGTGATTCGAATCGAATTCTTATCCAGCTGGAGGGGTATTTCTAACACTCACCGAGTCACGCCTGGCGAGGGCTGCTCAGGTCACCTTTGGTACAGTTCAGGAGCCGCGGGTCCGAATGATGTTGCGACCCCGAGGGCGACACTCTGCCAGGTGATAGGGACTCTAACCCCCCCCTTGGTCTCACACTATTGTCCCCAAGCACATCCTTTCTCTCCTCCAAGAAGCAACCTACCATTCGGTTCCCGGCCTGAACTGTATTACTCGGATTCGCGGTCGGAACGTCTTATCCGGCCAACTAAGTGTTAGACTGTGTTCAACATGACTCAAGGACGTACAGTGAATCGGTCCTTAAATGACTCAGACGGGGATAGATCCACACCCAAGACCTCTATGCCTTGTCGCTTCACTATCATCATCCCGCCCGGTCTCATTTCATTTTATTAACACATAGTTCCATTCCACGATAGCAAATATAGCCAACCGTGCCATATATGAATATCCCTACATCTCGCAGGTGACAGAAAATCACCTGACTTCTACCGCTTAAAGCAGGGCTAAGCATCTACTCGATCCTAGTCTATGTAGGATTCAAGGATTCATATATCTGGACAAGGAATGATATAATGCAGTAAGGTTTTCAACCAACTCCTACCACTTAATGCAACAATACTTATAACATATATAGAATTAATTGCTTTGAAGATAGGAGGCTTATAATGCTCCGGGGCTTGCCTGGGATCCGACTCAAGTTAGAGTATGTCAGATGAGTTCACTTGGCGAGCATCTTCCAATCTACCACTTGTCGGGTCCTTCGATCTTCGGGATGGATCCACCAACTCCATCTTCGGGTTTGGCTCTACCTTAGGTCCTTCACGTGCTTCAGCTAACGTACCTAATGAGGTGCAACAATGCATATGTATGAATGCATAGAAGTGCAATAAACAAAGTAATCAAACAAGCATACCAAAGTTCTCCTAAACACCTAGATCTAATTAACTTAATCCTCACTAAGGCATAACATAGAAGAGGGCAAGCACATTAATCAAGAAACAAGTCTCATAAGATTACAGGGTACCACTCAAGTATCATCAAAGATATGAGTCACATTTCAATACCCAAGCATGACAAAGTTAATCAAAGTACTAGAACTAGAAATTGCTACCTTCTGGACATCAGACCAACAGCTGAGTAATTTAATTATAACTGGAGATCTACAACTCCAAATGACTTACAAGAAGACATTATGGAAAGCTTATGAAATTATCTAAATTTCATTTATAATCATCACAGCACGATTCCAAAGTTTAACATGTCGAATTTACATAAATACAGAAACTGGTCTAATAAGACAGAGAGCAAGCAATTCTGTAATCCAACTTTAAATAGCTATAACTCCTAAACCACATGGCCAAATGCCACCAAATTTTAACAGCAGCTAGATACATGAATTATCTACAACTTTTGTATAAATAAGTTTCACAACAAAGCACATTATCATTAAGAAATTTGCCAAGTTTCCAGATCTGTCCAGAAATCTCATTTGCAAGAAATAATTATTAACTTATGTTGCAAACATATAATTGGACAAAACTAACTTTACCAACATGTCACACATGACTAATGAACACCAGAAAACATAGTGTCCATTCCTAAATAATTTCTTTTAATGCATTTTCTTAATTTATTTAGATAATTAGGTGGAATTATGAACACATATCAAAAGTGCATAATAAATTCTACCAAAATTACAGAGGTCTACAAATGCTCTCAAAAGTCTACTGTCCAAATTTCAAGCCATTTAGACAAGTAGATCAACCTCTATGAAAAAGACAAATAGCTATTGCAATAAATCATGTAAAAGCAAATTAAACCTAAAACTCAATATTTTCTGTGAACCCAAGGCCATATTATGAATCAATATGATATAGAAACATCATACTCAGGTAATGGAACAATATTTTCTATTTTATCATTTATATATTATTTATAAGCTATTTATCAAGCTATAAACAAGTTAAATCAATAACTTGAGTATACAGTAAGCAATGACCATGAAATTTATATCACAGTACATCCTTAGCATGACAATCCTACCATAAAAATTTCACATCAATTAGAGCATCACAACTCAAGATATAAAAATAACAAAGAAAACAAGCATTTATTTTTCATTTAACAAGACCTAGGTCAAACATCCTGAAACCCAGAAACAAACTATAAGTTTTATATTTTTCTTAGACAATGCATATTACTAGAAGACCAACAAAATTGGAATCACTAATTTTGGACTTCTAAAACTCCAGATATTGATGAAAGCAAGTTAATCCATTTCCAAAACCACTTTTCACTAATGAATTTCTATAGCACAAACACATGCATGCATGGCACAACCGGTTACCCTAACATGTAGAGCACTTCCCAAGGATTCCAACAAAACAAATGTCACAGTTTTCGGAGCTACCAAATATGAGATATAGATTTTACAAGATAAAAGAAAAATCTGTAAATTCGGGCACCAATTAAAATCGGGCGGGACCCACACGTCATACTCTCACGGTCATCTTCTTCCTCCAGAGACAACAGAGCGGACGTCTTCTTCTTCCTTGTGCCATCGGCTGAGAGCAGAGGAGTGGGAGGGACGGCCGATTCGGCCAGCTAGGGCCCATCAGTGGCGAGGTAGGGGATGGCCATTGTAGAGGGATAGCCGTCCACGTCCACGCTGGAGCCCCGGCCCGGCGTGGCTGCTGTAGCATGCAGGCCTACGGTGGCCCGGCCATTCCGGTGCTTGGCCACGCGCGGTTGCTGCGCCGGCAGCTGACCATGGAAGCAGGCAGTCGGTGAGGGCGCCCACAACAGAGAGGAGCTCGGGCAAGGTGGGAGAAAGGCACGACAGAGAGGAGCTTGGGAGGTGGCGGAGGAGCAAGAGCGTCGGCGGCAAAGAGCTCCGCGGCGGCCATGGCTGGGGCACAGCTTGCTTTAGTAGTGGCACCGTAGTGAGAGAGGAGATGAGGAGCAGAGAGTGATGGAGGAGCGGTAGCTCAGCTTGGCCACACCCACGCGCATACCAAGGTGTCGTGGCACGCGACCGCATGACGGCAACGCCACGCGGCGTCGAACTCCTGTGGCTGGTCGGCCACTGCTGTTCCTGACGGTTCAAAATTCTAATACCACCTCAAACTTTCAACTGAAACTCCATTTTCGTCCACGTCCCTCTCCTAATCCGATTCAAGTTAGCGAAAACTCCATTAATGAAAAGTGTAGAGCTACAGGAGATATACAACTCTTATTAAGAAAGTCTGGCCAAATTCAGCATTGTTTGCAAACTAAAATTTACCAAAGATGGCTTCATGAAAACTGAAAACCAAAACTGCAGTTCCAACACTTAGACGATTTTCGGAGCTTCCAAACAGCACTGAGTTCAATCTTTTAGCCTCGGTTTGACTAGGTTAGAGACCAAACTAGCTCTTGACCATTAAACAAAGTTTGTTCCTTATAAAATTATCTACAACTTTGTCAAAGGGTGCACGGTCATGCAAAGCTTCTAGGTCACCCTTTTGAAACGGTCAAACACAAGTGTTCCTGGGTCCATACATGGTCAACCATTACTTAGGAGCACATTTAGGAAAAATGATCAACATGAACATTGTTCCATTAAGTGCCCTAAGTGTAGTTAAGGTGTTGTAGAGGCCAAACATACACACCATGCATAGGTTGCACAAAAAAAATAGGTTTTAGTTATAATCCAAACAAGCATATAACTTATCATTTCATGTGGCTTTTTGATTCCAAACTTCATGAAACTTTTCCAGGGATCAATATAGATAGAATGTGATGTGAGACACATGAAGATATTGCCATAACACCACCCAAACATATATCTTTGAAAAGGGACCTATATGTAAAGCAATGATGCAACATCCACTTTAGGTTAGGCTCATCTCCATAGGTTGACCTTGACATTGTCATCTCCACTTAATTTGTCGTGTTTGAGCTTAAACCCACTGCCTAATTAGTGATCAAAACCTGGGGTGTTACACAGCCGACCCCGCTGAGTCGGGAACATGCCGCGTCCATGCTGCGTCACCATGGTCTAGAGCCCGACGCCACCACCGTGCGTCCATGTTGCTCCGCCACTACTGGCAAACCACGTCGACCTTCTTCGTGCAGACTGACGTCGGAGCCGCACCAACCTTCGTCGTCGCGCCAACCCTGTAGTGCCATCCTCCACTATCTGTCGGTGAGCCGCAGCGTCCCAAGCCCCATCTTTTCTTTGTCATTCATCGCCATCCGTACCTGAGACCGGCCTTCGTGCCGTGGACTTCACTAATGCAGGAAGACCATGGCCTTGTTGTGCCATCTGGTGAGGCGGACCTTGCCATTGTCCTTGCGGGCGTCATTGCAATGAGCTTCGACCACCTCACTGTGCCCATCCTTGCGGGCGTCATTGCTGTGAAGTTGATTACAGGGGGAGTTGTGGCACCGCCGACCCTCGTGGACTCGGTTTGGTTGTGCCCAGCTTGCTAAAGCCGTCTCTCGGACGTCCGCTACCACGCCCGGCCAGCCAAAGCTTTCCAGAACGTACCACCGCAGTGAGCCTCACCTCCCTCGTAGCAAGGTCGAGCTTTTCAACCTATCGACACCACCCTTAATGTCGACAAGCTCTTACTTTCATTTCTTTTTATTTCTATAATTGTCCGTACTTGTTACCTTATCTATCAGTGTCATCATCTTGTTGCCTAATCGATATCTATACCAATGCCTGTGTTGTGCCTTCGTGCCGGTCTATCTCCCTTGTGTTGCTATGGATACATGTTACTCCACGT
Source organism: Saccharum hybrid cultivar R570 (assembly GCA_038087645.1). Lineage (NCBI taxonomy): Eukaryota > Viridiplantae > Streptophyta > Magnoliopsida > Poales > Poaceae > Saccharum > Saccharum hybrid cultivar. The sequence continues at coordinate 115,965 of JAQSUU010000625.1, read as the reverse complement.
CATGTCATGTTTTGTTGGTGCATTGTGGTTCGTTGCTCTTTGTGTGTGTTTGCTTGCCGTCGTCTGCGGACCGTGCCTTCGAGCCAGTCAAGGGGGTCGTACCTCGTTTGAGCGTTTCGGTCATGGGTTCATCCCGCCTTGGCCGTGATGCCGAGCGTAACTCGGCCCCTTGTTTTTGGTTGACTTGTTGTACCATGATCATTGCTCCTACTACGTCTCTAGGGCAAGGCCAACATGGACTCGAAATCGGTGCACTTCTTACCCGCACACGATGAGTCTGTCATGGCCTAGTCTATAGAAGACTAACTAGGGGATGATTATCGTGGAACTTACAGAAGCCAACTTGTTGGGTGAAGCTCATGGCCACGAGTTGCCTCGCCATGACCACCGGACTCTACCTCTGTTGTTAGCTTGTTTTATCTTCACTAACTCGTAAGTTTGTACCACTTCTACTACGGCGTTCCCTCCGGGTCTAGCGATGACAACCACATCACTACGAGCCATGGGAATAGCCTTGTGTCATTTAGTCGCACGGTTGTGGTGCCCCATGAGTTGGTTTGGATCGTGGATCGTGCCTCCTTTCATCTAACCTTCGTCCGTTCCATGACGAGATAGTCGAAGGAGTGCGGGTTCCATTATTTCTTCTTCCTCTCTTGTTCTCAATCCACGTTGATCTAGTAAGATGTGGATTGAGCCCTTTGGCTTGTTTGGTGTTTGTTGCTCTTTTGATTCCACTTCCCCTATTCCCATCGATGCCATGGCGAGTGGATCAGAGGAAGGTGAATCTTGAGTTCCCCTCTTTTGGTACTATGGTGCTTAAGATCTTGTATGCTTGTACCTTCTTCGATCGTAGCATTTCTGTGGTTCTTGCGGTGACAACCGCACCTCTAAGAACCCTAGGAATGTCTTAGTGCATTTAGTGCACCTAGGTCATGGTACCCTACAAGTTGTTTGGGCACTCGTGTTCTTTTGTGTGTCGCTCCTTTCCAATGCCTTGTCTTTTATCGTGACGTGTGTATTGGGAGAAGTAGACCGCCTCTGCTCTTCTCTTCCCTGTTCCACCCTCTCTTGGTTCTCGTCAAGTTATAGTGGCGTTCGGATTAAGAGAGAACGAAACTTCTCTTGCTTGTAGTCCTTTTGGTTCTCGTCAGTCTCTATGACGATTGGATTGAAAGCCACAAGCCGTGGTGTTTGCTTAGGATGAGCTAAGTCCTATGTCATTTCTATTTAAGTCGTACAGGTTGACACGATCGACCCGGGAAGTACTGGCTAGGCTAAGGCTTAAGTTTGTGCTTAGCGAATCACCACTCCTGTTCTTTGGCCCAGGGATCAGACATCCACCGAGAGGGCTAAGTTGCTCTTCCTTTTGTGTTCTTTCGGTGTAGTTGTTCTTTCTGTGCCGTGTTGTCTCTCTTTTCGCAGTCTTTCTAGGTCTAGTGGTCTGATTGCTCTTTTGCTTGTCGCTGTATCGAGGTAGTTGCGTCAAGGATAGCGATGATCAGATCAGGACCATTGGAGGAAGAACATGCGGATGAAGGACTATGGAGTAGTACGACTACAAGTGCACCGAGGATCTCAGATATGACTTTTAACATGTGTTCCACGTCCCACCCAACCTCATAGAACCTATTAGACATGCTACATATAGATGCTAGTGCTTTACTTTCTTGCAATTGAATTGTGATAGGTTGCATGGTAGACTGCTTGTAAGCCATTACCTTGTCACAACCTATTCCCCTGCACACCCGCTGATAAGCTAGACGCTCGCATTCTACTTACTGCTTTACTTTCACTACGCATCATACCTATGATGTGATGCTTGGTGAAGGGATAACGTGAGTGGATAAGGCACGTGGTGCCGATAACTTGGAAAAAACTGGATAATGAACTTGGGGAGAGCTTGGCATGTGTCTTGGGTGTGTGGTGAGGGTTGAGTTGATCGGACAGGATCCTACGACGAGTCTTTGGGGCAAGTCATGCCGGAGGGGTGCGACCTAGGCATCCCTCATGAGAGGTACATGTGGCGGGTGCATGTGAGAGCAGACGGGGTGTTGGTTATCCCCGGTAGAGGTGCCACCGAGGCATGGGGTGTTGGTTATCCCCTTGAGAAGATATCCTGTCCGATTCCCATAAGGACTGGTATGTCTCGAGAACCGGAATCATAGGACCCTTCATGCACACCACTTGCTCCTGATGGGCGGGAGATGATTACCCGACTGACTAGGGCGGTGCCACTACTACTAGGTTGGAAGGTGATAGTGTAGGGAGTTACGGGCATGGGGGCCCACACCCTCCTAAGACAGCGTAGTGACCTTGGGGGCCCGGTACTATGTCGCACAGTCTCAGCATTCCGGTGGACTCCGAGGTGGCCCAGGGCTGAGTGGTAGGGTGGTACCATACCAGTTGGGAGGTAGTCGGCATCAGCCTAGGCGGGGCACCGCCGAGGATGGCGATCTTGTGGGTTACTAGGTGTACACGCTCTATAGAGTTGATCGATCTATACGTATAGCCACGTCCATGGATATGGACATTCCTATGACCTACGCTTCACTTGATTAGAGAGAGGAGTCCTTTCTACCTTTCCCCTGGTTTTGGTGTTGGATCCGGCTTTGGCCGTTGAGGCAAGGTATGAGTGGGAGTCGTCCTTGCCGCCTAGAGAGTGTGAGAGTGTGGTGAGATGTGTGTGATGGGATGGGAGAACGTGTGGTTGAGATGGAGTAAAACTTGATGAACTATTATTATAAAATATTGATGAACTTGCATAGGAAACCTATAGCCATATATAGGCCTTTTCATCTACCCTTGCATTCCACTTACCACAAAGCATACGCAAAAGCATAGGGTGGGAGACAGTGGCTAGTACAAATCGTACTGATAGATTTTGGATAGGTTTGCACGAAATCTATGACGACCACGAGGACTTGGATTAGGAGTAGATGGTCTCGTGCCTACGCTCAAGTGTGGTTAAGAAGATGGAGTCTACGCCCGCTGACATTCTACGCCAACTCTGATGACTGCCGTGAAGGAGGAGCCTTCACCCGCCGATGCGCTACGACTCTGGTGAAGATGTGTGTGTGTGTTTCCGCTAGATTAATCGATGTAATAGGTGTGTTAACCAGTGTTGTAAAGCCTTGTAACATGTAATTCTATGATGATGACTATGATATCAGCTGATAATTGATAATGTGATGGATTGCTCTCATGATCTACTACATTATAAATTATATCTGTGGATTTTCCCTTTGAGGAAAATCGAGATCGTTTCACCCATGGGCGAGGCCGGTCCAGCAACGCCCGAGAACGGCTGTGGCTATGCCACGTCGGCGCCTGTGGCCGCGGCAGCGCGGCGGCCGCCAACGGCTAACTGCCGTCTCTAGTCGCGAATGGACGAGGCGCAGCGCGCATGAGGACCGCGACGATAAGGCAAAAACGATGGTGCTTTTGGAAGGAAGAGAGGAGGAGCAGAGCATGGAGGTCGGCATGCCCGCGGGCTCTGGCGAGCAATGCCGGTGCCACCGTGGCGGTTACGGCCCTTTCGGCCCTTACCTCGGCGAAAATGTGGTGCCAGAGGCGGGCTACGACGAGGCGAGGCTCACGCGGAAGCTCGCGGAGCTTCGGGCGAAGACAAGGCGGTGCAGGCGAGCTTGGCGGCGGCAACAATGGCGGGCAGCCGCGCGGTGGCGAGGAGCGGGGCTGCATTCCAAAATGAAGAGCGCGAGAGGAGGAAGGGAGCGGGCGCGGGGGTTAAGGCGCGGTCGGGAGCGACCTTGGACGCGTTCCTGTCCAGGTGCGGGGGCTCCGACCAGCCGGCCAGCCACCGCCCATGGCCGCCGGTGCGGCGCGGCCACGCGGCGAGGCACGCACGCTGGTTGGCGAGCGCACGGGAGCGGGGCGCGGCGTGCGGCGTACGCCCGGTCCACTGGATCGCGGCGCGCGCGGGCGCGCGTGCGCGAGCACGAGCTGGGCCAGGCCGGCTTGCGGCTGCGGGCCGAAAGTGAGGCGCCGACCCACTTAGGCGGAGAAAAGCTTTTCTTTTTTCAATTCTTTTTTTTTCCAATTTTTCAAAATGCAGCTACTTTAAATCAATTTTTAAGCAACAAAATGGCATTTTCTGGAAATGGCCCAAAAATGAAAGTTGCTTAGAATTTAATCCTCTACAACTTTGCTTAAAGGACCAACTCAAAATTCCCAACAGATTTTGAATTGGAAAGTAAAAGCTAAATAGGGAGGATTTTTGACCTTTTTCCATAATATTTTCAAAAGCAAATTTAGTCAAAAGTTTGAATACAACTTTGCTCCAAAAAATTTGCTAAACATTTCTAAACTAATTACTCAAGCAAACAAGCATTTTTAACACCATTACAAGCACAACCATGGCATAGTTCTATTTAAACAAACAATGCAACAAGCATGTTTTCATTAACATGTTTCAAGGTCATGTTTCAATCATTATTTCATGCAATGTTAATGAATGCATGACAATGCTTATGCTCATGATTTGCAGGTGTTGAATGCATGCATAACACCGGGGTGTTATAGCCCTCCCCCCTTATAAAAATCTCGTCCCGAGATTTGAGTTACGAACCATTTGTTATAAAAATCTTCATAAGCTTTTTGTTGATATTCACCCATTTGCCAAGTTGCATCCCCTTCATCATGATGATTCCACTGTATCTTGTATGTTTTACCACACTATTTCAAGTAGCACGATCTTTGGTGTCCAAAACTCGAACCGGTTGCTCACGATATACCAAATCTGACTTGAGCTTTATGCCTCGAGGTTCTATTCTTTCTTCCGGGACACACAAACATTTCTTCAACTTAGATACATGGAACACGGGAAAAATGGCACTCATTGTTTCAGGTAATTCCAACTTGCAGGCTACTGTACCTTTCCTTTCCAAGATCTTGTATGGTCCCACAAATCTGGCGGCAAGCTTTCTTCAGACTTCAAAATGTTTCTTCTTCATTGGGGTGACTTTTAGATACACATAGTCACCAACTTCAAACACAAGCGGTCTCCTCCTTTTATCTACATAGCTTTTCTGATGTGATTGAGCTGCTTTCATATTTTGCTGAATGATATGAACTTTCTTCTCGGCTTCTTATACAAAGTCAATACCATAATACCTCCTTTCTCCTGGCTCGATCCAATTTAGTGGTGTTCTACACTTTCTGCCATACAAAGCTTCGAATGGAGCCATTTCGATACTTTCTTGATAACTGTTATTGTAAGCAAATTCTGCTAAGGGTAACCATGACTCCCATGAACCCCTGGAAGACAACACACATGCTCTTAACATATCTTCCAGAACAACATTAACTCGCTCAGTCTGACCATCTGTCTGGGGGTGACAAGCAGTACTACGAATCAAACTTGTACCCAGACCTTTATGCAAATGTTCCCAAAAGTGAGCGGTGAACTGTGACCCTCTGTCAGACACTATAGTCTTCGGTATGCCATGCAATCTCATAATTTCTGCAATGTATTTCTCGTCATATTAAGGTGGTCGATAATCTGTCTTGACCGGTAAAAAGTGAGTTGTCTTGGTAAGACGATCCATGATTACCCAAATTGAATCATGTACTTTTTGAGTAGTGGGCAAACCTGAGATGAAATCCATACTTATATCATCTCACTTCCAACTAGATATGGATAAGGGTTGCAACAAACCGGTAGGTTTCAAATGAATAGCTTTCACTCTACAACATGTGTCACATCTGGCAACATAGGCTGCAATCTCTTTCTTCATCTTTGTCCACCAATAACGAGGTCTCAGTTCTTGGTATATCTTACTACTGCTAGGATGAATGGATAGCTTAGAAAGGTGAGCTTCATCCGTAAGTTTATTCTTAATCTCTCGATCCTTGGGAACAACAAGACGGTCGTCAAACCATAACACGCCCTGTTCATCCACTCTAAAGTGCTTAGATGGTTCATCTTTGATTTTCTCTTTGATGTGGAATATCCCCTTGTTGGTTTTTTGGCCTTCTATTATCTTACTCTCCAAAGAGCAACTGATCTGAATACTATATAACACGACAGGGTGCATCAGATCAAAACCATCTTCGAGCAAAGGTTGTGCATTCAGGCAATGTAACTTTCTACTCAAAGCATCTGCCACTACATTGGCCTTTCCAGGGTGATACTGCACGTTCAAGTTGTAATCCTTAATCAATTCTAACCATCTTTGTTGTCTCATGTTCATCTCTGACTGAGTGAAGATATACTTAAGACTCTTTTGATCTGTGAAAATATTGCACACATTACCAAGTAGATAATGTCTCCAAATTTTTAGGGCATGCACAACTGTAGCAAGTTCAACATCATATGTCGGATAATTGACCTCGTGCTTTCTCAACTGTCATGAGGCATAAGCAATAACTCTTCCTCCTTGCATAAGAACACATCCTAATCCAGTTTTTGATGCGTCGCAAAACACATCAAAAAGGTTTCTCTATGTCCGATTGTGCTAAAACAGGAGCTGTGGTCAACAGTTTTCGCAAAGTGTGGAAAGTTGCTTCACACTCCTCTGTCCAAACGAACTTGTGATCTTTCTATAGCAGACTTGTCACTGGTTTAGCAATCTTCGAGAAATCTGGTATAAAATGGCGATAGTAACCAGCTAATCATAAGAAACTTCTAACATCAGAAATTGTGGTCGGCACCATCCAATCCATAACCTCTTGCACCTTGCTTGGATCTACTGAAACTCTATTTTTAGACAGAATGTGACCAAGGAAAGGAACTTTCTTCAACCAAAATTCACACTTGCTAAACTTAGCATATAACTTATGATCTCTAAGTCTAGTCAAGACAACTCTTAGATGCTCTTCATGATCCTTCTCATTCTCGGAGTACACCAGAATATCATCAATAAACACTACCATAAACTTATCCAATTCAGGCATGAAAACCATATTCATCAGATACATAAAGTATGCAGGAGCATTTGTTAAGCCAAAAGACATAACAAGATACTCATACAACCCGTATCTGGTGGAAAAAGCGGTTTTCTGTATATCTTGTGGCCTAATCTTGATTTGATGGTAATCGGATCTCAAATCTATCTTGGAGAACACTCTGGCTTTGGCTAACTGATCAAACAGAACATCAATATGAGGTAAGGGATACTTATTCTTGATAGTTACAGCATTAAGTGGCCTATAATCCACGCACATTCTCAAAGTTCCCTCCTTCTTCTTCTTCACAAATAATGCAGGACATCCCCATTCAGACTTACTTGGCCGGATAAACCCCTTTTTCAACAACTCCTCTAGTTGCTTCTTTAGCTCAGCTAACTCATCCGGAGGCATCCGATACGGTCTCCTTGAAATTGGAGCTGTCCCTGGAACTAACTCAATTCCAAACTCAACATCCCTATCTGGTGGAAGACCAGGTAACTCATCTAGAAATACATCTAGAAACTCACACACTACCAAAATCCGATGAATAGGAATGACTTCTATAGCACATGTCACACTTACGAGGTTTGTTCTTTGGGGCAATGGTACTTGGAAAGTACCCTCACCCTAGGGATCCTTAAGGGTAAGCACTCGACTCCCTGTATCTATGACTGCTCCCCAATCTTTCGTCCAGTTCATCCCTATAATGACATCCAAAACTAACCTAGGCATAACTATCAAGTTTACTCTAAACTTTCTATTACCTAATTCAAGGGTTGCCCCTCGAACCATCTGGTTTGTCAAAACATCAGCCCCCATTGAACTTATATGGTAACCATAACTCAAATCTGTGCATAATTGTTCATGTTTCCGTGCAAATGCTTGACTCATAAAAGAATGTGATGATCCAGAATCAAATAGAACAACTGCGGGGTGTCGGTTGATAGGAAACTTACCAGCCGTTACGGGCTCTCCCTCAGGAATCTCTTCCACAGTGGTGTGGTGCACACGAGCGGTATACGTCTGTTGCTTCTTCCTGGGCAGATATGGACAGAACCTTGAGAAGTGACCTGGTTGATCACAATTGTAGCATGGTCCCTTCACTGTACCAGCAGATCCCACAGCCCCCTTGGAGCTACCTTGTCCCATGCCGGCGGTTGCCTTGTTGGACTGTACTGCCATCTTGTAAGGCTTCTGTGGTCCCTTGAAACCCTGACCTCTCTGCTGTGGTGGCCTGAACCTAGCGCCAGGTGCCGATGGACGATAGGGAGGATGACCTCTCGCTGGTGCTCTTGCTTGGGAAGGACCACCCTCTAGTGCTCTCTTGCGAGTCTTAGCGGGGGTACTGGCGTTATTGTTCTTTTCTTGCTTCAGACAATCACTAATAAAGTCATTGAATATGGCACGGTTATCGGTACCCACCTGCTTCATCATTTTTGGATTCAGTTCTCTCTTGAAACTAGCAATTCTCTTAGCATCTGTGTCAACTATGTCGGGATCATAATGACACAAGTTGTTGAAGGCATGCAAATACTGTGTCATGGTTTTGGTGCCCTAATTTAAAGCCAAGAACTCTCTCAACTTCATCTCAACCAGCCCTGGTGGAATATAAACCCCACGGAAGGCTTCAATGAACTCTCTCCATGAGATCTGGGCATTTGGAGGGAAGGTAGTGCGATGATGCTTCCACCACATTCCTGCTGGTCCTTGTAGCTGATGGGCGACATATTCTATCTTCAGTACCTCAGTCAGCCTCAACACACAGAACTTGTCTTCCATGGTGTTGATCCATTCTTCAGCATCAAGTGGCTCTGTCGCTTCCTTGAATATTGGTGGTCTGGTGTCCATGAAATTCTTGAAGCTGCTGTACTGATTTGCCCCATTGCCACCACCCTGGTTGTTACCACGCTGAACATTATTGGCAATGGTATGCAGAAAATCTTCCATGTTTTTCTGAGATTGCTCGGTATTGCGCTGACTTCCAAGAAGCTGTGCAAAGAACATCTCTGCAGTGAGCGGTGGAGGAGGCTGCAAATGTGGTTCCAGGTGTGGCTCATTATGGTTGACGTTGTTTCCACTGCTCCCACCTGCCCTGGCACCATTACCAGCCTCATACGTGGCACGGTGAGTGTTTGCCATCTGCATATTTCAGCAACAAGTAATGATTAAGTGAAGCTGTAGTAACTGTGAGTGAATGAAAAATTATGCTGTAATGAATTCATTGGAGAGAACAAAGTCATACAATAAAACAGAGGCACAATAATCGCATTCCAATTAAAACAACACCACTAATTAAATTACTTCCAATGCAAACATCGCGTCCATACAACCAAATTGTCAGCATACATACACTGGACTTTTATGCATTTAGATATCGCATGACCAACCAAGTTCCAACATCCTATCAAGACTCGAAGGTTCAAAACAAGATACATGAAGCCAAAAGAAAGGTCATCGTGGCAGGACCTAATCACTAACGCAAAGCAACTAGCCTACTCCTTAGGACCATCGTCGGGGTCAGAGACATCACCATCGCTACCATCAGTAGCGGCGTCGTCGTCATCAACAGGTGCAACTGCAGGCTCATCCTCGTCGTCGTCGACGTCCATGTCGGCAGCATCTGGAGGAGCATACGGGCCAACCCCATTGTAGAGCGCGTGAAACTCCTCATGCAAGTTGAGGTTGTACTCCTCTAGCTCGTCGACCCTCTGCCTCAGAAGGTCCCTCTCGTTCCAGGCTTCATTCCTCTCCTGAACTAGCTGCTCAATCATGTGATCTGCATTGTTGTTGGCATGAGTTAACGTCCGCACTCGCTCCATAGCATCCTCATCTCTCACCATAGCCTGGTCTCGCTGCAAGGTCATGTCAGCCAACTGCTCCTGCAAGCTCGCTATCACATGGGCCTGCTTCTTCTTCTGCTTCCTTGCCTAGAGCTTATCATCCCCACGCAAACCAATCAAAGTCCAATAAGTGCACTCGAGACCCTCATAAGCTCTGATAGCTGCGAATATAGCGCTCATGGCATGGTTGTCGCTAGCCCGTCCCTCATCTGGACCTCTGACCAAAGCACTTACTTGAGGCTAAACCCAGATAGCATCGCGAGGATCATCCCGACGAAAAGTACCTACTAACGTGGCTGCCAACTCATTGGAGAATCTGCTCATAATGTCTCTGATGACACGAAAAGCTGCTCCCTCTGCACCCTCAACAGGAGTGTGACCTTCAAACTCCAAGTGCCAGCCATCCCACTCTGGCGCATCACCAAGAGCAGTGATTGTGATCTCCACTACTGCAATCCCATCCTCAGCCAGCTGGTTCTCACTCCAAGAGTACACCAGCTCCTGACCCTCTGGGTACCCCCACATCATGGAGCACTCTCTAAAGCAAGGTTGGCATGTCAAACTCGCTCAAGAAGGTGTCCATGGTGTGGTGCTCCCACGGGGCCAACTGGTGTCGAGGTGCTCTTCCTCCAGTGGACTTACGGACAACCTGCTTTGTGCGGGCCATCTATAGCAAAGGTTTTGATTACCCCGTGAGAACATATTTTAAGTTGGTACAAATTTTATCAAAAGGAGATAATTATTTTATAAGGGGAGGAATGCATGATATGAATGAAATGCACAAGTAGCATGATGTATGTACGTTTCTTATGTTTTCACAAACTTAGAAAATAAATGGATTCTAGCGATATAGACGGTGGCATACAACGATCTCTCAATACGTAACTAATACGTTCTACACGATAACGTTGTTATGTACCTGCAGAAGATTTATTTCAGCCAAAATCCCAATGGATGCATGAAAGCAGTAATTTTATCTACACGCTCTATATGAATCCCCAGATATGCATATAACGGTAGTAACTACCCAAAACATCGCCCTATTGACGACATCGCCTCAACGGACGGAACAACCACACATACGACACTTTTATAAAACATGCGTAGAACATGTAATTACTCCAGCATCATATAAGCACTCTCCCTAGATCGGCGGTGTATCCGATCATGCTCTCACAACTCTCACTTACCGAGGCGTAGAGATAATTGATCCATACATTACCACTTAAACAAGTGGCACTCATACAATAGCACGCCGTATGAGCAACGAAAGAGAAATGTGATGCAAGAACCCTAAGTTAGTACTTAAATAAGTCACCTAGAGTCCTTAACTGGGCATAAAGGATATAACCACTGGCACACTTTTTAGTTTGGAAATCACGTTTTTCAAACACCTTTTGTTTTAAATACACATGTGAACAGTACACGCTAAACCTGCTCCGATGCCAGCTGTAACAGAAGCGACCAATTATACGAAATTAAGTAAGAAAATCATCCACCGAGCAGACGATTTAGCAAACTTAATCCCGTATAACCCGGTAGTCTGTGAAATCACGACGGATTTCAAACCAACTTACATACCAGCCAAGATCGTAATAAGTTTAGCGGTCACCATCACAAATTACATAAAAGTTCACATCACGGATACATCGGAGTTTAAACGTAGTTATTAGAAATCAAGTTCGGATAAAAGTAGCGGAAGCATTTAGTTCAAATCCACACACTCACACGGAGTTTGAAATAAAGTGCCAGCTGATAATTATCTTCAACAAAAGCATTAGATGAGACGTAGGAAACAACCACTGCCCATGGTCCTAAGCATCACCCATCGCAGGAAAATATTATTTGTTTTGTTATGACTTATTTTATCATTAAAGATACTTTAATAATGATTTATTGATTTTATTATTTGTATAGAAATTTGAATAAGACGAACAGTCAAATAAGAAGTCTAAAAGTCCAAAACGACACTTTTAATGGAACGGAGGGAGTAGTCTATTCATGCATGGATGTTTATTGTTCTGCATACATCATCAGACCTTCAGACAGGGCGGGCTTATCGCTATTATTGCTGCAGGATTTTCAGGTTCAGTGTTTCTAGCAGTACCTAATGATGATTGTATCTTTAGGCCTAAATGGCAAGCAGGTCCATGGCTTTGACCATGCCACACTCTGCATCTACCTGTAGCCTGCTACTAGTACTAGTACTAACCAACGGATCCATCAACATTTCTATCTTGGTCTAGTCTGATCCGAGTACTTGTATGCTGCTAGTCTGATCTGATTTGAGTACCAACCAATAGCAAGGTGCTGCTGATTCCACTTGTATGCTGAGTAGCAATTGTCTCTCTATATTTAAGTTGAGATTTGCTTGAAATCTTACTGGTAAACAGTCTGCAACTCATCTGATCTTTTAAGCCTTTCAGTTTCTGCAACTTCAGGATATGGAATCTCTTTTCCTTATGTATGACTGCTGTACATAACACTTGGTTAGGTCCAAAAAAGTGCATGTGGCACTCTATTTCTTTATACCGAAGCATTTCGTTTCCATATATGTGCTTTAGATGCCTTGCTATAATGTAAAATTGGTTAACACAGTGTGGAGGAAATGAGGCGGAAACCAAGGAAGAGGAGAAAGAGAGTATTTGCTGCATTTTTGTTGCTAACAACATTTGATTGTTTCTCGGGATGTTGCACAGCTGTACAAGATTTATATACGAACATCATTGTCTGATTGGACCAGTTTATGTTCTTTGAATATATTTATTCATGTCCGCACATTAAACTTTCAAGAGCTGGGTATAAGTGCTTTGCACATTAAACTTTGCTACGTTGGGCATCAAAACAAGGCAACTGTACCTGGTGCTCAGTCTGCTAGCATGGATTCATGGCACTCGCTCGATCCGCCATGAAAATCACATGCATTGGTAAATCCTCTCGCTCACCTGCATATATAGAACTCAAGAATTGTTTCTTTTTCTATATACTGCTATTTTCCTGGTGCTGTCTAGCAACACTGAATTTGCTCCACATATTTCTATGGCTTTTGTAATGATTAATTAATGCATAATCATATAGGTAATGAAGCAACTTCTTAATTTTCTGTTTTTTTTTTCATTTTTCATTAAGCAGAAGTAGAATTTTAACTTACAAAGCTGAGATTACCGAGCCAAACGCACTGTGAGCTCACTTGGTTGTGTTCACAAATAAACTCATAAACTAATTGGAGACCTACTAGCATAGCGGCAAACACCTTGATGCCCTGTTTTTCTTTACAGAGGAAGTGGCTCCAGTTCCAACTGACAGCACTCGCAGACCAGGTGGAAGGAGAGGAAAGAGGCTGTAAAAATGTCTTCTTTTGTCATTCTTGAGGATGTCACCAATAATATTTGGTTAGGAGAGTTATATGGCAGCTTTAATGTTCTGAGGAATCTCTGGGATTTGTCCATTGTTCTAAATTACAGACTACGATTATCTGCCAATTCGAAAATAAATTTTGGTTAAGGTATGGCCACATTTATGCAAGCAATCTCAAGTCTATATAATCGATTTGATGGGGATATTTTGACAATGATCTCTTGGAAAATCCGTTGCATTTTCATCTCAATTATTGAATGCTCCATTGTTGCATTATCGGTTTGCAGATTGCAGCAACCGATTGTGATCTGTTTAGAACCGCCAAGAACGTGGTGGTTTCTCAAAACAAACGATTTAACAAATACTGACAATCCAATGCTCTCTACACCAAAACAGGATTTGGAATTTAATTCTAAGAAATACTTTGCAAGTACAGCCAAACAAGAAAACTGAATTGAAACGAATTCCAGGTAATCCATTTCTTTTGGAATCCAATTTCTAGAATCTGATCCCTGGAATGAGATTCAATTTTATGGATCCAAACATGACCTTAGTGTTGTATTTGTTGATATTGTTGAACTTGTACATCATATCTTCATGAGCAATTACTTGGAAAATAAGTCTTTGTATGCAGTGTGCATTCTTGATCTGCAATTTACAATTTCCAGGATTTAAGCTGTCAAACAGGCATTGGACTCAGGGCAGGATGAGTATTTTCTGGGATCATAATATGTGATGATGGAATTCATTTGAATGTTCTCTAAAAAAAAAGCCTCAACCACACGGGAGAAAAGTTTTCCATGCGTGCCCGTTCCGCCGTCGTGTGTGTGGAGCATCGCCCTTTGCCGCCATGTGTGCAGAGCGTCGTCGTACCAAGTCTGACAACAAGCATATCTATCTTGCAAACATCATCACGAAGAGCACACGTTTAGGACTTAAATTATGGTGATTTTATTTTTTTCCCGTGTTGTAACGTATGGGTATTATCCTAGTTATTATTAAAAAAAAAGGTTATGAGTGTAATATATACGTCACGAGGACACACTGTTGAGCATCCATGGCCGTCATCGAGGAGCTAAGCTAGCTCTTGATAGTGCCGTAATATGGGTGGTCGTGCTTGGGGTAGGTACAGCGGAGGCCAAACGGCAGCCATCCGCCATAGTTCTTGCTACACTCCTTGATAGCGAGGTCGCCGAGCACCCTCCTTCCGGCCCGCGTCACGAGGACGACCTCCCTGTTACTCTCGAACACGATCCTGCACTGCCCGTCGCCGCCGACCTCCCCGCACGACCACGCCTCGGGCCACTGCTCGTCCCACACCACCACACCGGTCATCTTGTTCCCCTCGCAGCCCCACTCGCAGGACACCTTCGGGCTTGTCCGCTCCAGGTTGAAGTACCGTGGCGGCGGCGCCGGGTCGAAGACGCTGGCGTAGCTCTCGTACCGTCGGTCGCCGGGGGCCATGTAGTACGCCCTCTGGTCGCCATCGCAGTCCAGGTACATCTCGACGCCCATGCGGTTCTCGATGTTGCAGTCGAACATGGTCAGGTTCGCCGCCGGGTTGTTCACGCGGGAGCACGGCCACTTCCGGCCGTTCTTGTCCGGGATGGAGCAGTCCTTGGTGGCGTCGTTGGCTGCTACTTCCAGTCTCGGCTTGAGGCTCACTAGTGCGTGTGGGCGTCGTCCGGAGGCGGCCACCGAGACCGGGAGAGCAGCAAGGATGATGGCGGTGGCGACGACTAGAGAGGCGCGCAGCCGGTGATGGATTCCGGCGGCCTGTGAAGTTCTGCTCATCCTCGGATTTTGGTTTTGGGCGGCCTTGCGCTGTTCCACTTCCACGTGTGTGCGCATTTATTGCCTCCTCGTAAGCTAAAGCGCAATTTGTCATGGAGGTTACACAATATATTAATGCTTGACGTTCAAGTTCATTTTACGTTTACCTTGTGTGTAACCTCTAGTTCTCCTTTTCAGACGTTAAAAGAGCGAAGGCTGTCATTGAGAAATACTCTTCCTGTCAAAAAGGAACAGAACTCTAGTTGCATCGTTCTATTCATCTATCGGGTGTTATTCTGTCTCTTAATCAATCAGTTTTATGTGGCTGTGATCTTGTCGAGACTCGTGCTATTTTTTAGTGCGCATACGCGTAACGGGCTCGTTTTACTACGTCGGCCCATTTTCAGTCCATGCTGGATAGGATGAAAACGGATGGAAACGAACCGTAAAATCTTATTTCTACTTTTGTTTTTATATTTTTTTTTTGAAAATAAGAGCGGGTTCAGAAAATACGAGTTCGAAAATAGAATCGGAATATGCGGACATATGAAAACGGACAAATACGGATAGAGAGCCGGAAAATTAAATTAAGATCACATAATCTAATATTATCAAAGTATACATATATAAAGTCATGTAATAATATATACAAAGTTTAATATTTATTTACATGCTATGTACATGAATATAACATACATATTTGGTGATTCGTAGTTATTAACATAACATAAGGACATGTAATTGTTGAATATGTCGAGCATAGATTGAAAACGGGATAAATACGGGTCTATTCCGTATTAAAACGGGATTACTCGAAAATGGACGGAAAATACTATTTTTTACTTCTACGGATACGAAAACAGGATCTCACGAATATCGAAACGGACGAAAAAATACAGAAAACGGAACGGGACGGGACGGAAAAAATTGCGTCCGTTTTCGTCCCTAATCCTTCGTTGCTGTTATATGTTTTGGCGATTTTTTTTAATATTTCTACTCAGACAGCTTCGTTGCTCGGAGAGAGAGCACCTGATTGGTAAAATTTGCCGAATCAAAGATTTGCAAGCAGATTTTAGCTATTATTTTGTTGGCCACTAAAAACTTGCTAACCCTCTCGCTTGCCGAATCCATGACAATTTTTGTTTTACCTAGCTTTGCCTTGTTTGGTCGCAAATCAATCAAGCCCAGAGTCCGCTTGTTTCTCATCGCCGCCAGAGGCGGGTGCCAACGCCCGCGCTGGCTCTGGCATCGCCAGAGGCGGAGGCGGACGCAGCGGTAGAGGTGGACGCGGACGTGGCGGTAGAGCGGAGGCGGACGCAGCAGCAGAGGTAGAGGCGGAGGTGGACGCAGCAGCAGAGGCGGAGGCGGAGTTGCCTACGCCAGCTCCGGCTCTGGTGTGGCCGTCGGCTAAGGATTGTGCTCCTCTCGTCATCTCTGTTGCTTGCCAAAGCTGAAGGTGCGTGCTGTCATCTGTGTTTCAGTTGATTTTGGATTTCATTCATTTTGGTTCATCAGCATTTTGTGTGGGCGCGGATGCACAGGGTCAAAGGGTGTACCAAAGGAAGGTGGGTGAGTTGGATTTGTCGGCCAGCAAGTTTTGGGCATAAGGAGTGGAGGAGCGTGTGAGCGCTGGTGGCCAGCAAGTTTTGGGCATAATGAGTGGAGGAGAGTTTACCCTGTCTGAATCACTGAAATGAGTTCAAAAGGAATATGCAGGTTTAACTATGATTTGCTTTGCTAAATGTGGCTTTGTATAAGTCTGCAGTCTGCTTATGGATTTCCCTATTTGTTCATTGTAGTGATGTGTTTTTGCTACTTTGATATTTCTAACCGACGCTTTCACCAATTATCTGTGTGCTCATGGATTCGGTATTCCAGTTTTCTCTGCTTATTGGTAACCTGACGTTAAGTTTGAGCTCCAATGGTATCTTGTTCTCAATATATCCCTTGTATGCTTCCAATGGAAGTTTTGGTTGCAGAATTCATGGCTGTCTACGGTTGTCATTGAGGCCTGCTATGTATTTCAACACATAAATAAAATTATTCTAGTTCATTCATAGATTGCTTCTAGAGGAAAAATAGTGGAAAATTAGTGTTACAGTTCCGTGGAAATTGAAGTTAGTCTTTCAGACTCTGTTTGCTAGCACGAACAATTCCATATGTGTCGACTGTTAGTAGTATTGCGTGTCTATCATTTCAGACTCTGTTTGCTAGCGCGAACAATTCCATATGTGTTGACTGTTAGTAGTATTGCCTGTCTATCAAAAAAAATTCTATGCTCTCCTCCACTCCACATTTTCCATCATCTTATTTTATTTAGTATTCATTGTTTTTTATTTACATTGAGTGTTATGCTGTCATTTTAGTTTGTTGCTTATTTTAGTGTATTTCAGTTTTTTATTGTGAGTAATTTCCTGTTATTTCAGTTATTCAGTGTCTTCTCTTGATTTTGAAATGTCTGTTTGTGTTTTGCGTGTCTGAAGAAATGCCAATGCTAACTTGCGTAGAACTAACACATGCACTCCTCTGTCATTGCCGCGTGTGTTGATTGTGCTTTTGTTTGTACAAGTGTGAACTATTTCAGTTCCTTTTTGCTGAATCCCAGTTTAGTTAATAAATTGAGCCATGATGTGTCCTCCGCACATTGCGTGTCTATACAACAGGCTTATTGCATGCTGCAGAGGCCATCACGTCTGTCTCCATTTGATTTGTTTTTAAGGACCTGCTTGGATAGGGTCTTGTTTGTTCGGTAAAGGACTGCAAAGTAAATAAGATGATTATATGGTGCCATGGATATATGGATGCTGTCAGTCTCTAGGATATCACTGGTTTGGTGAACCGAAGACACCAAGACCAAACTAGTAATTTGCATCCTTTGAAAGAGAGTAAAGTTATTTTAAAATGTCATCTAGAGACTCAGTTATTTAGAATGTCTTTTTAAGTTTGTTCCTTATACTAGTGTATTTCAGTTTTTTTTTAATGTGAGTAATATCCTGCTATTTCATTTTTTTGCAGTATGCTATTCTATTGATTCCCGTTAATTATTTGTTGTCTTCTCTTGAATTTGGAATGTCAGTTTGTGTTGTATTTGTACTTTATTAGGAAATCTTGTGTTCAGTTTGTCCATAAGACAATCTTCAGCTTCATTTATCTGTTGCCATTCTGTTGAGCTTCAGCCATTCATAGTTTCAATCTCAGTCTCAGTTCAGTTTGTCCATCAAACAAATATTTAGTTTTGCCATCAAACTAATCTTTGGTTTGACCATTAGATGATCTGCAGTTTGGCCGGCTTCTGTCATTCAGTTTGATGATTCATAGTTTTAGATTTTACAGTCTTGCATCATTTCAGGCTTGCTTCTCACCACGCCGTCTACTCACAGATAACTCCGATAACTGCTGCCTTGCCGGCAACCATGGTTCGCCTCTTGACGGCGGTACCCCTCCCTGCTCATCCCTGTTCTTAATCCGGCAGGAACCTTTTAGTCTTGTAATAGGTACAAGTTCACATAGAGGACATTTCAGTCTTAATCATTCAGAAAGGAAACATTTTCTCTGTTGTCTATTTTTAAATGAGTACATATCCTAATACTTGTGCTACATTCTTTATAAATCTAGGGAGTAAGAGCTTCAATCTTTTATGTGGGTTACTTTTCAGTCTAGAGAGTAATAACACAGCCCAAAACCATTTCACAGGCTATGCAACACCATCCATATTTTTATTTCAGTTGTCTGTTGTTCAAGCTTTCTATTCTGAATAGCTTGTGGAATGGTCAAGGATAACACAATGGACTGGAGTTATAATATGAATGCCTATGCCATAATAGTCAAGTATTAAACTATATGGACTGAAACTTATCCTGTAAAGTTTTAGTTCCCTGTTCGTCGAGCTTTTCAATTCTAAGTTTGTTGTTACCTTCCAGTCTAACTATTCAGAGAAGTTCTAGCCGCCAGAAGGGGATATATGTTTCTTATAGGATCCAATGTTTTGAGTGAAGCAAGCCCACATTAGGTGAAGCTGGTTCACTGATGTATTATGATTTAGCGACTGAATGGTAGCATAGGGCTGTCTGTGTAGCATCTATAAGTTGCAACCAGAATTTTGTGCATTTTTTATGCTTTCTTCTTATGAAAAAATGTTCAATTATTGTATTTATCAAAAGCAAAAGAAATCTCTTTACTTCAATGACTGTCTATTTCTCAAGAAAATCAGGAGATCTAGATTCCTTCAAGCTGCAGATGTTGTGTTGTGCTGACTGCTGACTAGCAGATGTTGGTTCAGTGTTCTTTTTTTTAATATGCTATATTCTCTTATGAATGATCAGTAGCATATATAGCACAACATTATTCTTACTGCAATGTCTGTGCTCTGTGCAGGTTCTCTTCTTATTCTCATGCTGCATCTCCTGTACCACATTTGGTGTTAGGTGACTTGCATTCGCAGTGATTTTTGATTCACTTAGACCAATCCTGGTGATCAAGTAATTGAGCCGTGCACTCAGATCATTCAAAGTTTCAAATTCAGTTTAGTCTGTAAGGTTTTGTTTCAGTTCGGTGTACCTGTATTAAATTTTTCTCTCTTATTTTTAGGCTTTCAGGTTAGGAATGAAGGAATGTTCCTGCATACCAGCCTACCAGGCTTTCAGTTTGCGTCATGCAAATTGATTTGGTCAAAGTAGCTTGCATATAGGAGTGATTAATGTTCCTGTTACACTTTTTTTTTTTGCCAGAGTAGGCTAATCTGGGATAATTATTGGGCCCACTTCAAGTGTTTCCTTACGTTACTGTGCTCCGTCGTTGTCATTAGCAGATAACTTTAGTTCAGGTGATATGTACTGTGAGTAATGCTAAAAGTTTCTGTTCTTGGCTTCTTGCAGCCAGAGCACTCTTCCCTTTTCTATCAGTGAACAAGAATCCAATCCAATAGCAATATAGACAGATCAGTTGTACTTCCAAAATCATTTTCCAGCACCTTATCTGTTGGCTACTATGTTTCTGGTGCCCTTTGACTAAAAAAGAAAGGACCCATCATTGATTTCAATGTTATTCAGATTCAGTAGCCTGTTGTCACGAGGTCGAAACCGCGGCAAGCATTGTTGTTCGTGGTAGTCTCAGAGTGTGTGTCTCCGGTGGCTCGGGTGGACTCAAGAACATAAGAATCATAGAGGCGACACAACGGTTTATCTTAGTTCGGGCTATCTGTGCCCTACGTCCAGCACCTGATGATCCTTATACTTAAGAGCACCCAAAATCTGGGGGGTTACAACAGAGTGTAAGAGAGAGGGAATGATTTGGTAGGGGATCGCTCGGTGCTGATCCTAGGGAAGCCTCACTGTCAGTGGAGCCTTCCCCCTCGTCGGAGAGGAGGAAAACGACGGGAGCAGTGGAGAAGCTCTCGGTGTCCCTCTCTCGGTTTGCCTTGCTCTCGGTGCAGAGCGTGAGCTGAACAATGAGGACTTGAATGATCTGTCTCCAATCGTCCTCCCCCTCTTAGGATCCAACCTTCCCCTTATATATCAAGGTAGGTCGGGTACATGGCGGTTTAGGGGAGTTGAGCCTATGGTCTACATGCGCCGGAGTCTAGGAGGGTCTTGCAGCGGTGAATTATGAACTGTGGCGATGTCGTGGAGCCGAAGAAGCTCTGGGCGTCGTCCGTTTGCTCTATTCTGACACGCTGAGTGTCAAGCTGTGTCGGCTTGGATCGGCCTCCACCAGGTGCACCTTCTGGAGGCTTCTTGGAGGCGAAGGAGATTAGAAAGAGGGGCTGACGCATGGGTTCGGAAGCCCCCGAGCTCTTGAAGCCAGTGGAGGAGTTTGTCTTCTTGCGTCACGCCCCATGCGTGACCTTGTCAGAGGAGTGGTTAACAGAGCCTCACCCACGGGGCTACGTTGGGGAGCCCCCTGAGCCTTGGTGGCTCGGGGCGCACCTTCTCGTTCCTGGAGCCAAGGATTGGGCCCAGGCCTCTGTCGATCGCGAGCCTGAGGCTCGGGCGAGCCCCGAGCAGAGGCGGCGGTGAAAGTCCTATGTTTGGTGTTGGTAATTAGTGACAATGCCTAAGTACTAATTCTATGCCTAAGTTGTATGTAGCATATGAGGATTAGTACATTCCAAGGTTGGTGGCAAGATGGACATGGTGATCATGATGGCCACACTTGGATTTGGACGTAACCCTACATGATCAAGGCAAAGGTATATGCTTAAGGGTTGTGTTTTAGTAACCAAGACACCTAGTGGGTGTGGTTACATTATAGGATAGATAGCCGTACTATAAAAGGGGAATGACGCGGCTATTAAACTTCTAAGTGCCTCTAGGTGTGCATTTCATAATCATATGCATTTGGATAGAACTAATAACGACTCGAGAAATGATTGTGAAAATGCTAACACACTCACACATGACGAGATCTCTTGATGGTGTTAGCACATTCGCAAGCTCGGCGGGATTCAGGCGTTTTCGAGGAATTGTAACGACTATTTTCCACTATGCCAGAAGTCAGAAAAGAAACAGAGGCGAACAGAGGTCATAGAGGTGATCGGACGCTGAACCGGACGCGGTCTCTGGTTGACCAGACGCGTCCGGTCAGTGTTCAGCGTCTGCGCGTGTTTCAGTTTGATGATCGGACGCGCAGCGCGTCCGGTCACTGACGATCGGACGCGTCCGATCATTCAGGGAGCTTACTGGACTCCAACCGGACGTTGACACTGTGGCGTCCGGTCAGTTCTACAGTGCGTCCGGTCGCTGATTCTTTGAGCGCTGCCGAGGCTTGACCAGCGCGTCCGGTCAGTTACGGGACCAGCGCGTCCGGTCGTTCCCAGCGCGTCCGGTCTGCATGACAAGCGCGTCCGGTCGGTGCTTCGCGGTGTAGCCGTTGCGCGATCGGCGCGTCCGGTCAGTTTGACCAGCGCGTCCGGTCAGCGCGACTTCGGCTGTTTCAAGTTTCTAACGGCTATATTCAAAGGGGTACGTCTATAAATACTCGTTGGTCGGTTCAAGGCTCTCGCTCTCGAACATTTGGTATACTTGTGAGCACTTTGAGTTAAGCAACTCCCCTCCCACTCATCTCTCTTGCTTCTTTGCATATTCGAAGTGAGATTGAGTGATCCAAGTGCATTTGCATTGTGAGATTGCATCTAGTTGGCACTTGGTGGTTGATTTGCTGCGGGATTCTTGTTTCTCTTGGTGGTTGCCACCACCTAGACGACTTGGAGCAGCTTGGAGGCGTTGGCAAGAGTTGATGATTGTTCTTGGCCACCTCCGGTGATTGTGAGGGGTTTGTGTCTACCTCGGCGAAGCGCCAAAGGCAACATTAGTGAATTGCTCGTGTCATTGCAACCTTTTTCCATTTGGTAGGTTCTTGTGGCGCCTTTTGAGAGGCTCGGTGTGTGACCGATTAGCCACCGAACCACGTGGTGAAGAGGGACACAACGGGGACTAGCGTGCCGGCAAGCACGTGAACCTCAGGATAAATCTTCGTGTCATCACTTTTATATTGTGATTGATTGATCCCGGTGTTCGGTTATCTTGGTGTTCATTGTTGATCATATTGGTTGGCTCAATACTTCGCTCCTCGGTGAAACTCTCCTAACTCAACTCCGCATTACCTTCTTAGTTATCTTTGCTAGCTAGTTAGCTTTGCTAGAGTAGCTTCTTTGTGTACCTTGCTAGTTGTAGTTGTAGTTACCTTCTCGGTTTGACTTGTGCGGTTGAGTGCAATTACTAGAATTGTGATTTGGATAGGTGGCTTACAAACACCCTATAGGCTAAGCAAAACTCGCATCTCGCTATTTGTTATTTTGATAAACTTGTTTAGCTTGTCTTTGTAGAAATTTTTAAAAGGCTATTCACCCCCCCCTCTAGCCATCAAGACCTTTCAAGTGGTATCGGAGCCGTGGTCACCGTTTGTAAGACTTAACAACCTTGGTGTAAGATGACTCAAGTTGTGTTCAACCATGTCGGGGGCAAGCCTCCATTCTTTGATGGTGTCTCATCTTTTGATCATTGGAAAAGAAAGATGAAGCAATATCTTGGCTCTATTTATGAGAACGTTTGGGAGGTGACACACCATGATTATGCTATCATTGATCCCGACAACCTCACAAACAATGACCGCATCAATAACCAATGCAACACTATGGCTCTCAATACTCTCTACAATGGGATTGATGCAAAGGTCTTTGAGCAAATCAAGGATCTTAAGATGGCAAGTGAAGTGTGGACAAGATTAGAGGAAACATATGAGGGCACTTCAACGGTAAAGAGTGCCAAGCTCTATATGCTCAAAGATAAGTTTGCAAGCTTCAAGATGAAGGATGATGAGTCCATACCGGAGATGTTCTATAGGCTACAAGTTATTGTCAATGATCTCAAGAGCCTAGGAGAAGATGTCAAGGACAAGGACTTCTCACATAAGTTCTTGATGAACTTACCTAAGAAGTTTGCTATCTTAAGGAAGATGATCCAAAGAGAGGGTTTGGACAAGGTGACTCCAAACCAAGTTCTTGGAGATGTCATGACCGATGCTCAATATGATGATGATAAAGATGAAGATGAGAAGAAGAAGATCAAGGTCAAGCAAGAGAAGACCACCGCATTCAAGGCTTCTTCTTCCAAGGGCAAGAGCAAGTTTGATGATGATGATAATCCATTTGATGATGAGACCATGATCCTTCTAGTGCAAAAGATGGGTCGGTTCATGAAGAAGAGAGGCTATGGTGCAAGAAAGAGAAGAGACTTCATGAAGGCAAAGGAGGTGCTTTGCTACAATTGCAATAGCCCCGATCATGTAGTGGCGAAGTGCCTCTATGAAGACAAAAGATATCATGATGGGGAGTTGAAGTTGAAGAAGAACAAGAAGGACAAGAAAGAGAAGAAAGAGAAGAAGAGCTTCACTATCAACAACAAGAAGAAGGGTGGTGGCTATGTGGTCACTTGGGATAGTGATAACTCCGATAGTGATGATGATGCAAGCTCTAGTGATGATGAGAGGACCACTTGGCGAGTCATTGCAAGCATCGCCCTCTCCAACAAGCCATCCATATTTGACACTACATCGACATGCCTTATGGCCAAGCCTACCAAGGTAAAATATGATGATAATGATGATGATTCTTGTGCTAGTGATGGTTGTAGGAGTGATGATGAGGAGGATGAGGACTACTCCAAGGATGATCTATTAGGCATAATAGATCAAATGAGCAAGGGCTACAAGAGGACAACCAAGAAGTGCAAGATCTTAGAGCAAGAGCTCATTGCCAAGAGCAATGAAAATGATGCCTTCATGGAGGAGCTTGTTGCTCTAAAAAAGAGTAAGGAGTGCAAAGGAATTGAACAAGAGCTCAAAGCTCTTAGAAAATCCTTTGATGAGCTAGAGGCCTCTTGTGAGTGTCTAAAGGAAGACCACGAGGACCTTGAAGTTGCTCACACTAGGCTTAAGGAAGCCCACTCCACTCTACTTGAGCTCATCAAGGAAAAAGACCTCAAGTTGGAGAAGCTCATGAAGGAAGCTAAGGAGGAGCAAGTGATTGTCACTTGTGATATTGGACTAACATGTGATATTATTGATGATTCTTTATTTGTTGGTCCTACTAATGCTTCATGTAGCTTATCATCATCCACCACAACCAACTCTATCTCTACTACTAGTGATTTATCACTTGTGATTGAGAATGAGACTCTCAAGAGAGAGGTGGATGATCTCACCCGCGCATTAGGCAATGCCTATGGTGGGAATACCCGCTTGCTAAAATACTTGGGTAGCCAAAGGTTCTCTCTCAACAAAGAGGGTTTGGGCTATACTCTCAATAAGGGCAAGGCAGCCTTTGCTACTCCAAAGCTTCGCTTTGTGAAGAGCAATGGTCGTTATTGCAATAGATGCAAGCAAGTTGGGCATCTAAAGATTAATTGCAACAAAATGAACAAGAACAAAAAAAATATTAATGTACCTTACATTCCTTTTGATTCTTGTTATGTGCTTACCAAGGGTGAGAAAGGTGTGCATGCTAGGTTTGTTGGTACACCAATTATGGGCCCAAAGAAGAAGGCCATTTGGGTACCAAAGAGCTTAGTGACTAACCTCCAAGGACCCAAGCAAGTATGGGTACCTAAGAAACATTAATTTGTTTTGTAGGTCAATTATAAGGCCGGAGGAAGGCATTGGGTGCTTGATAGTGGGTGCTCTCGACATATGACCGGTGATTCAAGAATGTTCAACTCTCTCAAATCAAATGATAGTGACATTGATAGTATCACATTTGGTGACAATAGCAAGGGTGATGTGAAGGCTCTTGGAAGGATTGCAATCTCAAATGATCATAGCATTTCCAATGTGCTCTTAGTTGAAAAGTTAAACTTCAATCTTCTCTCGGTTGCTTAATTGTGTGATCTTGGTTTCAAGTGCATATTTGGTGTTGATGATGTGGAGATAGTTAGTGTTGATGACTCTAATTTGATCTTCAAGGGTTTTAGATATGAGAATCTATACTTGGTTGATTTCAATGCTAGTGACACTCAACTTTCAACATGCTTGCTCACCAAATTAAGTATGGGTTGGTTATGGCATAGAAGACTTGGTCATGTTGGATGAAGCAATTGAACAAGTTAGTGAAGCATGACTTAGTTAGAGGCTTGAAGGATGTCACATTCGAGAAAGATAAGCTATGTAGTGCTTGTCAAGCCGGAAAGCAAGTAGGTAACACTCATCCATTAAAAAGCATTATGAGTACTTCCAAGGCATTTGAGTTGTTGCACATGGATCTATTTGGGCCAACTACATACACAAGCATTGGTGGCAACAAGTATGGCTTTGTGATTGTGGATGATTTCACTAGATATACATGGGTATTCTTTCTTGTGGACAAGAGTGATGTATTTGACATATTCAAGAAGTTCATCAAGAGAGTGCAAAATGAGTTTGAGACCACAATCAAGAAAGTAAGAAGTGACAATGGAAGTGAGTTTAGAAACACAAGAGTTGATGAACTATGTGATGAGCTTGGAATCAAGCATCAATTCTCGACCAAGTATACACCTCAATCAAATGGCCTAGTTGAGAGGAAGAATAGAACCTTAATTGATATGGCAAGATCAATGTTGAATGAGTATAATGTGAGTCATTCATTTTGGGCCGAAGCAATCAACACGGCTTGCTTCTATAGCAACCGCCTCTATTGCCACAAGTTTCTAGAGAAGACACCATATGAGATCTTAAATGGAAGAAAGCCCAACATTGCATACTTTCGGGTATTTGGTTGCAAATGCTACATCTTGAAGAAGGGCACTAGATTGAGCAAGTTTGAGAAGAAATGTGATGAAGGCTTCCTACTTGGTTACTCAACTACTAGCAAAACTTATAGAGTTTGGAATTTGGCTAGTGGACAACTTGAAGAAGTACATGATGTTGAGTTTGATAAAACAAATGGTTCTCAAGATGAGAAAGATAACTTGGATGATGTGAGAGGAACTCAATTGACTAATGCTATGAAAGAAATGGATATTGGTGATATTAGGCCAAAGCAAGTGATTGATGTGGATGATAACAAAGATCAAGTGCTCCAAAGTCCAATTACACAAGCTACTGGTTCTCTAATACAAAATCAAGCTAGTACATCATCTCAAGTGCAACAAGATCAACAAGTGACTAGTTCATCATCTCCAATTCATGATCAACATCAACATCCAAGCAATCAAGTCCAAGTGCTTCAACCAACTAATATTGCAAGAGACCATTCATTGGATTCCATCATTGGTGACATACAAAGGGGAGTTCAAACTAGATCAAGATTGGCATCTTTTTGTGCTCACTCTTCTTTTGTGTCAATGGAAGAACCTAAGGACATTGATAAAGCATTGAGAGATCCGGATTGGGTAAATGCAATGCATGAAGAGCTCAACAACTTCAAGAGAAATGAAGTATGAGAACAAGTTAAAAGGCCTAAGGATCACAATGTCATTGGAACAAGATGGGTCTTTCACAACAAGCAAGATCAAGATGGTATAGTAGTAAGGAACAAAGCAAGACTAGTAGCTCAAGGTTACACACAAATAGAGGGTCTTGACTTTGATGAAACTTATGCCCCGGTTGCAAGATTGGAAGCAATTAGGATCTTACTTGCCTATGCTTGTGCTCACAATATCAAGCTATATCAAATGGATGTGAAGAGTGCATTTCTAAATGGGTACATTCAAGAGGAGGTGTATGTGGAGCAACCTCCCGGTTTTGAAGATGACAAGAAACCCAACCATGTATACAAGTTAATAAAGACTTTGTATGGATTGAAGCAAGCACCTAGAGCTTGGTATGAAAGATTAAGAGATTTCTTGCTATCCAAAGGATTTGTCATGGGCAAAGTTGATACAACACTATTCACCAAGAAGATTGGGAAATACTTGTTTGTGTTGCAAATATATGTTGATGATATCATATTTGGTTCAAACAATCAAGATTATTGTGATGAGTTTGGGAAAATTATGGTAAAGGAATTTGAAATGTCAATGATTGGTGAACTTAGTTTCTTTCTTGGACTTCAAATTAAACAAATGAAGGAAGGAACATTTGTAAGCCAAACCAAATACATAAAGGATATGCTAAAGAAGTTTGGTATGGAAAATGCAAAAGGAATCACTACTCCAATGAGCACTAGTGAAAGCTTGGATAGTGACAAGAATGGCAACATGGTGGATCAAAAGCTATATAGATCAATGATTGGTAGCCTACTCTATGTGACGGCATCAATGCCCGATGTGATGTTTAGTGTATGCATGTGTGCAAGATTTCAAGCCTCACCAAGAGAAAGTCATTTGAAGGCAACAAAGAGAATATTGAGGTACTTAAAGCATACACAAGATGTTGGATTATGGTATCCCAAAGGTGCAAGCTTTGAGCTAGTTGGATATTCGGATTCTGACTATGCCGGTGACAAAGTAGAGAGAAAGAGCACTTCCAGGACTTGTCAATTGTTGGGAAGATCACTTGTGTCATGGTCATCCAAGAAGCAAAATAGTATTGCACTATCTACCGCCGAAGCCGAATACATCGCCGCGGGTAGTTGTTGTGCACAAATCTTGTGGATGAAGGCAACCTTGAAGGATTTTGGAATCAATTTCAAGAATGTGACATTGCTATGTGACAATGAAAGTGCCATAAAGCTAACCAACAATCTGGTTCAACATCAAAGAACAAAGCATATTGATGTACGCCATCACTTTATTAGAGATCATCAACAAAAGGGTGACATTGCTATTGAGAGTGTGGGCACCGAAGATCAATTAGCCGATCTATTCACCAAGCCACTTGATGAAAAGAGATTTCACAAGCTAAAGAATGAGTTGAACATACTTGACTTCTCCAACATGAGTTGATGCACCCCATATATGACATGCCTCTCCTTCAAGCCCCAAGGTATAATTGGTTGACATGTCATGCATTCTATGTTAAGGACTTGTTTAGTGCATCTAGTCATAATTTACATGTTATAGGCTCATTCATAAAAATCAAATGAATTTGAAGTTTATATGGTGCCACTATTGTTTCCATGACTTGTATGATCTAGTGGTAGCATATAACTTGTTTAAGTAGCTTGTGATCCTAAGTATTTGATCTAGAAAACTTGTCTAAATATTTGCTTCAACATGGTGCATGATAACACTTCTAGTGAGGTGTGAAGAAGCTTGCCCTTGGATCAAACCGAAGCATTTTATTTATGCAAGCAATCTAGGTTGAATCACAAACTTGATCCTCACCCCCATATTTCAACATGATAATCTATCTAAAAATGGTCCCTTGTGGTCATTGCTGCCAAAGGGGGAGAAATTGTTGTTCACAAAGATAGAACTCAAAGGAGGAGAAGCACAAAGGGGGAGAAAAATGTTGTTCACAAAGATAATTTTGAGCACACAAGTAGGGGGAGCAAGCTCTTAAATATGAATGTTGCATCTACATGTGCACTTCATATGTATGATGCATAGTTATGCATTTCTTTTTCTCCGACACTTTGCTTGTGTGGTGACTTGCTAGTATAATTTGAATGATGTATTATGGTACTAGCATGAATCGGAAGTAGTTATATTTTTCTTGCTTCATGTTTTTCATAGTGGTACTAGAGCCTTGCTTATAATATTGATCTCACGAGGTTTCTAGTTATGTTTGTGCTTTTCCAAGTGGAATCTAACTACACAAGATGCTAAGAAGGTGTTTATCGCTACTTCGATGGTATCACGCTTCAAAGGTCTATAATCTAAAACATTTAGCACCTATTGATAGTCAATGCTCCTATATTTTCCTATCTAACATGTATGCTTCCAAAATCCAAACATATAGCATACATGTAGGGGGAGTCATTGCTATCAATTTGAATTTATGATCACATGTCCATAATTCTTACACATGGTAATATACTTGGATAATGTAATATGGGTTCAATCAAAATTTTATCATAATATCTTTGTGAAAGGTTTGTCACCAATTACCAACAAGGGGAAGATTGAAAGTCCTATGTTTGGTGTTGGTAATTAGTGACAATGCCTAAGTACTAATTCTATGCCGAAGTTGTATGTAGCATATGAGGATTAGTACATTCCAAGGTTGGTGGCAAGATGGACATGGTGATCATGATTTCCACACTTGGATTTGGACGCAACCCTACGTGATCAAGGCAAATGTATATGCTTAAGGGTTGTGTTTTAGTAACCAAGACATCTAGTGGGTGTGGTTACATTATAGGATAGATAGCCGTACTATAAAGAGGGGAATGACGCGGCTATTGAACTCCTAAGTGCCTCTAGGTGTGCATTTCATAATTATATGCATTTGGATAGAACTAATAACGCCTTGAGAAATGATTGTGAAAATACTAACACACTCACACATGACGAGATCACTTGGTAGTGTTAGCACATTCGCAAGCTCGGCGGGATTCAGGCGTTTTCGAGGAATTGTAACGACTATTTTCCACTATGCCGGAAGTCGAAAAAGAAACAGAGGCGAACAGAGGTCACAGAGGTGACCAGACGCTGAACCAGACGCGGTCTCTGGTTGTCCAGACGCGTCTGGTCAGTGTTCAACGTCTACGCATGTTTCAGTTTGATGATCGGACACGCAGCGCGTCCGGTCACTGACGATCGGATGCGTCCGGTCGTTCAGGGAGCTTACTGGACTTCAACCGGACGCTGGCACTATGGCGTCCGGTCAGTTCTACAGCGCGTCCGGTCGCTGATTCTTTGAGCGCTGCCGAGGCTTGACCAGCGTGTCCGGTCAGTTACGGGACCAGCGCGTCTGGTCGTTCCTAGCGCATCCGGTCTGCGTGACAAGCGCGTCCGGTCGGTGCTTCGCGGTGTAGCCGTTGCGCAATTGACGCGTCCGGTTAGCGCGACTTCGGCTGTTTCAAGTTTCTAACGGCTATATTCGAAGGGTCTATAAATACTCGTTGGTTGGCTCAAGGCTCTCGCTCTCGAACATTTGACATACTTGTGAGCACTTTGAGCTAAGCAACTCCCCTCCCACTTATCTCTCTTGCTTCTTTGCATATTCGAAGTGAGATTGAGTGATCCAAGTGCATTTGCATTGTGAGATTGCATCTAGTTGGCACTTGGTGGTTGATTTGCTGCGGGATTCTTGTTTCTCTTGGTGGTTGCCGCCACCTAGACGACTTGGAGCAGCTTGGAGGCGTTGGCAAGAGTTGGTGATTGTTCTTGACCACCTCCGGTATTTGTGAGGGGTTTGTGCCTACCTCGGCGAAGCACCAAAGGCAACATTAGTGAATTGCTCGTGTCATTGCAACCTTTTGCCATTTGGTAGGTTCTTGTGGCGCCTTTTGAGAGGCTCGGTGTGTGACTGATTAGCCACCGAATCACGTGGTGAAGAGGGACACAATGGGGACTAGCGTGCCGGCAGGCACGTGAACCTCGGGATAAATCTTCGTGTCATCACTTTCATATTGTGATTGATTGATCCCGGTGTTCGGTTATCTTGGTGTTCATTATTGATCATATTGGTTGGCTCAATACTTCGCCCCTCGGTGAAACTCTCCCAACTCAACTCCGCATTACCTTCTTAGTTATCTTTGCTAGCTAGTTAGCTTTGCTAGAGTAACTCCTTTGTGTAGCTTGCTAGTTGTAGTTGTAGTTACCTTCTCGGTTTGACTTGTGCGGTTGAGTGCAATTACTAGAATTGTGATTTGGATAGGTGGCTTGCAAACACCCCGTAGGCTAAGCAAAACTCGCATCTCGCTATTTGTTATTTTGATAAACTTGTTTAGCTTGTCTTTGTAGAAATTTTCAAAAGGCTATTCACCCCCCCTCTAGCCATCAAGACCTTTCAGGCGGGTGTAACACCCCTGATGTTACGTACCTGTTTAACAATAGTTTAAGGCTTAATAAAACCTAATGAATAAATTTCCCTTTGCTTGGTGGTGAACTCTTGCATGAAATGGTAAGTACATATTTGTTTGAATCACTTTCGTGAATAAAATCAATATATGCGATGTTAATCAACCTTGCTGTTGTGATTAAACAGATGAGTTTGCGAACAAAAGTTATTTAGAGTTCATGTTGGAAAAATGTGGAGAAAATGATTAAAAATGCCAAAAGCCTTATCTCGTTTTAATTGCTCAATAGCTTTTTGGAGGATAAATAAATAATTATTTTATATAGAAACTGTAAAATATGTTGGTGTGAAAAACTTAGTTTAAGTTTGTACCTTGTGGTGGAGTGCTTGTTCAGGCCTAGTTTGATTGTTTGATAGGTTAATTAGTGCTTCAAAGTTTGAATAAAATATTGTTTCCTGGATGACTTAGAAAGTTTTCAAGTACTTAGTGTTTTCGCTGACGCTGCTAACTTTGGCCCTAATTAACCACTAATCCGCTGTCCTAATAACCTTTGTCCCTTAAGCAAAGTTGTAGTCTACAATTTCATGAAGATCTTTTGTATAGGATGTGGGACCTAGTTCTTGACCAAACTCGCTACATCGGACATCAAAGAGGGGCACATGGCCACTACCGCGCCCATGCCATGCTCTGACCACGCCCATGCCCTATCTCACCCACGTCGCGCCCATGGCCACCCATGCCGCACTGCTCCCCCTCCCTGCCTTCTTCTGCATGACCAGCTCGCCCAGCTCACTCACTCACCCTCGCCCTCCCTCCCTTGGCCTCTCCCTTGCTCTGCTGCTCGCAAGTACTAGCCATGCGCCACGCGCGCTTGCCGTAGCCGCGTCGCCAGGAGCCACCGTGACTCCTACTCAGGTCACCACCGCACTGCACACATGCGGCCAGGCCGCTGCACCCTGCCCTGGCACGAGTGGGACCTAGTCGCAGGTGCGCCATGTCCGCCCAATGCCAAGGAGTCGGCCCTCGCCAGCCATCGCGCCCCGCAGCGCTGCTGGCCACCGTCGTTCGCGGCTGGACCGCCTCGAGCTGCCTCCAGTGAGGCCGCGGATAGCCCCAGGTCTCTGTGAGGCCCGCGCACCTCTCCACCTCATCCATCGCCCCCACCTAGCCCTCCGTGGCCAGAAATCGACCCTACCGCGGCCTTCTCTACTCGGTGAAGATGAGGGTGAAGAAGAGAAGGACCTCATGCTTAAATAGAGGCTTTTCCAGGGATCCTAATGTAAATCTCATGACTCACATGAATAGTACTGCTAGATTGTGGGTTGATTCCTGAAAAGCTCAGGGCCTTGGTGCAAAGTGTTTGTCTTTTATGGTTTTTCCTTTTCTTTTATGTTTAAATCAGCTGAAACTTTGAAAATTCATAGTAAATCGTACAAAAATCATAAAAATGCCAATTTAGTTTTGTTACACTCCACACAACTAGATCTATGTAGTAGATACATAATATGATATGTTTTAGTACAAAAGTTTTGCTATAGATATTTGCCTCTGCTTTTAATGTTAAATTCATATCTACTGTTATATGAATCCAATTGCTGTGAAATTTTTATGGTAGGTTAATTGTTGCATGCTTAGGCTGTGGTAAAAATTTCATGTCCAATGGATGTTTATTTACTGAGTTATTGATTTATCATGTGTCACTTGCTTTTATTACCATTAAATCTAATTAACTATTAATAAATAATCTGCTTATCTAGAAATTATGAAATTCTTACAGTAGCTTAATTTAGTCAATATGTGCCTTCCATAAAATTTTCATCTCCAAAATAGATGTTTGGCGTAGCACCTTTTTATTCCATGTTTATGTGTAACTAAACCATCAAGTTTGATAATTACTTAATCTTATGTTTACCACATGCTTTGTATAATGTTTGTGCCACTTGTTAGCTAAGTAAATGTTACTTAATTCTGATCAGTAGTGGTTATATGTGTGGCCTGTTGATTTGGCTTGCACTTGTGTGTTTAAATGCATTAATCGTCTCCCGCAAGATAGTCACCGTGGGAAGATGAGAGTTGAACCTAAGAACGTTTAATACCCTAGTTTACCCACCATGACATGTTGCTTGTCTTGTAAGTTCGTAGCACTTGTTTGGTTGTTTTACATAAGCATGCATTGCATTCATTCATATCATTTAGGTATGATGATGGTTGATGGATCGATCAATGGACTATGAAGTCAAAGATGGAGGATGTTGATCATGTCCTGAAGATGGAAGAATACTAACATAGTATAATGACGGTTTACCTAGGCAAGCCTCCATGCATAACCCCTATTTTTAAAGCACTTATTATTATGTTGTTTGTGCAGAGTCCTACTAGTATGGTAGGAACCGTGTAGTATGCCATGCTATAGGGCTATGGTAGAAGTCGAGTGATGGATGGTCACTCATGAGAAATAGGTGTTGGTTATAATATTACTACTATCACATGGATTTAGAGATGGATAATAATTGGAGACCAGGTGGAAAGTGGAAAAATGGATTTCTGTTGGGGAATTGGTGGGTGCAATAGGGCGTGGCCCTGGGTGCACGTTTCCTGCCTGTGTTAGTTAAGGACCGTACCGTTAGTAGCGATGTGGCAAGTTTGAAGGTGCCGAACACATAATAGGGCCCTAAGTTACAATTGACCGTGGAGCTAAGTACTTTCCTATGACTCAAGGTCCCTAAAAAGTTTTTTGGAGTGTTACACTGACCATTCGAGGAGTTGTTAGGGGGCGAGGGATGTCCATGGTAAAACTTATGAGGGGGAAACCCATCGCCGGTTTGCGGGACGGGCCTCATAGGGTGGGTTCCCTAGGATGGTCAGGTCGCTTTCAGACCTGGGTCGTACGAGAGAAAAGGTAGCCTTGTGCTTGCTCCTTCGAGAAGTATGGGCGTGTGTTTGGGCTTGCCCAGCTAGATGTATATCGATTGCAATCACCGCCCTCCTCAGATATGGATACCACTTGTCGCACTACTGCTATCGTAGTTAATACAACTGGAACATGGAGATGATGATGATGCTACTGCCGGATTATGAAATACATCTTGATTTCTTACCACATGCTTGAAAGTAGTACAGGTGCTTACCTAGAATGGTTAAGGAATGAACTTGATGTGACTACTAAAACTTTGAATATAAGGATGCACCGTTAGTAATGCTTCTCTGCAAAACAACTAAACAACTATCAAATATCCCCCTACATATCCTTGAGAGTTGGGAGGCTACTCCCACCTAGTCGGGTAAGCCTTGCAGAGTACCTTATGTACTCAGGGTTTTATTCCCCCCTGTTGCAGGTAACAGGTGGATGCTAGAGCTAACTATTGTTGTGTGTGGATACCTCCTGGTGGGCTCAGCGAGGCTTCCTTTATCGTTGCGATTGTAGAAGCTTTATTCTTATATTCCTACATCTGCTTCAATAATTTCGGTTGATTTTATATAAAATAACCTTTCTTCCGCTGCTTTTATGAATTTTGTTTTAACTATGATTTTATGTAACATTGTGATGTATGAAATGGTTAAAAAATACTATAAGCTTTATTCACTTATTCATGATCCTGATGACGACGTGGTTATTCGTGTTCTCTCATTGGGTGGGCTCAACAGACTACTGGGTTTAACTTGGTCTCTTGTGTGATTAGTGTCAATTAGCTGACAAGTAGACTCGGAATTAGGTTACATTGGGCGTTTCTGCCACAGCGGGCGCGGTCGGGCTTGGCCTAATTCCTTTGCCTGAGGGTACGCGTGAGCGTACCCGATGGGTATAGCCCCCCGAGCCCTCAGGCGATCCTAGAAGGGTTGGTTGGGGAGTCTCTCGGTCGGAAACCTTTGATCCTGAGGCTTAACATACCCCTATGTTAGGATCTCGTCAGGAGCCCCCGAGCCCTTCGTGGCCTCACTTAGCCGAATTTGTGATGGCGACGAAGGGCTGAATTCAATCTTTTGGTGACCGAGCTAGCCATGGCAGGGATGACTTCCGCTAATGAGAGTGCGGTGCTCCTCGTGAGTCTTCTCCCAAGTGTGATGGGAGCGCTTGGCTATCAGGGCCGAGCGACGGTAAAAACGCTGTTTCAACCTGTGTTGCGTAAGTCTGACGCCCAAGCAAGGGTTCAACGAACTCATCTAGGAGTTGCCGGCCTTATGGCTAGGGGCACGCTCCTTCCCGATCTAGGCCTACCATGGGTCGGGTGATAGAGAGTGTCTGGGCTCTGGCTCGGGGCCACCTGATCACTGGTCGCACCACGCTCTTCTGGGGACTTCGGTAGCAGGCCTCGATCTTCTTGAGCTGACCTTGGCAATCATAGGTCGGGGTGCGGGGAGCACGCCGAGCTCCGCACGCCGAGCTCAGACGGGGCCCTCGTTGCAGGTCTACCAAACATGCCTAGCAATATTACTATATGAATCCATCGTAGCACAAACAAGATAAAATACCATACTTCAGATTACGCTAGCGTGGATAAATGAAATTGATGTTGATATCATGCTCAGCTGGAACCAACACCTGTAGTTTTCTGCTATGGAAGAATTGCTGCTGGTTTCTCTCCATTATCCACTTTCTATGACAAAAAATAAAACGACAGCAGCTACTCTGTTGCTTTGGCTTGCTTCTTGAAAATCGATCTATTAAATATTAGTTGAACCAAATTTGGATGTTGGCCTTTGACAAAATTGCTGGTGGCGTATTGATAGATGGCCGAATCAATGTTAGAATCGGCCTCTTGTTTTGTCTATGAAGAATTTCGTCCCCAGCGGAATCGCCAATTGTGTTGCCGCGAAAATTTGATCACGCGACACCACAATAACTATCATACTTTCGTGGCGACGAGCGACTAGTTTTGAGAACAAACTAGCAAAGGGTTCCTCGCTTTTGTGGAGGAGAACCGACCGTTTTTTAGCGCAAAACGGCAAAGATTACCAATCCCTAATGGAGATTAGGGTTCGGCGTGTACTACTATCCTTAGGTAGAAGAAAACATAATACTGGAAAAATAATAGATTGATAATGTCGATTGGCCAAAGAGAAACCAAAACAATGGGCCAATCACCCTTTATAGGGCGCACCAGGTCTGCGATGTATGTACATGGGTCCAACTATACAATGTTATAAACGTATCTTCTGACATCCAATCGACCGTATATTGGAAACCTGGCTGAATACGTGGCAGATCTCCGACCATGAACAACAGCGCTCATAACCCCCATGCGCATCATCAACTTGAGCGCCTTCTTCTGCCGATGCCTCAGAGCACAACCCTCCATCTGCTATTGGTCTTGGGACTCGGGGTCAGCCTCAGCATGAGCTCCCGCCGATCCTCATGGTGGCGCTAGCCTTTGCGTTGAGCGGAGCTCCTCGTGGCGGCGTGAGTCCCTTGCAGCAGGTCGAACCTCGAGAATACGAGCACGGTGGAGCAGATACGGTGCGGTGGATCCTTAGCCCGCTAGAGTGCAGGGACAGCAGATCTAGATGCATCAGGTTTTGCAGCATGACGTGCACACCCAAGGCGACGTCGACGGTCTCATTGGAACTTGCCTGGCTTCCTCAATAGAATTTCCATATCAAAGCCTGATATGGAGCTTGAAAGCTTGGCCTCATATTGGAGAATATATGGATCACGTTTCTTTGTTTAGATTTATTTGAGAAAGTCTATTTGATACGGAGCTTGAAAGCTAGGCCTCACATAGTATTTGTTAATATATTTGAGTCCGATAATACTACTTTATGTAACATCCATAGGATTTTGTTTTAAAAAAACACCTGCAGAATGGATCGGACTTTATGTACGACTCTTTGTATTTTTTTATCCATATATATAGATGGAGGGAACCCACTTAGTTTGGATATACGAGATATGTAGGACGAATCCAATACGTATTGGAGTCAGACTTGTCTGTAAGGATCATCGCTAGACGCGATATAATGGAACTCCTTGAGCATAGGTCATATAAGTCTGGACAAAGGAAGAAATATCCATTGTCCGGTAGTTAGGGGGAGACAGACAAAAAAAAGAATGGACGAAAAAAAGACTGAAATTTTGCCTCTTTATTATTAGGTATAGATAGGAAACGACCTTCCCATGTAACTGAACTGAGTCCAAACCAAATAAGTACATGGTCCACATGTTTCCTTCTTGTTGAGAATTTCTCTCCCCAGATTCATTCCTGATCACGTCATGCATGTAGTAGTAGATAATATATAATTTTGTCCCTGCAACTTCTTCAGAAGAAATCCACGTCCTTTCCTCCTCATGCCTCTAGCAGCACGCTGAGCCTCCATTATCTACTATAAATGCTCGTGATGAGCACCACTCCAAATATGCATGTCACTCTTATCTGATCTGGCTCTTCAAGATGCAAAACCTCACACAAGCATGCATGTTTGACCTGCTGGTAAAAATAATCTGGCCACCTGACAATCTCTCCACCATTGATATGCATCCTGCGCCACGCATCAGCCAAGCCTGGTTCTAACCTCTCAAAATTCTTAAGCAATGTGCATTTCTGCTGATTGACATGACTACTATTATTTAAAGCAATTTGGCTGACCAGATAAACTAACTTGCCAAATCACATTGCCAACAGCGTCGAGTCCCTTCGTTTGCTAGCATTCGTGCACGGGACCGAGTCTCAGTTAGATCGACTTGGACCGTGCCGTTCGTGCAGCCGCAGGTCTTGTATGTGCGCCTCACGCATGCAAGCACGAGTATATACAAATCACGGTGGCTTTGCGTGGCTTGCATGTCTCTGTAGTTCATATAGTGATCTTTGTTTTTTTGCGACGAAAGAAGAACTATAGATAATAGATGGATACATCAAAACATTACAAGCACTCTGATTACACAAATATCCAGAAACTGATTTTCATCTAAATTATACCCACGCTGTGAATAGCTCCAGATCTCAAAACCAATCATATACGACGCTTTGCAGTATGGATGAGCGTACAGGCAAACACTTGGCAAAAGGTCTAAGAACAACAATGGCCAATATTCATGTAGACGGAGTTGAGAAACTTCTTTCTAGTGTCTTTATTCTTCTTCTTTCTGCCACCGAAGAATGAGAAAGAATGATCTAAAACTTATTCTCGCTAGCCCTTCATCCTGGCTAGATCTAACCACAATAAACAGAGAAAAAACCAGAGAAAATTATTTCCTGGCGGCGACACCATCTTCGCCTTGATATCGCCGCCCGGAAATAAAAGTCTCCATGTCGTCATACCAGTGAGGATGCTGATGCCGTAGTTGTCACCCTTATCTTCAACAGAGCCGGCATAGAGAAAACGATTCCACTTTGCCCTTTCGCCATCGTTGGAGAGGAAGAAATAAATCCCTAAAATCATGAAACTTGCCATGGAGAGACCCTAATCCTAAAGACTCGAACTACTGGAAAAACTTATTAAAAACGATAGATCCTTGTTTGTTTGCTCCTAGACCAATGATGCCTTGACAAGTTCTGATTACTATGGAAGCTAGCTGAGTTGCTTCGGCACATCAAATCTAGTTGCAGGCTTGTTGAAGGATGCTGCCACGGGAAGTCAGTTAGCACGGAAGTGTTGATCTTGAGATCCGACGAGCTCTCGATCTTGATTGCACCGAAAGCCCCTACCTAGCGCATCAACTGTCAGTGTTTGAGGACCAACAACTCGTCATGGGGTTACCCGGTGAAAGCCCTAGTTTGATTTTGGATAATTGATAAAACCTAGTACTAACCTTTATGCTAAGTGTGTGAATTAGATAAAGTTGGTACATTCAAAGTGGTGAAGCTAGAAGATGATCCATGGAGTGATGATGGATGACATAGATGATCAAGTGCTCATCATTTGCAAAAAGAAGAAAGAGAAAAACAAAAATGGGCTCAAGGCAAAGGTATACTTGATAGGGTCATTTTTGTTTTGCACTCAAGACACCATAGAGGATGTGAGTGATTTAAGATCGATAGTCGTACCATTAAGAGGGGAAATTGTCGGTTAAAATGGTTATCATGTGCCACTAGGTGATTAAATTCCTTGCATATGCATTAAGACCTAATTTGCTAACAACTAACCCTTGAAAATACTTATGAAAAAATGCTAACACACGTGCACAAGTGGTGAGACACTTTGGTGTTGGCACACAGAAACATGGGTGTTCAAAAACGTGTTGAAAATGTTGGTCTCGAGGAGACCAAACACGTCTGACACAGGGACCGTTCGTGTCTGATATTTGGCTATGTGGTGGCTTTCAGATGAGACCAAACACGTCTGAAATTGAGACCGGACATGTTACGGAACCGTCCAAATTATAAGAGCACAAGTACAAAAACAATCACTGAAGTGATCAAATTCTCACACTTGAGCCCATATAACTCCGGTAGTCCAATGAAATCACGAGGGATTTCAAACCAACCAACATACAAGTCAAGATCGTAGTGATTCAACATAACAAGTCACATATTACATCCATTTCACAAGTAATTCAACATTCATCAGAGTTCAACATAGTTGTTGCAACTTAAGTGAAAAAGTAGCGGAGGCAAAGTAATTTGAAACTAACATTACTCTTATCTCAAATACATGTTAGTACCAAGGTCAACTTCTAATAAAAACATTAGAGACAAGATAACTTAGAAGGATCATGCCCACGATCACACTCCGCCACTACGGCAGGAGCCATCCAATTCTTGCAGTAGCCATGATACATCACAATCTGCAAAAAGTGAGAATAAACCCTGAGTATGAGAATGTACTTAGCTAGACTTACTTATCGAAAACTAGAAATAAAGTGACACCAAGGATCATGCAAGGCTTTCTTTAAGTGGAGCTGGCTGACATTTCATTTGTAGAAAATCATAAGTAGTAGTAACCATTTTTAACCTGTGCTAGCAGTGATTTTTAGCATTAACCTGTTATCTATCTTAGCACCTGTGCTAAACAATCACTCGGTTATTAAGCAAACATTATTAACCATAGCAGGTATAAATTGAGGCAATATTTAAATCATCATCCAAGTAACCATCCGTTCAATTAATTGAATCTACGTTGCCGCTGCTCAAGTCAAGTGCACACTAACCGGGAGCGACGGCAATTCGAATCGAATTCCTATCTAGCTGGAGGGGTATTTCTAACACAAACCGCGCAGACCCTGCGCTAGTGTCGCACAAGTCACCTTTGGTACAATTCAGGAATCACGGGTTAGACTGATGCCGCATCCCCAAGTACAACACTCTGCCAAGTGATAGGGACTCTAACTCCCCTAGTCTTACGCCAATGTTTCCAAACATATCCTTACTTCCTCCAGAATGCACACTTGACCCCCTGATTTCTGGCTTGAACTGTATTACTCGGCTTCGTGGTCGGAACGACTTATTCGGCCAATTAAGTGTTAGACTGCGTTCAACATGACTCGATGACGTACAACGAATCGGTCCTTAACCGACACAGACGGGGATAGATCCACACCTTAGACCTCCATGTCTTGTTGCTTCATTATCGTCATCCCACTCGATCTTATTTCATTTTATTAACACATGGTTCTTTTCCACGATAGCAAATATAGTCTTCCGTGCCATATATAAGTATCCCTAAAGCTCGTAGGTGACAGAAAATCACTCGACTTCTATCGCTTAAAGCAGGGCTAAGCAATTACTCAAACCTGAACCTAAATAGGATTCAAGGTATACTTTCTGGACAAGGATATGATATATATGCAGCAAGTGTTTTCATCCAACACCTATCACTTAATGCAACATTATATATAATATATATACTCAATTGCATTTTCAGAAATTAGGAGACTTATAATGCTCTGGGGCTTGCCTGAGATCCAACACTAAGTCAGTGTTTGTCAGACACCACTCGCTGAGTACTTCTATCTTTGGAATAGTTCCACCAAACACCGTCTTCGGGTTTGGCTCCAATACCATATCCTTCATGCGTTTCAGCTAGCGTACCTAAAATGAGGTGCAACAATGCATATGTATGAATACATAGAAATACCACAAGCAACCACTTATGCAAGCACACGATTTGCTAGATGAACAAGGAGGGCTGGAGTAGCAAGGCGAGTGATACAAGGTGGCTTGCGACCTATCTAGGGCTGAGCGTGGCGTGAGTAAACACAAGGTGGCTTGCGGGGCAAATCGAATAGTGTGATGGCTCGATCTGTTGTTGGGGTGGTGGAAATGGGATAACGACACAAAAACAAAGCACAGGCGATTGAACTAAGCCAAGAACACGACTCTAGACCAGCAACAAAAACTCGACCATGGATACAAACTCAACAACGCGAAACTGAAAACAGTATTGCAAAGGCACAAAGTGGTTGTAGGACCGCGGAAAATAAGTGGATTATTTTTGGCTTTTTTTGTGGACTGTAGGTGATGAACACAATATAAAACTAAATGAAGAATAAGATAATACCTAGCAGTAAACCTGACAATTTGATACCAGATAATGGGGACTCAGGCATGATCTTCCGGTAGGTAGATGATAAGTCGAATTGTGGAGATCACGATGTAGATGATCCAAGGACTCTGACCGAACAGATCGGCTCCCTTGCAATCACAACACCATTGCTCCTATGGTTATCAACCAAGCATGAAACCCGGATGACCTCGCCAAGAAGGCTAGTCCCTGCAAGCGATTCGAGAATACAAGCAAGAACTAGTAAAGGCAATCTGAAATTGCAATTTGGGGAAACAAAAACCAAAGTAGCAGCCTAGTCGGTCCGGTATAGAGACAAAATCTCACAAACAAAGTGTGCAGATGCAATCTAAGCAAAACCCGAGTTTTCTAGCAGTACATAGGTGATATATATAGTAGAAAACAACTCCTCTACAAGGCTATGGGCGTAGGCCACCAGTTGAGGAAGTGGAAGACCAATTGGTTCAGCTTCCATGAAGTCTCTTGAAGTTCTCGCGCGTCTTCTGAGCTTCTGTGCAGCCTTCAGTAAATCAACCATAACTCTTTAGTGGAAAGTCCAAAAGATGCTCCGTTTGTTGGGTTGGAAAGTAGATTTGATAGGCTTTCAAATCATGTATATCATGCACCACGAAACTGCACAGGTTGGTACAGATTTATATGTGAAGTTGGAGTACTTGTCACGTGAACTCAGTCTTGTGCATGTAAATGTTTGTTGCTTGAGGGTAAACTTGGCATAGAGCTTGAAGTTGGCATAAGCAGTGGTTGGCTCGATGTAAATGGTGTATCAAAACTTGAGTAGCTCTTGTGCTTTGCATACACCATAGCTCGTTGGATGTAAACTATGCTGATCCCATGTTCCTAAGCAATAAGACATCACAAAACTTTAGTAGCATCCCATCCTCATGAATATTAGTATGTAACATAAGGAACGAATGCACCTATTCAAATGACGTGCACGAGCCCTTGTCATTAGTCCTTCTAAAGAATTTGGTGTCGAATTAGTGATAGGGCTTGTATCTGATGCGATGTCCTCATCAGTAGCGGATGGTGCAGGGGTGACTGGTTCAACTGCCGATGGAGTAGCAGAAGAAGAAGTGGTACGAGACCGGCT
Source organism: Saccharum hybrid cultivar R570 (assembly GCA_038087645.1). Classification (NCBI taxonomy): domain Eukaryota; kingdom Viridiplantae; phylum Streptophyta; class Magnoliopsida; order Poales; family Poaceae; genus Saccharum; species Saccharum hybrid cultivar. The sequence continues at coordinate 73,226 of JAQSUU010000625.1, read as the reverse complement.
CTTCCTTAGGAGTGCCTCCGGATTATCAGTGTAGTTGTTCGGTAGAGCAAAACCACTCATACACTATCCTGTTTTTATTCACAATAGGAAGAAAACAAGCAGAATTAGTCTGCATAAACTATAGCTACCATTACATGCATGTGCTCATGATCATGTCCTACTAGATCCTTTAACCTATGCCCTCCCCGGCAATGGCACCAGAAATGCTTGTTGGCATTTTTTAGCGCAATCACCAAGTGTGGAGGTTTTAAGTCCATCCTCGGTAATGGCGCCAGAAATGCTTGTTGGCATTTCTTAGCACCATCACTAAGATTGAGTTAACCTTAGCGACGCTGCCAAGAAACACCAACTATGATAGTTCTTAACGATTACAGAAAATATCCGCAAGCGCACGGATCTATCGTTGTAGTATTTCACCCGGAAGTATTCAGGGTATCGTTATTTATATTTTTCCAAAGGAGGGCAAGGTATAAGAGTCTAGCATGAACATGAACAAGATTACATACACGCATTAGTAAACCAGTAGTTCATAACAGGGGTAAAAATGGTATTTTAAGGATAGTGGACACACATCTAGGCCAACCTCAAGGATAAAAGGAAAACAAAGAATAAAAGAAGGTTCCTACATGAAGCTGACATGTTCTAATATAGCTGTGCAAAGAATAGTTAATGATCATACAAGTTATATGACTAGAGTTAGAACTAAGTGTGAGATGGATGAGAAGATCTCTGAAAACTAGTTTCCCAGTGCATGGGAGACTTTAAGACTCCTACACAGTACCTGAACATGAGGGATTACAAGGGATGGACAGGGCTATCACCACCTGTCGCCTACCCCTCAACCGGGGGCACCATCATATCCGAAGGTTCCCGTGCACCTAGGCACCACGCCCGTGTACAAGAAAACTACACATATCCCCCTGAGACTCTGACCCTACATATTGACAAGCAAGAATATGGGCAAACCCAAAGGAACGATGAACTACCACCTCAACCCTAGCTCTACTTCTATGTATACAAATCATATGAATGTTTAAGCATAAAGTTGAACATGTTAAGATCATAACACACAAACTATATGCTACTTCATATATCATCATTATAACAAGATAACTATACTCTAATTCATATGCACTACTATATAAATGATATGAGAGCAAGACTTTGGAAGAACTCTTTATAGTATTCATACCAAGATTTCTCTCTTTTCTTCCAAGGATCCAAGCCCTCCTTGATAGCTTTGCTAGCTCACAATACTACTACTAAAACTAAAAGAGAGTACAAGTAGAGAGGTGAGGTGTGTAGCTCCAAATAGTTGTGTGTTTTGAAAGGTGAGACTACCCCTCTTCTTATACTAGTGAGATGGTCAGTTTGGCCTTGGTAAAATAGGAAACCACCAGAAACCGACGTTGCATGGTGGCATGCAACCGCTAGAGGAAACCGGGCCTAGAAGATAGCAGCAGGGGTGTGGCCGCCCCGTGACTGCCTTTGCATGGTCGGTTCCTGGATGGGCCTGGACCCTTCCCACGTCGGTGCTTGGCCCAGATGCTTCATTAGAGTGGGTCTTCCCTTGGCTCTTTGGTGTAGAATCTGCATTATGCTTTCTAGATTGTGCATTTTGTTTGTTTTCCACTTGTATTCGAATGTGTGTCCTGCAAAACATGTTTTCTCCAATACAAGTGGAACTAGGTCAATAGTAAAAGCATATTTGTCAAAAGATTGTTTATTTCTCCTATTTTGGAATTTATTTGGTGATCAGATTCGATTGATAGTGACCGCCAATAGTCACACACACAAAATCCTAAACGGTTACACTAGAAACCCCTACACGCCGGAAGCCTAGAATTGTCGGCGTATACAGGTGACTGACGTCTTACATGCAAGAGCTTCCGCTCCGCAAGCAATGACATCATCCTTGATGTGGACATCGCCATCTGACCTCCCCAACACATGACCTCAGTCAGCCACATCGAGACTGGCGTCACCATAGCGTGGGCCCTTCGATGCTAGGGCAGCCAGAAGATGAATGACTACGTCAATCGACCAGCAAGGGGCACGGCGTGTCAGAATAAGCACGTCGAAACTGAACCTCTGCCAGCATGTCCACCCCCGGACGACCAGCATCAATCGACGCAAATCAGCCAACGCTGCTCACTCACAAGACCACACCACAATACGCCACGAGCTCATGTGCAACAGAGGACTACATGAAGCCAAATTCCTAGAACCAAACTGGGACAAGGCCCTACGCCTGCACGAAAGCAAGGGAAAGAAAGCATCCGTGCAACCCGAAGAAAGACGAAGAAAGGCGCAATGCCGCTGAACCTATCTTGTAGATACCTGTTGGTATAAATTAACACACACAGATAAATTCGCAAGTGCATGAATACCACTGTAGCTTTCACCCAAAAGTATTCCAAGTATTGTATCCATAGAAAAACATGTGAGACTAACTACGGTCTAACTTAACTAAGGGTAGCAACAAGGTTAAGATAAACAGGAGTGTAGAGGGGATAACTAAGGTTCTCTTGTTTTGACTTCAGTAAGCTATGTCTTCTACTATTTAACTAGGGACATTACTAGGGAAAGACACTAGCAGAGGATGCTTTCCTTTGCAACCGGGTCTTACTTGTCCTACAGACAGGAGGTGGACTACAAAGAATTCAACGAGGTTATAAGAGTCACCCTCGTGAGCTACCACTGATCTAGAATATAGGGTGCATCCATGATTAACCTAAGTCTAAGCACCATGCTTACACTTATGATTAATACTTTACTCCCCTATGTAGAGAATAAAGCACTTAAAAGATTCGCAAACCTGATGAACAATAAAAACAAGATGCTTACTTGAATCTGAAGTTGATTACCAGAGAAATCTTAGAGGCAAGCTTAGATAGAATTTGGATCCACCAAGGTACAAGCCATAGAGAGAGCACCGATAAGCCAGCACCTCCTTCATACTCTTCCCTCACTCTCCATCTCACTATTTCTATTTATAAGACTAGATCCTATGGAGAACTAATCTTCTCTTGATAGCTGGCTCTGATCCTGACGAGGAGAATATGAATTAGGGTTTTAGGATGGCTCTAGGGAGGGGGGGTCTAGGCATCCTTATATAGGCCGAGGTGGAGTAGGGGGCAAGGAATCACCACATCATTGATCAGCATCAACTCCCTCGATCACTGTTGGATGAACCGACCTTGATCAACGATGGAGATGGACTCTCAAAGGCAGTGGGAAACTGATGTAGGAAGGAGACGCTGACCGATGGGACTATGGGGGTATAGACCCATATACCCTCATGGTTGCACATGGGCCACGCCGAAGGAGTTGGCCCAACTCGTTAGAATAGGCCACGCAGATCATCCAACTGATCGGCGTACCACGCGGGATATACTGAGACCAACTTGATGATCAAGGGAACCTGGTCGGTTAGGATAGATTTCATATCCCATGTGGATATGGTTGTTGTAACTGATTAGAGATAGATTCCTTAAATCTATAACCTTGCCCCCCATACTATATAAGGCAGGCAAGGACCCCCCTCAATTCATCTGATACACAATCAATACAATCCACAGAGTCGCAGGACGTAGGGTGTTACATGTAACACCCCTAGTGTTATGGTAACTAAAACTGGCCATGTCATCATATGCATTGCAAAGCATTCATGTTTTAGTTAATCTAATGTGCATCAACTAAAACAAAGTTACATTCATAGATTGATTGAGTTCTTATGATGTTTTACTTGAATCCTAAAACCCTAGTTTTGAATGACATTTCAAATACTTGGTTTATGCCCTATGTAAATTGAGGTGTAAAGCTGTTCTCTACACTAGTGTCAGGTGTAGGGGATAACCCAAGTGCAACATTTAAAAATGAACTCCAAGTTTGAGGTTGAATTTGAGTTCCAAAACTTGCCCAGAGTTTTCCAATTCAAATTCGAATTCAAATTAGGAGGTTTATTAAAATGAATTTATAATTCAAAATTGGTTCAAAAAATGTAGCATTAGGTAGGTCACATGTGATTTGACTCAATGGTACATTTGGATAATAGTTGTGATCACTAATTAATCACCAATTAATGTAGAAATCGAATCGAGTTTAAATTTGATTCAAAACCCTGATTTCCGAAAAACCCCGTTTTACCCCATTTTGTGTATTTCAAAATCTAAAAAGAATTTGGGGATGAGCCAAAAATCAAAGTTGTAGATCTGGTCATGTTGTACAACTTTGGTTTTGGAGTTTTCAAAGTTTTAGTACAAAATTTGGAGTAATTTTGAAAAGATTAAAATCCCAAATTTGACCCCTATTCATTTCCCTATTCCAATTTCAAAATGGAAGCATAATTTGAAAATGGTTTAAATAGCAAAGTTGTAGGTATTACTTAGATGTACAACTTTGGTGTTTTGATTTTTTGAAGTTTCATTATAAAATTTAAAGTAATTTTGAATTTCATCATTTCTAGAAATTGTCCCCTTTTGATTTCAAATTCAAAATTTAAAATCAAGGCTGAATTTGGAAAAGTTTATATTGAGAAAGTTGTAGGGTTTGAAAAAATGAGCAACTTTTGTTTTTATAGATTTTCAAATTCTATTGAAAAATTTTGAGTAATTTGAAAAATAGGGTCAGTGGCATTTCTGTAATTAATTCCAAATCGAGCAAGGTAGCCAGTAGCTCACTGCCAGCGTCCTTCCGGCCATTTCTAGGCGTGCCCATGGCACTAGTGAGCTGCTTCGCGGTGGCAAGTAGGCAGCTGCACATCGCCTGCCCCTTTTCTCGCCTCAGCCATAAAAGTCGAGCTGCCGCCGTCGGGTTCTTGCTTTCCCTTGTTTCGTCACCGTCGCTGCCATCGCTCCGCCGCTCGCCGCCGCTGCTAGCAAGCCACCCTCCACCAAATTGAGAGCACCACCGCATTCGCCACATCCTACCACAGCTCCTGAGCTGTCTTGCAGCCTCCTGCACCGTCTGTGCTGTCGGGAAGCCGTCGTCTTCCTCCTCGATGACCACTAGACGTCGTCGTGTCTGCCTTTCCATTGCAAGCCATCTTCGCAGCCTCTCCACGCCTACCGATTGCTCAGCTGTGTTCATGGTGAGCCACTGAAGCTCACTTTACTCTCAATTCAGTCTTTACCGGTTGGTCTCGCCAGGGTGTCGTGCGCCACCATCACCGTGCCGCCATGGCCGGCGTGGGGGGGGGGTTCTCCGGTGTGTCTGCTACCATGTGGGGTGCCTGAGTGAGTTCATGAGGTTGTGTTGGTCATGGTGGTGGGGTCTGTCTTGCCGAAGTCTCACCGCCGATGAGGGAGTCACCGGCCGGCCACCGCAGCGCCATGGGCGGCGGGAGTGGTGTCCCGTTTCGGCTATTGGGCCGGTCAGGTCAGCTGGGCCGAGCAAAGGAGAAGGGGAAGTAAGCCAGGAGAAAGAGGGAAAGGAGAGAGCAGGGCGCGGGTGGGCCGTGCATCCGGGTGGACTGGTTGGGCCGAGCGAGGAGAAGAGAAGGGCATCGGCCTGAGATTAAGTTTTATTTTTTTCTTTTTCTAAAATACCAAATAGTAACCATTTTTGTTTTTTCATTATGAGTTATTTAGAGCTTGAAAAATGATAAAAATTTTTGTGTAACCTCCCTGTAATGTGTACTATTTAGGAAAAATATGAGATGCTAATTTTGATTACTTTTTGTATGTTAATTACTTAGCCCCATTAATTGATAAATGACTTTTCCATAATTTTTTAGGCTTAATTAATTATCCAAAAATTGTGAAAATTGTTATGCCACTTAGTTATGATGTAGGCTTCCTAAAATAAAAATTTGAGCTTAATTGGACAAATTTGATTTTATACTTAATTTATGCTTTTTAGTTAATTAGTTAATCAAGTAATTAGTACTTAATGATTTAGGGTTGGTTTGACTTTGTGATTGGATGTTGACATTAGGTCATTAACTCTTAATGACCTTTGGCACCTTTAATTAATTGTTTGAGCTCTCTTAATCATGTTGTTAGGGCTTAATTAATCTTATTTCATGTGATTAACAAAAGTCATTAACAAAGTAGTTAACCTAATGAAACCCTAAGCTAGGGTTAGGTTAGGCTTTGTTAGTTTACAACTGTACCGTGAAGGAAAGTTGTACTCAAGTTTTAAAATTGTCATACCATCATCAAGCATCATATTTCGTACTTCATAATTTTGAGCATACATTATCATCTCGTGTAGTCCCCGTGAATGAGGAGATTACTGTGGTTGAAACCGTCCCCGAAGAAGAGCAGATGTCAGTGGAGGTGAAATTTGATATTTGTGGTATCGACCCAGAACCTAAACTTCTTGTCGATCAAGGAAAGCCCCAGATGCATCTAAACCTTCCTTAAGTTAATGCTTTGTTGCATTAGGTGATAGGAGTTGAGTGGTAACCTAATTACTGCATTACCATCCTTGATTCTTTAATATTATCCTTGTTACTATTTTATTTGAAAATACTTAGTATGCTTAGCCTTGCTTAATGAGAAAACTTTAAAAATGTTTAACAAAGTTTTAAGGGTTGTTGTGAAACAAAGTGATGGATAATGATGATGGAAATTTGAGACTAGTCGGTGGACTTGCATTAGGAAAGGAGTCTTGATGTAGTGTCCCCATCTGTGTTGGTTAAGGACTGTTCGTTGTTGAGCTATGTATGTTGAGACATTATAGTACTAAGCACATACCCATGGTAAGCCCTGGCTCGGCTTTTCTAACCGTGAACGGCCGACCGCGCACTAGGAGTCGAGAGATGGCAAGAGTAGTGTGTACCATCATAGCCAAGGGCTAGATTGGAGGTGTACTATGCTCTCAGGTGGCGCTGGACTCGGTCATGTTTTAGAGGATCCGAGTGAATATTGCTATATGGGGTTTGAGTCCCGCATATATCGTGTGGTTAGGAAGCCCCAGCTGGGTAGATAAGCGGTTCGGATCATCGTTGCTCCTCAGATATGGAGACTCGATTTGCTATTCAACATCATAGTTAATAAGTGGAACTTTGGTCAGAGATTAATAAAGAAGTTGAATGAGTTATCTGATCTAGACTAGGATCACTTACATTCTATTGATGATTAACAATGAATTAAAATATTGATCTTGAGGACTCACTATTAATAGATTTTATGCAAAAGAACTTTGATTCTTGCTGGAACCTGACCTTGATTCTCCTGAGCCTGCATTCCTGAGTCTTCTCCATCCTTTTCATCAGTTAAGTCTTGTGGAGTACTTTTGTACTCAGGGTTTGATAAACTCGTGTTGCAGGTACATCTCAGGAGCAGGTCTGTTTTGGACCCTACTACATGACCATTTTTGCGGTAAGGGACGACGAGTAGAATGTTTGGCTCTTAGGCAGAGCAATCCATTATCGTGGTCTGTAATAAAGTTACCAATGCTGCTCCACTACTATGGTTGTAATAACTAAACTTAAGGTTTGTAAGGTTTGGAACAAATGGTTTGTAAATTATGTTATGTAAGACTTCCACACTTTTACTCTGATGTAATTTGTTATATAAACTGTTGTAATACTGCAATGCCTTTGTAATATGATCTTGCTCGGAAGATCATGGATGATTCAGGTTTCCTGAGGACAGTCGATAGACTTCTTAGGTTTTGTGGTACACATGCATAACCGTCAGAGGTCTTTGAGATAATGACAGGTGCATGTGGGCTATATTATTTAGGAGGTTCTGCCACAGCTGGTATCAGAGCGATCATTGTTAGGGCTATTGTAGTATTGCTTTACCAAAACTACAAAATGATTTGGGTCAAATGAATTTAACTTGCCATTTTGGTCCAAATTGCTTATGGCCTATCTTTATTCATTTTGTAGTTCTTTAGTCATGTTTAAAGACTATTGGTGTTATAGCATGCTAAAATTGCCCTATGTATAAAGTTTACTGTTTTGTTACTCTTGTGTAATTGATTATTGGAAATCTTTTATGCTTAGTTTCGTAAGTTCAATTCGTGCATCATGCTTAATGAACCTATTAATTACCTTCCCTATTAATGTGGTTTGGGTTAAGTAGCATCAATCCTATTCATGCTAACCTTTAGATCCTCCCTTGCTATACTTACTAATTCTAATCTTACCCTCTACAAGATGGCCCGTACAAAGTTAACTCCTCACAAGATGACCGGACCTAAGGGTGTTCCACGTCACCAATTGGCCCCAAGGAATGATGGCGCTAGTAGTAGCCGCTCTAATCCACAAGTAGAGTTGAGAGGCTCAATGCAAAGTTGGCGAGGGCCACAAGAGACCAATCTCTAGATTCTATCCGCATTGGGAAGCTAAAGGGACAGTTGAGGCAAAGTGAGGCTGCTCATTAGAACTGTGAGTAGATGATTGACAACATGTTTTAGGATAGAAATGAAGCTTGGCACTGAGAAGATGTTGCTAGGGATCATGTGGAGGAGTTAGAGTTCTATGTCAATGATCTAGAGGGAGATAATCAGATTCTCCATGAGGAATTGTATCATATGTACTATCAACTTCATCCTCCTCCTGGTGTAGCTGAGTTAGACCCTGGTGTCATTCTAGCAGATGGGGGTGAATCTGAGGAGGAGCCAGAAGAAGAAGATCCTGAGGAGATAGAACTTGTTGATGAAAGTGATGATGGGGGAGGTCATGTTTTAGGGATGGACACCAACCATGAGGACTGAGGTGGTCGAGGGCTTATGTTAAGTTAGTAGTTTGCTTTGCTATATCAGCATTAGTTGAACTGGGTAGTCCTGCCTAAGTGCGGACTTGTGTAATAAATAAGTGAACCTATGTGGTGTGTGCTTGTAGTAGCTTTTCAAGTTCAATAAAAGTTTGTGAATAAAGTTTGGCTTGTTATAAACACATGCCTGCTCGTACTCGTGCTATTGATGGTGCTAGAACCTCCTAGGATGGGGGTAGTGCTCCTAATCCACCACCAGTTCCACCAACTATGGTAGAGGCCATTGCTGCTCTTGTCAATGCTACTACTGAAAATGCTCGACTGCTGAGAGAAATGGCCCAGAAGAATCAGAATGCACCACAGGGCAACTGCGGTCGTTATAATAATAGAAATGAGACCACTTATGTGGACTTCACTGATACCCATCCTCTAGTGTTCACCAGGGCAGATGAACCACTAGAAGCAGATGACTAGCTCCGCACCATGGAGCAAAAGTTTGATCTCATTAACTGCACTGATTATTAGAAGCCCATGTTCATAGCCTAACAGCTTAGAGGTGCTGCGGGAGCTTGGTGGGTAAACCTTCTTGCCGCACAGCTAGCTAGTCACCGTGTGACCTGGGCGGAGTTTTGTGAAGCTTTTCGTGCCCATTTCATACCTAATGGAATCATACTCATGAAGTTAGAGGAATTCCTTGGTCTGAAATAGGGAGATCAGTATGTCATGTAGTATGTGGGCAGGTTTAATCACCTGGCACAATATGCTCCCAACCATATTAATTCAGATCGCAAAAAGAAAGCCTATTTCATAAGGGGCCTGAGTTTCAAGATTCGAACAATGATGACTAGTTGCCTCAATGCTACTTAGCATGAGACAGTCAATATTTCCATTGCCTCTGAAGAAGAGTATCGTAAGCATAAGGAGGCTAAGAAAATGAAGAATGTGTCATCTGGATCTTCTAGTAGCAACCAAAAGTGCCAGAAGATAATCTATCATCCACAAAATCATTTTGTCCTCCCTTTCGTCCACCACAGTTCTAGGCCCGGCAACAGGCATTTGTCTGACTTATTGCAGCTCTACCATATCCACGATAGCCGAATGCCCCTGACATTCGTACCCCAACCCCGCAGGGTAACAACAACTATCCTTGCTACAATTGTGGAAAGCCAGGTCACTTCTTGAGGGAGTGCCCATACACGAAATAGTACAATCCCAACTTCCAGAAAGCTCCTGTAACTCAATAGCAGAATCAGAACTAGAGTAAGGGCAACAATCAGAATGCCCAGAAGGGCAAGGCTGACAAGAAAACTAGGCGTGTTTTCCACACGCAAGCTGGAGCAATTCCTGAGGGAGAACCCATCATGATGGGTATGTTTCCTATTGCAAATCACCCCGTAGTTATGCTTTTTGATTCTAGTGCATCACATATGTAACACCCTAGGTGTTTGCCTTGCATCTGTGCATCCATATGAGCATGACATGAGCATGTGCACCATCATTTCATGTGCATTGTCATTGAAACATAATATTGAAACATCTGCAACATTCATGTTGAGTGTATGTACTATGTGTATTCTTGCTTGTAGTAATAGCTCATGTATGCCTTAGACTTGTATTGTTATGATGGGTGACACAACATCTTGGAACATGATCATGCAACACATGCAACATGCTTAGTTAAACTATGCAACACAATGTTTCAATAGGGTTTTTGTGTAGATGACACTTGTGATGCTCTAACATGATCTCCATTAGCTTAACTATGCTTAGGACACCTAATTGAGCACTGTTCATGTTGACCAAAAAGACTAATTTGCCCTCTAGGTGAGGTTTGACCATGAGGTGACCTATAGAGTGTCTTACTTTGACTATTTAAAAAGTCTAACCTAGAGACCTTGCATGGAGGTGCACCCATTATCAAAGTTGTAGCCAATTTATCAAGGAACAAAATTCTCAATATGACCATCTCATGAAAATGGCTGGAACATGCTCAAACAGGGCCCACAAGTTAGTTAGAGGACTGCCCAACACTTAGCAAAATTATTCTAAGTCAGGGTGCATTTCAGTTTTAATGTACCCCACTTTAGGGCTCTATAGTTCCAAATCCAGGCCGAACTAGCTCAAGTCCATATTGACAAAGTTGAAGCCCTCACATAGATCTACAAGTTTGCTAATTACGGTTCTCATCAAATCGGCTTAGATTGGGAGCTCTAGGGCAGTGAAGTTCGTTTGTCAGTCGGCTTCTTGACTGTATTGGCTTCTTCAGTTCAGTAACTAAACTCAGTCATGGCCGACCGGCCTCAGGCCGTCGATGCCATGTGGTCGGGTCGTGGCAGTCGTACGCTGGCTTGGGGTCCACCGGTCAGGCCACGACACCCCTCAAGATGGCCACGACGTCCTCAGCTGGTCGCTCCCTCTCCATTTACCTCCTCTCCTCCCTCTGTTGTGCTTGCCAAGGCGAAGGAGCAGGCCATCAGTGCCGCCGCACACTCACCGAGCTAGCGCATCATCGTCTTCATGCCTCCACCCAAACCTTGCTGCACAGAGCACCACCGCAGCCTTCCCTACCTGCTCCACCTCTTCCCGGAGCCAACCGAGTGGAGGTGAGGCCACATTGGGCATTTTCACCGCCACGACCATGGCCTTGACCTCACCGGAGCTCAAGCTCGCTATGGCCGACATAGCTAGCGACCACCCCGTCCTCCTTATTCTACCTTGGTAGCACCGTCGTAGTCTCGTGGAGCTCGCCCTACGCTCGGCTGGCACTGTGGGGGCTCACCGTCGTCGGCGTACCACCGCCGCCGCTGCCGAGATGCCATGCATGTCGGCAAGCCATCCCCAATGGCTCCACCGCTCCTTAAGTTGGGTCAATCGGTGCGGCTTGCGGAGCTGGGTATGTTGGTGACCTCGCTGTCGGCCATCGGTCCACCGGCGGCGAGTTCTGCCACCGCCTTCTTCCCCCTCTGCCTCGGTGAGGTTGTCCAGCGGGTCCCACTATCAGCACAGGAGGGCGGGAGATGGCTGTAGGCCGTGCGTGGCTTAAGCGGGCCGAGCCGACGTAGTTAGGGCGGCTCAGTGGAGTAGGGTTTTTTTATTTTAGTTTTATTCATTTATTTCATTCTGGTGCAAACTTCAAAAATATGTATCTCCTGTTCTAGAGGTCCAAATGGGGCGATTTAAATTTTGGTGTGCTCTAAATGATGTCTAGTTTATTTAGAAAATATAATATATGGTTTGTTGGTTAATTATTTCTGAGGTCTATAATTAATCTTGTGATGCACTTTATTAACTATGTGATTTTGGTAATTTTGTATCTCCCTACCATGAAATTTTTGTGAGATGCTAAGTATGGTATAAAGATGCTCTAGTTAAATTTTCAGCCTTTTTGAAGGTCATTTGCTCCAATTATAAAATTCCTTTGTTATAGGCTTTATTAGCACTTATCTTTTTGTTGTTTTGATATCTCCATATCTGCTTGTCATAATGAGGTGAAATGTTTATGGTAGCCTCTTGGTAACATGTATTTGCCTCTGTAATTTTATTAGAATTTTCTGAGTACATTTTATATGTGATGCCATTTATGCTTATGCACTCAAAGTAAATAGAAAAGGGTTATTAGATAAATGTTTATGCTAGTGCCATGACTTGATTTGGTGTTACTTAAACATTATTTTACTATTAGTGAAGTTGGGTGGGTCATTTGTGATGTTCTCAACATCACTTAATATTTAATTGTACAAATCTATCTTTTCTGGATAGATTTGGTGATTAAGCAAATTAGGCTATGTTAATGATGTTTTCATGCTTGGTTATCTATTGCAAAGTCATTGAGGACTTCATGAACTAGTTTCTGGTAAATTTTGGTAGCATTTGGACTTATAGTTTAGAAATGGCAGTTGTTCTAGGCTGGGTTCAGTTTTGGAAGTGCTCTCTGTCCTTTAGAATAGATTCTTTACATGTGCTATTTCAACCTGGCAAATGATGAAATCATGCTTACATGTTTATAAATGAAATATTGACAATTTCATAAGCTTTCCATAATGTACTCTTGCAAGTCATTTGGAGTTTTAGAACTCCAGTTATGAGTTTCTTAGCTACTGCTGATAACATGTTGGAAATGTTAAATTTCTGGAATCTTGTTATGTGCGTGTTAGTCTTAACTTTGCGGTGCTTAGTGGTTTCTTAGGGATGTTCCAACATGTTTATACCAGAGAGGAAATTTGCACCTAAGTTTAAAGTGATTTGAATAGAGCACCACATGACTTGGTTTTGTGCTCATGATGTTAAAATATCATTACATTCATCTTCACATCATTCTTACATGTTCACAAATCATCATGTCATCCTTGGTGCATACATGAAGTTCATTGGGTGCATATACATGCAATAGGTGCACCAAGGATCGTGGTGACTGCAACGCTCCGCAAGGCGTGAACCCCGAAGTTGGAGTCCGTTCGGGAGCCGGAGGTCCAGTCCGACGAAGCCGGAGAAGGCGTGGGAACCGTTCTTAAAGTCGAACCTTGATCTATCTTCTTTCGGTTAAGGTAAGCCCTGGAGCATTATAAGCCTCCTACTTTCAAATCAATCATCTATATATACATGTTATATGTGTATTGTTGCATTACGTTATAGGAGTTGGATGGAAACCCTTGCTGCATTGATAACACTCCTTGTTCAGCAATTTGAACCTTGAATCCTATGTAGACAAGATCATATCTATGCTTAGCCCTACTTAATTAGACTAGTAGAAGTCGGGTGATTTCCTGTCACCTACGAGATATAGGGCTTTATCAGGTCACAGTTGGCTATATTTGCTATCGTAGAAAAGAACCATAAATTAATTTGAATAAAAGACCGGCGGGGTCTTACGGTTGTAGTGATGCCGCCTGTGTCGATTAAGGACCGAGACCTAGAGCCTTCTATGTCATTTTGAACGCATGCCTGACATTTAGCTAGTTGGCCTGAGGTTGCCGACCATGAAGTCTAGTTGCTCAACTCAGGCTACGAAGTTGAAAAGTGGAAGTCGCCTCGGAAGGGAGCCAGAGGGTCTAAGGGTAGGTGAGTTAAAAGTCCTGAGCATCCTGGCCACTGGTATCCCTAAGAACGTGACACTGTTTGGGCCCATCCTGAGTTGTACCAAAGGTTATCTATGGTTGCCTTTAGTGGGGTTTGCTAGGTGAGTGTCAGGAATACCCTCTCAGCTGAGTTGGAATCGATTCGAGTCGCCATCTCTCCTGGATAGTGAGAAACTTGACTGGTTATCTCTAGCGTAGATACACTAATTATATTGATGGTTTGGAATTGATGATAAGGATGATGATGACAGCCATGATTAAATAGGATATGGTTATTATTGCTTTCTTAGCTTAATCAAGTGATTGCTATAGTGCAGGTGCTAATATAGTTAGCAGGTTATTGATGATTAACTTGATGCTTAAGCAACTAATGGTTACTTATCTATATTAAGCTTTTCTACAAATGAGTTAGCTAGCCCACTTTATAAAGCCTTGCACACTCCTTGGTGTTGCTTTATTTTTGGTTTTTGATGAGTAAGTCCAGCTGAGTACCTTCTCGTACTTAAGGTTTATTTCCCACCTGTTGCAGGTAGCAGATTCGTACTTGTTGCTGCAAGTATTGTCTTCACCATGTGGGCGTGAAGACTAGACCATATGGGCATGGTCTCTGTAGTATCTCTTCTGGTATGCTTTTGCAGGATGTGACTTTGTACTGGCAGTATTTGACTTCAAATGGTTTCTGAAATTATGTTGCTTCCGCTAATCTCTACTTTGGTTTTGTAATAAATTATTCATACTCCGATGTATGAGAGTTACTTATGAACTGTTGTAACAAGTGTTGTGTTATGTTGAATCACTATGATCTTGGTTGCTCTCGGTTTGGTTTGAAATCCCTCGTGATTTCGTGGACTACCGGAGTTATATGGGCTCAAGTTTGAGAATTTGATCGCTTCGGCGATTGTTTTTGGACTTATACTCTTATCATTTGGACGGTTTCGTGATAATATACATTCATCAATCAAACATTTGTCATGAAACATAAAATTCCAATTGGGGAAGCCAAAGAAAACTTCTTTATACAGTCGCCCGGCAGACGTCTATGTACTAAGAAAATGGTGCATCAAGTGCCTATAGAATTGGGTGGGCATACTTTTCCCACATCCATGATAATTCTGAAGGATCAAGATATAGATGTGATCCTAGGTATGAACTGGATGTATCAGTGTGGAGCTGTAATAGACACCTTGAATAGAACAATAAGGCTAAACTTACCTGATAGTAGTTCTCAGCTTCTTATCCAACTCCAAACACCTAAGAGGGCAGTCGAAAGAGTCTGTGCAACCTCTATGAAAGAGATCAAAGATATTCTTGTAGTTTGTGAGTTTCCAGATGTATTCCCAGATGATCTGCCTGGTCTACCTCTAGACAGAGATGTGGAGTTTGTGATTGAGTTGAAGCCAGGCACTGCCCCAATATCTAGAAGAGCATATCAAATGCCACCAAAAGAGTTAGCAGAACTCAAGACAAAGTTGCAAGAGTTGCTTGACAAAGGTTTTATCCAACCTAGTTCTTCACCATGGGGATGTCCCGCTATCTTTGTGAAGAAGAAGGACAAAACCTTGAGGCTATGTGTTGACTACCGTCCATTGAATGAGGTCACTATTAAGATTAAGTATCCTCTTTTTTGAATTGATCTACTCTTTGATCAACTTGCTGGAGCCAAAGTATTTTCTAAGATCGATCTCCGATTTGGCTACCACCAAATAAAAATTCGTCCTGAGGACATTCCTAAAATTGCTTTCACCACTAGATATTGTCTTTATGAATATCTAGTCATGTCGTTTGGTCTTACCAATGCACTAGCTCATTTCATGTACCTCATGAACTCTATTTTCATGCTGGAGCTCAACAAATTTGTCGTTGTCTTCATCGATGATATCTTGATCTATTCCAAAAACAAAGAGGAACATGCGGAACATTTGCGCATTGTTTCGAGTCGCTTAAGAGAACATCAGTTATATGCCAAGTTTAGCAAATGTCAATTTTGGCTCAATGAGGTGCCGTTCCTCAGGCATGTTCTATATGCTGAGGGTGTTGCTATTGACCCTGGCAACTGGAAGCCACCAACCACTGTTCACCAAGTTTGTAGTTTTTTGGGAATGGCAGGTTATTTCTGTCGTTTCATTCCTAACTTCTCAAAGATATCTAAGCCTCTCACTGAGCTGTTAAAGAATCAAGTCAAGTTTGTCTGGTCACTAGAATGTGAAGATGCTTTTCAGACTCTGAAAAACTTGCTGACCACTGCTCCAGTTTTAGCTCAGCCAGACATTGAGAAGCCATTTGATGTATAATGTGATGCTTCTAGTACTGGTATTGGGTGTGTACTGATGCAAGAAGGCAGAGTGATTGCTTATGCTTCTCGACAACTCAAATGCCATGAAGAGCACTATCCAACTCATGATTTAGAGTTAGCAGCTGTTGTTCATGCTCTAAAGATCTAGTGACATTACCTATTGGGTAACACTTGTCACATTTACACTAATCACAAGAGCTTGAAGTATATCTTTACTCAGGCTGATTTGAATATGTGCCAAAGAAGATGGTTAGAGTTGATAAAGGAATATGATCTAGAGGTACATTATCATCCGGGTAAGGCAAATGTTGTTGCCGATGCACTTAGTCGGAAGAGTCATTGCAATTGCTTAACAGTGAAGCCGCTCAATATTTCTTTGTGTCATGAGATAGCAAAGTTGGGCATAGAAATAGTTCAACAAGGTAGTTTTGCCAATATCACTATTAAACCCACTATTCAAGATTAGATCATTGCTGCTCAGAAAGAAAACAAGGGTATAGGCTATATCAAAAAGAAAATTAGACAAGGGAAAGCATCCTGTTTTAGAATTGACGAATCAAAGGTGTTATGGTTCAAGAATCGATTGGTTGTACCAAAACTTCCTAAACTATGACAGTTGATCCTTGATGAAGCACACTTAACTAGATTCTCTATCCATCCAGGAAGTAATAAGATGTATCATGATCTGAAACAAAGGTTCTGGTGGACTAAAATGAAAATCGAGATTGCTCGATATGTCGCCAAGTGTGACACTTGTCAAAAAGTAAAAGCTATGCATTTGAAGTCAGCTGGAGAATTGCGGCCATTACCCATTCCATCCTAGAAGTGGGAGGATATCAGTATGGACTTTATAGTGGGTTTACCTAAGACTTCAAAAGGGTTTGATTCTATATGGGTCATTGTAGATCGACTCACTAAGTCAGCACATTTTCTTTTGGTCCAAATTACATATCCTGCTAACTGTTGTGCCAAGTTGTATGTTGAGTGTATCATCAGTCTTCATGGCGTGCCCAAGACAAATGTTTCTGATAGGGGTACACAATTTGTCTCTCAATTCTAGAAACAAATGCAAGAGTCATTGGGTACCAAACTTATGTACAGTACTGCTTACCATCCACAGACTGGAGGACAGACTGAAAGAGTAAATCAAATACTTGAAGATATGTTAAGATCTTGTGTGCTCAATTATTCCACTAAATGGGATGAATGTTTGATGTTAGCAAAGTTCTCTTACAACAATAGTTATCAAGAAAGTATCAAAATGGCACCATTTGAAGCATTATATGGCCGCAGATGTAGAACTCCACTGAACTGGTCAGAACCCGGAGAGAGAAGGTTTTTAGGGTTGATCTTGTAAAAGAAACAAAAGAAAAAGTTAGACAGATACAAAATAACATAAAAGTAGCTCAGTCTCGATAGAAGAGCTATGCAGATAAGCGACGCCGACCACTGGTGTTTGCCAAGGGAGACTATGTGTATTTCAAAGTCTCGCCTATGAAGGGAGTTAATCATTTCAAAGTCAAAGGCAAGTTGGCACCTCGATACATTGGACCATTTTAGATCTTGGAACAATGTGGGAAGGTAGCATATCACTTGAGATTGCCTGAACAACTTTCAGCTGTGCATAATGTGTTCCATGTGTCACAATTAAAGAAATGTCTTTGAGTGCCTGATAAAGTCACTAACTTTGAAGGAGTTAAACTGGAACCAGATCTGACCTATTATGAGTATCCTGTCTGAGTTTTGGATTAGAAAGATCGTGTTACTCGAAATAGAACAAGCAAGTGGTACAAGATACAATGGGATCGACATTCAGAAGAAGCTACATGGGAATCTGAGGATTACCTAATGGAGAACTTCCCTGAGTTCTTTGCTTCTATCTAAGTTACAATTTCCTCTCTAAGTTGTGACTTGTCCATTTTAAACTTTGTAATATGAAAACCCCCTACATGTTTTATGAACAAGCTTGAGATGTGTTTGCTTGACATGTTTCCTTTTCCATTACTTAACCCAAGGCTTTAAATGTCGGGACGAGATTTCTTTAAGGGGAAGGGCTATAACACCCCCAGTGTTATGGTAACTAAAACTGGCCATGTCATCATATGCATTGCAAAGCATTCATGTTTTAGTCAATCTGATGTGCATAAACTAAAATAAAGTTACATTCATAGATTGATTGAGTTCTTGTGATGTTTGACTTGAATCCTAAAACCCTAGTTTTGAATGACATTTCAAATACTTAGTTTATGCCCTATGTAAATTAAGGTGTAAAGTTGTGCTCTACACTAGTGTTAGGTGTAGGGGATAACCCAAGTGCAGCATTTAAAAATGAACTCCACGTTTGAGGTTGAATTTGAGTTCCAAAACTTGTCGAGAGTTTTCCAATTCAAATTCGAATTCAAATTGGGAGATTTATTAAAATGAATTTATAATTCAAAATTGGTTCAAACAAATGTGGCATTGGGTAGGTCACATGTGATTTGTCTCAATGGTACATTTGGATAATAGCTGTGATCACTAATTAATCACCAATTAATGTAGAAATCGAATCGAGTTTAAATTTGATTCAAAACCCTGCTTTCCGGAAAACCCCGTTTTACCCCCTTTTGTGTAATTCAAAATCTAAAAAGAATTTGGGGGTGAGCCAACAAGCAAAGTTGTAGATCTAGTCATGTTGTACAACTTTGGTTTATTGAGTTTTAAAGTCTTAGTATAAAATTTGGAGTAATTTTGAAAAGATTAAAATCCCAAATTTGACCCCTTTTCATTTCCCTATTCCAATTTCAAAACGAAAGCATAATTTGAAAATGGTTTAAATATCAAAGTTGTAGGCCTTACTTAGATGTACAACTTTTGTGTTTTGAGTTTTTGAAGTTTCATTATAAAATTTAAAGTAATTTTGAATTTCGCCATTTCTAGAAATTATCCCCTTTTGATTTCAAATTCAAATTTCAAGGCTGAATTTGGAAAAGTTTATATTAAGAAAGTTGTAGGGTTTGAAAAATTGAGCAAATTTTGTTTTTACAGATTTTCAACTTCTATTGAAAAATTTTGAGTAATTTGAAAATAGGGTCAGTGGCATTTCTGTAATTAATTCCAAATCGAGCAAGGTTGCCAGCAGCTCACTGCCGGCGTGCTTCTAACCGTTTTCAGGCGCACTCACAACGCCAGTGAGCTGCTTTGCGGTGGCAAGCAAGCAGCTGCGCATCACTCGCCCCTTTTCTCGCCTCGGCCATAAAAGCCGAGCCACCGCCGTTGGGTTCTCGCTTTCCCTTGTTTCGCCACCATCGCTGCCATCGCTCTGCCACTCGCCACCGCTGCTAGCAAGCCACCCTCCGCCAAATTGAGAGCACCACCGCATTTGCCTCATCCTACCACAGCTCCTAAGCTGTCTTGCAGCCTCCTGCACCGTCTGTGCCACTGGGAAGCCGTCGTCTTCCTCCTCGACGACCACCGGACGTCGTCGTGTCTGCCTTCCCGTGGCTAGCCGTCTTCACTGCCTCTCCACGCCTACCAATTTCTCAGTTGTGTTCGTGGTGAGCCACTGTATCTCACTGTACTCTCAATTCGGTCTTTGCCGGCTGGTCTCGCTGGGGTGTCATGCGCCACCGTTACCGTGCCACCATGGCCGGCGTGGGGGGGGGGTTCTCCGGTATGTCTATTGCCGTGTGGGGTGCTTGAGTGAGTTTGTGAGGTCGTGTTGGTCATGGTGGTGGGGTCTGTCTTGCCAGAGTCTCACCGCTGGTGAGGGAGTCATCGGTCGGCCACCGCAGCGCCATGGCTGGTGGGAGTGGTGTCTCGTTTTGGCTATTGGGCCGGTCTAGTCAGCTGGGCCGGGCAAAGGAGAAGGGGAAGCCGGCTGGGAGAAAGAGGGAAAGGAGAGAGTGGGGCGCGGGTGGGCCGCATGTCTGGGTGGGCCGATTGGGCCGAGCGAGGAGAAGAGAAGGGCAGCAGCCTGAGATGAAGTTTTCTTTTTTTCTTTTTCTAAAATACCAAATAGTATCAGTTTTTGTTTTTCTTGTTGTGAGTTATTTAGAGCTCAAAAAATGATAAATTTTTTTGTATATTCTCCCTGTAATGTGTACTATTTAGGAAAAATATGAGATGCTAATTTTGATTAAATTTTGTATGTTAATTAATTAGCCCCATTAATTGATAAATGACTTTTCCATAATTTTTCTAGGCTCAATTAATTAACCAAAAATTGTGAAAATTGTTATGCCACTTAGTTATCATGTAAGCTTCCTAAAATAAAATTTGGGCTTAAATGGACAAATTTGATTTTATAGTTAATTTATACTTTATTAATTAATTAGTTAATCAAGTAATTAGTACTTAATGATTTAGGGTTGGTTTGACTTTGTGATTGGATGTTGACCTTAGGTCATTAAATTTTAATGACCTTTGGCACCTTTAATTAATTATTTGAGCTCTCTTAATCATGCTGTTATGACTTAATTAATCTTATTTCATGTGATTAACAAAGGTCATTAACAAAGTAGTTAACCAAATGAAACCCTAAGCTAGGGTTAGGTTAGGCTTTGTTAGTTTACAACTATACCATGAAGGAAAGTTGTACTCAAGTTTTTAAACTATCATACCATCATCAAGCATCATGTTTCGTACTTCATCATTTTGAGCATACATTATCATCTCGTGTAGTCCCCGTGAACGAGGAGATTACCGTGGTGAAACCCATCCCCGAAGAAGAGCAGACGTCAGTGGAGGTGGAATTTGATATTTGTGGTACTGAACCAGAACCTGAACTTCCTATCGATCAAGGCAAGCCCCAGATGCATCTAAACCTTCCTTGCATTTTGAAAAGCTTTACTTCACTTAAGTTAATGCTTTGTTGCATTAGGTGATAGGAGTTGAGTGGTAACTTAGTTACTGCATTACCATCCTTGATACTTCAATATTATCCTTGTTACTGTTTTATTTGAAAATACTTAGTATGCTTAGCCTAGCTTAATGAGAAAACTTTGAAAATGTTTAACAAAGTTTGAAGGGTTGTTGTGAAAGAAAGTGATGGATAATGATGATGGAAATCTGAGACTGGTCGGTGGACTTGCATCAGGAAAGGAGTCTTGATGGCGTGTCCCTATCTGCGCCAGTTAAGGACCATTCATTGTTGAACTATGTATGTTGAGACATTATAGTACTAACCACATACCCGTGGTAAGGCCTACCTCGGCTTTTCTAACTGAGAACGGCCGACCGCACACTAAGAGTGGAGAGATGGCGAAAGTAGTGTGTATCCTCATAGTCAAGGGCTAGATTGGAGGTGTACTATGCTCTCGGGTGGTGCTAGACCCAGTCACATTTTGAAGGATCCGAGTGAAGGTTGATATATGGGGTTTGAGTCCCGCATATATCTTATGGTTAGGAAGCCCCAGCTGGGTAGATAAGCGGTTTAGATCATCGTTGCTCCTCGGATATGGATACTCAATTTGTTGTTCAACATCATAGTTAATAAGTGGAACTTTGGTCGGAGATTAAGAAAGAAGTTGAATGAGTTATCTGATCTGGACTAGTATCACTTACATTCTGTTGATGATTAACGATGAATTAAAATGTTAATCTTGAGGACTCACTATTAGTAGCTTTTATGCAAAAGAACTTTAATTCTTGCTAGAACCTCACCTTGATTCCCCTAGGCCTGCATTCCTAAGTCTTCTCCACCCTTTTCATCGGTTAAGTCTTGTGGAGTACTTTTGTACTCAGGGTTTGTTAAACCTGTGTTGCAGGTATGTCTTAGGAGGAGGTCTGTTTTGGACCCTGCTGCATGACCGTTTTTGCGATAAGCGACGACGAGTAGAATGTTTGGCTCTTGGGAAGAGCAATCCATTTCCATGGTCTGTAATAAAGTTACTAATGCTACTCCACTACTATGGTTGTAATAACTAAACTTAAGGTTTGTAAGGTTTGGAACAAATGGTTTGTAAATTATGTTATATAAGACTTCCGCACTTTTACTCTGATGTAATTTGTTATATAAACTGTTGTAATACTGCAATGCCTTTGTAATGTGATCCTACTCGAAGGATCTAGGATGATTTGAGTTTCCCGAGCACACTTGACATACTTCTTAGGTTTTGTAGTACACATGCATAGCCATCAGAGGTCTTTGAGACAATGACAGGTTCATGTGGGCCATATTATTTAGGAGGTTCTACCACAGCTGGTATCAGAGCAATCATTGTCAAGGCTATTATAGTATTGCTTTACCAAAACTTCAAAATGATTTGGGTCAAATGAATTTAACTTGCTATTTTGGTCCAAATTGCTTATGGCCTATCTTTATTTATTTTGTAGTTCTTTAGTCATGTTTAAAGACTTGGTGGAATAGCATGCTAAAATTGCCCTATGTATAAAGTTTACTGTTTTGTTACTCTTGTGTAATTAATTACTAGAAATCTTTTATGCTTAGTTTCGTAAGTTTGATTCATGCATCATGCTTAATGAACCTATTAATTACCTTCCCTGTTAATGTGCTTTGGGTTAAGTACCATTAATACTATTCATGCTAACCTTCAAATCCTCCCTTGCTATCCTTACCAATTCTAATCTTATCCTCTACAGGATGGCCCATACAAAGTTAACTCCTTACAAGATGACCAGACCTAAGGGTGTTCCACGTCACCAACTGGCCCCAAGGAATGATGGCACTAGTAGTAGCCGCTTTAATCCACAAAGCAGAAGTTGAGAGGCTCAATGCAGAGTTGGCGAGGGCCACAAGAGACCGAGCTCTAGATTCTATCCGCATTAGGAAGCTAAAGGGACAGTTGAGGCAAAGTGAGGCTGCTCTTCAGAACTATGAGCAGATGATTGACAACATGTTTTAGGATAGAAATGAAGCTTGGCACCAAGAAGATGTTGGCAGGGATCGTGTGGAGGAGTTAGAGTTCTGTGTCAATGATCTAGAGGGAGATAATCAGATTCTCCATGAGGAAGTGTATCATCTGTACTATCAACTGCATCCTCCTCCTGGTGCAGCTGAGTTAGACCTTGGTGTCATTCTAGCAGATGGGGGTGAATTTGAGGAGGAGCCAGAAGAAGAAGATCCTAGGGAGATAGAACTTGTTGATGAAAGTGATGATGAGGGAGGTCATGTTTCAGGGATGGACACCGACAATGAGGACTGAGGTGGTCGAGGGCTTATGTTAAGTTAGTAGTTTGCTTTGCTATATCAGCCTTAGTTGAACTGGGTAGTCCTACTTAAGTGCGGAATTGCGTAATAAATAAGTGAACCTATGTGGTGTGTGCTTGTAGTAGCTTTTCAAGTTCAATAAAAGTTTGTGAATTAAGTTTGGCTTGTTATAAATAGATGTCTGCTCGTACTTGTGCTACTGATGGTGCTGGAACCTCCCAGGGTGGGGGTAATGCTCCTAATCCACCACTAGTTCCACCAACTATGGCAGAGGCCATTGCTGCACTTATCAATGCCACTACTGAAAATGCTCGATTGCTGAGAGAAATGGCCTAGAATAATCAGAATGCACCACAGGGCAACTACGGTCGTTATAACAATAGAAATGAGACCACTTATGTGGACTTCACTGATACCCATCCTCTAGTGTTCACTAGGGCAAACGAACCACTAGAAGCAGATGACTGGCTCCACACCATGGAGCAAAAGTTTGATCTCATTAACTGCACTGATTATCAGAAGCCCATGTTCATAGCCCAACAGCTTCGAGGTGCTGTGGGAGCTTGGTGGGCAAACCTTCTTACCGCATAGCTAGCTGGTCACCGTGTGACCTGGGCGGAGTTTCATGAAGCTTTCTGTGCCCATTTCATACCTGATGGAACCATGCTCATGAAGTTAGAGGAATTCCTTGGTCTGAAATAGGGAGATCAGTCTGTCATGTAGTATGTGGGTAAGTTTAATCACCTAGCACAATATGCTACCGACCATGTTAATTCAGATCACAAAAATGAAGCCTGTTTCATGAGGAGTCTGAGTTCCAAGATTCGAACAATGATGACTGGTTGCCTCAGTGCTACTTATCATGAGGCAGTCAATGTTGCCATTGCCTCTGAAGAAGAGTATCGTAAGCACAAGGAGGCCAAGAAAAAGAAGAATGTGTCATCTGGATCTTCTGGTAGCGACCAAAAGTGCCAAAAGATAATCTATCATCCACAAAATCATTTAGTCCTCCCTTTTGTCCACCACAGTTCTAGGCCTGGCAATAGGCATTTGTTCAACCTGTTGTAGGTTTACCATATCCACAACAACCGAATGCCCCTGGCATTCGTACCCTGGCCCCGCAGGGTAACAACAACTATCCCTGCTACAATTGTGGAAAGCCGGGTCACTTCTCGAGAGAGTGCCCATACCCAAAGCAGTACAATCCCAACTTCTAGAAAGCTCCTGCAACTCAATAGCAGAATTAGAACTAGAGTAAGGGCAACAATCAGAATGCCCAGAAGGGCAAGGCTGATAAGAAAACTAGGCGTGTTTTCTACATGCAAGCTGGAGCAATTCCTGAGGGAGAGCCCATCATGATGGGTATGTTTCCTATTGCGAATCACCCCACAGTTATGCTTTTTGATTCTGGTGCATCACATACATTCATCAATCGAACATTTGTCATGAAACATGAAATTCTAATTAGGGAAACCAAAGAAAGCTTCTTTATACAGTCACTCAGGGGGCGTCTATGTACTAAGGAAATGGTGCCTCAAGTGCCTATAGAATTGGTTGGCATACTTTTCCCACATCCATGATAATTCTAAAGGATCAAGATATAGATGTGATCCTGGGTATGAATTGGGTGTATCAGCGTGGAGCTGTAATAGACACCTTGAATAGAACAATAAGGCTGAACTTACCTGATAGTAGTTCTCAGCTTCTCATCCAACTCCAAACACCTAAGAGGGCAGTCGAAAGAGTCTATGCAACCTCTGTGAAAGAGATAAAAAATATTCCTGTAGTTTGTGAGTTTCTAGATGTATTTTCAGATGATCTGCCTAGTCTACCTTCGGATAGAGATGCGGAGTTTGTGATTGAGTTGAAGCCTAGCACTACCCCAATATCTAGAAGAGCATATCAAATGCCATCGAAAGAGTTAGCAAAACTCAAGACACAGTTGCAAGAGTTGCTTGACAAAGGTTTTATCCAACCTAGTTCTTCACCATGGGGATGTCCCACTATCTTTGTGAAGAAGGACAAAACCTTGAGGCTATGTGTTGACTAGCGTCCATTGAATGAGGTCACTATTAAGAATAAGTATCCTCTTCCTTGAATTGATCTACTCTTTGATCAACTTGCTGGAGCCAAAGTGTTTTCTAACATCAATCTCCGATCTGACTACCACCAAATAAAAATCTATCCTTAGGATATTCCTAAAACTGCTTTCACTACTAGATATTGTCTTTATGAATATCTAGTCATGTCCTTCGGTCTTACCAATGCACCAGCTCATTTCATGTTCCTCATGAACTCTATTTTCATGCCGGAGCTCAACAAATTTGTCGTTGTCTTCATCGATGATATCTTGATCTATTCCAAAAACAAAGAGGAACATGCGGAACATTTGCACATTGTTCTGAGTCGCTTAAGAGAACATCAGTTATATGCCACGTTTAGCAAATGTGAATTCTGGCTTAATGAGGTGACATTCCTTGGACATGTCCCTAACAAAGTAAAGGATATTCTAGACTGGAAGCCACCAACAACTGTTCACCAAGTTTGTAGTTTCCTAGGAATGGCAAGTTATTACCATCATTTCATTCCTAACTTCTCAAAGATGTCTAAGCATATCACTGAGCTGTAGAAGAATCAAGTCAAGTTTGTCTAGTCACTAGAATGTGAAGAAGCATTTCAGACTCTGAAAAAGTTTCGGACCACTACTCCAGTTTTAGCTCAGCCAGACATTGAGAAGCCATTTGATGTATACTATGATGCTTCTAGTACTGGTATTGGGTGTGTACTGATGCAAGAAGGCAGAGTGATTGCTTATGCTTCTCGACAACTCAAACGCCATGAAGAGCACTATCCAACTCATGATTTAGAGTTAACAGCTGTTGTTCGTGCTCAAAAGATCTGGCGACATTACCTGTTGGGTAACACTTGTCACATTTACACTAATCATAAGAGCTTGAAGTATATCTTTACTCAGGCTGATTTGAATATGCACCAAAGAAGTGGTTGTAATAGAACTGACTAATTATACGAAATTAAGTAAGAAAATCATCCACCGAGCAGACGATTTAGCAAACTTAAGCCCGTATAACCCGGTAGTCTGTGAAATCATGACGGATTTCAAACCAACTTACATACCAGCCAAGATCGTAATAAGTTTAGCGGTCACCATCACAAATTACATAAAAGTTCACGTCGCAAATACATCAGAGTTTAAACATAGTTATTACAAACCAAGTTTGAATAAAAGTAGCGGAAGCATTTAGTTCAAACCACACACACACTCACAGAGAGTTTGAAATAAAGTGCTAGCTCAGGATCATCTCTAACAAAAGCATCAGACGAGACATAGGGAATGACCACTGCCCATGGTCCTAAGCTTCACCCATCGCAGGATAAAGGCAGTTGATACAGTAGCCGTAATACATCTGCCCATCTGCAACAAGTGGGAACAAAGCCCTGAGTACGAGAAGGTACTTAGCTAGACTTACCTGACATAACCAAAAATAAATGACACCAAGGATCATGACATGCTTTATGGTAGGGTAGCTGACTCATTTGCAAAAGGCATTTTTAGCATTTAAAGAATCTTTTCTAGAAGCTTTTATATCAAGTTAAATCTTTATTAACCTGACAACTACATTTGCACCTGTACTAGAGTAACATGCAATTAAACAGGTAAGGATAACCAATGATCATTAACAACTTTCATCATGTCATATTCCATATAACTGTCCCAAGTGTTCTATCAATATTACTATGATGAAGTAACTCAAGTCAAGTGTTCACTATCCAGTGAACGATGGCGATTCGAATCGATTAGTAACCAGCTAGTAATTTATTCCTCACACAAACCTCACTCACCCGCTAAAGTGAGATATTGGTCACCGAGTCAACCATTCAGGTAAAGTCTCGAGTTTGCCAATAACCACATGTACCCGGGGGTCACCCGACTGCTCTTTGGCCTTATCATCATGCCCCCATGTCCTACCACACCTGCTCCGGTACAGTGCGTTGCGGGCAATCCACTCGGCCCAAATAATCTCCCAGCTTCGCGGTCGAAAGGTACATTGTTCAGCCAGCTAAATGTAAGGCATGCGTTCAACATGACTCGAGGCCCAACAACGGTCGGTCCTTAATCGACACAGATGGAAAACACTATAGTTCGAAACCCTACAAGTCTCTGTCTGGTCTCAATTTCACATTAACACTTAGTTATTCTATGATGACATACTTTTTCAAGCAGATCCAGGTAACCACCTATAGCTCGCAGGTGACAGGAAATCACCCGACTTCTACCGGTCTAAGCAAGCTAAGCATTTCTTGACTGTGAATACCAAGGTAACAAGGATATGGTAGAACAGGGTAAACAAGGTATAATGCAGCAACGGTTGTAAACAACTCCTAAATGTAATGCATCGGTTAAAGTAAAGCATTAATAAAATATTTGCAAACCGGGAGATAAATGCTCCGGGGCTTGCCTCTTTCGAAAGAGCTCGGGCGGTGGTCAGGACACTCTAGAAGATCCTCACCGACCTCCTCGTCGGCTTCGGGCATCTCCTGCTCTTACACCTCAGGCTGCTCTTCCAGCTCCTCGGAAACTGCTACCGGAGTTACTTCTTGCGATCCTGTATGATGCAAATGTATAAGTGTTCATGCCTAGGTGCATTGCAGAGATGACATGCAGAGATCATGATGAATGAGATGTAGATGTAGATGAACAGGTTTACTTTATTGCATAAAGTAGGAATACAACTCTTCTACAAGGTAGTCCACATCATCCAAGAATATGTACTAGTATGCTACTGCTACAATCATTCTCTACCATGCTAAGTCACCACAGAAATCTAAGATGCTTCAAAGATACACCAAAGCAAATCTTATTAACTAGTCATGCATTAACAAGGTTAATTAAACCCTAATTGCAACTAGGTTTGAACAGCAACACCTATTTTGGTAGCACATAAAAATATGAAAAAATTACAGTAGCTTACTATCATCTAATCTAGCATGCCACAAAAATTTTATTGCATTTGGATTAGTAGAACTGCCTACACAAAAATAACAACTAGGGCCTAAAAATGAGCATAAAAATACCTTATACTATGAAAAGTATCAAACAATAGATTTAGCATTTTTCCTACATTCTACACAATAAACAATCACTATAGAAAAATTATTATATGCGTGTTTTATTCATATTTTTCTCTCTATCAAAAATAACAATTATCAACAATAATAAGCACTTGCACTACACATCAAAATTTTTCTACAGAACATGCATGGCAAATATTTTTCCTAGAAAGTACATTACACAAAAAGATTAACAAAATTGAAACCATATTTTTCTGAGCTTTATATGATTTATTACATATTTATCAAGAAAACAGAAATTTCAGTGATTAAATAAAAACTCTACAGAAAAGTGTTTCCAACTTGACATGCAATATTTTTACATCATAGATCTGGTCCTAAGAAGTCTACCAAAATTTGTTTCACAATTTTTAGAGCCAAAATGAGCAAGTTATGAATTTCTAAACCATTTATATCTTTTTTGGAAATCATTTTCAAATTCCTTTTAAACATCAGCCGTTGAAACGCTAGGTGCACCCAGTGCAGCGTACATGTGCGCACGAGGGGAGACAGACATGTGGGCCCGCGACCCCATGGGTCAGTCATAGGGAGAGGGAGAGAGACGCCGGCGGCCATAGCTCGCCGGCGGTGAGGCCTCCGGCCAGGCCAAGAGGACCGGGGTGATCTCCACCCTCGCGCGAAACTCAATGGTGCTCGTGGCGTGACCTAACGACCTCGGGAAGCCGGCCGCCGCCGTGCATGGCGGAACAGCGGTGCGGTTCACCGATGGCGATGCGCTTCCGGGCACGACAAGGTGCGTGGAGGCACTCGAGAGCATCGGGGACATGGTGGGGTACTGGTGCGCGAGAAAGGAGAGCGGGAGGTGAAGCAGAGGTGAGGTGCCCACGGAGCGGTTCTTCTCCGGTGAGCAGACCCGAACTTCGGCGAGAGATTACTGGGGATAGGGGCTATACTACGGTGAGCTAAGGTGAGCACGGGTTGCGCGACGGGGCGATGGTGCTCGGAGGAAGATGGAGTCTACGGCGGTGAGCTGAGGCGGCCGGAGCAGCCAACTCCGGCGAGCACGTGCTCGGTCATGGGGCGGAGGCGGTGCGCGGGCTCTGCTCTTGTTGCTGGCGAGCTGAGAGAGTGGAGGAGGAGTGAGTGGGCACAGACTGGTGTGCCGAGGCGCGGGTGAAGGAGAGCGTGGCCGCGGGGCCACCGGGCGCCCCCCGCCCGGCGTTGCTGGCATGCGCTCGCCACGTGGCGGGCGCGGCCTGCCGCGGTCAGGACAGCGGGGCGCGCGAGCGGGAGAGGGAGAAGGCCGCGCGGGCGTGGGCCGGGCCACAGCGCTACTGCGGGCGCGCGTGCGCGTGGGAGAAAACCGGGCTGCTTTGGCCAGCGGGCCGAAAGGGAAGCGGCGGCCTGCTACGGTAAGAAATGGTTTTCCAATTTTATTTTCAAATAAATTCAATTAATAGTTTTAAAATCCCATTTTGAGCAAGAAGATGGCTTTTTCTGAAAATGGCCCAAAAATAAAAGTTGCTTAGAATTTAATTCTCTACAACTTTTATTAAGGGACCAACTCAAAATTCCCAACAGATTTTGAATTGGAGAATAAAAGCTAAATAGGGAGGGTTTTTGACCATTTTCCAATAATATTTTTAAAAGCAAAATTTGATAAAACTTTGAATACCAAAGTTGCTCCAAAATTTGTGCTAACTAGTTTTAGGTGATTTAAAATTATAGCCACACATGTTTTAGTAGCCTAGCAAGTATAATCAAGGTGGAACAATTCTTAGACAATTATATGCAACAATCAAGGTTTATAGAAGTGCTTTAACCAAAAATGCACTCTACTTCATATGTGATTATGAATGCAATGATGTATCATGCATATGATTTGTAATGCTAAATGCTTGCATAATACCGGGGTGTTACAATGGTTAGAGTTGATAAAGGATTATGATCTACAGGTACATTATCATCCGGGTAAGGCAAATGTTGTTGCCGATGCACTTAGTCGGAAGAGTCATTGCAATTGCTTAACAGTGAAGCTGCTGAAATTTTTTTGTGTCATGAGATAGCAAAGTTGGGCATAGAAATAGTTCAACAAGGCAGTTTTGCCAATATCACTATTGAACCCACTATTCGAGATCAGATCATTGCTGCTCAGAAAGAACACAAGGGTATAGACTATATCAAAAAGAAAATTAGACAAGGGAAAGCATCCTGTTTTAGAATTGATGAAACAGAGGAGTTATGGTTCAAGAATCGATTGGTTGTACCAAAAGTTCCTGAACTACAATAGTTGATTCTTGATGAAGCACACTTAACCAGATTCTCTATCCATCTAGGAAGTAATAAGATGTATCATGATCTAAAACAAAGGTTCTAGTGGACTAAAATGATAATCGAGATTGCTCGATATGTCGCCAAGTGTGACACTTGTCAAAAAGTAAAAGCTATGCATTTGAAGTCAGCTGGAGAATTGCGGCCATTACCCATTCCATCCTAGAAGTGGGAGGATATCGGTATGGACTTTATAGTGGGTTTACCTAAGACTTCAAAAGGGTTTGATTCTATATGGGTCATTGTAGATCAACTCACTAAGTCAGCACATTTTCTTCCGGTCCAAATTACATATCCAGCTAACTGTTGTTCCAAGTGGTATGTTGAGTGTATCATCAGTCTTCATGGCGTGCCCAAGACAAATGTTTCTCATAGGGGTACACAGTTTGTCTCTCAATTCTAGAAACAAATGCAAGAGTCATTGGGTACCAAACTTCTATATAGTACCGCTTACCGTCCATAGACTGGAGGACAGACTGAAAGAGTAAATCAAATACTTGAAGATATGTTAAGATCTTGTGTGCTCAATTATTCCACTAAATGGGATGAATGTTTGCCGTTAGCAGAGTTCTCTTACAACAATAGTTATCAAGAAAGTATCATAATGGCACCATTTGAAGCATTATATGGCCGTAGATGTAGGACTCTGCTGAACTGGTCAGAACCCGGAGAGAGATGGTTTTTCAGGGTTGATCTTGTAAAAGAAACAAAAGAAAAAGTTAGGTAGATACAAAATAACATAAAAGTAGCTCAGTCTCGACAGAAGAGCTATGCAGATAAGCGACGTCGACCACTGGTGTTTGCCAAGAGAGACTGTGTATTTCAAAGTCTCACCTATGAAGGGAGTTAACCATTTCGGAGTCAAAGGCAAGTTGGCACGTCGATACATTGGACCGTTTTAGATCTTAGAACAATGTGGGAAGGTAGCATATCGCTTGAGATTGCCAGAACAACTTTCAGCTGTGCATAATGTGTTCCATGTGTCACAATTAAAGAAATGTCTCCGAGTGCCTGATAAAGTCACTGACTTTGAAGGAGTTAAACTGGAACTAGATCTGACCTATTATGAGTATCTTGTCTGAGTTCTGGATTAGAAAGATCATGTTACTCGAAATAGAACAACCAAGTGGTACAAGATACAATGGGATCGACATTCAGAAGAAGCTACTTGGGAATCTGAGGATTACCTAATGGAGAACTTCCCCAAGTTCTTTGCTTCTAAGTTACAATTTCCTCTCTAAGTTGTGACTTGTCTGTTTCAAACTTTATAATATGAAAACCTCCTACCTGTTTTATGAACAAGCTTGAGATGTGTTTGCTTGACACGTTTCCTTTTCCATTACTTAATCCAAGGCTTTAAATCTCAGAACGAGATTTCTTTAAGGGGAAGGGATGTAACACCCCTAGTGTTATGGTAACTAAAACTAGCCATGTCATCATATGCATTGCAAAGCATTCATGTTTTACTCAGTCTGATGTGCATCAACTAAAACAAAGTTACGTTCATAGATTGATTGAGTTCTTGTGATGTTTGACTTGAATCCTAAAACCCTAGTTTTGAATGACATTTCAAATACTTGGTTTATGCCCTATGTAAATTGAGGTGTAAAGCTGTGCTGTACACTAGTGTCAGGTGTAGGGGATAACCCAAGTGCAACATTTAAAAATGATCTCCAAGTTTGAGGTTGAATTTGAGTTCCAAAACTTGCCCAGAGTTTTCTAATTCAAATTGGGAGGTTTATTAAAATGAATTTATAATTCAAAATTGATTCAAACAAATGTGGCATTAAGTAGGTCACATGTGATTTGACTCAATGGTACATTTGGATAATAGTTGTGATCACTAATTAATCACCACTTAATGTAGAAATCGAATCAAGTTTAAATTTGATTCAAAACCCTGATTTCCGGAAAACCCCGTTTTACCCCCTTTTGTGTAATTCAAAATCTAAAAAGAATTTGGGGGTGAGCCAACAAGCAAAGTTGTTGATCTAGTCATGTTGTACAACTTTGGTTTTTGGAGTTTTAAAGTTTTAGTACAAAATTTGGAGTAATTTTGAAAAGATTCAAATCCCAAATTTGACCCCTTTTCATTTCCCTATTCCAATTTCAAAATGGAAGCATAATTTGAAAATGGTTTAAATATCAAAGTTGTAGGCCTTACTTAGATGTACAACTTTGGTGTTTTGAGTTTTTGAAGTTTCATTATAGAATTTAAAGTAATTTTATTTCCCCATTTCTAGAAATTGTCCCCTTTTGATTTCAAATTCAAATTTCAAAATCTAAGCTTAATTTGGAAAATTTTATATTGAGAAAGTTGTAGGGTTCGAAAAATTGAGCAACTTTTGTTTTTATAGATTTTCAACTTCTATTGAAAAATTTTGAGTAATTTGAAAAATAGGGTCAGTGGCATTTCTGTAATTAATTCCAAATTGAGCAATGTAGCTAGCAGCTCACTGCCGGCGTCCTTTCGGTAGTTTCCAGGTGCGCCCGCGGTGCCAGCGAGCTGGTTTATGGTGGCAAGCAGGCAGCTGCACATCACTTGCCCCTTTTGTCGCCTCAGCCATAAAAGCGGAGTCACCGCCGTCGGGTTCTCGCTTTCCCTTGTTTCGCCACCATCGCTGCCATCACTCCGCCGCTCACCGCCGCTGCTAGCAAGCCACCCTGTGCCGAATTGAGAGCACCACCGCATTTGCCTCATCCTACCATAGCTCATGAGCTGTCTTGTAGCCTCCTGCACCGTTTGTGCCACTAGGAAGCCATCATCTTCCTCCTCGACGACCACCGGATGTCATCGTGTCCGCCTTCCCGTGGCCAGCCGTCTTCGCTGCCTCTCCGCGCCTACCGATTGCCAAGCTGTGTTCATAGTGAGCCACTGAAGCTCACTGTACTCTCAATTTGGTCTTTGCCGGCTAATTTCAATGGGGTGTCGTGCGCCACCGTCACCGTGCCACCATGGTCGGCGTCGCGGTGGTTCTCCGGTGTGTCTGCTACCGTGTGGAGTGCCTAAGTGAGTTCACGAGGTCATGTTCATTGTGGCAGTGGGTTCTGTCTTGCCGGAGTCTCGCCGCCGATGAGGGAGCCACCGTCCGGCCACCGCAGCGCCATGGCGGCGGGAGTGGTGTCCCGTTTTGGCTGTTGGGCCGGTTCGGTCAGCTGGGCCGGGCAAAGGAGAAGGGGAAGCGGGCCGGGAGAAAGGGGGAAAGGAGAGAGCGGGCACAGGCAGGCCATGCGTCCGGGTGGGCCGAGCGAGGAGAAAAGAAGGGCAGCGGTCTGAGATGAAGTTTTGTTTTTTTCTTTTTCTAAAATACCAAATAGTATCAGTTTTTGTTTTTTTCATTGTGAGTTATTTAGATCTTCAAAAAGGATAAAATTTTTTGTGTAGCCTCCCTATCATGTGTACTATTTAGGAAAAATATGAGATGCTAATTTTGATTAATTTTTGTATGTTAATTAATTAGCCCCATTAATTAATAAATGACTTTTCCATAATTTTTCTAGGCTTAATTATTTATCCAAAAATTGTGAAAATTGTTATGCCACTTAGTTAGGATGTTAGCTTCCTAAAATAAAAATTTGAGCTTAATTAGGCAAATTTGATTTTATACTTAATTTATGCTTTATTAATTAATTAGTTAATCAAGTAATTAGTACTTAATGATTTAGGGTTGGTTTGACTTTGTGATTGGATGTTGACATTAGGTCATTAACTCTTAATGTCCTTTGGCACCTTTAATTAATTGTTTGAGCTCTCTTAATCATGTTGTTAGGGCTTAATTAATCCTATTTCATGTGATTAACAAAAGTCATTAACAAAGTAGTTAATCTAATGAAACCCTAAGCTAGGGTTAGGTTAGGCTTTGTTAGTTTACAACTGTACCATGAAGGAAAGTTGTACTCAAGTTTTTAAACTATCATACCATCATCAAGCATCATGTTTCGTACTTCATCATTTTGAGCATACATTATCATCTCATGTAGTCCCCGTGAACGAGGAGATTACTGTGGTCGAACCTATCCCCGAAGAAGAGCAGACGTCAGTGGAGGTGGGATTTGATATTTGTGAAACTGACCCATAACCTGAACTTCCCGTCGATCAAGGCAAGCCCCGGTTGCATCTAAACCTTCC
The DNA here is from genome assembly GCA_038087645.1 of Saccharum hybrid cultivar R570. NCBI lineage: Eukaryota > Viridiplantae > Streptophyta > Magnoliopsida > Poales > Poaceae > Saccharum > Saccharum hybrid cultivar. Next base: position 38,485 of record JAQSUU010000625.1, on the reverse strand, counting down.
TTGCATTTTGAAAAGCTTTACTTCACTTAAGTTAATGCTTTGTTGCATTAGGTGATAGGAGTTGAGTGGTAACCTAATTACTGCATTACCATCCTTGATACTTCAATATTATCCTTGTTACTATTTTATTTGAAAATAATTAGTATGCTTAGCCTTGCTTAATGAGAAAACTTTGAGAATGTTTAACAAAGTTTGAAGGGTTGTTGTGAAACAAAGTGATGGATAATGATGATGGAAATCTGATACTGGTCGGTGGACTTGCATCAGGAAAGGAGTCTTGATGTAGTGTCCCCATCTATGTTGGTTAAGAATCGTTCGTTGTTGAACTATGTATGTTGAGACATTATAGTACTAACCACATGCCCGTGGTAAGCCCTACCTCAGCTTTTCTAATCATGAACAGCATACCACACACTGGGAGTGGAGAGCTGACGAGAGTAGTGTGTACCCCCGTAGCCAAGGGCTAGATTGATGGTGTACTGTGTTCTCAGGTGGCGCTAGACCTGGTCATGTTTTGGAGGATCCAAGTGAAGATTGATATATGGGGTTTGAGTCCCGCATATATCGTGTGGTTAGGAAGCCCCAGCTGGGTAGATAACCGGTTCGGATCATCGTTGCTCCTCGGATATGGAGACTCAATTTGCTGTTCAACATCGTAGTTAATAAGTGGAACTTTGGTCAGAGATTAAGAAAGAAGTTGAATGAGTTATCTGATCTAGACTAGGATCACTTACATTCTATTGATGATTAACGATGAATTAAAATGTTGATCTTGAGGACTCACTATTATTAGCTTTTATGCAAAAGAACTTTGATTCTTGCTGGAACCTCACCTTTATTCCCCTGAGCCTGCATTCCTGAGTTTTCTCGACCCTTTTTATCGGTTAAGTTTTGTGGAGTACTTTTGTACTCAGGGTTTGTTAAACCCGTGTTGCAGGTACGTCTCAGGAGCAGGTCTATTTTGGACCCTGCTGCATGACCGTTTTTGCGGTAAGCGACGACGAGTAGAATGTTTGGCTCTTAGGTAGAGCAATCCGTTTTCATGGTCTGTAATAAAGTTACTAATGCTACTCTACTATTTTGGTTGTAATAACTAAACTTAAGGTTTGTAAGGTTTGGAACAAATGGTTTGTAAATTATGTTATGTAAGACTTCCACACTTTTACTCTGATATAATTTGTTATATAAACTATTGTAATACTGCAATGCCTTTGTAATATGATCTTGCTCGAAAGATTGTGTATGATTCCGGTTTTCCAAGGACACCCGACAGACTTCTTAGGTTTTGGGGTACACATGCATAGCCATCAGAGGTCTTTGAGACAATGATAGGTGCATGTGGACCATATTATTTAGGAGGTTTTGCCACATTACGCTGCTTAAGTGGCCTAAACCTAGATAAACCCTTGTGTTTGCCTTGCGTCACCATCTAGTTCGTTGTCTTGTGCACCTCCACTGATTAAACTACTACCGTGGGCATACCCCTTGGTAGACTGCCGACCACATATCATCGACAGTGGCGCGCTAGGTAAGGGGTGTGCGTGTAGATCTCATGGCGAGCCAGATGGTCATCTTCCCTGCTTCCACGGTCCTCCCTACGGGCCAAACATTCATGATTGGGATGTTCACCTGGACCACTGGCATGGACGGCGTCGTCAAAGTCATGGAGGTGGTGTAGGCTCCTCCTGCGCCAACTGAATCTACCCCAGCACCGGCAAATCCGATCCTAGGATTACTCTCGAGGTCGTCTTCTCCGGCAACTTGTCGACCGCTTCCCCGCTACCAAGGGAGGTGACTCAACAACTCTGATCTGATCGAGTCCATCGATCAGGTCACGACGAGCCTGGCTGAAACCCTAACCCTGGTAGAGTCGATCAGAGATCAATCTACCAAGGATGGCTATGGTCCCATCTATCATCATCAGACCGAGCGACCTACTCGGGCTAGCCACCAGAGGCGTCCAGATTCTGATATGGTGGTCATGGCCACTCCTGAAGGGCGAACTGTTCGTTACTGACTAGCTCCCGCCACTGGTCTAAGGTCGGTAGACTACGAGGCCCTGATGGAGCATCCACCCACCGTTTACCCATATGGGCTAGTGAAAGCGGTGTCTGAGTACATGGTCTGCGTCCCGCATATATTCGTGGATCCCACTAGCGTGACCATGTTTTGGATCTATTCTTGTTAGAGCTACCTGAGATCGGCCACCCTGCCCCGTCGTCAACATGGTGGATATCAGGCAGATTCATGGTGATTCGCTCTCTACCATCTGGGAGGAAAGTACTAGTTCTACCCATGCTATTACCAACCCATATGAAGAGGAGTTTCCGGCATTTCCCCCTGGCTTTGGAGGCGCAATCTTTGCCATTAGCGCCGATGAACCATCCTGCGAAGGGGAGAGGGACCAAGAGAGAGCTGCTTGGGTGGAACGAAACACCGATCGCATGGCTCACAGAGTGGAGCAAGAGAATGCTAAACACGTAGAGGGACGGCACCCCCATTCAACATGATCTAGACGATGCTTTCGACATGTGTGGTAACCAATAATTCCACAAGACACCAAGTGCCAACATTGTTGTCGCTATGAATGAGCTCGCAAAGCTCCCCTAGTCCCCAGTGCTTAACGTTGTCACGACCTATCTAAAGGCTGCCATGGTCTAGGTCAATGAGAACCGGCTAGGGGGACATATACCGGCTCCTTCCGTAGCTTCCAGTTGTAGCCATCGTCCCCATGCCTCCTAGCGAGATCAAAGTCAGCGCCAGGTGTCGGGAGTCCACAGAGTGTGCAACAGGGAGGCCCCTACCTCTATCAGGGGATAGATAGAAACTATGAGGTGCACCCATGTGAAGACAGACGAGCTCCTCACCCCCGTGACCAGGGCAGGGGCACGACGTAGACTAGCATGGCGGACGTGGCGCTCACCGTGGGGGAGAACAAGGAGCAAATCACGGCAGTGGTCACGGCGGCCATCATGGCACTGACCTGGAAGTGGAGCAACAAGTCAGAGGAAACCTCCGTGACCATCTCAGCACCAATATAAACCTAAGGGACCACATTGAGAATAGCAGAGACATGCAACATGCATCTGAGATGCAGCGTAAGCGTGAATACGATCAAGAACATGGAGCATCCTAGCGTGGTCATGCACTGCCCGGGGGGCAATATCCTAGGCCTCCGACCTTTCACTGACCGGCTCATTGCTGTCATCTGGCCAAAATCTTCAAACTCCATGACTTGGACACTTATGATGGAAAGGCTAACCCTGAGCAGTGGGTAACCTTGTATGAGATCGCTATCCGAGCAGCGGGAGGGGACAAAAATGTTATGGCCAACTACCTACCTATGGTCATCAACCAATATGCCTACCAATGGCTCCTTAGCCTACGAGAAGGCACCATAAACACCTAGGCTGAGTTCAGGAAGGCTTTTGTTGATAACTACATGGCTACTTGTCAGCAGCCCGGCAACAAATATGATTTGGAGAAAGTCAAAGACTATCCAAATGAGCCGTTGTGTGACTACATCCACTACTTCTCGGAGATATGGATATCCATCCCCAACATCAACAATGATGAGGCCATCTTCGTGTTTAGGCCTTTGCTATCATGATGCCCTCAGGACTAAGCTGCTCAGTAAGAGGCCCGCATCGGTCCAAAACCTGCTCATGGTGGCAAAAAAAGTGGGCAGATGCTGACGAGGCTGACCAGCAGATCAAGGAGGATGTCGGGTGAGCTCCTCATTCTGTCCAGCAAAATTGTCGCTATGACGACAGCGTGATGAGCGACACTGCGATGATCGGCGTAACAATAACCGTGACCACCGCAATGACAATCGTGGCTGGCGTCGTGATCGACAAGATGACTCTAGGGGACGGCAGAACCATAGCTGCCTAGCAGACAACACCATCAATGTCATCAAGCCAGGAGGCAAGCATGACTATGAAGACGCCTACTCTAAGGTCCTCCAGGGTCACTGTCCAGCTCATCTGGATTCCGGCCACATGATGGGAGATTGCAGGGGCCTAAAGTCTATTTACCGCTCAGATCCTTGTAAGAGGATGCACGGTGGTGGCAAGGACGGTGAGCGCGATGACTAGTGGGATGACAAGAAGGGTGATGAGGAAGAGAAGGACAAAGAGGAGCGAGACAAAAATCCTTGTCACGCCTACAAAGATCCCAATAGAACCATCTGCACCATATTTGGCGGCAAGGTAGCCTTGGAGACCGGGTGGGAGAGGAAGCTAACTGCCCGAGCTATCATGGCTATCACCAATTCAGATGAAAAGATCGTCGATCCCAAGTTCCAAAACTGGTCGCACTAGACCATCACATTCAATAGAGCTAATCAGTGGACAAAGATTCTGGAACTAGGCCGTTTCCCCTTGTTCTGGACCCAATCATCAAGAATGTCCGGTTCGAGAAGGTGCTCATTGACTGTGGTAGCGCCCTCGACATCCTTTTCTACAATGCCCTAATAGAGTTAGGCCTTAAGCCATAGGACCTCAAGCCATATGGCGCACCTTTCTAGGGGATGCTCCCAGGGCAGACCTCTCATCCCCTGGGTCAAATAATGTTGCCGATCCAGTTTGGCACTCCCGACTACTTCTACGTTGACTACGTCCACTTTATCATCATAGACTTCAAGGGAACTTACATGCCATCCTCGGGAGACCAGCCCTAGCCAAGTTCATGGTAGTGCTGCATTATGTCTACCTACTTTTGAAGATGCCAACTAAGAAGGGCATGCCTACCCTCAGAGGCAACATGTTCATCGCCTACACATGCGAGAAAGAGAGTTTCACAACTGTTGAGGTCCTCGAGCTCTCGATCTGCATGCAAGAGTCCATCACCAATTCTAAGAAGATTTCTCTAGAGGAGCTAGAGATCTCGAGCAAGGAGGTTGCTCGTGCTACTGCGAAGTCTAAGGAGACCAAGGAAGTGGAGCTGGTCGAGGGCGATAAGACCAAGATGGCCCACATCGGGGCCAACCCAGATCCCAAATAGGAAGATGTGCTCATCAGCTTTGTGAGGAAGAATGTGAGTGTGTTTGCATGAAAACCTACAGATATGCCTGATGTACCTCAGGAGTTGATCGAGCACTCCTTAGATGTTTTAAAGATCGCCAAGCCGATCAAGCAGAAGCTACGACGGTTCTCGCGTGACAAAAAGGAGGCGATGAGGGTTAAAGTAACCTAGCTCTTAGCTGCTAGGTTTATTAAAGAAGTGTATCATCTAGAGTGGCTTGCCAACCTAGTTTTTGTATGAAAGAAGAATAAAGAATGGAGAATGTGCATTGATTACACCGATCTCAACAAACACTGCCCTAAGGACCCCTTTGGCCTGCCTCGTATAGACGAGGTTGTAGACTCTATGGTCAATTGCAAGCTCTTGTCATTCCTAGATTGCTACTATGGCTATCATCAAATCTCCCTGAGAGAGGAAGACTAGATTAAGACGTCTTTCATTACGCCCTTCAGCGCCTACTGCTACATGACCATGTCATTCAGGCTCAAGAACACCGGGGAAACCTATCAAAGAGCCATCCAATAGTGCCTCAAAGACTAGATTAGAGATCAGCTCATTGAGGCATATGTTGATGATGTAGTAGTAAAGACCAAAGTGGCCTCTAGCCTGGTCGATGACCTCGACCAGACTTTCAAGGCCCTTAAAGCTTTTTGATGGAAGCTGAATCCTAAGAAGTGCATATTCGGTGTTCCATCTGGTACACTTCTCGGCAACATAGTCAGCCATGATGGTATAAGGCCTAACCTAGAAAAGTCTAGGCCATCCTAAGGATGAAGCTGCCCAAGTGTGTCAAGGACATCCAAAAGCTTATCGGGTGCATGGTTGCTCTGAGTCGTTTCATATCATGGTTCAGAGAGAAGGGTCTACTATTTGTCAAGCTCCTTAAGGCAAAGGAGAAGTTTAAGTGGTCAGAAGAGGCTAGCACTACTTTTGCAGAGCTCAAGCAGTTTCTCACATCCTCCCGATCCTGACGACGCCCAAGGAAGGTGAAACCTTGCTGCTTTACATCGCGACAACTAATCGGGTGGTCAGTACGGCCATCGTCGTCAAGCACGAGGAGGTCGAGCATGTGTACAAGGTCCAATGACTAGTATACTTCATTAGTGAGGTTCTCAATGAGTCCAAAGCCTGCTATCCATAGGTCCAGAAGCTACTGTATGCTATCCTAATCACCTCTCACAAATTGCACCATTATTTTGACACCTACCCCATAGAAGTGGCCACAGAGTTTTCGCTAGGGGACATCTTGCATAACAAGGATGCCAACGGGCACATCATCAAGTGGGTGTTGGAGCTTAGCCCATACATGTTGGAATTCTGAAGCCGTCAGACCATCAAGTCACAGGCATTGGTCAATTTCATAGTCAAATGGACAAACATGAACACGCCCGTCTTGGAGAGCTACCCCGAGCACTAGAAGATGTACTTTGATGGCTCCCTCAACATTGATGGTGCCAGGGCAGGCGTGTATTTTATCTCGCCATCTGAGGACAAGCTGAGCTATGTTCTCTAGATCTACTTCAAGGCCTCCAATAACGCCGTTGAGTATGAGCCGGCGCTACACGGCCTCCGTGTCACTATTGAGCTTGACATCAAATGGCTCATGGCTTTCGGTGATTCTGCTCTTGTCATCCGTTAGGTTAACAAAGACTAGGACTGCACTAGCAAGAAGATGGATGCTTATTGTGCTCAAATCAGGAAGTTAGAGAACAAATTCTATGGTCTAGAGTTTCATCACGTGCTCCAGCTGACAATCAAGCAGTAGATGAGTTGTCAAAGTTAGGGTCATCCCGAGCAGAGATTCCCCATGGAGTTTTCGTCTAGGACCTTATGAAGCCATCCATCAAGGAGAAAGAAAAGACTGTGGCTAAAAAGCCGCTTGTAGACTAGCTAGTCGCCGTGGTTCCGACTAGCGGCGATGACTGGAGAGAGCCGTTCATACGGTATCTCACATCTACATATGCTCCCCATATCAAAATTGAGTTGGAGTGCCTTGTCCGACGTAGAAAACACTATGTACTCAATGAAGGGAAGCTTATGCATAAGAACATGAAGGAGGAATTACTTCAGAAGTGTGTCTCTCAGGAAGAAGGGGTGAAGATTTTGGAGATCCATGCTAGCACTTGTGGCAACCATGCTACTTCATGGACTCTGGTCGGCAAGGCTTTCTGAGTAGGTTTCTATTAGCCCTCGGCCATCGCCGATGCAGAGAAGCTAGTCCACCAATGTGAGGTGTGTCAGTTTTTCACCAAGTAGATTCATGTTCTGGCCCACGAGCTCCAGACCATTCTAGCTTCCTAGCCTTTTGCATACTGGGGACTGGACATGATCGGGCCATTCAAGCTGGCTCTAGGAGGTTTTCGTTGGCTGTACGTAATTATCGACAAGTTTTCCAAGTGGATTGAGTATAAACCTTTGGTCAAGGGAACTGCAAAGAAGGTAGCCGAGCTGCTCGATGAGATCATTCACCGCTTTGGCCTACCCAACAGCATCATTACCGACCTAGGTTCCATGTTCACTGGTAATAATTTTTGGAACTTCTGCGATGACAAAGGCATAGTGGTCAAGTATGTTTCGGTGGCGCATCCCTGAGCTAACGGATAGGTCAAACGGCCAACGGTATGGTTCTAGATGCATTGAAGAAGAGATTATACAAGGAGAACAACAAGCATCCTGGGAGATGGTTGAAGGAGCTATCGGCCATGGTCTAGGGACTGAGGACCTAGCCCAGTTGCAATACTGGTGTCTCTCCGTACTTCATGGTTTTTGGTCTAAGGCCGTGATTCTAGCGGATATCGCTTTTCGGTTGCCTAGAGTTGAGAATCATGATGAGAAGTCAGATGAAGCTAGAGAGCTTGAGATTAATTGCGCCGAAGAACAGCGCCTTGACACTTGTGCACGGATGGCAAAGTACTTAGAGGGCTTGCGAAGGTACTACAACCACAATGTCAAGGACAGGTTTTTCGTGGTCGGTGATTTGGTTTTGCGTAGGAAATAGAAGATAGAAGGCCTCCACAAGTTATCATCGCATTGGGAGGGCCCCTATATGGTCAAGGCGGTCACCAGGCCTACACCCTATAGGTTGTGTGATCTCAATAGAGTCGACATCCCTAACTCATGGCACATTGATCTCCTTAGGCGCTTCTATGCTTGAGGCATCCCTAAATAAAGATATGTGCTCTTTTTGTATTCTAAGCATTTAATAAAAGTACTTGTCATGCATTTTGCTGTAGCCTTACTGTGTTTTCAGAATTATCCTATATTTTTCTACATGGTTTGCCGACTAGTTCTTTCTCCAATTTGAGTTTCTCAGAGTCGGCGCTGTCTTCGACTCCTCCCCTCACGTGCACGAGATCCGCTCTCTGCGTTCTAGGTGGTCGGCAGTAGCTCTTTAGCGAGGCTAGCAGTCTTACACATGCTTAGGCCTTGTGCCTCATGCTCTGGACTGTTGGTTAGACCAGAGCTGGTGGAACTCTAGGGCGAGTTAACTATTCACGCCAACTGTAACATGATAAAACGGCTAAAAATAGAGTTTTTCCACTTAAAGCCATGACTGCATATTATGGTAAGTATAATACCTCGTCTATGTTGGCACTGAGTGCTCCAACACAACTCTCTTAATGATTTACAAAAGCACCAAGTGCTTCATCACAATTTAACTACAAGAGTATTTAGTTACACTAATTTACTGACTGGTCTGCCCAGTCTCGCCACACAGGTCTACATCAGCAATCATTTTCATGGCTGTCGCTTGGGAGGTAACTCTGAGCTGCTCTGCCTTCTCCTGGTCGGTGTTGCTTGACACACCAGTGTCAAGCCTTCTCAGGTCCATGCCAGGGTAATGTGACCGCACCACGACCAGAACGTGGGTGGCCACATACTCACCGGCGTCCCAGATGTATTGCTTGAACCATGACCATGAGTTCTTGCACTTGTCAATGATGGTGACTGGTCGGGGTGCTCGGTCGGCTGCTGGCTCTTTAGGCTCCATCCTGATCAGGCTCATAACTAGCGTGATGCCATCCTCCATCACCTGGCACTTGTTCTGGTATTGTTCGACCTCCTGAGTGAGGACATCATACTATGCCTTGTTGTTTTGGCGAATAGCTGCATTTACAACAAGAAGGCCAAACTGAGCATGATGACTTAAGAATTAATTTACAAATTGACTTGTCGGACACTTACTCTAGAGATCCTTGTCGAGCAAGTCCTCTTGTTTTGCCAGCTCCTTGTTTTCATTGGCCAACCGGGCCACCTCGTGTAGCAGGATTTTCTCTGCTTCCATCTCTACCGAGCAGGGCATGGTTCATCAATAAGTCAAAAGATAGACACGATCAGAGTTTTTACTATGCACCTCTCTTCTCCTGGTTGAGGCAGTTGCGCTGCTCGCCCATTGCTGCCCTCTCCATGTCCAGTGCAACTTGCTCCTCCTGGGCCTCTCGTAGCCTCACCTGGAGACGTGTTATGTCAGCCTTGAGCCTCTCATTTTCCTCCACCATCAGGATGATGGTGTCAAAGCATCATTTGTGATACTCTAACATTTTCTCAATACTCTACGACCTAGCAATGGGTTACTCCTATAATACTACAAAAGACTCATCTGTGCAATATAGTACTTGTGGCACATTTACCTTGATCTGGCTCATTAGGTTGTCAACGGTGTGCTATAGCTTGCGCACAGCTCTGTCAGAATGGCCTTCCTTGTGGAACACCCACTCACCATGACGCTTCCTGGCTACGTGGATGCATTGCGGTTGCACTATTTCTGTTGGAGCCTGGTTGATCTCCTTGATCTTTGGCTCCTCTTCGATCACTATTGCTTTCGATGCATCTCCTTCTATAGCAGGATTGTCATTGCTGGTCTCAGCGCTGAGCATGACACCCATAGTACCGCTAGAGGCAGCATTAGGCGCATCAGCATTGGGCACTGAGCCCTCACTACGTTGGTCAGTGCCGTGCTATTTGGCGCTACCAGCGTGCTCGGCGTGCTCCTCTGCATGGCTACCTTTTGTAGCCCCTGGCTCTTGGTCGCTAGTAGGATGTTCCATATTTTTTTGTGGACTCCGGCCTACAGCACTATGAATAAAGAACACACTCAAAGATAACTGCAAATGACTACAAAGTTACTTACATGTTAGAGCGTCTGAATGCAGCTCTGAATGGATGACCGCTGCGGTTACCACTCTCCATTACATGGGCACCAGCATGTTGACTGCTGCTTGCCTGACCCACTGTGGTCTGCGTGTGCTCCAGGATTGCTAAGCCTGCCCCGCGGGTCCTTAGCGTTAGTGCTCGAGGTGGCGTTGCTGCTCGAGGCGGTGTTAGCGCCCTCGGTGGCATCGGTGCTCATGGTGGCATTGCTACTCAGGGCAATGTCGGCACCCTCAGCGGTGTTGGTGCTCGTGGTGGCGTTAGTGTGTGGGGCAGTGTATGTGCCCTCTACCAGTGCATTAGTGGCGTCTCCTCCTCCTCCTTGTTGTCTGTCATGCCGACCATGACCTTACATCATTTCTGGCTGCTCTCATCATCATCAATATTCAATCGGCCCCCTATGCCTAGGGGGCTAGTGGATTTCTTCTTCTGGGAAGGCCCCTCTAATGCAGGGTGCTTCCCAGCCACCTTCCTCGTCATGTGGGGCTTAGCATCTTTCGCCCCTCTTCACTGCTATCAGTCACCCTCTATCGGCGCTGCGAACGGGTCTCCTAGGCATCCACACCGCCTGACCAATCATTGGTGGGCACATCAGAGATGTATACCTCTACCTAGTCCTAGCCACGGATCTTGCAAAGATCAGACTCAGTGTTATGAGTGCAAACTAGCAACTATCAGGCATGGAGTTAAATTGCAGATGATTTTGCACATACCTATGGCGGAGGCGAAGTCAATTTGTATGCCCTCATCGCGTTTGGCAATAGGCGGTATCCCGCCAAGTCAAATAGCTGTGCCAGTCACCTATCTATCTCCTCACTTGGGAGCTTCTCCAGTGACTCTTAGGTCATGTCGGAGGGCCCGAAGTACTCATACATCAGATGCACCCTATCCTTACAAGGCTGCACCCGCCTAAAGATGAAGTTGGTCATGACAATTGGGCCATCGATCCGAGTCTTATCAAACAACCCAAGCAGCTCCTACACTTGCACCATCTCGGCGCTAGTCAGTCTCACCGACCAGCTCTCCTGCTGCTCGGGGATTTGGCTGATGTCACATGCCGCAAGCGGTTCCTGCTCCTGCATCACATAGAACGATTTGTGGTACCAATCCCTCATCAAGGTGTTCAGAGGGACATTCAGATACTACACTTTCATGTGATTCCAGAGAAGTAGATACACTCCTCTAGCTATTTTGGACCCTCTATATTCCCCTTTCTTTTTTATGCAGAAGAAACGACACCATAGATTGAAGTAGGGGTGGATTCCAAGGTACGCCTCATAGAGGTTGATGAAGATGGAGATGGATAGGATAGAGTTGGGATGCAGACTGCACAGACTAATTTTATAGTAATCCAGAAGCTTGTGTAAGAATGGGTGACAAGGATTCCCAAACCCGCGCCAGTAAAAATCCTCAAAAACAATGAGTTCACTAGGGTGGGGGTCTGGGTAGCTCTCACCGACAGATGGTCTCTACCCTTCGATGGCGGCATCGGGAAGCACGCTGGCATCGATGAGCTTGCGGATGGAGCCCTCTGTAATTGTGGATTTTGTCCATTCCACCAACATCATCTGAGTCTTCCGTCCATGGGACTCGCGGGCCATCTCCCTCTTCTCCGGCAACAAAATGTGGCCACAGTGTGCGAGATGGACTCGGTGTGGCTAGGTCTAGAAGAAATGCGGTGGCTACGAGTGGTTTGGATCTTGGGTAGTTCAACAACGAACGATCCTTAACCGACATAGGCGGAGCACTACATCGACTCATTTCACGATGCAAGCCACCCACCTGGTCTCAGCTTAATATTACCATATTCATATTCATATTCACATGCTCTCATGACCCATCATTAGGTCAGGAGAAGCAAAGGTAAACCCGTTTCTCGCGAACGATGAAACCACCAATCGACTTCTATCGAAGTCTAAGCATTACTAAGCATAAGAGATCGACCTACACATACTAGTAGGATATCATTTGGATATAAGTGTAGATCAAGGTAATCATGCAATAATGGTATCAACCAACTCCTACTAACTTAATGCACATTACACTAGACTTAAGGTGTAATAAAGCATTTATAAAATGAAGAGTGGTTGTATGTCCGGGACTTGCCTTGGTTGTAGAGAAGGTTAGCTCATAGAAGTCAGATTTGGCACCACTCCATGGATGGATGACACCAGCACCATTGATGGATGACCTTCTCCAACATCATGGGTGGACGACACCTTTCCAAAGATTGATCAACACCAACCTCGTCAACACTTGTTCAACATGAACCTTCTCACTCTCGTATGCACTACACGTATATAAATGATGTCATGCTTAACATGATGGAATGGATGCCATGATATATGATGATGAACAAGGCATAGCATACAAGAGACATTTAGAAAGGATAAACATTAGTTATCTACTTGAGTACAACTTTCCTTCACAGTATAGTTACAAGTAATTATCATAAAGCATTTTTAGTTGTTCTTCTTGTCACGGAACCGTCCAAATTATAAGAGCACAAGTACAAAAACAATCACCGAAGTGATCAAATTCTCTCACTTGAGCCCATATAACTTCGGTAGTCCAATGAAATCATGAGGGATTTCAAACCAACCAACATACAAGCCAAGATCGTAGTGATTCAACATAACAAGTCACATGTTACAACCATTTCATAAGTAGTTCAATATACATGGGAGTTCAACATAGTTATTACAACTTACATTCAAAAGCAGTGGAAGCAAAGTAATTTGAAACTAACATTAATCTTATTTCAAATACATGCTAGTACCAAGGTCGACTTCCAACAAAAGCATTAGAGACAAGATAAATAAGAAGCATCATGCCCATGATTGCACTCCGCCACTAAGGTAGGAGCCAACCAACTCTTGCAGTCACCAAGATACATCACAACCTGTAACAAGTGGGAATAAAACCCTGAGTACGACAATGTACTCAGCTAGACTTACCCGTCAAAAACCAGAAATAAAGTGACACCAAGGATCATGCAAGGCTGATGTAAAGTGGGCTAGCTTGACAACATTTTGCATAAAAGCTTAATACAGATAAGTAATCATTAATGCTTAAGCATCAAGTTAATAATCATTAACCTGTCATCTATATTAGCACCTACACTAGAGCACTCACTTGATTATGAGCAAACAATATTAACCATGGCAGATATAAATTGAGGCAACATTTAAATCATCATCAAATTAACCATCCGTTCAATTTAGTTGAATCTACATTGTCGCTGCTCAAGTCAAGTGCTCACTAACCGGGAGTGATGGCGATTTGAATCGAGTTCCTATCTAGCTAGAGGGGTATTTCTAACACTCACCGCGCAGGCCCCTGCCAGGGTCGCACAAGCCACCTTTCATACAATTCAGGAGTCGCTGGTTCGACTGATGCCGCATCCCCAAGGGCAACACTCTGCCAGGTGATAGGGACTCTAACCCCCCTTGGTCTCACGCCAATTTCCCCAAGCACATCCTTACTACCTCCAAGATGCGACCTACCATTCGATTCCCAGCCTAAACTGTATTACTCGACTTCGCGGTCGGAACGACTTATCCGGCCAACTAAGTGTTAGACTGTGTTCAACATGACTCAAGGACGTTCAACGAATCGGTCCTTAAATGACTTAGACGGGGATAGATCTACACCCAAGACCTCCATGCCTTGTTGCTTCACTATCATCATCCCGCCCGGTCTCATTTCATTTTATTAACACATGGTTCCTTTCCACGATAGCAAATATAGCCAACCATGCCATACATGAATATCCCTACATCTCGCAGGTGATAGGAAATCACCTGACTTCTACCGCTTAAAGCAGGGCTAAGCATCTACTCGACCCTGGTCTATGTAGGATTCAGGATTCATATATCTAGACAAGGAATAATATAATGTAGCAAGGGTTTTCAACCAACTCCTATCACTTAATGCAACAATACTTATAACATATATAGAATTATTTTTTTTGAAGGTAGGAGGCTTATAATGCTTTGGGGCTTGCCTAGGATCTGACTCAAGTTAGTGTTTGTCAGATGAAACTCGCTTGGTGAGCATCCTCCAATCTAGCACTTGTCCGATCCTTCTATCTCCGGGATGGATCCATCAACTCCATCTTTGGGTTTGGCTCCCCATCAGGTCTTTCACGTGCTTTAGCTAACGTACCTAAATGAGGTGCAACAATGCATATGTATGAATACATAGAAATGCAATAAACAAAGAAATCAAGCAAGCATACCAAGGTTCACTTAAGCACCTAACGTTAATTAATTTAATCCTCACTAAGGCATAACATAGAAGAGGACAAGCACCTCAATCAAGACACAAGTCTCATAAGATCACAGGGTGCTAACCCAAATACCATCAAAGATATGAGTCACACTTCAACACACTAGCATGGCAAAGTTAATCAAAGCACTAAAACTAGAATTTGCCACTTTCTGGGCATTAGAACAGCAGCTAAGTAATTTAATCATAACTGGAGATCTACAACTCCAAAAGATGTGCAACAAGACATTCTAGAAAGCTTATGAAATTTTCTACAATTCATTTAATATCACCTAAGCCTGATTCCCAAGTTTGCTAGGTCAAAAAGATGAAATGACAGACTTTGGTCTGCTCCAAACAAAGAGCAACCAAATCTGGGACCTGACTTTAAACATCTATAACTCAAAAACTACTTAACCAAATGCCACCAAATTTTAACACAAGCTAGATACATAAATTATATACCTCTACATTGCCCCCAGAACTATCCAAAAACCACATTTGCAAGAAATAAATACTAACTTATGTTGCAAACATATAATTGGACAAAACCAACTTTACCAACATGTCACACATGACTAATGAACACCAGAAAACATAGTTTCCATTCCTAAATAAATTCTTTTAATACATTTCTTAATTTATCTAGATAATTAGGTGGAATCATGAACACATATCAAAAGTGCACAATAAATTCTACCAAAATTAAAGTGTCCTACAAATGCTCCCAAAAGTCTACTGTCTAAATTTCAAGCCATTTGGACAAGTATATCAACCTCTATGAAAAAGACAAATAGCTATTGCAATAAATCATGTGAGAGCAAGTTAAACCTAGAACTCAATATTTTCTATGAACACATGGCCATAGTATGAGTCAACATGGTAGAGCAACATCATACTAAGGTAATGGAGCAACATTTTCCATTTTATCATTTATATTTTATTAATAAACTATTTATCAAGTTGTAAACAAGTTAAATCAATAACTTGATCATAAAGTAAGCAATGACCATGAAATTTATACCACAGTACATGTATAGAATAACAAGACTACCACAACAATTTCACATCATTTGGAGTATCACAACATCAGTTATGAATTTCCCAACCAACATATGCAAGAAATGCTGAATTAGCAAGAGTAAATCACAACCCTAAGGAAACAGTGAACAACTACTAGGTTTAGTATTTTTATTAGTTAGTAAATGCCATCATAAGATTAACATAACAAGAATCACTATTTTTGGACTTCCCAAACTCTAAATATGGCTCTAGTCAAGTTATAAGCATTTTTAGGAGCACTTTTAAAGCTTGAATAAATACATCAGAAAACACCTACAAACACCTAAGATTTTATGACTCTACTGCATAGGGATTTTCTCAAGGTTTCCAAAAAGTCCATATTTTCCATTTTTGGACTTTCCTAGTAGGAGATATGGATTTTCAAAGATTAACATGAAATCTTGAAATTAAAAAACAGAATTCCCCTTACCCTACTAAATTGCTAGGTCTACCCGATAACGTACCCAAACCTACTACTACTTAAACTGGCATGCGGGAGCCGCTGCCCAGATGGGCCCACCTATCATTCTCATCGAGAAAGATAGAGAGAGGGGAGATTGTCCCCTTCCTCTAGATGGTAAAGCAGGGGAGAGGGGGGTGACCACCGGGCTGGTTTCGCCGTCCAACCGCCGACGGCGGTGGTCGAGGGCCATGACGAGCCTAGGCCCCGACATACCTGCCTACACCCGCAATGGTTCATAGCCCGCCTAGGTGTGGTCAGGGGTTGCCCGAGCTCCGCTCGGCCAGCAAAAACAGGGGAGGAGGGCCGAGCCGATTCCGGCCGGTGAGGTCACCATCGGGGGTGGGGATGAGGCGGTGGAGCAACCCGGCTTCGCGTGCAACCACGGGAAGGTGGTGGCTCACCTCGCAGCGACCTGAGGAGGTTTGGCCATGGTGACCGGTGACCTGACAGCCGGTGCTCTGGCTGCAGCTAGCTACGGAAGCGAAGCCAGCCCGGTGAGGAACCCGAGAGGTGCGGCGAGGTGTGAGGAATGCGCTGGCACGGTCAGCTCGAGTGGAGAATGGGCAGAGCAGTGCTTGCAGCGGCGGCGGCACTCCTGCACGAGAGCTGGCCATGGCGGCCATGGCTGTGCACGGCCAGGCGAGCATAGGGAGAGATAGAGGAATAAGGAGAGGGCGAGGAGGAGATGGGGAGCTCGGCCTTGGCCCCTCCCAGTGACCCAGGCGCGGCACACGCGGTAGCGAGTAGGGCACGCAACAACAATGGTGGGCGTGCTCTGTGCATGACGGCCACGCACTGGGCACGCGTCGGCCTTGGAGGCATTTCGTCAACTACGTGGCAGGCAGCAAGGTGGCCAAGGTGGGACGTCGTTTGGGCTCGTTGAAGGCTGAACTGGGTCTTGGGTCCAAAATGAAGTTCAAAGCCCACATGATGCTCTACGATTTTTATTAAGACACTTCAGTCATTAGGGTTCTGGTTTAGGAGATAATTGGCTCTAAAGTTGCCAATGTGAGTGATTTGATAGCAATGAGCAACTAATCAAATTGATGGTCGAAATGAAATGCAACTAGTGCCATCTTCTTGTATTCTCTTCCCCATCATGTAAGCTCCAACTTTTACATTTGGACCTACTCAAGTTACTTAACAAAATTGGGAGAACGTCGGATGTCAACATGGTGACCAGGAACCTTTGGAGTGCTGAGAACAGCAGCTATATACAACATTCAACCCATAGTTTGACCAGCTTAGAGATGGATTCAGGCTTGGGCTCTTCAACAAAGTTTATAGAACACAAACTAAACTTCATCTTTTATTAAAGGATCATGGACTAGTTCAGCATGGTTAGAGAGATAAAGATTACCAAACATGTTAACTTATTGCTGCCACTCAAGGACTTAGAAAAATTTCTGATCTTCCAAAAACAGCAGCTTATTCAATCTTGTGAGCTCTATTTGACCAAGCTAGAAGCCAAACTGGCTCTTGACCATTAAACAAAGTTTGTTCTACACAAGATGAACTACAAATTTTGTTTAAGGTCAAACCTCACAACTAGTACATGAGTCAAACTTTCACTTTGGTCAAAGTAGCAACTCGATAAGGCCTAAACTAGGGTTTTATGCCAATCGGGGTATTTTCTTGACATTTGCTCAACATGAACCCTTCATGACTTTTGTTGTAGAGTTCATCTAGAGTAATTTGGACAAGTTTGCAAGGTTTGGTTGATGGTCTATAAATCCATTAACTTAATGGTGCAAGTTCTAATAGGAATGGAACTTATCATTTCATGTGACTTTTTGATTCCAAACTTCATGAAACTTTTTCAGGAGTCACTATAGATAGAGAGTGATGTGAGACACATGGATATATTGCAATAACACCATCCAAGCATGAGCATCTACATACACACATTGACACATAATTAACAAGAGTATGTTGCATATGTTTCAAAGAGATGTTGTAGATGTTTCAAAGCACATTATATATAGGCATGTTTCACATGTTGCACTAGTGCATCACATATGTTACATGCTCATATATGAACAAATGATGCTTAGGCTCATGCAATGCAAGTGCCAACTGCAAGCCTAACACCTGGGGTGTTACACTTCTAACAAGGCAAGGGTTTATTTATTAAGCATGCTTACCTACTAAAGCTTTTACCATGAAAAGACAACACATAAGGAAATATATAATCTTACTTTTTACCTAAGAGGTTGCATTACAAAGGCAATCAAAACTACATACATGCATCTACTAATTAATCCTCTAAGAAAACCATTTAGAATTATTACTAAAGGTTGATCATGAACATAACACATGAATAATTAAGTGCCAAGGAACATCAAAGTAGATGTGTTCCAAGGTATACAATTAACCCCAAAATACAACCAAGTCATATCATGATTTACTCTAATCATTTTAGTAATTATTAACTAATAAATAAAGCATGTAATTAGAGATACAATTAAACATTATCAAACTAATCTCAAACTTTTTGTGAATGCATAGATGAACATATTAAGCATACACAAAAAGTTTCATGATCATTGGATATTTATTTTAGCCTACAAAAATTACATAACAAGCATTTATTAATTAAAAGGACTAATTTTTAGACATCCAAAAACTATTCATTATCATGGTTTCATATTTTTCTTACATAGACCACAGTATAACAAAGCTAAACAAAATTTTTTAGGAATTTAGCAAGCTCCTACAATTACTTATGAATTTACAAAGAATTAGCATTTAAATTTGTTTTAGAAAAAGAAAAGGAGTTTTTCTTCTTTTGGCCCAGCTTCCTCTCTCGCTTTCTCCCGGCCCATCTCTTCCCTTTCCTTCTTTTCACCCAGTCCTTCTCCTTCCTTTCCTTGGCCCAAGTCGGCCTAACCCGAACCAATTGGCTCGAGGCCAATTCGGCCCAAGCCGAGCTAAGCACGACGGCTGGCCGGCTTATCGGCGACACCTTGCCGGTGGTGACCTTGCCGGTGGCATGGGCACCCACGTGACCACAGAGACCTTGCGCATCATCTAAGGGTGGTGGTGGAGTAGCTACAACTTCACAGCAAGCTCACCGCCGGTCATGACGACCATGGCAGAGCAGCGATGGCGCACTAGACACAGCAGGGCGGTAGGGATAGAATCAAGATGACAGGAAGCATGAGGAGCTCACTGTGGACCTGACTGACCACTCGATTAAGGAAAAGGCACGATGGAGGGATGACCGCGATGGAGTGGTTCACGGCAGCCATGGCGGCACTACTGCGAGGGAAATGGCGTGTGCGGCTGAAATAGGCTGTGAGGAGCGGTGTGAGCAGGTTGACGAGAAGCGCAAGGATGGGGCGGAGTGTCCTGTGGGAGGAATTGCAAGAAGGGCGAGTGAGGACAATGAATTCATTGGCGCACTGGAGGAGCATGGCGGCAGAGCTGGGAAGGGAAAAGGAAGGATGACCGACAGCTAGGGCTTAAAACGGCGAAGGGAGTGGCAGGGAAGCGCCTAGATGTAGCCAGCAGCTGCTTGATCACTGCCACGCGAGCAGCTGCGTGCCAGGCGCATGAGAGGTGGCACAAAAGCGGTGGCGGTCAGCGGTGAAGCAGGCAGAGAAGGAGCTCATCGTGTTGACTGTAGATGACTGAAACCCACTCCTTCCCTTCCTTCATTCTTGAGATTTTGCTCAACAACATGACTTGTGTTTTAGCGTGGTGGCATCGAGAGAAAGCAAATGAATCGAACCGTACTTTTCCATTGATCGATCTCACAATTTATACAGGTTGAAGCGACGCCACGGGAGTTGCCAGACGCCCGTTCGGGGACGCGGATACGCGGCTTCCCAACCGGTAGCGCTCCCGGTGATGTCGGTTCCGAAGGATGGAGTAGTCCGTACGAAACTACAGTGATTACAGGGAGAGATTACACTGATGGTTGGATTTAGATCTAAGGCTTAGGTTGATCCATGTCACTAATCTGGTTGGATGGGATCTCTGTAATCCTATTGGTCCTTCTCCTTGATGAACGGATTGCTTCGTAACACTCCCCCTGATCGCATCCAGCCTTGAGATCAATTAATATCTTCAGGGCCTCTAAAAACCTTGTAGGAAAAATATGAGGTGCTATATTGTTGATATGTCATTAAACTCCTCAAAAACCCAGTGGGAAAAATCAGGAGAAATGATATGACATATTTTTAGATTTATTGTCCATTGTAAACTTATACGGAAAAAACTTTATAGGAAAAATCCATAATTTAGTTTAGAACAATATAATGGTCTATGGGCCATGTCCTCCTCCAAAACCACGTGGGAAAATATGAGGAAGGAAATGCCTTTGATATTCCCCTTAAAAACCTCTTGTGAGGAAAATAGGAAATATGACATATTATATATTAGATATTGCCTCATTAAAAACCTTTTATGAGAAAGTTTTTGTAAAAACTCATAATAGGAAAAGAGTGCAATATAATATTTAACACAAATGATTATTTTCAGAGATTATCTCCCCCTGAAACTTGCAAGTCTTTAAGTCGTCGCATACCAATATTGTGAACAAAATTTTGGAACATGGGACCTGGTAATGACTTAGTGAATAAATCTGCAAGATTATCACAAGACTTTGTTTGTAAGATTTTTATTTCTCCATTCTTTTGTAATTCATGAGGATAAAATAATTTGGGAGAAATATGTTTAGTTATATTGCTTTTGATATAACCTGTTTCCATTTGTGTAATACAAGCAGCATTATCTTCATAGATAATTGTGGGTGATTCAATGGGACCAATCCCACTAGATTGCTGTATGTGATTAATCATTCTGCGGAGCCATACACACTCCCGTGATGCTTCATATAGTGCAACAATTTCACAATGATTTGTGGAAGTTGTTACTAAAGTCTGTTTAGATGACTTCCATGATATAGTTGTTCCTCCATATAGAAATACAAAACCTGTCTGGGATAGGCCATTATAGGGATCAGATAAATAGCCAGCATCAGTGTATCCAATTACAGTTGGATCTTGGTTTCTTTGGAAAAATAATCCAAGATCTTTGGTGCCATTGAGATATCGTAAGATTTGTTTGGCTCCCATCCAATGACGTTTAGTTGGAGCAGCACTATATCTAGCCAGTAAATTTACTGCAAATGCAATGTCAGGTCTAGTTTGATTTGCAAGATACATTAGTGCTCCAATGACACTGAGATATGGGACCTCGGGCCCCAGTACCTCTTCATCTTCGTCCTTTGGTCTAAATGGATCTTTCTCCATGTCTAGAGTCCGAATAACCATGGGAGTTTTGGATGGATATGATTTATGCATATTAAATTTCTCTAGTGTTTTCTGGATATAGGCAGATTTATGCACTAAAATTCCTGAGTGAAGGTGCTCGATTTGTAAACCCAAGCAAAATTTAGTTTGACCTAAATCCTTCATCTCAAATTCCGTCTTTAAGAGATTGCGTGCTTCATTGATATCATGTGGGTTGCCAATGATATTTAAATCATCCACATATACTGATATAATACAGAACCCTGTTTGGGATTTCTTTATGAAGACACATGGGCAATCATCGTTATTGGTGTATCCCTTTTGTAATAGAAATTCACTCAGTCGGTTGTACCACATCCGTCCTGACTGTTTTAAGCCATATAGTGACTTATTAAGTTTCACACAATATGTGGCGCGACTTGCTTTAGGATTCGGAATAGGAATTCCATCAGGAACCTTCATGTAAATGTCCGAATCAAGTGACCCATATAAATATGCTGTCACTACATCCATCAACTGCATAGATAGATGATTTTGAACTGCCAATGCTATTAAATATCGGAAAGTTATTCCACTCATAACTGGAGAGTATGTTTCATTGAAATCAATGCCAGGTCTCTGCGTGAACCCTTGTGCTACAAGTCTCGCTTTGTATCTCACCACCTCATTATTTTCATTCCGTTTTCGGACGAAAACCCATTTAAATCCCACAGGAAAGATTTGTGAAGGTGTAGGTATTGCTGATGAGAATACCTTTCTTTTTGTGAGCGAGGCTAACTCTGCTTGAATTGCTTCTTTCCATTTGTTCCAGTCCGAGCGCTTTTTGCACTCTGCCATGGTCTTGGGATCTGGATCAGTTTGGATAATTTCGGCAATTGTTTCGGCAAAGTATATGTCGACAATTGTAGTCTTTCGGTCATATGATTCTCCAGAATCAATGTAGTATATGGAAATTTCTTGTACCCCTCGTGACGGTTCGTTATTTTCCAATATGATAGCGTCAGGGTGTTCCGATGTCCCAACATCAGGTATTGAGTACATTGTTGATGTGGGATGTGAATTTTGTTTATTCACTTGGTGTCTCACAACTTGTTGTTGTGCCACATTTACTGATTTAGAATTTTTGTTGTCTTGTTTCCTTTGGCGTTTAGGAGCCACATCCTGATTGATAGCCTTACTTCTCCCCCTCTTACCTAGAACCGGTTTCGAAGGTGGGAGTTGAATAGTTTTATTTGGTACCTCTATTCTTTCAGGCACATTCCTAGCAGGATGATAGGATTTAGTGACACCTTTATAATCAGTAAATGCGTCTGGCAGATTATTTGCTATGTTTTGCAAATTTATGATTTTCTGAACTTGAAGTTCAGATTCTTGTGTACGTGGATCATGAGTGGAGATGTCTTGTGCATCCCAATTTATTTCCGGGCATTGATTTTGGTACTTGTAATCTCCCCCTAATGCCGGGAAATGATCCTCATTGAAGATACAGTCAGCGTATCGGGCCGTGAATAGGTCCCCTGTAAGGGGCTCCAGGTATTTAATGATCGACGGAGATTGATACCCGACATAGATCCCTAATTTCCTGTGTGGACCCATAGATGTACGCTTTGGTGGTGAAATCGGTACGTATACAGCGCAACCGAATTTCCGC
The DNA here is from genome assembly GCA_038087645.1 of Saccharum hybrid cultivar R570. NCBI lineage: Eukaryota > Viridiplantae > Streptophyta > Magnoliopsida > Poales > Poaceae > Saccharum > Saccharum hybrid cultivar. Next base: position 15,606 of record JAQSUU010000625.1, on the reverse strand, counting down.
AGATGGGAAATACTTGGTGGATTTCCACGTACTAATTGTAGTGGGGAAGCAGTATGATATGCAGTTGGTCGCAATTGTAGTAAGTCAGCAGCGTGTAAGACTGCATGACCCCAACATGAAGTCGGTAGATTACAATTCTGCAATAGTGGTCTTGCTATTAGCTTAACTCTTTTGATAAGAGCTTCTGCTAAACCGTTTTGAGTATGGACATATGGAACTGAGTGCTGAATTTGAATTCCTAGAGCCATGCAATAGTCATTGAAAGCTTTTGAGGAAAATTCAGCAGCATTGTCCATTCTAATAGATTTTATCTGATGTTCAGGATGATTTGCTCTAAGTCTAATAACTTGAGCTATTATTTTGGCAAAAGCATGGTTGCGTGTGGATAATAAGCACACGTGAGTCCATCGTGTAGATGCATCTATTAGAACCATGAAATATTTGAATGACCCAGATGATGGAGTAATAGGACCACAAATATCTCCTTGAATTCTTTCAAGAAATTTAAGTGGTTCAGCTTTGATCTTAAGATAAGATGGTCTTAAAATCAATTTTCCAGTTGCACATGCGGTGCATGTAAAATCAGAAGATTCTGGGAACTTAGAATTAGCTAAGTTGTGACCATGGGAATTGTTTATAATTTTTCGCATCATCCCTATGCCAGGGTGACCAAGGCGATCATGCCAAGTTTGGAATGCTGTTCATAGCGCTGTTGGAGAGCGTTCCATAAAACACGTGGATCTTCTTCCATCAAATATTCAGACTTGAGGTCTGGATGTATATGAGCTCTTATGATATATAAGGCACTATATTTAGTTTTGTCATCGGGTGCCGAAGTACCCTCTTTTGGTGGAAGAATGGCATGATAAAATCCCCGTAAAGAGAGGCTAACTTTGAGATCCATTGACCATGTTGGAAAATTATGTCCATCAAGTGCGAGTTGGTCAAATTCTTTGTCTTTTAATTTGCCAACAACTTCGGACATTTTGCCTTCTCGACGAAAACTCTCTTCCTCTCGATTTGAGAGCGTGCTGATAACGTGTTTTAGCGTGGTGGCATCGAGAGAAAGCAAATGAATCGAACCGTACTTTTCCATTGATCGATCTCACAATTTATACAGGTTGAAGCGACGCCACGGGAGTTGCCAGACGCCCGTTCGGGGACGCGGATACGCGGCTTCCCAACCGGTAGCGCTCCCGGTGATGTCGGTTCCGAAGGATGGAGTAGTCCGTACGAAACTACAGTGATTACAGGGAGAGATTACACTGATGGTTGGATTTAGATCTAAGGCTTAGGTTGATCCATGTCACTAATCTGGTTGGATGGGATCTCTGTAATCCTATTGGTCCTTCTCCTTGATGAACGGATTGCTTCGTAACAACTTGCTCCAAAAGCAAAACTTGCTCAACAAGAGACCCTCTTCAACTTTGCTTACAGGAGCAACATTCAAAACTCACTGGAGTGAGAGATATAGGGAGGGGAATAGGGGTACTCCAAAACTAAAAAAACATATTCAATTAAGGGTTTTAGAAAAGGTGATTAACTTAGCTACTTTGGAATTTTATTTAGAACTAACCATCAATCAAACATCTCAACCAGTTGCACAGTAAGATATTTCAAAGATTATACTAAACAATTGATCAAAAGTTTGACACATTTTATTTATTAAAATCCATTAATTATTTCTCCCAAAAATGAACTTAAGAACTGTTTTTCAAAGACTTAGTCACAATGACTAAGTGTTGAGAATAGTTCTCGAATTCAAACTTTGGAGCAAAATTTTAGCATATTTGGTTCAAAAACAACATTCAACCTTTATTACTCATGAAAGCTCATACGTTGCACTAAAATAAAAAAACTTGTATTAACAAAATTTTACTTATTTAAGAAAATTCTCATATATAAATTAACAAAGATCACTAAGCACTATTTGATACTTATAACAACATTTCATGTATATGTGAAACATATCATTGAAACATAGGAACAACATATATGAAACATGTGAGTTACTATTCATGCAATCTTATGAAACACTACATTGAGACACATGAAACATGACATAACATGTGAAACACTTTGATGCAACATGTGAAACATGTATTACACTATCATTGCAACATCGATATGCAACACTTGAAACATAATAGAGTTACTAATGAAACATTATTGTGCAACATAACACCTTATGTGAAACATTTCTAGGCAACATATGAACCTTTTCTATGCAACATAAGAAATAGAAGCATGCTATACTTGAAACATATGATGCATTCATGCAACAAGGCTTGGTGTTTTATGCATGATGATGCTCATGATCAAGTTTTAGCTGCTTTTAACATCTAGGATGTTACAAGTATCCGCTGTGAGCCTAGCAAGGAGTAGTACATAGGCAGTGTCATGAGGAAGGGAAAAGGCATCAAACTTGTATCGCATACTCTGTATTGTTATTGCTACTCGTCTGTAACCAGACCTCTGGCCAACGATCCCCAACCTCTCCTTCTCTAGCTCTGGCTGATCAGTCAGGAGCTAACAATCTGGTATCGGAGCCGATGAGCCTTGACACCACTGAACTCTGGAGTCCGCACCGGTCTTCCACACCCACTACACCCGCCTACAATGGATCAGGGCAGTGATGGATCCCAACATCATGAAGATGTTCAATGAAATGTTGAAGAAGATGGAGGACCTCGACGCGCGCTCTGCTGAGCACTAGGGGCATCTGGAGAAGTGGTTCGAGGATGCGACGACCACCATCCTGGAGCGCGATGACACTGTTGACGCCAGCATCTCGTCCCTAGAGAGTTTCGCGTCTTCCTAGTACACCACCACCATCGTCGCCGACAATTGGGGAGCGCACTTCAACTCATGCGTATCAGAGTTAGAGCAGCGCATGGCCGACCTCGAGCTCATTCACCTGGCTAAGATCCACGATGAGCACGATGACCGAGTGGAGGAGCTGGAGGGTGCTGTCAGAGATTTGCAGTCATGGCGACAAGAGGTCGACGGCAACCTCGACGACGTTCGCTATGAACTACGCTGCATCACCAAGTTCCCTACGATGCAACCACAGCAACCACCGCTACCGATGCATCAGGAGTTGGCCATCACCGCAAACTCTGACGGACCCACGGTCGACTGGCCCGATGGGCACGGCATCGCATCGATTTCACGGGAGCGGGCTATGGATCGGTAATGACCATAGCTCCAAACCCGACCAAGGTACGTTCACCATCCCAAATTCAGTTTCTGTTAACATGCATCATCCTCCTCCCCCTCCTCATCCACCCAATCCAACGAATCCTCCACAACTTCACCAGTCCACAATTTCCCACTCCTAGCCACCCAATCCACCAAACCCTCCTCAACATAACCATACCATAATTTCCCAATTCTAGCATCCCAATTCATCCCAATCCACCACACATCATCAACCCACCCATGTTCCCACCCATTTCACTCCTAATGACTCCCACCAGCACCACAATACTTCCCTTGGCAAGTTGCTCAAAATGCATTTTCCCAAATTTTACAGAGACAACCCACAATTATGGATTACCCAAGCACAAAACTACTTCGAGATGTACTTCATTGATCAGTCAGTTTGGATCAAGTGCGCCACTATGCAATTCACTGGCGTAGCCAAACATTGGCTTTAGTCTGTCAAGCATTAACTTCCTAGCCTCGACTGGAATGCCTTCTGCCGTCTCATTCATGAGCGCTTTAGCCGTGATGAGCATGAGTTACTCCTCCGTCAACTTTTCCACATCACGCAAACTGCCTCTGTCTAGGAGTACATTGATCAGTTCATTGCCATTATAAAAAACCTTTCAACCTATACTCCTAACCCTGATTACCTATTTTACACCACCTGCTTCATCGATGGTCTCCATGATGACATCCGTGCAATTATTTTAGTTCAACGCCCCCAAACTTTGGATGCTGCCTGCACTTTGGCCTTATTGCAGGAAGAGAACATTGAGCCTGGACAGCGCACTGATGTCAAGAAGTCTGAAGGTTTCTCCTTCTTCAAGCTGTTGGCTGCTAAAGGCCCCCTATCGTTGCCTCCTCCTCCACCACGGCCGGGCTTGGGCCCTATACCTATTGTCAAGAAGCTAGTGGAAGACAAGCGCAATCTAGCCAAGCCACCAATGGACGAACGCCTTCAGTCCCTCTGCTCTTACCGCTGAGCTCATGGGTTATGCATCAGGTGCACAGAAAAATGGCAGCCGAGACATAAGTGTGCACCGGTTCTGCAGCTACATGCATTGCAAGAAGTCTAGAACCTTTGTCAAGATGAATTTGATGATCTCGAAGTATCTGTGACTCCTTCACCTAATGAACCTACTCAACTATTCATGATGTGCTCTACCACAACTTCTACCAGTCACTCTCCTGCCCGTTCTCTTTAGCTACATGGCACTATTGGTGGTCAGGATATTGTCATTCTTATGGATCCTAGAAGCACACACTCCTTCCTCAATGCTTTAGTGGCCAAACACCTGACCGGGCTGCAACCTCTTACAAAACTAGTGTTTGTTCAGGTGGCCAATGGATTGCAAATTACTTGTGACACTGAAATACCCATGGCTGAATGGTCTATGCAGCAGTACCATTTCCATTCAACCTTGAAGGTTCTTGACATTGGCACCTGTGATATGATAATCGGCATGGACTGGCTGCAGGCCTTTTCTCCAATGAAGATTGATTGGAACCAAAAGTGGTTGCTTATACCCTATGGTTCTTCACATATTGCCTTGCAAGGAATACAGCCGAATGATAACTCCTGGTCCTTAGTCCAGCTATTCCACATTGCCTCTAATTCTAGAGCTTCTACATCTGAGTTGTACCCACCTCAGTTGTAGTCCTTACTGGATGAATTTGCCCATCTATTTTCTGAGCCAACAGAATTACCTCCACGGCGCCCTTGTGATCATACTATTCCTCTGGTGCCAGGGGCTCAGCCACTCTCAATCCATCCCTATAGATATGCTCCAGCGTTGAAGTCTGAGATTGAGAAACAGGTGTCCGACATGATGCAAATTGGGTTGATCAGTCCAAGCACCTGTTCATTTTCTTCTCCTATGTTTCTATTCTGAAAGAAGGGTCTTGGCGCTTCTGCGTCGACTACCGCATGCTCAACACCCTCATAGTGAAAAGCAAGTTTCCCATACCAGTCATAGATAACCTGTTGGATGAGTTGTCTTCTACAACCTGGTTTACCACACTCGACCATCATGCTGGATTCAATCAGATACGTTTGGTGCCGGTTGAAGAGTACAAGACGACATTCCAAACGCATTGGGGCACTTTGAGTTCAATGTGATAGCCTTTGGCTTGACTGGCGTGCCAAACACCTTTCAAGGGGCCATCAATTCTACTCGTCATCCTTTGCTCCAGAAATGTGCCTTAGTCTTTTTCGATGACATATTGGTATATAGCCGCATGTTTGAGGATCACCTGGATCACTTGTGCCAAGTCTTCTCTCTATTAGCTCGCAACCAGTGGCAGCTCAAGTTAACCAAGTGCAAGTTCGCTCAATAAAGCATTTCATATCTAGGACATGTTGTGAGCAGCCAGGGCGTCGCCACTGATCCGTCAAAGACTGAGGCAATCAAAGCTTGGCCTCTGCCTATAGACGTCAAGCAATTGCACAGTTTCTTGGGGATGGCTGGCTATTATAGGAAGTTCATCCACCACTTCACAACCATTACCTGACCACTAACTGACTTTCTTAAGAAGGGCACTCTTTTTATCTGGACATAGGCCCATGACATAGCATTTCATACTCTAAAACAGGCAATGATTTTAGCGCCGGTCCTCTCCCTCCCTGATTTTTCCAAAAAGTTTCAAATCTAGACAGATGCAAGTGAAGCAGGGGTTGGAGCAGTGCTTCTCTAGGATGGCCATCCTCTGGCATTCATAAGCAAGGCATTGGGTCCCCGAACTCGTGGATTGTCGACCTATGAAAAAGAATATCTTACACTTCTGGTGGCAATAGACCAATGGCGTTCATATCTACAACACAATGAGTTCCTCATCTTCATAGACCAATGCAGTCTGATGCATGTAACTGACCAGAGGCTGGACACTCCGTGGCAATTAAAGCTTTACACTAAACTAGTGGGTCTCTAGTACAGAATTGTGTACAAACCTGGTGTTTCCAATTTGGCTATCGATGCTCTCTCCCACCATCTAGGACCTCCAGCTAGCCTCAATGTTATCTCATTTGCTCAACTAGCCTAGATGACAACAGTCATTAGTGGCTATGATAGTGACCCTGCAGCCTAGAAACTCTTACAGGAGCTGGCCATCGCTCTAGATGCTCATCCACCTTTTACTCCAGTCGATGGAGTCATCTATCTGTGTGGCTGCATCTAGCTTGGTCACAACTAGGATCTCCAGACCCGCATCATTTCAGCATTCCATAGTAGCACCTTGGGTAGGCACTCTAGATTTTCGGTGGCCTTCAGCCGTCTAAAGAAGCTTTTTGCATGGCGAGGCATGAAATCAGCTGTCAAGAAATTTGTTGCCTCCTGTCATACCTGTGCTCAAGCCAAGCAAGATAGGTCTTGGTACCTTGGTCTTCTATCTCCATTGCCAGTTCTAGCAGAGTCCTGACAGATGATCTCCATGGATTTTATCAAAGGCTTGCCTTGTTTTGGCTCTGCTAATTGCATCCTGGTGGTCATCGATGGGTTCAGCAAGTTTGCACATTTCATTCTGCTTTCTCACTTGTTTAATGCTCAACATGTTGCCTAGCTATTCATCGACACTGTGTATCGGCTCCATAGCATGCCGACCCACATTGTCTCCAACCGAGATCGTGTCTTCACCAGCACCTTTTGGTGGGAGCTCTTTAGGTTGGCACAGACACAATAGTCATGAGCTCCGTCTACCATCCACAATTAGATGGTCAGACGGAACGTGTCAACCAGTGTTTGGAGATGTACCTTCGATGCTTCATCCACTCATGTTCGCAACAATGGCTCAAATGGATTCCGCTGGCCGAGTATTGGTACAACACAAACTTCCACTCTTCTATGCGTCGCACTCCATTCGAGGTACTCTACGGCCACCCTCCTCGCCATTTTGGACTTTTAGAATCTTCTACATCACCTGTCACTGATGTTGAGACGTTGCTATAGTGCACTATCATGATGAAATCTGTCTGGCAACATCTCCACCATGCCTAGAAACGGATGAAGTCTCAGGCGGACAAGCGTTGCTCGGAACGGTCGTTTGCCATTGGGGACTTTGTCTTCCTCAAGATGCAGCCGTACATTCAAGCATCGCTCGCTCCAAGAGCTCATTAGAAGCTACTGTTCTGCTACTTTAGGCCATACAAGGTGTTGTCCTGGGTCGGCTCCATCGCCTACTAACTTGAGTTGCCACCTATCGGGTACCACAATTAGGGGTACCCAAATTAGGGTGAAGGTCCACCATGAATCAAGCACCTGACCTCCCATTTAAGGGGAAAATCAACAAAAGAAGACCCATGGGCTAAAATCTCCCCTTGCAGGGCCTCCAACAAGCCGTGTGAGCAAACCAGCCCATCTTCCCGCTTCATCCGAGGCCTCACTTAGAGGGGTCTCAGAACACCTCCGATTTGCCCGAGGCCTCAGCCCTAGGGTCTTGGACATAGGCCGACCCCCTGACAACATCACTATCTCGCCCGAGCCCTAGAATTAGCATTGCCTATCTTCACCTCGCCCGAGACTGGCCTCTAATGCCGCTCCCCCATTGGCGTGCTCGAGACCCACTACGACATCACCCATGTTCTTACGTCTATTCAAACAGACCAGGAATGACCGAGGTCAAATCACCACGCCATTGTCTGTAACAGGCATGGGGAAGAGCTGCTAACCACTATGCTACCTATACTGGCACTATACGCACAATTCATGCGTACGCAGTGTACGGAACAACTACCTAGGGCCACTATTCCCACGATCAGGATAAGATCACATCATAGTTCCTGCCTCCAAGGCCTCGGCCTTCTACGCCAGTCAAACTACAAGGACAAATATGCCACGCTAGCTACAGGACCAGGTATGACAGGGCATGTTGCTACAATACTAAAGGACAAAGACCACTCCTCCAACAGTGGTGCACACACCTGAACATGTAGCTGCAGTGCCAGAAGTACCGACGCCATGGCTCCATAGTGCACACCATGTCGCCACTAGATAAGGCCCTTTCGAGGCCTCTAGGCTCCTCCTCTAGCAAGGGGCACACCGCAGACCAATATTTTGTAACCCTGCACCTCCTTAAGACTATAAAAGGAGCATGCAGGGATTGTTCCAAGAGACGAAAAGAAGAAGAAAAAAGAACCACCACAGCAACACAACACAAGACACGAGCAAGAAACTCTCCTGGACCTTGCGAGGTCACCAGCAGAGTCGCACACACCCACTTTCTCCACTCACACCTTGAGACTTGGGAGCCCCTCCCTCTCTCACATCCACTTGTAACCCCTACTATGATCACTTCGGTGCAAGATAATACAGAACTCACCTCCCCACTAGATGTAGGGCATTTCTCGGCCTGAACCTATATAAATCGCCTGTGTTCTTCTTGCACACCATTCAGACCCCCAACGCGCAGACATTCATTACTCATTGGTGCTAGGACCGTTGTTTCTTACACCGACAGTTGGCACGCTAGGTAGAGGGCATTTGCGCGTCATAGCTAACCAATCCTTGCGGGTTTCGGATGGTGACCCCGCTTCATCTTGGCATGGTGATCTGGTTTTGGAGCCTAGAGTTCATGTCTCTAGGTTACGACTATGACATGATCCTCCTCCCACCTAGAACTCCATCCGACAGTGACTTCTCTCCATGGCGCCAGAGGCGTAGGAGGCGTTCTGGCCATCATGATCATCGCTCTCGTCACACTCATCATGCGCGGCGGATATGGGAGAGTCCTCGTCCTAGCTCAGGGACTGGGGGTGAATCCCCAAACTCCTTTGAGTCTTCTTGCTTGGCTGCTAGGGTAGGCTCCCTCATAAGGGACCTATCACGCATTGGCCCGACCATAGCAAAGCATTGATGGCACAGGGCACGATGGCAAGGTGACACATTGAGGAACCATCATGCTACACGGGCTCCACGTCGGCAGCAGGAGGGCCTATGGCGGTGCTATAGCCGTTCTCGTACGGACTTGACAATGCCGCCACGATCCACTCCTGCTCGATGCGTTTCCGCCATGAGCTCTTGCGCAAAGCTTCTCGAGCGTCATCTACACACCACCTTCGAGCTCCTTGCAACCACGTTAGAAACATCCAGCACAGACTCCTCGGAGGATAGTGATGGATGGGCTAGTGCGGACTTCTCTGAGCTTCATGACCCGGAGCGTCTACGTTGGTTCATGGGCGCATACGACTATTCCTTCAACAGCCCTGACTCTAACGGGGAGGATCACGACCCTTCACATGAATGCTTTCACATAGAGGTTAAGGAGATTGCCCTAGGGGATGCCACCCCCATTGGACAGGGCATTCGCGCTCTGCTTCAGCAAACTCTGCCCACAGGGCCCCCACGAGAGCGGGCCGCGGTGTCCACCCCTCTGGGGACTCACCGGTCTGAGCTTGAACAGCTCCGTGAGCTTGAGGCCAAGGTCGATGAGGACTGCCAATAGCTAGTGCACCTCCGGGCCACCCTTGAACAAGGGTGTTCTAGCCAGGGTGATGACGGAGCAGCCCGGCACAGGGCTCGCGACGTCAACCGCTGAATTAACAACGATGAGGGGGTGACGAGCCCCCATTCTTCGCAAGGGCAAGTCAGAACATCACTGTGGTAGAAATACTCCTCTGTACGATGCTAGAGCCTTCCACTATGGAGGGGCGACAAGTCCACAATGAGCTTCGCGGGCTTCTTGAGGGTGCCGCGGTACAGCAGACCGAGAGCTCTATGTCTCGACAACGCGAGCCTGAAGCCGAGCTGCCCGTAGCACCCTCTTGGCAAGAATGGGAGGCCTCGGTTCATCCTGAACCCCAAAGGGCGCCAGAACGCAACAAGGCCCTATCGGTACGCGACCGACTCGGTGATGACGCCAACATGCGTGCCATTCTCAACGCGTGCCGGCGCAACAAGGAGGATGGCGCCATGTGCGGCTATTACCCACGCCAAGGCGGATGCTACGACAGCGAGGAAGACCAAAGCCCCTCACCCAAGCCTCCGGGTTCACGCGTCTTTAGCAAGGCTATCCGGAGGGCTCGGTTCCTAGCTCGATTCCATCAACCAGCCAATATTGTCAAGTAGTCAGGGGAAACGAACCCCGACGTATGGCTTGCTGACTACCGCCTAGCTTGTTAGCTAGGTGGCCCAGATGATGACCTGCTCATCATTTGTAATCTTCCTCTGTTCCTAGCTGATCCGGCGAGGGCTTGGCTAGAACACCTTCCACCATGGCGGATTCGTGATTGGGCCGACCTAGTCAGGATCTTCATGGGGAATTTTTAGGGCACATATGTGTGCCCTAGGAATACCTGGGACCTCAGAAGCTGCTGCCAAAAGCCGGATGAGACTCTTTAAGAGTCTATTTGGCACTTTTCCAAGCAGTGCACCGAGCTCTCCAATGTAACCGATTCGGATGTCATTGGGGCATTCATCGCCGGCACCACTTGTAGGAAGCTAGTCCATGAGCTAGGCCACAAGTCCCCTACAAAGACAAGTGAGCTCCTGGATATCGCCACCAACTTTGCCATGGACAAGAAGGCGGTCAGAGCCATCTTCCTCGATGCTAAGGGAAAACGGAAGGAGGATGTCGTCGGAGGCTCCCCCTCCCGTGACCCCAAAAAGAAAAAAGAAGAAAGGCGGGACTAGGAAGCAACAGCGTCAGAAGGATGCCCTTATCGCCCAATGGGCCGCAAGAACCCATGAGGCCCCCTGCCCGGGGCTCCGAGAGTTTTTGACAAGGTGCTCAAAAAGCCATGCCCTTATCACAGGGGCCTAACAAAGCACACCCTAGAAGAGTGCACCATGACGCGCCACTATTTCTCTCGGGGCGATCAGCCCAAGGATGACGCTGAGAAGAAGGCACCAGATGCCTAGGGGTGATGACAAAGATGGCGGGTTCCCTAAGGTGAAGAACTGCTTCATGATCTTCGGCGATCATTCGGCACAACTCACGACGAGACAAAGAAAGTGCGAACGCCGAGAGGTCTATGCTGCGGAGCCCGCCACCCTGTATTTCCTCGATTGATCCAAAGAGGCCATCACGTTCGATTGTGAGGATCACCTGGGTTACATCCTGAACCCAGGGTACTACCCACTCATCGTTGACCCTATCATTGGCAACACCCGACTCACTAAAGTCCTGATGGACAGGGGCAGTGGCCTCAACATTCTGTACGCCGAGACTCTTGACCTCATGGGAATTAGTAAGTCTCGGCTGCGAGCTGATGCTGCACCATTCCATGGTGTTGTGCCAGGACAACATGCCACCCCTCTTAGATAGATCAATCTGCCCATCTACTTTAGGAGTCCTTCTAATTTTAGGCGGGAACCCTCACCTTTGAAGTTGTTAGGTTCCATGGGACCTACCATGCCATTTTGGGGCGACCAAGCTATGCCAACTACACCTACCTCAAGCTGAAGATGCTCGACCCTAGTGGTGTCATCACCATCAGCTCCGCGTACAAGCACGCCTACGAGTGCGACGTGGCTTGCACCGAGTACGCTAAGGCCCTCTTTGAGTCAGCAGCACTGGCTGTCAATTTAGAGAGGCTCTCCAAGGAGATCCCCGACCTCAAGTGCCATGTCGGTAGCTTTGAGCCAGCGGAGGAAGTTAAACTTGTCCCACTCAGCCCCAACAACCCTGATGGCAAGGCACTCAAGGTCAGTGCCACGCTCGACCCCAAATAGGAGGCGGTGCTCGTCGACTTCCTCCGTGCTAATGCTGACATGTTTGTGTGGAGTCCCTCGGACATGCTAGGCATTCTGAGGGAGGTCGCCGAGCACTCCTTGGACATCTGAGCTGGCTCCAAACCGGTGAACCAGCGGCTATGCCGATTCGACGAGGAGAAAAGCCGAGCCATCAGGGAGGAGGTACATAGACTTTTGGCAACCGGATTCATCAAGGAGGTATTTCATCCTGAGTGGTTAGCCAATCCTGTGTTAGTTAAGAAGAAAAATGGGAAGTGAAGAATGGTATAGATTATACCAGTTTAAATAAAGCATGTCTAAAGCACCCTTTCCTATTGCCTCGTATCGATCAAATAGTAGATTCCACCGCGGGATGTGAGCTATTATCCTTCCTTTATGCTTATTCCGGCTACCACCAAATAAAGATGAAAGAGTCCGATTAGCTCACGATCTCTTTCATCACTCCATTTGGCATGTATTGCTACGTAACCATGCTATTTGGCCTCAAAAACACGGGAGCCACGTACCAGCGATGCATGCTCAGAGTTTTTTTTGAACTTACATGCTTAGAGTTTTTGGGGACCTTATCGGGCAAACCGTTGAGGCATATGTAGATGATATCATTGTCAAATCTAGAACGTCCAACGACCTTGTTGCCGACCTAGACACAACATTTTGTTGCCTGAGAGAGAAAAATATCAAGCTAAACCATGAGAAGTGCATCTTCGGTGTACCCTGAGGCATGCTTCTAGGGTTCATCGTCTTCAAGTGTGGCATCGAAGCCAATCCGAAAAAAAATCAGCCATCACTAATATGGCACCGATTCAAAACTTGAAGAGGGTATAGAAGCTCATGGGGTGCTTGGCATCCCTCAGCTGCTTCATTTCACGCCTTGGTGAAAAGGGTGTACCCCTGTACTGCCTCCTTAAGAAATCTATGCACTTCTCCTAAACACCCGAGGCCCAAGAGGCCCTCGACAAACTCAAGGCATTGCTTTCCAAAGCTCCCATCCTCGTGCCCCTCAGAAAAGGAACCCCTATTGTTATACGTTGCGGCAACCAACCAAGTGGTCAGCGCGGGCATCATCATTGAGCGACAAGAGGAGGGGCACACACTCCCAGTCTAATGACCAGTCTATTTCATCAGTGAAGTCTTGTTCAAGACCAAGACCTGGTATCCATAGATCTAGAAGCTGCTCTATGCCGTGGTCTTGGCTCGGCGGGAGTTGTGGCACTACTTCAAGTCCCACCCAATGAATGTGGTCACATCCTTCCCCTAGGGGAGGTGATCCAAAACCGAGAAGCAATGGGTAGGATCGCCAAGTGGGCCATGGAGCTCATGGGCGATAGTCTCACCTATATGCCTCGAAAAGCAATCAAGTCACAGATCCTCACTGACTTTCTGGCCGAGTGGACTGGGTCCCAACTACCACCAACCTAGGTCCAGGCCGAATGTTGGACAATGTACTTTGATGGGTCCCTGATGAAGACTAGCACCGGCGCTGGTCTCATTTTCATCTCCCTTCTCAGAGTTCGCATGTGCTACATGATCTGGCTCCACTTTGCCCCTCTAACAATATAGCAGAATACGAAGCCTTAGTCAATGGCCTCCACATTGCCACCAAGCTAGGGATCTAGTGCCTCAATGTCCGAGGAGACTCACAGCTCATCGTCGATCAAGTGATAAAGGAGTCGAGCTGCCACAACCCCAAGATGGAAGCCTACTGCAAGATGGTGCAGTGTCTGGAGGACAAGTTTGACAGCCTCGAGCTCAATCACATTACACATAAATACAATGAGGCTGTGGACATGCTAGCAAAGATCATGTTGGGTCGAACCATGGTTCCCCCGGACATCCTTGCCAGCGACCTCCACAAGCCCTCCATCAACTATGGGAAGCTAGAACGAGAGGGCGACCAATTGCCCAAGCCTACGATGGGGTCGGATCCTCCTAAAGGGCCCGATCCCCCCTTGACCCCCGAGCCTAAGGTCATGGGCGTAGAACGACTCAACCATGACGACGAACTAGATTGGTGAATCCCATACCTTGAACGTCTTGTCCAGGGGGTGCTTCCCTCGAATCAGACACAAGCACGGTGGCTCATGCAATGGGCCAAGTCGTTCGTGCTGCTAGGCAGGGAACTAAACAAACACAGTTCCTCAGGAATCCTGCAGCGTTGCATTCCCACCAAGGAGGGGAGGCAATAGCTTTGGGAAATACACTCGGGGGCTTGTGGCCACCATGCAGCACCACGAACACTGGTCAGGAACGCCTTCAGGCAGGGCTTCTACTGGCCGACGACTGTGGCTGACGCCACTGAGATTGTATGTTCTTGTGAGGGGTGCCAATTCTATGCATGGCAGACACATTTCTCGGCACAAGCTCTCTAGACAATTCCCATTACATGGCCCTTTGCCATGTGGGATCTTGACCTAGTTGGGCCTCTATGAAAGGCACTCAGGGGCTACACGCACCTACTCGTTGCCGTAGACAAGTTTTCCAAGTGGATCGAGGCTCGCCCTATCTCCAAAATCAAGTCCGAGCAGACGATGTTATTCTTTACGGATATCACCCACTGGTTCAGGGTTCCTAACTCCATCATCACCGACAATGGCACGCAATTCACCGGCAAAAAATTCTTGGAGTTTTGCAACCACCACCACATCTGTGTGGACTGGTCAGCAGTGGCCCATCCAAAGACAAATGGCCAAGTCGAACATGCAAACGGCATGATCCTACAGGGCCTAAAGCTAAGAATCTTCAATCGGTTGAACAAGTTCGGCAGAAGATGGCTCACCGAGCTCCCCTCCATCATTTGGAGTTTGAGAACAACCTCGAGCCACGCCATGGGACTAACGCCATTTTTCATGGTCTATGGGTCCAAGGTCGTTCTCCCCACTGATCTTGAGTATGGCGCCCCAAGGATCAAAGCCTACGACGAACAGGGCAACCGAACTACTCATGAAGAGGCGCTGGACTAGTTAGATGAGGCCCGAGACATCGCACTACTACATTCAGCCAAGTAATAGCAAGCTCTATGGCACTATCATTCTTGGTGCATCCGAGGCCGAGCCTTTAGCGTTGGAGACTTAGTGCTGAGGCTAAGACAATGCAACAAAGGGCGTCACAAGCTTAGACCACCATGGGAAGGCCCATTCATCATTGCCGAAGTGCTAAAGCCTAGAACCTATAAGCTGGCCAATGAGAAGGGTGAAGTCTTCACCAACACTTGGAACATTGAGCAGCTACGTCGCTTCTACCCTTAAGCTCCCAAGCTTTGTATATACTTTTATCTCGAAAGCAATAAAGAGGCGTTCTTTACTTGTCGCACTTTTGAGAATCAATTCGAGCCCACTAGCGGGGTCGAAAGCATCTTTCCCTTACCACGCAATCAGAGCAAGGCCTGACCCTGCCACTGACAGAGCTGAGCCTTCCTTGGGGGCTAGGTGGGGGCCCCAATCCCCAACAATTTTTCTTTTTAATCACTTTTTAATTTTGTCCCAAAGCTCCCTCCCGTACTTTAGTAAAAGAACCTTGAAATCTGAAGGAGCAAGAGAATGAACCAAGGTCAAGGTTGGCCGAGCCATGAGACTGCCTATGCCCCTGGGCTACGGCACCTCCACTCACCACTCTTCGCCCAAGGGATGACTCATGCCCCGGGAGGGCTTCATGGAAGTTTACCCAAGAATAGGACAGGAAACAAGGGTTCGAAAGGCAAAAGAAAAAATGATCGCGCAAC